>OZ004718.1:9118066-10502995 GCA_963924515.1 Vespertilio murinus | reverse complement strand
ATTTTCAGAATCTCAGACTAGAAAATTACTCTGGCATGTAAGAACAGTAGCCATTTTATTTTTTAAAATTAATGATGATTAGGGACTAAAACATGGAAAGGCATGCTAAAAGTATGAGGACCTATGATTTGTGCCCAGGGCCCAGTCTTGAAAGCAGATAGGCATGAGCCTGTCAACAACTCGCCCAGGTCTCCATTAATAACGGTGCATAGAATTCATTAGAACAAAGAGCATACTTTTCGACAGAATTGCCACTTGAAAATGAAATTGGAATTGGAAGCTGGGGTGTATGAATGTCTTCGTATCAGATATTTTTCAAATTCTGTATGTTGAGTAAAAGACTATCTGATCAAAGAATCACCTAGTCACGTGAATTATAAAGTATTGGATTAGGAGTTGAAAGACTTAAGTTCTGAACTCAAACCCCTTAATAGCTGTGTGACTGTGACAGATTGTAACCTCTGAGCTTCTGTTTCCTTATTTGTAAAATACTTGCCCTGCATGCCTTACAGAGCTGTTTAAAATCCCAAATAAGATCATGAATGCCAAGGTACTTTGAAGACTGTGAAGCACTGAATACTGCTTGCTTGTGAGAGAATGCTTATGTAGCTTAAAGCTTTTAACCAAAAGGACTTTGGACTTTTTTTTAAAGATCAGGAGGATGTGATGGGAGCGAATGGGTTGTACCTCTACTGTGACTCTTGAGGTTATCTTTCTACCAGGCTATAGTACTCAGCTGTACATACCTATTCTAAGTGGCTTTATTATTCTTAACTCAAGTGCCTTGTGAAACAGAGGACTCCAGTTACATTTAAATGCTATAAAGATGATAAAATGTACAAGCAAGTTTGGTTTTGCTCTTCCATTAGGTAGTTAGAACTTTATCCCTAGCATTAATGTCAAAATGAAAGGCAGGAAAATATGGTTAATATTTTTTACTTTAGTCTCCCCCCTCCCCCCTTACTTGACCTTTGGGCTATGCAGTGGGATTTTGTTTGGTTTACTTGGGAATAGCTTTTCCTTAAGAAGTGAAATTTATTAACATGCCAGAGGCTTGCTAGCAGTTGAAGGCAACTGTTGGTCAGCAAGAGAATGGAAGGGGAAAAACAGGTTGGGGTGGGAAAAGTAAAGGAATAGGGAGGAAAAACGTATATTTGAAAAAAGAGAAAAAGCTTAAATCATTTCAGAAAGTCGCAAGTTTTTTAAAAGATAGGTATTAAAATTTGAGGTGATTAAAGAAGTAGGGATGGTTCTTAGAGAGGAGCATCAGTAAAATTAGGGAAAGATGGAGGCCAAGTCTTCAGGAGGTAAGAGGTAGAATAGAACAGAGGGTCTGTAGAGGTTAGAAGGTTAGGAAGGAAAGAGCAGGCACTTTGTGGAAACATGGTTCCTTATGAGGATTTACAGCCTCTGAAGATATGCGGGGATACTGTGGTAGTGGTATTTTTATTTAAAATGTACATTTTTACTGAAGTGTATGAAGTCAGTTTGTTTACTCACTCCCTTTTCAAGTAACCCTACTGCTATGTAATTCCCATCAACCAGGAAAAATATTTTACCAACAAAAGCTGGACTTTTCATTATTGAGGAGATAAGGGCTGGATTCGTTGGCTTTTTTTGTTTGTTTGATTCCGATTGCAGTACTGTCTGTTTGAAATATTGCTCTGATGTCGATTTTTCAAAGCTTTTCTAATTTACTTTTTCCTCTGAATTCATTGTTTTTGAAAAGTTTTTTCAAAAAACCAAACAAGTGGAGAGATTGTGACAAACACCTTCAGCTGAAGTCCCCCCCCCCTTTTTTCACTTTCTCAGTTCTTTTTCCCACCCAGCTCCCCAGAGACAACCTGTTACCATAAATTCAGTGTGCATTCCTCCAGCACAGTGTGTGTGAAACATATAAATAAATTCTATGGAAGTCATTTTCCCCCTTTATTCTTGTTTTTCAACATCTATTCCTCTGAAGATGTACAGATTGAGGTTCCTCATTTTAGCTGTTTTATTTTTATTTCACTGTACGACTGTTTCAGTTTCCCCAAATCCCTTTGATGGATATATAAATTGTTTTCATTTTTTTGCCATTAAAAACAAGACTCTAGTGAATAAAAACCTCATACATATCCCTCATGGTTTTCTTCTCCCCTCCCTCCTCCTTCCTTCTTTTGGTTGTTACTGCTTTGGTGTTTTGATTCTGTTCTAAGTATTTTCTTATTTGAATCCTTCCACTTGGTCTAGCACTTTGAGGAGAAAGAGGGAGTAATGAGGAGAATCTTCCACAACTTGGAATGCAAATCTTTTTTTTTTTAATTTATTTGGGTGACATGTTAATAGGACCATGTAGGTTTCAGGTGTGGATTTCTATGTTAGAAGATCTTCACATTGCACTGTGTGCCCACCACCCACCAGTCTTTTTCTTACTAGGGCCAGAGGCTCTGAAAATTTCATTTTGGAATATGATAAATTTGGCAACCCTTGCATGTTAATATTTTATGATTTTATTGTCTCACTAGTAGCCCTGTGCACCAATTCATGCACCAGTAACTCGGTGACGCCCTCCTGTAGCTCTCTGCCCACTGCTCTACCCTCCTGTAACGACCCCCCTCCCCACTTATAGCTTGATGCCCTGCCCCCTCCTGTAGCTCTTCACAAGCCACTGTAGCCAGTAGGTCGCTGCTGCCCTCTTGTAGCTACCCTTTCCCTCCTCCCCCCTCCCCAGCTTGCTACCCTGCCCCCTCCTATAACTCTTCACACCAATTCTCTTGTACCTCACTGGCCCACCCTCCTGCTGATCTGTGATCTGGCCATGAGGCATTTGGTCATTACACCTCAGGGCATAATCGCTATTAGCATATTCCTCTCTTATTATATAGGATATGCAATGGCTATTTTTCATAGATGTCTATAATTACTCACTGTTTTCCCCTTTCTCCTCTGTTTTCTTTTACTACTTTTTTTAAAAAAAACTTCTACAATATTCCCTGCCCACTAAATGTAGGCCTAGCTCCAATCCAGTTCATCCCATTCTTTCTAAAAAAATATATTTTTATTGATTTCAGAGAGGAAGGGAAAGGGAGAGAGAGCCATAGAAACATCCATGAAAAGAGAGAATCATTGATTGGCTGCCTCCTACATGCCCCCTACTGGAAATTGAGACTGAAACTCGGGTATATGCCCTTGACTGGAATTGAACCAGGACCCTTCAGTCTGCAGGCCGATGCTGTATCCACTGAGCCAAACTAGCTCGGGCAAGTTCATGCAATTCTTGTGTCACTTTATAAATTCAGCATAATCCAAACATAGTGATATTCATGAAGAGTTCTTGGAGCATTCTTAGGCAAGTTAAGCATTTAAAAAATATAAACCTTCACCTTAGATTACAATTATTACAGGTAAATTTTAATCTCGGACCATATGTTTCAATGACCAGTGTTTTTCATTTATAATTTTTTTCTGGAGTCTTTAATCCACTATGCTTTTATTCATTATTGTGAGGCTGAGCATATTTTTAATTTTTATATTTCATATTTCCACTCCCACTTAAAGGTGGATTCTATTCAGAGCTCTGAGCAGTTGGAATGCTGAAGTGTTACAAATGAAAACTGTTACTCTTCTCTAATAATACACTCTGCCAGCTGCAAGTATTTGAATAGGAATTCCTTAACTAGTTTGGGCAGCCACCTCATATATGAATGTATATTAATGGTAGATTCACCTCATGAATATATCAACTAAAGAATTTGAGAAAAATTTATGTGCTACATATTTTTAAAAACAATTGATAAAACTTAAAATGGAAATCTTAGTAATAAATATAATTGTACAACATGAGATGGCTATGTATTTTTTTCCTAAGATTTATTATGCCTTAAGAGATGGCTCAGGTCACAAGTTATCCTGGTTGACTTGAAAGTAACTTTTGGATCTAGGCTTACTCTGACTTTAACCTATCACCCTGCAGACTTTCTTTAGTGAACTGTCCTCCTTATGCCATTGTCATCACTAAGTTTGAATGGAATTCCTTACCTGCACTTTATCACACCAGTCCCACATTGTATGTTGTGTAGAAATGTTTCTATTTTAATTATTTCTTTAGAAAAAAAAAATCATATTCTTGTATGGAATGCTAACACCAGAATTTTGTTTTCCCTTCTACTCCGGAAACTCCATAAAAATTTAGTTTCTAACTCAAAAATATTTTCTTTTCTAATTATAGTTTCCTTCTTGGGCTATTTCATCCAGACATACAACTGGAGCCTTTATTGTTTCTATGTTAGTAGAAATATAACATAAAGAACTTCTTGAAATTATATTTTATTTGCAAAATTTTAAAAAACACCTGTTTTTCTGATTATAAAAGTAAAACATGCTTTTTTTTTTTAAGAACAGAAAAATAAAAAGTATAGGTAAAAGAAGCAATCACTCAGTCTTCATGCTGTATCTTGTCAGGCAGCTCCCACGGTGATGATGCCATTGTGTACCTGCACCCGCCGATCAGGGAAGTCGTTGTGTCTCTGGGCTCTCCCAGCATTGCTGTTAAAACAGGCCTGCACATTCGTTAGGGGAAATATAATGTCACTTATATAACTTTATATAAATCTTACCTGTGACTCATTAATATTAATAAGAACACAAACCTGACACTTATTAGTAAAACAAACTTTATTAATTTTGACATATAGAAAGAGGAAACTTTGTTTTTTGGAGTGTATGGAGTTATTGTTTAATCTTTCAAGGATAGAAATCCAAAAGAAAAGGAAATTAATCCAATCATTTATTAAATAAATATTTATTTCTGCCTTCCATGTGCCAGACACTGATGATGGGTGTAGCAGCAAAATAGACAAGCGTCTCCCTCCTTACATTCCAACTACAATAAGGTAGACGACTTAAGAGCTATAGGAAAAAAGTAATGGCGGAGTACTATTGGGGCTATAGGGTGGGGATTACATGTTTTAGTGTGTCAGGGTAGGCCTCACAGATGGTGACCATTACGGAAAGATCCAGCAATGGTGAGGGTGTGTGTCAAGAGTCGTGGGAAAAGGCCAAGTGCAGAGCCCTGAGACAGGAACGAGCCTATTCTGTTTGAGGAACGAGAGCAAAGAAGGGCAGCGTGGCTGAAACACAGTGAGCTCAGGAGAATGTAATTGGAGATGAGGCAGGAGGAGGCAATGACGTCCAGATTGTGCTGGGCCTTTAAGCCCTTGTCAGGTTTTTGGCTTTTACTCAGAATGAGATGGGAAGTCATTGGAGGTTTCATCAGAGGCCGCAATTAAACTAAAACGGTAATACCAAAATATACTTGTATCCTGGCTTTGCTTTTTCAGAAGCTTTTATTTCTTACAATACTTTGGGTATGCAGTAATGGCTCCTGATGGGTAGTCATACATACATAGATTTAAATGTTTGTGTCTGTATTGAAAATGTTCTTGAAATACAGATCTTAAGTGTTACTGCATCAAACTCAAAGAAAGCAAGTTAGTAAGAAAGCCTGTCTGTAGGTATTCATTTCTGAGCAGTCCTACTCTGTTACCCAGTTCTCATCCTAAATTGTCTTGGGGGTGTGTGAGGGGTAATCAAGGGTATATTGTGCAAGACATTTATTTACTCTTAGACATTGGAAGAAATAAATAGATATTATTTATAATAAGTATTAAATAAATATATTTAGTAAGTAAATATCTAAATAAAATTTAAACACACACATAGTTGACCCTTAAACAATGCAGGGTTTACAGGCACCAGTTCCCCCAGGCAGTTGAAAATCCAGGTATAACTTTGACTCCCCCCAAATTGAATAGGCTACTATTGACTGAAACCTTACTGATAACGGTCAGTGGATACATATTTTTTATGTTATTTGTGTATATACTGTATTTTTACACTATAGTAAGCAAAAGAAAAAATGTTAAGAAAATCACAGAGGGAAAAAATACTGTAATATTTTTGAAAAAAATCTATTCATAAGTGGACCCAAAAAGCATGTTTTACTTTTATAGTCAGAAACATGCGATTCAAAACTGTATTCTTCAAAGCTCAACTGTATGTATACTCTTAGATTATTTTAACATATGTTTTAAACATTTTAGTTATGAAACATAACAGAAATACACAAAACATAATTGTATAAAGATTAATTATAAAAAACAAGTACCTATATCACCACCAATAGGACCTAGAAATATATCATTGCTACATCCTGAAGAAGCTTGCTGTGTGCCTCTCCTAGCTTATAACCCACACTTTTGCTCAGAGGTTTGACTAGTCTGACATTTATGATAATTATATCCTTACTATGTGATGTAACTAGGTTTCATTGCGAACCATATAGCTTAATTTTGTCTGGTTTTGAACTTTATATACATGGAATAATACTGTAAGTGTCCTTTTGTGTCTTCTTTCAGACCTAATAGTATGTTTGTAACTTTCATCCATGTTATTATATAGAACTGTGGTTTAATTTCATTGCCATATAGCATCATATTATTTGAATATATGTAGCCATTCTAGGGTTGATGATGTTTTTGGCCGTTATGAGTACTACTGCTGTGAACTTTTTTTTTATGTGTGCAGGAGGAGTTTCTCTGGGCCATATTTGAGAGTGAAATTGCTGGATCTTTAGTTTTATTAGTTAATAAACAGTTTTTCCAGAGTGATTGTACTAATTTGTCCTACCAGGAGTGTGAGTGTCCCTGTTCCTCCTAATCCTTACCAGTGTTGTCAGACTCTAGATTTTGCTAATCCTTTGGGCCTAAAAATGTTCATTCTAGCAAATTAACTGAGAAAGCAAAACCAGAGAGAGAGAGAGAAAGGACTAAAGTTTTGACTTTAAGAAACATAGATATTCAGAGCATTTTTATTTAAGTTTGATGATAACTTCTGCCTAAGGAGTACCTAGTTACTTACAAGGTCTTAAAGACATGTTATCTGTCTGTATCCTCAGAAGATCAGGAACCTTCTTTATGTTTTTTTGGGGGGGATGTATGTGTGTTTTGAAACCACTATATCTCAAATAATGCCTTGCACAGTTAGTGTTCAATAAATATTAATTAAATGAATTCAGCCTGACTCTTGCTACTCTTAAATCTTCTGATCATGATTGTCCTATTTTAATATCAGTAGTTTGAGACAATTTTTGGTGAGGGGTCATTCCATTACTGTCAGTAACAAGATTTGGTTTACCAAAATAAGAAATACACTTGTACCAGTGTAACAGTTAAAGATAATGTTTACATTTTCAGGAAAAGATGCCATTGTTAAGGAATTATCCCCAATATATGCAGTATTTCTTTTCCTGCCGAAGGGAAGATAGCCCCAGAATTTCATGCCTAAATGAGGCTCCTGAAGCCTTGCACCCGCTCTTATTCCTGTTTCTATTCTGGGTCACGTTGTCGGAGATGATAGATAATTAGGTGGAGCAGTGGTGGTGGTTAGCCACGTTATCTTTCCAGTCTTCATCAGGAACCTCAGTGCTACAACTGTTCATCAAAACCATAGGAAACATGCATTTGTTTAAATGCATCTTGTTTTGGTGTAATTGACCTAGAACACTTTTTTTTTTAAAAGAGTATTTTACATAAAAACTTCATAGTAATTCTTTCAATATTTTAAGAGGGAGCTGGCAAAAGTTATAGTGGGGCAAGCCACTTATTTCATTTTGCTACATTCATAGGCTGGTTCATTAGAATAACTAGCTTTGGGTTTTCCTAACTTTAATTTCTAAGTATTATCCTTTTGAAAGATCATTAAAAAAATAGAGCACTCAGGACTACAGATAGAAGAATGGTAATTTGACTTGTAAATCCTAGCACATGTACACCTGCTTTTGTAAGATTTCCTCATTGCAAAATAGCCAAAGTAAGGACTTATATGAGATTCAGAATCTAGTTAAGTCTGATTTATCATCTCTATTTCCAACAGAGATTTCCTGTTAGACAAGACAAATTGGTCTTCCTACTACTGACTTAACTTGGTAAGTTTTCACATGGTTTTATTTTAAATATAGTTTAAGGTGAGGAAAAAAGAGGAATGGATTGCATAGAAATATTTACCATGACTTTAAAAAATGCACATCTTGAGTGCAGTCAATCTACTGTTTCATTTCAGTGCAAATGGTATGTACAGTTGGAAGTCAAAAAAGGTAAACATGTAAGGTGTTATTAAAAAAAACAAAAAAACACGAGCATTACAAACTGTGAAAGAAACACTTTTGTAAGTGCCTTTAAGAGAAGTTTTATTCTAAATATTCATCCCTGGAGTAAACTAGAGTTATTCTTCTGGTGACTGTTATATACAGATAGGATTAGGCTATATGATGGTGGAGAGGATAAAAGATATTTGGATTTAAATTTTTAATCAACAGTTGATAATGCATGATTTTGAAACTTAGAGTAAGATTATGTTTCTCCTAAGAAAAGATCTTCAGGGAAATTAGAATTGCAGTTTAGAAAAGGAGACACCTTAAAGCAATTCATGGGCTTCATTTTCTCTATAGAAGGAGTTTGATGTTGAGTAGATTGCCTTTGTTGTATGCACCCTTAGAACCCATCTCTTTGTGGGTGACTTAAAAAAAATTTTTTTTTTTACCATTCTGGCTAGCATCTTAAAACTTTTACTTTGTGGTATGAGATTCTTGCCTTAAATGCGTAAGTATGTTTTTACAGTGTTTTAGTGGGTAAAACAGGTGTTATTGCTTGTTAATCGAATTCTGACACAAATCATTGAGAGGCAGGAAATTTTGTCTAACTTTCCCTTGTTTTGTCTGCCTGTGTGGTTTTACTTTTTCCTTGTGTCATGAATTTTGGAATGGACATTTAAAGCTGAGAACTTCCTGCCCATTCTTTGTTCCATTTATTTTAGTTAGAACCTTATCATTTACATAGAAATGGACTTATTTTCATAACTTTAGAAGAAGAGAGAATTTATTTTCTGCCAATATTTGCTAGGCAAGGAGCATGGATTCATGTAAACAGTCATCAGATTTCTTTAGTTAAGGCCATAGTTAAAGGAGAAGATGAAAGCATATGTATGCCTCAGTCTCATAGTCAGAGGGAGGTCTAGGTGTCTCCTAAAGAGGTAGCTCCAGAAAATACTGAATTCTGTTAAAGTAATTCTTTTTTAAACTAGATAGCATTACAGTAGTTAATGCTGAAGAAAATTGATTGCCCATGTAGTAAATATACCAAATCCTCTGGAGCACAGTGAGCTTTTCAGCTTCTAAGCTAACGAACTTATTCCAAATTGTATATCTTAAGACAAATTTAGCCTTTCTTCTTTGATATGCATTCTTTGGGCCCTTTCTATAGCCAGATTGTGTTAGCAAGAAATATTTTTAAAAGGCTCGGCTGAAGTCTAGGTGGCCAAAGAGAACCACATGTTGAAGCTGGCTTCTGTAAAGGCTAGAGGAACCTGTGGGTTATGCAACCTCTCCCTATCTGTTTCATAAAGAGACTCTTTTGTTTTTGAGGTCCTTGTAGATTGGACACACTTGGATTGTATTAGGGCCAAGCCTTTCATCTGTTTACTATTTGGATTTTATAAGGTTCCTCATAGTTGTAGTGGAAGGGAAAGGGTGAAAAGCATTTCAAATCTCAAAACAACTTTGGGAATATAATTATATAGAGACAGAATATTCTTAGCCATAAGGTTTTCTCTCCCTCTCTCACTTACCCCCTCCTCTCCCTTTTTCCCCCTTCCCACCCCTTCTTTCTTTTTAATAATTCTGTTCCAGTTCTTGTTTTAGAATAATTTTTCTCAACCTAGAGGAGAAATCTTTGATAACATGTGGGATGTGTTAAAATCTTCATCTTTCCTAACTTTGCTCTTTGTGGCCTTAGAGATTTTCACCCAGGCTATTCCGTTGAATTAACATGTTGTTATAATTTTTTAAAAGACTGGAGCTGCTGATTGTTGAGTTGTGCCTATCCAACTTCATTTATGAAGGTGTTTCCTTTGGAGCTGAGATCCACTGTGAAGTGAAATGGCCCTGTTATAATCAGATTTGTTTGCTGATTTGGATTCATGTCGTTCTATTTCAGACATCTCCCAAGTGATGGGCTTTGAAAGTAATGTGTGGAGAAGCTTAATCTGATGAACCCTATCTGCCTTTTTAAAAAGCAGTTGGGGAGTTTTTCTTTTTCCTAGCAGGGTTCTAATTAAGAGCAGCACATCACCTGATGGTGTTAAGCCAGGTCTTGTGAAATCTGTGGTGGTTGTAGCCATGATTTATTTATTTATTCTGCTGTGTCCTCCATCCAAGTGGAGACAGGATTTTTTTCTTCCATTGTTTTGTAGATGTATTTAGCTCAATAGTAATTTGTATTTAAATTAAAAGCAAAAATAAAACTCAAAAAGTCTTAAGATTAAGGAGACACGGTTCTACAAGGCTATTGAGCCGCATCTGCCAGTCTCTTTGCAGGAGAGACCTCTGCACATGGAGCAGAGTGTGCATTGCATTGCCCCTGGATGTATTTTTGGGGTCTAGAGAATCAGGCTATTATGTCTGTGTCAACAACTCGCACATAATGGATAGTTTTCAGTGGAAGGGAATGATTCCCCAGACCTTAACTTAAATTGGCAATACATTTTTCTGCTCTTTGGTTATTTTGCTACCTGGAAAAGTTGCATCCAAAGTGAAAATTATTCCATATTTTAACCTTTGAGCTGGCTGCTAAGGTCTCCTCGGGGACAGGACACTTTGTAGTTATTTATAACCTTAGAAAAGGGCAGTACGGCTGTAAACAGCCAGCACACACTGAGGTTTAGGAGTCGGTGGGAGCATTTGTTGGTTATCTCACTACTTTCTATGAATTGAAATTCATGTACCTTCTTGTCCATTCTGACTTTGTCTGGATGAGCCTTACTAGCCAGGCTAGTCCATAAGACTCTATCTTATAACACTCAGAGTGAGGAGGAGAAGGAAGAATAACCATTTCAGGTACAAAAGCATATCTAATCCTCACAATCATTTTAGATTCTATGCTTGTCTAAAAGATATCTGTAAACTGGGAAGATCTTAAAGGTATTGACATGCATACATAATACTATGCTTGTTTCTGAGTTTTCCTTATATACAACAGTTGCAAGAGCAATTCAACTCTTAATTAGATAAATATTTGGCTGTGGCAGAAAGTATGTTCTACATCTTAGTCTGGTAGAGGAAAAACTTAGTTATGTATCTAGATATGTTTTAAGGCATGTATTTGTGTGTGTGTGTGTGCATATATATATATATATTTACATAATAAATAAAAATCTTAGTTTTTTTTTTTAATCAAAGAAGAGTGTAGCCCCTGACTGGTTTGGCTCAATGGGTAGAGTGTCAGCCTGAGGACTGAGGGGTCCCAGGTTCGATTCCGGTCAGGGGCATGTACCTTGGTTGTGGGCACATCCCCAGTAGGAGGTGTGTAGGAGGCAGTTGATCGATGTTTCTCTCTCATCGATGTTTCTAACTCTCCATTCCTCTCCTTTCCTCTCTGTAAAAAATCAATAAAATATATTCTTTTTAAAAAGAAGAGTGTAGTTTTGGAATGTATTCTTTAAAATTGGTGTGAGATCAACTCATAATTTTCTTTGTTTAATGTTCTATTGTTTTAAAAGTATGCCTAGGTTACTATGCTATTATTCATTCAGCAACTCCCAAACCTTAACATTTTAATTAGAGCTTGTTAAGGAAAAGCTAGGATTTCAAGATAGTGAGTCTAGTTATTCAATAATTTTATTAACAAATATTTATTTACTTTTTAATACATTTCTATTGATTTTAGAGAGAGAGAGGAAGGGAAATGGAGAGAGATAGAAACATTGATGAAAGCAATGATGGGCTGCCTTCTGCATAACCCCCACCCGGTATAAAGCCTGCACCCTAGGCATGTGCCCTGGACGGGAATTAAACTGGGGATCTCTCAGTGCATGGGTTGATCCTCAACCATTGAGCCACACTTGCCAGGAACAAATATTTATTGAGTGCTTACTATACCATTAGGCACAGGGGGATGCTCTTCTCTTTTTGTGCTTAACTTCTAGTGGGGAAGAAAATAGACAAGTAAAAAATTAAAATAATAATTTCAGTGGTGTTAATAAAGAAGAAAATAAAATAGGGTACCATGAAGAAAGGAATGGACTAGAAGTGGGCTTTAGATCAGATGGTCAGAGAAGACCTCTCTGAGGATATTACATTTGATAGAATATCTAAAAGATAAGAGGGAGCCAGCTATGAAAAGAACCGAGGGAAGAAGAGCTTTTCGGGTAGAGGAAAGAGCCTGATGTGTTCACCAAATCGAGTTAACGGCCTGAGAGGCTGGCATGGTGCTTGAGAAGGCTAAGTGTTGATGAGGTCGGGGGGTGCAGTGAGGCCGTGGCTGGATGACAGAAGGTACATTTTACTGGGATAGCAGGGGAAGCCGTTGAAGAATTCCTGTCTTGTCTCTCATAGGGTCAGATTTAGAAGCCATCTCATAATTTAGAAAAATTATTTGTAAATGCTGCTTATTTCTTTAAAATTTTTTACTTATTATTTGAAAAGTTAATATAGTCACATAGTTAAAAATTCAGAAAGTACAAAAGGGGATACAATGGAAATTATCCTTCCCAACCAAATACCCAGTTTCTATCCTTGAAAATAACCAATGTCTCTAGCTTTACATATACTGAATATATCTTTAAAAAATATATGTTAAAACAGTTAGCTTTGCCTGTTTAAATACAAAGAACTTCCTCCTTCCTTTTTAAAAATTAAAAAAAAATTTTGTTAATCCTTACCTGAGGATATTTTTCCATTGATTTTTAGAGAGAGTGGAAGGGAAGGGGAGAGACAAAGAGAGAAACATCAATGGATTGCCTCCTACACACACCCCGACCAGCATGAAACCAGGGTACATGCTCTTGAGTGGAATCAAAGCCGGACCCTTCAGTCTGAGGGCCAATGCTCTATCCACTGAGCCAAACCAGCTAGGGTCCTCATTCCTTTTTATTAAAAACAGATGTTTATTTCATTGCCTCTCTGTATCATAATTTAATCCCCTGTTCATAGACTTATAGGTTATTTCTATTATTTTGTGATTACAAATAGTGCACTAGTGAGAAACATTTGATATTTATCATATAGTAGGGTAAACTTCTAGAAGTGTAATTGCTGGATCAAAGAGTACATGCATTTTTTATTTATTCAGATATTCATTTCTCTTCATGGAGATTGTAATAATTTATGCTCTAATCAGAAATGTTCTTCTTACCTTGGGCAAGTATTATCAAACATTTTGATCTTTGCCAACTCACTGGGTGAATCATTGTGCAGTTTAATTTGCATTTATGTTATTATGAATGAGAATTGAACATATTTTCACATATTTAAAAACCATTGATATTTACATTCCTGTAAACTATTGGCTGTTCTTTGTCCATTTTTCTTTTAGGCTGTTGACTTTTTTCCTCATTTATCTTTAGAGTCACTTAATACTAAATACCTCTTAAAGATTTCAAAAACAAACATAGTGTTATATGTCAGTTTATATCTCAATTTTTAAAAAAAGCAGTTACCTTTAACTTATAAATTTTGTTGTTAAGCCTCACTTTAGGGTGTGTTTTAGATAGAGTAGAAGAGGGATGGAGGGAGGGGAGAAGGAGAGAGAAAGTAACATCAATGTGAGAGAGATACATTGATTGCTTTCCTCTTGAACGTGCCAGACCAAGACAGGGATTGAACCTGCAATCCAGGTACATGTCCTTGACTGGGAATTGAACCTGTGACCTTTCCATGCACGGGCAAATGCTCTAATCACTGAGCGAGCACACCAGCCAGGGATAACTTACAGATTTTATAAAGAACATGATAAGGGACATAAGAGAAACCAGATCTTTCCTTTGCTGATTGAGTTCTCTCTTTGATGACTCTTAGTTTTATTTTAAGAAGTATCTCTAAATTTAAAAAAAAAAGTGTGTTTAGTATTTGGTTATACTAGATTGAATTTAAAAAAGTTTACCTATAATAAATATTCAAAAGTCATTCAAATGTTGCAACAGAGAAAGTCAGTATGACCTATAATAATCTGTCCTTTGGGTAATGAGAAAGAAGTTATTACCTCCTGGGCTAGATATGATTGAAGACACTATAACAGAAGGAACACAAATCCTCCTTTAAAGTCACATCAGTTTTGCAAAAATGACTATACCCAAATCTTTCTATAGTTTAGTGTCTTCTCTCTCTCCCCCTCCCTTTCTCTCTTCTTCCCTTAATTGTCAACAATCTTTTTGGCTTCTTCTGTTTGGGAAATGCAAACGTCTCTCAGGTTTAAAATAGTTATGACATTGGGATTTTTCCTTACTTGGAAACTGTACAAGTCTTTAAACCAAAAGAAAAAAAAAGTGACAGGCTTTTAAAAAGTCCCTAATAAACCATGCTTTGACAAGAAGCTATGTTCCCAGCCACCTAACTTGTGCATGTTTGTGTAATATGTTGAACCACATGACACTGCCCGTATTTGGCTGTTTTCAGCCCACTGAACAATTACATGGATCAATCTACTATATCCACAATCTTATTCCTGTAATTTTAAGGCTGATGAATAGAAGGCTAATGCATAGATATCATGTGTGGATTATACCTGTTTTAGTTGTTGGTTAAAAAAATTATCTGAATGATTAGATTAGATTGAAGATGGAAGAATACTTGTAGATAATAAAAGAAAGATAAAAATAACTGTATAAATTGTCTGGGTAACACATATCAGAGACTGTGCTAGCCTAGCTCTGTATATACTGCAGGTTAAACTATTGCAACACTTCCCCCTGTTGTATCCTGAAAGAATCCTGGTTATGTAAGAGTTTAGTTCAAATTACTGATTTTTGTCTTCAGAATGAAAAATATTATAGCCAATCTTTTTCTCCATGTAGAATGAAGATATACTTAATGCTGGATGAAAAATTCACTTTACCAGGGCTGACACTTGAGAGTGCCAGGCTAGGAGTTTTTGGCTTTGTTTTTATAAACAAATTCAAAAGAACAAATTAATTATTTTCATTACATTGTAAATCTAATATACTCAGCACTTTTCAAAGGGCTTTTAGAGATATGTGAAAGAAACAAACAGAAAAGTTAATAGACTTGAATGCAATTGGATAAATGTTTCAGCCATCAAAGTATTTTTGCTGAATGCCTTGTTCCAGGCAGGCTGCCAAGATGGTGAAGGGGATATAAGAAATAGTTGCAAGTTCCTTTTCAGGAACTTAAAGTCTACTAAAGGCCACAGAAGTGTTCATAAGTGTAAAGGAAGGCAGAAAAAAAGTGCAATGTGAAAGTATCTGCATCATAATACCTGCTAGGAAACATTCTGTTAGAGATTATGAGTTGCTATCTGATATTTCCTTCATTGGAATTTGAGCAGTATTACAGTTGACAGGTATTTTAAGTATATTTCTCGGTCTGCTCAGAAGAGGTGTAACCTCACAGGTCAGGATTTAATAGAGTGAACAGGAAAGTAAGTGGTGGTATATAACAGAGATGCTCAGCCTCAGAATCGTCAACATACTGGGAAGTTTTGCTAAGCTTTGGAGAATAAATTTCTCATTTGAGAACTTGACAGTTTGTCCTAACTTGTTTGAAGCCGGGAACAATATATTTTGGTGCTAGTTGTCTCCTACACAGGTTCTCAAACCATGACCCTCAAATAGACCTCCTCTTTTCGAAAATTGTTTTTCTGCTGGGTATCTGCCGAGGTTGGCGTAAAGTGCTAGAGAGTTCATGTAACACCAGGCTGCTTTGCTGATCAACACTTCGCCCATGGTGCCTGCTATGAGTGAAATTAATTAGACTTGTGCTATCCTAGTCAATTTCCCTCTCAGCAGGTTGTGTGGTTAGAGCTCCTCAGAATCTAAGGCTGATTCTGCAGTTCTTTTAGCTACCAGGTTGGACGTTTTTTTAAATTTGAAGAAAGGTGATATTATTAAAAAAACACACACAACAATAAAAGACTTGGCTACAAAATGAGTGAGAAGCAAAAACAAAAACAAAAACAAAAAAATGGCCAAGGCTAAATTAGTATTTTTTTTTTCTGGTTGTAATAATGGACTATAGTTCAATAGCAACAATTAAGCCATTAAAATAAACAGGTTTTTAAATTTGTTCTTTTCTTAGACCTAGAGAATTCTTAAGTTGTTAATTATTAGATAAATTTTAAGTATTTTTAAAACTTTAAGATAAACTCAAATTAGTATGTTATGATTGCTCAGGATAGAGCTGAGCCTGCACTCCACACCTCCAGAACCAAATTTTATGCTCTTAACTAACATGTAAATTTCACATCTTTTAAGATTTTGAAGTTTTATTCTGGCCTCTATTGACAGTAATGGTAACTGGGATTTGTAAAACTGCTTTATGGTGATTTACTCATTGCTAGACAAACAGCTCTGTGAGAATGTGTTTTCCCTCAAGTGCAAGCCTATCTTGATCATAGGTGATCCAATATAGCGTTTGGTCTCTTTTCTTAATGTTTTCATGGAATCAGGAATTGCACCAGCCAAGGAGGCTCAAATGCTAATGCAATGCTTAGTTTGCTAGGTTAAGTGAAATAGCACATCATGTTTAAGATTGTTAACTCCATCTCTGATTATATGGGATGCTTTATTTGTAAATGACTGTAGAATAGTGTTTAAAACCAGTGGGGACTCTGGTCAGACCAATGGTATTACTCTGTGAGGGTAATTACTCCCCCTCCATGATATTCTATAATAATAAAAGTATAATATGCTAATTAGACCGGATGTCATTCCAGACATCCTTCCTGATGAAACCAGGGCCAGAGGGAAGCCAGCCCAGGTTCTGGGTGCCTGCGGGTGGCCGGAGGAGGGAAGTAACCCAGGTCCCGCATGCTGGAGGGAAGCCAGTGCCAGCAGCCAGGGGAAGGAAGGCCTACTCTTGCATGAATTTTTGTGCATTGGGACTCTAGTTATTATATAAGTGTCAGTGACTGTGTATGAGTTGAGTATTTTTTTGTAATTCATTTATAACTATTTCTCCAACAAATGTTTTGAGGTAGTTTCCAAAAACACTTAACATAATAAAAAAGAATAATCAGTTGAAGGAATTATAATAAAGGGAATAACAATGTTAAGTAAATAATAAAGCTATTATAGATTGAGCATTTGAATCTGTATAGACTATAGCATATAGAACAACCTATAGTTTCAAAAGATAGGTCACAGATTTGTCTCAGGGCCTCTTAATAGCCAAGCAAAGAGGACAACATAATCCTATATAATAAAGAGGTAATACGCAAATTAACCCTCATGTCCTCACAAGATGGCTGCCTACGACCAGGCTGGCAGGGAAGTTAGTGAGAGACAACCAAACAACTGAACAGGCAGGCTACGTGGAGCCACGAGGCCGCAGGGAAGTTAGTGAGGGACGACCAAATGACTGAATAAGCAGGCTGCGTGGGGCGCAGTCCGGGAGCCCTCAGGGGAGCCCTCTCCAATCCGGGAGTTTGTGTTTGTCTGCAATCATATGAGCGAATTGTCTGAGACCTCAACCCAGTTTGGTTTGTTGCTCACAGAATAAGAGGCATTTTTTCCCCTTTGCTTCATTGTTGGAGATTTCCTAGTTTTAGGATATCTTCCCTTTAATTTTTCCTAGACATTCTGATTTTACTTATGTCTCTCACCTTTGCTTTCCCTCCATCCCCCACTGCAACAGTAACTTGCTCCAAGCTCACTTTGCTCTAGTGTCTAGGAGATCCGTCTGCCACCAGAACTATGATTCCCAGCATTCCTGGCACTCTCCACATTCTGGGCTTCCACTTCCAGTTTTGGGGCTGCTAACAAGACTACTACTCCCAGAATTTCTGGTGCTCCCTGCACTCTGAGTTTTTCCTTCCTGCTGTCTCTGTCCCATGACCTCCTGCTCTGCCAAGTCCTCCAAACAGCCAGCTCTTCCTCTCTGCTCTCCATCTGGTGGCTTGGGGAGCCAAGTTCTCCAAGCCACTCCACTCTCCACCGGCTCTCCCACTCTGCTCTCTGCCCAGTGCCTGTGCATGCAAATTAGCCTGCCATCTTTGTTAGGTTAATTTGCATGCTCACTCCTGATTGGATGGTGAGCATAGCAGAGGTATGGTCAATTTACATGTTTTTCTTTTATCATATTGGAGGTATATATTTATATATAAATTTAGATATCCTTTGAATGGATTTTCAGTTTGCTTCTAGTTTTTTCATTGCTATAAACAATGTGACATTGAATATCCTAGTCTATGTCTTCTAGTGTCCATGTGCAGTTTCTCTAGGGCAGTGATTCTCAAAATGTGGTTCCAGGACCAGTAATATCAGGATAATGTGGGAACTTTATTAGAAACGCAAATTTAGAGGCTCATTCCAAACCTCCGAATCAGAAACTCTGAGGGTGAGGCTCAGTAACCAGTTTTTATAAGGTAGATGGCCTTTTTCTTAATGATTTTATAGAAACAATTTACATACCAATTCATATATTAATGAAATTATTTCTTTGTCATTCATTGCAAGGTACTTTTTTTTTCTTTTCAGTTTGGTTTTGTTAATAATACTTTAAAAATTGTAACCTGCCAAAACTGGTTTGGCTCAGTGGATAGAGCATCGGACTTTGGACTGAAAGGTCCCGGGTTTGATTCTGGTCAAGGGCATGTACCTTGGTTGCGGGCACATCCCCAGTAGGAGGTGTGCAAGAGGCAGCTGATCGATGATTCTCTTTCATCAATGTTTCTAGCTCTCTATCCCTCTCTCTTCCTCTCTATAAAAAATCAATAAAATATATGTTTAAAAAATTGTAACCTAGTTCACCCATTTTTTGAGTGGCATTAGAGGGGAGAATTTTGAATTGATTTGATTTACTGCTGGGACACCCTGCTAAGATGTATAGCACTTATTTGAAATAGTCTGAGGCTTATGACAGAGGTCAAAGTTAGAAAGATTTGGGGAATATTTTTATAAAGGCAGAAATTTGACACTGTTGGGATGGATAAAATTTTCATGAAAGAGAATGTTGGGAAAATTGAGAAAATGACTGAGGATTAAAACCATGGGGAGCAATAGTGGAAGAAGATATCCAGCAAAAGAGATTGAAGTATGTTCATAGAACAGAGAGCGCAAGAGCAAGGAGAAGAATCTGGAAAATTGAATAGTGATGGGTATAAGTGCGGAGAGATCTCTGCTGCAGAGACAGTAACACATGTAAGAAGGGTACATGTTGCTCTTCAAGAGAGCAGCTAGCAATGGGTTGAGGAATAGAAACCTACTCTTCATTAGTTTGTACTGAAGTATAAGAGAAGATGAGACAGTGGTTAGAGAGGTAACAAGGTCAATTTCCCCTCAGGAGTAGAGTATTTGTGTCTCAGGTGAAGGAGCTGGTGGCATAGGGTGTGTGGTGTTCACTGTGCTGTCTCCTCTTCGGACAGCCTTTCCATAGATGTATTTCATATGCCCATTGAGTAAATTCATTCAGTAAGATAATATTAAGTATTGTGCAGAGGATTAAAATAGGGTGCTGTAATTGTTATTAGTAGACTATATTAGATTAGGCGATCTTCTCCGAGGTTAATACTTAAGTTTGGGATCGGACTTCTAAGTAGCTATTTGAATAATAAGAGTAGAGAATTTTAGGCAGGAGACAAAGATTCCAGTCTTTGTCTAGACTAGAAGGTCAAACAGAAATAATAGGATCATGTGCCATTAATCTAAAAGATCCTTTTGCTTCTTGTGTCAACCAGGGTGAAAAGAAAACAGAAATCTTTGTCCTCTGATTTTGGAAATCTTGTTTAACCTTCAAACTGGCGATGTCAAGGGTTCCAAGTCCTCCACCTCCGGCAGAAATGTCGAGTGGCCCTGTAGCTGAGAGCTGGTGCTACACACAGGTGAGCTCTGTTTTCACCCTGTAAATCTTTGCATATTGGGAGGATTTGATGGGCGAAAGGAATAAGATTTCTTTCTGCATTGGGTTCACTGCTTTCTCAGGGACATAACTGCCAAATAGTAGATAGATAAGACATTTGTCAGCTTTCCATTCCTTGGTTCTCCAAGTGGAATCTGAATACCCTAGGCCACGGTCTTTCACTGGAGATTAGGGGGGGGCCACTCTGAAATTAGATCCACTTACATCCTCCTTGATGGAAATGTTCATATGTGGGCGACTCAAAAGGAAATTAGGTTTGAGATTTTCGACCCCAGGTAGTGGCATAAACATCTCAGTCTTTGTCATCTGCTTTCCCACCCCTGTCCATGTTTTTCCTACTTTCCATTCAGTATTTTTCAGAAGCTGAGAAAAGTTATGAAAGCAGTTGGTCACTGTGAGATTTCTTAAAATGTGGATGAGGGCCCTGCCAGTGTGACTCATGTGGCACATGCCCAGGTTTCAGGCTCAATCCCTTATGGGGGTGTACAGGAGGCAGCCGATCGATATTTTTCTCTCATCAATGTTTCCATCTCTATTTCTCTCCCTTCCTTTCTCTTTCTTAAAGTCGATAAAAACATGTATTTTAAAAATGTGGGCGAGAGAAAAGTGGAGCCTCTAATGCTATCTTCCTATGGGATCGTGTAGAGGGAGGGAGCGGAAACAGTGATCTGATCTTCAGCCTGTGTTTAGGTCACCCACTTATTTATTTACTTCCTGGTTTTCTATCAACAGATCAAGGTAGTGAAATTCTCCTACATGTGGACCATCAATAACTTTAGCTTTTGCCGGGAGGAAATGGGTGAAGTCATTAAAAGCTCAACCTTTTCATCAGGAGCCAATGATAAACTGAAATGGTGAGGAAGAATACATCTAGCTGTAAAAATTTTTCTAAAAGTTGCCTGTTTTGCTTGGTTTTATGGGGAGATTGACTAGAACGTAAGGTTCTTGGAAATAGGGACTTTGTACTTAAAATTCCCCAGTGTCTACGGCTGTGCCTTGATACTCATAGGTGCTTGCTATGTAATTGTTGAATTAATTTAATGAGTATGTCAGGAATCTGCAAGTTCAAATGGCTGTAGGGTAATGTAAATGAGTAAAGAGGGCCAGTGTTGTAAAAGATAATCCATATTTGGTATAAGTGTTGACGGTTAGGCAAACCAGCTAGTGTCCTTCTAAAAGGGGCAGTGGCCACTGAGGTCCAGCTGAGTGTAGCTATATGTGAATAAGGGCTGACCATTGCCATACTTTCTGACTAAGAAAAGCAAGAAATTTCGATTTTAACATAGTCTCTTGACTTTTAAATTGCCTGTTTTTAAGAAATAAAGATTTATTTGCTTATGTAATGAATGCACAGGGTGTAGGATGGTTTGAAGCTTAGTTCAACCCAGCATTCCAGTGTGTAGAGTAAGGCCCCCATTTCTCTCTGCTCTGTCCTGCTCTCCATACTGTTGGAGATCTCAAGTCTAATTTCCCTTGTGGTTGAAGGAGGACTTGAATTAGTAATGGGCATAACCCACCACCATCCAACTGAAGTCTTTGAACTTCCTCTGAACTAACTGTGTGGCCAAGAATGTATCCTGCATATACTGATTGGTTTAGGTCTGGATTACACCAATTAATCCCTGTGGCAAGGGGTCAGTCCCATCTAAACCAAGTGTCCTCTTGAGGAGGAGCAGGCAGTTAAGGATGTAATCATGTGCTCACTGCAAAGACCAGAACACGTCTGTGAACCACCAGTTTAGACTTCTGATAACCCACTGGAAGTTAAATAGCTCCCCATGTAGTGTTTGTTGGCTGTATACATTAAGCAGTGTACTACCAAGTGTTGAGAGAGAATGCTTATTCATAGGCATCGTATTTAAATCTACATCTTTAACACAATGTATAGTGATAGAAGTGGCATATGCCCTCCCTAGAGAGGCATTGAATTGAACCACCTGTTTGGGAGAGGTGTCATAACACTGGCAAGGCCTTAGGATGCATATGGCCTATCTGGTAGAAGCAGTATCTGAACCACATGCAGTTCAACTGACATTTACAACTTAACTCAGTTGAACCTATTAAATTCTGTCTGAATTTTGTTTTGATTCATTGGTAACAGAGTGGCATCTCTGACTATATAGCTTGGAGCTATACCCTGGGAGTTCACTTTTATCTATGCTCTCTCCATGCTGCCTCCTTTATTTTAATCTTATAATATTATTGCCAGATTGATAAAGTATCTGTAAAAGATTGGGCACTATTCACATATTTCTCTCAAATACTTTTTCTTTCCCAAGGTGATATTTAAGGGCTTATTGACGTTTTTGTCATGGTTTCACCACAGTCCCAACAAAATTAGGGGCTGCTTCTCCTGAGACTGAGGATTAGGATAGCCTGATTTTAAAAATATTTTAGGGGGTAAAAGTGATTTGGGAGATTATGAGGAAAGAGACAGAGATGTGTTTTCAGATTCTAGCTGACTTGGGCTGCTCTAAAAAAGTGGTTCCAAAGTAGTCGTTCTATTAAATCAGAATTTCCTGGTTGTGGGGCCTGAGCTTGTTTATATTTTAAACATCTGCCTCTCTTGATTCTGGTGTTCTAGTTCTCTCCTATCACTTCATCAGCCTATAAGCATGAATGTTTTCAACATTTTTCTCCCTGTCTGTTTTGGGCAGGTGTTTGAGAGTAAACCCAAAAGGGTTAGATGAAGAAAGCAAAGATTACCTGTCACTTTACCTATTACTGGTCAGCTGTCCAAAGAGTGAAGTTCGGGCAAAATTCAAATTCTCCATCCTGAATGCCAAGGGAGAAGAAACCAAAGCTATGGGTAAATGTTCTCTTCTTTGTTCAAGTCTTTATTTTCACATCCAGCAACTTCATACACTGACAAGTTGTAGATTTGATCTGGTTTTTTGAGTAACCCTAAATATAACTTTTTTTTCACCTCAGAGAGTCAACGGGCATATAGGTTTGTGCAAGGCAAAGACTGGGGATTCAAAAAATTCATCCGTAGAGATTTTCTCTTGGATGAAGCCAACGGGCTTCTCCCTGATGACAAGCTTACCCTCTTCTGTGAGGTGAGTGCTTCTTCCCCGCTGAGAGACTAGCAGTTCCCAGGCCTGATCAGTAGTGGCAGATTTAATTGTATTGTATCAGGGATGGAGAATGGGAAGAACCCCCAAGTGGAATGGTGTTGCACAAACGTTATTGATGTGACTGGTTGAAAACTGCCGTGATTTCAAGGTTGTTGGGCATCTCAGCTTTCCACTTGTTACTGTTCTTAAAAACAAAGATTGTGTACAATCTTGGTGCTTATGATTTTTGAATTGCTTGTGCCAGGATTATGGATTTTTCTTTGCAGAGTTTTTCAGATAGCATTTGGAAGGACTGTTACTTCAAGCTGAAGAGAATGGCCAGTAAATTATTATATATTTGTTCCTTAAATTTTATGGCTTCTCCTTGAGTATAAAGTCCACATATATTTGACTGCAGACCACTTTTCTTTTCTACTCTTTGAACTGGATGACTTATCAGGAGTTGAATATCTCTGGTTTGTCTTGCTAGAGTAATTGTGAAATAGGAAGGTGAGAATCCTCTATTCTAGAGTGAAGATTATATAAAGCTCTCTAACTCATAATAGCTGAGAGTTATCTGTAGTCTGCTAGGCAAGTCCTTCTCACCAACAACTTAAAAGCTTTTTTTTTAGGTTTACAAGAGAAGTCTTGAAGTAAAATTCCCAAACTGAGAGTGAGTTGGAAAGTGGTTTCTTTAATGAGTATATACTAAGAAGTCCTTTCATGCTGTTATCAACATATTTATAAATATTCAGAAGCTCACAGTGTGATAAATGAATAAAACCTCTAGTCAACTTAGGTGGCAGTGTTTCCTATACATTGTATGGTCAAGAAGCCACTTCCTGAGCAGCAGCGCTTGATGAGAATGACCAGTGTATTTCCTGGGTGCGTGCAGGCAAGTTCCGTACAGTTGTTCTGTCAAATAACAGGCGGGCACTGTGAGTTAATGACAGGCCCAAAGCATGTCACCACCTGTGCAGCTGGGAAGGGTGTCCCGTAGGAATCTTGCCCTTTTGTAGAAGAGGACTGGCCAGTGGTAGCTGGCTTCTTTTCTGAGTCACAGCTCATTATTTCCACAGAATAGAACCTCATGATTAGGAAATTTTGAAAGTATTGAGATACCACACTGAACACGTAAAATGCAGTTTGTATAATAGCTTCCTTATCTCCCTTTTAATTTCTAAATAAAAGAAGGAAATAGTAACATGATATCTAGGTAAATAGAAAGTGTTGCAGTTGTTTTTTGTCTGATGAACGTTAAATTTGGATTCCATGTGAATCTAACTAGTTACATACTCAGTTGCCCAAGTAAGAAATGAATACAATTAGGTGGTTTTGTATGAAGTTAAATGTTATATGAACAGACCATCAATTTAATCTTGACCTATCTTTAAGACCTATATTTCAGGAAAATGTAAATATAGTGGAAAATTCTAATTTCTCTTGGAAATGAAAGCCAATCTTAACTGTTTTCTGAAGAAAGATATCTCCTCTAAATATTGCACCTGGTATTTTAGGCAGTGCGATGATCTTTATTGCATTATTTTTAAGTCCACAGTGGGTCCAGCCTTTTCTCATATGCCACCCCTTCTATCCCCAAATCTGCTCCACCTTCTCTATGGACATTATTGATTTGGAGACCAATCGTCTTGCCCTCACTTGGCAACCTCTCATCCTGTGGTTAAGACTGAGGCGCTCTCTCCCCCTTTGCTTCCCCATATAAAATTCTCTTAGGAGAAATCCTGTGGTTAAGTTTAGATTTGCCTTACTGACTTAGAAGGGAAGTGAGATGACACTTTGGAAGTGAGGAGATGTTGAACAGGGAAACGTCTGCTGGGTTCTGCTGATGCCATCAGTTTCTTACCATCGGACCAGGTATGCCATCTGTTCTTCTCACACTTCTCTGTTGGCCACAGGTGCTGAGTGTTACTTATCATACTTGGGCTTGTGCCTAGTGAGACTCGATTCTGTTCCAAGGCTCTCTGTGGACTTAGTAGCATTCAGCATTGCAAGACAGTTGCGTGGGGGTGTGTGTTGGATGTGTGGGTTTTAAAAATATATACAGCTAATCTGAGTTCTTAGCGCTTTACAAAGCTAGATTATTCTTCAGAGTAAGTTCCGTGTAAATCCTATCCCTTTGACCTGTTGCTTCCTTTTATCAATGGGAGGGGGGGGGATATATATAAAAACACACACACGTTTATTTTAGTTCATATTTTATTTATTATTGGGTTAGATAGTATTTTGTTATTATTTAGAGGCTCTTGTGAAGTTGATGCCCTCATACAAATTTAGATTATGAATACTTCACTGTTCCATTCCTCACTCAGTCTTTGGCCCAGGCACATGTCTGTCCTGTCATGATGCAATAAGTATAGTTTCATTAATTTTAAAATATTTGTTGATATTCCCAGCGGTTGTAGGAGGGAATTCATCCTAATGTGCAAGACTAAGAATCACACATTTGTATGTTTGGGCTTTATTTTAGTAATATTACTGTTAATGGATATTTAAATGAAATTAGATTGCAAACTCTGAAAATGCTGAATGGGTGGTCTTGTTTATAATGTGCCACACTGGGTTCACATTCAATTTTCAGTGATGTTTTTGTCTGACTATTAGGATATGTGGCAATTTCTTCCAAGTTGATATTGCTTAGCTAATGTATCTGGAAGCATTTTCAAAGCATTCCTTGAATTGTCTCTTTTCACAATCCTTTGAGCTAGGTTAGTTCTATTATCTTCATTTCATGTTGTGGGGAACAGAAGCGGTGCCTGGGGAGGTCAGGTAATTTTTTCCTAACGTTGTGCAGCAAATTAGTGTCAGCTCTCCATTTTCTCTCTCTGGGCTGCTGTGCCATGCTAAGTGGAGCTAAATGCCATTTGCCCAGGGAAACATGGGCTTTACCAGGTTTTCTTAACAGAGAGCATTTATTTTGGTAATGAAACAGAATCATGAAAGCTTTACACTTTTAATAATTTGGACCACGGAAAATCTACTTGAAAATATACTTTTAGCTTCTGTTGATCCTTCTCTCCTTTTCTTATATTGAAAACAAGTAGCTGTTAGCAATAAAGACGCACATATCCCACCTTCATTATATATGCTTTTGATAGGTAGACGATTTCAGTGTTTCTTTGAAATGTTGCAATTAAAGTTGAAATATGAAATACCATAGGAAACATGAAATATCTAGATGCTACTAAACTCTTTTTAAAATACATATTTTTTATTGATTTCAGAGAGGAAAGGAGAGGGCGAGAGAGAAACATCAATGATGACAGAGATCCATTGATCAGCGCCTCCTGCATGCCCCCCACTGGGGATCAAGCCGCAACCCAGGCATGTGCCCTGACTGGGAATCGAACTGTGACCTCCTGGTTCATAGGTTGTTGCTCAACCACTGAACCATGCAAGCCAGGAGAAACTACTTAACTCTTAAAACATTTCTTTCCTTCTCAAATATAGAATATCTCTTCATAACCTGGGAATATGATTTTTGCCAAATTTAAATGTGTGGGTCTATAAATATTTTTCTCTTTTTTGTATCCAGCTGGGCTAGAGAGTAGTCTGGTTCCTGAGTAGGGGCAGCTGGGGATTGAGAAAATGAAAAAAAGAGAAAGACACAGAGATAGAAGGAAAAATCTGGGGCGGGGTGGGACAGCTGTCCTCTGATCGAGACTGAGACCCAGAGTGTATTTTACAATCTGATATAATAAGATTAACATGTGTACAAATGTTCTTGTTTTGGCAACACTTGCTGCACCTCCCACAACCCATTAGCTACTTAGGAAGGAATTAGGGAGGGCTACAAGGTCAGTCTTAACAATGCCGGGAGAGCTCTGCCCTCCAGGCTGGGACTTGTTTGTGGCCCTGCCACCGGTCAGCCTGAGGCTTGACCCTAGAGCCATTCCCTACATGTATCTATTAATTTCTTTCCTTTATATTAATGAATTATTTGGATATTTTAGTTAAACTGTGTCACAATGCCAATATTTGATTGCTTTTGTCCTACAAAAATGATGATTTAATATGTAACATTATCCTATATAATAAAAGGCTAATATGCAAATTGTCCCCTCAACTGGGAGTTTAACTGGGAGTTCAACCAGGAGTTCAACCAGGGGGGCGGAGCCAGCCGGCCAAAAGCCCACAGATCCTCCTCTGGCCGGCCTTGTTCCCAATCCCCCCCACCCCAATCAGGGTCAGTGCCAGGCTGCCAACCACCCTCAGCCCCTCCCCTCAGCTGGCCAGGACACCACCCGTGCACAAATTTGTGCACCATGCCTCTAGTAGATTATAAAATATAATAATACAGTAAACTACAGCCAACCTAGCAGTAACTTGGAATTAACTTGTATATTTCTCCCCTATTCCTTAAACCTATTGTCTTCCTCAGGATATACTATTTGATTTATATGTTGTCATTCCCTCATTTATTATTTGTAGCCTGAATAATATATTGTTTACATTTGATTGGCTTTGAGCTTTGGAAAGTATGTAGTCATCTGGGACTTGCTCCTTTTACATTATGCTTCTAAAATGTATACTGTGGATGTAACTACAGTTCATTGGGTGCCCCACTCATTACAATTCATTTTACTCAGACTAGCAAATTGCTGTCTAATATTTGTGTGAACATGCAACAGTTTATACTCTTGTTGATGGGCATTTAGGTTGTTGCTAGCCTTTTGATTAGAAACAGTGTTGCTGTTATAAACAGTCTATATGCAGAGTCTCCCCTCCTAATTGTTTTAATTATATAGAAGTTTAAAAATATATTTCCATTGGTTTTATTTTTATGTTTAAGTGAAATATTCAAGAATTGGCACAATCTTTAGTCTTATATGAAATTTTATTTTTTAAGAAAAGTAATTGACTTTAAAATTGAGGCCCTTTTACAGCTTGAAATTTAGAGAGTTATACAGCCTTCCTGAGACATTTTCATGCAGTCATTTGTAAGACGGCATAAATGTCACTGTCACGTCATCTTCGCAGCTGTAATTCTGAATGAGTCTCCATAGTCAACTTTATAGGCATTAAAAAAATCTTTAGTTTTTCTCAAAATGGTTTCATTTTAGCAGCATCATTTGCAGAGGAAAACAATCCCTTTCTAAGTTAAAAGTTTGGGCTCTGAAGACTCATTTGTGAATGCCATTCAAAATTTATTTTTAATTAAGCGTATTTAATGTTGGTGAGAGGTGCCAGACATTCAGAGCTCTGGGACTCCAGGCATCCATATATCTACAGAACAAGTCTGGCTCAGACAGTAAAGGTACGTTCTCCTTCCTGCTGCGTTCCTATTTGTGTCTAGAGAGAGGAATTGTCCCTGCAAGAGGAGTCACAGTTTTGGGTGCCCCACTCATTACCACACATGCATCTAACCGGCAGAGGGTCTGTGGTAACCATAGTTTGAAATTCACTTTGCCTCTTGCCAATTCATTTTACTCAGACTAGTAAATTGCCACCAAGTGTTAATGACTTTGGGCTCCTGTGAGCCTGGTTTAATTCAGGCTTAGGACCTAGTGCCAGAAGTATTCTCCATTCCCTTCATTGTCATCTCAAGAGAGTCGTGCCTTTCTCTGTGAGGAAGTTGAATTTACTTGGTCTTTTCCTTTTTTTAAAAAAAAAGAAAAGAAAATTAATCAGCGGTATTTTTAAGCTATAACTAGAAGTAGGCATTTTCTACTTGGATATTAATATTATATCAAAGAAATAAGAGTGTTAATGTGAGAGAATGGCTGGCCCAAATTAGAGATCTTACACAGGACAAGAGAGAATCTGAGCAGTAGTTTGTGCTGGGTCTCAGGCTATTAAAATAATGTTATAATCTGGCTCTGATAAATGTGCTGCTAATGCTAAGCACATTCATAATTGATTAACTTGGCTGCTTCATTGCTCAAGACTATAACAGCTCGTTTTAAACAAATGAATAAGTTTCTTGACCTGGTAATAAATATCTCAGTCCTGCACAGAAGGGACTGCGGGTCATTTGGATGGGGCATTAACTTTGCCTCGGGGTTTATGACTGCATTTAAGGGATGACTTCTGTCTTGAAGGTTAAAAGAAATTTGGGTCATTTAGGATGTTCCTAAGCTGCCTTTCTCAGCTAACTTATCAGAATAGCAAAATAGGGGAGCTGATTCTCAAGGCTTATGAATTCTACTTTGATTTTAACATTTCTAACCTGTTACGATGTAGGAGATGAAGTATAGCTGTGGTTGCTAGGTGGAAGACTGATCTGCTTGTTTGGCAACTTAAATTTATTTTGTAATGTTATATGATTTATAAATTCTTTTATTTGGTATACTAACAAACTTACCTGACTTTCACGGACCCATCTAGAAGTTACCTTGTTTTGTTTTAAATCTAAATTGAACTGTTAATTCAACTGGTTAAAACCTGCTGCTGAAGCCATGTGGCAAGTTGGATCCCTCTTTTTTTTTTTCCTTTTTTTTAATCCCTCTTTAAACTGTTCTCATCATTCCGTTCCAAAGTTATGAGTGCAAGTCTAGCAGAAGCCAGCCATCTTGTATTTCAATGTCACAAATGACTGTGTAAGGGTATAAATGGTGTGGGATACCCATACAATTATCTCTACCAGAAAGACCTTCCAAGCCTAGTCCTGTTCATTAAATTAACGCTTGCAGGGAAGTGCCAGTTACTTACCAGGCCCTATGGAAGTTGCATTTTATTTTCATGTTCCAGACCTAACTAAAGTAAGTGAGGTGTACTAGATTTTTCTCTCTAAAGAGTTTAACTTAAATGGTTGTTTCTATAGGAGTTATTTGTATTTAACCTTAAGGCAGACTAAGGTAAATACTTGAAGTTTAACATTTGTTTCTTTTAGTTTTTCCCTCTGATGGTTTTGCCCAGGTTTTTAGGGGAGGGGAGGGGAGGCTTATTAGAAGTTGGAGGAGAAGGAGCTTTGTGGGCCTCTCCCTATTTTCCTGAGATGGTGTAGACTAAGTATAATTGTGATAGACTGAAAACTACGTGAGCCAGAGGATAAAGCCTTGATTTGTGGAGGAGGTTTCAAGAGAATATGACAATATTAATATCTGAATGAGGTAAAAATCATCTCTCTTCCTGCTGGCGAGAAAATTCCTGATAACAAAACGTTTCCTTGTCTTTACAGGTGAGCGTGGTGCAAGATTCCGTCAACATTTCTGGCCAGAATACCATGAATATGGTGAAGGTTCCCGAGTGCCGGTTGGCAGATGAGTTAGGAGGACTTTGGGAGAATTCCAGGTTCACAGACTGTTGTTTGTGTGTTGCTGGCCAGGAATTCCAGGCTCACAAAGCAATCTTAGCGGGTTAGTATCTATTCGTGGGAGCGTTTGTTTTGGTGAAACAAGGCAAACCAGTGGCTGCATCATGACCTTTTGAATAACTTCAGTCTTTTGAACTAGTGAAAAAAATTGCAACTAAATATATTTTTATATTGTGGTGATATTAGTTGTCATAACCAAAAAGGCAACTCTGCATAAGAATGGTATTTCTATTCTTCCTCTCTGTAGTGGACTTAGGCCACCATTTTCAAGGGATGGACGATGATACGTATTGAATGCCTTTGCACCTAGAGGACAGATGTCCAAACACTGCTTAGGATCAAGCATTAGTCCCTAGACAGGGACTTAGGATATAACAGAGAGGATTCTGGACTCGGGATAAACTACGTTCTAGTTAAGTCCCCCGCTCTGGAGATCTTAGCTCTCTCTTCTATATAAACATATTAGAAGGATAAGAATATTGCTAGTGACATGGAGGATCAGGTCTTATTCTAATAATAGGTGCTTTGTCTTTGAGACCAGAAAGACTGACACAGGGGAACTATAAGGCAGGTTGACTTGACCTCACGTGAAAGCATAGCAGTCAGCCACAAACTTTGTTCAGGCCCTAAGACATAAAAGGAAATAGCATGAACCTTCAGCAACAGATTTCTTACCAAGATTCTCAGTTCTATTCTAAAATACACACCTGGCAAAACCTCACTCTGTCTCAATCTAACCATCTTTCTGTTCCCTCTCTGAACTACATGTTACCGTGTATTGCTAAAGAAAGTCATCAACTCTTAGGTTAGCGCTGCATGCTCAGGCCCTCAGCACTGCCAAGAACTCTTCCTACAGTTAGTCAGCTCCCTTTCTTTTTCTCAACAACAGCTACTTCAAAACTTTCCTACTCTCCTTTAATCTCCAATTCCTAAAAGAGGACCTTGCTACTTCTTCCAAGAGAAAATTGAGGCTCTGTCCCTTAGCTCTTGCCTCTCACCTTACTTGCATTTTCCCTGCATTCTCCGTGGAAGGAGTGTTCTTCCTTGTGTCCAGAGCACTGTACTTTCTACTTCTGTTCTCACTCTGCCATTTACACCCTTGTTATCTGGTGCCTCCATCAACTCTCTTTCTCCTATTGCCTGCTTACCCTCAGTCCGCAAACAGGCTCAGGCTTCTCCCTCTTGCTATTCATCATATTCTCTGCATAAAAATGGTATCACTATGTACTATAATTACTAACTTACTGGTAAAAAATGACAGATCTCTCTCTCTCTCTCTCTCAACTAAATTTCTTGAATTAGTACATTTACTGTCTCATTTCCTCCCATTATCCTGTTCATCTACATCCAGTGAAAGCAGTTTTTCAAAGTAATATGGCCGGCTAGTTCTTATATTTAAGGGACTCTTGTTCATATATTAGTTGGCTCCTTTATTCTAGTTTTCTTCTGATCCTCTGGCTACCTCTGATGTGTGGCCTCCCTTTTCTTCACGCATCCTTTTAAACATTGGTGTTCCCTCAGTTCTCTTTTCATTCTATTTATTCTCTCTGGGTGATTTTATTATTCTCATAACCTCAGCATCTGTCTAGCCAATAATGACCCTCTAAGCAAATCACTGCTTTGGACCTGTCCCTCTTTATGAAAAGCACCAGCCCTTTAGTCTTCAATTTCTGTAATGCATTTATTTAGTACCTTTTAGTCTGTAGCCTTCCTTCTGAGACAAGAACAAGGAGAATTAATATCCTTTGGAATAGATTAAAACATTGAGGCTCAGAAGGTTTAATGATTTGCCCAAGATTGTGTGGTTAAAAATGGCAGATCTAAAATTAGTCCTTCCTAACAACAATTATAGGTCAAAGTTCCAGTTACTTGTTAGCTCCAAGTCCTGTATATATTCCACCTATTCTTCCTCTCTCGGGTAGAGATTGGTAGTCTTCACTTTCACCAAATCCATGATTTGTTGGACAACATGATAAGATTTGAGTTCTTAGCCATTTTATTACTTTCATGGTTGAAATTAAGTTTACTTATTATTTATAGTGTTCATTAGACTAGAATTGGGCATGACTTAGAACACTGTTTCTTAACCTTTTTTTTATTATTCCCATCCCTAAGGAAAAAATTAAATTATCCCAATGAGAGACATTAAATACTAAGGAATAAGATTTTGTTAGGTAGGGTTGAGCTTTTTAAAAAAAATATTTTATTTTTTATTAGGGTTGAGCTTTGAAGGGCTACACATGATGCAATCCCTAAGATTTCTTTTTCTTGCCTCTTTGGGAAGTTATCATCTCTGTTGAGAATGCAAGGCTGGAAGGACCACAAAACCTGATATAAATGAGCATGCATTTCATCTAGTTAGTGGATGCTGTTGAGTCTTGTTCTGGGCCTCCTTGCTGTGTGGTCCCTGGAAGTGGGGAAAGTGGGTGTCTTTTTTCCAGGCAAAAATGTAGGTATCAAGACATCCTGCTTAAGACCCTAAAGGACCTTCCGTTTGAACCCCCAAATCTACCCAGAGAATATCATTATCATCCAACACGTAGATAAATTTGAGTAATTTCCTTAAAATATGAATATTTGGAATCTAGCTAATAAATTATTTTGAAAGTAGCAATTTCTTTTTTTTAACTATGTATTGTAATTACTAACTTACTGGTATAATATAAAGAGAAATGAATTTTATAATTCTGATATAAGTTGAGGCTAAAACCCTTTCCTGTACCAGTGCGACAGGAAGGAAAATGACCTCTTCTACATAACAGAAGAGCCAAGTGATTACAATGTGATAACCACATCTGTCTCTTCGCCATTCTCTTTCTAGCTCGTTCTCCAGTTTTTAGTGCCATGTTTGAACATGAAATGGAGGAGAGCAAAAAGGTATGTATCAGGATAAAAGTATGTCTTCTGGCTAGGGGACCAGATTCAGATGAACTTTCCAATTTGGCAGCAGATTTATTTTCCTAATTATCTTATTGTGTTACTGAAATGGAGTACAAATTCCCTGAAGGGACACTTTGTGAGAGTGGAGAGAGGTGGTCCAGAAGGATTCTAGGCAAAGGAGACTCACTCTGTCTCAGGCACATCATCCAAAGGATTTGGGGTGAGGGTATTAGACATGTGTTTCTACTCAAGAAAAGAATGGTAAAAAAAAAAAAAAAAAATGAAAGCTATAGTTGTCTTTGAAAACAAAGGTAGTACATATGAAGGAGAATATTAAAATCAAATATGGCAAAGAGCAATTTTCCATTCATCTTAGGTTTTAAATGATACAAGCTTCTCTCCTCACCAGAGCTTAACGTCATGAAAACTGTTTAGGGAATTTGTTTTGCTGGAATGTTTCTGACTTCCGGTCTTTCTGGCACAGAATCGGGTTGAAATCAATGATGTGGAGCCTGAAGTTTTTAAGGAAATGATGTGCTTCATTTACACGGGCAAAGCTCCGAACCTGGACAAAATGGCGGATGATTTGCTGGCAGCTGCTGACAAGGTGAGCTAGGAATAGAAAAATAATCACAAAACTAGGAGTTTCTGTTTAACTTCTTGAGTTTCGTGGCAAGGCTTCTGTGCTGCATCAGTAAGTAAGATGAGCATCAATCTCAGTCTGGCTGGACAGTCCTGATTTATACTTGTGCTGCAGCCCAATTATTGACAGCACCCTTTTTAATTCAGAAGCATCCTGCTTTGAATGGTAAGTTACATATATATGGTCACTCTACCTATGGAAAAGAAGAAGTCTGCTAAATCACCTCCAGATTTAGCCACAGTGATATTTAAGACTGACATTTGAATTTATAATTCGGCTTTATAATTTATAAAATGTTCCTGGGTTCACTAACTTTTATTTAAACTTTTTCCATAGGAGGATAATCTTTTTCCCAGTGTCCTGGTTAGCATTTTTAACTTTCCCCTAAGTAGTTTTTGAAATATTCAAAATTAGAAGATGATTAATTAGCTCTTTGGGAAATGAGAGCTACTACTACAGTAAATGTATACTTTGATGGTAAGATACATTTTGATTTAAGAAATGTTAAAGTATGAAAATGAAAATGTGGATCTTGGCAAGGAAATGTGATTATCTAAAATAATAAAACAGTGGTTCCCAAAATAAGCTTAGGGTGTGGGGAAAGGTATGTACCTCAATTGCAGGCTCAATCCCAATGAAACACTGAGTTTAACCAAGAGAAATTCGAGGTTTTGTGTATTATTGCTATTTTATTGCAGGATTTCTCAGGACCTTTAGTATGTTCATGTTCACTATCATAGTATTTCTCCAATTTAGTTAACTCTGGAATTCTTTTCCTGAAAGATCACCCCTGGATTAGTGTTCCCCAAAGCACACTTTGGGAAACTGACTTTCATTGCATAAATACATTAAAGATAGTTCAGTGACCTGTCTGTCCTCCAAGCCCTGTGGTCTGAAGAAGCATGACGGGGGTGTGAGGGTGTGTTTGTGTGTGTGTGTGTGTGTGTGTGTGTGTGTGTGTGTGTGATTACTGTTTGTCCTGTGGGAGCTTTTTTGGTGTTGGGAAGGGGGGTTGCGGTAAGAATGTCAAAGGACTTAAACCCATCCAATAGTAGGCCCTCTGAGAAAGATGGTTCTCTGCTGGAAGTGTCTCTTCTTCCTGCCAGGATGCTGCAGTGCCCATCTGAGGCTCTGGCTCTGACGTAAGGGCACTAGAGCCTTTTCAGGATTTTGCTCCTGGGACTAGTCTCCTTCCACCTTCCTTTGCACCCCTGAGGACAGAGGAAAGTACCTGTATTTACAGTGGAGGCTTTGTCTTTATTGATCAGCGTTTTGGAGTGTTAGTAGAGGATAAGGCGTGTAAACCCAATCAATGCTGCAGATGAAAAGGATTGAATAATACTGTATCCTGTATATTACCTTGCAAGACTGAATTAGTACAGCTAAGCAATGCGAACGTCCCATACCCTTTCGGTCTAGCTCAGCCCTGACCAGAGGAAACTTGCTTCCAGTGGAGACAGTAAGAAAATATACATCGTGAGCTCTGAGGAAGTTGAAGGCACACAGCCCAATACCTGCTGCTTTTTTTGTTGTTGTTATCACCCGAGGATATTTTTTCCATTGATATTTAGAGAGCGTGTAAGGGAGAGGGAGAGACAGATAGAGAGAGAAGTATCGATGTGTCTCACACATTGATTGGTTGCCTCCTGCACACACCCACACCAGGCCAGGGATTGAATCTGCAACTAAGATACATGCCCTTGACCGGAATCGAACCTTTGATCCTTAAGTCTGAGTGCCCACGCTCTATCCACTGAGCCAAACTGGCTAGCGCCCAATACCTGCTTTTCACAAATGCGAATTTTATAGTGACTCTGACTCATCTGCCTGCTAATTTTCAATGAAGCAGTCACTTGGTGCTTATATACAGGCATTTATCTCCCTCTCATCTTCTAGTTCCCATAAGGATGAGTGATATCGAAAGGCCCACTTTTTAGACAGAAATACTAAGATTCAGAGCTGTATATTCTTAGAGCCAGGTTTAGACGTTTGTGTCCCTGGGTTTTCATTTCTGCTCCTCAACCAGAGAACTTACTGGGAACCTACTGAGCATAGGGATCAGCCTGAAGGCCATTCTAAGGATGGTATTTTTGGTACAATGTGTTAACTTGGGATTTTAAAAGCTAAAGCAGTTGAAACACAGCAATACTTAAAATTTATGAATGAAAAATAACTGAAGGGTGTGTTTTCAAATTCCATTCAGAATTTCCCATTAGACACTGTTTGCTTCAAGCTTATTTGAAAATATTCTTACCTTTATACCTCCTTGTAAGCTTCAGGAAAACAGAATAAGAAATCTTTCATGGAAGGATCTAAACATCTAGAATTTACCCAAGAGGCTGCAACAGCTTCTTCTGAGCTTTCCCAGTCTCCTGGGGACATGTGTAATTAGACCAAAAACAAAACAAAACACGTTGGCCAGGCCGGGAGACACAATTTCAATCTCTCGGGTAAGTACTGCCATTAGGCAGGTTTTTCAGAAGTATAATTAAGAAAAAAACTTTGTCTCCCGAGGGACAGCAGTGGCTACTTTTGTCTAATTATGCAGTAGGGATCAGAGCTATTCACAGTAAAAGTCCTTTTAAAAGAAAGTATTGAGAAAGGATAAAAGGAATATTCTGTGCAGCACTGTGTAAAAACTGAACATTTACCAAACCTTTTCCAGCCTTTTAAAACAAAAACCTAATTTCTTGCTTGTCTAGTGTCATTCCTGTTTTCCATGGAAACTGTTTTCCAGTTACTCAAATGTAAAAATTAAAGCTGCACCAAAACCAATAAAATTCTCTTTTTGCTGCAGGAGATCATAGTGCCAGCAGATATGCCTCCTCACCCAGAATTCATAAAAATAAAATTGGCCTGGTTTGATTGCCATGATTCAGCTTAGAGGAATATTGTGTCATTGAGTTCTAAGGCCCCTAAAGATGGGACCTATAGGGGGACTGGAGACCCTCAACCAAACCCCTTTCCTGTGAACTGATTAATGACATTTTATTTTGTGCCTCCTTTTATGCCTTCCTCCTCCTCATCCTTGAAGTTCCTTAGTAAGTTCATAATCTCAAATTTGAGAGCAAGGAGTACAGTTGCGCCAAAACAAATCAACTAAATGAAATGTGCCCAATATTAACCTAGACTTTCATTTATAAAGCATTTATACCCTTTGCTTGGAAGAATTTTTAAACTGAAACTGGATCCCAGGGTCTTTGTTGCTTTGTTTTTCTACCCTGAGAATCCTAGCCTCAGCCCCAATAAAACAGGACTCCATTTACCATCTATTTGAAAGAAGGCTGGGTTGACCCTCCTTCAGGAACAACGAGTGGCAGAGATGCTGCTGAAAGTCACCACAGGGCTCCTCTCCAGAGCCTTTCCCGGGGCCCCGGCGGGAAACCCTGCCATGCCGGTGACGGCTTCACCTCGTGCGGCTCTGAATGGAAGGATTGCAGACACTGAACGTGTCATGTCCCTGGTGACCTGAAGCAGGGTGGCCCGTCATTGTACGGGTTGGGAGTGATGGTTTAAGAAACACTTGAATAACATGGGGACAGGTAAACGTGAGGATGTGGGTCCATTTCATAATTGCCATTTTTCTCCGAGGTATACTGTAGAACTGGAATGGTAGGTACGCATGTTATTTTAGCTGTCTTCATCTCAGCTTTTGGAGTATGGTTATGTTTTATAATTGCAGTATTAGCCTTCTCACAGTCTGCGCAGTTCTGTTCAGGTATCCGTGACATGATGGTACAGCTTCAGCAGCGGTCAGCCCAGAGCTATTCCTGCTCTGACAGCAGTGCTTGTGTCTTACAGTATGCCCTGGAGCGCTTAAAGGTCATGTGTGAGGATGCCCTCTGCAGCAACCTCTCTGTGGAGAACGCCGCAGAAATTCTCATCTTGGCTGACCTCCACAGCGCAGATCAATTGAAAACGCAGGCAGTGGATTTCATCAACTAGTGAGTTGGCATCTTCAAAGTTCTTCTTTCAGGGTAGTTGGGATAGCTAGAGAAGTGAAAAGACTTTGAATTAGTGAGTAAAATAGACGAGAAGCTTCATTAACTCCTGGTAGTAAATATAGTTTTCATCTTTCCCTTCATCTTGACAGTGTGGAAGATGGTTTTGCTTTCATGGGTCTAATTTGATTGCTGAGTGAGGTGTTTTACTTCCTTGTAGGATCAGATTGATGAAAGTGATAATGTGCTGCCCGGGAGAAGCTGTGTTCCCTAAATGATGGCATTTTTACTTCCCATTCACTGGCCTGATGAAAGGCACGCAGATCTCTGGGTGAACAGAGTGTGTTTTTAGGAGTTAGTAAAATATCTCTAATGGTCCATTGTGGAATGGGGAAAAGAGAAGGGGCCATCAGTAGATGAGGTTGTTAAATACTGTTTTGAGAAAGAAATGTTCATTCCAGTAGATCTGTTCCTTCAACCTTAATGACAAATGCCCTGGCCGTATTACTTTCTGAAGTAATTCTCAGTGGGGCATTTTTTACTCCCTTGCCTGAGGGGGAACAGCAGTTGGAGAAAACCCAAAAGAGAGCAGGCTTCATAAAACCCTCACCACAACAGTTCTCACAGCGTCCTCAGAGAGGGGTCTAAGACAGGGTCGCCAGCCGGTGTCCGCCCACCACTGGTGGTCCGTGAGGCCTGAAAGGCTGGCGACCGCTGGTCTAAGAGGTGGCCAGGCAGATAGTGAACGTGATTCATCACAGAAAATGCCCTAAATCAGGAAACAATGCCCTCTAAGGCTGTTTGTAAGATTGTTTCGAAGGAGTTACCGATTGAGGAAAGAGAGACCACCCAGTGATGGTCCTAGTGAGTGCTCAGTCCGTGGTGGATGCTTGCCCGGTGCTTTGTAGATTGAACCATTCAAGGAAGTGCGGTTAGTACCCTCCTTTTCATTCAGAGACCCCAGGCTCTGCTCTGCTGTGCTGTGCTCTGCTCTTCGGTTAGGGCACTAGGAATGGCAGAGCCGGGTGGAAGCTCCAAGCTGTCTCTTGTGTCTTCATTAGCAACATAAAGAGCATTGACAGCCCTGGCAGGTGTGGCTCCGTTGGTTGGAGCATCATCCCGTGCTCGGAAAGGCTGCAGGTTGGAGCCCCTGTGCAAGTGTATGGGAGGCAACCAATCGTTTATTCTCTCATACACTGATGTTTCTCACCCCACCTCCCTTCCCCTCTCGCTAAAATCAGTAAAGCATATCCTGGGGTGAGGATTTTAAAAATGTACAGAGCTTTGACAGCGTAGAGACTAGCCTGAGGGACATTTCACCGTGTAGTTAGTGATATAGTAGCTCTAAGTCCTGGTTTTCAGAGTCACAACAGCCACAATCCGGTCAGCGGTCTGCATGCCCTCTATCAAGCAAAGTCTCATGCATATTAAGGGTTTTCTGTCCGAGTGTTTCCTGCATTGAGCCCCTTCACAGCAAAACTGGGAAGGTAGTCTGTCTCGGCGGCTGTGTAACCCATCCTTCACTCCCGCGTTTGGTAACCCCTCTCTCACGTTTCTCCTAGTCACGCCTCGGACGTCTTGGAGACCTCGGGGTGGAAGGCAATGGTGGTGTCACATCCCCACTTGGTGGCTGAGGCATACCGCTCGCTGGCTTCAGCACAGTGCCCCTTTCTGGGACCCCCACGCAAGCGCCTGAAGCAGTCCTAAGATCCTGCCTGTTGTAAGACTCGTTTATTTTCCAGAAGCAGCAGCCACTGCTGCCGCCATTGACCACCAGGTAGACAGCGCGATCTGTGGAGCTTTGCCTCTGCTGTGGGGAGACCGCATCTCGGGCCCAGACTTTAAAACAGCACTAAATAAACTCGGGGGGACGGGGGGGAGGGAAGGGCCGGGGACTCGGGCTGTTCGACCTAATGAAACCCTGTTGCTGCGTCACTGTGTTCCCTTTGGCCTGGCCGAGTCCGGTCCTGCGGGGATCCGGTTAGGCGCTGGCCCTGAGGACATCCCTGCGGTGGTACTTGGAGAAACCTGTCTGCATCTGACTGAGCAGAACACATCGTCAGGTGCCTGGAGCAAAAAGGAAAAAAAAAAGGAAGGACAGTTAGTTTTAAGAGAAGGGGAAAGAAAAGGAAACAAGAAAGGATTTTTGCAGAATTTCTCAAAAATCAGTTTGTGGATTCCAGTACTATTTATATTGAGAGAGATTTCAGTCCATCCAACTGTGCTAAAACTTGGATATTTGTGAAAACTTCTCACCGCCATATAAGTATCAGAAGAGCTCTCTGGTTGTTAGCACTTACTGTTTGCAAGAACAGAATACATCCTTTTATCCCTTTATGAAAAACGACGAGTGGAGGCGAAAGGGGAAGGAGGTTATTTGATCTGGAAGATGAGTGTTCTGATGTGGTGGCTTTTGCAAAAAATCTTTATTGGTGTTGAAAACTGGAAAAAAAATAATTCACCCAGAATTCATACTGTCTTGACAAGAACTATAGCTGTTTTTAGATATTGTGGGAAATGTTTTTTTGGCATTTTTCTCTGGTTTTATTGCTCCTTCCTCCCCCCTTTTCTAAAACAAACAAACAACACAAACATAAAAAGAAGAGGAAAGAAAAGGAAATTTTATTATTAACGCTGTGTGAAGAAAACCCCAGCCCGATTGCTCAGCTGTCCGTACCTGCGCCTGCATAGGAGCCAGTCCTGTTCCTTCCAATTCACTCCTCTGCCTGCAGGGGAGGACTTCCAAATGTTAATTTTTTTCTTTTTGAAAATATAAATAATGACTATTTTGTACTGTGTGGTATCTCTGGTCTTTTGTTTCACTCATCTGACTGGTGTTTGGGGTCTGAGTTCCATAAGGGATTTTGAAGGCCTAGTTTGATCCTGCAGTTTGCAGAGATAAGTTTGAAAGGTCTGAGTGGTGGGGTTTGTTACATCTCCTAACCTCAGGTTCCTTGGTGAGCCACCAACATCTGCCAGTCTCTGGTCCTTGAGGATCTCACAGTCCACCTCCTACAGGGATCAGGTTCCTGCCTCTACCAAGACACGTAATGGAAGTGGGGTTTCTGCACCCTACACATCCTAAGACCTACGCTCAGTGTCCTCCCAGTGAAATATAAAAAGATCAAGAGGACGTGAATGTGGACATTAAATAAAGGGAAGTTGCTCTCTCTGATTGGTTCTGTCACTGACTTGATGTGATGGCTGAGTTCCCAGCGAGCTCACAGGAATGCTCTGGGCTCCTCTCTGCCTTGGCCATAGCGGTGCCGGTTGGAAGATGGGATACCCTGGGAAACGCATGGCCATGTGGCCAAGGTATGTGTTATTTGACCTTAGATGGAAACTTCCAATTCCCTCCAGTGACTTTAGCCTTTGAAAATATTCTAATTTCCATTTATCTTGCCACCCCTGGAATGGAGTAAATAAGATCTATTATCAGTGTGATCACAGACAGGATTTGCTTATTGGACACTGACCAATCCATTGCACTCTTCATTGTCCTAAGCATCACCTATGTGAGGAACCGCCCAGTTCTCCAAGTTCTGGCTGCTGTCCCTGTGCCTCCTTGGTCCTCACTTCCCCGGTCAGCACACAGTTCTAGGGATCAGGGCATACACAGTCTCCTGCACCCACATTGTCCCTCAGGTGACTGCATTTGCTCAGCAATTCTCAAGTTTTCAGCAAACCTCCCATGCACAGTATCTCATCGGAACTTCCCAACAGCCTGATGTTCGGTAAGACAAGTGATAGCATCTTCCCATTTTATAGACGAGCGATGTGGAAACCCAGAGAAGTCACGTGACACGCTAAGATCACAGAACTGTCGAGTGACAGTTCTAATGTAGAGCCCTGAGAAGACTGTCAGTAGCTGTAGGAAGTTCCTTTTCTGAAGTGTTTGTGGACTCCAGGTAAAGCCTCCTTCCTGTGGGAACAGCGAGAACAAAGCTCCGGGAAGGTGCCTTTGCTGCTGGCTCTCCAGAGGCTCCCGGAAGACAAACCAGATTTGAGATTTGCTTTCTTCCTCACTCACAGATAGCAATGGGCCTGGGGCTGGTGAGTTCCAGGAATGTGTCCTCAGGGAGGGGATAGCAATCCTGTTACCAGGCTTCTGGCAGGACGATGTTCTCTTCTAGGATTGTTCAATCTCGATGGAATGTCTAACGTGGACTTGACTGAGGGCACAAAGCTGTTAGGATTTCAGGTCCTGGTGAAGCTACTCCGTGCTTCTGTCATTATTACATTACTTCTGGACGTGTTTGTTTTTGTTTAAATGATACAGTTGAAGCCATCTGGTTGTGACAACATCAGAGCCCCAGCATACTGTTCGTAACTCTCCCACTGCCGCCACCCCCTCCCTCAGCTCCCCCACGTCTGAAATTTAATTCAAGTTAACTCCACAATCTGGGGCATGTGCTGCCACTGCAGAGATGTCCGTGCCAGTGGAACAGTTGGAGATTTCAATTCCACAAGGATATGGCTTATTTATCAAAACAATATTTCAGGCAAGCGGTTCCACAGCACCTTTGGCGTCGCTGTTTCCAGTCCAAATAGAGTTTTCTGGCATCACTTCCCAGCTCCCCTCCTCCCCTGTCGCCAGCCCCCCCGTATCTGGACATGGAGACAGTGAGCCATCCATGGAGAATCGTTCTCGTTCCCTGTGTGGAGATTAAACCTCTCTGTTGTCACTGGGCATCTCAAACGCCTATGGGTTTTAACAATTTAGGGAACAGATGCCTCTTTTCCTTATCGCTGGCAAGTCAGTCGGCTTTTAGGCCTTTGAAGAGATTCTTCTTTTAAAAAATATTCCAGCCGGGGACATTGAGATCTTTTCTTAGGCCCAAAGATCTCCGGCTTGACCACCACTCTGCGCATTTATTTATAAATCTGGTCTGGACCTATTATGGATTCTCCATATTGCATGAGCCCTGTGCAGAAGAAAGAAAATCGCTTGTATGTTTATGAACAGAACAACAAACAGAGGGGGAGTTGAGCTGCACTTTGAAACTGACTGTTGCTTTGTTCTGGCTCTTCAAGTCCTATAAAAGAACAGCTGAATTCCCCCAACATGACTGTATTAGATCCTTCAGTTTATCTTTGTCAAAAGCAAATTCTTACACACACACACACACACACACACACACATACTGGGCTGGAGCACAATCTTATTTTAATTTTTTTTTTGGGGGGGGTGGTTAGAGATACTTTTATAACACCATAACAATCACCCTAGCTGGTTTGGCTCAGTGGATAGAGCATCGGCCTGCAGACTGAAGGGTCCAAGGCTCCATTCCAGTCCAGGGCACATGCCCAGGTTGCAGGTTCTATCCCCGGTAGGGGGCGTGCAGGAGGCAGCCACTGATCAATGGTTCTCATTGATTCTCTCTCCCTCTCCCTTCCTCTCTGAAATCAATAAAAATATTTAAAAAACAAAAAAACCACAACCATCATATTTTGGATACAATTTTAATTTTATTTTAATTTCACAAAAGGAAAAAGTTGATAGAACTGCTGAATTCATATAAATATTTCCTCTAGACAAGAGATATTTTCCCCTAAAATATTCCTTCAAGATTAAAAAGAAAAAGAAACAGCACATTAAAGGTTGAAGTCATTATGATTTTTTCCAAGGACATATTTTCATTTTTGTTGTCTTCTTGCTGTGAAAGAGTTTGTTGGCCCAGCCACACTGGCGTGAACACGCAGTTCTGAAAATACCAAAGCCCTTCTGTACCCGTTAGTAACTACCAGCCACTGGGCTCTCCCCTGGGCCCTCCCTCTCTCCTGGCCGCCCCACCCCAACCCCTATCCTCCCGGGACCCAAAGCTACAGGGGGAAGGGGACTCTGGTCTCCTCTCCCAGGCGCCTTCAACCCACCACTTACCACCTCACCCCAAGCAGCTTAGTTTCCATCTGTTTTATATAATGGCCCTCAGGTAAGGCTTTGCAGAAAGTATTCAGTGTGAAAACACTTTGAAAACCCCTGCTCAAGGTCAGTCCTCAGGCCCTTGCAAGTTTGTACAGTCTGGGGTTTCAAGAATGGAGGCCTTTCTCCCAAACACACTACCTCCTTTTATGAGGTCAAGTGCACATCTGCATCCGGGTATAATTCCCTTGCATCCAAATGGGCAACAGACACAGGCCTGCAGGTATGGAGATGACCCCTGAGCCGGCTCCAGTCCAGATGAGGCAGAAGGTGCTGGAGCCCAGGCTCCAGTGGAGGCGGCAAGAAGGGAGGGAGTGGGCTTTGCTCCGAGCCCAGCCCTGGGCCAGGTGCTCAGAGTCCAGATCCTCTCCAATCCCATGAGAGGAGTTTCTTTGCTCCCTGCCCTTTCTTCTGGAATTACTGAGCACCTGTCTGTGCCAGGGGCTGGGCTACAAAGGCAAAGCTAGCATTTCTGAGATCTCACAGCCCCGTGAGGACATCACCCAGAAAAGGGCTGTGACTGGGGTGGGTGCAGGATGCAGGGGAGCCCCAAATGACTCGGGGAAGGTCCTCCAGTGGAGTTAAAGCCGAGCTGGGATTTGAAGGAGGAGGAAGGGCATTCGAGGTGGAGGGAACTGCATGTGCGAAGGCAGGGAGACAGGAACCAGCCCGCCTGGTCTGGGAACGGGGAGGGCGTGGAGCCCAGATCTAGGAAATCTGCTGGGTGAGGTTGGGGTCCCAGAACCCACTACCTAGACCCTCTGCCTCTTGACCTTTGCTCCTGGCTGCCTGGCCAGGAAGAGGTCCCCGCTTACCTGCACAAAAGGAGGCTTTGAAGCTGGAAAGAGGAAGTAAGAAAGCTGGTGTGTTTTTTGGATTGTTTCTCAGAAATCTCCTACTCCTCTAACACCATGGCAACCAGGCAGCCGCTGGGGTAGTGTTGAGGGAGAGGTGGGCTGAGGGCAGGGACCTCTGCTCCTCCTCTCTGAGCGTCAGTGTTGGCATCTAGAATATGGGCACCACAACCCAATTGCTGGCTCCTGTCAACCCAGGTACTCCAAGAAGCAGAGCCACGGGCTGGACTCATTAGCGGAAGGCCCAGCAGGTAAGGGCAGGGCTGGGGAATATCCTGCATCAACCCCCACCTGGGGTTGGGGATGGGGGATGGCCAGGGGAGGAGTCCCTGAGCCACCTAGCCTGCCCTTCCCACCAGCCAGCCTGCCCGGCTGTGCCCACTGCGCCGTCACTGCCCAGGAGCCCCCGGGGCAGCGAGAGACCGGGCGAGGCACAGACCCGGGGATGAATCTCCCTGTGAGCCCCCGCAGCGAGAGGCCTGGGGGTCTCCTGAGCCGGGCACAGGGCTCAGCTGTTCCCAGAACCCAGAGTCAAAGCCCCAAAAGGAAGAGCAAGGAGCGTGCATTTCCCGAGGCTGCTGCTCCCATGACTACAGAGCGCCCCAGACAAACGGGAACGTGTGCTCCCCTGCTCTGGGCCAGAACGTGAAACCAGGGTTTCGGGGGCTGGGGTCCCTCCAAGGGCTCCAGGGGAGGGTCCTTCCTGCCTCCTCAGCTTCTGGGGGCTCCTGGCCGCACCCCTTCAGTCTTTGCGTGGCCCCTCCTCGTGTGCCTACTCGTGCTTGAGCATGTGGCCCCACTCCCTCGTTCAAATGCCCTCTTCTGGTTGATCACACCCCCCTTGAGACCTTGCACGGCCTCTGTTTCCAGTGCCCCCTCCCTGGCAGGCTGTCTGCTCCTGCCTCACGCCCGTCAACAGTCCCTTTTCCAAAGGCCTTCCAGAAAATCGTGTGTGCGCGCCCTCTCTTTCCTCCCGGGGCTGGGGCAGCTGGGTTTGCAAAGGAGACGGGAGAGCAGTGGCCGGTCCAGAGTCCCTGCGGGAGGTCCAGAGGGGCCTGTGCCCTCCCTGGAAGGCCCTTCTGAAGGGCAACCAGGTCCAGTCTTATTTTTACAGCTAATTATCTCCTTAATCAGCCTGGACCCAGCGTGTTCCTTTATCCCAGGACTTCTCACTGAACTCTGCCCTACATCATTTAGATTCGTTTCTGATGGCTTGCTGACTAATCTAACATTCCGGCGAGTGCGGCTGGGCTGCGCTGTGTGTGTGTGTGTGTGTGATGCCCAAGGTGGATGTGTTTTTCGTTTCGGAGGTGACTGCGGCACGCTGGGGCCTTTGACCCCATAGGCAGACGCCTCGTGCAGACGGTGAGCGAGAAAGCCAGAGCGGGACGGTCAGTGTTTTGGATAATGAGCTGGGCGCACCAGAAGCTTTGACCTCCCGATGAGAGTGGAAACTGGAACGTGTTGACTGATGGGATCTTTGTGCCACCGAGCCATTAGCGAGCTGATCCCTCCCCGCTGTAACCCGCGTAATGCCGGGGTGGGAACTGGCCTGTGGAACACTGTTTGGTTCTGATTCCTGCAACTCTAGGGGGAAAAGTTTAGATCTGAGGGGATCCAACACACGCAACAGAAATGCTTACCGAATGGAAGGGGATCGACTCGAGGGCAGAAACTTTATGAAGATATGAAAGGCGAAACTCAAGGAGGGGAATGTAGCACCCGGCCCACCGTGGGCAGAGCTCACTGGAGTTTTGAACACTTGTGGGCATGTCTTGTGCAGCCCCCCCCCCCCTTCATCCCGGCCGAGTAGCTGGGGAAGGTCATAATGCAATGCCCTCAAGGTCACTCAGCCTGGCTCTAAGCCAAGAAGCAACCGAAGGCAAAGGAATAGATTTGGGGCATGGGCCCAAGGACCAGAGAGAATGCAGAAATCCAAGGGTTTGCCTGGCAGCGAAGGGGGCATACCTGTTCCTTTTGCTCAGGTGAAGTGGGGAGAGTTCTGACCCCCTCAAGACCCTTAAAGGTGAGCTCTTAACAAACTGAAGGGAAAGAAGCCCCCCCCCTCCGCCCCGCACACAGTTCACCTTCCTTTCACGTCTGAGAAAACAGACATCCAGAAAAGGGAGATGAGAGACTCAAGGTCACAGACATGAAAACTCGGGCCACTGGTACTGCAAACAAGAAGGTGCCAAGCGTGGGGCGAGGCTGGGGCTGAGGTGGAGGGTAGGATTTCTGCTCTAACTCAGTCTCGTGGAAGAGGCAGGGGGACGGCACAGAGATAGGGCTCAGGGTCATAGCATTTTTTAAAAATATATGTTTTATTGATTTTTTTTACAGAGGAAGGGAGAGGGATAGAGAGCTAGAAACATCGATGAGAGAGAAACATTGACCAGCTGCCTCCTGCACACCCCCTACTAGAGATGTGCCCTCAACCAATGTACATGCCCCTGACCGGAATCGAACTTGGGACCTTTCAGTCCGCAGACCAACACTCTATCCACTGAGCCAAACTGGTTTCGGCGGGGTCATAGTATTGAGGACATGGCCATAAGGAGGTCAGTGGTTGCCTTAGAGCAGTTTCTGGCCAGTGACGGAGGCAGAAGCCAAGGCTGAGGAGGAGGTAAGCAAACAGACTGAGTCTGACTCCTGTTTCCCGGCGTCGGACCGGGAGAGAGGAAGGGAATCTCTGCCGCCCACTCTTAAGTACTTATGTCTCAATGTAGTCAACACATTTATTTTTGTCTAGAAGTCATGGCATACAGGTTGTTCCATAAAGTTACAGACGCTTTCATAACTGGTATTTGTAATAAAAGTCATGTTTACAGGATAATTATAGCTTCAAATCGAGAAAGAAAACAAGCACCTTCGACCCTAACACAATTTTGAGAGTGGTTTCCTAACGACAGACACATGTGGTTCTACTTCTTCAACCTCGCCATCTTCCGAGTAAACGTTTGCTCCGTGTTTACTACAAACCCTTCACAATCTGTCCTCCTGGGCCAGTGGCGTGGTTCAGCGGGGCGTGGTCAAGGTATAACATCCATTTTCCCACTTTGGTACCAAGCCCCCATTGGTGACATTTATCAGTTCCCATGGCCCATTTCAAACTTCCAAGGTGACATTACTGGGCACGTGTTGGAAAGGGGTCGCCATTATCTCCCATTTCCACCCGGCAGATAAATGGATGGATAGAACCCCAAGAGCACAGATAACAGTAGAGTGTAAAATAACTAGGAAGAGATGAATTTGGAGTTATTACCTCTGCCGTTCGTTGTATGTTAATGCAGTTTGGCGTTCAATGGGCAGCTCCACGGCCAGCTCTCGGAATTCCTGAAAATGTAACAGCGTGAACCAGCTCTGACTCGCCGCTCCCGGACGTGGCGCCCCGTGTGTCCTCTGACATCTGTGCACCTCGTCATTTTCTGTCATCCCTCAACACTTTACAGTGCACGTGCCCTGTCGCATGCCTTCTTAGGACCTCTAGATAAATCGACATTGATACATGAACCAATAGTCATATTACAGATTTAATCTCTCCAGTAAACGTTCTCCTCTCGCTTACCAGTACAGGAAGTATGTATGTTATTGAAATGCTGATGAGAAGTGGGCATACCCCGAGGTTCATTACCCCATGTGATCCTCTGTCATTGCAGGGGGTGGTGGTCCCCTTGCCCTCTGTACAAAACAGAGAGGAAGGCAAGAACAGATCCGGGCATATGAGGGTGGGCAGCATTCGAGTGGACGGCCCCTGGGGTCTCCTATGCCCACCAACGTTTTAACAGCTGTGCCTTGGTTTGGCCTCTTAAGAATGAATTCTTAGAACTTTTTGTTTCCTCTGCTAGTTCTTCCTTTACATGTTTGACCTATGATGTGCCAGGGAATGTGCTAGTTTCTATGGGTAACCGGTGAGTGAAACTACCCCCTGCCCTCATGGGAGCTCAGCATCTAATGGGGAGAGAGCGTCCTTGGAAGACATAAGGTGAAGCCATGCCGAGTGCATGGGGCACGGGGAGAGCCCGGGAGAGGGGAATTCATCTCCTCAGGGAGGTCCAGAAAGGCTTCCAAAGAGAGCAGCTTTTGAGAGTGAGAGCTGAAGGATGAGGAGCTGTCAGCGCGGGGATGTTGGAGAGGCGTGCTCCTCGCAGGAGAAGTCGCATACATTAAAGCCCGAGTCAGGGGGTGCCCCGAGCTCAGCGAGGCCTGAGGACCAGTTAGAAGCCAGCCCGTGCCCCGGTCCCAGTCGGACCTGATGGGGCTTGTACTAAGCACAGTGGGAAATGGTTGAGTTTTAAGCAAGAGGGGGTGACAAGAATTTCATTTTAATAAGATCTTTATCTAGAATACATAAAAGTCAATGTTGGGAGCAGGAATTGAGGAAAGGCAAGAGATAATGCAGCCTGAACAAGGAAGGGGCAGACATGGAAATGCATAGGTATATCTGAGAGAGTCAGGGGGCAAATCTGGCAGAACTTGATGGATTGGAGAGAGTAAGGATGAAGAGCTGACGAGGATGGATTAGCCAAAACACAGAGCCATGGGAATATAAACAGGTTTGCGGGAGATTAGAGCATTAGTTTTATTTCACTTTTGAAATACATATATTTTTTTTATTGATTTCAGAGAGGAAGGGAGAGAGAGGTAGAAACATCAATGATGAGAGAGATCATTGATCGGCTGCCTCCTGCACGTCCCACAATGGGATTAAGCCCGCAACCCGGGCATGCACCCTTGACTGGAATCAAACCTGGGACCCTTCAGTCTGCAGGCTGGCACTCTAACCACTGATCCGAACTGGCCAGGGCAAGGGATTCTTACATTTAAAGGCCAGCAAAGGAAGAGAAGCCACAAAGGAGGAGAAGTGGCCGAAGATCAGAAGAAAAACATGTAAGTGAAGAGAACCAATACAGAATTGTTCAAAGTCTCAAATGGGGTAGAATTAAAAAAAAGAATTTTAAAAAGCCCTTTGGAGCTAGCATCATGAAAGCCATCGGTGACTTTAGCCAGGGAAGGGACCCCTGTTGGGATGAGAGGAGGAGTGAGTGGGCGGAGAGGAAGGAGACTGGGAGTCTGGGCCAGGCTTTGAAGCGTGGCTGTGAAGGGAGGGGTCAGGTTGGGGCAGACCTGGAGGAGGGACATGAGCAGAGGGAGGTGTTTTAGGTTTTCCCCTGTGGAATGAAAGTGGTGCCCAGGCTCACAGCATCTGGGTCCAGGACCCCGGCTCCGACCTCCCTCCACGTCCACGATCCCGAACAAAGCACTCGCTTGCCTGTGCAAGCCTTCGTTTTCTCATCTGCAAAGTGGGCTCTGCAGGGTTCTGAGACACTCGCGAGAAAGTGTATAGTAAGCGCTCAGCGCAGGGCCCGCCATTGAACAAGGGCTCCGGGCAGGTAAAGGGATGGGAATGTGATTGTTATTGCTGTTTCGCTCTCCGCGGTCCTAACCCAAGCCACGGGTGATCGCCCGAGTCCATTTCCTTTCAGGATTTCTTGGAATGGAATCTAAACACGGGAGGAGACGCTGCGTGGGGCCCCTGGGGCGGGCGGGCATCCTGCAGCCAGATGCCCTGTGGAGGAGGCATCGGGGAGCTGCGAGGGGGAGGCCACGGAAGCCCCCGGAAGTGCCGGCCTGCGTCCAATCTCCGGGTCACCCGGAATAGCTCCTCCATCCTTCATTCCTGACCGCAGCTGTCATCGCCGGTGTCTCCGAAGGCTCGGGGTGCCTGACCCCAGGCGCAGAGGGAGGTGAGAGGCAGGGCAGCAGGAACGTCGTCGGGCCTGGGGAGCGGACGGACAGAAGTCACCCTGGTCCCTGGGCCGTTGCTGCCTCCCGGGGGCCAGGAAAGGCGGGTGACGCCTCCCTGCTCCAGCAAGGACCTCTTTTCTTCTCCCGCTTCTTCCCCCTTCCTTCCTCTTCTGCTTCCGATCTTCCCTCCTGCCGGCGCACGGAAGCTTCCGTGTATTCCTCTCTTTTCCTAGACATTTCCCTCCCCCACCTCCAGTCCTGCTCGCTAGAGTGACATCTTGAGCCTGATCCTGCTGCATTAAAAAAAAAAAAAAAAAAAAAAAAGCGCCCACCACGGCCCTCGGTGCTGATCTCCGCTGAGATGTGGCAGATGGCAGAGCCTGACTGAGCGGCGGCCCCCCCTCTCCCGGGCCCGGGAGCTGCCAAGACTTGGAAACGGGGCCTCTGCCTACCTCTCCTCTCTCCCGCGTCCCTCCCCTGCCCCGGCCTCTCGGACCAGCGTCCTTCCCGTCCCGTCCACTGCAGGTGCCCCGCACGGCGTGGCCCCGCTGACCCGTGTCTTCCCGGCCCCGTCCTGGGGAAAGGCGCCCGCCGATGCAGTCGGACTCAGAGTCCATCCCGGATCCGGGTTCACCGGCCAGGCCTCCTGCGGTGGCACCCCCTGCATCGGGAAGAAATGGGTCACGCACGGCCAGGGGCTCACTCTCCGGGACAGTCCACGTGGGCGCTTTTCACACTCCCAGTTCCCCGGGGTGCCCGCGAGGCCCCACAGCCATCCAGGCGGAGGAGACACTGCCCTGTCCGTGGAGGTGACCGGAGGACGGGCGGGGGGCAGATCAGCGTGTGGGCTGGGCCCATCGACGGGCCAGGACCGGGCCGTGCGCGGGGCTGGTGCTCTGTGCTTCCACATGGAGACCCTCGGCCGCCTGCGCTCTCTGATCGTCCTGGGATGTTCCCGGGAAGGTCCCGGGGGCACCGTACACACGCACCCCAGGGTGCCCCGGGGGGCTTCCAGGGTGCGGAAGTGAGTCTGGGCCCAGCAGCCGTGGGAATGCAACCAAGGGCCCAGCTTCTCCGCCAGGATGAAGGGCAACAAAGTGAGTGCCTCTCTGTAGGTGTCATCTCTGTCGGCTGGACAGACTCCAGCCTTTCCTGTGGGGTTTGCCGGCGCATTCTTCCTGCAGCAAGGACAGAGTGCCCGGGGCAGGTCCCCGCTGCCCGCCCAGGCACGGCGGGAGCCGGTGGGGTGGGGGCCACCTCAGTGCCCAACGCAGTTCCAGGCCCTCTGGCAGGCAAGATGGTCCTTCTTTACAGACGGGAGACGGAGACACAAAGGTGTCAGTCCCTTGCCCAAGGCCAACCTGGCTCCGGAACCCGGGTTCTCATCACCCCGAACAGAGAGAAGCCAGCCTCTCGCCTCCAGGAGGCCCCGGCGGGCTGAGCCCGGGACGGGGGTGCTGATGGCACTGGCCGCACACTGACGTGAGGCCACGTCCGCAGGCCGGTTCGATCCTCACAGTCTCCGGGAGCAGTGGTGCCATCCAAGACCCAGGGAGGGGCTGGGTGACTAGTCGAGATCCCGTAACAATGAAGACGGGATCCCCGCTCCCCGAAACGCATCCCAGCGGGGCGTGGTCCTGCTTCGACCCCAGGGCGGGGCCCAGGCCCCTCGGGACTGAGCAGGCCCCTCGACCCCAGGTGGGCCCTCCTCCCTGGGACATAAACGCGACGTGGGGCCAGGTCTGACGGGAAGAGCAGCTGCGGGTGAGGAGCCAGGGGCCCCGGCTTTTCCTGTAACTCCCAGTGCCCCCCACTGTGCCCCAGGAGCTCACCGGGGTCTCTTCCGGCCCGAGGACCGGCATGTGGGGGTGTCCCCCTGTGGTCACCGTGTCTCCCAAGGTGACAAGGCCTATTGGGGGGGTCAGGACGCCCGGCCCAGGCAGCTCACCAGCTGCACCTCAGAGGAAGGGCCTCCTGCCCCTGGGAGCCCCCAGGCCCCCTGGACTGGCCACGTGGCCGCTGCCCTCACCAGCTCCCATCTGAGGGGCAGGCAGCGCTGTGTCCAGCTTCCGGTTAGCCAAGGGGGCGGGGGGGGCACCTCCACATCTACTGTCCCCGAGTTGGCAGGCACCTGGCACTCCAGATGCAACCTGAGTCAGAGATGGCAGCGGGCTCTTTCGAGGGGTGTGGGTGTTGGGGACCACGGAGGAAACAAGAGGGGGGCAGAGCTGCAGCCGACGCTGGCCGAGGACAGGGTGGGAAGCGGGGAGCCAAATGGCTGGGGAGTGAAGGAGGGGAGCAAACCACGGAGCCCCCCGGCTTTGGCTCCCGGGGAACCTTTGGCTGGGGTGACGGGGCCTCGGGCCTCCTCCTCTGGGGGCGCCCTCCCTCCTCTGGGGGCGCCCTCCCTCCACTCCGGCCACTGACGTCACTGGCCCCCCAGAACCGTCCTTTTAGGCAGCGGCTCACATGTGACCCAAACCCCCTTCCCGGAGGCCAGCTGGACCTCGGAGGCCTCAGTAAACAGTCACTGAGTGGAAAGCGCTCAGAGAGCAGAAGGGGATTACGTGTGACGTCCAGCGGCCTGGCTCCTTCCTCTGCCCTCCGAGGGAGGAGGGGCCCGTCGCAGCCCAGCACAAAGAGGGGGTGTCCTTTCGAACCCCCAGGAAACAAGCCCACCTCGTCGCTCCCTTGCGTCCCCACTCTCCGGCGGATGCCACCTTGAGGGCGGTCCCGGGGTGCAGGGGCCTGGCCCTCCTTTTCGGGGTGCAGAGATCCCGTGTCTTAAGCCGCGACAACGCGGGCGGAAGCAGAACCACGCAGGGTCCTCGCCGGCCCGGGGTCTCGGGAGAGCCGGGAGCCGTGTTTGCCCAGCTGTGCTGGGCTCCGGCACACAAAGCCAACGCTGGCAGCCTCGCGCTCAAGAGCCCGGAGCCTGGCCCTCTGCCCCCCGAGGCCTGGGCCGCCCCGCTCCCCCGCTCGGCTGTGGACCGAGCCCGGAGCACGGGCCGGGCTGGCTGGAGCGGGCAGCCCGTACCCCCCGACCCCGGTCCCCCCACCGGCCGGAGGGCAGCCGGCCCTCCGCCCTGTCCACCGCCCCCCCTCCCCCCCACAGGCCCCCCTCTGCATCGGACTTCCGAGGCTGTGTTGTCGCAGGTAATTAAAGGGTTTTAATTAAATTAGGATCCCATCTGGCTGGGATCAGTCAGGCCCTTAACGAGGATTGTGTGTCAGCAACATCAGAATGTGGATGGGGACACAGCCGTGTGGGGGCTGATGGGTTGTGTGTTTGGGGGGGGTTGGAAGCCTTTCAGACGGGGGCAAAGGGTCCCTCTGAGCCCCTGGGCGGCTCCCTGCCAGCAGCCAGTGGTCCCGCCTCCCAGAATGGAGGCCGCGGCCCCGATGGCGGGGGGGGGGGGGGGGGGGGGGGGGGCGGAGACCAGCGCGTCCCCTCGTCTGTCCCCGTCCGCGAGTCTACAAAACCTCTGAGCTGTGGCCGGGATGTGAGCCCGCTCGGCCTCAATTCTACAAGCCAGGAAACGGGGTTCCACAGGAGTGGGGTGCTCGGACACACCCATCCAATCAGGTGGAATGAGACCTACGTGCTAGATGGAGATCCCACAAGATGGACACTCGGTAGGAAGGAGCAAGACGGACATTTGAGTTTCCTCCAGCGGAAGAGGCTAAAGGCAGGCAGCCTGGGACTGGCACGGCATTTCTGTCCCCCCACGTCTTCAGGGAACAAGGCGTTGCCAGTCGTTTCTGGGCTCCGGATTTTGTCCTCGTGGCCCACGGCGGCAGCCGGAGCTCCAGCCCTCACACCCACGTTCCAGGCGGCAGGAGGGAAGACGGAGCCGAGGAGGAGGGCCGCGCCGTCTCACGGTCTCTGGGAGCTGCCCAGTAGCCCTTTGGCTATGCCACTGCTCATACCGTAGTCCCATGGCCGCGTCCTGGTGCAGGGGAGGCAGGGAGAGGTGTGTATTTCAGGCAGCACGCGCCCAGCTGAAAGCGGGGGATCTCGTTACCACGGAGAAAGGGGGGGGGTGGCGATTAGGAGACGGTGAGCGGTCCCTGACACTCGCACATGGAGCTGAGCCAGGTCCCCCACCTCTGACCCAAGCCCCCTGCCCTCCCCGCCCGGAGCAAGGCTGCGGTTGGCCTCCACTCACCCCAAAGACAGAGGAGGAAGCAGAATCTTCCCAGCAACGCTGCCAGGGAGGTCGGTGCTAGCTTTTCACAGGGGTGGGGGGGCTGGGAGGGTCTATCATTTGTCCAAGCCCCCCACCCCCCCACCGCCCCACTATAAACTCCAGACCCAGGGGTGGGACCCCGACAGATCTTCCACGCACTCAGGCTGCCAGCTTGTCCCTTGGGGCCATCGGCGGGGTGGCCCCAAGGCCGTGAGCTGGGGGACTGGGCCAGGCGTCCTTCGCTTGGGTTGCTATCAGGTCAGCCTTTGACCCTGGCGGACCGGCAGGAATCGGGGTCCCCCGTGGGACCGGAAGCCAGCCCCACTGCTGAGTGCCGGGTCTCCTCTGGCATCCGTGCCTCTGCGGAGCGCGGCCACAGCGTTTGGACAGGTTCAGGCCTCAGGCTGATGAGAGGGCCCGGTCCTCGCTAACAGAGCCGGGTGCAGGTCCCCGCGCGGAGGGCAGAGCCCCCCGGCACACTGAGAGCCACGGGCTGCAGCTGTAACACAGCTTGACCTGGTGGCGCGGACCTGTGGGCCCCGGTGGCTCAGTGGTGCAGGCTGCAGGAGGCGCGGCAAGTGCTGCCAAAACAAAGCTCCGTAGAGTCCAGGTGCTCGTAATTGAGTGGATTCAAAACACCTTGACCACGTCCTTCCTTTTCCTCGAGGAATCTGGCCATCAAATAAAGACTCGGCTTGCCGGCCATGGCACTGTCTCTCCATCAGAGAGCGGCATCCCACCTCGCCCCAGCTTTATTCTCTCGTCTGACTTCTTTAATCTTTCCCTGCCCCCCCTCAGGTTCACCCCGACAGTGCCGAGTGCAGTACACGCCTCCCTGACCGGCGGCAGCTTCACAGGCGTGTCAAACCCGTGTCCCGCAAGCCACGGGCCTCGTTTATTTGGCCCGGGTTAGCCCCTGAGTTTGACCCTGGGACGCTGGCAGGTGCCGCCCCCACCTGACCTTGCCTCTGCCCGTGGGCTGGTGGTGCCTTCCTCGTCCCCCCCAGCCCTCCACTCCCCCCCCCCCCCCGCCCCGTACCATAGACTCGGAGTCCTAAGAAGTCGCGTCTCTCTCCCACGCCCAGCCATGACACTGGATCCCTTTCCCTCACAGAGCAACCGGTTCTGCGTCCCCCACAGCCCCCTCACCTGCCACGGGATAACCCGGGCCCCTGGTTACCCATGACCTTCGGCTGCCTCTACCCCCCGCACCCCCACCCTCTTCTCTGAGCTTCCCTACCCCCCTCCCCCCGACTGCCTCATGCACCTCAGCAATGGGCCCTGCCAGAGGAGGGCCACCTGCAAGGTCACTGGCATTCCTGCCGAGGAGGGGGCGGGGGGGGGGGTGACTCAGTTCCCGCTTGCTCATCCCGGGGAAGGAGGAGGAGGGGGAGGGACCGGGGAGGGAGGAGGGAGGAGGACAGCTCGCCGCCGGGTGACCTGATGCGCATTCCCTCCAATTAGCTGCACGGCCCGGACCGCCGGGGACACTCGCCCCGTTAGAGACCGGCACGCCGAGGCCGCGCAGCGCCCGTGCCAAGTCCGAAGGGCAGAGACGCTCCCCAGGTGCCCGGGAGCCGGGAGAAGAGCAGGAGCTGTCGTACTGCAGTTCCTCCGCAGAGAGACTCCGCTCCGAGGAGGACCGCACAGACCCTGGCCCCCGGGGGGCCCCCCCACCCCGCTCTGGTGCTGAGACACCAAGCCGTGGCCTTAAAGATCCCTCCCGGTGGGCTGGTCCTGGATGTTCCTCCCCCAGAAGGTCATGAGCCTGAAATGATAGAACCTCCATGGGGGCGCCCCCCGCCCCCGTCTCTGCAGTGGGGGGCAGGGCCAGGACCAGCAGCCTGGTCACTGCAGGGCAGTGGTGGTGGGGATGAAGCGTAGGGGCGAGGGCAGGGCCCAGAGCTGCTCCTGGGTGAGGAGCCGAGCTCCCTCCTGCGGAGCCTGAGGGTCCCGTCCCTCTCAGTGGCTGGGGTCCATCCCCCAGGGGGACGTCCTAGCCCCCTGGACGTGGGCAAACTTTTTGACTCGAGGGCCACAGTGGGCTCTTAAACTGGACCAGAGGGCCGGAACAAAAGCAGCCTGACCATGCTGGCACTCTCATCTTGGGCTGCTGGGGAAGGAGCGGAGGGGAGAGCAAGAGAACCCTCCGCTCTTTCGGCTCCGCGGGCCGGAGAGAACAGCCGAACGGGCCATAGTTTGCCCACGGCTACCCTAGACAGTGCTCACCCCGGGGCAGAGGCTGGTGCCTTCGTAGCCAGAGGCAGCGGGGTGGACCCTCCCCTGGTGAGGACCACCGGGGGGCAGAGGCAGCCGGAGGTCGTGGGTAACCAGGGGCCGTGGTGACAGAGGAGGGGGGGCCCAGCGCCGGTTCCAGAAGAACTCCTTTCCTGGAGGAATTCTGTCGGCGACATGCAGCCGAGCAGCGCCCGGCCCGGTGCCGGCGAGAGGAGGCCGAGGCGGCGGTGGCAGCGTGTGCGCGCCGGTGAGATGAAGTTATTAAGACGAACCCCCCGCCCTGCGTGGGCAGATGTGTGCCAGGCAGGCCGGCCCGCCAGCTGTCGGCAGCATCTGGCTCTCCGCGGGAGGAAGGAGCCGGGGCTGGGGTCAGCGCGCCCCGGTTCTGCTGTAGGTTGGCCCGGCCCCGCCACCTGCTGCTCCCCCGCGCCGTCCCGGCACCCCACCCGCGGGGCCGTGGGCGGGTGCTGGCTGGTGCCTGTGGGTGGGCACCTGCAGGTGAGGCGGCAGGCCCGGGCCCTGGCCTCTCTGAGCACTAAGTGCCCGTCCCCCCGGCGGGAAGAGGCAGTGCCGGGGGCAGTGGGGTGTCTCGGGCTCTGCCCAGGGAACAGGGTGTGGGGCAAGAGGCTGGGAGGAGAGTGTGGGCTCGGCACGAGCCCTCTCGGGGTCACGTCATCGAGGCGGCTCCTCGGGCCCGTCCAGCTCTGCCCACCCTGCGGGGGCCTGGCCTGTGCCCAGCGCTGCTGGCCAGGGAGACAGGCTGGGGTGGCCAGGCCGCCTGTCCCTCCAGCCAGGACTCTCCTAACCGGGGCTGCACGGCCGAAGGGACCCGAAAGAGCGGAGCTAGAACGTCCTCCCGGAGAGGACACGGCCCCAAAGGACCCAGCCACCTCCCAGGGGGGGTGCCCGGCAGCCATCGTTCCGGGGTCTCCTGTGGATGGCGGCAGGGGCATGGCTGCTTCCGGGTCCCGGGGGCCCCGGTCCACCCTGGCCTGTTCCTTCTCCAGCAGGCCGTGGGACCGGACACCCAGCCCCGGTTCTCTGGGAGGACCCTTCCCAGGAGCAGCAGGGGAGGCACGGCTGCGAGAGGGTCAGGGGCGTCGCCGCATCCCCGGAGCCGAGCCAGAAAGGTCCCAGGTTCGATTCCGGTCAAGGGCACGTACCTTGGTTGCGGGGACATCCCCAGTGGGGGGTGTGCAAGAGGCAGCTGATGGATGATTCTCTCTCATCGATGTTTCTAACTCTCTATCCCTCTCTCTTCGTCTCAAATCAATAAAATATATATATTTTTAAAAAAGTGTCCGTTCTTGGGCCCCACCCAAACCTCCGTGGGATTGGAACCCGGAAATCTGTTTAGCCAACCGCCTTGGTGGCTCAGAGGCCCCCCCATAGCCGAGAACCTCCGGGCTGGGCCGCGCCGCGGGTCAGAGAGGAGAAATGAGAGCGTGGCCTTGCCCAAGGCCACAGAGCCACGTGCCGCCGGCTCCGGCCCCCCACGGGCCCGGCCAGATGGCGCCCAGGCAGGTACCAAGGAACACCTTCCGTGGCCCATCCACCCACCAGCTCCCCCCCTTGTCCCCCATTCCCCCCCCACACCCCGCCACCCCGCCACCCCGAGCTGCTCTTGCAGACGCCTCCCCCCCCCCCCCCCCAGCTCCGGGCCCTGCAGCTCCGGCTCCAGCGAAGGGCCCGCCGCCCGCCCGCCCTCAGGAACGCTGCCTGGGCTCGGGGCCCGTTCCCCACGAGGGAGCCAAAGTGCCCGGGAAAGCTTTATTCCCTGCTCCACGAACAAGACTGCACACGGAAGCGGACAACCAGGCGATTTCACAGGGGACCCCTCCCCCCGCCCCCCCACAGACAGACACCACGGAACACGCCCGGCACCCCCTCCGCAGCCCGGCCACCCCAGCCCCCCAGCCCGGGGGGGAGGCAGCTCCTGGACAGGGTGCTCCCGGACAGGGTGCTCCCGGACAGGGTGCTCCCGGACAGGGTGCTCGGAGGAGCCGGGGCTGGGGCGCAGGAGGGCCGCGGCGCCCAGGCTGGGAGGGCCCCGCTCGCCCTCGGTCTCAGCCGGAGGAAGGGCGGGCGTCGCTCGGGCACGAGCAGGGTGCAGAGCGGAGGCAGGAGAGGGGGCGCTGGAAGGGGAGGCCTGGCTGGGGGCAGATGGTCTGTTCGTCACCGCATCCGAGACTCCAAAGTCCCCACGCCAGCCTCCGGCCGGGCTCGGTCCTCAGTCCGGGTCGAGGGGCTCGGGGCTGCCCGCGGAGAGGGCCTGGGGAGTCCCTCCCGCCCCCCAGGACTGGCTCCCGGGAGGCCCCCCATCAGCCACCCTTCCCCGCCTCCTCGGGGCGCCCACGCTGAGGAGGTGCCCCTCTCCTCGTGGCTGTCCGTCTCAGCGTGGCAGGGAGGGAGCCAAGGCTCGAGGCGCCTCTCCGTGACTCTCCCGGGGCCTCTCTGGTCTGCCGGCCCCGGGGGCCTCCCGGACACAGCACCCGCCTGGCGCTCAGCGGGGACACCATGCGGCTGCGAGGACACCCTCTCCTCTGCCGCCAGGGCCCCGGGGTCCTGGGGCTCGCTCCACGACCTCAGGATAGAGGCCAGCACGCGGGGACCCCTTCCTGGACACGTGGGCCTCGGCCCTGGCCCCCCTCGGCCTCTCCTCCTCTCCACCCCTCCCTGCCCGAGGCTCCTCCCCTCCCCGGCCCAGCGTCCGGACGGATGGACCCAGGCCCGGCCCGGGGGACCCCCGGAGTCAGCCGGAGGGGTAGTAGGGGGTGTCGCTGTGGGCGTTGTAGTCGGGGCACACCTTCTGCACCAGCCTGTAGTCCGTGCTGTAGAAGGCGATGTACACGCAGACCACCTTGAAGGGCTGGGCGCAGCTCCAGGTGGCCGAGCTCTGGGCGTGGTCCCGGGAGCAGGTCTTGGCCGGGTCGTGGGTGCAGAGCGAGGTCCGGCGGCCCCGCTCCACCTTCTCCCACTCCACGCGGCAGTTGAAGCTCTTGGAGGCCTTGGCCTCGATGTAGATCTGCTGCTCCTGGTGGAACTCCACGGCTTTGCCGGGCGGCACGAGGCTGATGGAGATGTTGCCCTGGCCCGTGGCGTTGTGCCGGAAGTGCACGCTGAAGGTGCCGTTGCCGTGGTCCACGATCTTCCCCGTGACCAGCAGGTTCAGGGCCACCGTCTTGATGTTGGAGTAGAAGTCGCCCCAGCCGAAGATCTTCTTCACCTTGGCGGGGGGCGGGGGGCCGTGCTTGGGGCGCTGGGGGGGCTGCCCCAGGAACCCCCACGCCTCCCCAGGCGGGGCCAGCAGCCCGAGGAGCGCGGCGGGGGTCACGGGGCGGGCCCTGGGGGAGAGGTGGCCCCGCCGCCGGGGCACGCGGGGCCGCGGCTGGCCGTCGGGGTCGTCGTGCTCGGGGTCCTCGGCGCCCGGGGGGCCGTCATCCTGGCCGCAGACGACCTGGGGAAGGAGTCGTGGTGAGCGTGGGGACCCGGGGGTTCTGGCCCATCGCTCCCCACTGCCAGCATCCTCTCTCTCCCGGCCTCGCCCGCCGCCGGGGGCGGAGGGGCCCTGCACTGCCCGCCGAGGCCGGGGGCTGGGCGTGTCCGCCAACCGGTGTCCCGTCCCACCTCCCCCCCCCCCCCCGCCACCTCCTCTCCCGCCTTCTTGCCTCTGACCGTTATGTAAACCCTCAAAGGACAGAAGTCTCCAGAGGACCAGGGCTCCAGAGATACAGGGTCCCGAACCCTGGGAGTGCCCGTCTGAGGGGGCGGACCTCACACAGGTCTGCTGTGTGGGGGGAGCAGCATATCCCCGAGGCCACAGAGCCCCCGGCAGAGGAGAGAGAGAGAGAGAGAGAGAGAGAGAGAGAGAGAGAGAGAGAGAGAGAGATATCCCCGGCTGAGGGGGGAGGCCCAGCTCTGCCCTCAAGGAGCCCCAGCTCGGGCAGCAGAGCTCCATCCCTGTGCCGGGGAGCCCCAGGTGGACTGGCCTCTTGGGGACTTGCTGGCCTGCCGGGAAGATGGGGCGCCATCCTCTCCTCGGGCAGCCTCTACCCTCGGAGGCGGTGGGGACCCCAGACAGTGGAGTAAGGAAACGGAGCCAGGGACACTCTAAGTCAGCAGGCCTGGGGGGACCTGGGGCGACTCACCCCGAGGATGGCCAAGGGCGTGGAAAGCCTAACCCACACCCCCCTTGCCCCCGGGGCCACTGAGGATGGCAGGCCCGGCGTGGCTTGCACGAGAGGTGGGCGCCGTTACTCCCATTCCACAGATGAGGACCTCGGCGCTCACAGGGCACGCCACCGGGAGGCTGTCTCACAGGCCGGCCCGCTCACCTCACCACACGCCCAGCCTCACGGACCAGACGGGGGGTTTGACCCAAGCCCCATCCCCACCCCAAATCATCCCCACGGCCCGCTGGACCAGCCCTGGCAGCCGGCGGCACCGGGGCGGCGTTGTCCTGGAGGACTGGGGTTGGGGGGGGCAGAGCAGGGCGGCCTGACCGAGCTAGCTGCCCGGGACAGCTCTGGAGGGCATCCAGGAGACCGGGTTTCCTGAGGGCAGCCGCCTGGCGCGTGTCTGCTCAGCTTTTGACCAGAGCACTCACCCTCAGTGTCTGTGACCAGCACCAGGGGCGCCCCTCACAGCTGGGGGCGGGGGGGGGGGGCACCTGGGTTTGCTGGCATCCCCGGGTAAAGAAGATGGGGATGCCTGAGGGCTGGGGTCTGGAGGGCTCCAGAGGGGTTTGGGGTCCTCATGCCCCCCGTTCTGGCTCCGGTCGAGCCCCCGGAGGTGTGCAGTGACCCTGCCCGCCAGGCCCGGGGCGGGTGGGGCGGCAGGAGGGCGGCTCCCCGGGGGTGGACCCCAGGCTCCGTGCGCGCTCGCCCAGGGGTCGCAGCGGGGCGGGTGGCGGCCGGGGAGGGGCCGCAGGTGGGGTGGGAGCGGGCAGGGTGCGCCCCGCCGTGGGTGGCGAAGGGGCCGCCGCTCCAGGAGGGGGGCAGGTCCAGATGTGGGGCTGGGGCTTCTCCGCGGCAGGAGGGGGCGGGGCGCGCGCGGCGGGCGCTGGGTCCGGGGGAGCTAAGCCCCGCGCGGGGCCCGGGGTGGGGCTCCCCGGTGTCCGGGGCGGGAGTGGGGGGGCCGGGGCAGCCACTGGCCAGCACGGGGAGCAGGTCTGGGCGCCGAGCCCCGGGCGGGAGCCGCCCGCCCAGGTCCTGCGGGGCTCGGGCTGCGCAGCCGGAGCGGAGAGGAAAACAACAGGCGGGGAGGGCGGGCGCGGGCGGCGCGGGAGCCGGGGGCGCGGGGGGCTAAGCCCGCCCGGACCGGCCCCGCGCGCCGGGGGACCCCCGGCCCGGGGCCCTCTGGGTCCCCGAGAGGAGGGACAAGCCCAGGCCCCCCTGGACCCGGCGGGGCACCGGCTCCCAACTCACCCCCTGGCCCCCTCCGAGCGGCCGGGCTCCGGGAAGGGGTCGGGGAACCCCGGGCGCCCCGGCGGCCGGCCTTGGCGCCTCCCGCCACCGCGGCCGGATGGGTGGGCCGTCCTGGCGCCCGCCCCTATTAACCCGCTCCGCACCCCTGCGGCCTCGGACCCGCCCTCTCCCCGGCCCCGGGCGCTCCCTCCGTCCCGGGGACGCTGGGGGGGGGAGGGAGGGAGAAAGTTTCCGGGCTCGGAAGCTTCCCGCGCTCCGCCCCGGGCCCCGCGCCCCGGCCCCCCGCGCCGCTGCCCGCGGGCCGCTCACCAGATAGAGGCTGCCCTGCACTAGGAACACGAAGCAGCAGCGACTCAGTTGCATCCTCCTCCTCCTCCTCCTCCTCCTCCTCCGCCGCCGCCTTCTCCGCCGCCTCTGCTCCCGCGCCCCTTGCTCTGCTCTGGGGCGCGCGCGGGGTCCCGGGGCCCCGCCGGCCTCGCCCCTGCGCGGCTCAGGCGGCGCGCCGTCCCATGCCCCGCGGCCCGGGCTGCGGCCAGGCGCCGGGGCCGACCCCGCCCCCTTCGGTCCCGCGGCCCCGCCGCCGCCGCCCCCTCCCCGCCGCCCCTCCGGAGCTCCCAGCCGTGCGCCTCCGGGCGTCCCAGGCGCGCGGGGGCTCGGCCGCCCCCCCCGGACCCGCGCCCCGCGGCCCCCGGGCTCCCGGCGCCGCCGCTCCCGCCCAGATGTGCTGGGACCCGCGCGCGCGCCCGTCCCTAGTGCCGGTTCCCCGGACCAGACGGCCCCGCCCGCCCCGTCGCGGCGCGCCCCCTGGCGGACGCCCCTGGCCGCGCCGAGCCCCGCCGCCGCCGCCGCCGCCGCCGCCGCGCCGGGCGCTGCAGCCGCCAGACTGAGCGCTCCCGGCGCCCCGCGACTCCCGCTTCCTCGGCCCTCCTACCGGCGGCGGCGGCGGCGGCAGGTGCCGTGAGCTCCCCGCCCCGCCTCGAACCTCCCGCGTTAACTCCTACCCTGCCGGCCGCGCCCGCAGCTCGGCACCCAGGACGGGGGGGGGGGGGGAGGGGGGGGCAAGACTTGGCAATGCAGTGAAAGGGTGGTGGGTGACCCAGGGGAGGGACCCCGCCTTCTCCTCCCCTCCAGCGGGGCCTTAGGCACCTGCTGCTCTACCCTCCACCCCAGAAGACCTGGGATTTGGAAAGACCATTTTCCCCCCCAAACCCATTCCGACAACAACAACAACAACCAACGTCCTTATGGCAGCCTCTCCCCACAGTCCAAAGTCCACTTTCGGTCTTGCTTCTGTGCTGAGGGAAGTTCTTCTGGGTGTCTAGCCTGCACTCCTTTGGTTATAGTGTCAGTTCCTTTCCTTTTCCACTTGACACAGTGTATTTGGTATAACTGTTGTCTCCTTCCTCCCCCCTGCCCCGCCCCCAACACACACACACACACACACACACACACACACACACACACACCCCTTTGGCTAAAGCCCTGGGCGGAAACGGGAAGCTGGGTAGAAAAGTGGGCAGGCACCCCGTATGGACTGTTCCTCCATCCTCCACCCCGTGTCTGTCCAGGCAGTCACTAGGCTGGGGGGTGGCGCTCCTATTCCAGGGGGGCCCCCTGGTTACCTCCAGTTTCTGTAAACGTCCAGGGCAAGGAGGAAGAACAGGACCCCGATGTGAGATTCCCAAAGGTGGGACCCCCCCTCCCCCTCCCCTCACACACACGAATCTTCACAATTCCTTCCTGGAACGTAGGGCCCCTTTAATCCTTAGAAAAAAGCAAAGGCCAGGTCCTAGCACCCTGTGGAGGCTGTGAGGGTGAGGAGGTACCCCAGCATTTGGGTGGGCACTCTGCTCTGTGGCCCTAGCAGGTCTCCGGCTGCAGGCTCCCCCCCTCCCGCCCCCCGCAGGCACCCAGCCTCCTCCCCCACCATCTGCCAGGCGGTGCGCGGAGAATGCAGATGAATGTGAACACCAGCCCGGGCCAAGCCGAGGAGGGAGGCAGCTTCTGCAGAGCCCAGACAGCACCACAGGGCCCCCTGCCCTCCCAGGCGCCCCGGGGGGCGGTGCCAGGTGCTGGGGCCCTTCCCTAATGATGCTGCCGCCGGTGGGCGGGCGTGTGCATGTCCAGCTGAGGACCCCGAAGGCCGGCGGGGGAGGAAGGAGCTGAGAGAGCCTGTGGGCCTCGGGTCCGGCCGGAGGAAGGAGCCGCGGGCCCGAGCGTGGGCAGCCGGTTCTGGCGCTGGGCTGGGCAGAGGCAGCTCGGGGGGGCCCCCTCCCTGCACACCTCCAGAAGGCCCTGCCCCCGGGGGGGCAGTGTGGGCCGGAGGAAAGAGCCCGGCTCTGCAGGGCGGGCAGCCTCGGATTCCGCTCCGGGCCCGGCTCTGTGACCTTGGGCAGGTGGCGTCGGTTCTCCGGTGCCCGGCTCCTGGTCCGAGGTGGCGAGAGCTACACGGGACGGCGTGTGCAGACAAAGCTCGGGCACCGCCGTGGGGGTGCCGTGAAGGGAAGTCCTCGCCTGTCTGCTTCCCACACACTTGCTCCGGCTGCCTCTCCTGCCAGGCCTGCCCTCGCCGCCCTCTCGGCCGTCCCCGGCTCTCACTTTCTCCAAGTTTCCCCCTCCGCTCTCATCCGTCAGCCGCTCACCAAGCCCGCCTTCCATGCCAGGCACCAGGCCCGGGGCTGGGATGCAGAGATGGATGGGGGCACCATCCCTGCCAGTCAAGGATCTCACTGGCTGGCGTGGAGCTGAGACATGGAAATCAATGATTATAGCTCGGCGCGGTGGGCGGCATCACAGATGTGTCAGGCATTATGGAAGCACCGATGAGAGATAGCAGAGACGGGAGCAGGGTGAGTCAGGGGTGGCTTCCTGGAGGAGGTGATGCCACAGCGGTGAGGAGGAACAAGCCAGGCGTATTCCTGGCAGGGGGCGCGGCGGCCGGGTCAAAGGTCAGGAGGCCGGGAGTGGAAGCAATGTGCTGTTCCCGGCGCACAGAGGGGAGAGGAGGAAGCAGGAGCCGAGAGGGCCGGGACCATCTGATGGAGGAGGGTCTTATGTGTCAGGTCAAGGGGCGAGGGCTTCTATGAGGATCTTTTGAAGGATTTTAATAAGGGAGCCGGTGAGTATAGTCAGATTTGCATTTTGGAAAGTTTGTGGGGAATTCACTGGAAAGAGGAGAGACTAGAGGGGGAACCAGGTAAGAGACAAATGCAATGGTCTGGGCCCCGGACTCTGGAGTGAGGGGTGGGGGGGGGGGAGCCGGAAGCGTCTTTGGGAGGTGAAATGATCGGCACCTGGTTGTTGCCCAGATGAGGGAGGACGGGAGAAAGGGGGTCAGGTATGATACCCTGTGGGGAGCGGCGACGGCGTTCGGACAGGGTCACGCCTCGGACTAGTGAGAGGTCACGATCCTCTCGTGGCAAAGCCACGTGCAGGTCCCCACACAATTATAGCCAAGTGCTATGGCTGCAAGCTTGACCTTATGGTCTGAACCTGTGGCCCCACGTGGCTGGGTGATATGGACTGTGGGCCATGTATGTCCCGTGGTTAGGAGTGGGAGAGCTGCTCGTGCCAGTCAGAATGTCCCCTTCTAACAGTGCCCAGGTAGATGCCACATCACGAACCTGTGGCCCCACGTGGCTGCGTGATGTGGGCTGCAGCAAGTAAACAAAGCTTCATCAGGTGCATGTAACTGAGTGGATTTGGAAACCCGAGAGAACGCTGTAAACATCTTGGCCACGCCCTTACTTTGCCTCGTGGAATCAGGCTATAAAAGAAAGACTCTGGCCGAAACCTGTTTGGCTCAGTGGTAGAGCGTCGGTCTGCGGACTGAGCGTCCCAGGTTCGATTCCGGTCAAGGGCATGTGCATTGGCTGCGGGCACATCCCCGGTGGGGGGTGAGCAGGAGGCGGCTGGTCGATGTTTCTCACATCGATGTTTCTAGCTCTCTATCCTTCTCCCTTCCTCTTCTGTAAAAAAAATCAATAAAAATATATCTTTAAAAAAAGAAGAAAGATTCTGCTTGTGGGCCATGCACTGCCTCTCTAATCGTTGGCAGCGTCCTACCTGGCCCCAGCTTTATTCTCTTGTCTGTCTGTCTTTAATCCTTCACTGCCCCCCCCCCCAGGTTCACCCACGGCCATGATGGGGAGGCATAATACCCAAGTTTCTAGCTTGGGCAACAGGCAGGATGCCTACTGAGCTGGGCGCCCAGGGGAGGGAAGGAGGATGGGTTTGGGGAGAGAGGGTGGCAGGGGCAGCTTTGGGCCTGCCAAGTCTGGGTGCTGTTGGCCGTTCCGGGGCAGAAGAAAGTCTAGCCTTGGGTGCGAGGATGTGGCTATACAGGACACACAGGAGGACCAAGCAGCTTGGGTGGACACTGGCATGTAAGGGGCAGGCTGAGGAGCAGCAGCTGCCACAGGCCCAGGCGGGAAGAGGCAGCCCGGGAGGAGGCAGGCGGGCTGGCGGCGCTCTCCCCCTGAGCGCCCCAAGCAGGGCGGGGTCTCTGCACACACAGTCCGGGGCCCGGCCCAGGCAATCTCGGTCGGTGTCTGGGAGCCCAGAGCCACGTATTTTCTTAAGCCCTGCCCCGTCCCCCCGAGGGCGATGGAGGAGGCCTCTGGGCTTCCTACTTTGATAAACTCTGGTGTGTGTGCGGGCGGGGAGGCGAGGGTGGGATAGGAGGCGGAGGGTGGGATGGGGGGCAGGCATTAGGAAAAAGGGAATGGGAAGCAGCTCCAAAGAGTGTAGTGGCCTGCATAGGCAGAGGCAGAACAGAAAACCGTGTTTGGCTGAGATTTCTCCGGCAACTGTGTCCCGTCTCAGTCCCCACAGCTGCCCCGGGGGTGGGGGTGGGAAACACTCAGCTGTGCTGGAGGTAACCCCAGGCAGGCCTGCCGGTCAGGCTCACCTCTGGGTGTCCCCCCACTCCCCTCCCCCCCATGCCCTGCGGGCAGCAGACGCCCAAGGGATGGGACTCCATGCCCCTCGGCCCACACCCAGCCTCCCCGGTGCCCGGTGCACCCTGGCTGGGGGTTGGCTGAGCATTTATTTGCTTCGCACGCCAATGCCCTCACCTGCTTCCGTCTCACCCTTGGAAGAACCCCGCTTCCCCCCCTTCTCCGCCTCGCCTCTCCGGTGGGGATGGTGCTGCGGAGAGGAAACAGCACAGGAGGGGCCTACTCGGCGCTTAGGGCGCGAGTGGAAAAGAGGGTTCCTGGGGGTCTGAGAGGCAGAGAGTGGGTGCCCGTGAGCCAGCTGGAGCCGGAGCGGTCCAGGGGGGGAGGCGGGAGCAGGTCATTGCCATGAACAATCTCTCACGTTTACCTGCCAGTCTGCACTTTTAAAGGGTTGCCCGGGAGTGCTGTGGGGAGCAGACTGCCGGCGCCCAGAGGGAGACCCCCATTTAAGTGAGGGGCCCAGGACGAGTCCTAGAGAAATGATCTCGTTCTGTACGGATCAGCCCAGGCGGGAGGGGAAGGCAAGAACCTTCCAGACAGAGGAAGCAGCTCACGCCACGGGCGGCGATGAAAGCCAGCCGGGTTCTGAGGAGGACGAGATGAAAGAACCATTTGTTCTACAAACAGTTATCAGGGTGTCTCCTTTCCTGCCAGCCCTGGGCTGGGTGAGGGGCACCCCCGGGCACGGAGAGGCTGCAGCACGGAGAACGCGGGCTCTCGGGGAGACGGAGTAAGAGCTGAGCACCAGGAAACACCAGCTCGGAGGTGTTGGCAGTGGCAGGAGGAAGGACTTCGCGTCCTGAGGCAGAGACTCGAGGAGGGGTCCCCGGAAGGAGTGGGGGGTGGGGGGAGTCTGAGAGATGCGACACCTGAGATCTGAGGAGGAGGAGACCCTGGCCGGCCGCAGAGCTGGGGAGGGAGGGGCTCAGGCAGAGGGAGCAGAGCCTGCTGAGCCGGGGAGAGGGAGAGACTTGGGTGCTTTGGAGAAGCCGAAGGGATGGCGTGTAGCAATGGCGGTGGGGATGGGGGTGGGTGGGGGTGGGCGTGGAGGGTGAGCCGGAGAGCCAGAGGGTGCGTGGGGAATGGGTCTAGGGCTTTGGGGACCTCGTCAAGGTGTGGGGTTTCATCCTGTGATCAAGGCGTGTTGTTTGTTTGTTTGGTTTTTAATTTCAAGTTTTACACGGGGGGCAGGTTTGCACGTCAGAGCACTCACTGGGAAGACCACGCTGACCATCGTGCGGAGGGCGGCTCTGAGGGGCCGGGAGGTGATGGCGGCCCGACTCAGGGCAGGCGCCGTTGGGGTGGGAGGAGGCCGTGACCTTGAAGGATGTTTAAGGGGTGGAACGGGGAGCAGTTAGACTCCAGGATACAGTCTTGGGGAACCCCAGGTGACCTCCTGCCTGGGGACACAGGGCATGGAGCAGGCTGTGGGGGGGGGGAGGCAGCAGGTGGAGTGGAGGCGGTCGGGGGGCTCAGTGTGTGGCTGAATAGCTGGGCACAGAGTGGCGTTTGGACATGGAAGTGTGTGTGTGTGTGTGTGTGTGTGTGTGTGTATATGAGCCTCCAGGGTCACCAGAGGTGCAAGTGTGAAGAGCTTGCAAAAGGCCTAGCGTTTGGAGGTGCGAGATGGGGCTGCTGGCACCCGTGGCACCGGGTGGGGGAGGGGCAAGGGAGCCAAGGAAGCAGGTGGGAGACCTCTGGTCTGAGAACCAGAGGGAAGCTGCCCACTCACACCCCCAACTGTGCCCGCCTCGGGGGCAGAGCAGTCACTCTGTGGAGCCCCTGCCGCTCACGGGCCTCCCAGCCCGGAGGGACCCGCTGCCCTGCGCTGTGCAGAGCGGGAAGGCCACGGACGCGGAGTCCAGCAGCCCTGGCTTAGGAGCCTGGCTCCGAGGTCTGCTTCCTGGTGATCTTGGGGTGAATCTCCCATCTTCTCAGGGCCTCAGCCTCTCCGTCTATAAAGGAGGGATGGGGTGGGGGTGGCGGTGGGTCCCACTGCCCCTCTCATAGGGTGAGAGCGCGCTGGGTGTGAGCATCTGGCTTCCGCCTGCATTGTGCGGGTGGGGAGCGTTTTGCACGCGGAGACGCGCTGAACCGAAGGCCTCGGGTCGTGCTCTTTCCCCGCTGCCTCTCCAAACGGGGCCGGAGCGGGGCCGCCAGACCGCGGGCACCTGGCGGGGCGCGGACACCTGGCCCGGGGCAGGTCACCTGCCCGCCACCTGCCGGCGGGACCCGGTCGCGGCGGCTAACGCCACCCCCGGCAGGGGGCGCCGGAGAGGCGGGTGTGGCGCGTCGGAGGCCCGTGGGGTTCCTGCGCCCCCTGGTGGGGGCTCGGGGCGCCTCCCGAGGACGCTGCAGGGGAGCGAGGAAGGGGAGGCGGGGCCCCCGGAGCCCGCGGGCGCCCAGGTCCGCTCCGCCCTCCCCTCCGGGCGGGGGCGCCCCGTACAGATTCCTTACGGCAGCGAACGGCTCCTCGCGGTCCCGGACTGGCCAACGCCTGGGGCAGGTCACGCCCCGTGCCTCAGTTTCCTCCGGGGCCAACAGCAGGCTCCCCCTGTAGGGCACACAGTGGGGGCTCAGTAACCCGCTCATCCGCGGGTGTCGGGCGCCGGGAGCGCGGGGGGCGGCTCTGCGGCGCCCATGGCCTCGGCCGGAGCCGGAGAGGGTCCCTGCGGACCGAGCCCCCGGCCCGCTGTTTGCAAAGCGGGTCCACCTCCCACCTGCAGCGAGAAGTTCCGCTCTCTCTGCGCTGGGGGGCGCGGGGTGGGGTGGAGGCAGGGCGCCCCAGGGTCCCCAAGCGCCCCCGCACCCCCGGCCCTCGGGTTTACCTCGAGAAGCCCGGCCACATGGGCCTGAATCCGGAGGCTCTCGCCCCTCTGGAGGCCGGGGGGCATCCTGGCTAGAGCGCCACGCGGCAGCCTCCTCTGGGGGGTCAGGGCTGCCCTCCCGGTGTGTCCCCTCCCGGAGTGTCCCCTCCCGCGGGCACCGGGCCGCCCGGCGCTCCTTCCCCTCCGGTGACGCCCGGGGCGTCCAGACGGCCGGCGCCTTCCATTTGCGGGCCGCTGGCGACCCCTGGCGGCGGAGGGGAGCAGCGGCGCGACCCCCACTCCGCGAGGAACCCCTCCCGGGCAGCTCTGCACAGCCCTCTGGGCTAGGCCAGGCTGGGGGGGTGGGGGGGGAGCAGACACCGTCAGGGGGTCCGGGGGTGGAAGGGATTCCATGAGCAGCCCTGGCCCGGGTTTCTGCTGGGGAGATGGAACCTGAGGTCTGCCATCCGGATCAGATCAGAGCCGGGGCAGGAAGGAGTCAAGGCCCACTGGGGAAGGCCCAGGGTTGGGGTGTAGCCAGATGACAGACCAGGGAGTTCGGGAGGAACGTCTCCCTGGTTTTCTCCCTCCATTTGGGGTCATTAACTGTTTCACTTTGGTGCCCCAGCCCTCACCCCCCAAGATTTCACTGGGGAGCAATGTAGGGCAGTGCATGGGGAGAAACGAGCCGGGGATGGTCATAGCCCGAGAGGATCCTCGGTCCTGGCAGATCCCAGGAGGAGGCACCTGCAACCACAAAGGCCCAGAGCCCAGCGGGAGACTTGGAGAGGCAGCCCTGGCTGGTTGCTCAGTGGTTAGAGCACTGGCCCCTGCACAGAAGGGTCACGGGTTAGAAGAGGAAGCCCAGAAGCCGTAAAAAGAGAAAAAGAGCCCTGGCTGGTTTGGCTCAGTGCAGAGGGTTGTCCTGCAAACTGAAGGGTCCCAGGTTCAATTCCCGTCAAGGGCACATGCCCTGGTTGTGGGCTGGATCCCCAGCAGGGGGTGTGCAGGAGACAGCTGGTCAATGATTCTCATTATTGATGTCTCTCCTCTCTCTCTCTCTCCTTCTCCCTCCCTCTCTGAAATTAATTTTAAAATATTTTTTAAAAAGAGAGAAAAGGAAAGATTTGATTTTGGGGACAAAGTATTTTTGACTGATGAAAACGCCAACAACAGACTGGGGGGGGGGGGAGATTTGCAACTTGCATAACAAAGGGTTAATTAACATCCTTACCCCGAGGCACGTTTTTAATAAACCCATAAAGAAGAAGACAAAAATGTGCAGGAGAATAAAAAGCAGTTGGCAGGACACACGAATGAAAAGAGACTCAGCCTCAGCAGGAGTCGGGGAAATACAAATAAAAAGAACAATGAGATGTGTATTTTTTTAATCAATAGACTTTATTTTTTCAGAACAGTTTCAGACTTACAGAAAAACAGAGCAGAGAGTACAGCGTGTTCCCACAGATTGCTCCCCGACTATTAACCACTTACAAACGGTACTTTTGTTACCATTAAAGAAGCGATATTGCCATGTTATTAACCAGCGTGCACAGTTCCCTCAGACATCCTCAGCGTTTACCCCACGTCCTTTTTCTGCTCCAGGACCGATCATTACATCTGTCTCTTTAGGCCCTTTTCTCAGCTGCGTCTCGTTCTGGACGACTTTCCTAATCTGAGGAGCACTAGTTTTGTAAAACGCCCCTCTCCTGGAGTCTATCGGGGTGTGCCCAGGCTGTGGGCTTCCAGGAAGGTGACCGGAGATGGAATTCCACTGCTATCACATCATCTCGAGGCTACACACCATCAACGATGCGGTTTATGACATTGAAGTTGACCTTGGTCACCTGGCTGAAGTAGTGTTCGCCAGGTGTCTTCACTGTGAAATTACTCCGACCCTCCCGGCCCGCCTCTTTCTACGCCGTACGCGTTAGAAGGAAGGTGGTATGGGCAGCCCGCAATTAAGCAGTAGTGGGTTATGCGCCCCCTCTTTTGGGATGAAGCACCCACATAATTTATTTTGAATTCTTTTGCAAGGGAGATTTGTCTCCTCTCCCCCCCCCCCAATTTATTAATGTGTTCGACCACTTACATATTTAAATCAGTGTGGGCTCATGAATATTTCTTTTGTGCTTTAGGTTATAACCCAATACGACTTTATTTATTTGGTTGTTGTGATGTGTTATTTTATTTATTTATTTTTTTTACCCTTCAGACTGGAAGAATTAAAAGCTTAACAACCAGGGCCGAGGCAGCAGCGGTGCTGGCCACCCGGAGAGTGAGCTTTGGAGTCAGAGCTGCATGTCAGCCCGGGAAACAGTGAAGGAAAAAGAGCAGAGGCAGAGCCATGTGTGTTGTCTGAGCCCATCTACCCTAATAAAGGGGTAGTATGCTAATTAGACCGGGAGACCTCCCGGACGTCCTTCCGGACAAAGCCGCGGTGGCAGGGCTGAGGCAAAGGCAGCTAGGGGAAGTTGGGGGCAAGCAGGCCAGCAGGCAAGCAGGCCAGGGTGGGGGTAGTTGGGGATGAGGAGACCAGCAGGCAGAGTGGTTAGAGGTGATCAGGCAGGCAGTCAGGTGAGCGGTTAGAAGCCAGCGGTCCCAGATTGCAAGAGGGATGTCCGACTGCCGGTTGAGGCCTGATCCCCAAGGATTTGGGCACCAAGCCCCTGGTTTTTATGTTAAAAGGACTGTCCATCTATCACCTATCTATCATTTCCATTTGTCTCCCGGCAGCCACACTGGCCCACCTTCAATCCATTCTGCACGCAGTGGACACCCCAGGGGGTCCTTGTGCACCTCCCCCTGCTCTCCGGTGCCCTTAACATTCACTTCTCGCACCCCCAACCCTCACCCCCACCCTCACTGCCCCTCACAGCGCCCTCTACTGGAGCTCAACTGAAATATCCCACTACAGAGAGCCCTTCCCTGACAATCCCATCCAAAGCAGCCTGGTCCCTGCCCCAGACCATTGCTCCCCCCACCCCAGAGAATTCATTGCTATTTGAAATATTCTGATTTTCTGACTGTTGCCTCCCTTCACCTACTAGAATGTGAGCTCCACGAGGGCAGCAGGCACCACAGCTGTTGCGTATTTGCCCCAGTGGCTCAGGCTTAGTTCAGGGCCCGATGCATAGTAGGTCTCACAACTCCTTTCTTGTGGAGCGAACCTCCTTAGAGAAATGCAGGGAGAGACAGCACGCCTGCAGCCACGTGAGCGACCTCAGAGTTGTGGGGCTGGAAGGGGAGAGAGGAGAAGATCGATTTTTTTTTTCCTTAGACGCCGCTTGTTTAAGCTGTACAAAGAACATGCAGTGCTACGGTTTGTAATGAAAAGGGAAATCCAATAAAGTTAATTAAAAAAAAGAAAAAGAAATTAAAGTTTTCATTTCCTGAGGGGGTGGTGACGGGGGGGGGGTAAGGAAAAAAAGCAGAAGGCTTGATGTGGGAAATTGTTTGGTGTTTTGGGGAGCGCAGGTAGTATCCCGAGGCTGGGAGATTGGGCTGGGCCGGAGAGGAAGGAGGGTACGGTGGCAGAGGAGGGGGTTGGCGGGGAGACAGGGGGTTCTAGAATTGTTATGGGAGGGGGCTGAGTAGAAGGGGCGGGAAATAAAGACTGGAATGGGAGACCGGTTTGGAGTTGGCGGGGAGCATGGCTGGTGGGGTGACTGTGGAACCCCCCCGACATCCTATGGCCTCGCTGCTGGGACCTCACCCATCTCCCCCCCTCTTGGCTTCGGTTTTCTCAGCAATAACGTAGGGGTTGGTGCAGGAGTCTCCAACACCCTTCCAGCTTTGGGCCAGCCCCGCAGGCAGCCGCGTCCCTCCCGCACCAGAAGCTGTGACAGCGGCCTCCGCCGCCGGCCAGTAGAGGGCGCTGCGGGAGCGCGCGTCGGGCCAGGCGCAGCGCCGTCCACAGCGGTCCCTGCCGCCGCCGCGGTCCTGGGCGCTTCGCTGCCCACCGGGCCCTTCTCTCCACAGCTCTCATCGCGCCATGGAGTCCACAGGACTAGAGTGACCGCTCCCCTGGGCCTGGGCTGAAGAGGGCAGGCTGGATCTGGAACTTGACGACGCTCCAGAAGTCATTCCTTCCAGGCCCCTGCCTCTAATCTCTACCAGCCGGCTCCTCCCTGCAGCCCTCCCCGCGCTGGGCCCTCCGGGGACATCTGTGAGCTGTCTCCGCCGGAGCCGCGCGCCTCTCATTCCCCTGGGTCGCCTCATCTCATCCCCGGAACGCTCCCCCTTCTCTTTGTCGCTCCCCCTTCCCTGTGTCCGCCCCTGCCCCTGCCCTCTCGGGCCTGGCAGGCTTTTGGGCGTGCCTTCTCCAGGGATCAGGGGACAAGTTTGTCCCTCCTGGGGTTCTGGCCATCCGGGCCACCCTCCCCGAAGCTGCCTGGGGTACAGCGGGACCAGCCCCGGCAGGACACTGAGGGCTCCGCCTGCCTGCTGACCTCCAGCCGGGCCAGGGAAAGGGGCCCCCTGGTTCCGGAGGCCGGCCCGGCCCGGACTTGCTGTGTGATGGGAAGGAATGGCTTGCTGGCCTGGCTGCCGTCCAGAGGCCGTAGGGGAAATCTTTGTGCCCCCGCCTCCCTGTCCCTCCGCCGCCCCTGGGGCTCCCCGGCCGGACAGAGGGCCCCAGGTCGGCTGCTGGCCCAGGGTGTGCAGTGGGTGGGGGTGAGTGAGTGGCCGGTGTGGCTGCACCCTTCCCAGGAGGAGGGCCCGGCGCTCCCTGTGTGAGGAGGGGAGGGTGTCTCTCCGGCCAGCGGCTCTGCGCTGGGTGCTGAATGGACATGTGGGCAGGGACCGACTGGCCGGCACCGTGTGGGGACAAAGACCCCAAACTCCAGGCCCTCACCCTCATTCCCCCTCTCCGCACGGAGTCCTGTTCTCGGGATTGCACTGACCTTGTGGATCAGGCCAACGGGCAGTCCTTGTCAGGGGGTCCCACGCTGTCTTCAGTGGCTGAGACCAGACAGAGCACAGGCGTGTGTGTGTGTGTGTGTGTGTGTGTGCGCGCGCGCGCGCTATGGGGACACCGTGAGGGGTGTGGCCACGTGCCAATCAGCGGTATCAGGAAGTCCTGGGCCTGGCATTTGACCATTTTGCCTAGAACTGACACATCCGGTCACATGGCTAAGAGTCTGCCAAATCCTTGCCCTGGCCAGTCTCGCTCAGTGGTTAGAGCGTCGGCCCTCAGACTGAAGGGTCAGGGGTTGGATTCGTGGTCAAGAGCACCTACCTGGGGAAAGGTTCAGCATTTCCTGTGAGATCTGAATTCTTAGGGTTGCTTAGAAATGGCCAACCAGGAGGCACGTGCAAATCATATGTAAGCAATATGCAAATGAGCACACGTCTTCCTGGCCAGGGCTGGGGCCCTGGGGGCCGGGGAAGAGAAAGTAGGACTCTGGGGGTGCTGGGAGCAGAGCTTCTCGCCACGTTGGCCCTTCCCCAGTTTGTGGACAAAGGCTCCAAACCCCGTGAGAAATGCCATGGCCACGGAAGCTTCCAGGTGCCACCTGCCCGATTCCCTGCTGTGGGTGCCCCGAGGGGGGGGGGGGAGAAGGGTGAGAGACCTGGGGGAGCTGGGGGGGGGGCTCCCAGACCCGCCATGAAGAATGGATGTCACAGCGACAGCTGGCCCAGCCCGCATTCCCCGCTCAGGCACAGTTGTTGGGCGCCGGGGCGCGGGATTACGGGCAGACAGGAGGCCCGGGGGTGGGTGTGCAGGGCCCCGGGGCTTCCCCGGAGCTCGGAGCGCAGACCCCTGGGGTGGAGCTGGGGCAACCTCAGCAGCCCTCGCCCCTCCCTGTGGACAGAGGAGGTACCCGGGGCCCGGGGAGGGCTGGCAGTCCGCCCAGCGTGGCTTCTTGGGGCCGAGACCCAGAGGCCAGGCCCAGCCTCCCACGTTGCCGGGGTCGGCACCCTGACTCATGCTCGGGTGCTGCACGCGCAGCGCACACACCTGCCCCTCACATGCTTGCGGACTCTGCTGGAGCGTGCTCGCTAGCACTGGGGACCGTGCGCCTGGCACACCCGCCCCCCAGGCCCGGGCACGGGGACAGGACATCTGCCCACAGACGTGCACACACCTCCAGCTGGGCTCGGACCCAGCCCTCTTCCTTACTCCCATGCACAAGCCTACAACAGGCCGGCCAGTTCGGGGGGGGGGAGATGGAGGGAACGTGGTTTGCTCACCCTCGTGAGCTCTCCAGCATACTGCGGCCATCTCTGCTTCCCTGGTCCAGTTTCAGATTCACATGCAGTGGGGGGCTGGGGGGGGGCGCTGCCTCCAAAATTGGGGGGGGGGAGGTTGGGGTTTGCCTGACGCCTGGGTCATCTCTCCACGGGACCGTCTTTTCCCTGAGGCAGGGCTGTGCCTCCTGGATCCGGCGGGGCCCCTGGAGGTAAGAGCTGTGTGTCCCCCGGAGACTAGCCCTCCCCCAGAGATTAGCTGGTCCCACTGCCGGGAGCTTCTGGAAGGCAGGGGCGGTGTCTCCCCCGTTAGACAGACGGGGGGCAGACGCTGCCCCGGTGGCTGGACGGGGAACCGACCCTCTTAGGGAGCCTGGAGCCTCATGGAGGAAACACTGCCCTGCCCCCGGGCATCGCCGGGGCGAAGGTGAAGCACCGCCCCGGTCCCCAGGGATCCGGGCCTAAGGCAGACAGGCTGTGCCCTTTCCCTTCCTCACCCAATGGGGTTTGTTTAATGTCCGCTCTGCCCACCGGCGGGCATCTCCCCACGATGCCTCACCCATGTCTTATTTCTGTGACAGTGAATGAGTGAGTGAGTGAATGAATGAAACTGTTCCCCGGAGAGCAAGGAAAGACTCCCCTTGCTCAGCCAGAGAGTCTGCTGGGGTGGTTGAGGGGCGGGTCATCTGGCTGGAGGGCAAGGGAATGGCAGTGATGGGGGGGGGGCGGCTTCTGGGAGCTGTGCCGGGAGAGAAGCGGTTAAGCACCCCCGCCCCCCCTTACTACCACCAGCAGCCGCTCGGACCTCCGGCCAGTGTGTGCTTTGGCCCGGGGCGTCTGCTGTTTGTCTGGGTGGCCCCCGCCTGCCCTCCTCCCCGGGGCTATGGGCAGGCCCGCTGTCCCGCAGGCCGCCGGCCGCCGTGCAGCTGTCTGGGGCAGCGTCTGGGGCAGTGGGGCGTGAGAACATCTGGGGCTGAGCGTGCAGCGCGGCCGGGCCGAGGGGCAGGGCCAGCCGCGGGGGCACAGAGGGGCAGAGGCCCGAGGGAGTTGGCATCGAGAGGGGACACATGGCTGCGCCCCGGCTGGCGAAGGGTCTGTGTGTCTGCGGCCGAGCCCAGGGTCTGTCCCCTCACAGCGTGGAGGCACAGGGAGTGTGCTGCTCACGGCTGGGCACACGGGGGGCGTGTGGGTGGTCCTTGCCCTGAGAGAGGATGGGGTGTAGGGAGCATGGGGCGGGAGGCTGCTCTCAGACTGAACAAGGGTGTGTGAGAGCTCTTTCTCTTCTCACTGCTGGGCTGTGATACGCCAGCCACCACCATGGCCCACCCCCACCCCCACCCACCCCACCCCACCCCAGGCCACCCCAGGCCTCTGTGGACTCGCCAGACTAGGTCAGGGCCCCTGTTCATGGCTCTTACAAATACCCTGTTCTTTCTTTCCAGCTCATATTCCAGATGTAATTGATGATTCGGTTAATGTCTGTCCCCGACTCTTCCCCCACATCTCTGAGGTCCCCTCTCTGCTGATTTAATATTGCCTTCCCAGCGTCGGCCTCGGTGTCTGGCTTGTGGGGGGAGCTCATGCAGACAGGGAGGCGGGCTCTCTCTCAAGAGGTGTCCATGACAAGATATCATCACATCCTTCCCCGGCTCACACAAGTTCACATTCACGGCTCCCCGAGCCTCCCTCATCGGCTTTCTAATTGAAAGGCCTGCCGTCAACAGCCACATTGTTCCCCAAATTCGCTTCCCTTCAGCGCCCCTTTAGCCGAACCAGCCCTTTCCTCTGCCCACCCCACCCCCACTTTGGCTGTCTTCAAAACCCCAGCGGGACCCGCTCGGAGTATCCCTCCCCTGACGGGCTTTCCTGGACTCCCCGGAAGGTCTGAACTGGCTTCTTTAGGGGGGGGGGGGGTGGCCTCTCTTGAGCATGGATGTCCCAGTGATCAGCCAAGGTCACGGCCTCATCAACCTGCATATACCCAGCATGCCTTGCACACATGCAACAGCTCTTTGTGTGTGTGTGTGTGTGTGTGTGTGTGTGTGTGTGTGTGTGTTGGGGGGTGTTTAAAACATATTTTTATTGATTTAAGAAAGGAAGGGAGAGGGAGAGGGAGAGAGAGAAACATCACTGATGAGAAAGAATCATTGATCAACTGTCTCCTGCATGCCCCCTACTGGGGATTGAACCCACAACCAGCGCATGTGACCCGGAGGGGAGTGAAACTGACCTCCTGGTTCATAGGTCGATGCTCAGCCACTGAGCCAGCCAGCTGGGCTCAACAGCCCTTTGTTGGGTGACAATTGGAACAGAAAGGGCCCGCACCCGGCCCCTCCACGAACTACCAGCAGGCGCCCTGCCTCAGGGGCCAGAGATGCAGAAGTCTGCGGGAGGAGGCGTAGTGACCTCGACACGACCCTCAGAGTCTGGTGTGGCGGAGGCACACTGCGGCGGTCCCCAGTGAGTCCCACCCTCATAGAATCCCCTCCCCTTGATCCGGGGCAGGACCTGTGCCCTGCACCACAGAATCTGACAGAAGTAAGGGTTCTAGCAGGTGCAATTAAGATTCCACACCAGTTGGTTCTGAGTTAGCAAACGGGAGATGACTCTGTTGGGCCTGGCGGAACCAGGTGAAATCTCTCAAACGGGCCGAAACCGGTTTGGCTCAGTGGATAGAATGTCAGCCTTCGGACTGAAGGGTCCCGGGTTCGATTCCGGTCAAGGGCATGTACCTTGGTTGCGGGCACATCCCCAGTAGGGGTCGTGCAAGAGGCAGCTGATCGATGACTCTCATCCATGTTTCTAACTCTCTGTCTCTCTCCCTTCCTCTCTGTAAAAAAAAATCAGTAAAACATATTAGAGAAAAAAGAAAGGCGTGCAGGCTGGCCAACACCTGGTGAGACCCTGGCAGCAGGTCCAGTTGAGCTGGACCCAGACTCTGACCCACGGAAGCTGAGAATTTTTTTTTTAATGTGTTATGTTAAGCTACAAGATTAGTGGTAATGTTATTGGGCAACTAAACCGATGGGCTTGAGACAACCAGCCACAAGGAGCAACGCTGAGGGGAGGGTCATGGGGGGTGAGAGCGAGAACCCCGGGCACCGGAGGCTGAATTCACGTGGGTACCACGGCGGGATTCACCTCCTTCCGCCCCCACTCCTCTCCCACCCCGACCTGCCCTGGGAGTCTATGTGGAATCCAACTGGTCTCCGTGGGTGACTTGTGGGTGGCTTGTGGGGAGACTTGGTTTGGGGGCCCTAGTCTCTGAGCGTCTTTGGATTCAGACCAAATTTGGGATGAAACTGTATCACAATCACCCCCACCCCCCTCATCCTAACACCAACTGTAAGGCCCCAAATTACCATAGAGGCAGGTGTCACATGGATCCCCCCCCCTCCACACCCCACGTCCAGAGCCCAGACGCCTGCCCGTGGCCCAGACAGCCCCCAGCAGACAGCTGCCGCTCCCCTGGGCCCCCCGCCCGCTGCGGGGACCGGCGGCTGCCGGGGACGAGTTCGCAGCCTCCATGGCCGGCTGGCTGGCAGCTGGGGCTCCAGATGTGGGGGAGCCCGGAGCCCCGGGGATACTGTTACACCCGAGCGGTCCGCTGGCTTTCCCAGGAGGGACGGGCATGTCAGGGGGTGTCTGGGATTGGAGAATCAGGGGAGGGGGCTCATTCCTACTCCCCCGCCCCCCACCCCTCTCCCCGGCTCTGCTCCGGGGCCCCTTCCTGGATGTGGGTAACCCGGAGTCAGCTGAAAGCTTGATGAATGGACTCAGGTCCCCAACCAATGGCCGGGCAAGCCTCCACCTGCTTTGCGTCTTTCCTGCCCGGGAAGAGAACCGGACTCGGGTGTCCCAGCACCCTGCCAGGATCCTCCAGCCGGAGCAGCTGGGGAGAGGAGCCGGACCCCCGCTCAAGCCCTTCCTTTTGTCCGCAGTGAATGCGGCAGGATTCGGTTTCTCCGCTGACACTCGTCCCCACCGCCCCCTCCCCGCACCCCCCTCCCCCAGCCCGGCCCCCGGCCCAGGGCTCCCGTCCATCCTGTCTCAGGCTGGGCCTCTCCGGACACAAAGCAGGCATCTCAGGTTCCCTTGTCGGGGAGCTTGCCCTTTGATCTGCCCCCCTCCTCCTACCCTGGGGGTCCCGGGGTGCCCCAGGGAAGGCTCATCCAGGGACAGGCACCCCAAGATAAGATCTGGGAGGGGAGGGAGTCCAGGGCACAAGGGACTTGAAAGGAGTGAGTGCCGAGGTCCCCTGCCCCAGCTCCCTCCGCCTGCGACCCCGGCTCCCTCCCTGCGCATCTGCCAGTGCTCTCTCCCCCCACAGCGAGCCGGAATCCGGAATCCGGGCTTCACAAAGCCTCCTCACAGCTGTGGTTTCGCCCGGAGGTCTCCTTCGCCCTATCAGAGAGCCATTGTTGGACCCACTTTATAGATGAGACCACTGACACCCAAAGGTTTGCCCACGGCGCCCTCGTAGTAAGAGGCGGAGCCACGCTGGGAGCCATAGCTGCCTCCCTGGTACCCCCCCTCCTGGTCCTCCCCCAAGGCAGGCTCTGTAGTGCCAACCTGGCAGCATGCTGAGTGTGCAGGTGCCCTGCACCCCCCCATCCCCCATCCCTCTCCGGTGGTGGCCAGGGAGTGGGGAGCAGGAGGGGTGAGAAGGGGGTGGGGAGCAGGAGGGGTGAGAAGGGGAAGCACAGAGGGTTTTAGGGCAGTGAAGTTATTCTGAGTGATACTACCCTGGTGGATACATGTCATTGTTTGTCCAAACCCATAGTCTGTACACCACTAAAAGTGAACTCATGTAAGTATGGGCTTTAGGTGATGATAATATTTGTTTGTTTTTACAGAGAGGAAGGGAAAGATATAGAGTTGGAAACATCAATGAGAGAGAAACATCGACCAGCTGCCTCCTGCACGCCCCCTACTTGGGGATGTGCCCGCAACCGAGGTACATGCCCTTGACCGGAATCGAACCTGGGACCCTTGAGTCCACAGGCCGACGCTCTATCCACTGAGCCAAACGGGTTAGGGCGGTGATAATGATGTTTTGATGTAGGGTCATCGGTGTCACACACGCACTGTTGGAGGGTAGGACAGGGACAGAGGGGAGGGCTGTGCTGGGAAGACAGAGACCGGGTCCCTGTGGAAACTCTCAGTACTTTCCGCTCAGTTTGGCTGGGAACCTAAAATTGCTCCACAAAATAAAGTCTATTCATTGTTTTTAAAAGAACAGAGCTGATTTGGTTCTGGGGGCGTGGTGAAGAGAAATGACTTCTTGTTCTACGCTGAGCATGTTGAGTTTGAGGTGTTGGTTGAACATGCAAAAGGCAAAATCTGACAGGCAACCAGGAGATGGGGTGGGGAGAGAGGTGGTGCGGAGGGAACACACTTGGGTCATCTGGAGTGGGGATGGGGCCCACACTGGCAGCGGGTCACGTGACACAGGAAGGCAGCACAGCCTGGAGAGATTGCACAGCATAGAAGGGGTCCCACTCGCTCTGGGGTGGCTGGATTGAGCAGAGGTGCTGGTGGAAGCAGTCCAGTGTCTGGGCAATGGGGTAGGGGCAGGGGCAGTGCAGGGAGGACAAGGGTTCTGTTTCCGGGAAGGTGGGTGTCCGTTTCCGGAAGGTTTCCCCCTCTGATCTCAGGAAGGGGGGGGGGCCTGGGAGTGCGGAGTTGGACCCCACCCGGAAGGAGGCCAGCTTGGGGGACTGGAGGAGAGCGGGGTGCTGTTGGTTGAGGCTGGGAGGGGGGTGAGCCTCGTTTCCGGAATCTGTAGTTTGGCAGGGAAGGTGAGAGGACGGGTCTGAGGGTGTGAGGGGAGCAGAGAAGGTGTTTATGGGACGAGGGGAGTGGGAGGCTGTTTATGGACCGAGGGGACAGTCCGCAGAGGGGATCCAGAGCACAGGTGGAGGAGTAGGGTCGTTGTCATGGATTGTTTCCATTTATTGTAGAAAAGGTATTACACCAATAAAAAAATTTTTTTGGGGGGGTGGGGGAAACACTCAAAATTCCACCTCTCACCTTACTCAACGATGTCAAGTTTTCCTGGCAGAGAGAGAGAGGCAGGGGACCCTGGAGGTCCCGTCCCGGACCTTATCCTGCCCGGGGATGGGAAGAGGGGCGGGCACTGAGGGCTCACCCAGCCGAGAGGGGATTTAATATCGAATCTATCGGACTCATTGAGCCCTGCCCCCCCCCCCACCTCCCTCACCGGCTCCTGGTTCAGGTCCCCTCTCCGGTGGCTGTCTTCCCCGGGCCACCCCTCAGCAGGGTACCACCCGGAACCCCACGTGGGGGGGGGGTGGACGGGCCACAGCGCGAGTGGGGGACTGGGTGGTAATTGAATCCAGAGGCCCTGAGACAGAGGCCAATGGCTTTTCCCCGCCTAATTAGAGGGATTTTTTTTTCCTTTTTCTTTTTTTTTAACCCAGGAAACAAATCCATATGGTCTGCGATTGTTTCTCAGGCTCTTTACCCTCCTGAAGTCGTAAATGTCGTGGGCTTTTTAGCACCAGAGGATTGGGAAGGGGGAGGGCCCACAGGCTTAGGTTTCTCTGCTGGAGCCCAGTCCGGGATCTGGGGCCTCCAGGGGTCCCGTCCCCCCCAATCCCATCCGATCAGCCACCTCCGTTCCCTCTGTACGTCCTGGCAGGCGGCCTCCACCGCCACCCACACACGAATCCCCTTCTCCCCCAGGCCTCTCCTCCGGCCCAAAGCTCTCCCCCCCCAACCCTGCCAGGCAGGCCGCTTTCCCTCTGTCCCCCCCCCCCCCCCGTGCCCTGCCCCGGGGCCCCCTGCCCCCGGTCTCTCTGCGGTCCTCCCCATGTGACCTGTTTCCGCCACCAGATGGGGAGCTGACAAGAGACGAGAGAATCATGTGTTTCCCGTTCGTTGGGGGCTTCTGGCGGGTGCTCCCAGCAACCTTCTTCTGCCCCAAGGAGCAGAACGCCCCGAGGTTAGGCCTAAGGGGGGTGGAAGGGGAGAGGGCAGAGCTTTGCTGTGTATACAGGGGCTCCGGGAAGATGGAAGCTGGCGTCACTCACACCCGTGAGCTGCTGACCACACGCAGCTCCTCCCTGGCTGCACCGGGCCGGGGGTCTCCCTGGTGGAACGGGCCTGGGGTCGTGGTGTTTTTTGTTGTTTTTTTAAAAAAATGTATTTTATTGATTTTTTATAGAGAGTTAGAAACATGGATGAGAGAGAGCCATCGATCAGCTGCCTCTTGCACACCCCCCACTGGGGATGTGCCCGCAACCAAGGCACATGCCCTTGACCGGAATCGAACCTGGGACCCTTCAGTCTGCAGGCCGATGCTCTACCCACTGAACCAAACCGGTTTCGGCCGTGGTGGGGTTTTCGTTTCTGTTTTTGCAAAACTGGGAGAGAAGCCCCTTTGGTCAGTGGCCAGTGACCTTGCCCAGAGCCTTCTAGGCCAGGAGGTCGTTCTGGGAGAGACCTGGGAGATCATGGGTGGGGAGCAAGGAGCCTGCTCTCTGCTCCTGAATCCTCCAGGACTTGCTGGGCTTTGGGAGTTTGTCTGCAGATCGTATCTCGCCCCTGAGAGCCCCCGTCTCCGGGGCATTGTGAGAAGAGTCCAGGTATTGGGGGCCCGGGGTCTCAGAGGGGTTCCCATGTCCGCTGCGCATCCACGGTGTGACCGTGGGAGGGTCACGCACCCCTCTGAGCCTCAGTTTCCTCACCTGTGCTCCGGGGTGAGCACACTCTTCGCTGTACGGGGGGGGGGGGGTGGATTCAGTAGTAAGAGCCAGCCCCCTGTTCCCGAGGAGCGTACCGATCCGGTGAAACGAAGAAGAGACGAGGCTGGAAATCGGAAGGGGGTTGGGTGGAAGACGGTGCGGCCGAGGAGAGCAGCCGGGAAGGCGGACAGACGGGTGTCTGGTGCGTTAATTTTCTCCAGCCCCGTGTCAGCCGCGGCCAAGCTCAGCCATCGCCCCTCGACTCACTCCCCCTGCCCCCAGCCGTCCTCCAGCGCCGCCCGGGGGCCCAGGGTGAGTCTGTCTCACGGTCAGTGTCTGTGGGTGGCTTTTCCTTCTCTCCTCCGTCGGCCAAGAGCGGGGGAAGGCGAGAGCTGCTGGTCTGGCTGGAGTCAGAGGGACAGCGCCAATGGCTTTGCCAAACCGGGTCAAGCTGGATGACGTCCCGGGCTGGTCCCCCATTGACACACACACACACACACACACACACACACACACACACACACTTCTCTCTCTGCACTCTCCCACCCTCCGCCCTTCAGTCTGAGCTCAGCTGGGTTCCAAGTTCTTGATTAGCAGGCTCAGTCCTGGCTGCCTGGGGGAGGGCTCCGTGTGCAGGGAGGTCAGTGCACCAGGGGCTGGGCCAGGGCAGGGGGGTGGGGGGTGGTGGGGATGGAGAGAGTGGCAGAGATGAATCCGCTTGTAATTTAATAAAAGATATCAAGCGAGGACTCAATATAGAATGGAGCCCTTTCTATGCAAAGTGCCGAGGAGCTAGCTCCTGGAGGAAGCATGAGAGACAGATCGGAGGGCTTCCCAGCGGGGCTGGGAGAGGGGCGTGGCTACAGGGAGGGCGGGGAGAGGGCTCTGCGGGCTGCAGGCAGCACTGGAGGCCCCAGTGGGGAGCACGGGCTGTATGTACTTGGGGAGCACAAGCCGCCCAGTCAGACTGCAGCTGGGAGCGAGGCTGGAGGGGCTGGGCAGGGTTCTTAGGGGGCCTCGGAGGCCAGGATGGGAGGACGGGATGGGGAGACACCCACCGGGACCCCAGGTTGTGCCAGGTCTAGACCTAGAGCGTTAAGCTCTCCCGCAGACCTCCAAGGGAGCTGCCATCGCCTCCCATTCCACATCTGAGAAACAAGGGCTAGACGACCACGTGTGGCTCCCGTCCCCACGACCCCAGGCCAGGGTTTGGACCCAGGACTGTGTGACCCGTAAGCTCGCATCCTTCCCACCCGAGTGCTTGGGTGATGAGGCCAACGTAACCAGGGGCCTCGGGGCCTCTGCTTCAGGGACCCAGGGAGGGAGGGGGTGCGGTGTCTTGAGAAAGGATGCTTGTCTGAATCTCAGACGCGCCCCGAGGAGTCTCTGTGGACAGGCAGCATGGGGGGCCCCGGGAATGGGCAGAGGGTCCAGGCCAGCCCCCCCCCCCCCAGGACTCGGAGCTGCGCTGTGGCCATGCTGGCCTCCTGCCCCCTCCACCGGGCCGGGCCTGTGTGGCTCTGTGCCAGCCTCCCCGTGGCGCCAGCCTCCTGCGGCCTGGTGGGGGGCTGGGAGCCGAGGGGAGGGGTGCCGGCGGCGGCACCAAGGTTAAGACACCAGGCTCAGAACTGGGATCCCCTTTCTCCTTCCCCCGGTGGGTTCCAGCTGTCCCCGCCACTCTCTGCAGGAGCGGGCGGGGGATTCTGGGAGGGGGATGAACCTTCGGGAATACCCAAATGGGATGTGCCCGGTCCCCACCCCAGGCTCCCAGCACCCCACCTCACCCTCGGCCTGCCCTGGGGGAGGACCAGGAGGGGAGGGTGCCAGGGAGGCAGCTATGGCTCCCAGCGTGGCCCCGCCTCTTACTATCAGGGGGCCTTGGGCAAACCTTTGGGTGTCAGTGGTCTCATCTATAAAGTGGGTCCAACAGCAGCTCTCTGATCAGCCGGGTGAAACCACAGCTGTGAGGAGGCTTTGTGAAGTTCAAGTGCATTCCATGATCACTGAGCCGGGTCAGCAGAGGCCCAGCTGTAGCCGCTGTGTTGCTTGGTTCACCCACTGCGGTGGCTGTGGTGAGCTCCGGCCCCTCGGGGTCCCCCAGGGCCTCTCCCTCACTGTGAGGCCAAACCAGGACCCCGGCTCCGGCCCCCACAGACACCCCCTCCCCTTACCCTCAGCCTCACTGCAGGGCTCAGGGGCGCGGCCCCCCAGGCCTGCACTGTGTCTCCCCCGCCCCCCCCCCCCGTGCCCTTCATGGAAATTCTTCCTTGACGGAGGAAGAGGCATCACGTCTGGGTTTGGGTCAGCCCGAGACAGCCGCCCCTATGCCAGTCTGCCAAGCAGGCCCCCCTTCCTTGCCAAGAGAGGCATTGCCATGCTCCCGGATGGGGGCGCCAAGCCCCTGCTCCCGGCACCCATGCTCCCGCCCCTGTCCCTTGACCCAGCCAGGCACCGGGTGGGAGGGGGTGGGTGCCACAGTCTGGCCTGGACCGCAGCTCTCCCTCCCTCCCTCCCAGCCCCCCCTCCTCACCTGAGTCACTGCCCGGGGTTTGCCCCGCTCCGGGCTCCTGGCAGCCTCCCCGGACAGGCATGAGGCAGGCTCCAGCCTGACAGGCATGCGGCCCTCTGGGCACGCGCCCAGCCCCTGTGTGATCCCGGGACGGGCAGGGCTGGAGGTCCGGAGCCGCCGAGGTGGCTTCTGCCGGAACCTATGGCGGTTCTGGCAACTTCTTCAGCCCTGTCCTGGCCTCCTGGTTGCTTGGTAAAGCCTCGGTGAGGGGGCATTTTCGACAGGGGTTCTGGGTTGTGGTTCTTCTGGCAGAACCCAATCCCACTTGGATTTTCAGACAATTTCCCTCCTCGCTGTAACTGAACGTTGAGCTCCTTGAGACCCAGGCGCTGGTTCTTGCTAACGAGTCCTGCACCACTGGCACTGGGATGGATGGGCGGGGGTGGGGTGGGGTGGGGGTGGGGGGAACCGAAGACTGGGTAGGGAGTACAGGGCAGGATGGTTGGGGCAGCCAGAGAGGGAGGACCCTGAGGACCGAAGCTGACCCCTTTAAGCCGGTTTGGACCCTCACCCAGAGGGGCTGGGTTAGCTCAAGCCATCCAGCGTGAAACCTTTTAGCTTCCTGCCCATGGAGGTCACATCCTCCTTCCTCTTCCCCACAGCCAAGTCCCTCCTCATCCTGGGACATGCCCTCTCTCCTCCCCCACTCAGCAAAGCTTCCAGGAGAACCGTTTCCTAGGCAGGGGTGTCTCCACCGTCTCCCCTGCCACCTCTCCTCCCTCCACTCACTGGTTTCCGCATCTCCCGTGGTCCAACCCAGGGCCTATCCCAGCCTTCTCCCTCCCAGACCGCCCTGCGGCGCCTGCCCGGGGTCACCGGCTGCTCCCCCCTGGGAACCTGCTCCTTTCGCAGGCTTCCTTGATGCTGCAAGACCAGGCTCCCCAATCACTGACCAGCCCTTCTTGGCCATCTCTGGTCCTCCTCCTCCCTGGCCACCGAAGCAGGCCTAGCCCAAGGGCCCTCTCCCCCTCGGTCCCATGGGGTCCTCTCCCCGTGCTCCTGCCTCGTATAACCGCGTCTCCTGCCTTTCTCCACGGGTGTCCCGCAGGCTTCGCAAACTCGACAGGGGATGCGCGATCCCCCACAAAAGCCTGCCTCGCCTCCGGGGCTCTGTCCCCCCTCAGCTGCCAGAGCTGGAGCCTGGGAGCCACGGAGACTCCCCTCTGCCTTCCCATTCCCCATCTGATCTCCAGCCAAGGGGAGTTCATTCTTCCTTCCTAATGTTTCCTGAATGGCCTCCCCCTTTTTCCTCCCCGCTGCTAGTTTCTGTGCCCAAAGCACCAACCTCCCAGCCGGTCTTCCTGCCTCTGGGTCCGTCCTCCTCCCACGATGCTTTGTGGCTCAAACAACCTCAGTACCAGCCCGGTTCAGGCCGAAGTCCTCGGCCTGGCATGCTGGTCCCTGCTAGACCTGGCTGACTGTCACCTTGTTCCCACTGTGAGTGACGCTCGTCCAGGCTAACCATGCCTCGCTCCCCGTCCTCATGCTTCTGCTCCAGCTGTTCCCTTTGCTGGAAATATTCTCCCCATCTATTTTCCACCCCCACAACCCAAATCCCCTCCATCGTCAGAACTTCAAAACCCAGGTCAAGTCTTCCCCCTCCAAGCCCTTCCCCAGGTCCCTGCAGCCCGGAGGACTTCCTCCTCAGACCCCCAGTGCTTCCTGGAAGCTCTGTGGTGCCCATGTCTGTGCGGTTCCATGATTCTTGCTAGAAAGACACCCCTGGGTCTCGGGGCGGACTGTCACTCAGCGTGCCTGGTGAGGAGGAAGGAGCTACCTTTGTTGTTGTTTTTTTGGGGGGGGGCTTTTTGTAATTGTACCTCAATTTCTCCCACTGTCAGTCCCCATGCTGCAGGCAGGGCATACCCCTGTCCAGGAAATGGCCCTCCACCGCAGCCAATCAATGATTGACATTCCTGGGGACGGGCCAATCAGAACCAAGGACGCCTGAAGACTTTCTGCTGGAGTTCCGGGACGTGAGGCTGTCTCTCCCAGGGGCTGGAGCCCGAAGCTGTGCAGCCATTTATCAGCACGAGAGACTTGTCTATGGGAGGAAGTGGAGGCGAGAGGTGGAGAGGGAGAAACTCTGGGCTGTTGTTTGAGCCTCTGAATCAAGCTGTGCCTAGAGCCTGCCCTACCCCCCCCCTGCCCCCCCAATCTCTTCCGACAGACAGTACATTCCCTTGAACCACTTGGGCTTGGCTTCCTCCTCCTCGCATTACAAAAGAAGCCGAGCTGGTGCACAGGGTGAGAAGAGGGGAGCTCCCAGGTGGCTGGCTTCTGGATCTCAGCATCATCTTCCAGGAGGTCAAGGGGTGACCTCCCTGGGCCCCAAGGTTGAGCCATGGAATCCTGGCCGCCCTGGGCCCTGGCCGGCCAATCCAGTGAGGCCCGCTGGCACCCCAAGGCCCGTAGGAGTAGATGAGAACCATCTGGACCCCCGAGTGAAGCCTTAGGCCCCTGAGGTAGGGCTGGGTCTCCGGAATGTGGACGCTGAGCCCCAGGCTCAGGATGGAGAGTGTCGAGGGGGCATCGGGGGCATCGGGCTCCTACTGAATGAAACAAAGGATCCCCAGGTTCTATGAGTCATTAGAATGTGGGAGGGGAATGAGGGGGAGACTCAATCCCAACTTTCCCAGGAGCCCTTGGGGAGTATAGCTGGAAACGGTGGAGCAGGGATTGCCGGGAAGGGAGCACAGGGATGGGGAAGTGCCCGGATGCTGTGGGAAGAGGGCAGGACTGAGCGCCCTGGGAGGGATGGGGGATGAGAGTCGGAATGTTCCTGAATGTTCTTTCATGATGGAGCCTTGGGGAAATGCTCCTGCCTCTCCTCTGCCATGATGGGGGCCGGGGGTGGGGTGGGGTGGGGTGGGTATTGGGTAGGTAGAACTGAGGTGTGGAAATGGGGAGCCCTGACTTGCCGTTGAACCTGGGAGAAATCATCGTGGATGTGGGGTTGAAAGGGCTGCCCAGGGTCTGCCTTGGGAAGCCGATTGGGTGCCCATCTGAGTGAAGGTGCTGCGTCAGAGGCACCCCAAGCATCTGTGCTGAGAACTGGGGGGTCTTTTGTGAATCTGGAGAGTGATCTGGAGTCTGAGGCAGGGCCTAGGGCAGGCAGATTGCTGAAGCGGAGCCTGGGGTAGCGGGGAGGGGTCAGCATGAGGCAAGGGTGCTGAGGGAGTCAGAGATAAGGGGGCGTGAGGCTGAAGGAGCCCTCCTTGCTTCGGCGCTTCTACACCCCGATTCCTGAGAGCTCGGTCTTTCCTCCTGGCCTTCTGCCCACCAGCTGCCTCAAAGCGAGGGAGGAATGTGCTTTGCATTATCAGAGGAGCCGCGTCCCCCAGGCATATGGTCAGCAGACCCCCCAGCCAGGAGCATCATGGGAAATGTCTTCTTCTGACCCCAGCTCTGGTCCAGCCCCTTCTTCCCTTAGAGCTTGGGGCTCTAAGCTCAGTGGCCCCCCATCACCAAACCCCTCCCCAGTGGATGGAGAGGCTTTTCACATTGCTCCAAGTCCATCTGGGCTCATGGATCTGGATGAAAGAGGGGAGGGAGGCACTAGGGGAAGTGAAGGGACTCTGGTGGGCCAGCCAAGACAAAAGGTCTCAACCCTAGCCTAGAGAATGAAAGAGACAAAGAGATGTTCCCCCAACCTGGACAAAGAAGAGAGGCCGTGGGGATGGTGGTCGGGGTGGGAAGGGAGAGCTGTAGGCCTCAGGCCCGAGGAGATTGATGACACAGGAAGAAGCAAGGGAGCACCTGTTGGTCCTCTGAGCCCACATCTGGCCAAGTTCACAGCTGGCTGGACTCAGAATGAGTCCTACTCTGGGAGGATGAAGCTCTGGAGCTGTCTGAGGCAATAGTCACATGTGGCTCCTGAGCACTGGCGATGGGCTAGCCCAGCCGTGGGCAAACTACGGCCCTCGGGACAGATCCGGCCCGTTCGGCTGTTCTATCCGGCCCTCGGAGCTGAAAGAGGGGAGGGTCCTCTTGCTCTCCCCTCCGCTCCTTCACCAGCAGCCCAAGATGAGAGTGCCAGCATGGTCAGGTTGCTTTTGTTCCGGCCCTCCGGTCCAGTTTAAGAACCCATTGTGGCCCTCGAATCAAAGAGTTTGCCCACCCCTGGGTTAGCCCAACTGAGGTGTGCTGTAAGAATAGAATACATCTTGAATTTTGAAAGCTTGGAAGGAAAAAAGAGGTATTTCATTGATCATCCTATCTAATAAAGAGAGAATATGCAAATTGACCATCACATCATCACAAAGATGGCCGTGCCCATAGCCACAAGATGGAGGCGCCCAGTCCCCTTAGCCTGCCAGAGTCCCCCAGTCCTTTCAGCCTACCAGGAGGGGGGCAGCAGGCACACTGTGCAGCTGAACCAGCCCTCAGCCCCCCAGCTATCCGAGGCATAGGCAAGCCTTGGATGGTGGCTACCCAGCCATCTAGGGCTGCCTGAAGGTTTGTGCTGCCAGCAGTGGCAGCAGCGGAGGTGTGATTGGGGCGTCACATTTCCCTGATCGCCGAGTCACCTCCCCTGAGGGCTCCTGGACTGTGAGAGGGGGCAGGCTGGGATGAGGAACGCCCCCTCTCCCCCTCCAGTGCATGAATTTTCATGAGCCAGGCCTCTAGTTTTAAAATATTGGTTACATGTTGAAATAATGCCTTGGGCCTATTGGGCTAAATAAGAATACGTTAAGTTCATCCCATCTGCTTCCTTTTTTATAATGTGGCTACTAAAAAAAAAAAAAAATGAGAATCACATATGTCATGCTCTGGTTTCCCTTCAGATCGCATAAATCTTTCGCCTTTTTTACGTATGTCACTTGCATTCTGTTTCTGTCAGACAGGGAGGGCTGCTCCGTTCAGAGCACGCCCGCCACTCATTCGGCCAGCAAGGTTTTATTGGGTGCTAGCTCTGTGCCCGGCGAGGTGCTGGGGATTAGAAAGTGAGCAAAGCCAGGCCCCGTCTCTGGTTTCCCGGGGTTTACAGTAATCAAATAATCACTCAGGCGGGTGCCTAATTGCAGAGAGACAAGTGCTCTGCGAGAAAAGGGGTGGAGCGTGGTCTCCTCTGAGCCTGGGATCAAGGAGCCGGCATTGGGGCCAGGCTATGGTGAGGGCTTCCCCAACGGAGCTCCGGACTGGGGGTGACGTGGAAAAGAAGGGGATGGAGTGTCCCGGACAGAAAGGACAGCGTGTGCTGGCGCCCGGGGCTAGAGGGGTCACCGGAGCGGGAAGAGGCAGAAGATGGCTGGCTTGGGGGAGCACAGAGTGAGCAAGAGGGTGGCTGGGGCATGGGCAGGGGCCTCACATAGCCCTTGGAGGCCACGTTGAAGACGGAAAGCTCCTTCCCTAGCTGGTTTGGCTCAGTGGATAGAGCATCAGCCTGTGGACTGAAGGTCCCGGGTTCGATTCCGGTCAGGGGCACATGCCTGGGTTGCAGGCTCAATCCCCAGTGGTGTGTGTGTGTGTGTGTGTGTGTGTGTGTGTGTGCACAGGAGGCAGACAATCAGTGATTCACTCTCATCATTGATGTTTCTATTTCTATATCTCTCTCCCTCTCCCTTTCTCTGAAATATATATATATATATATATATATATATATATATATATATATATATATATAATGGGAAGTTCCTGAAGCATTTCCATTAGCCCTCCTGGGGGAATGGGAGAAAAAGGGGTGGGGGTAAGGCTAAAGGGGGGCACTCATGTCTCTAAGGCTCTCTGCCAACCAGCCCCCCGGAGCCCTAGGTCAGGGTCAGACACCTCTGCACCCCGCACCCAACCCTGTGTGCTCTGAGGAGCTTCTTGGGATGCCCTCTTTCCCCTTCCCCGGGCCCCTTCTTTGCTGCAGGCCACCAGGGACCCCACCCCCAGCCTATCCTGCCGCACCTCACCCTGCACCCAGCAGCCGAGCCAGTGCTTTCTAAACGGCAAGCTCTTGCCCAGACAGTGTTGCTCAATGGTTGGCATCGGCTTAGGAACCAGGAGGTCGGGTTCGATTCCCAGTCAGGCACATGCCCGGGTTGTAGCTTGGTCCCCAGTAGGAAGCCTGCTGGAGGCAACCAAGCCATGATTCTCTCTCATCGTTGATAGTTCTGTCTCTCTCCCCCCTTTCCCTTCCTCTCTGAAATACATTCTTTTTAAAAAATATATATTTTATTGATATTTTACAGAGAGGAAGGGAGAGAGATAGAGAGCTAGAAACGTCGATGAGAGAGAAACATCGACCAGCTGCCTCTTACTCACCCCCTACCGGAGATGTGCCCGCAACCAATGTACATGCCCTTGACCGGAATCGAACCCGGGACCTTTCAGTCCGCAGACCGACGCTCTACCACTGAGCCAAACCGGTTTCGGCTGAAATACGTTCTTTAAATAAAAATAATAAACTGCAAGCTGTCTATGGAGCCCCTGCTGAAAGCCCCTGGCGGCCCCGCAGTGCCCTAAGGATGCCGTCCAGACGCCGTAGCATCTCTCCGCCCGGCCCCGGACCTCCCGCTCCCCGGCTCCAGCACAGCCTCCGGGCCCTGGGGCTCTCCCCTGCCTCTCAGGGCCTCTGCTGAGCTGCCTCCTCTGCCAGGAACACTGTCCTCCCCCGGCCCACTGACCCCACCCGGCCCCAAGGACGCAGCTTCTACGTCCATTTTCTAGCAGACCCTCCCCCACCCCTGGCAGGAGAGGCCTGGGCCGGGACCCCCCTCCCCCCCGGGGCGCTGCACACCGCACGGGGCCTGTCTGCTGTGTCCCCCGAGAACGCCGGGTCGCTGAGGCAGGGGTCCGGGTCTCCCTGTTCACACAGTGGGCTGTCCTTCGCCAGGGGCGGTGTGTTTCCCGCATCAGCACGAACGAATGAGGCTCCCGCCTGAGGGCAGGAACGGTGCCTCCCTCACCCCATTCCAATGTCCTCAAGCCTGGGACTGGGTCTCCCATCCAACAGGAAGTTCAGCTGAAACCGGTTTGGCTCAGTGGATAGAGTGTCAGCCTGCGGACTGAAAGGTCCTGGGTTCGATTCCGGTCAAGGGCATGTACCTTGGTTGCGGACACAACCCTGGTATGAGGTGTGCAAGAGGCAGCTGATCGATGATTCTCTCTCGTCGATGTTTCTAACTCCCTATCCCTCTCTCTTCCTCTCTGTAATAAGTCAATAATATATATATATATATATATATATTTTTTTTTTTTTTTTTTTTTTAAATAAGGGAGATTCACTCAAGACAGAGACCATCTCCCCACCACCCTGCACCCTGGGTGTTACCCACGCACCGGGGTCCTTTCTCCCACCTATGGCAGCCCCACCCTCCTTCCCCATAACCCTCAGTCCCAGGGCGGAGATGGAAGACAGCCGCCCCTCACCGCGTGCCTCCCTCTCGCTGGGCCCCGCTGACCCTTCCCAGGAATCTGAGGTCGGGAACGCTGTTTGTTTTCCTTTCCAGGAAGAGCGAGCCTCCCGTGCTTTTCCCAGCGACCACGAGCCAGCCCCGACGGGGGACCGACCGGCAGGGGCCGAGCAGCTCCCACCGGCTGCTGGCCAGCCCTGGAGAGGGGAACGGGCCGGGCCCCGAACCCTGCAGCTCAGGGGGCTCCCCGGCCCGGGCCAAGCCGGGCCCAAGGCCAGGCTGGCGGGATCCAGCGCTGGGACCTGCGTGGGAGAGCCAGCCGCAGGGAGGGCCAGCCTAACTGCAGGCGGGTCAGCCAGGCTCCCCCCGGCCATCTGGAGCCAGAGCCTGTGCATGTGTTGGGGGGGGGAGGGCGGGGGGGGGCGTCTCCCGGGCCACGTGGGTGGCTGGGAGCCGCGGGGTTGTGATCTGGCCCGTCCAGCAAGCCTCTGGCTCCCCTGTGGTCACTTTCACTTCTGACATCTGGTCCAGTTCGCAGCTGGCCGGCTTCCTGCATAGCCGCTCACTTTCCCTCTCCCAGACCTGGGGGCGGAGGGCTCCCCCCCTCCCCGCGGAAATTAACTCCCTGGCTGCTACTGCGCATGCGAACGTGCTGGGTTTCTGTGAAAACCTCCCCGCGTGGCCAGAACCGGTGTAGCTCAATGGATAGAGTGTCGGCCTGCGGACCGAAAGGTCCCAGGTTCGATTCCGGACAAGGGCATGTACCTTGGTTGCGGGCACATCCCCGGTAGGGGGTGTGCAAGAGGCAGCTGATTGATGATTCTCTCTCATTGATGTTTCTAACTCTCTATCCCTCTCTGTAAAAAAGCAATAAAATATATTTTTTAAAAAACAAAAAACCTCCCTGCGTGGAGTGCGTATGGGAGGGAGACGGGGGGGGGGGGGGGGAACAGGGCGGGAACGGAGCTGGGAATGGCACCTGGGTCCTTGGGACACACCGGCCCCTGCCAGCCCCAAGCACGCGCATCCCCAGAAAGTCACGGCAGCCGCTCGCTTGCTTTCTTTGCTCTTTAATGTTCATCGTTTATGTTTTATGTGTAAGTTTCAGGAGGGCCCAAGAAGTGGTTACACAGGATGCAAAGGGGGAGGGTGTCGGGGGGCGGAGGGGGGGGTCTGGAGCTCACAGCCCCCGGCTGGGGCCCCAAAGGGTTCCATCTCCACCCAGAACCAAACACATGCTAAACCACACCCGCCCCCCTCCACACCGCCCCCCCCCCCCCAGCTGCTGGGAAGGGAAATAAATACGCTCGCTGCCCGCTCCCGGGTGCTCGGTGAGGGCCAGCGGGCGAGTCTCCTCCTCCCCCCGCAGCCCGGGGTCCACGGAACGCCGTCCACAGACCACGTTCCCGGGCCCGGGCAGGGGGTGGGAGAACCCTGGGCGGGGGAGGGGGTGGCTGTTCGTGCACCCCCCCTGCTCGGGGCTCCTTCATGCTAAATAGAGGGGAAGGGGGGGAGCCATTCATTCCAAACGTCAAGCAGAAACAGACCGGGCCGGGAGGGACCTCCAGGCCGCTTCCTGGCACCGAGCTAGGGAAAAAGCTGTCCTTTGCAGGGTCCTCGGGACTTTGGACAGACCGTGCGGGGCCCACAGTTTAACTCCGCTCCTTCTTGCTGCATTCCCAGACGGGGCCGATGGTCTTCGTCGCAACCTTCGGGGCCCGGCCAAACCCGTGGCTTCGGGGGGGAGGGGGGGGAGGCCGGGGGGAAGGCCGGGGCAGCATTCCTCCGCGTGCAGGCCCGTGGAAGGCAGGCGCCAGCTCGAGCCTCGGCCGTCCTTGGCCCGCCAAACCCGGGGGCGAGGGAAGCCGGGCCGAGCAGAGTTCAATTCCCTGGGATGCTTCTCTGGCAGCCGCCCCGGGCAGGATCCGGTCCCAGCCCAAGAGAAAGAGCTCGTGGAGAAAAGCGTTCTCATCCGCTGTGTGTGTGTGTGTGTGTGTGTGTGTGTGTGTGTGTGTTGTATGTGTGGGGTCCTCAGCCCCCAACCCCGAGCCCTTTCTGTGTTGGCTCTGGGTCTGTGCCGGGATGGAAGGCACCTACAGGCTGGGCCACACCCAAGATGCCACACCGACATGCCTGGGGGGTGGGGGGCGGGCAGGAAGGGGGAAGGGGCACCCCTTTCCACAAACCCCGCGCTGACTCGGGTTAGGATGGACCCGTGGACCAAGCCTTGTCTCCCTCAGGGCTGAGCAGGCCTGGAGACGGGGGAGGGAGGACTGGGTTGGCGGTACCCCACTCCCCGGAGGGCCCCTTGGCCCCCCCCCCCCAGCCTGTAAGCCAAGCGGAGGCTTGCACCCCCCATTCAGAGAGGAGGAAGCCAGCTCACACGGGGCCGCCCAGTTGCTGGGTGGCTGTGGGCCCGTCCGAAGCAAGGAGGGTGGACTGCATGTGGGTCCCCGCTTCCTGCTCCGACCAGCCCTCCATCCTCTTCATCTTTGGCCGGAGGGGGGTGTGATGGGGCTGAGGGAGGGCTTAGGATGCCCCCTCTGTCCCCGCGTTCACAGTGTAGAGTCCATGGCTCTGGTTCCTCAGTCTCTCTCTGAGTCTCTGGGGGCCGGGTCATCACCCCAGCACCACCCCTGGTGTCAGCGCCCCCCCAGCTCTGACACCTGCTCTGGTGGGAGGAGCTGGCCCGCCTGGACGTGTGGGGAGAAGGACTGACCGGAAGGCCGGAGGTGGTGGGGGCCAGGGGCAGGGGCAGGGGCACTTCCGGCGCTGCAGAGGGGGTGCGGGCAGAAGCGGTGGGGCCGAAGGGGGTCCGTGGCAGGGCTGTGGCTTCGGGGCGGGGGCTCCACCGCCCTGCCCGGAGCAGCTCAGCTCTGACGCTGGCCGAGCATCGGTCATCGGAAGGTGGGGGGCGGGCTCCCCGGGGCGGGGGGCGCTCACACGGGGGACGTGGCGGTGGACTCGCTGCACAGGCTCTCCACGATGTCGGCCCGCTGGATGCGGCGCAGGGCGGCCAGGAGGGCGTCCAGCGTGGCGCTGTCCTGGGCGGCCCAGCTGGCGAGCAGGGCGCGGACGGGGCAGGCCTCGCGGGTGAAGGAGTCTATGTGCTCCGGCTGGTAGCCCAGCTCGTCCGCCAGGTGCCGCCAGGTGTCCCCCGCCGAGCCGTTCAGCAGCTTCTCCACCTCCTCCCGCTTGGCGGGGGGCAGGCTGCTGTACAGGCCGCCGTCCCCCTTGAGGGCTGCCGAGACCGGGGGGGGGGGGGGGGGTCAGACACCGCCCGCCTGGCCCCCTTCCCCCTTGGGGGGCCCGGGAGAGACCTGGGAAGGGCTGAGGCAACTCTTCCCCCTCCAACCCCCACCCCCACCCCCGACCGGGGCCCACAGGCAGAGGGATGGCCAAGAGGAGGTCCTGGGTTGATGGGGGCATGGGGGGTACAAGCTGTGGGGGTCTGGGGGCGATGCTGACTCACGTGCCTCCCCACCCGGGGTCCAGCACTGTCTCCACCCGCTGACCCCTCCCCGCCCGCCCGCCAGCAGTTCATCAAGGCAGAGGAGGAGACAGGACTTCTCAGTCCCAGACTCAGCTGTGGCAAGTGTCCTGGAGCTGGGCTATGGGCCACTAATTAGGTGACATAATTAACTACTTGTTCCCCAGAAGTCCAGGGCAGGAGGCTAATTGCAGCCACTTGGGGGGAGTCATTAGCCCTAGGGGGGACAATTAGCTTGATGAGCCTGGATGCTCCAGTTTGTCAAAGCCTCCATTTCTCTGGGAAAAGGACCTCTCCCACCCCCTTCCCTCACCCAGATTCTCCCACCCTTCCTTCCGCCCGGAGGCGCGGGGAGCCAGCCCCTCTGGCCGCCCTTCCTTCCCGGGGTCTCCTCCTCATCACCCCTGTGGCCCCCGCCCGCCTCGCCGCCGCTCACCCTGGCCGGCCGCCGTCTGCGTGTGCGGCTGCTGGTCGTGCAGACTCTGGCTGTCCACGGAGATGCCGCTGTCGCTGTGCAGCTTCTCTCCCTCGGGCGGGGGCGTCTGGTTCACGGGCCGGCTGTTGGCTCCTTGCTTGTTCTGCTTGCAGCTGTTCCACCTGGAGCAGAGGGCAGGCCCAGCCTCAGCGGGGGGCAGGGGGTGGGGGTGCCCCAGGGGGGGTCACACTGGCCATGTGGCTAAGGCATCTGACGTGTGAGCCAGGGGCACAGTGGGCACCCAACTCTCACCCCCGGCGGTGCCTGAGGCTCCCCTCTCTGCACAGCGGCCTGGCCTACACGGAAAGCACCGAGAGGGCAGAGGGGCGCCCAGGGCTTGGCACCCATGGCGAGGGTGTTCCCTAAATGCCCCTGGCATGAAGGGCGCATCACTAAATGACTTCCCAGCGTTCCACTCTCCCAACCTCCTCTTGCAAAATACCGCGCATGCGTGCAGGACACGTGTAGTTACAGGGACCTGCTCCGCTGTTAGAAGCACCGAGAGAAAGCGGCAAACAAACCAGATGCCCATCAACAGGCAATCGGTTAAATAAAGTATGGCCCATCCGTACTATCGAGTGCGTGGTTAGAAATGATCAGGTGATCAGTATGTCCCAAGAAAAGCTCGCCTGAGGGAGATGGGTGAAAAAGTAAGTTGCAGAATATATACTAATATATATATATATATATATATATATATATATATATATATATATACACGTTTCGTCCAAGTAAAACGTTTTATGGGCATGTGTTTATAACTGCACAGAAAATGGTGGTTGGAAGGGACTCAGACGGATTCCGATGATGAGAGGGGTAGGATTTGAGGAGATAAAAAGGAGCTTTTGCTTTTTGGCTTTAACGAGACATTACTCTTGTTTGCGTTTTCCCAAACAGGCCTATATATTCCTTTGATGTTTTGTTTCTCTTTAGGAATGAAAAAAATGCACTTAAAACATTAAAAATGCTTTCTGGGAGCCCTGGGTTTCTGGATGTGGATGGGCGACCTGGGAAGGAAGGCAGGCACGCACGCGCGCACGTGTGGGTACCCGTGTGGCCCGTGGGGTTCAGGGAACGAGGGCAGAGGCGGTTGGTGGAGCCTAGCCCAGCTCGGGCTGAGTGAGAGCGGGGAGCGGGGGCGGGGGTGGCGCTGACCCCGGGAAGGACGCGGACAGCCCCCGCCCTGCCTGCTGACGGCCCCGCCCGGGAGTGGAGCGGCTGGTGGTGGGCGGGGATGTTGGCTCCTTGCTTGGGGTTGAGTTGGAAGAGTGTGCGCGTTTTCAGTCAAGCCCACCTGGAGAGCTGAGGTCCCTTCCTCTGCCCCTCCCCCCTCACCTCTTGAAGGCGATGTAGGCCACGAGGCCCACGACCACGGCGGCCAGGATGGAGCAGTAGACGGGGATGAGGTTGTCATTGGAGCCTCGGGTCACCACGGGCTGTGAGCTGCCCATCACCGTAGTCACCACATCCGCCACTGTGCTGGCCACCAGGTCTTGGTCCGGGGGTCCCTCGGGCTCCTGGGTGCTGGGGGCGGTGCTGTCCGAGCCCTCTGGGGGCGTGGCCCGTGTGGCCCAGCGGCTGGGGATCTCTGCCAGAGAGACGGTGTCAGGACTGAGCGCCCACCCCCCTCAGCCCTCCCCTTGGTGATCGGAGTCCCGAGTCCCCAGCCCATCCCAGGGGCTCGTGTGTCCGGCTCTTACCCCTGTGGGGGGAGAGCAGGAACCTGGGGGTCGGGAGACCTAGGTCCCCTCCATGTCCCCGCCCATAGAACAGGGATATTTTTTTTAATGTATTTTATTGATTTTTTACAGAGAGAAAGGGGGAGGAAGAGAGAGTTAGAAACATCAATGAGAGAAACAGCCATCAGCTGCCTCCTGCACGCCGCCTACCGGGGATGTGCCCTCAACCAAGGTACATGCCCTTGACCGGAATGGAACCTGGGACCCTTGAGTCCACAGGCCGACGGTCTACCCACTGAGCCAAACTGGTTAGGGCAGAACGGGGGTATTAAGAGAGGTGGTCTCTAAGCTCCCTCCCCTCGGGAGGTAGCTGAGGTCCTAGGAATCGATTCTGCCTCCCCAGGGGGCCCAGAGCCTGGCACACACACAGAGAGCATCAGCCCCCGGAAGCCCCTAGCTGGGGTCACTCTGGGAAATGTGGTAACCGCTCTGGCCAGAGTTGCCCCAATGGCCCAGTCACCCCTGTCCTAAGGAAGGATGAGGTACTTGGGTACTGCCCCCCCACAGACCCCTCCGCAGAGCTGGCAGTCTCTGTTGTCTCAGCTCTAGGCTCGGGCAGGGCGGGGATGCCACACAAGCTGCTGCCAGCCAGCCAGTCCTTGGACAGCCGCTAGCCGTGGCCCTCGTGCCCTCTGGTCCTGCCCCCGGGGAAGGGCACCGACAGCCCGGACTGCCCCGGGCAGGAGGCAGGCTCTGGTGGAGGGAGGGCCTGCGAGGCGGGCACTGCCCGGCACCTCGGGGGAAGGGGCCGTGCCTCGCCACCCACCTCGGCCTTCTCATGCCAGCTGGGGATTGCCCGCCGCTCTGGCAGGGGACCCAGGCGCCTCCTGGCACCCGCGGGTGGGATTTTCCACTGTGTCACCCAGCTGGGGGCAGTTCCGGGGGGTGCGGGCTCTGGTCTGCCTGGGGGTGCCTGTCTGGGCGACGCCGCTTCCCCAATCCCCGGGCAGGGCGGGAAGCGGACGGGAATCACCGACGGGCTGATGGGGAAGGCGCCTTGCCCTCCAGCTCGGCCTCCCCGGCTCCCAGTTTGCCCACCCAAGTAGGAGTCAGAGCTGCCCAGTGGGGCTCCAGACTAGGATGCTTCAAAGAGCCCTGTTTTCAGCACCTTCTGAGGGGCGAGGCCCCCGGATGGGGATCTGGAACCCATTTGGCTGGCACTGGGGAGGGGGCTGCCATCTGCTGCCCCATTCCCCCATCTCAGGCCTGGGAGGGAGGGGGGCAGGAGGGGGAGGAGCTGTAGCCCTGTCTTTCACACCCCCAAATAGGGTGGGGAGGGGCTCCTCTGGCCCCGCTGGGGGCCTGAGCCGGGCAGCTGAGCCCCGAGAGGACCCAGCCCGTAGCCGGAGGTGTGGTGAAGCGACCATCCCCGAGACGGCGCAGTGGGAAGGGCTGGGAGCGGGTGGCGAGGGGCAGGCCAGGCTGAGGACAGAGCTGTCCCGGGCACCTCCCCTCGTTCTCCAAAGCTTCCCCCCGATGGGGGCTGGGGATGAGATCCAGATGTGGCCCTGTCCACTGGCGTTCCAGCCCCCGAGCCCGGGCAGGTCCTGACAGCTGTTTCCGGAATGGGAGCTGCCAGACTTGAGGGTGGAAAGAGGGGCCAGGTTATCCCTCCTAAACCCAACTTTCCCCGAGGCAATGGGGGGGGGGGTCGGGCCCCGAGGGAGGGTGAGTCACCACGCTGACACCTGAAATGTGTGTTCGAGAGAGTACAATGCTCCGGAGGTGAAGGGGCAACCCAATGACTCAAATTGCGTTCCCTGAAGGGTCCCTCTGCCCCAGAGCCCACACTTAACCCTTCCGAGGCCAGAGGAGGGGGGCAGAGGGTAAGCACAGCTCCCGGGGGCACCCTCCTCCGTCAGGGCGGCTGGGGAAGTGGGGTGCGATCTGGGAGGGATCTACGAATGCCCCCAAAGAGGCAGAGCCCACCCCTCCCCCAGCCACCCCCTTTCTTTGCTTTAACCACGCCCCTGACTAAGCCCCCCCCCCCCCAAGCCGGCCTGGACTTGCCCAGGGAGCTGTGCTGGCGCCTGCCTGTTGCCAGCCGCTGAAACGCCCTCCCTGCCCGCGCTGGCGCCACTTGCCTGTCTCCTGGCCCAGGGCAACTGCCACCGGAACCACCGAGCCTGTTCCCCCGTCCTCCTCCCACTCCCGGCCCAATGCAGGAAGCTACACACACACACACACACACACACACACACACACACACACACACGCCTCAGCCCACTGAACAGCCCTTCCGCCTGAGCCAGAGGTCATGGGGGTGAGGGTGGGGGGACTGTGTGGGAGCCAGTGTCAGACTGCAGGCTCCCCACAAGGGGCACCTACCTCCCCCATCTGACTGGGGACCCCCTGACGGCAGAGGCTGACACCAGAATGATGGCTCTGCTGGGGCCTTGACTCCCTCATCGGACGAGGCCAAGGCTGCCTCCCCCATCACAGTTGGGGTTCCCTGAGGAGGCGCTGCTCTGCCTGCTGGGACTGAGGGTGTCCTGAGGGCCAGGGCAGTAGCCATGTGGGGCCCCCGCCACAGGGTGACAGAAAGCAAAGCTCTGCCGGCCTCTCCCTACAGGGGAAAAGCCCGCCATCTCCCCAGACATGTCACCAACCTGAGACCCGGACCGGCTGCTCTCTCTGCCAAGGTGAGTCCCCCTCCATCCCAGGAGCCACCCCGCTCCTTCGGGCCTGGGCCTGGCTCCAGGGGGGCACACCCAACTCCCATCCTCCCCTGGGGGTGGGCGGGTGGGGGGCTGAGGCCTCTCATCCTGGGGCTCCTGCCACCCCCCCTCCACCCGGAAGCCCCGCCCCCACAGCATCCTTAGTGGCCCCGGGGCCAACTTCACCCTCCACTTAAACAAAAATTGCCTGTAGACACCCCCCCACCTCTTCCCCCACCCCGACCCCACAGGTTGAAGCAGTCAGGCCACCTTCTCCAACCACAACACTGCCCCGGGGGGGGGCCTGGGGTCTGGGATGGAGTGGCCTCTCTAACGAATCGCCCCCAGGCGGCAAGGGATGGGCAGGTTCCCCAGCGCCACAGCCACCAGGGGCCCAGGCCAGCCTCCCTGCGGAGGGGCCCAGCTCCCGGGGTCCTGGCGCTCCTTTCCCGGCTCAGGAAGCCTGAACCCCCTTCCCAGCTGCTTCTCTGCCACCTGCCCCATGCCCGCTGCCAACCACAGACGTAGCGACTGCAGCCTGGGGGGAGGAGGAGGAGGAGGAGGAGGAGGGGGAGGAGGAGGGGGAGGAGGAGGAGGAGGAGGGGGAGGAGGAGGAGGAAGAGGAGGAGGAAGAGGAAGAGGAGAAAGAGGAGGAAGAGGAGAAGGAGGAGGAGGGGGAGGAGGAGGAGGATGGGGAGCCACCACCCCTCCAGCGAGGCCTCTGCAGGCGGTTCCTGCTCAAGCCAGGCCTGGCCCTCCCGGCCCCCAGGGGGCGCTCACCCTCGCACTCGGCGTCGGCCCAGCGCGTGCACTCGCGCAGCTGGCGCTCCGTGTCCTCGCACACGGTGCACGGCAGGCACGGGTCCACGTGGTTGGCCTCGTCGGAGTAGGTGCCGTCGGGGCACTCCTCGCACACGGTGTTCTGCTTGTCCTGGCAGGAGAACACGAGGCCCCAGCCCGCCTCGCACACGCGGCACGCCTCGCAGCGGCCCGTGCTCTCGTCCTGGTAGTAGCCGTAGGCGCAGCGGCACACGGCGTCGTCCGCCTCCACGCAGGGCGCCGACATGCTCTGCAGCCCCACGCACTCGGTGCACGGCTTGCAGGGCTCCGTGGCGCTCACCACGTCCGAGAACGTCACGCCTGCGGGCAGAGGGGTGCGGGGAGGCGCTCGTGGGCCCAGGTGTCAGTCGCCCGCCTCTGGGGCAGCTGGAACGCAAAGGCTGCAGGTCCTTCCACCCCACCCCCCACCTCTGCCAGGGCGCCCACTCCCTGGCCCAGCCTCGCCCCCTCATGGGTTCCCACCCTCTCTCTCCCCTCCAGGCCCTGATCCCAAGTCTGGGAGAGCTTGGGGCAGCCCACTGGGAAGGAGGAAGGGGGCCGGGAGGGCCTGCTCCAGGCGGGGAAGCCCTGGCCCCGGGGCTCGGCGGGGTAACCCCAAAGTAAATTACAGGTAAATCCTGCAGGTAAATTACCTGGCAAATGCTCTGAGAGAGGTTCCCAGCGAGATTAGGGAGTAATCTGTAGGTGGTTCCCACCCAACCCTCCCCGCAGGCCAGTGCTGGATGGCGAACCCGGCCCAGGCACCAAGGGGGCCACTCCTGCCGCAGCTGCCCCTCCTGAGGTGGGGGGAGGGGCTCAGGTGTGGCCCGGATGGGAGTCACTAGGGTTGGACAGCGTAAGTTCCCACCCACGACGCTCCCCCACGCTGCTGAGAGGCTTGGCTCTGGAGGGCAGGGATGGGCGTCCTGGCAAGCAAGTTCAGGTCCAGCCAGGAGGGACCGGAGCTGGGAAGAAAGAAGGGCTTGCCTTCTTCGTCCTCTGCCCTTTCCAAGGGCACAGAGGGGGGATGTCCGGGCTCTTAATGATGGGGGGAGGGGTGCCAGGGGTGCCAGGTCCTCCCCTTCTTGTGCAGAGAAGAGGAGGCCCAGGGCAGACTCCCGTCGCCCCCTCCAGCCCAGGCTGGAGAGCTCGTGCCAGTCCAGCCTCGGAGGATGCCCCCTTGCTCCCAGGGGAGGCAGAGCGGGGCGTTCGCACCCCGAGAACCGGGCAGGTCTGCCGGGTGGGGAGGCAGGAGCAGAGAGCGTCGGGCCCCCATGAAGGGAAACCAAGGCCGGTCGTGGGGTCTGATCACAACCCTCTCTAAAGGCACACGAGGCAGCCTGGAGCACTTGGTGGGCGGGGGTAAAGAAGCAACGAAGAAAGACAGACCGAAGTGAAAAGGGAGAACACGGGAGGGAGCGGGGAGACAAGAACAGAGTCAGTTCTGGCAGAGGGACCCCCGGAGTTTCTCCCTCCCTAGGAACCAGGCAGATCTGGATGCAGAACGGCTCCCATCACTTCTCAGCTGTGTGACTCTGGCTGCGTTACTTGACCTCTCTGAGCCTTTTCCTTTCTCTGTACAACAGGGAACGAGCCCTCCACTCGCAGGGCCGTGGCGAGGAGTAAGTGGGATTCCACTCCGCAGGGACCCACAAAGGCCGGGCCGGGTGGGCCGTGTGAGTGTGGTGAGCCTTCGCAGCGGGGATGGGGCCGGACGGCAGAAAGGACTTCAAAACCCATCAGCCGGGGCAGGACTCACTTCCAGCTTAAATACACAAGAGGCTCCTATCCGGCTGGCATGTGGCGGGGGGCAGGGGGGCGTAGAGTCCCCCCGAAGGGAAAGGGAGGCCCTGGCTCATGGGAAAATGCAGCAATCGCGCAGCAAACTCCTGGGAAAGGGTTTTAAGGGGTGGGAAAAATGTGGTCTTTTTTGGCAGCGAATGAAGGCGGCGGCTTAATGGGCTTCCTTGTGGAAACGTTTTGAGGATAGAGAGTCCACTGGGGTCTCCATTCCATAAAGTGGGCTTGTAAAGGCGGCCTGTTAACGCAGCTGCTGGAGGGAGGGGGGAGGGGGAAAGCAGGGGGGGGCAGGAGGAAATGGGGGGGAGGATTCCCGCCGCCACCTCTGAGCTTGCTCCCCTCCGGATCTCCAGAACCGCTCCCCCCCCCCCCCGGCTCCTCTACCCCACCCTTTGCTTTCTCGGAAGATGGGTGGGGGCCGTCCTGGGAGACTCGGGGTCCAGCGGGGAGGGGCCCTGGGCTGGAGCCCGGGAAATGGGAGAGGTAATCTTGGGAGCTTCCGGGGTAGGCCGCAGTTGGCCAAGCCTTCCCCGGGATGGAAGCCCGGTGAGGCCAGGGCCGGTGGCCAGATGACAAAACCCTACAGGATGTCCAGTCTCCCCACCCAGCCCCAGGCACCGGGGGGATGGGGGTCACAGGACTCCTAAGCACAGAGAGGAAAACAGCACGAGGAGCCGTGGTTGTCTGAAGGATGGGGAGGGGTGCAGGTGTTTTGTTTTGAAATCTATTTTTATCGATTTCAGAAAGGAGGGGAGAGGGAGAAATAGAAACATCAATGGTAAGGGTCATTGATTGGCTGCCTCCTGCGCGCCCCACAACCAGGCATGTGCCTGTCCGGGAACTGAACTGTGACCTCCTGGTCCACAGATCTACGCTCACCCACTGAGCCAGGCCGGCTGGGCACGCAGGCGTTGGTAGAGGGGGGGTGGGGAGGCAGCCAGAGGTAAGACGAGGCTGGCAGGGGGGTTCAGGGGTCCCCGTTGCTGTACCTGGTACCCGGCCTGATTATAGAATCATCTGAGCACGGTCAACACCACGGGCCCTCGGGCGGGAGGGGCCGTGCGTGCCAGGGAGAAGGCGGGTCTGATCTGACTGGGAGCAAAGCTTTGAGGGCAGGGTCGGCAGCAGAGCACCGAGCCCGTAGCCTGAGGCTGGGGGCGCCCCGCGGGGCCGAGACCGCTGACCCCGCAGCGCACAGATTCCAGACCCCGGACGCACCACCCCGCGCCCTCCCTCGCCCAGTAGGAAGAGAGGGTTCTCCCCGATCCCCAAGGCAATCTCAGGTAGGAATGGCCACAGTGCCCCTCTCCCCTCAAGAAGGATGCCCCTCTAGCACGCCACCCCCACCCCTGCAGCCTGGGGGAAGCTCTGGGTCCCCGGTCAGAGCTGGAGAACAGCTGGCCTGGGGGGAGGGGCGGCCACACCCTCCCAGGATCCCCCAAGGTCAGTCGGCCGGCGGCCAGCATTTGATCCTCTGCCCCTCCCCCCGAAAAACGCCCAGGGTAAGTGGCAGCCATTGATTTTGCAGTGCAGGCGATATTTTTAGCTCGTCTTAGTGTCAGCCACTCCTCCCACCTGGCCACACTCCTCTACCGGGCTTCTCTGCTTGGGGGGCTGGGAAGGGGCTTCCCCTGGGGGGGGGTCCCCCGTGAGGTCCCCTCCTTCCTCTGCACACCCCTCTCATCTGCATACCCCTTTCTGCCTCCCATCCCGCACCAGACCCATGCCTGGTGCCCATGCAGCTGTGGGCAGGAGACCCTGCCGGACTTAGAAGGCCTCTCTTCCCCAGCCCCCGGCCCCTCCCTTCCATCCCCGCCCCCCCCTCCCCACCTGCCCCCCGGTACTCACTGTCCAGGCAGGGCTCACACACGGTCTGGTTGGCCCCGCAGGGCTGGGCCACGCCCTCCCCTAGGTTGCAGGCTCTGCAGCACTCGCCGCCGTGGGTGTACAGGCCCGTGGGGCACGCCTCCTGGGCACCCCCGAAGGACACCTGGGGGGGGGAGAGCAGGAGGTCAGGCTGGCCAGAGAAAGGTGAGGGGGGGTGTCATCGTCTGAGGAATCCAACACCCCTCCCCAGAGCCTTCTATTGGAACCACCTGGGCCCGGATGAGCTCACCAGGGAGGCATTAGGCACATCAAAGCTGGCCGGAAGGAAGGCAGTGGGGGGCACTGCACCCCCCGGCAGGCTGCAGGCTGCTGGGGGAGGTGGTGTGAGGTCACAGCCTCCCGGGCTGACCCTGAGCACGGTTCATCTCAGGGTTACAGCAGCTCTTGGAACCTCAAGGACACACCACCCGGGGAAGGAGGCTGGGGCCCAGGGGAGGGCCCTCAGGTGGCAGCTCGCACAGGGCATCCAGCCAAGGGGGCCACTGGCAGCTGAAATTTGGTCCAAGTGCCACGGTCTGAGCTGTACGCCTGCAGGGCGGCGTCTGCCCAGAGGGGGGCCTTTTCCTAACAAAGGCTAGCGGGGGGGGGGGGGCCCTCCCTACCCCGGGTCCTCCATTCTGCCACCCGGCATATTCTATATCCAGCCGGAGGTATCTGTGCCCAAGAGCGGAAGGCCGAGCGAGGGGTGGGGTCTGGGGTTCACATCCTGGTTCTGCCTTGGGAGCTCCGACCTGCCCGGCTCTCCCTCCCTGGCTCCCTCCCTCCCTCCACGCGGGCCGAGGTGGCTGCCGCTCGCTCGCGCGGGGCCAGGCCAGAGCGTGGCGCCAAGATGTGAGGAAGGGTCGCCTGTTATCAATGATAGAAAGTGGCGGCTGTCAGCACCGGCAGCCCCGCGCCACGCGGGTTTGATTTCCAGTCGCGCCCTCCCCCCCCCCGCTCCCTGCCCTCCCCCCTGCAGCCAGCGGGAGCGGCTCTGGAACCGGGGGAAAGGGAGTCGGATTCCTGCCGCCAAGCATCTTTGCTCGAGGATGGAACAATTTAGCACCAGAGTCCCTGGAGGGAGGGGCTGCTGGCAGCTTGCTTTATATTTCTGTTCCTTAAAAAAAAAAAATACTTCATGTCTAATAAAACTCCCAAGCCCGGTTCCCCGGCCCCAGACCCCGCAGCCCCCACTAGCTATGGACAGGAAGTGCGGGCCCTCGGGTCGTGGGAGCAGAGGGAGCCTTCAGGGTCCCCTTGGACATCCCCCCGCTTCCTCACTGACCAGGTCATGGCCGAGAACACTCCCCTCCTGGCCCTAACCGGTGTGGCTCAGTGGATAGAGCGTCAGCCTGCGGACTGAGGGGTCCCAGGTTCGATGCCGGTCAAGGGCATGTACCTGGGTTGCGGGCACATCCTCAGCAGGGGGTGTGCAGGAGGCAGCTGATGTTTCTAACTCTCTCTCCCTCTCCCTTTCTCTCTGTTTTAAAAACACTCCCCTCCCTCCAGTCCTTTAAGATATCCTGAGATCTCACCAGGGTCAGGTGGAGGCAGGAGGGTCTAGGAGGCAACCTGTGGTCCTCAAGAGACCGGCAGGGAGGGTGCTGGCAGCACCGGAGGGGGACCTCGGGTGTTGCCACCATCTCCTCCCAGGTGGCAGCGACACCGCGCCGGGAACATCTGCGGACCAGAAGTCTTGGGGGCGGGGGGAGCCCCAGATACAGGCTTTCCCCAGGAGGCGCGTGAGATTATAGAAGAGTCTGTTTGGATTTCTTTTCATCCTTTCGGGGCTCCGTTTAAGTATTACTTCCTCAAGGAAGTGGGCCAGGTCCTCCCTCCCCCCTCTCTCCTCCTCCTCCCCATCAGGCGGGGCTGCGCTGTTACTGGTCCTCCCTGTGGGCGCTTGGTGTCAGCTCCCACACTTCCCAGGACCCCCCACTGGACTGTCAGCTCCCTGCGGGCCGGCCGGGGTCCCAGCGCCTGTCAGGGACCCGGGCCCTGAACGGGGACCTCACTGAACCAGGACTCGGCGGGATGACTTCTGGATGGCCGAGTTTCCCCGACAGCTAAGGCGTTGCTGCTCTCATCACCTCCCGGTTTTCGCTTTCCCGGAATGGCTGCACCTTTCCCAGGCTGGAACGTATCTCCATGGTCCCCCCAGGACGCGGGGACTCAGGGCTCACACTAGTGATCATTCTGGGCGGCTGTGCAGAAAAGCCCTGGCGTTCTTTACCCCAAATTACTACCACATGATTGTCTCTTTCAGTTCCCCTGTCAGCTTGTTAAAATGCCCTGACCGGTGTGGCTCCGTGGATAGAGCGTCAGCCTGCGGACTGAAGGGTCCCAGGCTCTATTCCGGTCAAGGGCAGGTACCTTGGTTGCGGGCACATCCCCAGTAGGGGGCGTGCGGGAGGCAGCTGATGGATGTTTCTCTCTCATTGGTGTTTCTAACTTGCTATCCCTCTCCCTTCCACTTTGTAAAAAAAATCAATAAAATATGTTTTAAAAAAATAAAACGAAGGACTTTTTCTGTCTCCTCCCTCCCTTCCTGCCGAGATATCAGTGGGCAACTCCTACAGGGTTGCTGTAAGCATGACATGAATAAGTGGGGTGCTCGTACGCTTGGGGAACTCTCTTTGCCAAGGTCTTTCTTCTGTTTCCTCATTGGCAAGTGACTTTATTTATTTTTTAATTACATTTATTGGGGCGACAGTGGTGAATAAGATCCTATAGGTGTTTCTTGAAAAAAAATTATTTTTTATTGGTTTCAGAGAGGAAGGGAGGAGGGAGGGAGAGATAGAACTATCGATGATTAGAGAGAATCATTGATTGGCCTGCCCCTTGCACACCCCGGACTAGGGATCGAGCCTGTACCAGGATTGGAACCGTGACCTCCTGGTTCATAGGTCGGCACTCAACCCCTGAGCCGTGCAGGCTGGGGCTGGGTAAGATCATACCGGTTTTAAGTGTACGTGTCTATGATACGCCATCTGTATATTGCGTCATAGTCGTCCACGGGGGCAGCCCACAACCGAGGTACATCCCCTCTTCCCCCGAGCCTGCTCTTCCTGCTGCTGCCGGTGGTCCTTTCTCTAATTAGTGACCATGTATTTATCATGCTAGTTTTCTGTTCCCTATTTCAAAACATCCTAGATCCGCTTCTTACTAGTATGTTATTTTGAGTAAACTCTCAATCTCTCTGAGCCTCAGAGCATCCTTCTCCCCCACCCCCCACCCCCCAGTCACCCTGGGCGCGAGTATCTGCTGCTCGGGGTTGCTGGGAAAATGAAATGAAATCATTTATGCAAATCTGTCTGGTGTACAGTGGGAGTTAATTAACTGTTAGGTATCAAAGAAGCGTCTTGTCTTGGGGAGAGCAAGCTGCTGAGCCCGGGGGGGAGGTGGTGGGAGGGGAGCGTTACCCACCCCCCAAAAGAGGAAACCACCTAAGAGTCGGGGACCAAAGAATGATGGGTAATTGTGCTCTCCATAAAGTTAAGTAACTCAACAACTATGTACTGAGCGTTGAAATAAGACTTTCCGTGGAGACATGGTCCCTGATTCTGTGGGGAGCCACAGTCCCGGGGGGGAGGGGGGGGGAGGAAATGTCACCTAAACAGCGACTCTGGAAGCCAAGATGCTGAGGGGGAAAGACTTGAGGGATTGCCTTCATCCCCTCTCTGACAGATGGGGAAACTGAGGCCCACAGAGGTCCCCCTGCTACATGGCCCGGCCACACCTTCTGTTGGTTCAAGCCAGGGCAACCGTGGGAAGCCGGGAGGGATGACTGGGATCCAGGCTAATTGTTCCAAAACGACCAATTTACCAAAATGATAGATGCAGTTGCCTGAAATTTACATTATTACATTTATTCATTTCCCGTCTGGATGATTTCATCCCATTAAAAAAACGTTTGCAATCTCCTTATTTATTTTGCCATTTCAAGGCTTTCAAGAAACTGAAAGGTGGAAGTACTCTTAGATAAGCTGATTTAAGAGTCTAGAAAATGGCCCCAGCCAGTTTTGCTCAGTGGTTAGAGCGCAGGTTTAGCAGACTGAAGGGTCCCAAGTTCCGATTTCTGCCCAGGGCACATGCCCGGGTTGCCGGCTCGATATCCAGTAGGGGGCGTGCAGGAGCAGCTAGCTGATCATGGTTCTCTCATCATTGATGTTTCTCTTTATTCCTCTCCCTTCCTCTCTGAAATCAATAAGGAAATATATTTTTAAAAGAATCTAAAAAGTGTTTTTTTAATTAGACAAAATTGAAAACACGCCAAAAATAGTTGGAAGAATGGACTGTGTGTGTTGAATCCTAACCGTTCACCACAGCTTCAGCAAAGGGTTCTTTAGGTGAATGGGTCCAAGGGGTTGAAGCGTTTTAAAATATGGGGAGGGGTCCTAACCGGTTTGGCTCAGTGGATAGAGCCTCAACATTCGGACTCGGGCGTCCCAGGTTCCATTCCGGTCAAGGGCATGTACCTTGGTTGCGGGCACATCCCCAGTATGGGGTGTGCAGGAGGCAGCTGATGGATGTTTCTAACTCTCTATCCCTTCCCCTTCCTCTCTGTAAAAAAGCAATAAAAAAACATATTCAAGTATGGGGAGGGTCTTTTGAGGTCGCTGCAACCCGCGGGGGGCGGGGGGCGGGGGGGGGGAAGGGGGAGAGAGACACTGGCACATGCTCCCCTCCCCTTTAGATGTTTAGGGGCCGAGTTTGGGTAGGGGACCAGCGCTCCTTACTGAGGAGGACGCTGCGTGGAGACTCAGAGCGGGGTGTGCTGCGTGGGGCCCGGGGGCTCCGTTCCAAATGTGTGCGCACAGGACACCATGCAACCTCCAGGGCCAGCCATGCCCTCCGGGATCCAGAAGGGGAGGGGCTGGCATGGGGAGGGGGGGGCAGAGGGAGCTCGGAGCCACGCCTCCTCCTCGGTTCCAGAGCCTCCGCCGCTTCCTAACTGCCCTCCCGGAGCCTGGTTTCGTGCCTGAAAGTCTGGGAGGAGGTTCAGCTCCATCAACGGCATAACGGAAATAACTAGATTTACGCTGATGGGACCTTGCTGGCTTAGGAGGGTTAAACAGTGCCAGAGAAATCACCCGGGCAGTGCGCGTCACATAGTAGGCTTTCAACCAATTTTATTATCTCCCCCCCCCCAACCTCCCCAGGGGAGGGTCTGTGCCGGTGAGTGGGCCGGGACGGACGGTGCAGCCGGGTGGGAACCCCTTCTCCCCGGCCCCGCCCGCCCGGCCCCGCGCCCTCCCACCCGCTGCCCTCCCCGCATCCACCCCGCTTGGGCGCATTAGGCCGCGCGGCTCCGGTTACAGCGTCCGGATGACAAAGCGCCTCCATTACCCGCGCCGCCCGCCGCCCGCCGCCCGCCGGGACGCGCTCTGGTGTCGGCGCTCGCCCGGCGCTGCGGGAGCTCGGAGCTCGGAGCGCGGGGCGCGGGGCGCGGGGCCGGCGGAGGCGGGAGCCGCACGCAGGCTCTGCACGCCCACCTGCCCAGCTCCCAGGCCCCCCACGCCCAGCTCTCCTCCTCCACTCGGGGGACACTCCCTCCGGGATCCACCTACTACTGTCCCCCCTCCCGCCCCCTTCCGGGGGAGAAGCGCCCGCGGCGACGCCCAAACCCTCGGAGGAAGAAGCCACAGGCACCCACCGCTAAGCCGCGGAACGGGGGCCAGCGCCCGAGGAGGTGTCCGTCCACCCAGCCTGACCCCCACCGCTGGCCCGACTCGGGATGGGGCCGGCCCGCCGCCGGGAACCGCAGCTCTCTCCCGAGCGGGACGCCGCGCAGCGCCGGCTGGGGACCGGGCGAGGGGCACCAGGCCAGGGCGCCGGCACAACCTGCGGGCGGGCGGGACCCTAGCCAAGTTGTGGAAACCCTCAGGGCCTCCGTCTCCGCGTCGGTGAATGGGGGACCCGGGGCGCGGTGCTCAGAGGAGGGGTGAGGAGGTCGGGGAGAGCGAGGGCACCTCCTCCAGCGCCAAACCTCCCGGGCACCCCGCGCATGGCCGCGCCCCCGGCCGCCCATCCTGGGCATCATCTTGTCAGAACTGCCGGGCGGACTTGGGCGCCTACGAGGACCCGCAGTCCCTCGCCCAGACGGCATGCGGGGCGTCCGGGGCATCCGGGGCACCGCTGCCTCATTCAGTGCTGGCGTCTTCACCCCAAAGTTGGGCCGGGCCTGGGCGGAACCCCCAGCGGGCGCGGCGCTCAGGTCGCTTAACTTAATGGGGGGCGGCGGGTGCGCAGCCCCAGCGGCGCCCGCAGCTGCGGAGGGCGCAACACTCGCCCCGCAGCGCCCCCTGGGGGCCGCCTCCGCCCGCGCGACCCCGGGCTGCGCGCCGCCGGGACCTTCCCCTCCCGGCGCGTCCGGCGCTCCGCACCCGAGACGGCGCGGCCGCCGGACCCGGCCGGACGACGCCCACCCCGTCCCTTCCCGCCCGCCGCGCGTCTTCAAACCGCGAGGCGGAGCGCCGCGGAGCCGCCCGGGGGTCGGGAGAGGGTCCGCCCGGCGAGGTGGGCGCTGCCTCCCCCGCCTCCGGCCCCGCGCAGCTCCCGCCTGGGCGCGGCCGCCGGAGAGCGCGCACGGCGGGAGCGGACGGCGCCCCCTCCGCGGCTCCTCTCCGCCACCCGCGGGGTCCCCACCACCTTAGGGTCCGCTCTCCCTTCCCCGTCCTCCTTCGTTTTGCTCCCATCTCCCTCCCTCCCTCCCTCCCTCGCCGCCGTCCCCTTTCGCCCTACCCAGCCCACTTCTCTCTCTCCAACCGACGCCCCCCGCTCCCCGAGGCTGTGCCTCCCACGCCCCTCCCCCCATTGTCTGGCCAGTCCTCATTGTCCGCCGGCCGGTCCCCTCGGTCGCTCCAGCCTCCTCCCCATTGTTCCGGCCCCTCCTCCCCAGCCCCGCCGGCCCCCCACATCCCTGGTCCCCGCGGCGTCCCTCGTCCTCCCCCAGCCCGGGTCCTGTCCCACGACCTCCCCAGAAATCAAGGCGCTGGGAGGGGGTGCGGGGAGGGTCCCCTTGAGGTGCTGGCATCCAAGCGCCCTCTTGCAAAGAGCCGCAGGACCCTCCCCGGAGACCCCGCCAGCCCCTCCACACCCGCCCGCACGCCCGGGCGCCCGAGCGCACCTCCTCCGGCCCGCGTCTCCGCCCCGGACCTCGGGGAGCACCCAGGCGCGCCTCCGTGGGCCCCGGCATCGGAGCTCCCCTCCCGCCACCCACCCCCAGCCTCCGGGAGCCCGGCGCCCGGCTCCGTCTCCCCTCGGGGAAGCCCGGACCCCCGGGGTCCCGGCCCGGGGAAGGGAGCGGCCCCCCGCCGGCCGGCGGCACTCACCCCCAGCAGCAGCAGCAGCAGGCGCGGCCGGTCCATGGCGCGGCCGGCGGCACCTGCCCGCATCGTCCGCCCGCCCGCCCGCCTCCCGCGGCAGCGCCGCCGCCTTCCAGGCAGTCCGCCCCGCTCTGCGGACCAGGCGCCGCGCGGCTCCGCACCGGCCCGGAGCTGGCGGAGGCTCGGCTCCCTCTGGCCGCGGGCGGGAGGGGCCGGCGAAGCCAGTGCGGCGGCCCCGCCCCCGCCCCGCCCCCGGAACCCGGCCCGCCCGCCCGCCCGCGCCGCCGCCTCCGGGCGGGGGGAGCCGGGCGGAGAGGGTGCGCGCCCCGCGGCCGCTTCCCGTCGCCCCGGCCCTCCGAGCCTCTCCCCCCCTCACCTCGCCCCGGCCCCAGAGCGCCAGCCCGCCCGCCCGAGGGCCCCTCGGTCCCGGATCCTGTGCGCCCCGGGCCAGGGCGGCTCCCGTCCCCCTCCGGCTGCGCCCACCCGCGGGACTCACTCTCTTCCCCGTCTTCCTCTGCCCTCCGTCCCTTCCCTGGCGGCGTCTGGCTCCGGCGTCCTCCTGGTGTGCTGCGCTCTGCCCTGCCTTTACCAGCAAGATGCCCCCTGCCCGCCCTGCCCTTCCTCTTCTGGCCCGTCCCCTGCCTCTGCCCCTTCCCAGGGCACAGGCCTCGGCCAGGGGGAGGGAAGGGTAGCCGGTGGCTACTTGAATGACCTGGAGTGGGGGGGGGCATTCCAGGGGGAGTCCATCCCGAGATCATTCTCTAATGATGGGTTTGAAGGGATCCCACGTGTGCGCACATAACACAGGAAGACACAGTCCCAAGCTCACATACATCTACTATGTACCACATATGCCCACGCCATCCACCCTCAGGCACTCATGTAGACCCACACATCTTACATATGTGTGTGCACCTCCACACTCAAGCACACATGTACAATCATTGCACACGTGGTCGTAACAAACACGCATGCTCACCTACACATTCACACAGTCATTTGTGCACGTACCTCCACACAAGCCCCCTGCGTACGGTCTCTTGCACAAATGCACGCGCGCACACACACTTGCACCCATACACAAACACACAGGTGTATCTCAGCAACATACCTGTACTAGGCCAAATGTGCCCATTAGCTTATGGCTGTGGTTTCTTACTGGAACGCCTGGTGCACAGCACGTGCTCAGTAGAGGCCTGTAGAAGAGAGTAAATGGGAAAGCGGCCGGAGGGACTCACATCCATGTGCTGTGTTATCATCCCGCTCTCGCCGTGTCCCAGAAGTCTTGACAGGTCCAAGTCATAGGCTCAGCAACCCAGGGAATGTGCCAGCATCCTTTGATGGGAAGCACCCCACCACCACCTTGATGCTCGCCTTTGCCTATCCCCCCCTTTCCTGGTCCCCAGATATGAAGACCCAGTAGCACATGTGGGGGGCATGTCTACAAAGTCCACCCCAGCGCCCTGATCTTGAGCGTGTGTGTGTGTGTGTGTGTGTGTGTGTGTATGGGTATGTGTATGGGTGTGTGTGTGTGTGTGTGTGTGTGTGCGCGCGCGCGCACACGCACCTCAGTTTTGGCTTTGGGAAAAAACTAGTGCCAGTCTCCCATGTTACCGGAGGGAAGGAGAGGTCAGCGCTCTTGGGAAGAGCTGCTGGCAGTGGGCAGGAGATTTCCTAGATCAGCTGCAGGTCGTTCATTCACTCAGCGGGGACATTTTAGCCCCGTGGATTTCTTTTTTTAGAACCTATTTTATTGTTTTTTTTACAGAGAGGAAGGGGGAGGGATAGAGAGTTAGAAACATGGATGAGAGAGAAACCTACATCAGCTGCCTCCTGCACACTCCCTACCGGGGATGTGCCCGCAAGCAAGGCACCTGCCCTTGACCGGAATCGAACCTGGGACCCCTGAGTCTGCAGGCTGATGCTCTAGCCCCTGAGCCAAACCGGTCCGGGCTGCCCCGGGAATGTCTTTCCTGGGCGACACCTAAGCTGGGGGCAGAGCCAGGAGGGAGAGGCAGACGCTGTGCACGGCAGTGAGGAGCCAGCACCTGGCTGGCTGGCAGAAGAGCCCGGAAGCCAGCCCAGCCTCAGCAGTCCCCAGGGGCCCCTCCCCTGCGACAGGGACCACTCTGCGCTGTTTCCTCTGCCCTCGGCTTCTTTAATGGCCCAGCCTTCCCTCCAGCGGAGTTCGTGGAAGGCAGGAAGGGGCCAGGTTAGTCCGAACAGCAGCACCGAGCTGCTTACTACCGAGGGTATGCATGGTGTGGCATCAATTTAAATACTCCTGTTATTAATTTATGATCCCAGTTACTATTATTGCCAAGGTTATCCATCTCGACACAATCTAATATGACCCACACTACCATGGCTGAGCCGGGGTTATTAATAATTTCCACGGTCTTGCTCACGTAAGCCTTACTCGAACAATTACAAGCGGCAATTGTTACTATTATTAGCCATGTTTCTATGAGTAAGCCCACACACAAGACCACGATGAAATGCTGAGTGCTGGCGGGGAGAGTGGCTCCGCGGAGTACGTGGGGGAAAGAGCACTGAACGGAGAGTGGGACCAACCTGGCAGTAAATGCCTCCACAGCTCCTCCCACCCCCGCCCCCGCCCCCGCCCCTGCATGGCTGACTCCCCTGTGGGTTCAGGCAGGTTAAGTCATCTCTGCCTCTGTTTCCTCATCTATAAAATGGGAATTAAAAAAAAAAAAAGATCCTGGCTGGTTTGGCTCAGTGGATAGAGCATCGGCCTGCAGACTGAGGGGTCCCGGGTTTGATTCCGGTCAAGGGCACATGCCTGTGTTTCAAGCTTGATCCCAATGGGGGACATGCAGGAGGCAGCCGATCGGTGATTCTCTCACCATTGATGTTTCTATCTCTCTTTCCCTCTCCCTTCCTCTCTGAAATCAATAAAGATATATATAAAGATTCTATCACGAATGGGCATGGTGAATAACAAATGAGGTGACAGTGTTCATCACAGAGACTCCGTCCCCTTTGACGCATTCAATGCATGTTTATTGAGCACAAAATACAGGGCGCACACTGTTCTAGGCACTGGGGACACAGTGTGACAATAGCAGCTGCTCACGAGGTATGTTTAGGTATTTGATGTTTGGATTATTTTAGGATGACACCTTGGCTTGACCATTCTGTAGATGGCACAGCTGCGATCAGGATGCTCCTTTGCTGGGACCACCACCATGTCCACAATCACCACCACTGTTACTACCACCACGGCCACCTACACCAAAACCAGCACCACCATGACCACGTCATCATGACGCCAGCATCAAAACCGGCAACACCACAGCTACGCTGCCATCACTCCCACGATCTTCCTCATCACTCCCGAGAATGCCACACCATCCCCATGTCTCCACCATCCCCAGCATCCTCACAGCTGCCAGGGTCGTGGCCACCACCGCCGCCTGCCTCCCTGCATCTGCACCATCACAAGCAGCGGGGATTCCTGCTCCTAAAGGGTCTGTCCCTTTTCCTTGGGGCAATATCAGAGGCCCTAGGGAGCCCCCGCCTGCCTGATCTTAATTCCCTAAGAGTCAGGACCCGGGCCTGAAACGTGAGTGTCCTTCAAACATTTCTCCCCAGCCCGGCCGGTGTGGCTCGGTAGGTCACGGTTTCATTCCGGTCTGGGCACATGCCCGCGTTGCAGGCTCTATCCCCAGTAGGGGGCATGCAGGAGGCAGCCAATCAATGACTCTCATCATTGATGTTTCTATCTCTCTCCCCTTCACCCATCCTCTCTCTGAAATCAATTAATATATATATATTTAAAATTTCTCCCTGGATGGGCATGGGAGTGGGCTCCGGAGCTGACCAGCAATGGGATCAGACAGGCAGCATCAAGGAGGCAGCTGTTTTCATGGGAGGGCCCCCCCGAACCACATCCCAGGACAGAGTTGCACATTAGAGGGCCCCGACCCCCACCACCCATACGCCAAGGCTTCCTGAGCCTGACAGTGACCCTAGGGAGGAATGGGGGAGAAAATCATTGCGGTTCCACGTGGAGCTGGGGGTGGGAGTGGTGAGTCGCATTGCATCGTCGGGAGTTGAGATGGGTTTGCACACCCCCCCCCCCCGTTCACGTCCCCACCCCTCTGCCACGCACTTCCAAGAAGGCCAGCTCCTTACACACACTCTGCTCTCCCGTCTCACTGGGACCCCTCACTGCATGGCTCACGCCTCCCTGGTCCATCCCCAGGGGACCAGCCTGCAGCCCAAGCCACTGCCGAGCAGAAATGGGGCAGCAGAAACGAAAACGCTCATTTCCTGAGACGTCCTCTGGGCTGGGAGACTCACACAGTTGTCTCCTTCAGTCCCCGCTTCCACGAAGGAGGGGCCGGGGTCACCACTGCACAGGTGACGAGACCGGGGCTTAAAGAAGGGAAGCCACTTGCCCACGAACCCCCAGGAGGAAGCAGCGGTGCCACAGCTGGCCACCAGATTGCGCAAGGCCCTCCACGTGTCTGTTCACGCCTCCTCTCCACCCCGGGCGCCCCCCACCCCCAACCTTCACCCCAATGCGTTGGGGAGATAGACCTGCATGTCAGAGGGGCAGCACTCTGCCCTTCGATGTCACCCCCCCCCCGGGTGCCCCTCGGGACATGCACTGCAGACTGTGTGCTTGGGGGGGGGGGGCTTAGGCAGGATGTTCAGAGGCAAAGGTGTGATTCCGAAGCTCTGTTCGCGGGTGCTCGCTTTTCCTGCTTTGGGAGAATCACTTCCCCTACCACCAGTCTCAGGGTCCAGCCGGAGAAAGGGTGAAGGGAGACGAACGGGGAGACAACAATTTCCGCAGGGGAGGGCGGGGAGGGCGGGGAGGGTGGGGAGGGGGGGGGGCTGGGCCTCCCCCAGCTGCATCCCATCTGCCCTGGGCAGGCGGCCAGGCAAGGTAAGTGAAACCTGCTGCCCCCCATTAGGAGCTGGCTCGGTGGCTTTGAAGCGTGATGCAGTGATTACATCGGAGCTGACTCCTTGTGGGCCGCAGGGGGTGGGCGGGAGGCGGGGGGGGGGTTGACCAGCGAGGGGGGCGGGGGGGGGGGCCGGGGACCGGTGTGGGGTCAGTTGCGGTTTGATTCTGGAGCTGCCTGAGTGGGGAGGGGGGTGGGAGGAATTAGTCAACGTTGGAGCCCCGTGAGGTTAACTGGAGCATCAAAGTGGGCCAGTTGCACCGTGCCCTCCCCCACCGTCTGCCCCAGCCCAAGGCCAGGACTCCCTTCCTACCCCCGCCCCATCCTGCCAGGGGCCTGTCTGACCCGCATTCGCCAGCCTCCCCACCTCCCAGCCCTCCTGTGGGTTACCGCCCCCGGGAGCTGTCTTCTCTCTTCCTCTGACCTAACGGGAGAATCGGCCGCCCCTCGGCATCTCCTGTGCTGTCTTTTCCTTCAGAGGCCAACCTCCCTCCCACCCGCGCCCCATTCTGTCCCCGCATCTCTTGTCAAGGAGCCATGGGTCCGATCAGTGCGTTCATGTGGACCGTGGGGGCTTACTGTCCCCCAGATTTTGTGTCTTGGAGAAGGGGTGTCCAGGGAAGGCAATGCTACACCCAAGAGCTTGAATGGGGGGGGGGGCGAGTTCCAGGCCTGTGGTAAGGGCACATGGGGAGGGGGTAAGGGTCCCACCTGCTTCAGGGCAGCCATCTTCCTTGCTGAGTCCAGGGGCCACCCTCCCGGCCCTCGGAGCCAGCCCCTGCCCTAACCTCCGTGTCACACAGCCCCCCTCGCAGCTTTCCCTCTAGGAGATCCCCCCTGTCGCTCAGCGTGGATCCTTCCCGGCCCTGGCAGTTCTGAGGGATTCAATCTTGTCTCTCACTTTCTACCCTGCATCTGAGGACGGGTAAGGCTGGCTACCATTTATTTGCTATGTGCCCTCAGGCCTGTCCCTCCCCCTACCTCAGTTTCCCTCTTTGTAAAATGGGCATCACGGCCAGCGTGGCTCAGTGGTTGAGCGTCGACCTGGGAACCAGGTCACACAGTCTGGTTCCCGGTCAAGACACACGCCTGGGTTTTGGACTCCATCCCCCGGGTGGAGCATGCAGGAAGCGTCCGATCCGTGATTCTCTCTCATCATTGCTGTCTCTCTCCCTCCCTCTCCCTTCCTCTCTGAAATCAATAAAAAACAAATAAAACGGGCATTAAGATGCCGGTGTCACTTAGTCGGGGCCGTCGGGAAGGCACTGAATGACTGTGCTCTGTCAGTCAAGGGAGCTGGGAAGTCGTCAATGACTCTTGTTCTGTTTGCTGCGCCGCTGCGGCTGCTGCTGCTGCTGCTGGTGGTGTTGGAGGTGGTGGTGGCTCCTGGCCTGCAGGCTGGGGACCGGATGAGGGGTGAGGTGACATGTCAGCACTGGGACCCGGGCTTCGGCCTTCCGGCTGCAGATAAGAGCCGGAGCTGTGGCGGTTGTCGGCTCCGTGCGATTCCCGTGGGAATGGCGGAGGGAGGAGACATCCCAGGCCCGCGCTTATCTTCGCTCCGGCCCGTCTGGGAAGTGGGGTCAAGTGCAATTGTCTGGGTTCGTTTCCAGCCGGGGAGGGCACAGGGCGAGGGCGGGCGTACAGCCTGCTAAGTCTTCCCGTCGAGAGAAGACCCCCAAGAGGGCTCAGATGGGGGAGGAGCTGGAGGAGGAGGGTCCCCTCCGTCCCACCCTCCCGAGGCCGGACCCGTTGGGGTGGGGGGTGGACATTGGAGAACAGAGGCCTGGGCGGCCGCTCTTCCTGCAGCGGCTCCCAGCCACGTCCCCGCCCCTTGCTGACGGGCTGCCCCCGTCGGGGAGAAGACACAGCCCTGCCCTGGGGAGACTCCAGTCTGAGGGGAGACAGCTCTTGTCTGGAAGTCCCCCTCCCCTAAAGAGGGAGACACAGCCGAAACCGGTTTGGCTCAGTGGTAGAGCGTCGGCCGGCGGACTGAAAGGTCCCGGGTTTGATCCCGGTCAAGGGCGTGTACCTTGGTTGCGGGCACATCCCCAGTGGGGTGGGGGGGGTGTGCAGGAGGCAGCTGATCGATGTTTCTCTTTCATCGATGTTTCTAACTCTCTACCCCTCTCTCTTCCTCTCTGTGAAAAATCTATAAAATATATTAAAAATAAAATAAAGAGGGAGGCACAGTGTCCAGGCTGCCGGCTCCCCCTCCAGGGCAGCTCGGAGATGCGCCTGGGACCTGGAGAGGAGCTTCAACGCCACGGTCTCCCCCCCACACACACACACTCCCCAAGGGTCGGAGAGGGGGGAGACAGGCCATGACCCGGGGGTCTCCTAGTCCAGGGGTTCCCCCGTCACACAGGAGAGACTCACACTCCTGGCAGGAAGGCCAGGACTCGGATTTCAGGAGCGGAAGCCACCCCAGAGGCCATCCACCTCAGTTGGGGAAACTGAGGCCCAGAGAAGTTCATGACTTGTTCTAAGTCACCGGGGCGGGGGGGGGGGGTCTGTTGCAAAGAAGAGAATTTCAGATCAGTTTCGGGGTGTGGTGGTGGTGGTGGTGGTGGTGAAGGTCCTGGGTGGGGAGGCTGGGGGTGGGGTCCCCTCTTCAGCATCTCCCCAGCTCCCTCTGTATCTGGGGCCACTCTCTGGGCCTCTCGGGGCGGTGTCCCCCTGTGCCACGTGAAGCTGCCCTTTAAGACTGCCCCGCCGGGCTCCCGGGGAAGCCTGTGGCCGGCCCGGGGCTCGTCCAGCCCAGACACGGGCTGCCCAGGGAGTGGGGGGCAGGTGCAGGCAGGCGGGGTCACCTCCTGACGGGCCGGCGGGGAGAGGAAAGCGCTGAGTCGGCGCTCCGAGCCCGGCCACCTCCCTCCTGTTCCATTATTCATCCCCGCGAGGGCCCTCCCTCCTCTGCCGGCCGGGCCAGGCTCGAGAAATGCCTTTGCCCCCCCCCCCCCCGCCACTCAATGCCCACCCCCCGCCCAGGCTGGAAACTCTTAAGCAAAAAGGTCGTCAAGATGATTAAATGCGAACAGGTTTTAGCTCTTTTTCTACTTTAATTAAAAATGTGCTCTCCGTTCGGGGGAAGGTGGAGACGGGACCGTAGCTCCCGGAAGGCCGCTGGGCTGGACGTGGGGAGGAAACACTGGGGGATGTCATGTCGGGGGGCTGGCCCCGGGGGGCTGGGGTCAGGGGCCTGCCCGAGCTGCCTGTGCCCACGGGGCCTGTCCACCGGGGGCGGCGGGAGCCCCGAGGCTCCGGGCGCTGGAGACAGGGCCAGCACAGGGGCCGGGGGCAGTGAGAAGATCTGCTCCCTGGGTCTGGGCTGGGAGGGGCGTGGGGAGCAGGAAGAGCTCCACTCCACAGACCCTCACTGCTGGGGAGCCCCCCGTGTGGGCGGGAACAGGTCAGAGTCCTCAGGAAGGGCCGGGGAAAGTGGGAAGTGGGCAGGTGACTTCCAAAGCGGCCCGGAGCAAACACGGGAGCGGCCCGGGGCCCTCTGAGCCCCGAGGCGGTGAGCGGGCCGCCAGCGGTGGCCTCTCAGGCTTCCAGCCGAGGACCCAGAGCCGGACAGTGGCTGGGGGGCCGCGTACAGGGCAGCGGTGGGAAGGCTGCGGGAGGGGTTGAGACAGGGACTCCGTGCCTTTTGTTACAAAGATGGGGAGATGGGCCTGGCCAGTGTGGCTCAGTGGTGGAGCACCAACTTATGAACCAGGGGGTCACGGTTCCATTCCCAGTCAAGGTTCATGCCCAGGTTGTGGGCTCGATCCCCAGTGTGGGGCGTGCAGGAGGCAGCCGATCCATGGTTCTCTCTCATCAGTACGTTTTTCTCTCTCTCTCTCTCTCTCTTTCTCTCTCTCTCTCTCTCTCTCTCCCTCTCCCTCTCCCTCTCCCTCTCTCCCTCTCTCCCTCTCTCCCTCTCTCTTTCTCTCCCTCTCCCTTCCTCTCTGAAATCAATAAAAATCTACTGAAGAACGAACGCGGAGGTGATGGGGAGCAGGAAGAAGCCGGCAGGAGGGTGCTACCCTCTCTCCTCCCCTCCTCCTGCCAGAGGCCAGGATGCCGGAGGAGGGGTGGCAGGGGAAGGGATTTGGTGAGACACCTGAGAACATCCGCAGGGGGAGGCGGGAGGAGTGCAGGGCGGGGGAGCTGGCCCGGCGGCAGGAACCACGGAGCCCACGGCCCTCGCTCACCCGTCCATTTCCGGTCTGGCCAGCCCGGGGCCAGCCCTGGAGCAGAGAGCAGGAGAGGATGCTGAATTGAAGCTCCCCTTCGCCTCTGCCCCTGCAGGGGGGGGGGGGGGAACAGCTGGGCCCCGAGGGAAGGCCCTTCCACTTCCTGCACCTGTGCCCGGTGGTCCGGCCGCCCTCCCCCCAGGAGCAGAGTCGGCCCCTCACCCCGGGAAGAGGATTCACCCTTCCTGGTGAGCCATCCTGGAGTTGGGGGGCAGCCCAGAGCCCCCCACCACCACCCAGCTCCCAGGCCAGGAAGCAAGCAGCTCCGATCAGCTGTGGGAAGGGGGTCTGTGAGAGGCACCGGGACCCTTCAGAGCACCCCAAGCCCGCCCCGTGTCTTCCCTGTCCCATCTTGACCACCCTGGCGAGGTCCACCCCGGCGAGGTCCACCGGGCAATGTTAGGGGAGCGGGAGGAGGGGAACTGCCAACTCAGCAAGGCTCCCAGGGAGGTCACATGTGCTGGCCTTGGGGGGCGGGGGGACCTCACCCGGACAGGGAGAGAGGGGCGTCTGAGCCGGTGGGGGGCGGGGGGGCTGGGAGGAAGCATGGAAGCGCTGAGCGATCAGTTTGGGGGCAGCATTAGGGATGCGGGAAGCAAGTGGGTTGAGATGGAGCTGGCTATGCATCTTGGGGTACTTGAGGCCCCTTTTTTTCTTGTTGGTAATGGATCTCTCTCTCTCTCTCTCTCTCTCTCTCTCTCTCTCTCTCTCTCTCTCTCTCTCGTTGACATGCCCATCCTGCCCCCAGGGACAGGCAGCAGGCTCCGAGTCAAAACCTCCTACTTCTCCAAGAATGGCCCCGGTCCACCCTCTCTGCTTCCAAATTTAGTGACTGGCCCTGCTGGCCCGGCTCCCTCGGCCTGGCCGTGGCCTCCCCCTGGCTGCTGGGGTGGACGGGTCCGTCCGCCTGGACCGTGGGGGTCGCCCCTCCAGGTCCGTGGGCCGCACGGCACCCCCCCCAGACTAGCCTCCTGGCACCTGCTCGCCCGGAGGAAACGTTGCCGGGAGCGGGGAGGGTGCTGGCCCGAGTGTGGGTGGAGGGGAGCCCTCACACCTGGGTTCCCACAGCCCCCTTCCCTGGAACGGCTCCTCCCCCAGCAGCCCCCGCGCCCTCGGCCTCCGTCCTTTGCTCTACTTTCAGGAGAGCCCGGGACTCCGGGGCTGGGCGCGAGCAGCCCATCTTGACAGCCAAGCGGGGCGGCACGGGGAGGGGGCCGGCAGGGCGGGCGGCGGGTCTCTGTGGGCGGGCACTGCCTTGCCCGGAACTCGCTTTTCCTCCCCACGGTTAATTATCAAAATTAACCGAACGCTATAAATAACCCAACTCGGAGACTTGAAGAGCCTCGCTTCTAATTAATTCGTTTCCAATCAAGACACCTCTGCGCCCCCTACCCTGGCATCGGAGGGACCGGAGCCTCATGGTGCGGCTTTTCACATATCGAACTTGACTGTCCCCCTCGCTCAGGAGCTGGGAACGTACAAAGAGGGGGCAGGGAGAGAGAGAGAGAGAGAGAGAGAGAGAGAGAGAGAGAGAGAGATAGAGCACTCAGCTTTCTTGGAAGGAGGTAGCCTATAAATAACCCGATATTGGTGCGTTTGATGGGCCGATTGGCTTTTCTTGTAATGAGGAGACATGGGGGGTGGGGGCGGGGTGACGGAGACTTCCATCTGCCCCCTTTACTGGGCCATAAATTTAAAGCAAGCCCGTGAGCACCATCCAAGGCCCCTGTGTTGGCTAGAGCTGGGGAGGCTGATCGATAGAGGGGGAGGAGGGAGTGGTGGGGAAGGGGGGAGAGAGGGAGAAAGAGAAAACGCAAGCCCTAGTTAAGTGCAGGGAGGGGGGGAGCATGGGAAGGGGGGGCGGAGGAAGAAAGAGAAGGAGAGAGGAGAGAAAGGAGGGAGGGAGACGGATCAGAAAGGAGAAGACAGATCAGCAAGGGGAAAGAGTGAAGGGAGGAAAGGGGGTGAGAGGGGGGCATGTGCACCCCCACCTGCCCCCGCCCCTTAGCCAGAGACCCCGTGGCTGCTCCAGCGCCATCCCGCCTCGTGTCCAGATCCTCCCGCGTCCCCTCGCCCGGAGCTGTGGACATCCTTTGAGAGGTCATGTGGCCTGTGTGCCCCACCCAAGTGTCCAGCAGCCCTGGGGGGCTGGCCGGCTCCTGGCTCCCTGCCCTTGGGGGGGGGGGCGGGCCACGAGGGAGCAGGCCTCCCATGGGATCTGCTCAGCGTCTGGCCGGACCCAGCGCCGGGCTGCCTGGCGTGGGTGGAGGACGGGGAGGAGGGGCAGAGACTGAGTCAGAGGAGCAGAGGGAAGGGAGAGGCGGGAAGGGCGAAGGAGAGGGAAGCAGAGGCGCAGAGAGAAGGGGAAAGCGGGGCTGAGCTCCAGAGGAAGGGTGAGAAAGGGAGCGAGAAGCAGAGGCGCCCACAGACATGGAGACGGACGGACGGGAGGGGGGCCGAGAGGGGTGGCTCTGACTCGGTGGGCCTCGGCCCCTTGGGTCCAGGCCCCGGGGCGAGCTGGAGCTGAGGCCTGGGAGGCCGGGGCTGGGTGGGCCCCCTCGAGGGCCGTGAGCTGGGGCGACGATGTCAGCCCGTTCGCCCTCCGGAGGGTGGGGAGGAGATTAACCAGGCTAAAGGCGAACAGAAGTGCTAGCCAGTCCCCTGTCGCAGAATGATGCTCCCCTCGAGGTGGCTGTCACTACTAGCGGCACTAGTAGAGGCGCTAATCCTCGTAGCAACGCTAGTGTCACCTTCCTCACCTCACGCCTCTGGGAGAGCCAGGCGGGGTCCCCCAGAGCGGGGCGGTGGCCTCCGCCCATCCCCGTCCCCGGAGCTCCCACCGGGCTGGAGTCCCCTGGGGCCGGCAGCCCAGTCCTTTTCCCTCTGAGCACCCACCCCCCGGCCTTTCGTGGGCAGCGGGTCCAGGCAGGGGTGGGCTGCTGACCTGCTGACCGAGTGGCTGCCTGCGGACCTCAGGGCCTCGGGGGCTGACTCCTCCTCTCATCACCTCCAGCAGCCCCCCCATTTACCCCCCCCCCAATCCTGTTCCCCTCCGTCCACCTGCCCCCCCCCCCAGGTGAAGGGATGGACCGTGTGGGGGCGTGGCCTCCTCCCACTGACATCCTGCCCCTGGGCCTCCCTTTTCGGGGAGCTGGGGTGGGGGCTGCGGGGAGCCAGCCCCCCGGCAACCTGCTCTCCATCAGCCCCTTCTCTGGTTCTCATTACCGGGGCCCAGGCGGCTTCGGCTTCGGAAACGTGTGATTTCCCCACGGCTTTGCTCTCCTTCCTCTGCCTTTTGGGGTCCCTCTCCCACCCCAGTCCTGCTTGGAGGCTCCTCCTCCCGTGGACCAGCAGCAGGGGGGTTAGAAGCAAACGTATTGGGGTTGGGGGGGGGAGTGCCTTAATGACAGGATCCCCCATCTCAGCCCCGCTCTGGGTCTCGGGGAGCAGGAAGGGCGCCTTTCTTCCCAAATGAAAAGTGTCTCCCCTCTCACTCACTGCTCCTCCCGGGGCTCCTCCCCTCCCCTCTGGCGGCGTCCACCACCAGAGTCTGAGAGAGAGGGCTGTCACTGCCCCCCAGGGGTCCCCACAGAACGTCCCTGCCCGGCCCCAGGGCGCCCAGTCTTGTGCCTGCCCTGAGGGGGGGGCAGGCAGGAATGAATGGGGGGCGGCCCGAATGCTCAAACAAGCAAACGAAGAAGTGGCAGCAGAGAGGGACATGGACTCCGCCAGAGGAAAACCGAAGCTGGGATGCTCACTCCCCCCCCCCCCCAGTCTGTTTCTCCATCCTCACTCCCTCCTCCTCGCCATGCCATCCACAGCTTGGCACCGGAACCACCTCCTCCAGGAAGCCCTCCGGGTTGGACACTTGAGCCTCAGGCACCCTGCTGCCTACCCCCTGTCCCAGGGCACGGTGGCGTGGTCAGCGAGCGCCTTCTCTCTCTGTCCGGGCGCCCGGCCCCTTGGGGAGGGGCGTGGTTGTGTCTGTCGTCTATCTGGGGTCCCCCTTGCCTCCCGCAGGCCTGTGGGGGAATGCGGGCAATGGAGCGAGAAGCGAACGAATGAATGAATGAATAATGAGCCACGAACCAACTGCAGCCCAAGCTCCACCTGTGGAGGATTAGGGACGTCAAAGCAAGCGTGCCCCTCTGTGAACTTGATGTGGCCAATAAAAGCTATAATTAGGATGCAAGGGGCAGCATGGGGAGAGTAATAAGGAGGGAAAAAAAGTGGAATTGCAACTCTCTCTACATTCAATAGGCCACGTGCTCAAGGACCAGAAGGGAGCAATTGCACGTGGTTGCTCTTTAAAAAGCCTCCTTTAATGTTGGGTTATTATGTTTACAATTCACAAATGACTGGTTAAGGGCTTTCTGATGCCTAAAAAAAAGGGGGGGGGCAGGGAAGAATCCCCGCATGAGCAGAAGAAAATGTGGGCAGGGGGTTCCCCTCCTCGCCTTCCCTGGCTCCTCACTGCCCCCCCGACCCCCGCGGGCCTCCCCAGGACTGGACAGTGGCCTGGCTGGCCCAGACCTGCTGCGGGCGGGCGGAGAGCGCCCTGCTTGCCGGGGAAGGCGGCGGCAGGGCCTAACCAGCCCTGATTGGCTATCTAAATGGACAGGCCTGGGCAGTGCCCAGAGTGTGGCAGACATCGTCCCTGCCCTCTGGGGTTTCCGGATGACCCAGACAGACAGATGGGGACAGACATGGATGGGCAGCCAGGAAGAAATAGAACACAGAATGTGAGATCAGACTCTGTGTGTGTGTGTGTGCGCGCGCTCGTGTGCACATACCTATGAGGCGACGGTCTCTCTTTTCCTCTGCCTGGTGAACTCCTATCCACCCTTCAAGGCCCAGGTGCTTTGTCCGGTCATCCACGTGTCCGTGTGTGACGGGTATCTGTTGCCCAGCATTACTCTGCCCGTGTCAGCTCACGTGAAACTCCCTCTTCCCCACGCTTTGGTGGGGGGAGGCTTACTTTTACTCGTCTCTCTGCCCACTCCGGGAATGGTCATGATGTGACCAAAAACCTAGGGAAGCCAAAACCGGTTTGGCTCAGTGGTAGAGCGTCGGTCTGTGGACTGAAGGGTCCCGGGTTCGATTCCGGTCAAGGGCATGTACGTTGGTTGTGGGCACATCCCGGGTGGGGGGTGTGCGGGAGGCAGCTGGTCGATGTTTCTCTCTCATTGACGTTTCTAGCTCTCTATCTCTCTCCCTTCCTCTCTGTGAAATATCAATAAAATATTTAAAAAAAACAACCTAGGGAATTGGTATAAACAGTGCCCTGTGATTGGCTCAGGGACAGACCCATCATTAAACCCACCCAATGAGAGTTAGCGCTTGGCTTCCTTGGAGACCATAGGGAGGGAAGCACTTTCTTCATGTTGGGGTGCCACGCTGGAATGGTGTAAGCCTTTTTCCCATCCCTCGGGGAGAGCCCGGCTGAGAATAAAGCCAACACAGGAAGGAAAGCAGAATCAAGCAGCGCCCAGCGGTGCCTGGCTGGCGTGGCTCAGTGGTTACGCATTGATTTATGAGCCAGGAGGTCACAGTTCGATTCCCGGCCAGGCCACATGCCTGACCCCCACTGTCGGGGGTGCAGGAGGCAGCTGATCAATAATTGTCTCTCATCATTGATGTTTCTTTCTTTCCCTCTGTCTCCCTTCCTCTCTGAAATAATTTTTTTTTTTAAAGAGAGGTGCCCAGGGTCAACATTTAACACTGGCACTTAGCTTTTCCTGGACCTGGAACCTACCTTATGTTGAGCCACAAATTCTCTGTTTTGGCCTAAGCCGGTTGAGATAGTGTTCTGGACTGACAGCCTAAGTGCTCCTCCTGACAATGCATCATTCCGCTTAGCGACCGCTCGGCTCTGTGCTGGGAGCCGGCTGGTGGCATCCGAGGATGACTGAGGCACAGCCCGCCTTCCAGGAGCTCGGAGTCGCCCGAGCTTTGTCCAAACGCTGCCCTCCGTGCCACTGGCCAGCGCCACCGACAGCGAGCTCCGTTCTCCGCTCCGCTCCCCAGCAGAATGCTCACGTTATTCCTTCAGCAAACAGTCACCAGCTGCCTACAGCACCCTGGCTCTGCAGTGCCTGCTGTGGTTGCAAACTCATCAGTCCACAGAGCCAAATACCAACAGTACAATTTGAATTTCTTTTGAGAGCCAAATTTTTCAACTTAAACTATATAGGTAGGTACATTGTTACTAACTTAATTAGGGTACTCCTAAGCTGGCCTTTGCTAAAAACTCAAGGTGCCAAAGAGCCGCATGTGGCTTGCGAGCTGCAGTTTGCCGACCACTGTCCTAGACTATGTCCGTATCTGTCCCTGTCTCTCCCTCTTAGACGGCAGGTCTTTGACGACGGGTGCCCGACACCTGCTCCTGGCTCATGTGTGTTGCGTGAATGCGAATGAGTGCATCTCCGTGTGTTCCTGTGTGCTGGGGTGAGGTAGCGACAGCCAAGGAGAAGGATAATGTTATCTAGAGCAGAGAGACTTGAAGGCTTCTAGATCTGACTCAGGGCAGGGTGGGGTAGGGGGTGGTGGGCTCTGCCACAGGAGCCAGCCCACTGCCCATCAGTCCAACAAGACACGCGACGGGAGCATGCCACACGTTGGCACCACAAGCGTCTCTCTCCCTGCCCAGTCCTTCCCCAAGCCCCGCCCATTGCTCCACCTGCCTCTACCTGGAGCTGAGTAAGGTGTCGTCGTAGCCCCTCCCTCTCAAGCCTGGGTGCTTCCAGGGGCTAATGGATCCATTCATTCTTTAAAAAAAAAAACACACACATATCTATACTAATAAAAGGGTAATATGCTAATTAGACCAGACAACTTCCAGACGTCCTTCTGGACAACTGTTGTTGCAAGGGCCGGGCCGAGGCTCAGGCAACCATGGTGGCCGGCAGTGGCAGCAGCAACAGCCTGATGGGGGTGTTACCTTCCTCTGATCAGTCCAGTCACCTCCCACAGAGGGAGGCCAGACTGCGGTTTAGGGCCTAAGCCGCCAGTAGGACATCCCTTGAGGGCTCCTGGATTTTGAGAGGGGACCACCCTCCTCCAGTGCACAAATTTTTGTGCACCAGGCCTCTAATATATATATATATATATATATATATATATATATATATATATATAATTTCAGAGAGGAAAGGAGAAATGCTTCTCATTATAGAAACATCGATAATGGGAGAGAATCATTGATTGGCTACCTCCTGCACGCCACCCTCCCCCCCCCCCCCCAGGTACTGAGCCCACAACCTGGACATATGCCTGACTGGGAATGAAACCGTGACCTCCTGGTTCATGGGTTGACACTCAACCACTGAGCTACACCAGCCGGGCAGATCCATTCATTCTCCACACGGCACTCTCTCACGTGACCGACTCATCCTTCTCCCGACACCCTCCCTCCTTGTTCTGTTCTTTGTTGTGTCCCCTCCTCCTGCATCTCTTTACCCCGTCCGCTCCTCCTCCTCCCATCTCTCCCTTGTCCCCCATGTCCTTCCCTCCCCCTCCTCCCTTTCTCCAGCCTCCCCATATTCCCACTAGTCCATCCCTCCCGGTCCATGGATGCAGCTGGTTAAATTTCTGTAAACAATTAAGTTTGTAATAAATTCAATTGCATCGCTTCCTTATTAGAAGCTGATAGCATTTGGGAAGAGGGACTCGGGCGGCTGGGAGGCTGGTGTGCCCTCCCGCCGCTGAGTGCCTGGAAGTGGAGCGCTCCCATTTTCGAATTAGCCGGAGCTTCCCATATTTCATTACCGCCCCGCATTTCCCCCTGCCGGATCATCCCGAGCTTTTCTCTTTCCTGCCTCTCTGCCGGAGCTTCTCCTCCTCTGCCGTCCTCGGGCCCCAGGAGACTGTCTCCTGCAGTGGAGAGAGAGGATGCAGGCCGTGCAGCAAGAAGGACCTTCCCAAGTTGGTGGTGCACGGGAAAGAATCCTTCTGTGGGAGGAGAGGATGGGAGGAAGGCGAGTCTCCACCGGCCGAGAGCTGGGGGCACGGTGGGAGAAGGGGAAGCCAGCCTCCTCAGCCCTGAAACCTGGGGGACCTGAGACCCACAGAGCAGCTGACATGAGTCTCCGGGCTCAAGGCTCGGGGGGGGGGAGGGAGCAAACAGCTGCACACATCTGGAAGATGCTTGCCCAGCTCCATTAGCCCAGGCACCAGCCGGGCCGTGTGTGATGTTTGATCTTGGCCTCAACGCAGTGAGATGGCAGCGACGGCTCCCGGAGACACCCCCTGCCACCGGCCCGGCTCCCCTCCCCTGATCCCCCGACAGTCCAAGCCAACTTCCAAGGCATAAATGAAATGCCAGAAAACCAAACACTGACCCCCCCACATCCCCCTCCACACCCCACACCCCATTCCCACAGCAGTGGAGCCAGAGCCAATTCCCCCGGGTGGGGAGTGGGGGGCAGGGTGCTGGGGCCTCCTGCCCGCCTGCCCCCCTCCCCATGCCTTTGTGTCTGCCTCAGGCCCCAGGAGAGAGGCTGAACGCCAGACCACAGTCACGCCTCGTTTTGGTTCTTTTTGCAGAGGGCAGGTAATTAATGGAGGGGTTTTCTGTTTGTTTGTTTTTAGGGAGACAGGGAGTGAGCCCTAAAGACATGTATTTGGGAGCCCTGGCTGGCGCGGTTCAGTGGTTAGAGCCTCAGCCTGCTCATGGGAGGGTCACAGCTTGATTCCTGGTCCAGGGCAGGGAGCTGGGTGGCAGGTCCAGTTGATCCCCACCCCCCTTTCAGGCGAGCGTGGGAGGCAACCAATCGATGTGACAACATCTATGCGTTCTCTCTCTGCCTCCTCTCTCCCTGTCTCTCCCCCTCCCTTCCACTCTCTCTCTAAAAATCAATGGAAAAAATACCCTCACTCCTCCGGTGAGAATTAAAAAAAAAAAAAAAAGACGTATTTGGAAGAGAAAGTTTGTGGATAGCGAGGGAAATCAGCAAACTGCTGTTAAGCAGGACTGGCGTGGGTAGCAGGGAATGCAGAGGTACTCTGCATATATGGAGTGCCTGCTACATGCGTATGACACATAACGCGGCGAAAGATGGCCCGCTGCGGGAGGCAGCTGTGTAAGCAACTTAAGTGCAGTGACAAGGGTGATACAGGCACCGTGGCGTGGGTGGAAGGCAGTGTGCCTGCCGTGAAAGGGCTTCGTGGAGGCGGTGGCACTTGAGCTGAGCTGAGAAGGGTGACTAGACGCCAGCCAGGCTGGCAGGAAGGGGAGGAGCCTGACAAAGTCTGGGGGTTTGAGGGAGAAGGAATGAAACCCCTGGTCGGCAGCAAGGGTGAGAGAGCCTGTGTGTGGTGGGGCGGGCAGGGCAGTGCTGGGAAAAGCTCATCGCATTCACACAGCACTGTACAAGCGTGAGGCGCGGTTCAAAGTCACAGTCTTTTTTTTATAATATATTTTATTGATATTTTACAGAGAGGAAGAGAGAGATAGAGAGCTAGACACGTCGATGAGAGAGAAACATCAACCAGCTGCCTCCTGCACACCCCCCGCTGGGGATGTGCCCGCAACCAATGTACATACCCTTGGCCGGAATCAAACCCGGGACCTTTCAGTCCGCAGACCGACGCTCTACCACTGAGCCAAACCCGTTTCGGCAAAGTCACCGTCTTATCGAACCTTCATCTCAGCCCATGGGGGCGGGTTTCCGATGCCCAGCGTAGGAGCAAGGAGCCTGCAGCTCAGAGAGATCAAAGGATTGCCCCACACTGCTCTGAACAGGGGAAGCCCTTGTGGGGCCGTTAGACTGGGGAAGGTGGAGGCGAGGGGGTGTCCAGATAGATGCGCCCTGAGCCCCAGCTTAGACCCAGGAACGGAGAAACGGGGGGCGGGGGGTGAGGGGAGCAGCTCAGGCAGGCTTCCTGGCAGAGGGAGCCACAGGATTTGGCTGGGACACGAAGGAGGGGGACGCTGGTGGGGACTTCGGTGAAGGCAGGGGTTGGGAGTCGGGGAGAGCTCGCCGGGCCGAGGGAGGTGGCAGAACTGGGTGTTGGCCTGGATGGCAACAACGTGGGATGAGCGGGAACGAAGGCGAGAGGCGGTCGGAAGGCAGTCCTGGGGGACCCGGATGATGTGGGTGATGGTGGCTTTACCCGGGGCACGGTGTGGGGACGTGGGGAAGGACGGGCTTTAAGGTGGGCTTTGGAGGGGGAAGGAGCTGTCCCATCCTCACAGCTTTCACCTCAGAGGAGTGAGCAGCAGACAGGCTGATGCTTAGCACGGAACCTGCTACTGGCATGGGTGGGGTGTCCCCTGAGGAGATCATGGCAGGGACAGAACTTTTGAAAAAGTCAATACCGTGCTTCCCCGAAAATAAGGCATCCTCCGAAAATAAGACCCACTTCATGGAAACATAGCACATCCCCTGAAAATAAGACCTAGCGCATCTTTGGGAGCAAAACTTAATATAAGACACTGTCTTATTTTCGGGGAAACAGGGGTAGGTTTCGGGAGGGCAGCCGCTGCCGTGAACATGCCAGTGCCAAGCGACTCATGAAACAACCGCCCATCCAGTCCGCCACGAGGGAGGCACTGTGCTGAGCCTTTTCCAATGGGATCTTCCTCTTCCTTCCCCGGCACCCTCCAAACCGACTCCGGGCCCTGGGCCGACCACCCCAACCCCGCACACCCTTAAGACCTTCCCCTCTATTTGACTTTTCCCCCCATCAAACGCGCACCCTATGGTGTTGCCTAGGGCCCCTAATTGCTCCTTGGGGTGCAGGGCCAGCCTGGGCAAGGGCCCGGGGTGGTCTGGTCTCTGGTTGTTCTGGTCATTATGGTAGCTGCCTCTTTATATATATGTATATAGATGGCTACATATAGATTATCCTAAAACGTAGAGGTCTAAGGCAATTTCAACCATATATTATCTCATGTTTCTGCAAGTTAGGGATCCGGGAGCAGCCGAGCTGAGTAGTTCTGTCTGAAGGTCTCTCGAGAGGTCACAGCCTGGTGTCACTTGGGGCTTTAGTCATTGAAGGCTTTCCTAGAGCTGCAAGATGGCACCCTCGCCTGGGCTGGGCCGGCTGCTGGCTGGAGGCCTGAGCACATGGGCCTCTCCGTAGGGCTGCTTGAGCGTCCTTACAACATGGCGGCTGGCTCCCCCTCAAGCAAGCGATCTAGGAGACAACAAGGAGAAAGCCTGGCCTTTTATGGCCCGACCTTGAAAGTCATGGCTGTCATTTCTGCAATATCCTATTGGGTCCTGTTCGAGTGGGAGGGGACTCCAAACATGAAAACATGAGGTTCACGGACACCGCTCTGGAGACTGGCTACCTCCATGCCATGGATGGGGAAACTGAGGCTCACGGTCCCTCAAAGCAGAGACCCTGATTTCCCCGCTCTGAGCCCAGCAACTTTGCCACCCCCTCCCCCAGCTTTTGGGAGATGAACCCACTAGGTCTGTGCCTCCAGCTGGGTGGAGGGGAGGGTGACACTGGGGCCTCCTAGGCCTGCGAAGTAAATACAATCACATGTTTGCTCAGCAGAAAGAAGCTCCCAGGCGGGTGTGGGAGGGAGGGGCTCTCTTCGTCTAAACATGCTTCGGCCCTCGCGGGCTGTTTTCCATTGAAAACCACACTCGGGGTGGCTGGGAAAATATGCTCGATCTGGGTGTGTTTTTCGGAAACTCAACCTGTTGGGGTTCTTTCCCCTTTCTCGGTGCCCCCAAGAACGGGCTTATCCTCCCTCCCACCGCCGTGGCGGCTCCCTCCCAGGGTGGTCTCAGACCCCTGTCTCACCCTCGCTGAGCCCCCAGGAGCTGGGGCGGCTGCCAAGGCTCTCCTGGTTTTGGAGCCACGTCAGTCTTCCTATCTCGGTGTCACAGACTTGGGGGAAGAGCTGCCTCCTTTGTCCAGGGAGGCCTCGGCTTTCAAAGGGGCCTGAGTGCAGGGGGGGTGCCTCCCCCGTTAGACTCTAACCCAGGGACGGGCAAACTTTTTGACTCGAGGGCCACAATGGATTCTTTTTAAAATATATTTATATTTTATTGATTTTTTTTTTTTTTTACAGAGAGGAAGGGAGCGAGATAGAGAGTTAGAAACATTGATGAGAGAGAGTCATCGATCAGCTGCCTCTTGCACACCCCTTACTGGGGATGTGCCCCCAACCAAGGTACATGCGCTTGACCGGAATCGAATCCGGGGCCCTTCAGTCCGCAGGCTGAGCCAAACCGGTTTCAGCCACAATGGATTCTTATACTGGACCGGAACAAAAGCAACCTGACCGTGCTGGCACTCTCATCTTGGGCTGCTGGGGAAGGAGCGGAGGGGAGAGCAAGAGAACCCTCCGCTCTTTCAGCTCCGCGGGCCGGAGAGAACAGCGAACAGGCCGGATCTGGCCCGCGGGCCGTAGTTTGCCCGTGGCTGCTTCTAACCCTAAGGGCCAGTGTCTCCCAGGAAGTGGTAGCCCCCCCAGAGTGGGTAGCATCTCATTCCTCTGCTGACAGTGGGTGGAGCGATGGCTAAGGATGGGATGGAGAGGTCCCACAAGGGGGAGGGGTCCTCCCATTCCTCCCGCTGTGTTCCTCCATTGCCTTCTCCCCTGCTTTCTTTCCCCTGGTTAGCAGCCTTGGTCCGGGGAAGAAGGGAGTTAGTAAAGAAATACAGTGAGGACGATGAGAGAGGGGCCAAGGCGACAGGTCTCGGGATGGTGCTCCGGGCTCCTTCCTCCCCACCCGTGTGTTGGCCCCTTCCCCGCTCCTCAGCTAGATGAACCGCACAGAACCAAGAGCTGCAGAGTTGAGACCCCCCCGGGCTCACTGTGCAAATGGAGAAACGGAGGTTCAGAGAAGGAAAGAAGTGCCCGCTGAGTAGGCTGCAGAAGGCAAGCAGCCTCTTTCGGGTGCGGGCACTGGGCAGACCTGGCAGTGGCCACCATCGGGGTCAAAGGTCACCACGTGCCTTCAGGAAGCCCAGCCTTCCAGAGGGGAAGGGAAGAAGCAGAGGGTGCTCAGGAATTTCAGGGAATCCTCTTGGTGTGTGTGTGTGTGTGTGTGTGTGTGTGTGTGTGTGTGTGGGCAGGGGGTAGGGGAGGAAGCAGGTGTGTAGGGCCCCCAGCGGGAGGAGACAGAGAGGAACGGCAGGTGTAACCTGGCTGTAGACGGGCAGAGCCAAACCCCCAGGCCTCAGTTTTTCCATCTGGAAAACGGGGGTTTGTTCCTCCAGCCTGGCAGACTATGAATTTGCAGATCAGAGCCTTTCCCTGCCAGCCCTGGCCTCTCAGCACCGAGGACATGAACTTGGCCTCCTCCCTCCTGCCCCGATGCACAGTTTCCTCTGGAGTGGAGCGGAGGAAGGAAAATAAACCCTCTGGGAGGACTGAGGTCACGCGGGTCACTTGAGAGCTCATATTGCAGCCGTGCGGGATGGATAGGAGGTTAGAAGGACTTCCGGGCCTCGGGGGGGCAGTGTCCCTGCAGGGTGTGGCCACCACCCCACCCCCGCTGGGAGGGGGCGCCTCTCTCCTGACATAGCCTACTGTGCTCCCCCTCCCTGGGTGCAGGGGACGGGTATGGTGGACCGGAGGCCGCTGGATTCCTGGACCCTGCTGGGATGCCCCTCCCTACCAGCTTCAGGTGCCCACGAGCCACCTGATTCATTCCAAAGCCACTCGGAGGCAGGGAGGTGGGGGGGGGCTCACCCTCTGATGACTCCCCCCGACCACCATCACCACAGCCGGGCCCCGAGTCTCCCGCTTAGGGGAGGAGGGGAGAGGGCCAGAGAAGGTAGCTCCGGAGAGGCTGGACCGGCCATGGGAGGGGATCGGTGCCAGCTGCGAGGAAAGGGCATGGAGAAACAAGCATTTCGAGCAAAAAAGGGAAGTGTTCCATGAAGAAAAGCTGGTGCCAAGGGCTGCCTTCCGAGCCCTTGGTTCAACCCTCAGAATTCTGGGAGAGACCCAGCACCTCTGGAGAACAGCAGCCAGTGCGGGGAAGCCTCGGGAGACAGGACTCTGGGGGGTGGGGGGGGGGGTGGAGATTTTAAAATAAATAAATGATCATGTATCACAGCGGTTCTCAACCTTCCTCATGCCGCGACGCGACGTGACCCTTCCTCATGGTCTTAGGCGACTCCTGTGAAAGGGGTCGAGACCCACAGGCTGAGAACCGCTGCTGTAGAGCCTCAGACCATCGGAAAACACAGATACTTACCCTACGATTCATTAACAGTGGCAAAATTACAGTTACGAAGTAGCAACGAAAATAATGTTACGGTTGGGGGTCACCACAACATGAGGAGCTGTATTAAAGGGTCGTGGCGGCGTTAGGAAGGTTGAGGACCACTGAATCTTGTCAGGTGGTTTGAAGACAATAAAATGGATTGGTGTCAGAGAGAGTGCCCGGGGGCTGCAACCGATGGAGTGGTCAGGGAGGGCCTCTCGGAGGAGGTGGCACTTGTGTTGCCACCTGAAGACCAAGAAGGAGCCAGCCGTGTGTAGAACTGAGATTGGGGGGTGAGGGGGGGAGCATTCTAGACCGAGGAACAGCTGGTGCAAAGGCCCCGAGGCCTGGGAGAGTTGGAGCCAGAGTAAGAAGGCCAGAGTGCGTGGGGACAAGAGTGGCTGGAGGTGGGATCAGAGAGGCAGACAGAGGCCTTGCACAGCAAGGCAAGGAGGTTGGATTTTCTGCCCAATGTGCTGGAAAATCCCGAGAAGGTTTTGCTAGGGGAGTGCCGAGATAGGATTTATGACTTTAAAAGACCCGGCTGTTGCCGAAACCGGTTTGGCTCAGTGGATAGAGCGTCGACCTGCGGACTGGAAGGTCCCGGGTTCGATTCCGGTCAAGGGCATGTGACTTGGTTGCGGGCACATCCCCAGTAAGGGGTGTGCAGGAGGCAGCTGATCGACGATTCTCTCTCATTGATGTGTCTAACTCTCTATCCCTCTCCCTTTCTCTCTGTAAAAAATCAATAAAATATATTTAAAAAAAAAAAAAAGGCCCGGCTGCTGTCTGGAGAGTGGAGTAAAGGTGCCAGAGCGCAGGCGGGGAAGGGAGGCTCGCCGTGTCCGACCCACAGCCTCTGGCGGCCGTGGAGACAGAGAGAAGAGCCCGGTTTGGTTTAGAATGCCAGCCAGCAGGCCTGCTGACACTGGCTGTGGCCGAGGCCCGGAGGGAGGGGCGGAGATGACGCCTCGGCCGGAGCAGCCGAGAGGCTGGAGGTGCCCCGTTGTGGACTCTTCCCCATTCATCTCCTGCCACAGCCCCGGCCTCCCTCGCAGAGGCCACAGGCGACTGTTCATTCATGGGTTCCCTCAGGAGGTATTGCTAGAGCTCCAGCCTGGCCCTTCCAGCTTCCCGTCCTGCCCTGACCAGCCTCTGCCCCGTTTCCGACAGCGGGGTGGACAGCTGCCCTCCATCCAGCCTGGGGGGGGGGGCCCTCGTCCACTGCTTCAGCCCAGGTGTGGTGCACAGACCTCAGGGGCTGAGAGAGCCCGAGGATCTCTCCGTGCGATGCTCTAGAGCAGGAAGGAGCTGGGACTGACCCTGTCCGGGGAGGGAACCCCACAATCCCAGCACTGGGGGTGCAGCTGAGGGCAGGCACTCTGTGACACTGTGGCGTGTCGTGATATCAGGCTCCCGGGAGCCGTGGCTGCCTGGACAAGGCGCTGGCAGAGGCAGGTCCCCAAGAGTGTCTACACCTGGGGGTGACTGCCTTCTGTGGAAGCTCAGGCTGGTTAAGTGACCTCCCAAAGGTCACACAGCAGCTTCTCCAAGTCTCTCTGGTCTTGTCCTGCAAAACGTAAGACAAAAAACTTCGAGAGCCATGCCGCAGCGCTCTGCTGTCACGCACCAGCCTCCCGTCTCTGGTGCCCTGGAGCCAGACCCTCATCTGCTTCCAAGCGTTTGTCCAAGCCTTTCCTCCTGTCCGAATGGCTCTGTCCATTTTCTCTAGAAAACCACCCCTCACCACTCACACCTACCTAGGTGCTCCCTAAGACCTGAGGGTCCCACTGGCTAGCAGGGCGGGGGGGAGAAGGGGGGTGCGAGGGGAGGCGGAAGCCTCAGATGGCAGCTCAGAGCAGCGTCCCCCCCTCCCGGAGCCCCGGTCTGTCAGCGGTGATGGATGCCGGGCAGCAGTCCCTTGGAACGGATCCTAGATCTAAAAGCCTCACCCAGCCATCCTGGGTGGGAGGCGGGGGAGGGACACGGGGGTCCCCCAGAGCCCGGCTCCCTGCCATGAATCAAGCGGCCGGCAGAGCCAATTAGCGCAGACAGGAGCCCGGCGATGAATCACGAGCCCATTAGTTGGGCCCGCTCGCACCTCCCCCCACCCGAGGGGGGTCCTGGCCAGGGGTGGGGGCAAGGTCGGGGGTCCTTCCTCCCTTGGGACAGCCTCCTCTTCCCCCTTATCCTCAGAACTGCTGAGAAGACCCTCCCACCTCGGAAGCTGGAGCGGACCGGATGGCAGTCGGGTCATTTGCATACATTTGCATGGAGGGAGGGCATTGGAAGCCCCCTCCTCCCCCAGGCAGGCCTCCCCGCCCGACCCTGCAGGACTGGTTTAACCTGGAGGCACCTGCTAGGGACCCTGTAGCCTCTCCCTTCCCTCCCTCCTCCAGGGACAGAGGGCCAGACCTGGGTTAGCAGGTGGTACGACAGGCGAGCCCTGACCCCAGCTGCCCGGACAACCCAGGTCAGCCCCTACCACCCGAACCCCGCCCTCCGCCCCAGGAGGAAGATGCAGCCCGCGGGGGCTTGTCAAAGACCCAGCTCAGCCAGGTAGCCAACAGCCTCACCTGTCAGCCCAGCCAGTGCCTAGAGCAGCCATGGGCAAACTATCCGGCCTGCGGAGCCGAAAGAGCGGAGGGTTCTCTTGCTCTCCCCTCCGCTCCTTCCCCAGCAGCCCAAGATGAGAGTGCCAGCATGGTCAGGTTGCCTTTGTTCCGGCCCTCCGGTCCAGTTTAAGAACCCATTGTGGCCCTCGAGGCAAAAAGTTTGCCCACCCCTGGCCTAGAGCCACCTCCCTGAGCCCTTGAGGGTCATTTGTGGCAGGTTAAAGCCCCAGAGCTGGACTCTGTGACTGGTCAGTGGCGAGGACTGCGTCCCTGTGGAGCAATGGCGGGTGAGGAAGGGAACCAGAGATTGCAAGAGGGAGTCAGAGAAGGTGGAGGGAGACACAGAGCGGCCGGCACTGTGGTGCCATGTGACCACTGCTGGCCAGTGGTGTGGCCCTGGGCTCTCTCCCCTGGGCAGCTCCAGTGCTGGCCAGTGGCCCCGTCGGTGGGAGTGGTTACTGGGATACAGCAGTCTCCCGCATAGCTGACCCTCACTGTCACTTTCTCCGTTTTATAGGTGAGATTATTAGTTAGGGTTGGAGAGGGTGAGGGACTTGTCCCAGGTCCGGAACAAGAACATGGAAATCAAATGTGAGCCCAGGTCTGACCGACCTCAGTGCGTGAGCAGCTTCTCCCTGAGCCCAGGACTCTGCCTCTGGCCTGAACGTAGCCTATCTGCTCGTTGTCCTACAGGGGCCTCTGGCTCAACACGCTGAACTCTGAGCTCATCATCCCAGCCCACTCCTCCTCCCTGCAAAAGGTACCCTTAGCCACTGGCTGCCCAAGCCAGCTCTCTTCCTTCCTCCACACCCAACCAGACGCGCGGGTGTGGCGTCTGGTCCAGTCTGTCTGTGACATGGCCCCCTGGTGGGACCCCTACTCCCCAGCTTCAGAGCATGGGGTGGCCCGGGCCCTGGGACTCTCGCCTGGGTGACTCCAGGACTCTCCCAGTGGTCCTTCAAGACCCCCCTGACCCCCCAACCCCCTCAACTCCTTCTTCCATGTTGCCGCTGGAGTGTGCTTCCTCAAATACAATCCAGTCCTTCACTTCCACTTGGCTCCCCACCACGTTCAAGGTAAAGCATCCAAAGGCCTCCACCAGTGGTCCCAGCATGCCTGTCTAAACCCACCTCCGTCCACTTTCCTCTGAACACCCAGCGAGTCCTTGGCCACCTGGGATTGCCCACCTTGCCCGGCAGGCACCAAGGTGGGCATATGTACCTCTTAGCCTCCCATCTGTCGTGCCTCTGCCAGAAGTGTCCCGTTCCCCATCCCTGCCCGGCCAACGCGTCCTCCTCCTCCTCCTGAAACCAGTTCAATGTCACCTCCTCAATGCAACCTCCCCTGCCCTGCCCAGGAAGGATGAACCGCCCCTCCTCTGTGCTCCCGCAGCACTTTGCTCAAACTGCTGGCCCAGCACTTCCACGCCCAGCACAGTGAGTGCAGTTAGTGGGTGACGGCCCGCCCCCCTCCCCCTGCCTGAGAGGCCGGGGTCACGGCTTCCTCGACTCAGCTTCCCTGACAGGGTCTGGCACGTCAGGGGCGTTCAATAAAGCTTTGATAGATGGGTAGCCTGGCCTCTCCCTCCTCTCTCTCTACTCGCCGGCTTCCTTTCCCCTGGCTTCCGTCCCACGTCGAAACCATCCAATTAAAGGAGTCGTGCTGGAAGGCAATCCTGGGAGGGGGGGGGGGGGGTGGGCCGCGGTCTCGGTACCCGAGCGGGAGCAGCAAGGACCCAGTGGGCACCCCCACCTGGGCCTGCAGAGCCCCCGGGGCCAGGAACCACGGATGGGAGTCAGGGGCTTCCGGTTCTGAACGGAAGTGTGCGACCTTGAACAAGTCCCTTCTGAGGCCTCGGTGCCCCCATGTTAAGTGGGGGTGTGGGCGTGGAGGGCAGATGACACTTTTAAAGTCCCTTCCGGCTCTGTGGCCTGCCTCTATTGAGTTAGGAGCCCAAGGCTCGCCGAGAGCCCTGGACAGTTGGCATTTTATGTGAATGAAAAAGCCAGAGTCATATCTCGGGGGAGGAGGGCTGCGGGCCGTTCAGGGCAGACGCGCAGCTGTCTGGGAGGTGGCTCCGGGAGGATGAGGGGCCAGGGCGGGCGCGCGCTGATGGCTCTAGCTCTTTGCGATTCAGCTAATTGTGGAAATCAATGGTCTGGCCGGAGCCGGGAGCCAGGGGAACGCCTGGGGGTGGAGACTCCCGAGGAACGAGAGGGGTGGTGCTTGGGGTCCTTCTGCCTCCTCTTCCGGGGACAGTCCAGGGTTCCAGGGACTGAACGGGGCCCCGGAGGGAAGGGTCCGAGCTCAGGGAAGGGGAGGGCAAGGGGAGCGGCCTGCTATCAGAACTGGGGGGAGACAGAATTCAGAGCGCAACCGAATAGTCATCGCATGCAAACTAAAGGGCCCCTCATTGCTGCACTCCCTCCCCTCCCACCCTGAATCTAGACCTGGGTTCTAGTCCTGGCTCTGCCGCTGGCTTGTGGTTGTGTGACCTGGAGCAAATTCCTGTGTGTCCTTGAGCCTCCGTTTCCCCGTCTATAAGATAATGGTGGCTCTTGACCATCTATCTCTGAGGGTCATGGGCCTGGCACAGCACCCGGTCCCCCCGAGGGTCTGCCAGCCTCAGCGCCCGCCCCCACCTGTCCGCCCTCTGACCCACCCGGGTACCTCCCGCAGGCCCTACGTTCCTCCCACGTCCAGCTGGCGTCCCTCGGCCCGCTCCACAGCCCCCTCCGCTTCCCTTCTCCCCGCTTCCAGGCAGGCCTCCCAGCCTCTCCGAGATCCTGGCTTGGAACCAGCCAGCCGCTGGCAGAGCCGGCTGATTTTGATTTTTGCAATTAGGCTAAGGGAGCACGGGTTGTTGTAAGGTAATCTGGACCTCCCACCCTCTCCCCCTCCTCCTTTCCCGGCCGGTAGGACCCCAACCCTCTCTCACGCCACAGGAAGAAAAAAACAAGAGCAGGCGCGGGGTGTCCTGGGGGCGGGGGAAGAGGAGGACCCTGGTGGTGATGGCAGAGACCCAGGGGATCCTGACGACAGGGGAGGGGGGGACCGGGGAGACCCCTGAGGGGAGAGGGCAGGAAGGAGGAGCAGGGAGCCGCCATAAACCACTCTCCTTTAATCAGCAGCCGCCCAGGATGAAATAGCACTCCCTTCGGTGGGGCAGAAAGGAGGTGCTAGTGCTGACCCTGAACCTGGAAGGGGCCATTCCCTGGGCGGGGAGCCCCCAGCCCACCCCTTTGATCGCCCCTCGCCAGCTCCCTGAGAGGCTGTTAACATCTTTCTTTACGGGGCTGGGGAGGCAGCCAAGACTCACACCTCATCTGGGCCCGGGGCGGCCGCCTTTGTACTTTTTCCCATGCCAGGCGCCTGCCTCCCGGACCAGCCGGCCCTTCCCCGCAGATCTGGGAGCGAGCGGTAGCTCAGGGGAGGAGCAGGCTGAGCTCGTAAGGGGCTCCCCGTTTGACAGGAGGGCAGGTGGAACACACACCTCCTCTGCCGGCAGATTGAAGGGACGGGCGGTCCAGGAAGAGAGAGCGGAGCGAGCCTTGGAGGGCTTCCTGGAGGAGGCGGCGGAGGCAAGGAGCGGCCAGAGGAGCAAGGCCAGGGAAGATGAGGACGAGTCTGTGGGGCGACCGAGAGAGGGAAGAGGAGGCTACCGGGGAGGTGCGGGAGGTTGTCCGTGGGGCGTGTGGAAGAGGGGGTAGGGGGTGAGGCCAGCAGGAAGGTGGGCGGTCTCAGGAGCCCAGAGGACAGGGCCGGGTCTCAGTGGACGCGTCTGTAAAAGCGGGCCCAGTGCTTGCCTCCCCCGGTGCTGTGAGAATCAGCCAAGACCCTGTCTGTAGAGGGCCTGGCCGGAGATCACACTGCTTCCTCACTCATTTCCTGTCCTTCCTTTACCCCCTACCGCTCCGGGCCCTAAGGGGCCGGCCCCCTCCCCGCACCGCTGCATCTGGCCCCATCTGGAAACATCTGCCTCTGAGGCGGGGGCAGCGGGGGATGCGCCCTCCTCGCCCCCACCTCCCGCAGGCCTCATCCAGCACAGCCCGTCCCTCATCCCCTCACACACCCCCTCCTGGCTGCCCTCCCCCCCCCCCCCCATGCACACCTGCTTTCTCTCTCAGCGCCCAGCACCGGCCTCCGCTCTCTTCCTCCAGCTCTTCCTTCCTTCCGGGCCGCCTGCGATGCGTTCTCCGGGCTTGCGTCTGAGCTCGGAGCCAGTCTTGTGTTCCGCTCTGCAGCGCGTCCACGCTGCCCTGTGGGAGAATTCGTCCCCTTCCAGTGACATGGGCAGGCTTCCCCCGAAGCACCTCTGAGAGGGAAGCCATGCCCTCTGTTACCCTCTGGCTTTGCCCGCAGACGGCACCTGTCAGGGAGGAGAAGAAGGCCCCAACTAGAGCGAGAGGGTGGGCGAGGAGCAAAGAGGCCGGGGGAGGGGAGGGTGCCTGTATTCCTGCTTCTTGTCCCCAGCGCTGGGCGGATCTAAGCCGTCCTCAGTTCTGATGACAACACGATAGATTAAAACTCAACGAGGCATGGCCATTTGGAACAGTATCTCCTGACTTGAGTTTTTTGTTTTGTTTTGTTTTGTTTTGTTTTTTATTGTCTAAAATTTTACATACCGTATTTGCCGGCGTATAAGACGATCTTTTGGCCCTGAAAAATATGCCTCCAAGTGGGGGGTAGTCTTATACAGCGAGTATATAACAAACTCTGTATTTTTAGTGGAAATGTTAGGGGGTCGTCTTATACGCCCAATCGTCTTATACGCCAGCAAATACAATATCTCTCCTTTGTCCCCAATTGACACACACACCCCCTCCGCCATTCCCACCTCGGGCAAGCCCCCCACCGCCCCGGTGTCTGTCCGACCTGAGTGCCCAAGTCCCAGTGAGGTGGCAGCCGACCCCGTGTGGGCGTGAACGATCATTGGGGTGAAACAGCAGCAGAGCCCCACCTGACTTAGTCTCAAGTTATGTATTGATTCTTGGAAAGAGGAAGGAGAGGAAGCCAACCAAAGCCGGGGGCTGCCAGGTGAGGGGGGTCCACCAGGGGTCTTCGTGGCTCAGAGAGGTGGGTCCGTTGCGTCACTTGGCATCTTGAGCCTTGGAGGGGGGTTGCTGGTGGGGCCTCCCTCCTGACTGCAGGCTCACCGAGGGCAGAGATCGCGGCTGGCACGGGGCCTGGCTGGCCCGGGGCCCGGCTCCACTTTCGCAGCTGTCGATGCCGCCTCCTCGGTGCTTCCTCTGCCTCTGTCTGGCCTCCTCCGTCCACCCAGCCGTCCGCCTACACACCGGCCAGATCCCCTGACTCTGCCTACATGCCCCGGGGACTCTCCATAGCTGCGGCAGAAATTCCCAGGGTGTGCCCTGGGGCACATCGGTGGCCCCAAGAGGTGCCCCTGGAGAAATGGTTTGGGGGGCCAGATAAATGCTCTTTTAATGAAGCTTCCCGCCCCGTGGAGATTCACATCCCACCGGAGCAGAAGGCGGGCTCTGAGGCGTCCTGCAAGGTTGGCGTGAGCGAGGAGAGCATGTTTGCCACAGCTTTCCTGAACTTACTCCGTCGCCTACGATCGTTTCTGCAAGAAATGTACACAAACAGCCCCCCGCAGCCCCCTGGGACCCCCGTGGGAGGAAGCAAACGGACATGTAAAGCCCAAAGTCCACAGGGGGGAGGGCAGCTGCCACCGGCGCTGTCCTGGGCCCGGGCCCTGCGTGTTGCGTCTGCAAAGCGCTCCTGCCATCATCCTCCCGTTTGCTCCCCGTGACAGCCTGACAAGATAGCAAGCACAGAGGTTACGACTCCGTTCTGTAGGCAGGGAGCTAGGCGTCCGGGAAAGCCAAGTGGAAAACTGAGCTGGAAACCGCCGTCTCTCTCTCCTCTCCGCAGGAATCCTCTGCCGGCCTGCCCCGGGCCAGCGGCTGCTTTCGCCCCGCGGGGCAGAGGTTCCGTCCGGCTGCGTGGCGCCGACAGCCTTTGTTCACCTGCGTGTCGCTGTGGTCCCTCGTCCTCTCTGAGACTGGGACCTCAGCACACACACACACACACACACACACACACACACACACACACCGGGCTCTCATCCCTGGGCCGTCCACAGGACAGGGCGCGTGTGACCTGACTCCTCGAATTCCAGCCTCTCGGCTGTTCCCAGGAAAGCCTTCCTGACCTTGAACTTCCACACCCAACAGACCAAGATGGTCCCTCCCTCTGAGGGGAGCAATGCTCAGGGAAGACCAGGATGATCCGGTTCTTCCCCAAATGCCAGTGGGTGAGCCAGAGGCACAGCAGACCCTGCACCACCGGCCACGCAGTGCTCCCGTGGGGTCACCCCGAGGCTGGGGAGGAGCCGGGCCGAGCCCGCAGATCTTCCGGAGCCAGTGGGGCTGCAGCTGGAGTGGGCGGAGAGGACGGGTGGTGAGGGGCTCGGTGCTGCGCCCGCCATCACTGACTGGGGGCCTAGACCAGGGGTGGGCAAACTTTTTGACTCCAGGGCCACCATGGGTTCTTACACTGGACCCAACGGCCGGAACAAAAGCAGCCTGACCACGCCGGCACTCTCCTCTTGGGCTGCTGGTGAAGGAGCGGAGGGGAGAGCGAGAGAACCCTCCGCTCTTTCAGCTCCGCGGGCCGGAGAGAACAGCTGTAGTTTGCCCGCAGCTGGCCTAGACGCTGCCGGCAAGATGGGACCCCGGAGGAGGTGCTGCAGGGGCCGTGAGGGTGGGAAATGTCACCCAACACCCAACTCGCTGTCAGCTTCAGTGAGCACATCCCAGCTGGGCCAGCGAGAGGACCGCCAGAGCCTGCCGTTCCCAAACCCCCTCTGAATGCTCCCCTTCCCCTCCTCCTCCTCTCACCCCCTCCCTCAACCCCTCCCCCCCCCCTCCAGAAACACTTCTCAGATCATCCCACCGGGCAGCAGCTCCCTGGGCGTCTGCCCAGCTCCTGTCCCTGCGCCCTCTGGGCATGCTCAATCTCCTTCGCACACGGGGGCTCCAGGAGGCAGGCCGATGCCCAGGAGACTGGAGGTTTCTGGAAAGCGTCCCCTCCGCAGGTACGGAGTACGGAGCCTCCTCTGAGGCCCCCTCCACCTGGGCTCTGCCTCCTGGGCCAGCACCAGCTTCAGAGACCACCCCTCACCTCCGCCAGATCCCGGCTGCTCAGCGAGTGTTTACAGCCCACCTCCCGGGCTCGCGGCACATGGCCCTCCACCTGGATCCCGCCTCCTCTTTCATCCCGGCCCCCGCCTCTCACCATCACCCTCAGCCCTGCGGGCCGCGGGTGCACGCAGTTCCAGGTGCCCGCTCTTACCCCGGGCCCCGCAGGGGGTCGGACAGCCTCTCGGACTTGGGGCAGACCGAGGGGCGGCTGTCTGGTCGGGGAGGGTTCTTACGATCTCCTCACCGTCCACCCAGAGAATGTCTGTCGCCAGGAGCTTACCGCGGGAGGGAGGAGAGCTGCTTTCTTCCTCTTTACAGGTGGGAAACCCTAAGGCAGGGATCCAGGAGTCGCCCCTGACACCACCCTCCTCCCCTTCCTGAGCCCCTGCCAAGTCCTAGTTCAAGGAAGGCAGCATCAACTTTCACCTGGACCACCGCCATCCCCGCCCAACAGGGTCTCCCGCCACCTCCGCGTCACCCCTGATCCGCGGCCAACCTGAGACGATGGCGTCACCGCCACCCCAGCGCGACCCAGCAGCGCTGAGCTGTCTGCCTCTGCTCTACATCAAGTCCTAAAGTGGCCTGGCCCAGCCAGACGGGTTCAGTGGCTGAGCATCGACCTATGTGCCAGGAGGTCAAGGTTCGATTCCAGGTCAGGGCACACGCCCGGGCTGTGGGCTCGATCCCCCCAGTAGGGGGCGCGCAGGAGGCAGCTGATGAATGCTTCTCTGGTCATTGATGTTCCTATCTCTCCCTCTCCCTTCCTCTCTGAGGTCAATAAAAGTCTAATTAAAAATAAACAAAAATAAAAAAATGACCTAGAAGACCCCCTATGGTCAGCCGCTGCCCACCTCTCACTCGTTTCCCTTGCCCACACCTCCTGCAAGCTTTGCCCAAGTGCCGCTTTCTCATCATGAAACCCGCTCTCGTGATGCCATTTGAAATCACATGTCCGTCCGGCGTGGCGCAGTGGTTGAGCGACGACCTATGACCCAGGAGGTCACGGTTCGATTCCTGGTCAGGGCCCATGCCTGGCTGTGGGCTCGATCCCCAGGGTGTGTGTGTGTGTGTGTGTGTGTGTGTGTGTGTGTGTGTGTGTGTTAGAGGCAGCCAAACCATGATTCTCATGATTGCTGTTTCTCTCTGCCTCCCCTTCCTCCCTGAAATCAATAAAAATATTTAAATAAGCCGAAATCCGTTTAGCTCAGTGGTAGAGCGTCGGTCTGCGGACCAAAGGGTCCCGGGTTCAATTCCGGTCAAGGGCATGTACATTGGTTGCGGGCACATCCCCGGTGGGGTGTGTGCAGGAGGCAGCTGGTCGATGTTCCTCTCTCATCGACGTTTCTAGCTCTCTATCTCTCTCCCTTCCTCTCTGTAAAATATCAATAAAATATATTTATAAAATATATATATATATTTAAATAATAACAAAATCACACTCCTTCCCCAGCCCCACCCTTGGCCCTCCCCATTCTCTACCTTGCTCCCCCCCCCCCCCCCCCCGAGACTCCCCATAGCTCCTACAAGCTCCTGACACACTCCAAAATGTACTTATTCTCTCTCACGAGAAAGCGAGCTCCACAGGACAAGGGTAGTTTGTTGGTTTGCTGACCCGTCCTCAGCACCAGGGACAGTGTCCGGCACATCAAGTAGGTGTTCAATAGACATTGGGTGCACACGAAACAGGAGAGGCTGTAGGCGGGGCTGAGAATGCAGTGGGGAAATCTTTTTTTTCCAGGCTCCTTGGTCACCGGGGGGTAAAGAGGATGAGGAGGTGGGGTGTCCAGCTCATGAGCAGCTAACCCGGCATGCCAGGACCGCCCCGCTGGTCAAGCCTGCCCCCGCTCTCCCTCCGTCCTCCCTCGTGAGTGCCCTCTGGGCGACGGTGCTCCTGGCATCTGGCATCCATCAGTCCCTTCCAGAAGTCCCTGCGAAACGAGGGGGGGTGGCTAAAGTGTTCCCAGATTGGGGGCAGGCGGGAGTGTGCGAGCAAGCTGTCCCCGAGCCCCCACCCCTACCCTCACCACCACCCCCCCACCGCCGCCCGCAGCCCTGCCCAGAGCTACGAGCCCGCTGGCCTCGCTGCCCCCCGCACCCCACGGGCCTGGAGGAGGTTGCTGCCAACCACACACGACTCCTGGCTCCAGATTTGAGAGAGGAGGAGGGGAGCTGGCAGGAGGGAACAGGAGCAAGTAAATGGGACCTGACAGGGCTGGGCACCTCGGGCAAAGAATGTAAATAAAAATCAGTAAATATTTAGGGGAAATGGAGCAGGAAGTGGGAGAGGGAGGCGTGGGGCCGGGGGCGGGGGGGACGTGTTGGATTTCCAACAACATCTGGAGGGCAGTCGCCTCCACTGCCTCCCCCACATTCCATCCCACCCCTTGAGGGGCTGCAGGGAGAGACAGGGTGCTGGCTGGCAGGCGTGTGGTGTGGGGTGTGTGTGTGTGTGTGTGTGTGTGTGTGTGCACCCAGCTGTCTACATGCACATGTGCCCGGGGAGGAATCTGACGGCCTGGAGCGTTTGCTTGGCCAAGTGCACGCAAGGTCAGCCTCACCCGGCCCCAGACTGAGCGCTTCCCTCTGAGTCGCTAGTGTCCTCCGTCCCACAAGGCCCTGCTCTGAGCCAGACAGCGGTCATTCTGGGGTGAAAAGACAGGCTCCCTACCCTCAGGGAGCTTCTAAGCGAGAGGAGGATGATGACGACGGCACTTGAGGAGGACCTTGACTGAGGTTGGCTCCGGGGGCTACACACCCAGGCCGGGGGGTAGTGGCGTGAGGTGGAGGTCAGGGAGGGCTTCCTGGAGGAGGGGGTCCTGATGGACGAGAAAAGAATGCGTGTATTGGGGACGGGTGGGGGGGGGCTCATTGTCAGGGAGAAGCAGGAGTATGGAACATGGGTGGGCAAGGCAACGAAGGACCACGAAGCAGGGAGCCAAAGAGGATTGAAGCTCTGCCCAGCCCCGGGAGAAAAACTAAACCAAGAGCCCAGTGATGCGGCCAAGGACACGAGAGGGGACGTGGCAGGAGGGGCCGGGCTCCGTCTCACCATCCTTCTCTTCCAAACTTCCCGGCGAGCCTTTTCCTGGGCCGGCATCGTGTCTCTTCCTTTCTCTGTAGCCCCCCCTCCAGCCCCTGCACACACACACACACACACACACACACACACACACACCCCGGGAGCACAGCGCAGGACGTGGGAGCCTGGGTGTCTCGTGCGTCCCGCTCCGTCGGTTACAGGGGAGGAAGCAAAGGCCCACAGAAGGGAGGTGACCTGCCCACGGCCCTCCGTGGCAGAGCCCGGGCTGGAATCCGGGTCCCTGACTCCGGTAGGAGCACGTGGGAGTGGGTGCAGGGGTCCTCCTCGCTCCAGGCTCTGCCTCGGGGACTCCATCTCTGTCTCCCGGGCTGTGGGGGGATTGCATGCCACCACCAGCGTCCGGCCCACCCCTGCACGCACGCCCCACTCTGCTTGCTATGTCAGCACACACCGCGGACGCCCTCTGCTGTGGCCCTCCCCACCAGGGGACGTTGGGTGGCTCTGGCGTAATTGAGAGGGGGCCCCTGAACTGGGGGTGGACACCCCGGGGTCCTGACTGTGTCTAGAGCAGAGGGGGACGTAGGAGAAGGCCCAGCCCGGGCCCTTACGTGAACCTCATAGCACATACTTGAGGGGTGGAGACATTCATTCATTCATTCTTTCATTCATTCATTCATCAACTAGATTTTAAGCACCTGCAGGGGACCGGCCCCGGATGCTTGGGGTTCAGCACGAAGCAGAACCGTCTTAAGCAGTGGTTTTCAAACTACGTATGCCGCCGTGGGGTGGGGAGGAGGGTGGGGAAAGGGGTTTGAGGAAGTCTCTGCCAACCACCCCCACCCCCCACCCCCATTCCTACCACCTCAACCAAAATCAGCGGCCACCTTTGCTTTCAGACCTCTGGGAAGATTTTCGCCTGAGGGCTCCCTAACCGTGGGGAGCAACGTTTGGAAATCACGCAGAGGAGACAGCCTCCCCTTCCCCGCCCTCCCGCCAGACAGGAAAAGCAGGAGCATCTGCTTCTTAACTTCGGAGCAGTGGGCCTCAGCGTCCCAGGGCTGAGGTGAGGCCCCCGGGAGGACGTAACGGATTTTCCGAGCTGTGCCTCTGCCGCCCACCCGCACACGGCGGCTGCAGCGGCCAGCGGTGCAGGGTCTGGAGAGAGGGTCCCAGAGTCGGAGTGTCATCCTCCCACCTCCTGCTTCCAAGCGGGAAACAATCAGGACCTTTGTCCAGCAGGAGAATGCCCAAAGGGTGAGGTCACCCCCGGCATGGCTCTTTGTCCCAGAGCCAGGGAGACACCAAGGCTGAGTCTAGGCACCCGCCCCCCCGTCCCCGTCCCCAAACCCCTGGACACCCCCCTCCGCCATGACAGGCTTCCCAGGAAGGAGCGCTGGCAAGCAGGGAGGCTGGTGCGCTGCCCCGCGGAGGGGAGGAAGGCTCCGGAGGGGGGCCCGCAGGGAAAGGAGCCGAGGAAACACTCCTGGCTTAGAGGGCAGCCCTTCCTTTGAGGCTCTCGGGCTCTGCCCAGCGCGGCCTGCAAAGACGGTTCCAAACCCCAGAGGAGAACGAAGGCGGCTGATCCTAGAGGCCCCAGACGCGTGCCTCCGCTTCAGCCAAGAAGCCTTTGGGAGCCCGGCTGGTGCGGCTCAGGGGTTGGGCATCGACCTGTGAACCAGGAGGCCACGGTTCGATTCCCGGTCAGGGCACATGCCCGGATTGCAGGCTCCATCCCCAGTGGGGGGCGTGCAGGAGGTAGCCCATCAATGATTATCTCTCATCATTGTTGTTTCTATCTCTCCCTTCCTCTCTGAAATCAATATAAATAAATATATATGTATATATGTGTATATATATATATATATATATATATATATATATATATATAAATTTTTTTTTTAAGAAGCCGTTGGGAAAGGGGTGAACTACAAGTCCCCACAGTACAGTCATAGGGGCGCACCTGGTCCCAGCCACACACACACACACACACACACACACCGTCAGAGGAGACTCTGGAGCACAAAGGGAACGCTGGGATGGAGGGGGACAAGGGACACGGCTATGGCTGAAAGAGCAAGAGCGAGTCTGAGCCAGTTTCTGAGGAGCAGAGGCGGGAGGCCTTCGGGAGGCGCTGCGGCAGGTGGACAGCGGGTGGGTGAGAGGGACCGGAGGGCAGGCCAGGGCGGTGGTCTCCATGGGGACTGGAGGAGATGCCACCGGGCACCGGGCTGGGCTCGGGGCGCTGGCTCCTGGCCCTGCCTCTCACTCCCCTGGAAACGCCGGCTTGGTTTCCTCTCTCTGGGCCTCAGCCTCCTCCATCTGTGCGATGGGATTCTCCTGGTCATCTGGACTGAGCAGTCCTAGGCAGCAGGGGGCGGGAGGACAGATCCGAGGCCCGGGATGAGGGGGCCTGGTGGTCCCCGGATGGGGCAATGGCAGGGCAGGAAGGGCCCGCCTGCCTGAGACCTTCAGCTCTGGGAGCAGCTGCCTGTGGGGAGGGGGTGGGGCCAGGCTGTGCAGGAGCCATCCGTGCAGCGGGCTGCGAGGACAGTGGTGCCATTGGTGAGGTGCAGCCTCCACAGGCCACCAACGATGGCAGAGAGGAGGGGCGTTCACCCGCGGGAATGAATGGACGGCCTGAGAGCACCCAGAGCATGCTGGGAGCAGGGGCCAGTGACAGGACTCCCAAACTCTAAATATGGATCCGCACCCTCTAAATATGGGTCCCCCGACTTTGGGAGCTTCTCAGACTTTGGGGGCAGCCTGCCTCCCCCCACCCCATTAATTCCGGACCAGCCCCAACCCCATCTTGGTGGAATGTTGTGTGAGCTGAGAATAGTCCTTGCTGGGGTCAAGGAACCGAGGGTCACGGGGGACTAATTGCCCTAAATAAATGAGCAATTAAAGGCTGTTACAGGATGTATCCAGACCCCCCCGCCAACCCGCCACCCTGAAAGATCACCATGGCAACCACTGCTGGCTCTCTGAAAGGCTGGGCCGCTTGGTTGGCTCACAGGACTGTCATTCAGAGGGTAGAAGGTGGGAAGGGTGTGGTTTCAGTCAGGAAGAGGGGAAAAGGTACGAGAAAAGGCTGCTAAGGGGGGCAGGCAGAGGGGTGACCGGGTGACACCTGGACGAGGGTTCTGGGTGACCCCCTCCCACCCCGTTCAGTGAGGAGCCTGCGGCACATTCCATGACTGCAGCCTGCAGGACCGCGGGCCCGTGGAAGGGACTGGGGGGGAGGCCGCGCCAGGAGAGGTAGGCCTTGCCAGGTCCCCATCTCCTCTCAGCACCCCGGCCCTCCCCCTACACTTCCTGTAATGGCGTCTCCAATGGGGAGGCCATTAGTCCTGCTCCGGGCAGCGCCTAAGTACTGTGGCTGATAAATATAACATGAGCCCATCGATTAGAATCCTCCAGTCCTGCAGCAACTCCGCTCCCTAATGGCTCCCTCTCCCCTCCGCGCTGACTGCCCACCCCCACCCCACCCCACCCACCCCACCCCACCCCGGGGGCTGCTTTTCTTGAGAACGTGGGGCCTCGAGGCAGACGCTTCCGAGGAGCAGAGGGAGGAGGTACAGAGCGAGGCACCACCCAGGGCCCCGTCGGAGGGGTCACTACTCAGAGACAGGCTGGACCCCAAGCTGGCCCGGGTGCCCCTCTCTCCGTTGGGGGGTAGGGAGGACGGCAGTGGCTCTGGCAGGCACACGGGATGGGGAGGGCCCTGCCCTTTGTGAGGGAGACAGCACAACTCCTACCTTTGGGGCTCTCCCGGTGACCTAAAGACAGCAGTGACCCTGTCACCACCCCCTCTCCTCCGCCGGGATCTCTCAGCACCCCCACAGCACCGGTCCCAGCCCAGCCGAGCACCCCCCTGCCTGCCTCTCCCAACCCTGACGTTCCGCCTTCACGTCACCCACTGGGGTGTCTACACCCCCTCCTCAGGTCGGGAGGCCTGAACGCAGGGGCTGTGTCTCCCCCATCAGCCTGGGGCCCCAGGGTGGTAGGGATAGTCTTCTCCAGACTTGGGGGCTCCGGAAACCCTGAGCTGTCTCCCCAAACCTCCAAATCCAGACTGGGAACTGCATAGGGTGGGGTGTGCTCTCCGTACGTAAGATAATCAGGCCAAGAGACTTTGCTGAGCTCAGCGCTAAGAGCTGAGGCAGCTCTGCAGACCCCCCCCCACCGACCCCCTCGACCTGAGACCCCTCCGGGCTCTGGCCAGCTGCTTGAAGACAGCTGGACGGGCCTTGGCAAGAAGAGGTGCAGGAACAGCTCCTGGCTGGGCGCCGGAGGGGGCTTTGGGGGGCGGGGGGCGGGCCAGGCCTGGGAGGGGCTGTGGTTTTGCAGAGCCGTGTCCCTGGGCAGAGGCTGCCCACAGAGTCTGCTAACAGGAAGGCTGAGCCAGGCTGGCTGCAGCCAGGAAGCGGATCCTTAATGTGCCTCTGGCCTCGCCGCTGTGCTGTGCGAGCTCACCGCTTAAACACCCGGGGCCGGTGGGGACGAGCCACAGAGCCCACACGCGAGGGGCGGGGTTTGGTACCAGGGCGGGGGGTGCCGCGGGGGTGCCCGCCTGCGGGGCGGCCGTGGGTGAGAGGAGGATCGGGCCTCTGCGGGCTGGAGGTTTGAGCACCGCTCTTCCCCGTGTATCCGGTTGCAGCTCTGGGGATGGTGGCTGAACTGCGATCACGCCCTCGTGTGCACTGAGCGGGAGGCCTCGGGGAGCATCCGTAAGGGAAGGGGAGGGGAGGGCTCTCCTTTGGAAATTGCTGGAAGAGAAGTTAGTCCTGGGAGACAGGGGTGAAAGCACAGCGAGGGGAGGAGCAGCTGGGTGATGCTCTCGAGATGTCTTCGGCGACTCGGGCTGCCGACAACAAAACAGCACGGACTGGGTGGCTTAATGTATTGCTCACAGTTCTGGGGGCCTGGAGTCCAAACTCAGATTTCCGGCCACCATGTTGGCTTCTGGCAGGGCCTCTCTTCCTGGTCTGCAGATGGCCTTTCCTTGGGTGCACGTGTGCAGGGGGGCAGAGAGGGGGTGCACCGCCTAGAGCCTTTTAAAAGTAAAGACACTGATCCTGTAGGACCAGGACCCCACCCCGACGACCTCACTTCACCTCGATGACCTTCTTATAAGACAAATGCACACATCTCCAAACACAGTCACAGTGGGGGTTAGGCCTTCAACATATGAATTTCCAAGGGGTTTGCAATTCAATCCATAGCACAAAATGAGGACGATCTCTCCTTTTTTTCCCCACATTTCACCCCCATTTTAAAAAATTTATTGTTGCACCATGTGCCCCGGGAGAGCCGTGTGCCGCGGGAGAGCCGTTTGCCCAAAGGGGGGTGGTGGGACCCGGGGAGCCATGTACACGGGGGGGGGGGGGTGAGGGCAGAGGGTGGGAAGGGAACTGGGTGGTAGGGAGCTTTGGGGGAGAAAAATGAGAAACAATTGTAATAATCTGAGTAATAAAGATTTATTTTTTAAAAATTTATTGTTGCAAATATTACATATGGCCCCTTCCCCACCCCATTGACCTCTTCTGGCCCACCCCCTCCCATCACCCCAGGTTGTCTGTGCCCATGGGTTATGCATACAGGGTTTTTGGTTGTGCCTTCCCCACCCCATGCGAGGGCCCTCACACCTGATCCCTGCCCTGTTCCCTTCTTTCCGAGCCTCCTCTTCTCCAGCTCTGTGTGGCCCGGGCCTCGGGCAGAGAAGCCGGGAGCCTGGCCCCTCAATAGCCTGAATTCAGCCCCCAGCCCCGGCTATATTTAGCCTCGTGCCTCAAACACTGGACAAAGCCACTTTGCAAGGAGCTGGTGGGGACAGAGTTGAGAGACAGCTGCCCTTCCTGCCCCTTCCTCTTCCTGGTATGGATACCCCTCAGTTGCCCTTTTGGGGTTACCAGGAATACTGTTCACGGGGCCATAGGCTAGGAGTCTGTGTGGGACTCGCGTTCTATTTCTAGATTATCCTCTGGGAAGTGAGTTCGGGGCCCCCCGCCCCAGTCTGAATGGGGACATTCTGGGCCAGTTTTTCTTTCATGCATCGTAATCAATCATAATCATCTGGGGAGCTTTGAATGCCCAGGCCCTCTCCTAACGGTCTGATTTCATTGGTCTGGGAAGCCCCTGGCACCCTTTCTTTCCTTTTAAAAGTCTCCCCAGCGACTGTAATGTGCAGCCAGGATGGCAAACCCTGTTCTAGCTCCTTGTCACCCAACGGGTGGTTCCTACATCAGCCCTTTGGAGGGGGAAGAAAGGCCCCTTAGAAATGCAGATTCTTGGGCGCCGCCCCAGCCTGCTGGTCAGAATCTGCATTCTTAACAAGATCCCCAGCGGATTCCAAATCAGGCTGAAATTTGAGTCACTTCTTCTAGAATCTTCCACTGTCCTGGCGAAGACTCAAGAGGCTCTTCTGCTCCCCCTCCCTGTCTCTGCTTTCTTCTTGGGAGAAGATCCTTAAAAGCTGTGGTACACAGGGTCTTCCTCCACTCTTCCATGTGTCTTCACACCCACACATGTAGTAGCGCGCACACCCCTCACACCCCACGGCAGGCAGGCTCGCCATTACCCACAGGCCATCCAAGGAGAAGTTCAAGAATGCGTGCAATGAGTCCTATGACTAAACGCCCAACTTTTAGTGCTCAGCGCTCATATCCACCACAGAACTGTTCACCTGCTCCTCCAACATCGACAAAAGGCCCCCCAATTCCCCTCTGAGAAATCCCAAGGGCCCCCAGTCATCAAAACTGCTGTCTCACATCCATCCTAAATTCCCAGAATCCATTTCACGGCGAGTGTCGTATATGTCATTCATGTCTTGCCTTCACTTAAAACCCTCCACTGCCCGTCTCCCTACCCCTCGGCTACAAGACAACATATAGAGTCCTCAGAGGAGCATCAGGCCCCTGCAGGACCTCAAAAACCTTGGCCCTGAACAGAGCCTCACCTCTTGGCACTGACCCCCACTCCACACCCAACGCTAGAGCCACGCCCAGTCCCTGCCGGCCGCCCGCAGGGCACACCTGCTCCCTTGGTGATCTCCCTTGGCAGCAGAGCACTTTGCATACGCTGGTCCCTGGCTGGGATGGCTTTCGCCTCTGCTCTGCCCATCTCCCTGACGGGCTCCTACGTATCCTCCCAGTCCCAGGGCAGGTCACCTCCTCCGGGGAGCCTTCCTTAACCCTCCAGGCACAGTACGTGTTCCCGTGGCTTTTGTACAGGCCCCTCTCCCAACACCTGTTCCATTGTCTGTGCGTGCCCATCTTTTCCTCCTGTGCCCTCCGGGAGAGAGGCCGGCCCCTTCATTTCTGTAACTCTGGCACCTCAGCTCAGCCCCTGGCAAAGCGTAGAACAACAACTAATGTGCATTGAGTGTTCATTCCATGTTATGCACCATACAAACCGCTTTCTATGTATTATTTAAATATATATTCTATTGGTTTTTTTACAGAGAGGAAGAGAGAGGGATGGAGAGTTAGAAACATCAATGAGAGAGAGAATCATCGATTAGCTGCCTCTTGCACACCTCCTACCGGGGATGTGCCCACAACCAAGGTACATGCCCTTGACCGGAATCGAACCCGGGACCCTTGAGTCCGCAAGCCGACGCTCTATCCACTGAGCCAACCCAGTTTCGGCCACTTTCTATGTATTATTGGCAACAACCCTACAAGACAGGTACTTCTGCCACCCCCATTTTACTGAGGCGGGATCTCAGGCTCAGAGAGGGGAAGCAGCCTGCTCGAGGTCACCCCGTGAGCCGTGGCAGATGGGATTTGGCCTCAGCCTGTCTGGCTCCAGAGCCCATGGTCTCTACCACCTCCCTCGGCAGAGCCGGGTAGATGGAAGATGGACTGAATGACTGAGCAATGCGATGTCTCCTCAGTGGGAATCGCCTAGAATCACCTGCCTCTTCATCCACACCGTCTTCTCCCTCGGTGTCAGCCTCGTCTTTCCACCCTCCTCACTGCCTGTCTCCGCAGCATCCTCTGCAGGAGGCCGGGAGCTGTGGTCCTGGCGCGGCTGGCCTCACACAGGCATTAGGCCGTCATTCCCACGCTGCTGCTTCCGCTGCAGGAAATGTTGGGGGGTCGGATGTGGGATCCAGTCCTGGCTCTGCCACTTCCTACCTACCTGTGTGACCTCGGGCACGTCACCTCACCCTGGGAGTCTTTGAGCTGGCTGTTTAATCTCTCTGCCCCCTGGTTTTGTGTGTTGGGGCTCGGCATGGTACCTGCTGCCGGGGACTGTTAGTTAATGGGGGGTTGTAGGTGTGTAAAGACCTGCCCCCCCAGAACAGCCCGGGCCGTGTGAGCTAGTGAGCTAGGTAGGATTGGCCTCAGTCTGCCAGGCTCAGGGGGAGACGGCTATTAGGGGAAGGGGCACTCCTGGCGCAGGCCTCTCTTCATCCTGCCAGAGCAAGAGCCCTGGCTGTTTGGCCGCTGCCCTGGAGGAGGGGAGGGTTGTGGCAAGGTGCGCAGTTCTTTTACTCAAACGGGAGTGGGGCAGAGCGAAGCCATCCCTGTCCCCAGGTCGCTCCGAGAAGACCTCCTGAGCGGGAGCAGACCTGAGAGCGATGGGGATGGTGTCCCAGAGGTGGTCCAGCGTCTGAGGAAGGAGGCAAGGGTCCTCGGGGTCGTGGGACCCTCACAAGCTCCGGCAGACTCTCGCCTGGACGGCCGCCTGCCCCCATCTCTACCTGCCCCCACCCCGCAGCGGGCGCTCTGAGAAAACCTGGGGGTGACCCCTATGTCGCAGCCTCATGCCTTCCTCCTCGGCCCTGGGACAGAACGTTGTTGGCACCATTCCCCGGGCGGGGGGCTGGGCAGGGGGCAGAGACAAGAAGACAGAGAGCGGGAAGAGGGGACCTTTGTCCAGGCCCCCCCGTGACAACCCTCCTCGGGTCAGGGCAAGGCCGGGGGGCCAGCGCACAGCCCCCTCCCGCCGCCCCTCCCCGCCCCGCGAGGAATGTGTCCTCTGAGGCTCACCAGCCTGGCGACCGGCTGCCGTGCACAGAGGGGGCTGTGTCCTGCCACCCGTCCCCTCTGAGGCCCCCATTGTCGGGCTGGGGGTGGGGGGCCGGGGCAGGCTGGGAGCATGTCTCAAAGGCCTAATGTTCTTGGAGGTGGGAGGCTGGGGGCTGCCGGGAAGGACAGGACAGGGGACACCTGGCTCTTCTCTACCTCCCTGCCTGGGGCCCCCGGGTCGGCCGGAGAGAAGGCTCCCGGAAGTGGGCGGGTCGCCAGGGCATCTTCCGCATCTGCCTGCCTTGGGCTGAGCTGTTCCCGGCGCCTGCCGGGCAGATAAATGAGAAAGGATTAAAGGCACATGCCCCCGGCGGGAATCGAACCTGGGACCTTTCAGTCCGAAGGCCGACGCTCCTCCCACTGAGCCAAACGGGCCTCGGCAGAAAGGGTTAAAAATAAGCAAGCAGCCCTAGCCGGTTTGGCTCAGTGGATAGAGCGTCGGCCTGGGGACCAAGGGTCCCGAGTTCAATGCTGGTCAAGGGCACATGCCCGGGCTGCAGGCTTGACCCTCAGGAGGGGGGTGTGCAGGAGGCCATCGATCAATGCTTCTCTCTCATCATTGATGTTTCTATCTCTCTCTCCCTCTCCCTTCCTCTCTGAAATCAATAAAAAATATATTTTTTAAAAAAAAAAACAAGCAGGGGCAGCCCTGACCGCTTTGGCTCAGTGGACAAAGCATCGACCTGCGGACTCAAGGGTCCCAGGTTCGATTTCGGTCGAGGGCACGCATCCCCAGTGGGAGATGTGCAGGAGGCAGCTGATTGATGTTTCTCTCTCATCAATGTTTCTAACTCCCTCTCCCTCGTCCTTCCTCTCTGTAAAAAAATCTCTGTATATATATTTAAAAAACAAGCATAAGATACTACAAGCTAATTTAGTAAAGTCGTGCCCAGGGGAAGCCACTGCGCTGTGGGTTTCACAAGCATCACACCACCTGACGTGGATGTGACTGCTGTCCTCATCTCTGCACACGGCGGAGGCAACGAGGCGCAGGAACGTTCGATGACGTTCAGCGACCTTCGGCGGCCTGCCCCAAGTGGCCCGGGCAGAGAGGGCGGAGCCAGCTCGTGTCTGCGATGACTGTGGGGACAGGGTTGGGGGAACGCCTGCAGGGGAGGGCGGATGATGCCCACCTGTACCCACAGCCAGTTCCCCAGGACCCCGCAGGTCTTCCGACCACAGCCGACAGCACTGTTTTAAACCTGCCCGCAGGATCCTGCCCGCCGTGGGGTCTCCAGCCCACGGCTCCGATTGCTTTGGTCTGGGGTCCGCCGGGGTCCCAGGACAACGGGCTCCTCCGCCCGCCCATCCCCCTTGACCGCGGTGCCGCTGGCTCCCACCGAAGGCCTGCCCGCGGGGTGGAGAGCGCTAGTGCCGCCTCCCCTGCCTGGGGCCCGAGGCCGGCCCTGCGGGAGGACGGGGAGGCCCTGGGAGAAAGCACCCGACGCCCTGATGGTTTTGATAAAAGCACCAGGATTTGCTCATGGAAGCATGTGTGGCCCTTTTCAAAGCGATCCCCCCCCACCCCACCCCCCCACACACACACATTTGGGGAGACTCCCTCCCCGGGCCTGCCTCAGATCCAGCCGCTCAGGCTTCAGCTTTCGGGGGCCAAGGCAAGCCTCCTGCTGAGAGGGGCACACCGGGGCTTAGGGGCCCCCAGGGGCCCCCTGAGGGTGGGGTCAGCGAGAGCTGCCTCCTCCGCTGGGGCGGGCGAGCCTCACTCCGCACACAGCCGTGGGGCAGGCATTTATCCGGGGTGCCGGGGCAGGCATTTATCCGGGGTGCCGGGCCAGGCGGGGCGGCAGGAGGGGTGGCCCAGGGATGGAGGAGAGAGCCAGGACACTCGTCAGTGGGTGGGGAGGAAAACACCCATCCCTGGGAGCCCGGGCCATGTGGGCAGCACATGCGGGACCGACCTCCCGCGGGGCAGGCCTGCTCTGTTTTGGGGGGCTCTAGGACAGGGGGAGCAGAACAACCAGGAGGTTCAAGATCCAGTTCACCCCAGAGATCACCCCCAGGAGACGGAGGGCCTTACAAAATCCAGGGTGGCTTCCTGGAGCAGGCAGGCTGATTCCTTGAGGAGCCAAGAGCCAAGGGCCCAGCTCACGCTGAATGGTGCTGTTTTGATTAAAATAAAACAAAACATAATGATAGTAACAATAAAATAACCAAATGCAATAAAGCCAAGCCCAGCCTAGAATGACTGTCACAGGAGGGTGGGAGGTGCCCTTCAGTTCCGGTGAAAGTTCTGGTGGGATCTTAGACCTGCGTTTGCATCCAGCCTCAGCCCTTCGCCAGAATCTCTCCAAGCTCCGCTGTCTTCTAAAAAACAAAGATAACAACAGTGGCTTCTTCCCAAGACCATTTGAGCTTGAAACAAGTCAAGTTCTTGAGGAGCAGGCACGCCGTGAGTGGCCCGCGGTAAGGGCCCAGCCAGCGTCTGTTCTTGCGACAATGGTACCACCTTCTTAGGAGACCCCTAAAGGGACTAGAAGGATTCGTTCCCAAAACGGGGCCCCCAAACCACTGCGAGTCGTGGGGAACATGCGGCGTGCTCCTTGCCCTGCTGCCCAATGGGGCTCCTGAGAAAGGGGGGGGGCCCTTGTGGACTCCACCCTTAGCACGCAGGTCCCCATGGACGACTCCTCACCGGTCCGCACACCCTGTGGATTCTTCTAACACAATTCACCCCCTCTTCCTCCCTCTCTCCCCCCAACACCGCAGCAGCAGCCTCCTACCAGAGCCTCCCTGCTGTGGTCTCTCCTCTTCCCAAACCCCATCCCCCCAGGACATCTCTGCCGGCTCCGTGACCTTCCACGGCTCCCGCTGCCATGCCTGGAGAAGGACGCCCGGCTCCTTAGCCGGCACCGGTAGCCAGTCCCCGGCATGCCAGCCCCCGCCTGCATTTCCAGCCCCCTCTCCCATCACGCACACGCCGGACCCTCCAGCCCCCGGGGCCAGCCCCCTCCAGGCCCCTGGACCGCCGTGCACGGACAGCCCTGCCCTAGCGCCTTCCCCTCTTCCTAGAACACCCTTTCTCTCTTCTCCGACGACGTTAAATCCCAGACATGCTCCCAGGTCCAGCTCAGACATCGCCGCCCCGGAGCCCGCCCAGACTGCTCCCCACCAGGGGCCGGGGCGGGCTGTGGCTGCCTCCTCCTCCGGTAGGTAGCCGGGTGGGCACAGGGTTGGAAGCTGGGGCCACGCTCGGCAGCTGCCCAGGGCCGTGGAGGGAGGACCACCCTGGGGGCAGAGATTGCTGCCCAGAGAGGCTCTACCCCCCAGCCCCCCTGGAAACAGGCAGGGCGGGGCCCCAGAAACCTCCCCGGAGCCTGGCATGGATGCCAGCCGCCCGGATAGAGCCCAGGCGGCGGTGTTGGCACGGCTCCTCTGCCGGAGATGAGGGTGAGACAAACAGCAATTAGCCGGGCACAGGCTGGGCTCTCAGGCTAATTACCAATTAGATGGGGGGGGGGGCGGGCGATTAGCGACATGAAAGAGACAGTCAGCAAATAGTCACTCGCGAGGAGGCAAAGTGGAAGGTGGGGGGGGGGTGAGGGGGGGTCTGCTTCTGCTAGGAGGCCTGGCCTCCTAATGGTTAGCGCAGCCCTGTCAGGGGTGGGGAAGGGCTGGCAGCAATGGAGGGCTGACCTCTGGGGGGGCTTGGGCAGGTTGCCTTCTTCCTTTCGATTCCCCGGGTCGCCTTCAGAGGGGGCTCCCGGCTTGTCCCCGGGCGGGGTCAGGGCGGCCCGTGATGGGTGCCTGGCCACCCTCGGCCGGTGGGCCCCGAGGACCTGGCAGCAGGGCCGCTGGAGGCCTCCACCCCGTGGGTGCATCTGTGTCTGGAGCTTCGCCTGGGCCCGGCCGGAGGAGGGAGGGCGGGGGGGGAGGGGGCTGATGGCTTCCTTCCTCCCATCTCTTGGCTCAGCACTTCTTCCCTCTCTGTCTCCTCTCTGTCCCCCCCTCCCCCTCGCTTTGCTCCTTTGCTCTTTTTCTTGCTTTCCCCCTCCTCCGGCTCATCCCCTCTCTCTCCATCGCCCACCTCTTGGGCTTGCTGGCTCTGTCTCTGTGTCTGAGGGTCTCTCCCTCCCTCCCTGAAGTCCAGCTCCCCTTTCCCCCGTCCCACACACACACACACACACACACGCACACGCACACGCACACGCACACGCACACGCACACACAGCCCCCACTTCACTGGAGGAGGGGCCGCCGCCACGCAGGAAGAATGAGGTGGGACAGACACCGTGACTTCCTGACAACCAGGGCCGGGCCACCCCGGAGCTGTCCCTGGCGAAGCGAGTGGGGAAGGGACTGGGCCTCTCCCCTTACTCAGCTTTGGGGGCAGCGGGGGAGGCCGGGACTAGTGATTGGGTGACTGAGCCTGCAAGGAGGCCGTATCGTAGGGCCCACGTCACAGATTCAGGCCAAAGTCACGTTCAACCCAGAGTTCGGTTGCGAGACCACCTCCCTTCTCTCCAGCTCAGGGTCCGCTGGGAGCCTGGGGGGCCAAGAGCTGCCGGCCAACCTGCTGCCAGAGGGGGGCCAAGCCTGCCCCCCGGATCTGCCCAGGCTGGGCCCTGAGGTGGTGCGGATGGAGGCTCTGTGTGTGCTTGGGAGTTGGGCATGGGGAGACCACGCCACCTGTCTCGGCGAGCGTTATGGGGTCTGTCTTGTAGGGCACACCCTCCGGGCCTCAAGAGGAGGGGGAAGGAAGCTGACCTCCCAGAGGCGGGGGAGAGGGTAGGCTCTCGGCGGCGAGGACAGAGATTCGGCGAGGAGAGAACTGCCATGAGGCCAAGCGCTCAGTGCGGGGGAGGGGGTTTTGGGGGGGGCGCTGGGGGAAGACAGGCTCGGGTCTGGAAACCAGCTCAGGAATGCAGACCTGGCCGAGCACCTGGTTTGCACATCTCCGTCCCTCTTGGCCGCCCCACCGCACAGCATGGCGCTCAGATCAAAGCAGCGGGCTCTCGTCCCAGGGGGGCGGGCTCAGGGCGCCCCGCCTGCGGGGACAGGTGCCACCCCCTCGCTGCTGTCTCTGTCCGGAGCCCCCCGGAAGGAAGGTGGGGAGATTCCGCCTCAGGGGCTCCGGGAAGGAGAGAAGGAAGGAAAGAATGGAGCATCTGCTGGCGGGAATGCGGAAGCGGGAGGGGGCTGTGCCCAGTGCTGCTGGGCTGCCCTAGGCGGCCTGCGTGGGGGGCACTGGGCGTGTTGGGGGGCACTGGGCAGGTTGGGGGACACTGGGCAGGTTGGGGGACACTGGATGGGTTGGGGGCACTGGGCATGTTGGGGGACACTGAGCGGGTTGGGGGGTGCTGGGCGTGTTGGGGGGCACTGGTAGTATTGGGGGGCACTGGGCAGATTGGGGGACACTATGCAGGTTGGGGGACACTGGGCATGTTGGGGGACACTGGATGGGTTGGGGGACACTGGGCATGTTGGGGGACACTGAGCGGGTTGGGGGACACTGGGCATGTTGGGGGACACTGAGCGGGTTGGGGGGCACTGGGCGTGTTGGGGGACACTGAGCGGGTTGGGGGGTGCTGGGCGTGTTGGGGGGCACTGGGCGTGTTGGGGGACACTGAGCAGATTGGGGGGTGCTGGGCGTGTTGGGGGGCACTGGGCGTGTTGGGGGGCGCTGGGCGGGTTGGGGGGCACTGAGCATGTTGGGGGGCACTGGGCGTGTTGGGGGGCACTGGTAGTGTTGGGGGGCACTGGGTGTGTTGGGGGACACTGAGCATGTTGGGGGCAACTGGGCATGTTGGGGGCACTGGGCATGTTGGGGGGCACTGGGAGTGTTGGGGGGCACTGTGAGTGTTGGGGGGCACTGGGAGTGTTGGGGGGCACTGTGAGTGTTGGGGGGCACTGGGCGGGTTGGGGGGCACTGGGAGGCTGGCCCGGAAGAGGCAGTGCCCGGGCTGTGGCTGTGTGGGGTGCATCAGCCCCTTTCTCCACGAGCGGCGGGACTTTCCTGCGTCCCCGGCTGTGGTCAGCGCTGGTGACCAGCCCAGTGGTCGACTTCTCTGGGCTCTGAACTCACCCCTCAGCTATGCCCCCAGACAATGGGGCCCTTTCTGCGCAGAGGGGCACGAGGGACCCCGTCATGGGCTGGTGACCTGAGGGACGGGGCTGCCCCCGGGGCCATCCCAGCGTTGGCCACACTGGTGGCCGCTGACTGGCCGTGAGCCAGGGCAGCCGGCGGGGAGAGGCCTCCTCTGGCCTGTCTCTGGAAGGCTCCCGGAGGAGGTGCCCCCCCCAGCTCCTCGACACGTCCAGGTCTGGGGTTCGGGTGGGCACGCATGGGGCTCCCATTGGCACAGTGAGCTGACCTCTCTCCCAGAGTGAACCCTCAAGACCGAGCCAGCACGGGGCGGAGGGGAGAAGCCAGTCCAGTCCTGGCGGGAGAGGTGCCCTGCCTTAGGGAGCCCTAGTCGGACCCCAGCCAGGCAGCTCATCTCGTGAGAGACTCGGCCCCCTCCCTGCCTTGCTGAGTCCCCTCCTCCTCTCAGAGCCCCCCCACACACACACACACCAGACAAAGGCAACCTAAGGAGACAAGGTGGGTGAAGAGCCTGTGAGAGCAAGAGGGGCGCCTGAGAGAAGGGCCCATCCCATCGAGAGAAAGCACGGAGGGCTTCCTAGAGGTGGTGCCGTGGAGGTGGGCAGGGACCTTGGGCAGGGCCTGTCCGGGCCTGGTGGGATACCTGGGAGGGGATCAAAGGGGGGCAAGGAGGCAAGGAAGAGCTTCCAGGGCGATCCCCTTCCGGGTATCAGGAGCACCCCACAGTCTAGCACAGAGAGGAGGCCGGCCTCGGCTCCAGGGCAGCACAGCACGCAGGGGCGAGGAAAGGCTCAGGCCGAGGCCCAGGTTTCAGACTCCCTCACCCAAAGCCTTTCACATCCTCTTCCCCTTTCCCTTGCAGCCCACACCCCAGGGCGCCCCAGAGAGATTAGTGGGGGGCGGGGGGGGGGGCAGGAAGCGAGGTTCCAGCGCTCAGCGCCCCGGGCCCACAGGCCCAGACAGCTGTTCTGCGCAGCTGCTGGGGGCTCTGGGGGCTGCAGCGGATTTGATTTGATTCAGGCCCCAAAATAGCCTTCCTAGCAGGAAGCGGCCCTCCCCCAGCCCCTCCGGGGCCCTGCATCCCGGGGCTGAATTGACACCTTGGGTTCTGTCCCCCCTCTCCCCCCTCCACCCCCAGCACTCACCCCCTGGCCTCCCTGGACCCACTCCGCTTTTTCTCCCCTTTGCCCCAAACCATCCTCCCCCTGCACCTCCCCTGTGAGCTCCCCTCCCGGCCCTTCCTCCAGGAAGCCTGCCTGGTCACCCCTCCCCACTGTCCCGCAGCCGCTCGCTGCCCACACATGCTCCCCTGCCCTCTCCCCCCGTGGGGGCCCCCTGGGGGTTGGGGGGGTACCAATGGGGGGGGCCGGGCAGGGGGGTCCAGGGCCCGTGGCCAGGCACGGGCGGGCGGGCCGCGGAGGGCACACAAAGACGCGGGCTGCCCTGGCCTTTGATGAGTAATCGCCGTTCCCCGGAGCCACGGTTCCATTCGGCCGCCTCGCCCCCGGCCCCCGCCCGCCCCCCCAGCTCCTCACATAAGACCGGGTTTTGTTCGGAGGACACAATGCGAGAAAATGTCACCCCGGGGGCGCGCCCCTTGGCCCGGCCCTGACAGCGGAGCTCTTCATCACCCGGCCGCTGGCAGCTGCTGGGCGGGGGGAGGGGTGCGAGGCGGCCGGACGGTCACCACCTTCGGGGCAGGGACCTCTTCCAGCTGGAAGTCTAAGGCACTCGGGTTTTCTCGGGGGGGGGGGGGGGGGGGGGGGGGTTGGGGGGGTGCGGCCTCCCCTGCTCCATCCAGCCTCTCCTGCTCCAGCCTCTCCTGCTCCAGCCTCCCCTGCTCCAGCCTCTCACAAAGGCCTGGGCCTTTGCTCTCCATCAAACCCTGCCGCCGGGTCCTGGGCGCAGGAGAGATGGGGAGGAGGTGGAAAGTGAACCCGAAGCCGGGAACGGGGCTGCGGCAGAGAACCCCGAAACGCTTTGAAAAGTGCAGCAAAGAAAGCAGGAGTATGCCAAAACCGGTTTGGCTCAGTGGATAGAGCGTCAGCCTGCGGACTGAAGGGTCCCGGGTTCGATTCTGGTCAAGGGCATGCACCTTGGTTGCCGGCACATCCCCAGTGGGGGGTGTGCAAGAGGCAGCTGATCGATGATTCTCTCTTATCGATGTTTCTAACTCTCTACCCCTCTCTCTTCCTCTCTGTAAAAAAATCAATTAAATATATATTTTTTTAAAAAGTAGGAGTAGGGTGGAGCCCCCAGCTGGGGTGGATCAGTGGATAGCGCCTTGGCCTGGGGACGGAAGGGCCCTGGGTTTGATTCCGGTCAAGGGCACACGCCCGGGTGGTGGGCTCGATCCCCAGTAGGGGGTTGCAGGAGGCAGCTGATGGATGATTGTGTCTCATCGTTAATGTTTCTCTCTCTTCCTCCCTCTCCCTTCCTCTCTTTCTAAAAATCAATTTAAAAACATTTAAAAAATACAGTCCACATAACAGTGTGCTTGCTTTGCACACAGCTTTCAGGCAAGTTCCCTGGGCCCACTTCCAACCAAATGACAGACTGCCCCCAAGCCCTTCTCCATAGAAGTTCTGGAACTGTCACTGCTGAGGTCTCCTTCTCTCTGGCTCCTCATCTCTGAGGCGCCAGCCAATCTGGTCGGCTCTCCCTCCTACACCAGGCCCGCCTGTCCGCTGCCTGTCCCCGCCGCCGCCCCTCCAGCCGATGCCATCTCTCCTTTGTGCCACTCCAGCCGCCTCTGTCTGGTCTCCCAGCTCAGCTGCTCGGTCCCCTGCCGTGCGTGCTCCGCAGAGAAGACACAGCAACCTCCATAGAACGGAAATCACGTCCTGTCACTCCCTGGCTTAAGAGCCTCCGAAGACGTCTCCTAGCTTTCAGGAGGAAACGCACATTCCTCTCGGTAAGGAAAAGTAAAGAGGGCAGGAGGTTCGCAGGAGATAAATATTTGTGGGTTCTCACTGAGTGTGAAGAGAGACAAAAAAAAACCAAAACCCACAAAAACAAACAAAAAACCAAATCGGATGGTGATGCTGCTTCACTCTCCGAGGAGTATGAGCTAATTGATTAAGCTGGTGTATGTGAGATCCAGTCACAGAAAATTAAAATCCAGATTTCTTATTTTGGCCCTCAAGACCCTGGCTGGCCTGGCCTCCCCACCCCCACTCCCCCGCCTGCTCTCCTGCCCCTCTCCTCTTGCCTTTGCTCAATGGGCTGCCGTGGAGAAAGAGGGAAGCAGTGTGCAGTTTCCCAGGCCATTCATATATTTATTCATTCATCCGAATGTGTGTGCTGAATCCGTGCGCACATTAAGCATTGATGAGAGAGGGAGGTACAGCCCAACATGCTGCAGCCCAGTGAGGGAGGCGGCGGGTAACAGAGACGTAAGCCTGATGGGAACCCGCCTGGGGTTCTTGGGAAAAGGCCTCACTGCTTTGAGCTCAAGGAGGAGCTCAAAAGTCGGGGTGGAAATTCTTGGCTGAGGGGGACCATGTTTGCGAAGGCAGTAACCCCCAAAGGACCTGGGCTTATGGGGGGGGGTAGGGAGGAGTGTGGTATGGATGGACCAAGGAGCATGCTGGGAAATGAACTTGGGCTAGGAAGCAAGGGTTGGCTCGTGCACGGACTCGGAAGCCTCATTAGGACCTTGGATTTATCTTTAGGCCACCAGGCTTCGGCCAAGATTTTAAAGCAGAGATGTGCGTAATCGGATTTGTGTTTTAGAAAGAGCTCTTTGGCAGCGGCACAGATAGATGATAGATTAGAGAGAGGACAGACTGGAGTCGGAGAGACCGACCGGTTCCGGAAAGAAATAACACAGGCCTGAACCGGGGCCGCGGTGGAGGGAGAGAGAGGGAGAGGCGAGCCCATCTGGACTGTGTGGGAAAGAGACGAGTGAGACGAGGGGGGTTGGAGGTGATGCCTAGATTCAGGCTTGGGTGGTTGGGAGGGTGGTGGGGCCACCCCTCAGGTGGGCAGTCCAAGAAGAAGAGCAGCGGGGGGAGGGGGGGGATGACGATGGGGGATGGGAGGGGGCGGTGCCTTAGAGATGTGCAGGGGGTGTGGTCTGTGCCCAGGAATGGATTGTGGCAGGGGTGGGCAAACTTTTTGACTCGAGGGCCACAATGGGTTCTTAAACTGGACCGGAGGGCCGGAACAAAAGCAGCCTGACCATGCTGGCACTCTCATCTTGGGCTGCTGGTGAAGGAGCGGAGGGGGAGAGCAAGAGAATCCTCTGCTCTTTCGGCTCCGAGGGCCGGATAGAACAGTGGAAAGGGCCAGATTCGGCCCAAGGGCCATAGTTTGCCCACAGCTGGATTGGGGAGTGAGAGAGAGGCATGGGTCTTCTTGGCCTCCCAGAGAATCTGCATCTTACAACCTCCCCCATCCCAGAGGAATGTTTCTGCATTGGGGGGGGGGGGGGGGCTGGAGTGCACCTGCAGAAAAAGCCAAGGGCAGAGTTAGGAACGGGGGACCGCAGGGTCCTGGTGGTCGTGGAAGCCTTGCATTACCATAGCAGGGGGCCTCAGAAACCGTCTTGCAGATGGGGAAACTGAGGGTCAGATGGGTACGATAGCCTGGCAAAAAAAGACCCCTCTACATTGCGCATGCTCTGGGTTGGGCAGGTGAGCACACATTTGTTTTAGATTCACGCACCATCTGCCTTTTCCATGGAACCTGTAACCCACCCCCTCCCCACCACCACCACCACCACCACCATGTGTGTGGCAGAGAGACGGCCCAGAGTCAAGGGGGAGTTGTTTGGGGGGTGCGGGGAGGAGACCCGGATGCCCTCTGACGCTCACCCTTCCCACCTACTGGATGCTCCCTGCCCCTCCCTGGAGAGCACCGCCTGCAGTCCACCCGAGGACACCGGCTCCTCCTAGCGGCCGGGAGGAGCGTTACTCTTGCTCCCAGGCCAGCTGTGAGTCCCCGGCGCTTGGCGCCTCAGTCCCCTCTGACCAGTCTCCCAGACAGACACCCCCCCTGTGGGAGACACAGCCTCCCTCTCACCCCAGCAAGAGGCCCTCTTCTCCAGGCCACACCCCCGGGCCGTGATGGATGCGTTTCCACGGCTTGCAAGGAGGTGGGACCCACAACCCACCCCGTTAGGCCCAAAGGCCAGTGGTCAAGCCGAGCGCTCCTGGAGGGCCAGAACCAGGCCAACGTCACCGTGGTTTCCTCGGGGGCTGGCGCGGCGCCTGGCGTGTGTGTCCTGGGCTCTCAACAAAGGTCTGCTGGACCGAGCAGCCCACAACCACACTGCCATCCCGGGAGCTTAATGGTCCCCCCCTCCATCCCCACGCGCACAGGGCAGGGGGTCCACACTCCTTGAGCCCCTCGTTTTCAGCTCCCCAAGAAGCCCGCGTGGCTGGTGCCAGGTGCGTCCAGCTTCTGCTGGGAAGGAGGAACGCCTCCCAGGACCAGATTGCTGGGGGGTCTCCACTAGCTTCCAGCCGCCTCCCCATCCCTTCTCTGCCCCACACACCCCTTCTTGGAGGGCAGAGGTGAGTCAGAGCCCTCCTGGAGCTTCCTCAGCACACCCCGGACACCATCTGTTTCTTCTTCCACGTGGTCTTTCAGGAGCTGAAGATTTGTGCTTATTCATCAATCCTGGGGCGTCGGGGGTGGGACGCGTCGGGGGAGGGAAGGGAGGGGGAGCGATTTTCATGCCTTTTCCTCCGTTCCCTTTCTTTTCCGTGTGGAGCGTTAGTTGTGTGTGGCATCCAATTAGAGTGAAATATTTCCCTCTCTCCTGGCTGGGGTTGCAGTTCTGAGGAAGCAGGACGAGGAGGAGGCTCCGTGTGAGGAAGGCGTCCTGCCTGGGCACAGGACAGGGCTGGCGGGTGCCATGGTCACAGCAACCGGAGCTCGCCTGGGCCGGGAGGGGCTTCCGTGCGCCACTCGGAGCGGGAGAGGTGTGCCCCCACCTCCCCACGGAGCGGCGGAGAAAGCGGAAATGGTAAATGCGCTGCCCAGGGTCACAGAATTGGCCAGAAGGACAGAGCTGGGGCTCTGGGTGTTTTCCCATACAACGGAGGTGCCCCTTTACTCGAGCTGGGACACTTCAGAGACAGGTTTGGCCAGGACTCAAGCTCCGAGACCTTGAGAGAAGGGATTCACAGGACTAACTCAGACACAGTATTCAGTCTCCCTCCTCCCCTCCACCCTCTCTGTGTCACGCATTTGACCCTGAAGTCCAGGAGACCCTGGAAGGCAAGAGCCAAGCCTTGGTCGCTTCTCTCTGAGCTTTTCACCAGCCCCGGGCTGGGCACGGAGCCGCTGGGCAGTGGCTGAGCTGAAGGAAGGGAGCCAACACAGGAATGGCCGGTCTCCCTAGGCCAGTGGGCATTCGTCCACAGAGCCAAATACCAACAGCACAACGAATGACATTTCCTTGGAGAGCCAAATTTTCTAAACTTAAATTTCTTCTAACACCACGTCTTCAACATAGACTCGCCCAGGCCATGGTATTTTGTGGAAGAGCCACACTCAAGGGGCCAAAGAGCCACATGTGGCTCGAGAGCCACAGTTTGCCGACCATGGATCTAGGCCACTGCTGAGCTGGCCCCTGTGGACTTCACCACATGCTTGAGGCCCCGAGACGCCCAGGACGGTGTGTCCCCCACTCCACGTGTGTTGGGTGGCGGGCTGAGGGGAGACAATTTTTGTCGAATAGTCTTGTGTCTGCCCTCTCCTTTGTGCCCTCCCTGTTGCTTCGCCCGTTTATTTTATTTTTAAAATATATATATTTTATTGATTTTTTACAGAGAGGAAGAGAGGGATAGAGAGCTAGAAACATCGAGGACAGAGAACCATCAATCAGCTGCCTCCTGCACACCCTCTACCGGGGATGTGCCCGCAACTGAGGTACATGCCCTTGACCGGAATCGAACCCGGGACCCTTCAGTCCGCAGGCCGACGCTCTAGCCACTGAGCCACACCGGTTTCGGCCGCCCATTTATTTTTATTTTTGTCTAAAATATACACGTACGTAGTTAAAGAACTCGAAGAGTTCCAGAAGGCCTTTAAAGACAAACAGAAGTCTCTGCCCCTTCTCTCCTCACTCCAATTCCTGGCCCCAGAGACCAACGCTTTTAATTCTTCTATTTATTTTAGCGTCTCCCACCAGGTTTCAACTAGTAAATCACATGCGTATACGACTATTCGCGGAATAGCTGTGAATACTATTTATTTTCTTCCTGTTATGGAAGATGGAGATTTAGCTCAGACACACACACATCAGCCCTCTCTTCCCTCATCTCCCCAGCAGAGCTGCGAACACATTTATGAGACCATTAAGCGCTTGTATTATGATGCCCGTGGAACCGCTGCTCACAGCTGAGCCACGCTCTACACCATGACACTATTTCCTATCTTGAAATAACATCATTTCCCCTGGAATTAATCTTGTCTCTCTCTTTTTAAAATTTTGCTTAGTTTCCTATCTACTTATTGCTAATTAATTCCACATATCTCTGACAGAAATTAAAATCTTCTCTCCGTATTTTCAAACCACAATTTTTTTTTTCCCTTTGCAACATCCTTCCTGAGTCCTTGCTTTCTCCTGCTCCCATCTGGTCCGGGTGCATTCTGGGCTCCTACAAGCTCCCTGGACCATCATTCTAGAGCAGGGGTGGGCAAACTTTTTGACTCTAGGGCCACAATGGGTTCTCACCCCCAGGAGGGCCCAGCTGCTCTGTGCACCTGCCTTCAGAGTCCCCCAGTCCCCTCAGCCCCCCGAGCCACCCAGGGCCAACCCAAGGCTCAGGTAACCAGGGCCAGTAGAGGCTTGTACTGCCAGCAGTGGCAGCAGCAGAGGTGTGACGGGGGCGTTGCCTTCCCCTGATCACCAGGTCGCCTCCTGCCCCTGAGGCTCCCAGACTGTGAGAGGGGGCAGGCCGGGCTGAGGGTCCCCCCCCCTTCCAGTGCATGAATTTTCATGCACCGGGCCCCTGGTATAATCATATAACCATTTAGTTTTCCTCTTTGTGTCTGGCTTCTTTCATTCAGAATAAGGGTTTTGAGATTCCTTCGTATCAGCAATTTCTTCTCATTGCTGAATAGTATTCCATCGCATACCGCAGACATCTGTCCCTTGTCTGATTGTCCATGTGTGAGAGTGAGGTGCTGCAGGCCGCTGGTTAGTCCCCCAAACCCTTTGTTTCTGCCTACTTGGCTGCCCGGCTAAGGGATACATTCTCCAGCCTCTTCTGTGATTAGATGAGGTCACGTAACCACGTTTTAACCAATAAAATGGAGCGGAATTTATGTGCTGCTTCTGCCTTGTTTGCTTGAAACAAAATTGCTGCCCTGGGTTTCCTCCGCTTTCCCTTCCTGCAAGCTGGAACCCAGATGGCCCAGGGTTAGACGAAGACCATCTTTTAAGGGATGGCAAGCCAATGAAACGGAGGAAAGTGGTCTATAAATGGCCGGTGGAACAAAGAGAAGCTCATTTCCATCTTCTTTTCTTTCTGCATCTTGGGATCTTGGTACAGCAACTTAACTTTGCTCTAACTAGTATCCCAAGCAAGACAAGCACTGAAAAGCTGGTCGGAAGCTTTGTGTGTATGAGTGCCTGAGTTCTCGTCCTGTGGTGGGCTTAACTCTGAGGTAATGGGTCTCCACAAGTGGCCCAGGTAACCCTGGGGGTGCTTGAGACGCTTCCAGGGGGGGCTTCAAGTCAACATTATTTTGATGGGCCCAGCTAGTGTGGCTCAGTGGTTGGGCATTGACCTATAAGCCAGGAGGTCACACTTTGATTCCTGGTCAGGGCACATGTCCAGATTATGGGCTCTCTCCCCAGTGTGGGGCATGCAGGAGGCAGCCAATTGATAATTCTACCTCTCTATCCCTCTCCCTCCCTCTCTCTGAAATCAATAAAAAATATATATATTTAAAAAACCAAACAAACAAAAAGTCCCTTATGACTCACACATATACCCAATAATCTAAAAAGTAGTATCGGAGACATGATAAGGCTCCAATATATATATGTGTTAAATAAAGGAAGAAAAAGAGATGTCCCTTTATAATTTTTGCTTTAGTTCCACCCCACCCATGTTGGCATGGAGGCAGGAATAGAATCAACCTTTGTTTGCATATTACTTACAGATTACCCCCGTTCCCCCAGCGTGGGCAAGTACAGGCTACAGTATCACCTATCTGCCACTTATCAGCTGTGTGACTGTAAGCAATTTACTTGACTTCTCTGAATCTTCATTTCCAAAATGGTGATGTGAAAATAAGGTTTAGTAGGATTATGTATTGATGAGGCAACTGGCACACAGTGTTCAAGATATATTTGTTCTTGCCCAAACCGGTTTGGCTCAGTGGATAGAGCGTTAGCCTACGGACCGAAGGGTCCCAGGTTCGATTCCAGTCAAGGGCATGTGACCTTGGTTGTGGGCACATCCCTAGTAGGGGGTGTGCAGGAGGCAGCTAGTCAATGTCTCTCTCTCTCTCATTGATGTTTCTAACTCTCTATCTCTCTCCCTTCTTCTCTGTAAAAAAATCAATAAATATGTGTTTTTTTTTTTAAAAAAAAAGATATATTTGTTCCTATACTTAGTCTTTACACCTGTGACTAGGGAAATGGGATGAAGGAGAAAATACTTTATGTAGCAATGGACTGGACTCATTCCTAAGATTGATGCAACAATACTGCTCTCCTCCTAATCTTTGCCTCAAGACAATTCAATTACCCCCAAATTCCCTCATCATTATTCTTATTCATCTTCCTGTCTCTCAACCTACAACTAGCACAGGTCCACACAATGTCCTCAAGTCACATGAGCGTTCCCATTGTCATTGCTTCCCAGGACACAATGTGAGGAAAGTTTAGTGAATATAAGGTTTAAACCTAGAAGACCTGTGTTCCAGTCCAGTCTAGCGCTAACTAGATGAGGGATCACAAATAAGCCATTTAGCCTCTGAACCTTAACATCCTTAACTGTAAAATAGGAACAATGGATTGTAACGATGCTCAAGCAGGATACTTTAGATACACATACTTGAAAACGATAAAACATTATACAAAAATTAGTTTTTCAGCATTCCTGCCAGTGAGATTAGAATAGAAGCAAACAATGCTAAGGCTATTCTTGTGGGATTCCAAAAGAGCCTGTATTTTCTGGCCTAACCAACTAATTCCACTCCCTTCATTTTTCAGTCATTCTACAAATACTAGTTGAGTGTCTACTGTGAGTCAAGCAGTATTCTGTGTTCGGAGAATAGAATTAAACTTTCAGCCGAAACCGGTTTGGCTCAGTGGTAGAGCGTCGGCCTGCGGACTGAAAGGTCCCGGGTTCGATTCCGGTCAAGGGCATGTACCTTGGTTGTGAGCACATCCCCGGTAGAGGGTGTGCAGCAGGCAGCTGGTCGATGATTCTCTCTCATTGACGTTTCTAGCTCTCTCTCTCTCTCCCTTCCTCTCTGTAAAAACTCAATAAAATACATTTAAAAAAAAAAAGAATTAAACTTTCAGCTATTATAGTTTGCATTCTAGTAGTGAGAGGAAAAAATGTGGTTGGTTAGGGCAAACCCATTTCACCTGAAGAATGCTGCCTTTGATATCTCTGATTATTTGATTGTGCCAAATGGGGACAAAGTAGGGGACAGAGAGAAGAGGGGATAAATACAGGAAAAAGAAGTTGAAAGAATATAATCCTTTAGAATCCAGAAATGGACTAGGACACTAAAAAAAAATTTAGTGTCCATACACCACTTAGTACCCCAGCTAAGAATGCCAAGCCTGAATCTAATCATGAGGAACCTTCAGACAAACCCCAACTGAACAACATCCTTCTTCCTCCTCCTCTTCTTCTTCTTCTTCTTTTTAATGTAATAAAAGACAGGAAGAATGAGGAAGTTTTTTTGTTTTGTTTTTTTTGCATTAAAGGAGACTAAAGAGACATGAGAAATGAATGCAGTACCTAATTTTAGGTTGTATCCTGTGTGTGTGGGAGGGTTACTATAATGTTCATTATGGGTCAATGGACAAAAATAGAATGCAGAAGGTAGGAGGGAGGGAGGGAGAGAGAGAGAGAGAGAGAGGATGAGGAGTGTGGGAAGTAGAGAGGGAAGGAGCAAATGATAAAGCAAATGGAGCAGATTTTTAGCAATTGCTGATCTTGAGTAAAGTATACATGAGTTCTTTGTACTATTCTTGCAACTTTTCCAAATAAGTTTTTAAAATATTCTGTCCATGAGATCTGGACTCCTTTGCTAAATTCATGGTTGACCTGAAATAAATCCCTTCCTCTCTCTGGGCTTCCTTTTCTATTCCTGAGCGCCTCCACTCTCTTAAATATGTTTTTATTGACTTCAGAGAGAGAGGAAGGGGAAGCAGGAGAGAGATAGAGATAGAGATAGAGATAGTGATAGAGATAGAGATAGAGATAGAGGGAGAGAGGGAGAGAGGGAGAGAGAGGGGGGGGGAGAGAGGGAGAGAGGGGGAGAGAGAGAGAGAGAGAGAGAGAGAGAGAGAGAGAGATCTATCAGTTGCCTCCTGTACATGCCCTGACCAGGGATGGAGCCTGCAGCCTGGGTATGACCTTTTCGTGCACCAGATGATGCTCAACCAACTGAGCCACATCCCTCAGGGACTAAGGTTCTTTATGGTTCTGCTAACCAATGTTCCAGGACCCTTAGGACGTTTCCAGGCAGGGCTGTGGAATGAAGATCACCTCCTGTTTTCCTTCAAGGTCTCTCACCCCAGCAGTTATTTCACAAGTTTCTCCAAGGTGCCCACCCATGCTCCCATCAGCTGTATATTTTCCCAGCCCCTCCCTGCCACCAGCTGCAGACCTAGCTACTTTTTACAAGGCCCGTCTCCCGGGAGGTTCTAGTCTAGCATCCACAGGCACGTGCATTTATCCCCCAAGAAACTACAGCCCCCAAAAGGCTTTGCGGCAGCCTCTCGGCGTTTCACACGAAAGAGAAAAGGCTTTTCAGCGTGGGTCAGCCGTGGCGTGGCTTTTTGGGAATTGTAGTTCCTCTGCTAAGAGCCCGGGAACCAGGACTAGGCGGAAAGCCACCCTTCCCAGAAGGCACAGCGCTGCCCGCGGCCAATCGGGGCCGCGGATCTTGGAAGGAGGGCGGGGAAGAGGAGGCGCGTGCGCAGTATGTGCGGCTGGGGAAGCCGTGTGGAGGTCAGAGTAGGAGCAGGTGAGCGTGGAGGGGTCCGGCCGCGGTCCGCTTCCGGGGGACCCGGCCGTCCCTCTCTGCACTGCCGTGTGCACTTCGCGAGGGCGGCGTGGATGCGAGGGACGGGGGCGCGGGGTGAGCCCAGGACGAGCCAGGAGCTGCGTGGAGCGAGGGAGGTGTGTTTGGGGGCAGGGAGAGGAAAAATCCAGAAGCAGTGCGAAATGGAAAGGCTGAGTGGTGAGGCTGGGCGCCCCGGCCTTGGGGAAGGAGGAGGTAAAGGCCCGCCCGGGGAGCGATCTGGGGAGGCTCCGGAGCTTGGGCCTGAGGGAAAGGGGGGGCTTGGGACTGAAGTGGACGGCGACCGCGGGGCGGGGCGTCGTGGAGTGAGTGCTGGGAGTGGCTTCTGTTAGGTCCGGCGAGCTCCCGCCGCCCGGCTCGGTCCCACCTGCCCACTTACTCCTTGTTATGTCGGTTCCAGAATGTCATCCAGCGCTTGTTTCCATAACAGGTCATTCTTTATTTTAAAAAAAATATTTTTAATTGATTTTTTGCAGAGAGGAAGAGAGGGATAGAGAGTTGCAAACATCGATGAGAGAGAAGCATTGGTTAGCTGCCTCCTGCACACACACACACACACACACACTGGGGATGTGCCCGCAACCAAGGTACATGCCCTTGACCGGAATCGAACCCTGGACCCTTCAGTCCGCAGGCCTACGCTCTATCCACTGAGCCACACCAGCTAGGGCTAGTACAGGTCATTCTTAATACCTGCTGTTGAGAAGCCATGTGGTGAGGAGTTGAGCTGTTACCTTCTAGAGTTCGACCTGTAGGTCCTAATCCTGGTTCTGCCACCTGATAGCTCTGTGATCCTGGGCTCCTCATGTAACCTCACGGCGTGCCTCAGTTTCCTCATCTGTAATAATCTACTTCACAGGGGTTGGTGTGAGGGTTAAATAAATTGCCACTAGAAGACCTTCTGCTATAAAGGTTAGCAATTGCTGTTTTTGCTGCGGGAATCACTATCTAGCACATTCTTTTGTTACCGGAAAGAGGACCTGACCCTTGGCCAGTCTGCCTTGCCCCGCCCATTCTGTGTGGGTTCTTGACTTTTGTGCAGAAAAAAAGTTTCCCAGCATGAGCCCAGGTGACTGTGAGGGAACGTTTACTAAAGCTGGGGACAGCCGAGCGGGAAAGGGCTTCGCTTAGAAGCCGCCCTGGCTCTCTGGGAAGCCGGGCAGGGAAAGGGGGTGTGGGGTCAGGTTTGGGGGTTAGCCCGGGAAGAGGGGCCGCTGCCCATTGCTCCCCTGGGTGCAAGCTTTGTGGGGTCCTCTAGGGTTTAGAAGATGCATGCCTGTGGGGGGAGAAGAGCAGGAAGGGAATGGCGGGGGCTGCTCCCCAGAAGAAGTCCTTTGTCTTGAGGCTTTTATTTCTCTTGCAGGCAGTTATCTTAGGGGAAGTTATCAGGGGAGGGTTTTCACAGAGTATGCGTCCGTTTTCTAGGTGTGCTCCTTCAGGGTGGTGGTGGTCACTGACTGGTCAGCGTCAGGACAGGGGGTCCTTAACCATTGCAGCTGGTCCTGGTGTCACCCACCTGGTTTTGCTGCTTTTCGGGGTCTGGAGCTGACATACAGCTGAGGCCTAGATGTTATCATTTCTAGGGACGTGGCCTCCTGTATCCTGCAAATTGCTCTGTCAATTTGTTTAGCCATCTACCTCTCAGTTTCCCTGTTTCTCTTGCCCTGGCTTACAGGCCTGTCTCACTCTGAGTTATTTTCCTAAACCAGAATTGCACAGAACCAGCCCCGCAGCCTCTCTCGGGGTCTGTTTGTCCGGAAGAGGGGAGGGTGGTTCGGTGTGGTGCCAGGTTCCCTGTGGGTATCGAGCACCTGCCTCAGTCCCCTGTGTGAACCCAGTGCTCCTGACTCGTCTTCTTAAAGGGGCGGAAGGAGAAAAAAGCAGAGGAGTCTGTGCGTCCGTTCTCCAGGAATGGGGACTCGGCCGCCAGCTTGAGAAGTGAATGCGGTGTGGTCGAGAGCGCGCTCTCTGAGGATTTGGGAACCAAGTCGTTTCACTTGTTTTGTGTTTACCCTCCCAGGCGTGAGCGGGCCCAGCAGAAGGAGACATGGCCGCGAAGCTGTTTGAATCCATCGGCAAGTTTGGCCTGGCCTTGGCCGTGGCGGGAGGCGTGGTGAACTCGGCCTTGTACAATGGTGAGGCTCCTTTGCCGGAGGGTTCCTGTTGGTCGGCACCGCCCACGGGACGCCCCAGGTGGCACCTGCTGCCGTCCCACACCACGTGGCTCCGGTGCCAGAGCCCCGGGCCTTTAGCTAGAGACCCTCCCGGAGCCTTTCTTCCCAGGCAGCCTCCCAGCCTGGTCGCTGGCGGGATGTTTCCAGCTGCGCTAGTTCCTGAGAAGGGGTGCTGCACCCCCAGGCGCTCAGCGGACGGCCAGGATGTCGCTGTCTCGCTGACACGGAGAGCTCATTTGTCCTCTTCTGCCCGCGGGAAGACTCGGCAGGAGCTGCCGGCCGCGGTGACCTCGGGCTGAGCAGGAACCGCCGCAGCGGGGTCGCTGCTGAGACGGTGCCTTTGAGAGGTGCTGCCCAGCTTCGGGCAGGGCAGCAGGGGTGAGCGGCTGTCCTTCCACTCCGCTGGCAGACCCGGGGCACCGTTCAGCTTCCTCGCTGGTCCGGCAGTGGGACTGAATGTGGTCGGCAAACTCATTAGTCAACAGAGCCAAATACCAGCAGGACAACGATGGAGATTTCTTTTTGAGAGCCAATTTTTTTTTTTAAACTTCTCCTAACACCACTTCTTCAAAATAGGCTCGCCCAGGCCGTGGTTATTTTGTGGAAGAGGCACACTCAAGGGGCCAAAGATGTAGCATGTGGCTCTTGAGCCGCAGTTTGCCGACCACAGAAGTAGGTCATCTCTAAGCCCCCCTCCAGCTGTGCTTTCTCTAACCTTGGCCGTTGGCAAGCAGCAGGAGACAGACTCACCTCGTGTGTGACATAGGTGATGTCCCACAGGAGGGTTAACTTCAGGGCGGGGACATTTGGACCAACAATAATGATCATAAAGCAGCCGGTTGGGAGAGCCTGCGTGGCTTAAATGGCAAAGCTTTCCCCTCCGATCTTTTTGGTTTGTTGTTGGTTGTTTGGTCAGTCAGTGTCTGTGTTTTATGAATCCTCACCTGAGGATATTTTCTCCATTGATCTTTAGAGAGAGTGGAGGTGGGGAGAGAGAGAGAGAGAGACATCGATTGGTTGCCTCCTGCACGTGCCCCTGGGGCACTGGGGGTTGATCCTGCAGCCCTTGACCAGGATTGAACCCGCAACCGTTCAGCCCGTGGGCCGGTGCTCTAACCACTGAGCACCAGCTAGGGCCACTCTGATCTTTTTGGCCATTCATCTCTGAATAATTAGACCCTCATCACCATCACGAGTTTCTCAACAAGAGAGCTCTACAACCACTCAAAACCTTAGGGAAAAAGAAGCTTTTGGAAAGGAAGAGGGACACCTGGATTTTAGGGTTCTCGTAGTGGGGCCCCAGTGCCTCTGGGAACACGAGGTGAAATTGGGAGCAGGTTGAGCTTCGGTAACAGTGAAGACTTGGGGGAGTTTTAGAGAGAAGTTGGGGAGGTGGTTTCTGGAAACGTGCGGGTGGGAGTTTGGGGTGGGCTGGTTCGTCAGGAAATCCGCAGCCAGTTGTGTCCAGGAGAGAGGATGCTGGGGACCCATTAGCAAGGTGCCAGGGGAGACACACGGGGCAGGAAGCGATCGCTTAGGTTTGTAGTTGTTAGAAGCCTCGGAGACCAGAAGTGCGGGAAGGTGAGCAGGAGAGGGCAGACTTACTACATGAACAGGACGCACCCAGACCCTTGCTGGGCCGTGACTCTCAGTGACCGGGTGAGAGGAATTTCCTGACCCTTCATTCTCCTCCTTCCTAGTGGACGCCGGGCACAGAGCTGTCATCTTTGACCGGTTCCGGGGCGTGCAGGACATCGTGGTGGGGGAGGGGACGCACTTCCTCATCCCCTGGGTGCAGAAGCCCATCATCTTCGACTGCCGCTCGCGGCCCCGTAACGTGCCAGTCATCACGGGCAGCAAAGGTGAGTGTGGCCTGTGGGCTCGGGAGGGGGGAAGGGGCGCTGTGGGAGCCAGAGCGGTTGAACTTCACGTAGGAATTCCTAGCGTCTTTTCCCTGAGAGCGTGCCTGATTCACAGCAAGAAATGCATATTTAGGGCACACACCCAGGCAACTGCCCACATGTAAAGAAACACACAAAGGTCATCTGATTTGAGAGAAATCTGAGGATGCTCTTGCTCCCTCTGTTGACCCTTCCCGTTGGCTCTTGTTCCCCAGAATCACGGTATATATAAACCCTTCGGGCAGCTCAGCAGCCACGCTTCCCCACAGCAGGAGGAGAGAGGGTCGCGTGGATGTTGGGGTCACACTCGATGCCTTCCTCCGCTGACGTGTGCTCGCTGTGACTGTGCCGGGCTTCGTGCTGGGCAGGGGCTGGGCTAGATGGCTGACGCAGGGCCTTCGTTCTGTAGCGAGGGAGACGGAGCTGTGGACAGACAGGTGCGGTGCAGTGAGTACCGGAGCCAGGGTTAGGCGGTGCGTGCGCCGGGAGCAGAGGGGAGAGCGGTTGGCCCCACCGGTGGTTGTGGGCTCCTGCGAGGAGCTTCCATCCGGACGGGTTTAGAGAGAGCGGCGTGTGGGGCTGAGGACAGAGGGTAAACAGGTAGGGCATCATCTGCCCCTGGCCCCTGGCCAGGGAGAGGAAGGAGCCTGGCTCGCCCACTACCACAGAGGAGATCAGAGGTCGGTGGGTTCAGCGAGAAGCCTAGAACTTGAACTTAAAAGCCTAGGTCTCAGCCTTCCACCTCCTGGGGACTTCTTCCTCGGCTGTTTGGCTGTTGTTCTAAGGATACTTCGTGTCCCTGGCTTCGCACCTGTTGGTAGGGAGAGACCAGGGGCTTGTGTTCTGCATGTCCCCCCCCTCTCGCCTGGTTCCACTGTCTCAGGGGCGCCTGGTCCATGTTCTTGGTGACTGCCAGCCGGCGGTGACCGCGCGTCCGCTCTGCGCAGGCCGGCTCGGCAGGGCAGGTGTGTTTCCGTCCCCACCCTTTGCCTGGGTGAGGAGAGGTGGCTGCACATGATTCTGCCTCTTACATCTGTTGCATTTGACAGTATGTTGGTATGTCTCTCAGCGTGCCTGGAAGTCAGATGAAATCACCCCTGTTCCTAGAGAACTAAGTTGAGGTTGGCTGAAGCTTAGGGAAGTCGGATAATAGTAACCAGCGGAGGGGGACTGCGGCCCAGGCCTTTGGACTGCTGGTTCGGCCCAAAGTGGACTGTTTCTGCTGAGCCCCCGGTAGCCCCTCAGAGCACGTCGCTGGCCCGGGTCACGGGCACCAGGCCTCGGACAGCCTCGCCCTAGGCTGCTCAGCATGGCGCTGCGTTCTGAAGTTCCCGTGAACACAGCCCGCAGCCCCTGTGCTACATCCGGGCCCTCAGGGCGCACGGGAAAGCCTGTCACCAATCGCCCATAGAGGCTCCTCACTGCTCTGCTGGGTTCCCCACCAAGAGCCCAGACGCCTTCGCCCCATGCCCCCAGGACCAGCAGCTCTGCTGGTGATTTGTAGCACGCTGCGGGTGGGAGGTCCTCTGGGAAGGAGGCCCCTGTGAGTGTCGTGTTAACTCGGCCTTTCCCCTCTCCCGCCCGAAGACCTACAGAACGTCAACATCACCCTGCGCATCCTCTTCCGCCCGGTGGCCAGCCAGCTGCCCCGCATCTTCACCAGCATCGGGGAGGACTACGACGAGCGGGTGCTGCCCTCCATCACCACCGAGATCCTCAAGTCCGTGGTGGTGAGTGCGCGGCCTGGGCCAGGAGGAGCCTGGCAGGGGGTGGCTGGGGGGTGGCTGGTGGATTTCTGGCTCCTTTCCGCCCCCTCGTTATCCTGACCGGCTGCTGTGCCCTCCCCCGGGACCAGGCCCGCTTCGACGCCGGAGAGCTCATCACCCAGAGAGAGCTGGTCTCCCGGCAGGTGAGCGACGACCTCACGGAGCGCGCCGCGACCTTCGGCCTCATCCTGGACGACGTGTCCCTGGTGAGAGCTTGGGGGACTGCGGGGGGCCCGGTGCGGGCTGGGGGGCTGGCTCCGTTCCTGGGAAGATGCTGTTAGTTCCGGCCTTTCGTGTACCTAGACGTGAGACCTGAAAGCGTGGGGGCTTCCTGCCGTGCGCGGCCCTCTCCTGGGCTTGTTTCCAGCGAGGGCTCTTTCCCTCACCCGGCCACACACCTTTCTCCTGACTTCTGGGGCCGCCCGAGGGGTAACCTAACCACGATTTTCACCGTCCCAAACTGGCTGGCTGTGCGAGCTGCCGGTCTCCCCAGGAAGCGGGGCCTTGTTGACCGCGGACACGGGAGGAAACTGCCTGTGAGACCAGAGAGCACTCGGATAGGCTTTCTCCCTCGCCCAGACCTCCCAGCCTGTCGCGTGGGAATTTCCCAGCACCGAGGGCCTGCAGCGCAGTGACGTGAGCTCTGCGAACCCCCAGTGAAAGGCGATAGCGTGTCCATGAAGGGTTCTGCTCCCCAAAGCCGGGTATGGTGTGAGGGCCGTCTCCGAGGCCGAGACTGGTCTCTGTGTATTTACATACGCTCAACGCCGTAAGTCAGACGGAAAGCAGTACAGGCAGAAAGCAGTACAGGCCGGATAGCATTTCAGATGGAGGAGGCGAGGGTCATGTTTCTAGATTCGTGGGAAAACCCATTTGGAGTGATTTGTTCAGGTAGTGAGGTAGTGTTTCCTGTTCGGTTCTCCTGTGCATCGCCAGGCAAGAGCACCACTTCCCCCTCGGCATCTGTGCAGCTGTTCAAACATCACACCCCCACACCCGAGCTCGCTGCAGGGCCGGCCCCACCTGGCATCCATTGCCACCGAGGAAGGGCCCGTGGGCTCCCCCTACTGGCACGATTCCAGGCTGCAGCCATTTGGCTCCTCTGACTAATTCCTCAGGCTCTCCTCCCACTCACCGCTGACCTGGGCACCTCGGCTGTGAGAAAACGCTCAGTAAAAACCCGAGGAGAAGCTTGGCCTTTTGCTAAACTTTAACCACATGCTCCATTCTGGGGAAATGTGGGCTGACCACAAGAAACCATATCTAAGAGGTGTGAGAGGAAAATTAGATTTCATGGGGAATTTGCTGCCCTCAGCTGGCCCTTTCAGAAAGAAAATTTATTCCTTAATTGCACATTTAATTTCTCATCTCTCAGGATTGCGTTTTCCTCCCCAAACGTTGACCAATAGTCCAGAAAAGGAGCGGGCAAAGTGGAACAGCTGCAGCAGAAGAGTCAGGAGTGCTAGCGGTTCTGGAAGGCAGGGAGGCTAGGGTGGGCTCTCCAGGAGGAAAGTTGAGTTACTTATGCTTTAAAAAAAAAAAAAAGCAGAGGTTGGAAGAGTGGAGGAGGAAATAAAACCAGTAGAATTTGATAGCAAAACCAATGCTACTTTTCCCTTATCCCTTTTCCATAAAGAAGTTGATAAATACGTAAGTCGTTTCTAGCAGTTCTGAGATCTGGTCCCTCTGTTTGCACGATCAAGTAGAGAGAGAGACCCTTCAGCCAAGTCTGTTATTTATGTTCTTAGGGAATATCTGGATAATCCGAATGTAAACCCTCTTCCTAAGCAATGGCTTTAGCTGCCTTCCCTCTCTTTAAACCCTTTCCCAGAAGTGCTCACACGGGGAACACCCTGATGTGCGATCCACGCTCTCCCGGCCTCTTCCTGTTTCGTGGCGGGGGTGCCGTGAGAGGCGGGGGGCTGGTTAGCCCACGGGCGTTGAGTCCCTGAGAACCAGCTGCATCCTGCCGCTCGGGGGCTCCACCTGGCCTCCCCGGGGCCCCGAGGGCCTTCGCAGAGCACCGGTCACGGTGGAGGTCCGGGGCTGGGGGTCGCGGTGGGGGTCCGGGGCCCACGCACCTCCTTCTCCGGGGAGCTGGTCCGTTGAGTAGATCCCTTCCGTGCCCGTGGGCCGTTTTCCACAGGAGAGGGTCGCCCTGAGGGTGGCGGCGTGGGGTACGGGAGCAGCGGGCAGCCGCGGGTTCGGGCGTCACGTAGTGTGGACGCGGCTGTGGAGGTGGAAGGGGGGCTGGCCTCGCGGAGCCTCCAGCTGCTAGAGCCATTCCCGCCGGCCCCTCCGGCGGCCGCGGGGCCTCGCAGCCACGCTGTCTGAGCAATTACCCCCTCATCTGCGCTCCCTCTCCCCCCAGACGCATCTGACCTTCGGGAAGGAGTTCACAGAAGCCGTGGAAGCCAAGCAGGTGGCCCAGCAGGAAGCGGAAAGGGCCAGGTTCGTGGTGGAAAAGGTGAGCGTTTGGCCAGATGGCAGGAGCCCCTCTCCCTCCCCTCCCCTCCTGCGCTCGCCCCCGTGTGCTGGGTGGCCTGGAAATTCATCACCTGTCATCTCCTTCCGGGACGCGGGAAGGGGCTGCAGGGACCGAGCTCCGGCTGTTGGCTCCGGGTCTTCGGGGGCCGGTCAGGGATACGTCAAGTTCTGCTCCCCGGTCACCCAGGGGCCGTTTTTTTCCTCCACTTCCCCAAGATTAAACGCACTTTCTACAAATAAAAATGTTTTTCTCCTGGAACGTTCTCAGCTTCGCTGAGAGGTCATTTTTAACCGTACTCGCTCAGTGAAAGCTGACGGCGAAAAGGATCAAATGTTGCACCAGATGCTCCATCGTCACCGGTCTGTTTAAACGCCAAGGCCATCCAGATGTGTCGGAGTGTGATGGGACACGGCGTGTTTGCCTCCCAGCCCGGCCTTCCTGGTCTCCGCGAAGGTGTATGTCTCCCTTCCCACCTCTCGTTCTTGGCGTTGGCGCTCTAAACCAGCGTCTCCGGAGTCTGACACACGCAGCGCCCGACTGTTGGGTCGGGCCCTGACCTGTTTTCCCTTAGATGGTCACGTAAGAAAATGGCGACAGCCTACACAATGGCCATCTGGTGTGCGTGAATCAAAATTATACCTTTTTTTTATCAGATCACCAAAAAAGACACTTTTAGGTGTGCCATAGAATTTGAGTGGTTTATGTCATGAGATGAAAAAGGTTGCAAATTATTGTTTTAGTCCAAAACCCCTTAGTCCTTGAAGTGAGGGAGAAGAGGGACATATGGGTGGCAAATATTTAATTTCAGAGAATGTAAACTGTGAGCAGGAATATATATAAACGGCCTGCCTCCGGAGTCTGAGACATGAGCCTGGAGACACCAGGTGCTCCATAAACACTTGTTGAGTGAATAGTCACAGAGCCTAGCAGTTTGCACGTTGTGTCATTCCATTGGTCATGCATTGCAGATAGGAGTCCCATTGATAGGCGTCTGGCAGGCCCGGGAGACCTCCTCCCGGGTCCTGGGGTCCTGGCCGCTCGAAGGAGCGCCACACTCGCCTGCTTCTCCGGCTTAGCGACTGGTTTTGGTGGACGTCACTTTGACCTGGGACTGGAGGGAAGAGGAGCCTGAGCATTGACTCTACCTTCCTCTCCTGTCTCCTGGGCCCGGGATCTGCGGCTCAGAGCAGCATGGCCGGACTAGATTGCTATTAATAAAAATGAAGACTTTGGGAAAAGATGGCTGTTCATGCAGCCGACAGTGTATCCCTGAAGTGATGAGAAGTGGGTGGTCCAGGACAGGAGGGATTCTCACAGTGCTTGTTGGCCCCATCCGGAGGAGGAGGCAAATACCCAGAATTCCTTGGGGAACCAGTGAGGGTGCCCAACCGGGGCCTTCATGTGACCTTGGTCTCTCCCACCTCCTGCCGTAGGCCGAGCAGCAGAAGAAGGCAGCCATCATCTCTGCGGAGGGCGATTCCAAAGCCGCCGAGCTGATCGCAAACTCGCTCGCCACGGCGGGCGACGGGCTGATCGAGCTGCGCAAGCTGGAGGCCGCCGAGGACATCGCCTACCAGCTCTCGCGCTCGCGGAACATCACCTACCTGCCGGCCGGGCAGTCGGTGCTCCTGCAGCTTCCCCAGTGAGGCCTGCCCTGCCCAGGCCGTGGGCCCGCCCCGAGGATTCTAACACGGCGCCCCTTCCGCCCCTGCCCCAGAATCACTGTGAGATTTCATGATTGGCTTCACGTGGAGGAAATAAAAGTAAAATCACTTCAGATCTCTACTTACTCTTACCAGACCAAACTTTTGTTCTCATTCCCACCCCCTTGCTTCATCCACCTCCCTTCCCGCCACTGCCAAGTGCCTGTGCAGACCAGTGGGACCCGGTCGGGGCTGCGGAGCTCCGGCCGGGGCAGTGGCGGTTGGCAGAAGGAAGGCGGGCCGGTGCTCGATGGGCTGGGGAGGCGCAGTGGTCAGCTCAGTGAACCGTAGCCTGCAGCCCCACGTCCACCAGGGTGTGAAGACGCCACTCGCTGAGCCGAGCACACAGGCCTCCGCTTTCCAGCCATTCCTGCGCAGGCCATGCTGAAGAGGGGCCGGGCGGGTCAGAGAGGAAGCCTTCTGTCTCTCACCATGAGGCTGATTCTCACGCGGGGCCGGCGGAAGCAGGTGTGCGCGGCGTGGACGGGAGGGAGGATCTGCCTGTGCAGGTGGGTGGGCTGGAGGTGCGGCCCCCGGGGCTGCTGCAGCTGAGACGGACTCTGCTCGTGGGAGGGGAGGCCTGGACTGAGCTGAGTCCCCAGGAAGACTTCCTCTCCACCCGCTGCGGGTCCCAAATGCCCGGCGGAGTTCCATCTGAAGGACTGCATCCTGCCGGGCGGGCAGGGCCTGCGATCTGCCCTCCCCCAGGGCTCCGTGCCTGCGCTTTGAAGACGCGGCCTGGGGACAACGCCAGTGTGTAAACCGCTGTCAATAAATGACATTCAGACCTCGCAGCTCCGTCTCCTGGGATTGTTTTCCTGTTTGTGGGAGCCATGCCGGCTGAACAGAGTGTTCCCGCACACGATTTTGTGTGCACATGTTGGGAGGGCCAGCTGGGAGAGTCTCCAGCGAGGCAGAAAATGCTGGAGTTTCAGAACACTCGCTGCGTTCTGCATCCATCCCCAACCAGAAGTGACCCTCTGGTGTTGGGTGAGGTGTGTCCTGAGATGGGCTCTGGGGTACCAGTGAGGACAGGGTCGCTGACTCCTCTGAGGCGTCGGTGCCACTGTTACCCGGGAGCTGGGGGTCTGCCCGGCAACTGTCAGCGTCAGTCCTGACGGGACAAAATGCACGAGTGTGACAGCCCTCCATGCTCTCTCTGGTTTGTTTTGTTTTGTTTTGTTTTAAATATATTTTATTGATTTTTTACAGAGAGGAAGTGAGAGGGATAGAGTTAGAAACATGGATCAGCTGCCTCTTGCACACCTCCCACTGGGGATATGCCTGCAACCAAGGTACATGCCCTTGACCACAATCGAACCTGGGACCTTTCAGTCCACAGGCCAAACCAGTTAGGGCTGGTTTGGTTTTTATGTGCGTGAGGTGGCTGCCGGCACTCTGCTGTGAGTTGAGGTGGCTTGTTGTGCTTTGCTTTGATGTAGAAATGACATTTGAGAGGCCTTTGGGGTGGTGGGGAGGGAAGGCAGAGCAACGACTGTCCCTTCAGGAGCACGGCGGAAGTGAGGGCGTGCGGTGGGTGCGTGCACTGCCTGCTTTCGCCTCTGCTCCCAGGTTCACCCCCCTCTGCACCTGGCCACGGCGGCGAGGGGCTCTGGCCTCCGTTCTGCGTTTCCTCTCCCCGGGGCCGGGCCAGCTGTCCACTGAGCAAGGAACGAGTTCTTCCAGCCTCGCACCCGCGCCCCTCCCTGGGCCTCTCTGCAGGGATTGAAACCTTCCCAGCCACCCCCACCTCCCTCGGCTGAATCACAGACCTCCCACCAGCCTCCCCTCCAGCCCAGCTCCCTGCCGCCTCCCCGGCTTCGTTTAGCTCAGGATGTCCCCCCTTCTTACTTTTGGGTGTTTGCTGTGAGAGCAGCGGGGCCTGCGGACCATGAGGTGCCTGGACTCCACGCAGCACGTAATTCCCAACGCAGATCCAGGCCAGGCCGAATTCCACCCTCTGGCCGCCCTTCCTTCTTTCCTGCCGCGTGTGTGGCTTTGGACAGGACACTCTTGGCGGAGGAGGGGGCGCAGGAGGCTCCTCTCCTCCCCGGGACCCTCAACCTCAAAGAGCAGCTGTGTTTCTTGCATTTGGCCGGCGTGATCAGGTTTCAGCTGCAGGTGTCCGCAGGGGAGTCCTCCCAGCTCCTGGCTCCTCCGTAGGCCTCTTGGCAGCCAGGCCGGCTCCTGCTGGTTTTGCTGTTAGCCTCCTTGCCACGGGTGGTGCCAGCAGCAGCCCCAGGAGGTGGGGGTCGGGGGCCCTCGTTCCACTTTGACTTCCGATGAGTAGTAATTCTTTTCACAAATGTTCGAGGGCGGTTCAGCCAGTCCCCAGACGACCTCTGGGTCTCTCCAGGAGCTGCCACAATGAGCCTCTATCAGCGTGGGGTCCTCTGGGCCGGGGATCAGAATCCAGGTCCTGCCCGGCCAGGGAGGGGCGGCAGGGAGGGTCTTCCTCTTGCCCTCGGTCGGCTGAATGGTTCCCTTGTTCAGGCGCCGAGGGGCTGCTTCCTCAGCAGGCAGTGCGCCCTGGGCGGGGAGGGAAGAGAAAGCCCTCAAAGGGCTGCCCTTTTTCTCCTCGTTTTACACAAATTCTCCCCGTGTGGACCAATGACCGGGGGGTCGGGGGTAGGGGGATTGTATCATGGTCACTGCTGAGTGGCTTGATCCGAAAGACAGGGGGAGACAAGGAGAATAGGAGTCAAATCCTAGCGCAGCAAATACAATTCTAATAGGACATTCCGGCAATCCGCAGGGGTATGCAGATGGGACCTCCCTTGACCTTTGCCCTCCGCCAGTAACTGGGCAGAGCAGCGCGCCCACCCCAGGTTGAAAGGGGCCTGGGTAAGAGGTTGCCGGAGGCCTCTCGTCCATCCCTCCCTCTGCAGGGTCTCAGTGGACACTCCTTGCTCAACAAAGCGCAACTGTCGTGTGTCCCAGGGGGCCGTGTGTCCCAGGTGAGCCGTATGCCCCGAGGAAGCAGTGGGACCCGGGGGGAGGGGCGGTGTGAACCAGAGGAGAAGCGGATTCTATTCGTGTGGTCCTGAGATGGTCACCATAAAACAAGCAGACTGCCAAATGAGGAGCGGATTCTATTCGTGTGGTCCTGAGATGGTCACCATAAAACAAGCAGACTGCCAAATGACAGCGGGGAGGGGAAGGAGACCTGGGGGGAGATAAGAGAACAACTGAAGGACTGGTATGCATGCATATAAGAACAACCAACGAACACAGAACTCTGGGGAGGGAGGGCATGAATGGGAGGTGGGGGGGGGGGGCAATGGTAAGCTATGTACACATGTAATACCATAATAAATTTAAAAATAATAATAATAAAAAAATAAAAATGTTTAATAAATAAATAAATAAACCTGAGAGTGCCAGGGGAAAAAAAACACACGCAAAAAAAACCCAAGTGCAACTGTCCTGTCCCGACACTGGAGGCCCCCGTGGCCAGGCTGCTGATCTTCAGTCCAGCTTTCCACGTCACCGCTCGCCTTCACAGCCATACAGACCTACCCAGCGCTTCCCCCAGCGTGGGCAGTGGGAAGGGGCTGTGGCTACCGGGGAGGGGACGGGTGGTGGCGGGGACGCTAAAAGACCCCCTCGGTCTGGGGCAGACTCATACAATGGGAAATCGCCCCCAAACACGGCCAATGACACCCCCGCTGACAGCAAGCACCAAGATGAGTGCCTTGCCCCTGCCTGCACCCCCTTGGCTCCTGGCCACCTCCTCCTGGGCAGCCCTCCCCCAGGCTGCACAGGCTCCGACGCCCCCTCCCCTTCGAGTCCGGGCTCACATCCTTTCTGCCCACAGACCTCCCTCTGGCGCCCCCTGCGCCCCTGTCTGCTGCTTCTCCCTCGCCCGAACTCCCTGACCACAGTCCCCCGAACTCCCTGACCACGTCCCATGGGGCACGCAGCGCCATCCTCTTCGGGTGGTGGGTACGTGTGTGTGCTCTCTCCTGCTCTCCGTTCCCGGAGTGCGGGACACGTATGCGATTCAGCACTCACTCCCCGTTTCTAACACGCCAAGCACGCCTGGCTCTTGGGGGGATCGCTGGGTGTTTGTCGGGTGGGCAGACGAAGGGACAGAGGGCACAGGACTGAGGTTACGGTGAGGGCGGGTCGTTAAGGCCGTCGCCTGGAGTTACCTCCGCCGGCTCAGAACCTGGGTCCTCAGGGTCCAGCAGGCCAACCCTCCACTGAGGTCCACCCTGACCCGTCTCATCACGCCCTCCCTCCACGTGGGCTCTGCGTGTGGGCTGGCCCCTCACTGTCAGCTGCCCACAGCCCAGTCTCTCCTGCTCTGGCCTGGAACACCCCCTCTCCCACACCCAACACACACACACTTTTTTTTTTCTTTTTTCTTTTTTTTATTTTATTAAGGTATTATCTGTGTACATAGCTTACCATTGCCCCCCCCTCCACCTCCCATTCATGCCCCCCCTCCCCAGAGTTCTGTGTTTGTTGGTTGTACTTATATTCATGCATACCAGTCCTTCGGTTGTTCTCTTATCTCCCCCCAGGTCTCCTTCCCCTCCCTGCTGTCATTTGACAATCTGCTTGTTTTATGGTGACTGTCTCAGGACCACATGAATAGAATCCACTCCTCATTTGGCAGTCTGCTTGTTTTATGGTGACTATCTCAGGACCACATGAATAGAGTCCGCTCCTCCTCTGGTTTTCACCGCCCCTTCCCCTGGGTCCCACTGCTTCCCCTGGGACACACGGCTCGCCCGGGACACACTGCACCCTGGGACACTCGGCTCACCCGGGGCACTCGGCCCCCTGGGACACTCGGCTCACCCGGGGCACTCGGCCCCCTGGGACACTCGGCTCACCCGGGGCACACAGCCCCCTGGGACACACAGCTCACCCGGGACACCCGTCCCCTTTGGGGGATACGGCTCACCCGGGGCACATGGCCCCCTGGGACACTCGGCTCACCCGGGGCACTTGGCCCCACACACACACACTTTTAAAATACATATATTTTTATTGATTTGAGAGAGAATAAGGGGTAGGGGAGAGGGAGAGAGAGAGAGAGAGAGAGAGAGAGAGAGAGAGAGAGAGAGAGACATCAATGTGAGAGAGAAACATCGATCGCTTGCCTCTGGCATGCACCTCTCCCGAGGATCAAACCCGCCACCTGTGCATGTTCCCCAACCAGGAGAGAGGTGGAGGGGTGCGGAACAGGTCCAGCGGGGAGTCCCTCCTCCCCTGCTACAGCCAGGGCAGCGGGGAGTGTATCCGTCTTACCTGAGGACCGTGGTCACCGCTGTCCTTGGAAGGAAGGCTGCAGAGCTGTCCTGGGAGCTGGGCTCAAAGGTCTCACACTGAGCCCCGCAAGGCTGTGCCTCACTTCTCCACCAGGTGGCAGCAGCCCGCCAGCGGCTGCCGGTGCCAGGCCGTCAGCCAGCACAGGATGTTCAGAAAAGGTCCTGGGAAGGGACTAGGAGGTCAGCGGCCAGGGTGAGGATGGGGAAGGGACTAGGAGGTCAGCAGCCAGGGTGAGGAGGCCGGGTCCGGGTGGCCTCCTGACATAGAACCCCTTGGGCGGCTGTCAATTCGCCACGGTCCTGCCCCAAGCACCCGCCACACGGTGCCACCCCTCGCTTCGCCAGGGAGATCGCCACCCAGCGTAGCTTTAACGCCTCCTCACCCCAGGGCGCCGGGTCCCCGGCTTTGGCAGACATGGGGTCAGTTTGTGGAGCTCACCCACCCGTTAATGAATTAATAAGACGCAGATGAGACCTCAGGTTCTCTTTCTAAAGCCCCATGAGTGCTGGTTTGGCTCAGTGGATAGAGCGTTGGCCTGCGACTGAAAGGTTCCGGGTTCGATTCTGGTCAAGGGCATGTACCTTGGTTGTGGACACATCCCCAGTGGGGGGTGTGCAAGAGGCAGCTGATCAATGTTTCTAACTCTCTATCCCTCTCCCTTCCTCTCTGTAAAAAAAAAAAAAAATCAATAAACTATATATTTTTAAAAAATAAATAAAGCCCCATGAGTTTTCTTCTCATTTCCTTAAGACATTAAGGAGGAGCAAAATTAAGTGGAAGAGGCTGCCAGGCAGTTGGGGGAGACTTGGCCTTGCATCTTATGAATGCTCTTTTTAAAAATATATATACGCCGAAACCGATTTGGCTCAGTGGTAGAGCGTCGGTCTGTGGACTGAAGGGTCCCAGGTTCGATTCCGGTCAAGGGCATGTACATTGGTTGCGGGCACATCCCTGGTAGGGGGTTTGCAAGAGGCAGCTGGTCGGTGTTTCTCTCTCATCAATGTTTCTAGCTCTCTATCCCTCTCCCTTCCTCTCTGTAAAATATCAATAAAATATATTTTAAAAAAATAAAAATATATAGGTATACTTTTTATTGATTTCAGAGAGGGAGAGAGAGATAGAAACATCTTTTTCTTTTTTTAAAATTGATTTCAGGGAGGAAGGAAGAGGGAGACAGAGAGATAGAATCATCAGCGATGAGAAGAATCATTGATCAGCTGCTTCCTGCGCGCCCCCCACGGGGCATGTGTCCTGACTGGGGACTGAACCTCCTGGTTCAAAGGTTGACGCTCAACCGCCGAGCAAGGCTGGCCGGGCATCCTGTGGATGTTCCTGATGAATGAACAGACCTAGAAAGGCAAGTGTTGTGTGAACAAGCTGGTCCACTCATTCACCCAGTGAGTGGTTACTGCAGTGGTGGGCAAACCGCGGCTCGCGAGCCACAGGCGGCTCTTTGGCCCTCTGAGCGTGGCTCTTCCACAAAATACCACGTGTGGGCACACACATACAGTGCAATGGAAACTTCTGCCCATGTGTAGAAGTCGGTTTTCGGCTCTTGAAAGAAATTTCAGTCGTTGCACTGTTGATAGTTGGCTCTGTGGACTGATGAGTGTGCCGGCCACTGGATCACTGAGTCCCTACTGTGTGCAGTCCTGGGCTATGTGCTTCAGGGGACTGGATGGTGCATCAGACGCAGGTCCTTTATAAAGAGGCCAAGATAGCTACGCCCCAATGCCAGGTGGCCAGGTCCTGTGTGTTGAAGTGCATTCTGCTTTCCTTCTTCCTTCAGATTTCTGCTCCTTGTTGTTTGGTTTGAGTCTAAACGTAAGTGTCGAGGCTGTGAAATGGGGAGAGAGACAGAGAAAGGCGTGGTTGGACGGAAGCCAGAGACAGCTCCAACGCTTGCCATAAGGAGTCTGCAAACTGGCTATTGTGTCTGTCACCGACATGCACAGACCTGGTCTCCTCCCATCGGTTTTCCCAGAGAAGGGGTGAGCCTCTCTCCACCCTGTTTCACTCTGCACGTGCCCGCTGCCTGATTCGTTAAGCCTTAAAAATAACGCTTTGTGATCTCATGCTTTTTTTCTTGTAAATGATAGGGACGTGTAAGGAACAGAACAGAACAGAGTGAATCCTAATGCCATTGCCCACAGGTAATATATATATAATATATTTTATTGATTTTTTTCACAGAGAGGAAGGGAGAGAGATAGAGAGCTAGAAACATCAATGAGAGAGAAACATCGATCAGCTGCCTCCTGCACACCCCCTACTGGGGATGTGCCCACAACCAATGTACATGCCCTTGACCGGAATCGAACCTGGAACATTTGAGTTCACAGGCCGATGTTCTATCCACTGAGCCTACCCGGCTAGGGCTCCATCCTATTCTTTAAAAATATATATTTTTAATTGATTTTTAGTGAGAGAAGAAGGGAGGATATATAGAGAGAAGCATGGGTGTGCCCCCTACTGGGGATGGAGCAGGCAACCCGTGCCTGTGCCATGACTGGGAATCCAACCGACAACCTCTTGGTGCGTGGGCCAACGCTCAACCAACCGAGCCATACGGGCCAGGGCCATCCCTTTTTTATATATAACTACATTTTTATTGGTTTCAGAGAGGAAGGGAGGGGGAACGAGGTAGAAACATCAATGACGAGAGAGAATCGCTGATCGGCTGCCTCCTTCACGCCCCACGTACCCACGCACGTGCCCTGACCAGGAGTCGAACCGTGACCTCCTGGCTCAACCAGGAGCACGCCGGCGGCCCGCACCATTCCTTTCCACGGCTCCGCCCTTCCCCTGGGATGGCTCTGTCGCGTGTTGTTACCGCCAGCAGGCTTCTGCAAAGCTGCGGGTGGTTTTCGTGTAGCTCGCTGCTGCAAACAAAACCACAATGCATGCTGCCCGGTGGTTAAAGGGGCCCAGTGATCTCTGCGCGAGATTTCCCTCCAGGGCACAACAGCGGGCCCGGGGGCCTAGGGAATGGCCCTCGGGGTGCGGAGGTGGCCGTGCCTGAGCCCCAGAACTGCCCCGGCCTTCCTCTTGGGAAGGTGTGACTCCGGCCTCTCTGGGGGAGTCATTGCTCCACCTCCTGTCCCTGCCAGGCTGGCCTGGCTCCCCCAGACTAGCCACCCCAGCGTGGATGCCCTGGGGGGGAGTCCCTGCATCTCCCCGCTGGCTGAGGGCTCACTGGGTGGGCAGGCGGGTGGACGGATGGACAGACGGACGGATGGACAGATGGACCGACGGATGGACGGGAGGACGGGCGGGCTCTCTGAGGCTCTGGCCTCAGCCCAGGTTGCTCTGGGTAGCTGGTGTGCATGGCCGCACGAGGCTGCTCTGAGATTTACAAACAAACAGGAAGCCAGCCCACTTCCTCCCCGCTGGGGCTGGTCCCGCTCCTTGGCGCCCGTTAGCCCAGGATTCACGAGGCAGTTTCCTGGCCGAGGTGGCGGGAGCTCTGGGGCCCCACCCTGGGTAGACGACCCCCCCCCCCCCAGCTCTCTGCCCCTGTTTGCCCAGCTGGGACAGCCTTCCTGACAAGCAGGGGGAGGCCCAGGTCCCTCCCGTGGGGGGACCCGTTCTGATAAACCCCACCCTGGGCGGGCCCCCTCCTCCTCCGTGGGAGACGAGCTACGAGGCCGCAGCGCCCGCTCGCTCTCCGGGGTCTGTGGGGGGAGACACTCTCCCTGCGCCGCGCCCGCCCGGCTGGCTGCTCTCTGCTCCCGGGGACACCCCCAGGGACACCCCAGGAAGCGTGTGTAGCCTGAAGGGCTGACCAACTCTAAAAGGAGTGCCAGGGCCCCAGCTGGTTTGGCTCGGCGGACGGAGCATCAGCCTGCGGACGACGGAAGGGGCCCAGGTTCGATTCCCGCTAAGGGCACAGGCCTGGGTCAGGGGCTCAGTCCCGAATGGGGGGCACGCAGGAGGCAGCCGATCAGCGATTCTCTCTCATCGTTGACATTTCTTTCTCTCTCCCTCTCCCTTCCTCTCGGAAATCAATAGAAATATATTTTTAAAAAATAAAAGGAATGCCAGGAGGCACGGGGAACAGATAGGGCTGCAGTCACAGCTCACAGGGGGCCAGAGGCGTGCTACCGGGACCCTGGCCGCTGAGGGAGGGGAGGGGACAGTTACAAGGGTGAAGCCGAGGTGTGGCGGGGCGGAGGCTGGAGGAGAGAGCCGCGAGGTGAGACAGATACTCCGTCTGGGCCACGAGTCCTGAAGGTCCCCTTGGCCGGGCGGAGAAATCAGGTCCCGCTCTCCGGTCAGTTACTAAACACGTCACAAAGGGCGCCCGTCATTTAAGGAATTAGAATTTTTCTTGAAAACACGGTCAGCATGAAGACCACGCTGAGCGTATTGAATCCTCGGCGGTGACTCAGCGCGCGGCCCTCCCAGCCTGCCTCGGCGATCTTTAGGCTCATCAATGACTTTATCATTAGGCTCATCAATGGCTTTATCATTAGGCTCATCAATGACTTTATCGTTAGGCTCATCAATGACTATCATTAGGCTCATCAGTGACTTCAGGGATCATTAGCCCCCGGCCCAGCCACCGCCGTGCGTCACCGTCACCCGCTGGGAAAAGAAAAATCTCGGATGTCGACTTGTTCGGTTGCTGCTGTTCAGAACGCTGGGCACAAAAACACAAAACACAATCCCTCAGACTCAGAAGCTCTGAAGGCCGTCGGCAGCTTCACGCACAGGTGTCTCCACGGGAAAGCTGAGCCTCGTGGAGGGAAGGCAGCAGGGGCGTGGAGTGGGGAGCTCGGGGGGCCAGGCTCCGCGGCGAGGAGACCCTGGGCAGAGACCTCGGGAAGGTAAGGCGGGGGAGGGGGGGGCGAGGCAGCACCCCACTATCTGAGCCGCAGCCAGAACGGAGAGAAGACAGCAGACCGGGGAACAGCAGCCCTGGGAGCCCCCCCCCCCGATGCCCTGGGAGCCCCCCAATGCTCCCAAGGGCCTCAGTAGTGCGGCCACACGGTGGACAGAGGTGGCCCAGCTGCTCCGGGGACTGCTGGGATTTCCCTGGTCCAGGTCCAGCCCCCGCCGCATCCCCGGGGGGGTAGGGGGTGGGTGGATGGGGGGGGGGGGGCCTCAGCTCCCTTCCGGACAGTCTCCAAAGCTGCTTTAGGGCGTTTCTTCCAGAAGCAGAGAAGGGGCGGCTTCACAGAGTGGGGCCAGGGGAGGGCCCGGCTGGGCCACCGCCAGGGGAGACACAAGCTGTCGCCTCGAGGCGGCCTCCCGGCACACACGCAGACGGAGAGGACTGCAAACCTCAGGTTAAAAATACCCCGTTGGGTGTGAAGAGACAGAACAGGAAGGAAGTGTGGGGAGGCGAGGCAGACCAGACATACGGAAAGCCTGTGGGAAGGAGGGAGGGTAGCGATGGCCGGAAGCCGAGCAGGTAGCCCAGGTGGAGAGCGGCCTCCGGTGGCTGGGGAGCCGCCGGGCCGGGAGTGGGGCCCAGGCGTGGCTCCGGCGGGTCCTCCCGGGGCAGTGACTCGGGCCCCCGGAGGCCAGGACCCCACCCCTCGCGGCACCCTGGCCCCGGAATGAGGGTGCAGGCGGAGGGCCCCCCTCCAGGACAGGGAGGTGGGGGTGACGGAAGGGAGCCGGCGTTCTCCCTGGGCAGGGGGGAGGCGGGGAGAGGGTTCCTGAGCCAGTGGCCCCGCAGCCCCGGACAGGGCAGGGGGCAGGGTTTCGGCTGGCCTGGGGAACAGTGGCCACCTTGGGGTGGAAGGGAGAGCAGCGAGGAGGCTGAAGGAGGGGGCACAGCCCTGACCCTGTCACCGAGGTTAGGATCCCGGCTCTGGGTCCAAGACGCCGCCGAGCCTGACTCCTGATGCTGTCGCTTACGAGCTGCACGACCTTGGACCGTCACGTAACTCCCCTGTGCCTCAGTTTCCCCCATGGGTCAAGTGGAGATGCCAGGAGCGCTGAGCTCATGGCCTGTGGTGAGGGTTCAGTGAGAGAACACATCCAGTAGCTGCTGTTCCTTCGTAGCTTTTTTAAAATATATATATTTTATTGACTTTTAGAGAAGAAGGAGGATGGAGAGAGTGATAGAAACATCGATGACGAGAGAGAATCTTTGGTTGGCTGCCTCCTGCACGCCCCCTACCGGGGGGTCAAGCCCGCAACCCAGGCATGTGCCCTTGGCCAGAATTGAACCTGGGACCCTTCAGTCCACTGTCAGAAACTCTATCTACTGAGCCAAACCAGCCAGGGCTACTTCCTAGCTTTTTAAAAAATATATATATTTTTTGATTTTCCACAGAGAGGAAGGAAAAGGGATAGAGAGCTAGAAACGTCGATGAGAGAGAATCATCAATCAGCTGCCTCCTGCACACCCCCCTCACTGGGGATGTGCCCACAACCAATGTACATGCCCTTGACCGGAATCAAACCTGGGACCTTTCAGTCCGCAGGCCGACGCTCTACCACTGAGCCAAACCGGTTTCGGCTACTTCCTAGCTCTTTAAGTGTTAGCTAGTGGGGTGCAGTAGGGGGAGGGCAGGTGGTGGGTGGGAAAGAAGCTCCTAACCCCTCGTGTCAACCACTGTCCTTCACAGAGAGCGTGCCCACCCCACCCCCACCCCCACCCCCACCCCCAGACGAGGGGGGCGCGGGGGAAGGCGGGTACAGAGAGAAATAAGGCACCAGCTCAGGTGTTCGGGAGCCAGGATCCTAAGGAGGATCCCAACACCTAAACATGTCAGCGGCACAGGAGAGCCCCACACCCAGCACTGGGTGCAGAGGGACGGAGCAACTTCTCTGCCTTCAGCGTTTGGAAGGTGCCAGGGAGACTGGCTCAGAGGTTGGCACGGACTCCGCAGGCCGCGAAGAGAAACCATGAGAGCCGTCCGAGAGGAGGGAGCTGGTGCTCCAGGGGGTGGCTCCGGGGATGGCTGAGGGTGACCCTTGGGGAAAGGGGCTGGCTTTGGGTGACCCTGGGGGAAGGGGGCTGGCTGAGGTGACCCTTGGGGAAGGTGCATTGGCTGAGGGTGACCCTTGCAAACACTGCCAAGAGTTCCCCCTTTGTCCTGTAGGCGTGAGGCCCTCGGAGAGACTGGGAACGGGGAAACCCCATCAGGCTTGTGTCCCTGAAAGGTTTCTCTGGCAAAGTGTGGCGAGGAGAGGAGCCTGGGGGAGACGGTGGCAGGGAGCCAGTGGCCCCGATGGTCAGGGTCGGGGAGACCCCTTAGAGAGCGGGCTCGTCGGGGAAAGGGACGAGGAGAAAGGAGCGAGATGGGCGCTGTGGCTTCTGGGTAATGGAGCATGTAGCAGTGTCCTTCATGGGAACAGAATGGAGGGAGGTCGGTGGGCTTGATGGAGAGGGTCTTAGGGGTGGGGTGAGGTGAGGTGAGGTGGCTGAGCGAGCCAGGGGGCCCTGGAGATGCTAGAAAGGGCAGGTACAGTGATGGACATGAGGCCTCCCTTTGGATGAGTCAAGAAAGCTTCCTCTTACTTTAACCTGTAGACACAGGCCTGGGCCACGTGTGGCGGTGGCATGTCCTGGAGGGTGGACAGGGCTCCCTCCCTCTTCTGTTCATGGCCAGAAAGTTGCCAGGTGTCACCGTATACATTGGCTGGTACAATGGCATTATGGACCACGAGGTGCCCGGGCGTGCACTGGGGAAAAGGGGTCGTGCAGCCTGGGACCCGTGGGGGATGGACGTGCGGCTGCCGCGGAGGCAGGAGAGGTTCCGCCACCTCCCCTGCACTCGCCAGCCGGGCTTCTCTGGTCACAGGCGTTGGGTCCAGGGCAGGCACTGGTTTCCTGCTTGATCAGGCCTCCGCGTCGGAAATACCGAGCACGGCAGCGCCCTCCCGGAACAAAGGATGCTGTGTTCTAGAGTGTGACCGCAGCGGCTCTCTCTCCCCGCCTCGGTTCTCCTCTTCCTCCTGGGAACAGGGAATGCGAGCTGGCTCCCTGGAGAGGAGCATTAAGTAAATACAGGGCGTCGCCAAAGTTATTGTCGCTGTTATTAAAAGCACTCTCAGGCCAAGACCGGTGTGGCTCCGTGGATAGAGCGTCGGCCTCAGTGGATAGAGCGTCGGCCTGCGGACTGAAGGGTCCCAGCAGGTCAGTCCGAGCCTTAACCCTGTCACCGCTTCCTACAGAACTTAGAAGAACTTTGTGCAAAGATGATGACTGAGATCCATAGACTAAATGTCTACGTTATGGACAAAATGAAATTCAACCGAAGCCGGTTTGGCTCAGTGGAAAGAGCATCGGCCTGCGGACTGAAAGGTCCCAGGTTCGATTCCGGTCAGGGGCATGTACCTTGGTTGCGGGCACATCCCCAGTGGGGGGTGTGCAAGAGGCAGCTGATCGATGTTTCTCTCTCATCGATGTTTCTACCTCTCTATCCCTCTCTCCTCCTCTCTAAAAAAATCAATAAAATATATTTTTAAAAATAAAAATAATAAAAATAAAAACACTCTCGGGCAGCAGTGGAGAAGGCCGCTCCACGGGGCTCTCACAGGAGCCAGGTGCGAGGTTCTAAACCACCCACCGCTGGTCTCTGCCACCGCAGGAACCCAGGGCCTTCTGGGGGAGGCGCCCTCGGGGGCACGGAGGGTGGGGCTTGCCAGGCTCTGAGGAGGACAGAGCGCACCTCCTGCTGGGCAGAGCCCCAGGTCAGCCTGGACCAGGGACGAGTGAGGAGAGCATGCCACGTGCCAGCCCAGGAGCCACGCCGTGGGGGCCGCCTTCACCGGAGACTTTGCCACCTTCACCCGCCACCGTGGGAGCCGGGGAGAATACACACATAACATTTTACATTAAAATAATTATTTTTGTTTGCCCCAGCCGGTTTTGCTCAATGGATAGAGCATGGGCCTGGGGACCAAAGGGTCCCAGGTTCGATTCTGGTCAGGGACAAGTACCCTGGTTGCAGGCCCCTTTCTGGCCCGGGTGGGTGCAGGAGGCAACCAATCAATGTGTTTCTCTCACATCGATGTTTCTCTCTGTCTTTTCCTCTCTCTCCTGCTCCCTCTTAAAAATATATATAAATAAATAAAGATCAATGGAAAAAATATCCTCGGGTGAAGATTTACAACAACCACCACAAAGAATCGGACAAATTAAAAAGTAATTGTTTTTATGTTTACTTTTTCCAAGCTCACGCCTGCGGAGAAGGTAATAGGATGCCACGATTCACGCCCAGCGCGGACGCATTGAGCACGGGCCGGGTACAGGTGCTAAACGAGGCGCCGTGGAGACGGCCAGGAGCAGGGCGGGCGACGCCGGTGGGGCAGCGGGCAAGTCGAACTACGCCCATAAGCACCGCCTGTGGGCCTGAGGGATCTGGACCAAGAGAGGCCGATGTCCCAAGGACGAGGGTCAGGCACAGACCTGGAGGCGCTGCCCGCTGGCCGGGGCCTTGGAGGCGGGGCACGGCCAGGTGGAGATGGAGGCAGTGGCCCCCCGGAGGGCCTGAAGCCCAGAAAGGAAAAGCCTGGGAGAGGCATGGCCGTGGCTGAGAAACGCTTCCCCCGCATGCAGGAGGCGAAGAAGAAGAGTGTGTGTGTGGGGAGGGGGGGGGGGATGAGGGCTAGAAACAGACTTGCCCAGCCGCCGTGGCTCAGTGGGTGAGCGTCAGCCTATGAACCAGGAGGTCACGGTTCGATTCCCTGTTGGGGCACATGCCCAGGGTTGCCAATCAATGATTCTCCCCCCCACCACCTTTTTTTTAAAAATAAATTTTATTTCCTAAGATTTTAATGAAATACTTTAAAGAAACACAGCATACAGAAATGATTTTTAAAAAATCCAAAAGGCTGAAACCGGTTTGGCTCAGTGGATAGAGCGTCGGCCTGCCGACTGAAGGGTCCCAGGTTCGATTCCGGTCAAGGGCATGTACCTTGGTTGCGGGCATATCCCCAGTAGGGGGTGTGTGGGAGGCAGCTGGTCCATATTTCTCTCTCATCAACGTTTCTAGCTCTCTATCCCTCTCCCTTCCTCTCTGTAAAAAAAAAAAAAAAAATCAATAAAATATATATTTTTAAAAATCCAAAAGGATTACAGGCAAGCTATATATGATGAGAATTCTTTTTCAAGAGATAAAAATAGGGGAGGAAAATAAACAGTTTTTATTCTATGTACTATTGATACGTTAACTATGAACCACAGTGCTAAGAGCTTTTCGAACATTGGCAAGAAAGGCTGAAAAATGTTTGGTCTTCCTTAGAGTCTCTCGAAGTTCTGCTAAGCATTCATTCAAAATGAGGGGCGCTCTCTGACACTTTATAGTCCCCCGCTCCATTTAGGTGCGGGCAAAACACATGTGGGCCGTCAGGATGCTTAGGGTCAATCGCAGTGAATGGAAACTGCAATTTGTCACCATAAGTTTTTCGAATTTCTAGTCCAAGTCGATCTTTAAATATGTCTACAGACTTCTGTAACTTTTGCAACCTCTCTCCACGCGTGTTTTTTTGTTTGTTTGTTTGTTTGTTTGTTTTTGTTTTTTAGCAGTGGAAATAGTTTCCTTCTGCCTTAGGATCCTGGATGTCTGTGGCCAGTACCTCCAAAGCCTGCTTTTTTGCCATTTACTTCACCCGTCAACTCTAACGAGTTATCTTTTTTTTTTCTTGAAGACGCTTATTCTGCCTGTAGATCTGATTTTGATATTCTAGATACGTCTGAACCAGTCGCTCTTCTTCCTTCAGTTTCACAGACAGCTTTTCTGTAAACGCTTTATTGATGTCCTTGTCGGTGTCTCTTAATCCCTCCATCTGACGGGAGGTGTCGTTGACGCTGCATTTACGTTTTTATCCAACAGTGCCAGCTCGTCCCCTACCGTTTTGTAAGACAATGCTCTCTCTGCCGCGCCTACTTCCCCATTTCCTCTCTCTCACACCTGATGTTTCTGTCTCTCCCTCTCTCTCCCTCTCCCTTCCTCCCTGAAATCAATAAAAACATATACTTTAAAAAAAAAGAAAAGGAAGGAAGGAAGGGAGGGAAGGAGGGAGGGAGGGAGGAAGGAAGGAAGGAAGGAAGGAAGGAAAGAAGGAAGGAAGGAAGGAAGGAAGGAAGAAAGAGCCGAAACCGGTTTGGCTCAGTGGATAGAGCGTCGGCCTGCAGACTGGAAGGTCCCAGGTTCGATTCCGGTCAAGGGCATGTACCTTGGTTGTGGGCACGTCCCTGGTAGGGGGTGTGCAGGAGGCAGCTGGTCGATGTTTCTCTCTCATCGATGTTTCTAACTCTCTCCTTTCCTCTCTGTAGAAATCAATAAAATATATTTAAAAAGAAAGAAAGAAAGAAAGAAAGAAAGAAAGAAAGAAAGAAAGAAAGAAAGAAAGGAAGGAAGGAAGAAAGAAACTGTGCCATCCAGAGTTTATCTTCGGTGAGTGATGAGGCCCCGGAAAGTGGGGGGCAGGGGAGGCGGCGAACCCAGAGCAATTCGAAGCAGGACTCACTCAGGCCGGCGGTGGGTAGGCCTGAGGCCCGGCCAGGCCCTGAGTCCGGTCTGTACCGGCCCGGGCAGGCTCCTGGCCGCACACTGGCCAGACAGACACGGGCTGTGGGAAAGCGCCCCGGGCCCGGGGCGGGCACCTGCTTCCCCGGGAGAGCCCGCAGCCCGCAGCCCGCCCTGGCCCGGGCCCTGCTGGGCCGAACCTTCCCAGGGAGCTGGGCGGTGATGGGCCGCGGCCCGCGGGACCCAGACGGGTTGGGCTGGGAAGGGCAGAGTGTGGGACCGAAGCAATAAAAGGAAGGGAGAGGAGCCCGTGGGGTGTCCTGGGGTGTGAGGTGTGAGGCGCGCAGGGCGTGGGGCCGCATTCCTGGACGGTTAGGACGCCAGGCTGATGATTATCATTATGATTCCTGCCCCGGCTCCTCGGCTCCTGGGAGCTTTCATCCTGCAGGACCCTGCCTCGCCGGCCCGGCTTCACCCCCCAGCCAGGCCTCCTGGGGCGGGCGGGGCGGCGCCGCCTGCTTCTGGCCTGGAGGGAACGCCACGTGCCTGGGTGTCTTCCCCCGTTCGCTCAGGAAGCTTCCAGAAGCCGAGCGCCCTCCTAACCCTGGAAGCATGGGCGTCGTTCTCAAGGGGGAAACCGAGGCACAGAAGCACCGAGCGAGGGGACGATCTGAGCAAGGTCCTGGGAGAGAGACCCCCTCCCTGCCATCCTCTATTGGCCAGGCCAGGCTATCCTTCCCCAGCTGGGGCAGATCTTGTCCTGGTTAAGTATACGATTTTACCTATATGTAAGCACTAGTTAAGTATACAGTTTTACCTATAGGTTCCCAAAAATTCTAGTTTAGCACTTCTTAGCTGGGGTTCAGGAACCTGTATTTTAGCAATGCCACCAGGTGATTCTCATCATGAGAGAAGTTTGGGGAACACTGCTCTAGAAGAGAGGACTGGGCTGGAGCCAGGACAGCAGATCTGGTAACCCCCCCCCCCCCGCCCTTGCCAGCCGCTGTCGGCACCCTGAGGTCAGGCTCCGGGTCTCGCGTCTCTCTGGAAGGTCCTGCCTGCTGGGTGGGCTTCCTTCCGTCAGGGCCACACTGGGCGTCCCAGAGAGGAAGAGCCGGGGTCTGGCAGAGATGGGCCTGGCCCAGGGACAGGGGGCCAGGCCATGGCTCAGAGACAGGGAAAGGTGTGCGCGCGTGTGTCTGTGTGCACGTGTGTCTGTGTGTGTGTCTGTGTGTGCATGTCTGTGTGCACGTGTGTCTGTGTGTGCATGCGTGTCTCTGTGTGTGTCTGTATGTGTCTGTGTCTGTGTGTGCGTGTGTGTCTGTGTGCACGTGTGTCTGTGTGCGCGCGATGGCTGACACCAGGCTCCCGGTGGGACGTGTCCCTGCCTGCCGTGATGAGATCAAAGGAAGACGGGGAGGGAAGGTGAAGAAGAACCTGGTGGCGGGCGGGGGGCTCAGGGGAACCTGCAAAGCGCAGCTCCTCGCTGGCCGCGGGAGCCCCAGGAGGAGGGGGGGGGGGCGGTGGCTGCTGTCCAGCCAGAGAGCGGCCATCCTCCGGGACGTCTCCCGGCCGGAGACAGGGCGGGACGACACGGGAGAGGAGGCTGAGGAAGCGGGAGCAGGCCCGGCGGTAGACAGAGATCCTCAGAGGCCTCCGTGAGTCTCACATCCTCAGTGCCTCCACGGCCGGCCACAGGTTCGGGGACGAAGCTTTGATGAAGCAGCTGCTACAGGCGAGGCGGTCGGCTCGGAGCTGTGGGTGGGGGGCACTCTCTGGAGGAAAACAGACGTTCCTTTCTGGTTTCAGCCGGGCCCCACCCAGCATAACCAGAACCCCGCGGCATCTCCCCCTGGACACGTCCGGCCAGGACTGCATGGCCCCGGCTTCTGTCCCAGGCAGGTGACAGGTCTAAGACGGTCTGATGGTGACGGGAACAGGCCTGCCGCCCGCCCGGGGGCCCACGAGCCAGCAGGCAGGACAGACACTAACATCGCAAACAGAACGGTGTGTGGTCAGCCCGGGTGGCCATCGGGCTGCTGAGAGCCGCGTAGACCTCTTTCACTTCCTGCCTGCGTGCCTCACCGGGAGGAACAGAGAATGTTCCAACAGGATGTCCACCCAAAAGGCACCAGCCCCCCATCTGTCCTCCCCGGGCGAGGGCCCCCCCCTCCCACACTCGCCTCCTGGGGAAGTGACGCAGGCACAGAATGGAGAGCCTCCGAATTCCACCCAGCCGGCCGGCCTGGCTCAGCTGTGGGGTGTGGGCCCACGAGCCAGGAGGTCACGGCTTGGTCCCGGTCAGGGCACATGCTCCCGTTGTGGGCTCGATTCCCCAGCACGGGCGTGTAGGAGGCAACCAAGGGATCTTTCTCATCAATACTTCTTTAAAAAAAAAAAAAAAATATATATATATATATATATATATATATATATATATATTGATATTTTTACAGAGAGGAAGGGAGAGGGATAGAGAGCTAGAAACATCAATGAGAGAGAAACATTGATCAGCTGCCTCCTGCACCACCACAACCCCCCACCCCTCCCCACTGGGGATGTGCCCGCAACCAAGGTACATGCCCTTGACGGGAATCGAACCTGGGACCTTCCAGTCTGCAGGCTGACACTCTATCCACTGAGCCAAACTGGTTAGGGCTCTCATCAATATTTCCATCTCTATCCTTCTCCATTCCTCTCTCTCTAAAATAAAAAATGAATTATTTTAAGCACAAAGGAGCCTCGGAATTCCACATGCCCACAAACCCTCGGGCGATGGCGCGGAGAGCAGGCTCGGCCCCATTTCGCTGGGACGGCGATGACAGGGCTCGCAGCCTCGCCGCTGCCGCCTCCTCTGCTCTCGGCCGCCGCCGCCCAGGGCAGGCCCGTGGCCTCCCGTGCCTGTCTCGCTTGGAAACTTGTCGGCATGAAGGCTCTGCCACCTCAGGCCGCTGCTGGGCGTTGAGTCAGGGTTGTAACCACTGTAATTGGTGGAAGCGTCTCCCGACGTCTAACGAGCCCAGACGGGAGACGGGAGCCGCACCGCCCGCCCGCCCGCCGCCCTCTGCGGACAGGTACCAAGCATCCCCCGCCCAAAATGCTTTGGCTCAGTGGATAGAGCGTTGGTCTGTGGACTGAAAGGTCCCGGGTTCGATTCCGGTCAAGGGCATGTACCTTGGTTGCGGGCACATCCCCAGTGGGGGGTGTGCAGGAGGCAGCTGGTCGATGTTTCTCTCTCATTGATGTTCCTAGCTCTCTAGCTCTCTCCCTTCCTCTCTGTAAAAATATCAATAAAATATATATTTTTTTTAAAAAAGAAAGAAGCCAAAACCGGTTTGGCTCAGTGGTAGAGCGTCGGTCTGCGGACTGAAAGGTCCCAGGTTTGATTCCGGTCAAGGGCATGTACATTGGTTGCAGGCACATCCCCGGTGGGGGGTGTGCAAGAGGCAGCTGCTCAATGTTTCTCTCTCATCGACGTTTCTAGCTCTCTATCTCTCCCTTCCTCTCTATAAAATACCAATAAAATATATTTAAAAAAAAAAAAAGAAAGAAAATGGCCTTTGGCTCAGATGCCCCCTTCTCTCTACATGTCGACATCCCAGAGGGAAATAGTTTTCTTTTTGTTTGTTTTTTATTTTTTATTTTATTTTTTTTAAATATATATTTTATTGATATTTTACAGAGAGGAAGGGAGAGAGGTAGATAGCTAGAAACGTCGATGAGAGAGAAACATCGACCAGCCGCCTCCTGCATAACCCCAACCGGGGATGTGCCTGAAACCAATGTACATGCCCTTGACCGGAATCGAACCCGGGACCTTTCAGTCCGCAGACCGACGCTCTACCACTGAGCCAAACCGGTTTCGGCTTGTTTGTATTTTAAATGACAACTTTCTTTAAGCATTTTCAAGGTATGTCTTTGATAGGATATGACATTTCTTTCTTTCTTTCTTTAATTATATTTTATTGATTTTTTACAGAGAGGAAGAGAGAGGGATAGAGAGAAACTTCGATGAGAGAGAATCACATCGACCAGCTGCCTCTGGCACACCCCCTACTGGGGATGTGCCTGCAACCAATGTACATGCCCTTGACCGGAATCAAACCCGGGACCCTTGAGTCCGCAGGCTGACGCTCTATCCACTGAGCCACACCGGTTTCGGCACGGAGGGAAATCGTTTGGAGAACGGACAGCAGGGAGAGGGAGAGAGCGCTCCAGCACGCTGGGACACACCCTCCTGGGCGGCCTTCTCTCCCTCCGGGGCCTCTGTCGCCGGGGGTGCGTTCACCGTCCGGGGCCCGGAATAGGGGCCGGTGCTCCCAACGTGCAGGGGGAAATGTTCCTTCCCAGAGGCCTTTTTAGGTAAAAGTGAAAGTGCCTTGAGCAGCATCAGAGAGAGAAAAATTTTCAAAGGCTGCTGCCCTACGTTTGCAGGAGTTTCCTCAATCAAGGGGCAAATCATTACGTCAGACAGAATGAATTTCTCTCTCTCTTTTTCTTTCTGTCTCTCTCTCTCTCCTTCCCTCCTTCCAACCTCCTTTCTTCCTTTCCTTCCTCCCTCTCCACACCCTCGACCCCCCGCCCCCGCTCAGTCTCTCTCTCCAGAATCTGCCACAGCGAGTCCCCACAAGGACGCCTCTGTCCCCAATCTAAAGCCGCCTCCTGAACTCCGCTCTCTCCTCTCCTCCAGCCTCGGTTCTTCCCTCTTTTCCAAGCTGAGCTCACGTCTACGGCCTCTCCCGCGGCCCTCCCCGTCTAGGCAACCTCTGAATCCCATTAACCTCCGGGGCTTGGTCCGGTTACACAACGTCTCGTGCTCCCTGGCGGATGCATGTGCCTGCGTGTCGTCTCCTGAGCCCGGGGGGAACCTGTCAGAGGCCGGAGGCCGGGGTCCCCCTGCACCCCGGACACAGAGCTGGGAACGTCGGGGGCCTCTGTGGAGACCTTCGTTGCTTTTCACTTTTCGTTAAACATCAGAGAATTCACATGGAAAAAAACAACACGTAAGTGTAATAAGCGTGAGCAAGCCTTCGTCTGGGTGGGGCCGCCGTCTTCTAGAACATCAGATAATTCCCACTGGAAAGAACCCTGTGCCGTGCCGGCACCGGAGGAGGAGTCCCTGGGAGAGCCCTCGGGTGAGTTGGAGGCGGGAAGGCACACTGACTCAGGGCCCGGGAACTCGATGGCGTGAGCGCTGGGCTGTGCGGGAGCCTCCCGGCCCGAGGATCCCCACCTCGGGGCACGCAGGAGAGAGAACCCCCGAGCCTGCAGAATGCGGGAAAGCCTCCCCCACGATCTTCACCAACCCCACCAGGGAATTCCTCCTGAAAAGCAGTGCAGCCGAAACCGGTGTGGCTCAGTGGATAGAGCCTGTGGACTGGAAGGTCCCAGGTTCGATTCCGGTCAAGAGCATGTACCTTGGTTGCGGGCACATCCCCGGTGGAGGGTGTGCAGGAGGCAGCTGGTCGTTGTTTCTCTCTCATCGATGTTTCTAACTCTCTCTCTCTTCCTCTCTGTAAAAAAACAATAAAAAATATATATATTTTTTAAAAAGCGGTGTAGGGGGGGGGTGGGGGGAAAGAGGGTGTACAATAGGGTGTAAGGCGGACATGGTGCCTGCCTCTGTGGAGCACGTGAAATGCATTCCCAGGTGAAGAGCTGCGGCTCGGAGCGGAAGCATGGAGCACTGTGGGTCCCGCGGGAACATTACGGGCGCTGACTGGCGCTTTTCCTTTGTTGGCCTTAAACACTTCCACGACCATTTCCTTTGTCATCATCTCTCCCTGGGGAGGGGAGGGGAAGGAGAGGGGATGGCGTCCCGGGTGCTGGTTACGGGCGGAGAACGGGGCCGGAGGGGCTGCGTCCCTGGTCCAGGGCCCACTGGCGGTCGGGGTGAGAGCTGTAGTCTCTGGGAACCGCTATGTGAGGGGCCAGGGACCAGGCTGGTGCTAAGGAGGCCCAAGGTCTAAAGAGAGGCTCCCGGCCCCCAAATGGCGTATCGATGGGGGGTGTGTGTGTCAATACCACGGAGCTGCTTTAGCCGGAGAACGGGAGTGCAGACGAAGGGCAGCAGAGGCCCAGGAAGGGAGCCCTCAGTCCCTGGAGGGAAAAGGAAGAGAGACCTCACAGAGGAGTATTATTGGAGCTGGGCCGGAGAGAGGGTGAGGCATTTGCCGGACAAACGCGTGAGCAGAGGGTGCTCAGGTGGAAGAAGTAGCAGGAGCTACTACCATTTAGTGGCCTGGAGTGAAGAGGGCATGGCCTGTGGGGGGACCTGGGGAAGCTCCGCGGGTAAAGCGTGGGTGGGGGGGCGTTGGGCCGGTAACCGAGGGCCCGCCAATGCCTTGTTCACATTTCCCTTTAGGCAACGGGGACTGAGTTTCCTGCCGCTGCCATAACAAATTACCACTGATTTAGTGGCTTACAACAACACGGGTTTCTTCCCGAGCCGTCCCGGAGGTCAGGCGTTTCCGAGGAAGGCCACGCCGGGGAGCGGGCACGCTGTGTTCTCCCCGGACGGAGGCCCTGGAGCCACGCTTCAGCCGGACGGGAGCCGGTTAAAGACTCGGCCACCCTCGCACCCAGGGCGGGGACGAGGCGCCTACCGGAGTCAGCGGCGGGCACGTGGGTCTGGGTCTCTGGTGTCCCCCACACGTCTTTGGCCATCGTCTCTGCCTGCGATTCCCAGTACCGACGATCTCGAAGCGATCCAAGTGTTTCTCTCCTTCCTGTTGCATTGTTACCTAAGAAACTCCAGAGGCGTTAGCATGAATCTCTGGGCGGCTTTACCTTAAGGTGACCAGACGTCCCGCTGTTGGCGGGACAGTCCCGATTTTTAACAATGTGTCCTGCATCCTGTGGCATTTTTAAAAAGTTTCCAAAAATTGGGACTTTTTTAAAACACGGGACACATTGTTAAAAATCGGGACTGGCCCGCCCAAAGCGGGACATCTGGTCTCCTTACACCTGCAAGTAGTGTTGCCAGATAAAATACAGGACATCCAGTTCAGTTAGCATTTCAGATAAAGCACGAATAACTCGAGCATGTCTCAAATGTTGCGATATTTTTAGGATTACTCTTTGACGCAATCTCCGGGGCGGGCTGGTATGCAAGCCCTGAGCATTCCAGTACCTTCTTCCCGGTAACTTGCTTTGTGCAGTAGTAACACCGGGCAGGGAGGCAGGCCCTGGCTCGAGAGAGATGGCAGGGTCAGAAACATGCGGACCGGTCCCTCTTATTTCACTGCCACGAATGGTGATGGCTGGCCATGGTGACAGACCTTTCTGCTGCCCAGCTCTGAGGTTCAGACAGCTCAGTTCCTGCTCTGGACCTCACCTGACCACTCCCCCCGGCCCCCCGCCTTCATTAATGGGGAGCAGCATTCCTGCTACTCCGTGACCTAAGGACCACGAGGGTACGTACCCCTCCGTTTAAAATCTCTTTTTTTAAAAGTGCTATACAATACTGTCTTTGATCCTGACTAGGATAATGATGAAGACTTGCATCATCTTTGAGATGCAAATGACAGTGTGATTTTGAGTTGAAACGACTGTGGTAAAGGGTGTAGTGACCACTGTTACAGGAAGCACAAAGGAAAGAACGGTTGAAATCAGCGAGGCTGGTCAGTGTTGGCACTGGGGTTCGCTCAAGACTTTGGCTCCCAGGCTCCATCCCATGTGACTCCCATTCTAGAATGACCTCCTCTTTCTTTCTTTCTTTCTTTTTTTTTTAACTTCATGACATCATTAACATTTTTAAAAAATATTTTTTATTGATTTTGTTTTACAGAGAGGAAGAGAGAGGGATAGAGAGTTAGAAACATTGATGAGCCGAAAACGGTTTGGCTCAGTGGTAGATCGTCGGTCTACGGACTGAAAGTCCCAGGTTCGATTCCGGTCAAGGGCATGTACCTTGGTTGCGGGCACATCCCCGGTGGGGGGTGTGCAAGAGGCAGCTGGTCGATGTTTCTCATTGACATTTCTAGCTCTCTATCTCTCCCTTCCTCTCTGTAAAATATCAATAAAATATATTTAAAATTTAAAAAAGAAACATTGATGAGAGAGAATCATCAATCAGCTGCCTCTTGCACACCCCCTACCAGGAATGTGCCGTCAACCAATGTATATGTCCTTTACCGGAATCGAACCTGAGACCTTTCAGTCCGCAGGCTGACGCTCTACCACTGAGCCAAGCCGGTTTTGACTGACCTCTCCTCTTTTTACTTCCCTCAACCCCTCCCTTCTAAATTTCCCTCCTTGGTGGGGGTGAGGGGTGGGGGAGCGGGGTGGGAATGGGGGGATGGATTCCTGAGGTGCTTCAGGGTACCTAGTTTCAGGCCAGGGCCCCGTCCTTCCAGCTGGCGCTGCCCGGAGAGGGTCACCTCGTGGCCACGCCAGGCCACGCTCCCGAGCAGCACGCTGCTCCGCCTGCCGCTCTCGGTGGGACTGGAGTTCTCACATCCAAGTTGTGCAGATACCTGTGGTGGCCGGTGGCCACATTTCTGAACTTACGCCTTTTAAGCGCCATTTTCTTTTTCTTTTTTTAATATATTTTATTGATTTTTCACAGAGAGGAAGAGAGAGGGATAGAGAGTCAGAAACATCGATGAGAGAGAATCATCGATCAGCCGCCTCCTGCACACCCCCTACTGGGGATGTGCCCACAACCAAGGTACATGCCCTTGACCAGAATCGAACCTGGGACCTTTCAGTCTGCAGGTTGACGCTCTATCATCCACTGAGCCAAACCTGTCTTGGCTTAAGCGCCATTTTCTAAATGCAAACGATTGTACCAGTTGAGGAAGCCCTGAAGAAACCCTGGGCTTCGTGGCTCCGTAGGCGAACTCACCCGCCTCCTCCATGACTGCGAGGGGGAAAAGGTGGCCCTCGGGCCGGGGAACTAATGACTTAATGCCTACAAAGTCCTAGAAACAACTTTCCGCAGATAAGGTCTCATTATGGTTAATTGTTATTATTGTTGTTGTGATTGTTCTTCCCCCAGCTCCTGGGAAAGGCTGCCACAGCCGCTAAAGACCTCAGGTCAGGGGGTTAATTAACACCTGCTCGGAATGCCGAGGCCCCAGGCATGGCCATGTTGCCGCCCCCACATCCCCCATCCTATCTCCCCTGAGCTCCGCCCACAGGGCCCTTTCCACCCTGGAATCCTCCCAGATTCTACCTGAGTGGCTCCATCATTCTTTACTCCTGCTCACAGCTCCCCCTCCCATTCCAGACCCCCTCCCTCTGTACCCTTCTCCTCCCTCGCTGCCCTTCGCCCACAATCTCACCTCCCTCTTTTGATTTGGCCTTCCCTTTTCTGCAGTTTCCTAGCGTGTGTCCCCCATACCCCCCGAAACATGCCTTATGGTGGTGCCCAAACAGTTCTCAAGAGCCAAAGCCTTTTGGGGGGGTCATGAAAACTAAGAGAGGGTTCCCTGAGCCCCACCTTTCCCCCTGTAGGTCCCCACTTCCTGCTCTGCACCCCGGCTCTCCCACTCCACCTACGTGAGTGAACTTGGGGGTTGTTCCTCAGGCGGTGAGGCCGGTTGGGTGGGTCGGCTGGTTTAGGGTTACAAAGTCTGGCACTAACTCACAGCCCCGTGCAACTGCCTTCTTTAATTAATTAACACCAATTTTTACAAAACCATCTCTTCCATTGGGCCTCAGTGCATGCCTCCGGGGCATATGTCACCCCAATTACAGACAACAATTAAGCGTGCTGCTTTAAAGACTCAAACACAATTGGGGCCCAACTACCTTAGAGCAGGCATTCTGCTGTAGACAAGAGCCTGAGGCAGGATCTACCCCCACTTCTACCCCCTCACACCCCCCTCTGCCCCCCAGGAATTGGTACACTTAGAGAGGATGTTCTGCGAGGTCCCTGCCCTCAGCCGCTCACTCCCTAACCTAGGGTTTCTCTGTGTCTTTGCTTACCCAGAAAGCTAAGCTGTTGGCAGGCGGGGTGGTGGCCTCACTTCACTAGTACCAGAGTCCCTCAGATTGCAAAGCCCACCTCCCCACTGTCCTAACTGGCCATCTTGTATGGATAAGGATTACTGTTACAGGAATCCAGGCCCTGTAACAGTAAGGCAGGGACTGAGTTGATCTTTCCTTCCATCAGTAAAGATGGTATATGCAGGGTTAACTGATGGTTTCACAGTGGTTTGGATTAGGCAAATAGTTGAAGATGCTTCTTTCTTTCTTTCTTTTTAAATCCTCACCCAAGGATTTCCCCCCCCCCCCATTGATTTCTGGAGAGAGTAGAAGGAAAGGAGGAGGGGGAGAGAGAAATGGAAGGCAGAGAGGAGTGGGGAGGGAGAAAAACATCAATGTGAGAGAGACACATCAACTGGTAACCCTAGCCCTAACCCTAACCCTAACCCTAACCCTGACCTGGGGTGGGGAACCTGCAACCTGGAGACCCAGGTTTTAGTTCTGGCTATGTGACCCTTCAAATCCAGACCTCATCTGTTGGGAAAAAACAATAGTGGGAACAACATTTTTCTGCCCTTCCTTCTTATTGAGGGTAGGGTTAAATGGGGGTAATGCAAAAGAAAGATTTGTAGAAATTCTATATAATAAAGAGGTAATATGCAAATTGACCATCACTCCAACACACAAGATGGCCGCCCCCATGTGGTCAAAGATGTCCGCCACAAGATGGCCAGCAAGAAAGAGCAGTTGGGAGGGACCAGGCCTGCAACAGAAGGCAGTTGAGGGGGACCAGGCCTGCAGGGGAGGGCAGTTAGGGGTGACCAGGATGGCAGGGGAGGGCAGTTAGGGGCGACCAGGCCAGCAGGCAGGCAGGCAGGCAGGCAGGCAGGCAAGCAGTTGGGAGCCAGCAGTCCTGGATTGTGAGAGGGCAGTCAGACATCCCTCAAGGGTCCCAGATTAGAGAGGGTGCAGGCTGGGCTCACACACACACACACACACACACACACACACACACGCATGAATTTCGTGCACTGGACCTCTAGTTGTCATACAAATATGGTTTTTAAAAAATTATAAAATGCATTTTGAGGGACATTTGAGATCTTATTCCCTAGCACATGTTGTCAGTTTGGCTCAAATAAACTCATAACATTTTTCTCTTAAAAAAAAAAAAAGAAAAGAAAGCATTTTTATGATAAGCACACCAGAGTAATCAAAACCTCAAACTCGGAGATGCTTCCAACGAGAAGCTGATATAAAGAAACCGTAGCTGTGAGCCACATGACAGCCCAGGCCAGGCACGTTGCGGCTGAAACAAGCTTGAGGCCCAAGTGACGCTGGCCGTCCCAGTAGCCTCGCTCATATCCACCCACCAGGCGGAACAGCTGCGTCACACAGCGGCCTGTTACTGCCTCCTCTTTTTTCCTTCTAGGGCATTCTGGCATTTATTTTAACTTTTCACTAGCATTCATGTGGGGGTGGGGGTGGGTGGGGGGCACAGAGTGAGGTGAGGTGAGAAGGACACATCGAATGGTAGCCCTAACCCTAACCCTAACCCTAACCCTAACCCTGAGCCCAGGTGGAAAACCTACAACCCGAAGACCCAGGTTTTATAGTTCTGGTCATGTGACCCTTCAAATCCAGACCTCATCTGTTCAACACAAACAGTGGGAACAACACAGAGTCCCAGGGCCCATCGCCCTCTGATTTACATGCATATGTGTGCATGGGTGCACGTATGCATCCCAAACCCATGATAGAAAAGGCCAAAGCCCAGCTCTCGGAGCCGTTCCTAAACACTGTCCCCGAGAGCTCTGAGAAGAGGTGACAGAGAGGGGGAGTCCGGGACAGCTTCCTTCATTGTGTAAAAGGAGCAGCTCCCTGTAAGAAAGGCTTAGGGGTGAGACCTGAGTGGTAATACTTAGGAAAGGAATGGGATTACACGGTATTAATGAACACTGTCGGCTTTCTAGGGTAGAACCCTAGGTATCCAACCTGGAGGACACTAAGAACCATACAACCCCTTGCAGAAACCGGTTTGGCTCAGTGGAAAGAGCATTGGTCTGTGGACTGAAAGGCCCCAGGTTCGATTCCGGTCAAGGGCATGTACCTTGGTTGCGGGCACATCCCCAGTAGGGAACGTGCAAGAAGCTGATCAATGTTTCTCTCATGATGTTTCTAGCTCTTTATCTCTCTCTCTCTTCCTCTCCATAAAAAATCAATAAAAATATATATTTTTTATTTTTTATTATATTTTATTGATATTTTACAGAGAGGAAGGGAGAGAATAGAGAGCCAGAAACGTCGATGAGAGAGAAACATCGACCAGCTGCCTCTTGCACACCCCCTACCGGGGATGTGCCCGCAACCAATGTACTTGCCCTTGACCGAATCGAACCCGGGACCTTTCAGTCTGCAGACTGACGCTCTACCACTGAGCCAAACCGGTTTCGGCAAATATATAGTTTAAACATACAATCCCCTTTTCACAAAGCTTAAAAGTAAAGTGATTGAGCAAAGGTCACAGCACTCAAGTATGAAGAGACCAGGGCTCTGGTCTGGCTCCAGGTCTGGTGCAGGGATGGGGCTCTGTCAGTTAATGCGTGGGAGGGACCCACTCAGCCTCTCTGTAAGTACAGGTGTGAGAACATAACTGACTGGGGGACATCCCTGGAAACTTGGGGAGCAAAGAAATACAGTGAACAGGGGGCTTGTACCAAGCCACCCAGTTCATGTTACAGAAACCAGATAGCTCTGTTGCCCTTTATTTTATTTTTAAATATATCGTTATTGATTTCAGAGAGGAAGGGAGAGGGAGAGAGATAGAAATATCAATGATGAGACAGAATCATTGATTGGCTGCCTCCTGCACACCCCACACTGGAGACCGAGCCTGAAACCTGGGCCTGTGCCCTGATCGGGAATCCAACTGTGACCTCCTGGTTCATAGGTCGACGCTCAACCACCGAGCCACACTGGCCAGGCAGCTCTGTTGTGCTTTACATGAAGTCTTTGAAGGTTTTCAGAACTGTCAAAGTGTAGAGAATTTTTCCCTAAAAACTTTTTAAAAAAAATAGTTTATTGATTTTTTTTACAGAGAGGAAGAGAGAGGGATAGAGAGTTAGAAACATCGATGAGAGAGAATCATTGATCAGCTGCCTCTTGCACACCCCCCACTAGGGATGTGCCCACAACCAACGTACATGCCCTTGACCGGAATCGAACCTGGGACCTTTCAGTCTGCGGGCTTAAGCTCTATCCATTGAGCCAAACCGGTTTCGGCTCCTAAAAACTTTTTAATTAAAAAAATAAGGTGCTCTGCTGGTTTCTGACCACTGCCTTAATGCAAATGTCAGTGAAGAATTCTACCCAATGCCAGGAAACAGGGGACAGGAGTCTGATCTTCCCACAATACTTTTAATGCTCTTAGTCGTCTGACTAAGAGCCAGTGCCCTCTTCTTGTGACACGTCAAGTGGTGACACTGGTTGGCAGCCCCCCTCTTATGGTAGGTGCGCGAAGGAGAGGAGTTCAGAGAGCAAATAGAATCTCCTTAAGAGAGGAAATAGGATCTCCTTGCTGGCCCTGAGGCCCAAGGCCTTCCAAAGCACCTATCACCAAGGTTTCAGATACATGGAGGCAAGTCCCAGGGTCCTGGAGAGAGAAATAAGGCCGGGGGTGGGGGTGGGGCATGGAATAAGGGAGATGTGGATGTAGAAGGGAATATTAGGATTACTCTCCATCAGGTGCCAAGGCTGCCTGTGTTTACTGCACAGGAATCCGTAGCTGGACAACCCCTGAAAGGGATGAGCCTGGGTCTTGTTCTGGCTCCATTGTGTCCTGGGCTGGCTGACTCTGGCTGAGCTATTCAACATTCCTTGGCTTGCGTTTCCTTCATTGGGAACAATACCTGTCCTGCCTGCCTCACAGGGTTTCTGGAAGATCTGATGAGATAGTGAACCCAAGCTCCCTAAAAAAACAAAACAAAACAAAACAAAACAAAAAACAACATCATAAAGCACTCCTCAAACAGAAGGTAAGGATATTACTGTTCTCATTACTAGGAGCCCTTCAGAGCGTCGGCCTGTGGGCGGAGAGTTAGAGAGAATGGAAGGTCACCTTGTCTCTTTAGCCGTCACTCTGCACCCCGTCTCTTGCAAGCAGGACAGCCCTGACAGGGGGAGGGTGGGGAAGGGATCAAGTGTCCCAGAAGGCAGAGCTAGACACCTCGGTCAGATGTTCTGGGCTCACCAGCCCCCACAGATGCCAAGTTCTTTCTTGGGCCTACGTCTTTCCTTTTACTATTCATGCTTATTTCTTCCTGTTCTACCTACAGATTTCTCCGCCTGCTGAAACGTGACGTCATTTGTAGCGTTTGTCCACTACTGAAGAACAGGGCCGTGAGTTGCCAAGTTACCATTCCTGGGGTCTGGAGTCAACGCGTAGTTAAAAACCAAGCATCTGCTTTTGGAAAGGCCCTTGAGGAACCCCTTTACTTATAAAGTCTCAACGTCTTCCTTCACCTTATCCCAGACTCAGGTCATTGTACATCCTACAATAAAATTTTTTCTGGAGGGGCAGGTGGTAGGAAATGCTATTTTGGGAAGAAGTGGCTGCATCTGTATTAAAACTCTGTGGAGAGGTCAGCCTTAGTGCAAGAAAATGTATTAAGTGTTCTTTTTTAAAAAATATTTTATTGCTTTTTTTACAGAGAGGAAGAGAGAAGGATAGAGAGCTAGAAATATCGATGAGAGAAACATGGACCAGCTGCCTCCTTCACACCCCTCGCTGGGGATATGCCCGCAACCAATGTACATGCCCTTGACCGGAATCGAACTCGGGACCCTTCAGTCCGCAGGCTGACGCTCTATCCACTGAGCCAAACCAGTTTTGGCTTAAGTGTTCTTTTAATAATAGAAGGCCCCACCAGAGGGCTTAGTTGGTGAGCGTTGTCCTGTGCACCAAAAGGTTGCCGGTTCAATTCCCGGTCAGGGCACATGCCTGGGTTGCAGGTTCCATCCCTGGTTGGGGCACATATGGAAGGCAACTGATCAGTGTTTCTCTCTCCCTCACCCTTCTCCCTCCAAAAAAAAAAATAATAAATTTATATATATATATATATATATATATATATATATATATATATATATCTCGAGTTTCCCCGAAAATAAGATATCCTCCGAAAATAAGACCTACTTCATGGAAACATAATACATCCCCTGAAAATAAGACCTAGTGCATCTTTGGGAGCAAAAATTAATATAAGATACTGTCTTATTTTTGGGGAAACAGGATATATATATATATATATATATATATATATATGTGTGTGTGTGTGTGTGTGTGTGTGTGTGTGTGTGTGTAATAGGAGAATAATGTAATTAGGATAAGATTTGAAAAACATCAAGCCCCAGCCGGTTTGGCTCAGTGGATAGAGGGTTGGCCTGAGGACTGAAGGGAACCGGGTTCAATTCCGGTCAAGGGCACATGCCCGGGGTTGCAGGCTGGATCCCCAGGAGGCAGTCGATCAATAATCCTCTCTCATCATTGATGATGTTTCCATCTCTCCCTCTCCCTTCTTCTCTGAAATCAATAACGATAAATTAAAAGTATTTTAAAAAGAAAAAAAAAAAGAAAAAAACATCCAGGAAGTTTGGATTATGGTGAGTAAAAGCCAAGATCTTTCAAGTTGTTGTCTTAGGTCACTTCCCCTCTTCTGTACTCCCAGCACCTTCAATTATGGGTACCCTCTCTTGGCTCTGAGCTTGGATAAATGCTAACTCGTTAGCTAACAGTAGCATTAATTACATTAATGATTAATAGCTAATTAGTCATAATGCTGTAATGCTTGCACTGGAGGCTTCCTTTCCTGCAGCGGCTCTGTGTCTCAAGCCCACACACATCTCCTTCCCTATTCCTGGCCACGGAACAAGCGCAGTTCTCAAGCTGGTTTTCACACCGTTCTGGAAATCTCCAAACGTCTCCACTTTTTAATAGTTTTGTTGTTTTTTTTTCTCCTTCATCTGGCCAGTGAGCTTGCCTCCTCTATTTCTGTCCTCTGTCGCTCCCGCTGCCCTTCCTGGAACAAGGAGGCCACAGGCAAGATTTTTATCTTTTTCTTTTACTTTATTTCATAAGCCAAAGGCTCTTTTACTTCTAAATCGCATGTGGGCCCACTTTTCAACTTGGGGGCCCCCGCCCCCCCAACTCTTCACTTTTTGCCTAACCCTAACCGGCCCCCCGGCCCGCGCCGCCCGCCCCACAGCCCCGGCGCGGAGCTCCCTCCCGCCCGACGCCCGGCTTCCTCCCGGCGGCCACGCCCCCGGGCCCAGGAGCGCGGTGCGCACGCGCAGTGCGCGCCTTTACCTGGGCGCCGGGCCGCGGGCGGGCGGGCGGGGGCGGGGCGGGCGCGGGCGGCTCAGGGGCGGCGGGGCGCCCCCCGTGTGGCGGGAGGGGGAAAGGTGCGCGCGGGCCGGCCCCCGGGCTGCGCATGCGCGCCGCCGCGCCCCGCGGCCGGGATGCCGGGGGCCGGGCTGAGGGAGGCGGAGGGAGGGCGGAGGGAGGTGTCGGGATCCCTGGTGGGGGGGCGGCGGGGGAAGGGGCCGCGGGCGCGCGCGCGCTCGCCGCCGCCGCTCTCCCTCCCTCCTCTCTCCCTCCCTCCCCGCCCCCTCTCCGCACGCACATCCACACGCGCACACCCCCTCCCCTGCCTCCCTCCCCGCGCGCCGCCCGCCCGCCCGCCCGCCCCGCCGGCCCCGCTCGCCCTCGCGCGCTCGGGAGGGAGTCGCGAGACGTCGGAGCGGCGGCCACGTAGCGCTGCGGCGGCGGCGGCGGCGGCGGCGGCGGCCGAGGCCGGGGTGCGCTCGGAGCGGCCCTGAGGGCGGACGTTGGCGGGGGGAGGGGCCGGCCCGGCCGGCGGTTGTTACTCGAGCACCGCGGCCGCAGGGCCCCCGCCGCAGGATGGACCGCCGAGGCGGCGGCCGGGGCGGCGGAGGCGGAGGCGGAGGCGGCCGGCCCGGGTGAGTAGGGGCCCCAGCCCCCCGGAACCCCTCACAACCCCCCTTTCCCCCCAATGCACACGCCACCGATGCGGCTGCGCCCCTCGCAGCGGTCCGCCTGGCCGGCCGGCCGGGGCTCTGGGCGCCGGGGAAGCCTGCGCCGAGGCAGCTGCGTGCGCTAGGCCGGAGCAGCCCCCATCCGGCCGGCAGGCCCTGGGCCCCGCGCTGGGGCCGGGGGCGCCCGCGTCAGCCCCCGGATCCGGGCCGGGGCTGCAGTTTTGCAGAGTCTGCTGGCCCCGAGGCCGGCGGAGGGGGGCTGGGTCTGCACGGGGTCGCGGGCCGAGGGGAGGTTTGCACCAGTCCCTCCCACCGACGTCCTCCTGCCCTGCAGCTGGTGGCTTGCACCCACTGCCTCCCCCCGCCCAGCGGTTGCGCCCAAACCTCCAGCCCCCGGAGTATTGTGCCGCCTGAGATCAGATGCATCCAGTGCACAACCTCCCAGGGGGTAATGCCGGCCTTCCCCCACCTCCCTTCCCCCTCCCCTCCAGCCAGGCTCCACTGAAGCTTCTTAGGTGGGAGACACGGAAGGTGGTGACACCCCCGTTACACGGGCACATAACATGCTCATTGTCGAAGGATGGCTCCCGTGGAAAAGATAAATGCCCCGGCCTCACCCTCCAAGTCCTCCTTCACCATGCAAGATCCCATATGCTCCTCTTCGGAGAGGGCCAATGTTTGATCGCACCGAGTTCATCCCTCCCCCACAACACACACACACACACACACACACACACACACACACACACACTTCCTGATTGCTGAGCAGCCACTGTCATCGCGATCCATTGTCAGGAATGGCCTGTACCAGTCAAAGGAATGTGCCTTTGCCTCCGGAGAAGGGTGCTTTCCACAGCCCTGTCCTCGGGATGTCTCTCCGCGAGTCAGTCTTGGCTTGTCCCCGTGCCCAACACCGTGATTCCAGAGTCCCCCTCTGTGCCGCTCCGGCGGACCCGCAGGCATCCCTGGGTGATGCTGTTACCCAGTTATTTAGTCACCCATGGCGGAGGGGAGATGTGTTCTTAGTTTGTTGTCGTGTTTGCCATCTATCGTAAAGAAATAAGGCGACATTTATTTATTGAAGGGGAGGTTGTGTTTTGTTTTGTTTTTTTCCCTCCCCCGGAGATGGTCAGGCCGGTATTGTTCTGGAAATGGCCACAAGCGCACACATGCTTTGTTGACAACATGTGTGTGCTTAGGGGATGAGGAGCTGCCGGGGCTGGCGTGTGTAAGTGTGTGCGTGCAGAATGCAGGTGATACAGCTGAGCTGAGAGCGGTGAGCTGCGCCGTGCGATCCCCGGAGCCGGCAGGCAGTCGGGACCGTGCACATGCACTGAGATAGACGCTGCTGCGGGTATGATTTTGTTGAAAATGCTCGCTGCCGAGTTTCCGTGTATCTGGAAATGCCAGCTTCAGAGCTGCTTCGCCTTTCTCTGAGGTCACCGAAGCCTTGTGGGTCCTTTTAGTGAAACAGACACATGGTTTTGCGTGTCGTTACAGTCATCCTGAAGCTGGTTCTGGGACCTCAGGCTAAGCTCTGTATGAAGAAAAAGTGAAAGGAACTTGGGGCAGCGGGGAGGGGGGGGTGTGCAGGGGGAAATGGATTTGTTTTTCTTAAGGATTGACATTACTTTGCTCCTGAGCTATAAGCAACAAAGTTGACTATATATGTATTCTTCCTTGCGTTTTGTTATTTTATTACCGTGAGTTAGATATTTGTAAAGTATCATTTTCCTGCCTTGCTGTAAAAAGGATGTGTGAGAGTTTCACAAAGTTAAAACTGGAGTCAGAATAATTGGTCTAAATTTGACTGATTGGTAATGTACGTTCCTTGCGCCATACTCTAATTCCAGCAGCAGTCAGCGGTCTGTCTTATGATGCCTGTCCAGAACCTTTGTATGTTGGCTGAGATTGACTTTATCGTTCCCAGAGTAGAACACCTGCTCCGTGAGGAAGGTTTTTTTTTTTTTTTAACTTTATTAAATATGATGGTGTATCTTTTTTTATTCTGGGTGACACATTGCCACCAGAAGCATCCATGTTTGAATTTTGTTATAAGGGAGGGATTTTAATTGTAGTTAGGGAGTTTAATCTCCGTGTTTTAAAATCTAGAAGTAGGGGTGGACATCGCACCAGTCTGTCACTAGCAGGGGACAGCCGTCAGCTAGTCTTGTTGAAATCACCCTGCATTTCGATCATATTTCAATCACAAAACATTCGCTCCAGCTTCGTGAAAGGGTCGCGATGGGCAGTGACATAAAGAGGCACAGTCCCCAGCTCTCCGGAGCTTACCGTTCTGACAATATTGTTCACTGAAAGCATCCTTGGGGACCTTAAAATTTTTTGCATTTGGGGGGTTTGAGAGGCTAAGGAATTCATTGTATTACCAGCTACTCTGGGGAAGGCCAGGGCGCCTTGGAATCCTGCATAGAACCTGCTCCACATACCTGCAGAGTAGCATTTATTCTAATAAATTATGCAGTGTCCCCTAAGAAGTTTGGAAGAATGCTGAGATTGCAAATATCACGTTTTTTATTGTCTAATAAACACGCTTGAAGTGGTTTATATTACAGGTTATGTTTTTTTTTTTTTTTTTTGTTCGTGTCATGCCTGACATTTTACTGTCGGAAATTATTTGCCTTATCCTGAACCCAACCATTTCAAAGTTGCAAATCTGTCACTTTTCTTTGTCAGCATAGTGTAGTGACAGGTGATTAAAATCTCGGGACAGGGTGCTTCCCTGGTTTTGTAATATTGCAGAACCTCTTCCAGCCAGTCCCTTACCTAGTCCAACGCCCACATGCCACGGAGCAGCTGATCATGTAACACACATGGCTGCGAGAACAGCATGCGCTCTGCCAGAGTCAGAGCCTGGGAGCTGGGGAACAATTGCATCGCAGTGAGCCACCGGGAGCCGCGGTGCCAGCAGCTCCCTCGCTCGCTCGTACAGACGGCTCGCTCTAGTTTCTTCAGCACCCTTCCCGCGGGAGGTGTCAGACCAGCAGCTCCTGCTCAAGGGAGACAGCACCCACTTTCTGCAGCTGTAGCCTCCAGATCTGAAGCGTGACACCCAGAGCCGTTTCCATTTCTGCTCTGAGTAGGAAGTAACCTGGTAGTGCGGTAAGCAAATACTTTTCAAGTCTGCAGAGAAAAAGTTGATTCGTAATGCTCCTGATGTGATTTTGTCCTTGCATGTCTGAAGCCTATTGCAGTAAACTGTACAAGTGAACTGGTTTTAAAAAAAAAAAAAGCCCTTTTCTAAAGGGTTGTAGATAATTTGACCAAAAATACTCTCGAGTTTCATTTCCCTTGTTCTAAAAAGTCAGTTGAGAGACAGCCAGCAGCGCCATTTAAAAGGCCTGTGGATTCTCTTGGTTTGGAGCCAGTGATCCTCAAGGAGGTGGCTGCATTTCCTTGCTGGGAACGCTTGTGCTTTGGTTTTAGGGGTGATGTTTATCTCTGCTGTTTGTTGGCACGTGAATTCACTCCGATAGAGGTGCACTGGTTTTGCAGTTAGTGACTCTAGCCCAGCCGTGGGCAAACTACGGCCCCAGGGCCGGATCCGGCCCGTTCGGCTGTCCTATCCGGCCCTCGGAGCCGAAAGAGCGGAGGGTTCTCTTGCTCTCCCCTCCGCTCCTTCACCAGCAGCCCAAGATGAGAGTGCCAGCATGGTCAGGTTGCTTTTGTTCCAGCCCTCCGGTCCAGTTTAAGAACCCATGGTGGCCCTCGAGTCAAAAAGTTTGCCCATCCCCTCTCTAGCTGGAGGAGGAGCAGGGAGGTGCTTCTCTGGAGCCAGGCAGGACTGGGTTTGAGCCCCAGCCCCACCACTTACTGGCTTCATAGCCTTGGGCAAGTCACCCTGACCTCTCGGGTCTGAGTTTCCTCATCAGCAGAATGGAATTTGCTACGAGGATTAGAGGCGATACATACAAACCTCAGCACGGTTCCTAGCACTTGTGCTGAGGGGGTATTAAGGGCTCAATAAATGGTAAGACACCATTGATGTGGAGTGTAACTACAGATTGTTTTGGCTCCCGAGACGTAGAAGTCTGGTGCTGCAATCTGCATACTTTCATTTGTGCAGATTTGGGATGAAAAAAGTTGCAAATATTTGTCTTGGAGCGTACCTCAGTCTTGCAGGTGCAGCGTGCGTATTGGATCTGGGATACGGCGCCGTGTGCCGCTGAACTTGGTGGAGACAATAAAACTTGGCTCCAGGTTCTGTGTTCCCACAGGCTGTGCGTGCTTAAGCCTATTCAGAGCTTCTCTGGTAAAGGGGTGTTTAAGGCATGAATGTGTCTCAGTGAGTTCTGTGTCCACAGCTGAATCATGTGCAAAGCCTTGTGTAAATGCTCATGGTTAATGAAAGCCACAGAGTGCCGGCTAGAATCAGTGACGGCATCAGACGCTTATTTTAGCTAATCTGTTTATTTACGTAGCAGGTATCTTTGATTTTTTACAAACAGTTGTGAACATTTTCTCTTAAAGATTCCTCTTGCTCTTCCGAGGTTCAGTTATAAACTGTTATGAGAGCTGGCTAGAGGTTTGAGTGCCCTCGGCATTTTTGCTTTGGTGGCAGAAGGGGACAAAAGCTCAGTCCTTTGACCTGTCAGATGTGACCGACGCTCCGCTTCGGGTCTACTCCTGCAGATCGCGTGCAGTCCCAGCCTTGTTTCAACCAAAAAGGCAGTTTTATGGTAAACTGTGACTTTTTTTTTTTAAGAGTTTAAGAGATTGATTTTTTTTTAATTTTAAGAGATTAAGGTTTTTTTTAAATCAGTTTAAGAGATTGATTACTTTGAAAATTCGAGTTTTATTCAGTGCGGAGAGCTTTTAAAATAGGATTTCTTAGTCTGTCACTTTTGCAGGATATTATTGTGGTAAGTCTGTGAGCCCACGAGTTACCAGAGACTTTTCACATAATAGACACATCAGATTACCTCAAGGGAACCTGCTAATCTTTATTTTCATTTATTTGTGAGCCAGCTCCAGGGGCTCGCCCATCAGTGGAATCAGTCACTGGTATTGGATGGCGGGTAAAGACGGATTGGCAAGCAATGATCTTAGCCTCTCTCACGTCTGATTGTGCAGAACACTTGAAAAAACTTAATCTTGGCAGAATGCTTAATAATAGCACTTACACTATGTGAATCCAGACTGACTAAACAAATACAGTGTAGATGATTGAGTTATGTGTTTTTTCTCAATTATAATAGTTTTTGTTTGGTTGGGTTTGTTTGTTTGTTTTTTGTTTTTTTGGTTAATCCTTACCTGAAGATATTTTCCCACTGATTTTCAGAGAGAATAGAAGTGAGGGGGAGAGACACAAAGAACTATCGATGTGAGAGACACATCAATTGGTGTCTTCCTCGCACCTGACCAGGGCCTGGCATTGAGCCTGCGCCAAGAGGTACATGCCCTTGCCTGGAATCGAACCCCGGACCTTTCAGTCTGTGGGTGGAGGCTCTATCCACTGAGCCAAACCAGCTAGGGCTATACTATATTTTTGAAGTATATTTTCTTGGGAAGGAGGGGTGCTATTTTTTAAACTATTATTTTTTCTGGGTTGCTGGAGTCAAATGGCCTAGTAGAGAAGTAGATGCTTCTGTAGTTTCTAGGTGAACCAGAGAGTGTGGTGAGAAGGGATTGTTGGAGGAATGATGCAAAGAATGGCACTGGAGCTGAATGTTTTGGTCTTTGCTGTGCACGTGGCGTCAGAGGGTTATGACTACGTGGATTTCAGAGGTGCCAGCATTGGAGAGCTCGTTTGTCCTTGATGCCAGGGGAGAACATACTTATATTCTTTATTATATCTATACTTTCAGCTTTAAATTTTTTATTCCACTCGGGGGATTCAGTGGGAAGTAGCTTCTGAATTACACCCGGTGACTTACAAAATGAGATTTATAACTAGACCCTTATGAATTGTTTTCACTCTTTTGAATGTGTCATTTTCATATATCTAGAGTGAAAATTGAAACACGTTGTCAAGTGCGTTTGTTTGTTTGGGGAGGTGGCAAGTAGTGTTGGTGACCTCAGTTACATGGATAAGTCTTCATTCTTTTCAGTTCCTCTTACGGCTGCACCCAGATGCCCAGGGACTTTCCTGTGTTAATGTACTCTTAGGAAGCCTGGCAGCTCTCCTTCCTTCCTCTCTTCCTTTTTTTTGTTTTCTTCCTTCCTTCCTTCCTTTGCAACATAAAGTCAGTCAAATTAACTGAGAAAAAGTTTAGAAAAAATAAATGCCCATAGGGTAGAATTGGTTAAATAAATTATGGTATATTCATGAAATAGAACAGATTTTATTTAGTTGCAAAAAGAATGAAGAAACTATATATATATTGCTGTGGAAATCTCTAAACTGTATTGTTAATGAAAATAAGGCATATAACAAACAGTGCATAGAATGTGTTACTATTTGTAAAATATTTGGGTGGGGATTTTCCTACATTTTACAAAATAACTCTAAGAAATGAATAATCTGTTTTATCAGAAACTTTTGGTTAAAAGTTGGGGGACTGAACTGGATGACGAGAGAGATGCTTCGCTGTATTTTTTAAAGTAAAATTTTAATTAAAACAGACAGTAACATAGAAAAGTAGGGAATTCATAGGTATACACAGAAGAATCCCAGGATCTTCTGTATGATCAGCAGATTGCACAGATTATTTCTAGAACCAGACATAGATTAGCACCCCAGAGCTGCCCATCCCGTCCCTCCACGTTACTGCTCTCCCAGAGGTTGCCCCTATTCTGACTGTCATCATACCGTGAATTAGTTCTGCTTGTTTTTGTTGTTTTTAAGCTTTTTATAAATGGAATACAATATGTACTTATTTGTACTGTGTACTAAAGGAAATAAGAATAGCCTTCCTTAGCTCAAAATTATATTTATAAAATCTACCCATATTGTATATAACAATAATTTATTCTCATGTAATACTCCATTATATGCCATCTATAATAATAAAAGTGTAGTATGCTAATTAGACCAGACGTCCTTCGGGGCGACCTTCCGGAGGAAGCGCGATGGTGGGAACTGAGCCCCTTGCACGAATTCGTGCATCGGGCCTCTAGTATATAGTAATTTATTTGTTCATACCATCACTGATGTACATTCGGATTGTTTCTGGTTTTGGCTAGCATGAGTAATGATGCTCAATTTACTACATGTTCTTCTGTTCTTAAGACTTTTGATTCGTGTGAATGTATTCCTATTAAATATATATGTATATATTTTTAATCCTCACCCAAGAATATTTTTTCCATTGATTGTTTTGAGAGAGTGAAAAGGAGGGGGAGAGATAGAGAGAGAAACATCAATGTGAAAGAGATACATCGATTGGTTGCCTCCCACATGCGCACCCCTCCCCCCCATATGTGCCCTTGACCGGAATCAAACCCAGGACCATTCAGCCCACAGGCCAGTGCTCTATCCACTGAGCCAAACCAGCTAGGGCTGTTTTTTTGTTTGTTTGTTTTGTTTTGTTTTTTAAGGGATCCCCTCCCTGCCAGGTAGCTCAGTCGGTTGGAGCATCATCCCCTACACCAAAAGGTTGCCTGTTTATTCCTGGTCAGGACACATTCCTAGGTTGTGGTTCAGTCCCTGTCCAGGCACGTGTGGGAGGCAGCCAATCACTGTTTCTCTCTCACATCCATGTTTTTCTCTCTCTCCCTACCTCCCTCTCTCCAAACATTAGTTAACATGTCCTCAGATGAAGATTTTTAAAAAATAAAAATGTCCCCTAATTGATCCATAGGAAAATTGTAATGTCCTATTTAAAATTAAATATTAAGATACTTAGTGGGGCAAAATAATTTCTTTTTACGTTCTCAAAGACCTGGCTTGTGTTTCCACAATATTAAGAGAGTTCCCAAGCCTACCTAAGAGAAAACTCTGTATTCTTTTATGCTTAAATAAAGAGGAGTTAAGTGTGAAGGAAAAAGTCTTAAAAATAATTACAGCTCTTGGAGGATTTGTTTTTGTAACTGCTAAATATTTATTTTACTATCTCATTTCATAATATTGAAGTCACAATCTTTTGTGAATTGCTAATTATTAAAAATACTTTTACTTAAAGTAATTTTTATAACTGCCAAATATTTAAACTCTTTGGAAACCCAGGATTTTAAACAAATAACAACATGAAAAACTTAATTATAGGTAACCTTGTTTTGAATATTGAGAAATTAGGTAGACCTATCAATGAGTCGGTTGGTGGCATATAATTAGATGTGCCCTGTACTTTAATAACTGCTGAGGCCTCGTCATTTCTATTAAAGACTGCATTTGATCAAGTTTTTTGCTCTAATTGCAGTAATGCCATTTCCCCTTCTTTTTGCCCAAACTTGGGATAAGATTAAAGGATAAACACGTAAAGCAGCGGTCTCGTCCACGGGCAGTTTTGCCGGCAGGGGAGGTTGGCAGTGTCGGGACACACCTCTGATAGTCACGAGTGGGGCCAGGCTGTGCTGTTGGCATCTGGTGGGCAGAGGCGGGTGTTGTTAAATATTCTGTAGCCCCCTCAGCAAAGAATTCTGGTCTCAAATGTCACTGCTGAGGCTGAGAGACCCTCTGTGAAGCAGCTAATTAGACTGAGGCTACGAGGCAGGTAGGGTGTTGGCACTTCGTCAGACTCAGCACGTGAAACTCATACTTAGTGTATCCCGTCTAGAGAAGAAAATAAGCCAGGTAGTTTTCCAAATAATAATAGAGTTTTAAATATGAAGGCTGATCTTAGGATAAGTTTTAGTGGACACGTCACCTTTTTCTAAATAGGCTATTTATAGTCTCTTACTGGTAAAGCCAGATTATCTTGGAATATAGCTGTTACCTAAAAGGTTATTCACAAAGAGAAGAAGGAAAACCTTTATATATACAGTACCTCCCAGCAAAAACTTTTAGGGGTATAGTTTTTTTTCAAAAGCAGATACAAGTTTACATTTATAGCTGTTTGACATAGAATATTTTTAAAGTTCACACAATATGGCAATCTTAAAAACACTTAATATTGCTAAGTGAGAAAATGTTTAACTTAAATTTGGAAAATACATACATAGTAGAAAAAGATCTAATTTCAAGTGGCAATTTCTCCCTGTTTCATTGTGATAAAGAATATATGCACACTTCTGCATCTATTCTAACTTGTCCGGTGTTATCACAAAATCCAAAAGATAGTCTGTTCTGCCATCCAGTCTCTCCTCAACCTTTTCTTCACCTCAAATTGAAAGTTAGTTTTTTCTTCTTTTCTTTAAAGACGATTTATGTCTGTTGGGCCAGCTGGTGCACTGAGGACTAAGAGTCCACACACCCACGCTGCAGGCTCGGACAGTTCCAGCTCTACAACTGTTTTATAATTATATATCGGATCCATATGGATTAACTGGATTTATAGCTACCGTTTGTCCTTTGGAACTAAACCTAACAATACAGTGATGGTCTGTATCATATCTATAAGTTAGAATTACATAGGTAATATTGTAGTTAACAATCTATCGTCTGACTCTAACTATATCTTAGCTTTCTAGGATTATAGTTTACAGTAAACTCTACTTCAGTAAGCTTGACTACCTGCTCACAGATTATTTTTAGACATAGGTATGTACCCTATGTAATGTGTCTGGGTCTCTGTGTTCATTTAAACAGAGTTGCCTTTGACATTAATGTCTTTGGAAGTTATCTTTTGACGTTTACAGACAGTTCTTCCCAGGGCCCTTTGGGGGCAGCCGGAAGCCTTGCAGAAACAGGATTTATTCCGCGGACCAGTGCAGCTCTGCACTTAGTGCCCCTCCGTGCGGTTACAGGTCCCCGGCGCCAGGAGCACGTGGGACGTTAACTTGTCTGTTAATTGAAAGTCACAGTCAGGAGTGCGCTCTGCCAGATGGTTTCTCTGTCTGTAATGTCTTGCTCTGGAAGAGTGTACGTATGAAGGGATTCTTGAAGAAGAAAAGGGTGCTGGCCGTGAGGTAAAATACCATTGTAGGTAGGGTAGGTGGTACGTGGGTGTCTTTTACTCCACATTTGCTAACGCAAAGAATTCCTTCTGAAACCTGGATGTCCAAACTCACTCTATTCATCTGAACCATTCCTTGAAACAGTCTGGGAAGAGGAGGAAGAAATTGGCAACACCAAGTAGATATGAATTTTTAAAAATCACTTTCCTCCCAGCTTCAGGGGAGCTCTTCCATTAGCATACCACATTTTTCTTTCAAAGAAAAAAGTTCTCTTAAGCTTTCTAGGAAAAGAAAAACAGTGGTCAGGAAAAGCTCCTGGGAGATGCATTTGAGCTAGATCTTGAAAGATGGCTACGATTTTATTTATCATGGGTGGTGGGTGTTCTAGGTAGAAGGAAGGAATGGGTCAGTGGTGGGGGAAGTCAGGTGCCTTTGAGAAATAGCATGGGGATGCTGGTGGGAGAGGAGGACATGGAGAAGGACTGGGAAGCCAGTGGGGCTCAGGTGGTGCGGGGTTTGTAATGCCTTCTCCCGGGCTGTAGCAGCCAATGAGAGCTTGTAGCTGGGAGTTATACGATCCAAATGCTTTAGGAAAGTACAGTTTAACAGCGGTCGCCAGCTGGTGGTCTGTGAGGTCCAAACAGCTGGTGACCGCTGGTTTAGAAGGTCCCACACGTAACAGATGCTCAATAAATGTGTTGAGCCCTGGTCAGTGTGCTCATTGGTTAGAGCATCTGCCCTCGGCCGCAAACCAAAGGATTGTGGGTTCAAATCCCCGTCAAGGGTATGTACCCGGCTTGCAGGTTTGGTCCCCAGCCCTGGTCAGGGTGCGATGAGTCGGTGCCCCTCTGTCTCTCTCAGTACCTCTCAAAATAAGTAAATAAAGGTGTCCACATTTACTAAAAGCCTAGTGATATTTTGAGGTTTAGTGTACATTTTAGGTGTTTTCGTGCTTGGTTACATTATGTTTGTACTTTTTAAAAATTGTCTTTCATCCACACTTGCATCTAAAGGGTATTAAACGTGAATCTGAATGGGTTTGATGAGTTCATTTATTTTTTCAAGTTTAGGACTAGTTGTTTTGTTTATTACCGAAATAATAGATGTTCACTGTAAGCACATTAGAAAATCTTACCTCCTCATCCCCACCCCTCAGTCATCTCTTCTCTGGTAGGATTTTATTTTAAGGAAGAAAAGATAATTGTGATTAAATACTCATCTAGCTTTTGCTCTCTGAGGCGTCCCTGTGACTCACTTTTCAGTCAGTGGGCCTTAGTTTCCTCTCTTTATGAAAGAGAATAATTCTTATTTGATAGGAACTTCGTGATTTTTAGATAAATGTCGTTTTTTATTTCTGTTGGTCTTTTATTTCTGTTGGTAATATTCTGTTGGTTTTTTATTTCTGTTGGTCTTTTTTGCTAGGGAGGAGCTGGGAGGGATTGAGTGAGTACTTGAACAATGTTTCTATGGTCAAAACTCCCTGTGTTTTCTCTGTCCACATTTCTTGAAGACATTGCGGAAGTGCTGATAGAAAAGTGTAGCGTGGCCAGCGTGGTCAGTGGTGGTCAGCCTGTGAGCCTGGAGGTCACGGTTTGATTCCCGATCAGGGCACATGCCTGGGTTGCGGGCTGGAACCCCAATGTGGGAAGTGCAAGAGGCAGCGAATCGATGATTCTCTCTCATCCTTGATGTTTCTCTCTCTCCTTTTCTCTCTGAAATCAATAAAAAGTATACTTAGTATATTTTTTTTAAAAAAAAGAAAAATGTGAGAGTTCTTTGACTTTGGTAAGGGAGGTACATTTAAAGGTATTATAATAAAACCCACATTCATAATTAAAACCTTTTCTTCAACAAAAATAGATGAAGGGAAATTAGACTTAGTCATACATTCCCAGGCTACTGACTGGAATGGGAAATCTGTTTGGTCACGTTGGCTTGGTTATCTTGACCACTCATTGATTTGGGTTATGACAGAAATTATTTATAAAACAAAATAACAAGCAAGCAAACAAATATTTATTCAGGTTTTTGACTGTTTACATCTAAATATAGCACATAGGTTGTGAAGAGCTGTGTTGTTGTTTTTTTAAATTAAGAAAAGCATTGTAGCTGAAACCGGTTTGGCTCAGTGGATAGAGCATCGGCCTGTGGACTGAAAGGTCCCAGGTTCGATTCCGGTCAAGGGCATGTACCTTGGTTGCGGGCACATCCCCGGTGGGGGGTGTGCAGGAGGCAGCTGATCGGTGTTTCTCTCTCATCGATGTTTCTAACTCTCTATCCCTCTCTCTTCCTCTCTGTAAAAAATCAATAAAATATATTTTTTTAAAAAAGAAAAGCATTGTAAAAGGCACCCAAATTGAAAAGTAAAACTGTCATTTTTTGCAGATGACACAATACTGTATATAGAGTACCCCAAAGATTCCTCAAAACAGTAGAACTGATAAATGAATTCAATGAAGTAGCAAGATACAAAATAAGTTTCTAGAAATCAGTTACATTTTTATACAGCAATAATGAACTATCAGAAAGGGAAACTAAGAAAATAATCCATTTTAAAATTGCATTAAAAAATACCTTTGAATAAATTTAACCAAGGATGTGTAAAAGGCTTGTACTCAGAAAATTATAAGACATTGAAGAAGATACAAATAAATGGAAGCTTGTACTGTATTCATGGGTAGGGAGGATTAACATAATTAAAATGTTTCATACTACCCAAAGCAATATATAGATTGAACGCGATTTCTATCAAGATACCAAAGGCGTATTTTACAGAACTAGAACAAATGTCCCAAAAATGTATATGGAACCACAAAAGACACTGAAGTAGCCTCAGCAATCTTGAAAAAGAAGAAAAAGTTGGAGGAATCACACTACCTGACATCAGACTATACCACAAGGCCATAGTAATCAAAACAGCATGGTGCTGGCATAAAAACAGACATACAGACCAATGGAACCAGAATAGAGGCCAGAAATAAACTCACACTTTTATGTTCAATTAATATTTGACAAAGGAGTCAAGAACATGCAGTAAACATAAATGGTATTGGGAAAATGGGACAGATATATGCGGGGGTGGGGAGAAAAGAAATTAAACCACTTTCTTACACCACACATAAGAATAAACTCAAAATGGATTACAGACTTAAATGTAAGACTCAAAACTATAAAAATAATTTTTTAAAAAACATAGGCAGTAAACTCTCAGACATTTTTTGTAGCAATCTTTTTTCTGAAAAGTTCTCAGGCAAGGGAAACAAATGGGACTGCATCAAACTAAAAAGTTTTTGCACAATAAAAAAAAAAACCCCACCAAAATGAAAACCCACTGAATGGGAGAACATATCCGCCCAAGATACACTGAAATGGAGTTAATATCTAAAATTTATAAAGAACTTAAACAACTCAACACCTAAAAAAACAACCCAATTAAAAAATGGGTGAAGGCCTGAAGAGACACTTTTCCATGGAGAACATACAGATGGCCAGGACACGTGTGTAAGATGCTCTACTTCACTAACCAGGAAATACAAATTCCAGCCACGAGATACCACCCCACCCGCCGGAATGGCAGTGGGCAGTAAGCCAGCCCAGAGTGCGGGTGAGGGTGCGGAGGAGAGGGACCCTCGGGCACTGTTGGTGGGACTGCAGGCGGCTGCAGCCACTTTGGAAAACAGTATGGACTGTCTCAAAAATTAAAAATGGACCTGCCTTATGACCCAGCACTTCCCCTTTGGAAATATATCTGAAGGAACCCGAGACACTGATTGGAAGGAATATATGTACCCCTTTGTTCATTGCAACCTTGTTTATAATAGCCAAGATTGTAAGGCAGCCCAGACAGGTGATGGGCTATAGAATTGTATCTCTAAAATCCATATAATCATATTAACCAATGTCATCCCAATAAATTCAATAAAATGTTTCAAAAGAATTACATAGGGCTTCCGCCTCGGCTCCCTTCTCCCCCGTGTCCCCCTCTCTGCCACTGCCCCCCTCCCCCAGCCACCCACCCGCTCCCTCTCCCTCTCCCATCCCTTTCTCAGCACCAAAAAAGAAACAAAACGAAACAAGAAACATTATATAAAATGTACCTCCCTAAGTCAATGTTTTCTCCACCTACTCGTTTGTCTGCAAACCAGGAGTGCTCCCCTCCTCCCTGGCGGGGCCTCGGCTGTCCACAGCTCCCTCTGTAGACGCCCCGGCGCAGGGGGACCGTGGCCCCAAAAGTAACAGAGCTGGCGTTCAGGAGGAGGTCGTTTTGCATCAGGTTGTTCATTCAGAAACATGGTGGTTTGGTATTTTTGTCTCAACTGAAATAAGCACTGTCATTCACAGTTCAGTGTAGAGAACCATGATTTGGAAAGGGTAATTAAGAATTCTGTGTGAGAAAAAATGGGCGATTTGAACACCAGCGTGGCCTGCTCAGGTATTACTGACAGGAGGTATGCCAGGGAACAAGCAGCCAAGAATGATTCTATCTGATTCTAGGGTTTTTTCTCTTGTCGCAAGCAGAGTGTTAAATTTCCACATGTTCTTCAGCCTTTTTTTTCTTTTTCTTTTTTTTAAATGTTTTTATTGATTTTAGAAAGAGGGAGAGCAATAGAAACATCGATGAGAGAAAAACAGTGATTGCTTGCCTCCTGCATGCCTTTCGTCTAGCTCTGAGCTGATATTTTAGTGAGGTCACAGTCACTAACAGACTTGTCCATATGATACGTGTGTGTGTGTGTGTGTGTGTGTGTGTGTGTGTGTGTGTGTTCGTTCCTATGGACTGTTCTATGCTTTCATTAAACTGAAGAGTTGAGGTGTGCTGTCGCATGAAGATGTATTGATTTTCCCCCTTTGCTTTACCTGTCATCTGGCATTTAATGAAAAAATCTTGCTCGAAAGTCGCAGGTCCCTTGAGGGCAACAAACACAATACTCAAAATGAAACTAGGTTTCTGAAGCATGCCCGCGCGCACAGAAGCCGTTTTGGTCTTGACTTTGAAATTATCCCCTTTTCTTTGAAGTGGTCCTATTTTGGAGTGGTTTTAAATTTCAGAACTTCCTGAAGTGAACATGAACATACTTTAATATTTTCTTATGTGGTGGTTATACACAGGTTTAGAGAAAGCTTCATCTCTCAGACAAACGTGTTCTTCAGTGAGACGGAAGGGGAACGGCCTCAGGCCTGAGAGTGTACGCGGGACGGAGCGTGTTTTCGGCAGGAATTCCAGATGGTTCTGGGCAGCGGGGTTACAGACCCCCCTGGGCTCTTGTGGGTTAGTACTCGGAGTTTGTGTTTTTATATTAGAATCATCATTACAGTATAACGAAGAGGAAACTAGGCATTTTTCATTTACCGTTGCTATCTTCTGCTGCGTGTCTTTTTCCTTGTGGTTGATGTGTTCTGAAATGTGGAGCTTAAGCTGTGGCTTTATCAAACAGGAATGGGAATTTAAATGGTCTACGTCATCTTTGATCGTTTTCTTTCTTTATCCTCTACATCTCAGGAGCAAATGCTGTGCCCTGCCCCCTTGCTGGCTCCCTGCCACCTTCCGCAATGCCTGCATTCCTCAGCCTGGTTCTGTCCCTGCTCTTTACCTTACCCCGTCATCCCCACCGTCATCCCCACCGTCATCCCCGGGAAGAGGCCTCGGGCTGGGCTGTATCGCCATCACCCCCTGAATATGTCGTACTCACTCGTGGGGGCAGCTTTACTCACGTGTCTTTTCTCTTCCTCTCTGCCTTTCGGACCCTTCCCGTCCCTCTGCACAGGGCCTTCCCCAGCCTACCCATCATACACCTTCCTGTGCTTTTCAATAATTGTATGGCACCTTTAAAACAAATACGCTTTCTTGCCTGGGCCAGTATTGCTAAGTGGTTAGAGTGTCGGCCTGCATGCTGAAGGGTTGCAGGTTCGATCCCCAGCCCTGGTCCAGATGAGTGCGGGAGGCAACCAACTGATGTCTCTCACATCGATGTTTCTCTCTATCTGGCTAGCTCCCTCTATCTCGGTCTCTCAAGAAACAACGATCACGCCCCCTACTGGGGACCAAGCCTACAACCCATGCATGTACCCTGACCGGGAATCAAACTGGCAACCTTTCTGTGCCAACCGAGTCACCTGGCCAGGGCCTAGCATGCTTTCTGGTGGAGGCATGGGACTGAATAGACTCACCCAAGGAACAGTGTTCAATGTGGTGATGGTCTCCCCCTGAGAAGTGTGGTGGGCCAGTGTTGTCCTTGGGAAAACTCTCTTATACCATGCTGAGGTTGTGGCTCATCCCATTTAGGGTCACACCTGTTTCAAGGCCGTAGATAAAATGCCCCTTGACCCAGGCATCCCAGCCTGAGATTAATGAGCTCAATTCTGTGTTTGAAAGTCAAATGGAAAGTATGGCAAAACTAGATAGTCTGGCCAGAAGTGACCACAGGCGATTTTTGTATCTGTTAGCAAAAATAAGAAGTGTGACCTGAATGCAGTCTTACCATTTTTTAAAACGATATTCCCTGGGAACATGGCAGTGGGGGGAGGGGGGATAAGGGGGTACACGGTACCCCTGAATGTTGGAAAGGGTGGGAAGCACTGTGCGGCTGTAGGCAACCAGGGGATTAGCAGGACAATGGAAACCGGTCATCAGCACGACAGTGAGCGGCAGTGGTGGAGGGACCCCCAGGTGGACCGGGGAAACGGGCTCCCACGGGGAAGCCACCGCCAGGAGCCATCCAGACCCTCTGACCCGGCAGTGGAGTTCCCATTGCATCACGGCTGTGAGCGCCAGGGTGCAGTGGGCTAGCCAGTAAGTCGGTAACGGCATTTTAGATAAAATACCATTATTTTCCGGTAATCTTATTGTCTTTGGGCTGTTAGCATCCAGCTAGCCTCTTTCATTTTGTTTGTTTATTATTTTTAATTGAGGTATAATTCATTTATCATTTTAAAGTGTTCAACCCAGTGGTTTTTAGTATTTTCAGAAGGCTATGCAACCATTTCCAATATCTGTTTCCAAAATATTTTCATCATCCCAAGAAGAAACCTGGAACCTTCCTACCCCTAACTCTTATCAATCACTCATTTACTTTCTGTGTCCATAGATTTGCTGTTCTGATTATCTTATATAATAAGAGAAGAACATGCTAATTACCGTTACGCCCTGAGGTGTAACTGATCACAGGTCTGCAGGAGGGTGGGGCAGCAGAGAGCTATAGGAGGGGGCAGGGCAGCAAGCTGTGAGGGGGTGGGGGGAGCTGCAGGAGGGCAGCAGCGACCCACTGGTGCATGGACTTGTGTGCAGGGCTACCAGTTTCATACAAATGGAATCATACAATGTGTATGTAGCCTTTTGTGTGGCTTCTTTCACTTAGCACAACCTTTTTAGGGTTCATCTGTCAGTGCTTCCTTCCTTCTGTGACTAGTAATATTCCACTGTGTGGATATACGGTATATTTTATTTATGGATTCATCAATTGGTGTATATTTGGATTGTTTCCACTTTTTAGTTGTTATGAATAATGCCGCTGTGAACATTTATACACAAGTTTTTGTCTGAATGTCTATTTTCAGTTCTCCAGTATATACCTAGGAGTGGAATTGCTGGGTCATATGGTAACTCTGTGTTAAACATTTTGAGGAACTGCCAGACTGTTTTCAAAAGTGGCTGTACCTGTTTATATTCCCTCAGCAATGTGTGCAGCTTCCAGTTTCCCCATATCCCGGCCAGCACTGCTCTTCCCCAGTCTTTTCTTAAGACCATCCTGCTAGGTATAAAGTTGTATCTGATTGTGGTTTTGATTTGCATTTTTCTAATGGCAAAATATTTTAAGCATTATTTTCCTGTACATATTGGCCATTTGTTTATCTTTTTAAGTCTATTCAAATGCTTTGCCCATTTTTAAACTGGGCCTTTGTCTTCTTATTGTTGAATTGTAGGAGGTTTTTTCCTGTATTCTGGATGCTAGACCCTTATCAGATCTAGTTTTACAAATATTTTTTCCCATTCTCTGGGTTGTCTCGTTACTATTTTGTTGTTGTTGTTATTAATCCTCACATGAGGATTTTTTTCCTTTGCTTTTCAGAAAGAATGGCAGAAAGTTAGGGCGGGGGAGGAGAGGAGGAAGACAGGGAGGGGGAGGAGAAGAGAGAGAAACATTGATGTGAGAGAGACATATCAATAGATTGCCTCCCACAAGCAAACACACAACCCACGTATGTGCCGTTGACCAGGAATGAACCCAGGACCCTCTAGTGTGCAGACCGGGGCTCTAATCACTGAGCACACTGGCCGGGGCGTCTCTGTACTTTCATGATAGTGTCCTTTGATGCACAAAAGTTTTTAATTTTATAAACTTCAGTCTTATTCTTTCTTTGCTGTAGTCTGTTTCATTTTTTAAACTTAATTTATCTTCACAATCTTTTCCTTTCTCTCATCTTCACTACCTCATGTTCACTATGGAAAAATGCTCATATCCAATTCTAAAATTACATAAATCTCTGCTCTACCATCTATAATCTACAATTTTTTAAGAAAAATCTTCTTGCCCATACCATGTAGCTCAGAGGTTGAGCATCAACCCATGAACCAAGAGGAAACTACATGCCCAGAGTGTGGGCTCCATCCCCAGGAGGGGGGTGCAGGAGGCAGCTGATCAGTCATTCTCATCATTGATGTTTCTCTCTCCCCCTTCCTCTCTCTGAAATCAATACAAATATATTTTAAAAAAGAAAGATCTTCTCAAATAGAAATGAGAAAGGAGCCAGTACTGAAATCCACATGTCCTGGGAGCTTTGCCTGTGTCATCAGATTAAATAGTGTGGGCGTTGTTATTCTAGCTTTACAAGGAACACGTTGAGATTGAGTCAGATTAATTGGCTTGTCCAAGGTGATACGTCTGGTGAAGTGGCATATTGGGGTTCATACTAAGATCTCTTATTTCTACACTTAAAATTTTTTTCATTTAATTCATTAATGACTATAGTTATGCTGGAGCGATTAGAAGGAAAAGGGGTAGGGAGAAGAGCAAAGGAGGTAAAGAAGGATTTGATTTATAAACATAATCTAAATGTACATTTCAAATATGAGAAAGTTAAATCTGCTCTTTAACAGGAGTTCTTAGATTGGGGGTTGTGGACCCCTAGGACATCCATGGATGGGGTTCTAGAACGGGCAAACTCCTTGATAATTACATGTAAAATTTTGTATGTTCATTTCTATGGAAGAGAAGATGTGTATTTTTCTAAATATTCTCCACAGTTTAAGAGTGCAGCTAAGGAGAGGAACACAAAGACTTATGGGAAGGAAAAGGCAGGTGATATATTAGCAGTTTGTCTTTTTCCATTGGCCATGTTTTGGGTATGTCATGGTTTGGGTTAAACCTTCCCATCTGGCTTCAAATATTTTTGTCTTAGACTATTTTTATATACCCCTTGGTTTAAGATTAGTTCATTTAAGCTTCTTTTCCAAGTGTTAAGTTTTGAAGTGTTGAAAAATTTTTGTTAGTGAATAAATAATAACATTCCTTTTGGTGGGTCAAGTATATACATTAAATTCCATAATTTTCTGATGATGTTCATGCATCTAAAATATTTATGATTTTAATCTTTATAAAATATAGGAATATAATAAGGGCATTCCACTTATTTTCATTTTCTTAATGATTTTTTAATTCAAGTTCACAACGATCTAGTCAAATTGACACGTACGTAGGTCTCTCATACTGGCTTGCATCATAGGTAGCCATAGTGTGAACATCCTGCCGAAACCGGTTTGGCTCAGTGGTAGAGCGTCGGTCTGCGGACTGAAGGGTCCCGGGTTCGATTCCAGTCAAGGGCATGTACCTTGGTTGTGGGCACATTCCCCGGTGGGGGGTGTGCAGGAGGCAGCTGGTCGATGTTTCTCTCTCATCGACGTTTCTAGCTCTCTATCTCTCTCCCTTCCTTTCTGTAAAATATCAATAAAATATATTTTTTAAAAAAAACAAACATAGTGTGAACATCCTGCTAAATATATCTCCATTCTGTCCTAAGCTGTTACTTGTAGGGGTTTAAGAAAAGGAAGATTCACAAGGCCTTTTAAGTTTTCTTAATAAAACTAAGAGGCAGGATTTCAATTAATAATTACCAAGATACTCACCTTGCATTTTGAAAATGGACTAGTGCATTAAAATAATTGTGTTCCATAAAACAGCATTTGGTCAGGCTAACCTGAGACCTTCCAAGAGGATGTATATTGTGGATATGTTCTCCTGGTGGTTTTTAGGGCACTGGATTTTATTTGCGCATTCATGTAGCCAGGACTTGGTCGGATTTTAATGGAAAAGCTAACAGTAATATAAAACTCTTACCCGTCTTTTAAAAATAATTCCTTTGTTGCCTTTGCCTGTGTGGCTTACTTGGTGAGTGCATGCACCAGAGGTCTGTGGTTCGATTCCTGTCAGGGCACATGCCCTGGTTGTGGGTTCAATCCCCAGTAAGGGGAGTGCAGGAGGCAGACAACTGATGTTTCTCCCTCTGCCTTCCTCTCTCTCTCAGATCAATAAAAACATATTTTTAAAAAGTAAAAATAAAAAACCCCTTTGGTGAAATTATATTATCCTGGCAATGGCGTTTGTGAATGGAATTGAACAATGGGAAGATGTTTTAAATACACATTGTGATCATCAGGTCCTGAGTGTAGCCTCCTTAGTATTGGATTTCTTGTTTGGCCCTAGGGGTTATTGGTAGCTTCTGCAACTGTGTGATGAGTAATGCACGTTGGTTTTTATTGTCTTACTAGAGGCCCGGTGAACAAAATTTTGCATGGGAGTTGGGGGTCCCTTCAGCCCGGCCTCACCCAATCTGAGACCCTTCGGGGGATATCCGACTGTCGTTTTAGGCCTGATTCCACAGGAATCCCTGAGGGATATGGCCTAAAGTAACTGTAGTAGGATATCCCTCTTGCAATCTAGGACTGCTGGCTCCTAATCACTCACCTGCCGGTCTGCCTGCCTAATCACCTCTGACCCCTCTGCCTGCCTGCCTGATCGCCCCTAACCACTCTGCCTGCCTGCCTGATCACCCCTAACCGCCTCTGCTGTGGTTCCCCCCAGAAGGACGTCTGGAATGTTCACTATTTAAAAATACACAATATTTAATATGCTGTTCGGTCTAAGTAGCATATCACGCTTTTATTATAGATGAAGAGCTGTGAATTTACCCTTTGCATGAAGTAATATCTCGAATACAGCCCACAGTAACCAGCACTCTCTCTTAATAGCCCCTCGTCCATTCCCCACTAGAGCTCTCAGCTCTGTGGCATGTGATCTATCTCACGCGGTAATGAGGTGAGTTTCACCAGTAATTTCAGCACTGCATCATATGAATCGCTGTCCTTTTAGCCTCCTGCTACCAGCTTCCTAAACCTTTTTTATATATGTTGGCTCTTGTGATGAAGCAGCACCCCACTTGTATAAGCTGGGGTAGATCAGATTATGCTGTCGGCATAAACAACACAAAATCCCAATGGCTTAAAAACACACTCTGTGTATAAGTGAATTAAAAAAAAAACAAAAAAAAACCACTGTCCTGTGCATGTATCCGGTAAGTCCTCTGGCCCCTCAGGGACCGGGTGATAGCAAAGACAGGCATCACCTTGAGGATCGCTGGTCTGTGGCAGAGGGACACCACAGTCTGAAGGCTCATCTGGTTAGACATGCCCTGGCCCTCTGGGTCAGCTCCTCCTGGGTGCTGCCGGGAGGGGAGGCAGGGCGAGAAGTCAGTCCTGCCAGGTGCCCAGAAACATTTAGGAAGAAAGGATTAATGGCCTACCACAGAGGCTTTTCCTCCCCTCCCTCCCTCCCTCCCTCCCTCCCTCTCTCCTTCCCTCCCTCCTTCCTTCCTTCCCTCCCTCCCTCCCTCCCTCCCTCCCTCTTCCTTCTGCTCTCCCTCCCTCCCTCCCTCCCTCCCTCCCTCCCTCTCCCTCTTGCTCTCCCTCCCTCCTGCTCTCCTTCCCTCCCTCCCTCCCTCCTGCTCTCCTTCCCTCCCTCCCTCCCTCCTTCTCTTCCTCCCTCTCCCTCCCTCCCTCCCTCCCTCCCTCCCTCCCTCCCTCCCTCTCTCCCTCCCTCCCTCCCTTCCTTCCTCCATTTTTTGTCTTCCTGACTTTTATTTAACTCTTAGCTTTTGCTGGTTAGATGAATTTTATTGTTTCTCCTTCCTGCTTAATTTGAGATCATTAATGTAAGTTTATATAATAGTACTTGTAGTTTACATTATTTCTATGAGTCAGAAGTTTGGGTACATGTAAAATAAAGCTACTGAGATTTTCCAACTTAAAATATAAAGTGTGAAACTGTTGCAAAAAGATATGTGATTACAGGAATAATTAACTTTAACTTATTTTTTGGAGTGCCACTTGTCGTAGTAGAGATAGACCATGAACTTTGGAGTCAGGCAGGCTTAGGATCAAACACTGCTTTTGTCATTGAATAGATATGTATCTTAGACAAATTAGTCTTTCAAAGGCATAATTTTCTCAATAAATACAAAAAAGTAAATATATCTATGAAGATGACAACTAAAATATTTACCACCACTCCTTTCTGAAATTTCACTAAAATGAAAGTAAAATAGTTTTTAAAGAACAAATCCATACAGAGAGAGAAAATGGAAGCGAAGAAGAGTGTAAAAATCAACCCCAGGTCTTGCAGTGGTTGGTAAACAGCAGTAACAGACAGCGGGCACCCTCATGCCTGTGCATCGGGTAAAGGCTCGCTTTCTTTTGTCAACCAGACCGGGTCTGTGTTTGCAGTTACTCCGTGTGACTCAGACGGTAGGTGGGTGGCCAAACAGCAATGTGAGGTATGTCACAAAGCAATTACGTGCCTCTCTGATCTTTTTATTTTTTTAGTGATGGTTTTATTTTTCTTGGAACCGTATCAACTTGATGGTTAGTGTTTCTTAGAATTTAGATTTCTGCAGCTGGCACGTGAAGAATCACCCTGTTACTGGGTGGATGCAGTGAGCTATGCGTAGAACACATTTAAAAATACTTGGTTGGCCACTTAGAAATTACTCGGATAAACCTGAAAGCAGTAGTACCTATAGCGATAGGCTGCATCTAGTTTACATTGTGTGAAGCCAGGGACCTGCTCTCTTTCCCGAGTTACGTCACGTGGCGGGTCTATTTCCTGGTCTGCAGTGGCCCTGTCCGTGAGCCTCGTGGTGGTGGACAGCGGTGTCTGGTGTTGAAAGGAAAGCCAGCAGCGGGGGCTCTGTGTGTCCCGGGGACACGGTTACACGGCCGGGCTGCACTGGAGACGATGGGTTTGCGTATCGGTGTCCTCACAGCATCTCGGACGATGAGCGCTGTGCGGAGTAGCCTTCGCTCAGTCATCAGGTGTGTATGAACCTACTGAGGCTAGGCCCTGTGCTAGCCCTAAGGATGTCTCAGTGGCTCCTGCTACCTTAGATTTACGTAGAACCTACTTCTAACAAAATGTTTGTTGAATTCCTATAACCCAGTGAAGCAATGGCCCGCCCTGAACCATTTAAAAGCAGAAGAAAGAATTGTATAGAGAGAGTTTGATCATTTAGGCTGTGTCTGCTGTGGTGTGCCAGTCAGTGCATGTTATGCAAAGGAAACGGTGGTGTCTGACTTTTTTCTTCTTGCTTCTCTTTGTAGATAAGATGCTCCAAGTCACTTGCAGCTGATCTTCAAAAGAAAAATCACTGGCCCTGCTCTCGCCCTCATACCAAACCCCTGACTTAGGCTGTGGAGCTGCATCACCGGGAGGATTGCTCACGGGTTCCAGGAATACCTTTTTTCTTTTCTTTTCTTTTTTCATTTGAATGCTTCTCTGTGGATGGAAACAGATTTGAGTCTTGATAATCGCGCTCTTTTAAAGCTGTTTCTTTATAGTCTGAACTGCTTCACAAATCGGGCCACTTACCAATGAGCCACGCGGCCGGCTCCTGTGCGGAGCTGGTGGAGAACTGTGCCGCGCATGCGGCAGGGATGGCACAGGACGACGGCCGGCGTGCCCCAGTGCCGTCGACCTTCTACCACGGTGCCAACCAGGAACTCGACCTGTCCACCAAAGTGTACAAGCGGGAGTCGGGAAGCCCTTACTCCGTGCTAGGGGACACCAAGGCGAGCAAGCCGCATCTCCACGAGGCGGAGGAACAGCCGTATTTCAGGGAGCCGAGAGCCGGGTCCGACGCGCACGCCGTTAAGGAGGACCGCGAGAATTCTGACGACATGGAGGAAGAGGAGGAAGAGGAGGAGGAGGAGGAGGAGGAGGTCTCTTACAAAAGGGAGCAGATCATAGTGGAGGTAAACCTTAATAATCAAACATTAAATGTGTCTAAAGGGGAAAAGGGTGTCTCTTCTCAGTCCAAAGAGACTCCTGTTCTTAAGACAAGCAGCGAGGAGGACGAGGAGAGCGAGGAGGAGCCCACCGACAACAGCAGTGACTATGGGGAGAACGCGAGGCACAAGAAGAAGGAGAAGGCGGCGGCGGCGGCGGAGAAGGTGGGCGTCGCACAGCGGAGGACCAGGAGAGCCGCCTCCATGGCCGCGGCCGCCGCCTCCCCCGCGCCCAGAGCCACGCGAGGCCGCCGGAAGAGCGCCGAGCCCCCCAAGCGGAAGAAGCGGGCCGCCAAGGAGCCCAGAGCCGCCGCGCAGAAGGCCAAGTGCGAAGAGAAGGAGACTCTGACCTGTGAGAAGTGCCCCCGGGTGTTTAACACGCGCTGGTACCTGGAGAAGCACATGAACGTGACTCACAGGCGCATGCAGATCTGTGATAAGTGTGGCAAGAAGTTTGTCCTGGAAAGTGAGCTGTCCCTCCACCAGCAAACAGACTGTGAGAAAAACATCCAGGTAGGTCTCCTTCGGAGGGCGCTTGGCAGCATTCGCCTGGCATCTGTCTGCCCACGAGAATAAGTCCAGTAGAGGCGAAGGGACCGATTCCACCAGTTAGCCCCTTTAGACACTCCTGCTCTGGTCTTCCCCAAACCAAACCCCGGCTTAGCGTTTTATTTCCACTGCGTCAGTTAGTTGGCGCTGGGCTAGCGGGAACGCAGGCACGTTGGAAGGGGATCTGTTGTAGGTGACTGCCCCATAGGTGAGGTCAACGCCGACTGCACTGAGCCTCAGAGCTGTGGGATTCATTGTGGCGTCTTCTCTGTCGAGGGGGAGATACTGGGCAGAGTGCGGGAATAGAGAGCGGTCCCTTCTGGGCCGGAAAGGATGCCAGGTGCTAGTGCAGCCGCTGGGGACAAAAACCCAGTAGTGACTCAGACCCGTGGAAATGGAAGATCTCCGGGAGTGAGTTTGCTTTCACCAGTGGAGAGAGGACAACACTAAATTTGTCAAGAGGCTGAGCCATGGGAATATGCTGAGCGGGCTGCAAACGCTGCCCGCCTGGCAGTAGGGCTGTGTGATGCCGCTGTGCCGCGTGGTTAAGGAACAGCATGGCACTCACACGAGGCTGGTGGCGATAGGGTAAGAGGTGTGCTGATTATGTTTTTCCGAGTGGATTATATTGCTGTGCTGAGCTATAGTGGTTAACTCATGCGAATGCATACCAGTGAATACTTATGAAGGTAAGCCTGTTAATATTAATGCCACATAAAATATGTGAAATAGACCTATTTTGTACCACATTTAAGCTAAATTTCTTTTAAAAGATGCAATTGTTTGGTTTTGGTTTGTTTCCTGGAGTGCTCCTTGTTTCTCACATTTCCTCTTGCTTTTAATCAACAACTGAGATCATTGCTTTACTTTAAAGAGAGTTTTAAATATATAAAGTGTAGCCCGGCCAGTGTTGCTCAGTGGTTGATGTTGACCCATGAACTAGGAGGTCAGGGTTTGATTCCTGGTCAGGGCACTTGCCAGGATTCCTGGCGTTATCCCCAGTGGGGGCATGTAGGAGGCTGCCAATCAGTGATTCTCATCATTGATGCTTCCTATCCCTCTATCTTCCTCTCTCTGAAATCAATTTTTTAATAAAATATATATATTTTTTAACTAAAAAAATATATATAACATATTTGCTAAAATGTATTTGAACTGCTTTTTGATTCATCAGTTGTGACTTAATCTCCCAAATGCTGGGTAAATAAAAGAAAGGGGAGTCGTGGCTGGGGATGAATTGGTGCCAAGTTCAGGCCACGGAGTGAAGTGTGCTTTGCCCTAGGGGTCTCGCTAGGTCTGTGTGGCTCGTTGCTGAAAAGGTGTATCTCAAACTTGAAGACCTTACACAGCTTTTTAAACTTAAATTTACTTTATTAAATTACAGAGAAAACATTTGATGAATCTTTGTGACTCTCCTCACATTTCTCACCATAATACATGTAAGCATGCGTGTAGGTTTTTGGGTGCTGCTAAGTGAACGCTTTACATTCCTCGGAACCCTGCTTTGTTCTGAAGTATGGATCCTAGTGACCACGATGACCTAGTAACAAGTAAAAATTCAAACCTGTCCCACAAAATACATAACATATATATATATATTGATTTTTATATATATTGATTTTTATATATATTGATTATATTGATTTTTATAGAGAGGAAGGGAGAAGTATAGAGTGTTAGAAACATCCATCAGCTGCCTCCTGCACACCCCTTCCTGGGGATGTGCCCGCAACCAAGGTACATGCCCTTGACGGGAATCGAACCTGGGACCCTTCAGTCTGCAGGTCTAGGCTCCATCCACTGAGCCAAACTGGTTAGGGCAGCGGCTTATCTTTTTAACCCTTCTCAGAGTCTTTGTTTCCTGAAGTTACAGTGATGTTAAGAGATCTTTATTTACAGTAAATTCCATGTTGTTTCCTTAAGCATCTCAGAGTCTGATTGTTACCTAAACTTTCTCCTGTTGTTTTGATTTAACCAGAGCACTTTATTTTCATACACTTTACGACTGATCGTCTAGCAGTGTTTCCCAAACTTTTGACAATATGTACCCCTTCTATAATTTTCGTAACGCTGAGTACCCCTCATCAAAAAAAAAAAAAAAAAATGGATATGCCGAAACCGGTTTGGCTCAGTGGATAGAACGTCGGTCTGTGGACTGAAAGGTCCCAGGTTCGATTCTGGTCAAGGGCATGTACACTGGTTGCGGACACATCCCCAGTGGGGGGGTGTGCAAGAGGCAGCTGGTCGATGTTTCTCTCTCATCGATGTTTCTAACTCTCTTTCCCTCCACCTTCCTCTCTGTGAAAAATCAATAAATATATATATTTTTAAATGGATGTATTTTAATAATCAAAATATATTTATTTTTTATTTTTTTGGTACATACCTAAAATAATAATAAACGAAAAATAAAATTATTCATAATAAAATATAAATAAAAGTTACATTATAAATAACATTTATTTGCACACTGGACCATCTCATGCCTCACAAGACTGTCTTGACTTGATTCATGAGAACGCAGAATTAGACGCAGCTAAGCACAGTGCAGTGCATCTCCCCACCAAACTCCGGTGCAATGTGTACCCCCACCAAACTCTTCCCATACCCTTGGGGTACACGTATCACACTTTGGGAAACACTAGTCTAGACCATTAATGATTCATGATACAAGGAGCTAAGTAGTGTTGCATGTGTTTCCTATAGGTCAGCGACTTTCAACTTTTTTCATCTCACACATAAACCAACGACTAAAATTCTGTGGCACACCAAAAAATATATTTTTTGCCACTCTAACAAAAATATAGGCGTAATTGTTATTCATTCACACCAGATGGCTATTGTGTTGGCTGTGTAATTTTTTATTTGACGACCTGAGGGGCCAGTGCCCCTAACTGAATAGTCAGGTGTTGCATGTTTTAAAAACTCTTGTGGCACACCCACTGAAAATCGCTGCTGTGGGTGCTTGTATGGTATGAGACCTCCGGTGCTGGGCTGTAGGGGAAAAGGGAGAATGATACTAACCGGTTAGAGCTTGTTACATTCTGCCGGAGGGAAATGTTTAATAGAACAAATTAGATTTGGAAAAATATAACAAAGTCTCAGTCATTTGTGTTAATGAAAGTTGCAAATTCATTCTCTAAGGTACAAAAACAGTGCTATACTTCTGCAGGGCTATAACCATTAACATGTATTTTGTTTTTTCTTCTTTTATTTACATTCATCTTAAATTAGCTTGTATTTTCTGGTAAACACCTATTAGTGAGTGACCCACATGTGGAGGCAGCCACTTTGGGTAATGCATATATTTACCAGAAGCTTGCAGGTTCTTCTTATAGGTACAACACAAACTTGACAAAAGCAGTCAAATTCTTCGATATTAGTGGGACTTGCCATTTCTTCTTATTTTTTGCCATTGTGTTCATACTCCCAAAGTGCCTCTGAAAGATGCCTCTTGGGAAACAGCACACACAGACCCGGTGTGGGACCGGACTGCGTGGAGAGCGGCACGCGTGTGGGTTCTGGCGTGGCCGGACCAGCACCCCCGTCACCCGCCAGCAGGCCGGTCTGGCTTCCTGCCGCCCTCCCCGTAAGTAAGGTTATTTCTGTTTCCCGCTCAGTGTGTTTCCTGTAACAAATCATTCAAGAAACTCTGGTCCCTTCATGAACATATCAAGATCGTCCATGGATATGCAGAAAAGAAATTCTCCTGTGAAATCTGTGAGAAGAAATTCTACACCATGGCCCATGTGCGGAAACACATGGTTGGTGAGTCTGTCTGCTTCTCTCTCTCACCAGCAACCCCCTTGTTCTTTGGGGTGCCGTGTGCTCTGCACGGGCAGGGTCTGAGGCAGTCTGACGTGTTGGAACTAAATGCAGCATGTCGTCAGTAAGCACCACCAGACGGGGCGGCCCGCCTTCCGCACCAGGTCTCTCCAGCGCCGCTGGGAGAGCCCCTTGTCAGCGTGCGGGGAACTGAGGCGGGTGATGGCCCTACAGCGGGACACCTACCTTTTTCAAGTTGAGCTTTTGGGTGAACGTATTTTGAGTGTAAGTGCATTCTGTGTTGCAGCGCACACGAAAGACATGCCTTTTACATGTGAAACCTGTGGGAAATCGTTCAAACGCAGCATGTCACTCAAGGTGCACTCCTTGCAGCATTCCGGAGAGAAGCCCTTCAGATGTGAGGTGAGGAAGGCGCCGCCAGGCGCAGGCCTGGGGGCTGGAGCAGCTTTCGTCGGTGTGGGCAGCAGCGGGAGGTGGGTTCACACGTGCGGCATCGGGCCGCGAAGCCACAGAGCCTCCAGACGTGCTCTGAGCACCGTGGTATCTCGCTGCTAGGCAGAGAAATGTCTTTTTGTTTTTGTTAATCCTTACCCAAGAATACTTTTTCCATTGCTTTTTAGAGAGAGTAGAAGGGAGGGATAGAGGGGGAGCAAGAGAAAGAAAGAGAAACATCAATGAGAGAGAGAGAGAGAGAGAGAGACATGGATTGGTTGCCTCCCAAATGCCCCAATCAAGGCCGAGGATTGAACCTGCAATCCCTTGGCCCGGAATCAAACACAAGTCCCTTTGGTGCTCTGTGCTGCTCTAACCACTCGGCAACACCAGCCAAGATGAGGAATGTCTTTTTTTAACACATTGTTAAATTTTGGACTGACACATGAGTTATTTTTCCTTTAGTACATCAGTAATCGTTTTATGAGAAATGTCCCTTTTATTAGTAACTCGGCTGCAGAATTACAGCAGAGCCAACTAGGTGACAGAAGCCGGGTCTGTGCCTCCGGAGCGTACGGGGCGGGCTCAGGCGGGGAGAGCTGCTGTGCTCGGACCCGACGTCCCCGTGTCCTTGCAGAACTGCGACGAGAGGTTCCAGTACAAGTACCAGCTGCGCTCCCACATGAGCATCCACATCGGCCACAAGCAGTTCATGTGCCAGTGGTGCGGCAAGGACTTCAACATGAAGCAGTACTTCGACGAGCACATGAAGACCCACACTGGTAAGGGCCAGGCTGCCTGGGGAGCTGCGCTCGGTCCCCAGTCCTTGTTGGCGATCACCTGAGGCTGTGTGTTTCAAAACACACCACCAGGGTTCGTGCCAAGTGGAAATTTCACTGTAAATGAAAGTGCAGATTTATAATACGGAGTGATTAGGCCTTCATAACTCTGTTTTTGAAAGGATTACTTGTTAGTGCCTTTTAACTTGAGGTTCCTTCAAGAAAATGGGTTCTTTCCTTGGGGCATGAGGTCTCCTGAAATAGTACAAAACTTGTCTTGTGTGTATTTCTTCTAAGGAAATGGTTCTGGACCTATAAAGGCTGAAGACACTGCTTCAAATAGATACCCTCTCAGTACGCTTTTTAAAAAAATTTTTTTTATTGTTTTTTTACTGAGAGGAAGGGAGAGGGAGAGTTAGTAACATGGACCAGCTGCCTCCTGCACACCCCCTCCTGGGGAAGTGCTGCAACAGAGGTAAATGCCCTTGACCGGAATCGAACCCTGGATCTTGCAGTCTAGGCTGACGCTCTATCCACTGAGCCAAACCGGTTAGGGCATCTGTCAGTACTCTTAAAAGTTTGATTGGGTTTGATTTACCAAAACGCACTCCTTTTCAGGAAGACCTCCACCCTCCACTCTCCACATACCCATGGACATTCGGAAACGGTGGGGACACTTTATTATAAAACCTCGGGGGCACTTAGCAGGCTGGCACCGGGAATGCTGTGTGCCCTTGAGATGGTTTTATAATAAGAGTCCCCTGCGATGAAGGGCCATCTGCACAAGGGCAGTAGCGTGAGAGCCACGGGGGAGGCTGGGGGTGACGCTCCCCGGGACGCTCTGGGCAGAGTCTCCCCGCGGCTGGAATGCCGGGGCCGCAGACAGACCAGCCGCCGGGCTCAGAGGCGGGCCGGGCTGGGCTGGCGCGGGTTCCGGAGCCCGGGGTGGGGTGGTGGGGGGGGCGCTGTGAGCAGCTCCCCCAGGACGGACGCTCGCTCCGCCGGGGCCTTGTTCGTCGGCCAGGCCAGGCTCAGGTACACTCTGCCTGAGCCCGCTCTTGCTGAGAAGCCCCCACTCTGGGACTCGCGCCCTGTTAGAATGTAATGTGTGGTAATCGCAACCTGAGGAGCAGCGAGCAGAGTCCCGCCGAGGAGCTAATGGTCTCTCGCGTCTTCCCCTCAGGAGAGAAGCCCTTCATCTGTGAAATCTGTGGTAAAAGCTTCACCAGCCGCCCCAACATGAAGAGGCACCGCAGGACTCACACCGGCGAGAAGCCCTACCCGTGCGACGTGTGCGGCCAGCGCTTCCGCTTCTCCAACATGCTCAAGGCGCACAAGGAGAAGTGCTTCCGGGTGACCAGCCCCGTGACCGTGACCCCGGCGCCGCCGCCGGCCGGCCAGCTGCCCCTGGCGGCCCCGGCCCCCGCCCCCTCCGCGGCGACCACCGCCCCCGCCCCCGTCACCATGAACCCCGCCGGTGGCCCGCTGCCCCCGCGGCCCCTCCCGCACCCCTTCTCCCACCTGCACCTGCACCCGCACCCGCACCCGCACCACCTGCCCATCCCGCCCGTCCCCCACCTGCCGCCGCCGCCCGCGCTCTTCAAGAGCGAGCCCCTGAACCACCGCGGCGCCGCCGGCGAGGACACCTTCCTGCGGCACCTGGCCGAGAAGAACGGCTCCGCCCCGCACCACTAGCCCGCCTCCGCCTCCGCCTCCGCCTCCGGGTGCTCTCCGTCCGCCCCCGGGGTGCTCTCCGCCTGCCTCCGGGTGCTCTCCGCCTGCCTCCGGGTGCTCTCCGTCCGCCTCCGGGGTGCTCTCCGTTCCGGGGTGCGCTCTCCGTGCTGCTGCCCGTGCGGGGCGGGGCGGCTGGAGCACTTCCGCGGGCCGTCCCGGTGAACTCGCACATCGAGGGCTCGAACACCCGGAGTCACGGAGGGACCGTCGTCCAACCAGGGGAACCACCAAACTAAAGCCCGACGTGCTTGCATTTTCCGGTGACTTTTATAAATTCAAACACTCAGACTGTGGAATTTTATAATTTCATATCAGCCGATGAGGTATGCTTGCTTTTATATCCCGGACTTCTCCTCAAAGAGGGGACGGCCGGTGCCCTTTGTACTAATCGGGGAGACTGTGAGATTAATCCAGAGCATTAATTGTATCACTGTGTATCGTAATGAATTCTTTCAGCTTCCGGTGCTGGCTGCGAGCGGAGCTGGCCACGTTTCCACAGTATATCAAGCATTAGAGAGAGATGGAAACTTCCTTCTTTGTGTAGCTCTCCTAACACACTCTTTATTTTACTACAGAAATTATTTTAGAGTTTTTGTATAGACTTCTTTAGTAGTCTGTTTCTAAAATGAAATGTATTTCAATAAGCGGTGTAATTTTTTCAGTGTCGCTGGACCTATGTTGTAAAATAGAAAAAAAATTTATAATCATCAAAATGTGATTCTTAAAGATGCATATAACTTCTAGAGTTCAAAGTTACTATTCTTACAACCGTACAACTCAAAGGTGCTCCAGAGACAGCCGTGTCCGAGGGTGTCCGGCCGCGGCCCTGCAGGAGCGGGTTCTGCTTTGGGAACGTGGGCCCGGCCGGGTCGTTTCCAGCCTCTGCTTCCCGCTCAGTGTCTCGGGTCGCTGCCATGCCCGGTCCTCCTGCTGCGTGTGCCGCTGGTGCGTTAGGGGCGGTTTGCAGAGCTGGGAGGGTCGGGGGCCCTTTCCCGGGGAGTCCCCGGAGTGGCCTGCTCGCCGGCCGGAGGAGGAGGTAGTGGGATGGGCTCCCCAGTCACGCCGGCTCCTCACTTTCCGTGGGACCGCTCTGGTTCGGCCTCCCAATGACAGTGCGGGGGCCCGGCCTGCACTTCTCATTGTGAGGTCGTTTCTTTTTCCGGACAGCACACCACATCACAGCATGGCGGTGCAGGGCACAGAGCTGGGTTTGCCCGTCTCTGCCCCCGCAGGTGCCTGCAGCCCGTGATGGCCGGTGCGGGGACGGGAGGACGGGAGGACGGCGCCCCGGAGACCAGGGCAGCTGCTTCCTGAGTTGGGAGAGCTTTGAGAGCACCGCCAACAGCAGCCACTGCAGCGAGGCTGCGCAGAAGGGCTAGCCATCAGTGTCCTTACCCGATCACGTTTACCCAGATTGTCCCTTTTCACCTCCGAGAACTGAGTTCCAAAGCGGGCTCTCCTTACTTCCTCTCCCTCTTTTGATTTTTAAAAATGTGTCTGTTTATTTAAAAACATAGAGCCGTCCTGAGTTTGTGTGTAGTCCGTGCGAGGAGGCAGCGGATCCTCTCAGGCTGGGCCGGGCCGGGCGCTGCCACGGGGAGCTCTCTGGGTTTTGTTCATCTTGAAACGTCTTCGTTTTTCTTCTCCTCCGGCTGGTGAATCACTGCCTGAGTCAGAAGCCCGGCTTTTATTTATTTTCAATAGTAAGTCAGCAGACCTGCTTTAAGCACCTTTCTGGCTGATTGGTTCTGAGGGGGGAAAGTTGTATTTTTTCCATTGAGGTTGAGTCCCTATTGTAAAAATACTGCATTCTCCACTCGCTTTTTGTTTCGTGTGTCTATTTTCCCCCCACTGTGATTGTTGCCTTCGTCTTCTATAACGAGCATAGACAAATTTTAGAACGAGGCAGAAAAGTATCTCAAAACACACTTTTCTTCCTGGTTTTGGATCTGATTTCTAAAGAATGCTTCTTTAACTCTGTGTATACGTTCTGTGAACACCGGAGGAGGACAGCTAATTCCCTGCTTGACCGTCACGTCTTCGGTGGCCGCCCCTGTCACTCCCACAGTCCCCGGAATCCTGGGGAAGCTGCGGGTCCCCACCCTCCTCAGAGGCCACTGTCTCACGGCCAAGCCCGTGGTGCTCAAACCACTCTTTACCGAAGATGTAAACGCAGCTTAGTGCATTGGCTATCCCTTACTTTGTTCTAAATAAACGTACGGCGAAGGGCAGCAACTCCGAATTCTATAGTTGAGACCACTGAAGCAACCGTTCCCAAGGTGTACTCTAATTATACACTGGAAAGTTCAGGTAGTCATCTTTGATTTCTTCATTCAAGTGAATATAGCCATAAAAGAGTGTCCGCTACATAGCAAAGCCGGTGTTAAGCAAATAATCACCACTACCCTTAGCAGAAGCAAATTTTCAAAATCAGCACCGTCACACAATCCAGTTCTGAGTGAGATGTGGAACAATCTGGAAGCTTCCCATCCCCCATTCTCTCCTCCCTCCCCCCCCACCCCCCCTTTCTGTCAGGATCGGTGGTCTTCGGGAACATGGCCCAAAATGTAACGACTCTTCACCAGTGGCATATTACATGAGGCACGAAACGCATTAAGAGCAGTCACAAACTTGAATGCTTCTGAATATGAGGACTGCAGGATCAAGCCTTAACCATATATGCACATCAGGTTGAACACGCTGGAGGCTCAGAGCTGCAGGACGTGGTGTGTTCCCCCACACGCAGTACAGCACCCGAGATTTAAAAAAAAAACAAAAAAACAACACCAAAAAAACCTTATTCCTACTCGCGCGCTGTTTATGGAAAAAAGAACCATGGAGGAGTTTGAGTTCTCAGCCGTTATCTGTACTTAAATCCGTTTCTCAAAGGCCAGAGCGGCCACCTCTCAGCACTACACAGACACCAAATTGACGCTGTTTTCCAGGGCTTAATCTTACTGTCCTTAAAGCCTTGTACCATTGCTCGGGTCAAGACTTAACTTGAGGAAAAGTCCCAAGGACTTTGAGTTGATACTGCTTTTTTTCTTTCCCATTTTCTATTCTTTTCTCATGGATTCATCTTTCAAATATAAACTCTTTCTTCGCCTTATTGAAAGGCTGCTTGCTGCTTTCTCAGATTAAGTCAGGTCTGCTTATACCAGGTTACATTTTTTTAAAAATTTGAATGGAGGATGTAAGATGAACAGTTGAAAGGTATGTGGCTTCATTTCCGCGTGTACTTGTGATCTGATTTTTATTTGTAGCAAGCAGGGAGGTCACCACATAAAACTTCATGGTTACATCCGCCCTCCCAGTCCACCACTTCCACAAACTGCTCTCTATCGATGACACAGCATGGACATTGCCATCTTAAAAGCTCCATGTGCTGGGACCACCTCTTCACTGTGGTTAGACCAGCCGTGGGCAAACTACAGCCCGCGGGCCGGATCCGGCCCGTTCGGCTGTTCTATCCAGCCCGCGGAGCCGAAAGAGCGGAGGGTTCTCTTGCTCTCCCCTCCGCTCCTTCACCAGCAGCCCAAGATGAGAGTGCCAGCATGGTCAGGTTGCTTTTGTTCCGGCCCTCCGGTCCAGTTTAAGAACCCATTGTGGCCCTCGAGTCAAAAAGTTTGCCCACCCCTGGGTTAGCAGGTCCTTATAATTTGATTGTCCTTCGTGTACTAACTGGAGGCAAAGGACTCCGAAGAGATGCTTGTGAACTTTGAATGTCCTAGTTCTTGAACACTTTTCAGCTTTTGTGTTCGGTGAGTGGCTATATGTGGTTAGTTTTCACTTTTTATCTCACTGGAAGTTTTAAATGTTGAGATCAAGCAGAAATAGAAATCCACTGCAGCTGTATGTACAGTTACCCCAACTTGCTGATTTCTGTGAGTGAAACGCAGAGGGCGGTGGGGTTTTATTGTAAGTAAAATAAAAACTAAAAAAAAACTAAAGTTAGAGAAACCTTTCTGCTCGTGCTACTGTATAGAAGAGACAGCTTTTACTACATCGTTGATCCACACGAGGAACATTTGGATGCTGTTCTAGACTGCATGGGAAGTGGAATTTTATCAGCCATGTACCATTACAAAAATAAAACTCCCTTGAACTCTTCAGACTATAACATTGAGCCAGTAAATATTGGGTTTTCAGTTTCCTTTGCCTAAGCCAAGATGAGGAATTTCCCAAAAGGTCATTTTTTTTTTTTTCCAGGAATGAGAGGTCATTGGCATTAGAGATAGTGATATTGTTATGCAATAATGGCGCCTACCTAACCCGCTTCTGTCAATGGGAGCGTTCATCGCAGGTGCCCATGACCTCCGACCCTGGACACTACCTCGTTCCAGCAAACCACAGACCCTCTCTACACTCTATGGAAGCCATAGGAGTCGCCATCAGCATCTCCACTTTGCTACTTCTGTACTTTTATACACTCGAGACTTTTTATAGACTTTCTGACGAGATCTTCTTGTCTTAGGGGATAGGTTTTGCGAGATTCGAAAGAAAATCAAACTCCTCGGTTGTCCCAACTTGGAAGCTTGAGGAAGCTTCAGTACCTTTGAGTCAAGGACCAGACAATGTTCCGTTTATCAAATTCTTCACTTATGTCACCACTGCTTGGCAGCGTTGCCTCTTCAGAAAGCAAGCTTTCCTTTCTCATTCCCTCAGTAGACGCTACACTACTTTAAGGAACTACTTACAAAGGGGATTTCTACCTTGTCGCTCTGTGTATCCCTCGGCGACACCTGTATTGTCGCAGCGTTTCCGGAATTCTTCTTTCCACCCGGCAGACGCGTGCATACACACGTCTCTCTCACCTGATGCTCTCACAGTTCCTGAGTGCCTTCAAAAAGCCAGCATCCTGGGACATTCTTTCCTGGTTCAAATCCTACCTCTGACTACTTCACTCTCCAGGAGCACTGGAATCCACCCTATTCCGGTTGGTTTGGCTCCACTATAAATGCCCAGCTAAAACCGTGAGCGAGAATTTTAAACGTATTTGTTCCGTTCCCCCGTGTCACGTGTAGATCGAATTTTTAACTTTTATTTATATCTTACTTCTTTCACATATCACATCTCTCATGATGAAACGTTTTATCCTTGTCTCTCTCTCGTTCTTTCCTTTCACCAGAAACCAGGTGTTCTTCTAAAACGAAAGGTCGTTGAATCTCCTTGGACCATCTTTCCCCTGTCCCGGTCTCCCTGCCTCCTCCTGTTGCTACGGGATCCCGAGTGCTGCTGTCGCGACGCCCTGTCCCCGAGAGCCCTCCCTCCAGAACCACTTCGCACGGCTGTCCCCATCCTTGCCTTTCAACCGCATCCTTTAAAGGTGCTCTCTGGGTTCATCCCAAGCCCTTGATTGATTTTTGTCTCTGCCTCTCAGCCTCCTCAAAAGCTCCCAGTTGCTTTCTCTCCTGTTTGCTCTCATCTAATTTTTCCAATTGGGTTGGTAGATACTATATGAAGGATATAACAAAGGGGGTTGCCGTGTGTTCTCCGTGTGACATTAGCACCTTACCAGGAAAACATGTGAGCAACTGGCCTATCTCTCCGTCAGAACTGACGTCCGGGCCGCCCGTAGGGCCCTTGCTCCCTTCGGTTCTCCCCAAAACCGAAAACCCCTTAAAATGAGGACCTGGGAGTGGACTGGGTGTTTCTGTAAGTGAATGAAAGCTAGGAAGGTGAGTAGTCGGGCCTCGGTCAAGATCTTTCCTTTTAAAGTGTCACGCCTCTTTCCTGCAAATTAACGATATTCGTGCTCGGGTTCTCAAGACCGACAGCCACGTGACGTGGGCCTCGAAGGCCGCTGGTAGCACACGGGTCCTTTTCGCCCGGCTGGCATGTTTCGGTGGGACAGCGCGCAGTGGCGAGCGCTGGTGTGTGTTTGGTGGCGAGTACGCTCCAGACGTTGGAAGTCTTCGCTGGCTGTTTGGCACGGGGCGGCTAGCGGACAGAGTGCAAGAGGTGGCTTTCTACGGAAGTGGGTAGCAAGGGCCCCCTGTTGTTTTAACTCCTTTTTGCTTAAATTTGCCTTGGCAGCCCCGTTACGGGCCTGGAAGTTTGCCTCCTCGGTCGCAGCTGGCTCCCCAACCACTTTGCAACGTGTGGCTTCTCTCTCCCGAGTCACCGGCGGGACCAGGGAGAGCCACGGTGTGTTCCCGTGGGCAGGGGCCGTGCTGGCTCGTTTCCCGCCGTCTGTGAGGGGCCTGGGTCCTGGGACGTGTCCCCTCCGCTTCCTAGCTCCCCGGGCCCTTGTACACAAGTTGAGCTTTCTCTGGCGAGATTGGGGATTTGCAGATTTACTTTAAAACCATGTGGGGGCATGCAGGGAATGGGCTGGGGCAAGGAGGGGTAGGAGCTGAGTTTTGCTTCACGGCAGAGAGAAATCTGATGCTTGCATTGTTGGTTTTGATCAGAGAGCCTGTCTCTGTACCAAAGAATCCAGCTAATATCCAGCTCCGCTGAAGGATCCGGCCTCCTCCCTCCTGTCTTTTACAGGTGGAGGGGGCCATGTGACCAGAAGGACAGAGATGCCCACTCACGTCCTGCAGAGGGCAAAGGTTCTGTTCATTTGCATTTGCAAGTTGGTGGGAAATACTCTTAAGAATCTCTAACCCTCCCCGAAATATCTGTGCTTAACTATCCAACTCATTGGGTTTTTCAAAAGTAAAAAAACAAAAACTATGAGGCATAATTTTTCTGTTTACTTGTGAAGTTGCATCCCCAAGGATATAGATAGATAGATATATCTCCTCTGAAAGCTAGGTGAGTCCTTCAAATGTGTATTTATTGCTTGAGATGAACTGTTATATTCTTTCATCAGCAGTACTGGCTTTGTCCACAAGGGGGCAGCAGAGTGCTTCAGCTTGTTTCTTCTAAGCCTTCTCAAGAAAGGGCCTGCTTCCACCTCTCCCGGGAACACCCTCTCCTGACTCAGTGTTTATTTATAGACCTTGGTTTTTAAGACATTGTCCCTTATTACTGCTTCCAGTAGTTGCTCCGCCTTCGCGATGCAAACAAAGGTTGAGGTGTGGGTCAGAGGTCCTTGGGGGCCAGGCATCTTAATTCGCCTTTTCAAATAGCGGCGCCCGAGACTGAAAGCCAGAGAGACAACCCTCCTCCTTCCGAACCCCACCACCCGGGCAGGGCCACGTCTCCGGGAAGGACAGGGGCAGCGGGGTCACTCGGGAGTCTGGATGAGGAAGCACCTCTCACCTGCTCTGCTCCAAGTGGACGCCTGCTACACCAGGGAGGTCCCTGCAGCAGCCACCCCTCCAGGGAGAAGTCAGGGTGTAAATTCCGAACCCTCCTCAGCCCCCTGCAGCAGCCTCTGCCCCACAGGCAGGTCCGGAACCAGCTCAGGGGGAACACCAGACGATTTTCCCGGTAGGGCCAGGAGGCATTTGCACCTGGTGTGGCATTCCTCACGCATAGCTGTCTGTCTCCTCCCCTCCCCTCCCCCCCCCCGTACCCCCACCAACAGAGGTGTCCACAAAAAGGCCGAAGCTGAAGCTGTGATGGGTGTAGGAACAGGTGGCCAGGTGTAACGTGTTCGTCTTATCTGTGTTTCCCCCGACAGTCCTGAAATCACTTGCACTTTTCCTCACTCCTTAGAGAAAAGAAAACCCAGTTTGCTTGCCAGAAATTGTGTAGTGTTAGGTTTACAAAGCTTGTTGTTGAATGTTGAACCTTTGTCCAAAGGAGTTTGACGAGACAGAAGCTGCTTGGTCCCCGCTCCGCCTGCGGGGTCGTGAGGACGGAGGCCGCGTGGCGGAGGTGCTTGTGTGTGTCGGGCCCAGAGGGGGGGTGTCCCCCCTGCCTCTGCCAAGAGCGATGGGAGGTGAGGCTGACTCAGTGGGGCAGGTGCTTCTCATGCTGCAAAGAGGTTCAGGAGAGACTTTCGGTCGGGGCTGCGGGGTCTCGGGAGGCGGGAAAGACGCTGGGGAGGGGAGGGGAGGGGAGGGGAGAGCTGGGGGCCCGGGGGCCGCAGGGAGGTGGGCCAGAGCTCGCCTCCTGAGTCCCCGAACTAGTAGCTTAGCTTCCCGGAGCCATCTTTTCCCAGCTTCCTGTCAGACCCCTCCATGTACTGATTCCCCCCCCCTCCCCCTTGTGTTAACTATACCAATATTATTTTTTTTTAGCAATTGAAATGCACTTTTTTTATTTCAACTCAATCATGATTTTAAGTATATAAAATTTATAGACTGTTAAAAAAAACTACTTTTTGTGTATTTTAACCACTTGATGTAGCATTGTCTATTTTATTCTCGTGAGACTCTGGTACAAGGTGTGCCGCTTCATATTTCCGAGACGCTGGGCCTTTGGATGTGTACGGTAACCAACTTAATGCTAATGTTCAAAGTAAAAAAAAAAAAAAAAAGTAGCCACATCCTGTGTGTGTGTGTGTCTTTCTTTGCTTAATTCTTCCTCCGTTGACATTTTTTTAAATACATTTTAATTAATTAATTTTTTTACAGAGAGGAATAGAGTTAGAAACATCAATGAGAGAGAAACATCGATCAGCTGCCTCCTGTACGGCCCCTGCTGGGGACATGGGGATGTGCCTGAAACTAAGGGACCTGCCCTGGGACCTTTCAGTCCACAGGCCGACACTGTCCACTGAGCCACACTGGTTAGGGCCATTGACAACATTTTGAGGTCAATGAATTGTTTTTTGTTTTGTTTTTGTGGTTTGCTTTGTTTTTGTTTTTGTTTTTCGGTAAAATGAACAATCGTTGTCTGTTACTATCCGTTGTCTCTCGACCTGGTGAGAGGCTGCTGGCCCACAAACCCTGCAGGCCTCCTTCTGGCAGATACTGCGTCTCCGAGGCTGCGCCAACGTCAGAGCGATCAGTTCTCTCCCCTCTGGGCTGTGGGCTCCGTACTGACCGGGGTCAGTAGCCCTACTCTGACCAGCTGAGCAGCCGTCTGAACATTTCCTAGAAAACAGTGTTTGGGCCTGGCTGGTGTGGCTCCGATGGCTGGATCCAAAAGATTGCCCATTTGATTCCCGTCAGGGCACGTGCCCGGGGTGCGGGATCCATCCCCGGTGAGGGGTGTGCAGGAGGCAGCCGATCCATGAACCACTCTCACATCCATGTTTCTCTCCCTCTCCCTTCCTCACTCTCTAAAAATGAATGTTTATACAAACCTTTAAAAAAAGAAAGAAAAGAAAAACCAGTATTTGAAGAAAAAAAAAAGATCATAATTGGGTTCTGAACCTGTGTGAAGAAAAATAAATGCAGATGGAGACAGCTTTTAAAGTGCACGCAGTGCAAGCCAGGGACTGAAATATGGCTGTTGGGAGGAGGCGCCCCCCCCCCAATCCATTCCTCCGCTTCCTCTTCCCCTTCCTCCTCCTTCCCACAAATGTTTACTGAGCTCCTCGCCGATCCAGCCACCGGGGACACCGGAGAGGGAGAGTCCTGCCCTCAGGAGCACTTGGTCCCGTGGCAGAAACTGTCAGTAAACAAGGGATCATGGGATCCAGTGTCAGGCGGAGAGCCGCCAGCTGGAACGCCGCTGCTCCCTGTCCCCAGGCTCTCCGCTCCGGATCCGCCCTGCGCGGCTCCGTCTGAGGATTCCAACGAGGGCACGGAGCCTCAGAGGAAGCCGCATTGTTCTGGGTCCCCTTTGTTCCCAGCCTCTTGGAGCGGAAGGAAACTGCCCAAGCCCCAGAGCGACCGTGCTCCTCCTCGATGCTCGGTCACTGACTGGGTCCCGGGGTGAACGCATGCTTCCTCGTGGGCATCAGGTAGGTCCTCCCACCCTAACAGACGCCATCCATCCGCGGCTCTCAAGCCTGGACCCCGACCCAGAGTAAGACAGGTGTCCTTCCCACACGCACAGGGATGAGCCTTCTTCTGGACGTGAACTAAAAATTCAGGAAAATAACCTTTGTGATCCACGTTGATCCTTTCCATTTCTTTAAAACGCTGGTCGTGAGCGACTGAAGTGATTGACAAGCCATGAAGAAGTCCCCCCTGCAGCTGGGAGGAGCCTGCACGTGTGTGTGTGTGTGTGTGTGTGTGTGTGTGTGTGTGTGTGATGCATTCCAGCCGCGGCCTGAGCTCAGTCCTGTGTGGAATCGGGGGTGTGAGGTGCCTCTTCCGACACCTGAAGTCCAAGTGTTTCTGTCGCTGACGGGCCCGAGGTCCGCAGCGCCCTCGCCTGCACCTAGGGCTGGCGCGGGGACACTTCCTGTCACAGGCCCACGGCAGCCCTTCGCACGGCCTGCACCCCACGGCCGGGCCGAGGGAACGAGAGCGGCTCCCTTGTGAGTGAAGCATGAACTCCCTCTTCATGACCTCCCCGGGAACGGAGAGCAGGGATGATCCCCATGAGTCACACCTCCGTGCCCACACCCATGCCCCTCCTCCACGAAGTTCCCAGGAAGAGGAGCGGCCTTCCTCCACTCCCTGGAGCCTGGGCTGGGCTTGTGGTTTCTCCGACCAGAGAAGGTGGCAGGAATAATAAGTTCCACCCAGCCGGGGTGGCTCAGTGGCTGGGCACTGGCTCATACACCAGGAGGTCTCCGGTTCCATCCTGGTCAGGGCACATGCCCTGGTTGCAGGCTCAATCCCCAGTAGTCCCCAGTGTGGGAGGCAGCCAAGCCACGATTCTCTCTCATTATTGATGTTTCTATCTCTCCCTCTCCCTTTCTCTCTCTCTCTCTCTCAATAAAACATTTTTAAATATATTTTATTGATTTTTTACAGAGAGGAAGAGAGAGGAATAGAGAGCCAGAAACATCAATGAGAGCGAACCATCAACCAGCTACCTCCTGCACATCCCCCACTGGGGATGTGCCCACAACCAAGGTACATGCCCTTGACCGGAATCGAACCCGGGACCCTTCAGTCTGCAGGCCGACACTGTCCACTGAGCCAAACCAATTTCGACAATAAAAACATTTTTAAACATTTTTAGTTTTAAAAAATAATGTCACGTTCCGGAGCCTATGCCTCAGGACATCTTGTCGCGTCTGCCTTCATTCTCTTGGCACGTGGCAGCCACGTGGAGACGGTCAGGCGACGCTGAGCGATGAGGGGCCGCTCCGTGCTCTGCCTGGGGGTGAGGGCATCTCAGGTCCTTCAGCTCGGCTGACCCTCCAACCAAAGGCAGAGCAACTGCCCAGCCAACCCAAAGAATTGCTAACCATAAATCATTGCCCGAAGCCACTGGGATCTGGGTGGTTCGTGGCATGGCAATAGGTAACTGGGACCAGTCCTTGATTTCGGTCTCATGGTTGCCTAGAGCCTACACCTCGGCACACAGTGCTTTAGGCAAGAAGCTTGGCGTTTTGGCCACACACACCGGAGTCACAGTTACAGATCGTGTGTTTCTCGATGTCCAATCCAGACTCAGCCACGACGACGAGCCGGAGGGGTCGTGAGGGTGGAGGACTGCGTGATTTCACCAGCAGCACAACCATTTCGGAATCCCTCTCCACCCAGACTTCCGGCCTGCTCACTCGCCTGTGTGTCTCTGCATCCCTGAGCTTCCTGAGCTGGGCAAGGCCTGGTTTCAGAGCCTCTGGTGGCCCCCTCCGTCCGAGCTCTGACGGTAGAGCCCTGGCTAGCTTGTCTGTTCTGCAGCCACGGTGAGCCCCCCCGAGCTGTTGTTGGGGAGAGAGTACAGCGAAGGAGTTAGAAGCACACACAGTTGGCTCACAGACACACCAGGGCCCAGTCTTCTCTCTCCTGCACAGTAATTAGCGGGGCTGTGCGCGAGTTTATTTAACCACACTGAGCCTGTGTCTACATCTGCAAAAGGGGGTATTAATAGCCACTCCCTGAAGGTCCCGGTGACGGTTAAATAAAGCCACGCAGGTAAAACGCTCCGCGCGGTGTCTGCAGGATTTGGGACAGGCCGCTCCCAGACGGCCCAGCGACCTTCGCCTCCTGGCGTCCACCCCTTTGGGCGCCCCCTCCTTTCTTTAGGCTGGACAAGGGACAGAATATGGCAGGAGTGACGCAGTGTCCCGTCCAAGATTCGTCGGGCATAGTCTCTCCTCTCCAATCCACCAGCTGCCGGGCCACCAAAACCCCGAGGCAGCCCCAGGTGAACGCGACCGGGCACGGAAGCCTGCCAACCACCACGTCAATGAACTTGAGATGGATCTGGGGCTGGCCACAGCCTCACGGACGAGCTTGCAAGTGGGCTCTCCAGCCCAGGAGAGTCTTGAGGTGTCTGTAGTCCGAACCAGTCGCTTGTGACAACCTCACGAGAGACCCTGAGCCAGAGGCACTGAGCTCAGGCTCACAGCCCACAGAAATCATCTACACCAATAAAAGAGCAAGATGCAAATTGACCGTGCCTTTGCGACGCCCACCGGCCAAACAGGAGTGAGTATGCAAATTAGCCCAACTCCACGTGGTCCAGGGGTGGGCCTCGGGGCAGCGTGGGAAGGCGGAAAGGTGGCCCGGGCCAGCGCAAAGGCGGTGCTGGCAGCCAGGAGAAGGAAAGGCGCATTCTTGCATGAATCTTCGTGCATCGGGCCTGTGGTAGGATTATAAATGTTTGTTATTTTAAGCCACTACGTTTGGGGGTAATTTATCCTGCAGCAATAGACAATGCATACCAAGTACAAATGTGCACTCATAGGAGACTCAGAAAACAGTCACGGAGTGGCTGCTAGGGTGTGCCACCCAGACGCTCCCCCTTCAGAGTTGAGGCGCTCATTCCCCCAGCTGCTCCGGCGTGCTTGTGCCAACAGCTCTCACCGGAGTTCCTCTCCGAGGAACTGCTCTCCGCTGGAGAGCCCTCCCCAGAGTCACACACCTCCTGCCCTCCCCAGGGGCAGCCCACATCCAGACTGGTCAGTGCAGAGATATGGAGACTAAGGTGGGCCCAGCCGGTATGGCTCAGTGGTTGAGGTCACAGCTAGAGTCCCGGTCAGGGTACATACCTGGGTTATGGGCTCTAATCCCAGTAGAGGGCGTGCAGGAGGCAGCCAATCAATGATTCCCTCTCATCACTGATGTTTCTCTCTCTCTGAAATCAATGAAAATATATTTTAAAATATAAGTAATTGATTTTTTTATTTTTTTAAATAGATTTCATTGATATTTTACAGAGAGGAGGGGAGAGAGATAGAGAGCTAGAAACGTTGATGAGAGAGAAACATGGACCAGCCGCCTCCTGCACACCCCTGACCGGGGATGTGCCCGAAACCAGTGTACATGCCCTTGACCGGAATCGAACCCGGGACCTTTCAGTCCGCAGACCGACTCTCTACCACTGAGCCAAACCAGTTTCGGCTATTTAATTGATTTTAGAGAGAAAAGGAGAGGGAAAGATGAGAGCATCGATGAGAGAGAAGCATTGGCTGTCTCCTGCTAGGAATCAAGCCCGCGACCCAGGCGGGTGGCCTGACTGGGAATCAGACCGGTGACCTCTTGCTTCATGGGCTTGACACTCAACCGCTGAGCCACACCGGCCACAACTAGCCATTGAAAGAAAAGTCGGTGACATCAGAACCCTTCCACCCTGGCAACAATTCCTCTGGACTGGGATCGACACGTCTTTGGGGGGATGGGTTCGAGTTTCCTGCTGCAAGGCCTTTGAGGATTTGTTCTGTGTCAGCTTGGCCAGGCAATAGCACCCTTGTTCAAGCCAACACAAACGCGGGCGCTGCTGGGACGGTATTTAACGTCGATGGGCAGCTGACCTTAAGGAGATTATCCTGGGTGACCTGGGTGGGCCTCGTCTCATCAGTTGAAGATCCCAGGGTCAGCGCTGAGAGAGAAGAAACTCCGCTGCGGACCGCAGCGGCAGCGCTCCGGAGGGGCCCTGCCTCACAGACTTTGGACTCATCTAGCCAGCCCCCCCCCCCCCGCCCCAATTACGTAGCTCCTTGTAATAACGCAATGACATCTAGCGACATCTAACGCTGACCTACATATGAAAAAAGTATCTATAAAACACATCACCTACCGACTCTGTTTCTCCGGGGGAGTGCTGACTGGCACAGGGCCTGTGCCAGCATCACTGTCTGAGGGCTGGTTTTCTTTTTTTTTTCTTTCTTTTTTAAAAAATATATATTTTATTGATTTTTAAAAAATATTTTTAAAAATATTTTTATTGATATTTTACAGAGAGGAAGGGAGAGAGATAGAGAGCTAGAAATGTCGATGAGAGAGAAACATGGACCAGCTGCCTCCTGCACACCCCCCACTGGGGAGGTGCCCGCAACCAAGGTACATGCCCTTGACCGGAATCAAACCTGGGACCTTTCAGTCCGCAGACCAACACTCTACCACTGAGTCAAACCGGTTTTAGCTATTTTATTGATTTTTTTACAGAGAGGAAGAGAGAGGGACAGAGAGTTAGAAACATCGATGAGACAGATCCATCGATCAGCTGCTTCCTGAACACCCCCCACCTGGGATGCGCCTGCAACCAAGGTACATGCCCTTGACCGGAATCGAACCTGGGACCCTTCAGTCCGCAGGCTGATGCTCTATCCACTGAGCCAAGCCGGCTAGGGTGCAGCTGGGTTTTCATTCGGACCCACGCTGGGCCAGGGGGGAGGGCAGCCATTGCTGAGCCGGCTCGGGGGGTGAGACTCCAGCCCATGGGAAGATGCCAGCCCAGCGCGGGCCCGGAGCAGCAGCCGAGTTCCAGAAGAGGGAGGCGGGCGGGCGGAGGGGAACCACGGTGGCTTGGGTTAGCAAATAATACCCCAGCCCGCCCTCGACCACAAAACAGCGCTCACCCTGGAAAGCTCCGAAATTAGAACTTCAAACACGAGCTAGCTACACATTAAGTCTCTTTCATTGACCCTCCTTGCCCCCGGGGGAGCCACATCTTTCTGCCCGGCTTGCCACCGCGAGGAGAATAAATAGAATTAGGTATTAGGCCGTGTTTGGGTTGGGCCCGCGGAGACTCACACCCACTGTCTCCAATGAAAGAACAGGGCCCCTTTCAAAGGGTTTGTTTTTCTCCGCGTCTTTGGGATCCAAGTTTCCAGACCCTAAGAAGGGGTCAGGGAGACAGCTGGGGACTTCAGCTTGGGAGCCCAATGGTGTCCGCAAGCTCCATCCAGCTCAAGGACCAGGCCCGTGAATGCCGAGAGCGGCCCCCCTGCCCCAAATGACGCCCCAGGTTGGGGGAAGGGAGAGCCGGAGAGCGTGTGTCCCTCCAGAGCAGCCCTCTCACCACCACCGGCTCCCTCCTGTCCCTGAGCCATCCTCCTGCCTGCTGACCAGGCCCGAGCCCCGGGCACACGCTCCTCCTCCTCCCTGGCTCCCCTCAACTGATGTGCGAGAGGATCACCAGGAGGTCCTGGTTTCCACCTCACCTGGGGCAGGGAGAAGTCAGGGTCTGGGGCCGCAGTTTGCCGCTCTGTGGACTAATGAGTTTGCCGACCACTGTCATACACTGCCCTTCACCTCTTTGCACACAATAATGCCACAGCTGCCTCATCCTCACAGCTTCCAACTACGAGCTAGCTACAAATTAAGACTCTTTTTATCTGCGTTTAGTCTAGTCCAGTGGTCGGCAAACTCGTTAGTCCACAGAGCGGCAAACCGCGGCTCGAGAGCCGCATGTGGCTCGTGAGCCGAGAGGTTTGCCGACCACGGGTCCGGGGCATTAGGTTCAGGAGTCAGAAGTCTCAAAGTGAAAACGCCATGGTGCCCGAGTTACACCGGCGAGGGAGCCGACTCCGGGGGAGAGGTGGCCACGGAGGCCACGTGGCAGGGCCACGGCAGGGCGGAGGGCCCACGCCTCAAGCCACCCGGGACCTCCGGCAGCAACCTTCCTCCGCCTTTCGCTGGCATGTTCATGTGTCTCTTCTTCCAGTCACCCGGACGAACATAAAAATGCTGACTCATTCCTGTTTTAAAGGAGGGATTGTCGATGCAGAGATTAATTAAAAAGAGAGAGAGAGAGAGAGAGCGCAACAGGTTTTAACTCCACTTATACTTCTTCCAACTTCGTTTTTACTGGGTAGCCACTCTGTAATTAACCGCGTGCTTCCTTGTGTGCTAAGACGCCTGCATCCTCTGAGCACCCCTCGGACCCGGCAGTGCGCCCTGGACCAACGGAGCCGCTGGACCCTGTGGTCCCCCCAGGCCAACCTGAGGTTTTGGAGGTTTTGCCCTCCGTTGCCGCCTCCCAGCGCCTCCCACCCTGCCCGGGCAGATCTGGTCCTGCCGAGGGATGTCGGGCCGGGCCGGCACGCTGCTCTGAGCGTCTCCCCTCCGGCAGCTGGGAGCCAGGCCTCCTGCCGCCTCGGTCCATCACCTCCAGGGGGTGCAAACAGCGACCCTGTGCGGAGAGAGCGCCTTCCTGGGAATGGGGGTTCCAGTCCCCCAGCCTCAGCCCTAGCCCACCTTTCTGCAACACTCGGCTCCGCCGTCGCCTGCTCTGTGGGTTTGCACTCTGCAACGTAACGGTCCCGGTGTTCATCGCGGCGTTCCTGATTATCGGCGGACTTGCTCGCCTCTCCGTCCGCTTCCTGGGGAAGAGAATGGTCTCTTGACCCATTTCGTCTCTCTGGCTCTGGCACCTGGCGGGCACTCCCTACACCAGTGTTTCCCAGGCTTCTCCCATGACGAGAATCACCGAGTGGAGTCGTTAAACTGCAGATTCCTGAATCCCAACGAAGAAGTGCTAAACCCGTAGAATTTTTGGGAACATACGGGTAAAGTTGTATACGTAACCAGGGCTCTATGCAGACAAGTAATTACGGGGTCACAGGAGAGGGAGAGGGTCAGGCGGCTGCTCTGGAAGGTGGCTTCCTTACTGAAGAGTCTGCGATCCCCTCAGCCTCACCTCCAGCCTCCGCCCTTCGTGCCTGGAGAGGCACGGAGAAGGGACAGTCCCAGATCCCTAAATCCTCAGTCAAACCAAGCACGCCCCCACGGAGGGGTCCCCGGGGACGGTGAGAAGATGGTGTGGCCCTCCCGGGGTGTTGGGGGCGGGGGCACAGAAGATCTCTGAGGAGGCAAGGACCAGCACCCCTGTCTTTCCTCATCAGTAAACCCGATCACAGCGCACACAGGTGCCAGCGACCCACCTCCCCGGCTGGCCTCGGCCCCGCCTCTGGCTTCTCCCGAGCAACGTCAGCTGGGGCCGGGCGGAGGTCTGCAGTCTGCCTCTGGAGCCTCAGCTGCCCGTGCTCCCGCTGACCTGTAGGGGGGGCTGGGCAGGCATCGGGGCCAACCGACGTGGGATGTGGGCCTTTTCAGCAGAGGGTCCTCCTGGGTGTGGTTTCAAACACTGTCGTGCGTTTGGGTAACGTCTAGTTGAGCCCTCCACGGAGCCTGGGGAGGGAAGGGAGGTCTGACTGTAACTGCGGGACCCCGTCTGGGGACCGCCTGCCGGTAGCAGGGAAAAAGCTCGTCTGGAGGTAGAAGATGGGAGGAAAACCAACCCCCCCCCCCCGCTCTCCCCCCGCCCTTCCCCCCAGCACCATTTACAGGAAGAGAAGGGGAAACCCCCCCCCCCCCCAGCTGTGGAGGTCAAACCAGGCTCTGGACATTCTGCCCTTCCAGGTGCCCAAGAAAACACCGAAGAACTGGTGGGTTGGGGAGTTTGGAGCCCCGGGCTGCAAATGCAGGTGGCTCGTGGAGCCGGTGGGTGAGCGCCTTGTAACACGCAGGGCCTGCCAGGGGAGACAGCTTTTATTAGAAACCTTCCATTTTTCTGGCATTTCCCTGCGTTAGCCAAACCGCTGCTGCTGGCACCGAGTCCGGCTGTCCTTAGCCCCAGGGTGGATGTGACTTCAGTCCAGGCGGGGTATGGAGTGTGGACAAAGGGCATGGGGCTGGGCGGGCAGTCCCCGCGGAGCTGTAACGTACAGTGGGGCCTTGACCTTGAACAGGCCAGCCGCCCTCCCCCCTCACCCCTATCCCACCCCCTGCCCCGCGCCCAGGTCTCTGCATCAGGAAAGCGCACAGGTGGCCTCCTGGGTGCTCTGCACCCTCCTCCCCACAGGCTGTGCTCCCGCAGCTCCTCCCTGGGCTCCTCGGGGGCCCGGGGAGCGCTCTCAGACCCCGGCGGTTCTTGGGGCCTCTCCCCCTCCCACCCCCGGTTCTGGCCCAGGTGGTCCGCTCTCAGTTGAGCAAGTGTCCGGGGCTGGAAAGGGAGGTCCGGGGAGACCGTGCGCCCCGACGGCGAGCCGGGGCCCCAGCTCCGCCCAGCGCCACGTCTGGCGGGGACGGGCGCGGGCCCCGGGCCAGGGGCGCGGCGGGCCCACGGCCACTGGGTCCCGGCGCGGCGGGCACGTGGGCTCCGGTCCCGGTCCGGGGCTCCCCTCCCCCCCGCGGGGTGCGCTCCCCGCGAGCGAGCGCGTGTCCCGGAGCGGCGCCTGCAGGGCGGGGAGCGGGGCGGGAGGGCCGCTGCCCGGGACGCCGGGGCCTCCCCGCGCGCCCGGCCTTCCCGGACCCGGCTCCGCGCTCCGCCCGCCCGGGGCTCCGGAGGCGGCGGCACCGGGAGGCCCGAGGGGCCGCGTGGGGGACCTTCTCCCCTCCCGCCCGCCGCCCGCCGCCCGCCGCCCGCGGCTCAATGCCGCTCTGTCTCGGTGGCGGACACGGCGGCGGCGGCTGATTGTTTGGCTCCCAGACTGGCTGGCTCTGTTGACTTTCCAGATGCCTCTTTGGGACAGGTCCTGGGGGAGGAGGAGAGATCTGTTTGTAGGGAAAGCCAGGCACAAATAACCTGATGTCTGTCTGTCTGTCTGTCTGTCTGTCGGTCTCTCTCTCTCTCTTAAAATATATTTTATTGATTTTTTTTAAAAGAGAGGAAGGGAGAGGGATAGTTAGAATCATCGATCAGCTGCCTCCTGCACACCTCCTACTGGGGATGTGCCCTTGGCCGGAATCGAACCTGGGACCCTTCTGTCCACAGGCCACTGAGCCAAACCCGTTAGGTCTGCTCTCTTTTCTTGTAGCCTTTAATTCTGCCAGGGGCCTGCGATGTGGCAGGAACAATGGCCCCGTTTTACAGATGGCAAAACTGAGGGGTGGTCAATTGGCCAAAAGCACATCTAGAGATGTAACTAACAAAAATAAGAGAATTCTGTGCTCACTTTGGTAGCACACATACTAAACAAATAAGATAAAAAGATGCAATAAAATAAAATAAAAATAATAGCCCTTGCTGGTTTGGCTCAGTGGATAGTGTCAGCCTGCAGACGGAAGGGTCCCACGTTCGATTCTGACCAAGGGCACATGCCAAGTTGTGGGCTCCGATCCCCAGTAGGGGGCGTGCAGGAGGCAGCCAGTCAGTGATTCTCTCTCATCATTGATGCTTCTCTCTCTCCCCTTCTCCCTTCCTCTCTGAAATCAATAAAAATATATTAAACAACCATAAAGGGTTATTAAGTGTGAAGATATGCCTTTCCCTGACCCCTTTCTCCTAGCACATTCCTAATGATGACCAAAAGCGAGGAGAGAAAAGGGGGCTTACCCCCTTCCCAAGGCTCTCTGCACCCCCTGGCACCCCGAGGAGCCGCCTCCCTCCGAGGCCGGTGGGGCAGCGGAAAGACCCGTCCAGAAGCTGGGTTTGGATTTGATCTCTGCCCCTCCCTGGCCGCCTCCGGCCAGTCACCTTTTTGAACCTTGTCAATCATAGCATTCTCTGGCCTGTGGATAGATCAGCAGCAACCCATTTCACTGATGACCAATACCAGCCAAGTGACGTGACTTGGCCAAGAGCACACCACAAAGACGGGGAGGTACACGCAAGACGATCCCCTCGTGGGTTCATTGAAAACAGTAGCCCTCACCGAAACCGGTTTGGCTCAGTGGATAGAGCATCGGCCTGTGGACTGAAAGGTCCTGGGTTCGATTCTTGGTTGCGGGCACATCCCCAGAAGGGGGTGTGCAGGAGGCAGCTGATGGATGATTCTCTCTCATCGATGTTTCTAACTCTATCCCTCTCTCTTCTTCTCTGTAAAAAAATCAATAAAATATTTTTTAAAAGATCATCTGAATCGTTTTTAAAAAAAAAAAAAAAAAGAAGAAAGAAAGAAAATAGTAGCCCTCGCCAGTTTGGCTCAGTGGATAGAGCGTCAGCCTGCGGACTGGAGGGTGATCTTAGGTTCGATTCCAGTCAAGGGCACATGCCCGGGTTGTGGGCTCACTCCCCGGTGGGGGATGTGCAGGAGGCAGCCAATCAATGATTCTCTCTCATCATTGATGTTTCTCTCCCTCTCTCCCTCTCCCTGAAGTCAATATATATATATATATAAATTTTTTTTAAGCTTAGATCTTCCAAAAAGAAAAAGCAATAGGCATGCCTGTTTGAGAGGACTGTGGGAAGCTCTGCTGGGCTTCCAGAAGGGAAGATGGTCTGGGAGCTGTCGCCTGACGTGGCGGCATCGGCGATGCTGTGAGGAATGTTTTCTCTGGGCCTCTGCATCTGGCTCTCAGCAGGGCTGGGCTCGGCACCAACACACGGAGGAATGAGACGCGGCTTCGCCTGGAGGAGCCGGCGCTGGCGGCAGAGAACACAGAGTGCTCAGACTGCCGCACCCCTGCAGGCGGTTTTCATCAAGTACGCAGCCCTGTGCACTGGGCTGGTTGATTTGTCTCGCTTTGTTTGGTTTTAACACCTCTGGCATCCTCGGGCATCTCCCTTAAGGGAAACATTCACAGCTCAGGACCTGCCACCCTTCCCCCAGCTTGGGTGACACACCCACGGGAGAGGTTTATTGGGTGACTCTCTGTCCCCTTCTCCTGGGGGTCCCTGGGTCCCCCTAGTGACTCTCCCCGAAGAGAAACCAGGAAGTGGTCCTAGGTGGGGCATTTCATGTTTCACCTTGTACCTGAACTGGAGACCTGGTGCACAAAATTTGTGCATGGGGGTGGTTCCCTCACCCTGCACCCTTTCCAGTCTGGGACTGCTGGCTCCTAACTGCTCACCTGCCTGCCTGATTGCCCCTAACTCCCCCCCCCTGCCGGCCTGGTTACCCCCATATGCCGCCCCCACTGGACTGGTTGCCCTTCACTGCCCCCTCTGCCGGCCTGGTCACCCATCATGGCCCCCCTCTGCTGGCCTGGTCGCCCCCAACTGCCCCCATGCTGTCCCGGTCACCCCTCACTGTTCCCCCACCCCCCATTGGCCTGGTCGCCCCATGCAGCCTGCTGCTCAGTTGTTTGGTTGTCCCTCAAACCCCCCCCTGCCAGCCTGGCGACCCCTCGCAGCCTGCTTGTTCCGTCATTACTGTGAGGGCATCCTGACCAATTTGCATATTACCCTTTTATTAGCATAGATAAGGCTCTAAATGTTTAGAATCTATTTTTTCAAATAAATGTACATTCATTATGTAGAGGGTTAGCTTGTACTTACATGCATGTCCATGCTAACCATCTACACGTACGTGTACACGCACGGGGCACCACATTCAAAGGGTGTCAAAGAGAATACAGCGACGGGCAATCTTCTGCCCTCATGTGCCCTCAGCCTCCTGCCTCCCTTCCCAGAGGTAGCCACTTTTGCCGGCTCGTTATGCATCCTTTCGGACATCAAATCCCCTTTTCTGGGATTTTTAAAAGGCGGTGTTTGTCCAGTCGTGGTCTACGGACCGCCCGGGTTGGAATCCCGGGTGTCTGCTCCCAGGTGGCCCGTGAAGGCCAGGGCGCTGCTGTGAAGAAGCCGACAGCGCGCCCTGCGGTCGGCGAGCTATTTCCACTCGTTCCTATTTGTAGACGCGGAGCCGAGGCCAGGCCGCCACATCACAACGCCGCCCGGGCCAGAACCGGCTCCTCAGCACGCCCCGCCCGCCCCCGGCCCCGGCCCCGGCGTGTGGCAGACCTTGTCCTGGGGAACAGATCCACTGTGAGACAAAATCAGGCGTGTGGCAGGCCGTGTCCTCGGGAACAGATCCACTGTGAAGCGAAATCACCCCGGGAAGCAGAGCCCCTCCTCCTGTGGCAGTGGTGGGTGGGGAGCTGGGAACTCGGGGAGCCAACTGGGGCTGAAAGACTGGAGTCTCATCTTAGGCGACCTCCTGGAGGGAACGGGAGCCTCGTGTTCCAAGGGTCAAATCCCAGGTGGGAGAAGGGAGCCAGGAGCTCCTGCTCAGCCCTCTGATGTGAGCCCTGGGCACCCCCACCCCCACCTCACCCCCACCTCAACCCGTGCCTCGAAAACGCCAGGTCTCCTGGAACCCCAGGTCTCCTCTGGGCTGTTGCACAGAGAAGGCTCCTGCAGGAGCCCCCGTGCCCCCGGGAAGAGACACCCCCATCCCGGCCAGTCCACGCGCGGTTGTGGAGCCTCGGGGAGTTACCGTCCGGCGGAATGAACTCCGAGCAGATCTAGCCTACTCCTTCCTCCCGGGCGCTCATCACCGCTGGGGAGAGAAGCTATAAAAAGAACAGGCAGGCCCTAGCCAGTTTGGCTCCATGGGTAGAGCGCTGGCCTGCGGGCTGAAGGGTCCCGGGTTCGATTCCAGCCCATATATTAGAAAATAACCGATGGGACGTTGGGCAGGTAGAGGCAGGAGGGGAGGCGGGCAGTCTCTGGGCGCCTGGGCAGGAGGCGGGGGAGAGGCCGGGAAGGCGGAAGGAGCTGCGGGAGGCCTGCCTCCCAGGCACGCGGGTCACTGTCCCGGGAGGCTGTGGTTCAGACAAAGTGGGGGCTGAGCCCTACCCCCAGCTCAGTCCCACTCCTGGGGGTGTAGGAAGATCTTCCCATCAGCCAACACTCCCATCCCCGCTCCATAAATCTGTCTTTGTTTAAACATATTTTTGTTAATTTCAGAGAGGAAGGGAGAGAGAGAGAGAGACAGAAACATCAACGATGAGAGAGAATCATTGATCGGCTGCCTCCTGCACGCCCCACACGGGGGACCGAGCCCGCAACCTGGCCGTGTGCCCTGACCAGGAATCGAACCGTGACCTCCTGGGTCCAAGGTTGACACTCAACCACTGAGCTACACCAGCCGGGTGAGCGACTGACTCCTTCTTATTATTTTTTAAAAATATATTTTATTGATTTTTCACAGAGAGGAAGGTGGAGGGACAGAGAGTTAGAAACATCGATGATGAGAGAGAAACATCGACCAGCTGCCTCTTGCACACACACCCCCACACACACACTGGGGATGTGCCTGCAACCAAGGTACATGCCCTTGACCGGAATCGAACCCAGGACCTTTCAGTCTGCAGACTGACGCTCTACCACTGAGCCAAACCAGTTTTGGCGAGTGACTCCCTCTTCACAGACGCCCTCTCCACCGATTCCTCCCGAGGCCGGAGAGGGGCACTCACGGTGGCCGGCAGCTCCGCTTCTGTGGCCGGCGGTGGAGCCAGCACCGAGAACAGCCATCCTAGCGTCGTTATAACCCTCGCCAGACAGTACCGGGCCCAGAGGAGCCCGCTCCTACGGGAGAGGGGCACCCACATGGAGCCTGGGAGGAGCAGGTGGGGGGTGGCGCCCTGCACCCCGCAGGTGCCTGGCCACCAGACAGGGAGCCGGGGGCCGGCAGGCAGGAGGCAGCCAGGCATCTGGGGATTTCAGGCCTCAGCGCCCCAGCCTCGGCGCCCTCCACCTGCCCTTGGCTCCGAGGATGAGTCAGCGGGCCCAGCCTCTGGGGTTCCTTACGACACTTCCCTGGGCCAGACGAGAGGATCTTGCAGGGCGGGCGTGAAGAAACACGCGTGCACAGGAGGGCAGAGGCTCCGAAAGCCTGCGGTCTGGGGCAAGGGTCACCAAGCCAGCCAAGCTCGGTCTGTGCGAGGAGAGTGCCAGCCTGGGAGACAGCGGGTGCCGGGAACTTGGGGAGGGGAAGGGGTATCCCCAACCTGAGCTGAAAGCCAGCACCTCGGTCCAAGCAGGTGAAGAAAAAACAGTTTCAAGGCAGTAGGTCCTCAGAGGAAATTAATTCAGGTGTGACTTGCTTATAAGAAAACCAGATATTTACTGAGGATAAAAAAAAAGGGGGGGGGGCGGCGAAACCGGTTTGGCTCAGTGGATAGAGGGTCAGCCTGCAGACTGGAAGGTCCCGGGTTCGATTCCAGTCAAGGGCATGTACTTGGGTTGCAGGCACATCCCCAGTAGGAGGTGTGCAAGAGGCAGCTGATTGATGATTCTCTCTCATCGATGTTTCTAACTCTCTATCCCTCTCCTTTCCTCTCTGTAAAAAAATCAATAAAATATATATATTTTAAAATAAAAATAAAATAACACAATCAAACAATTTAAAAAAGGGGGGGTTTCCTTTTTATGTCATTCCTCATTTTAAAGATAATTTTTGTTGACTTTTTTAGAGAGGAGAGGAGAGGGAGAAACATAAATGTGAGCAGGATCAGCTGCCTCCTCCTGGGGCTCCAGCCCACCACCTGGGCGTGTGCCCTGTGTCCTGACCGAGAATCAAACCAGCAACCTTTCAGTGCACAGGACGATGCCCAGCCAACGGAGCTACACCAGCCAGGGCGGTCACTCCTGGGTCTGGAGAAGGCTGCTCGTTGGGTACGCTGTGCATATACACGTGAACGCCCCGACTCACCTGCAGATCACAGCCTTTATAAATACCCGCGTCCAGCCGAAACCAGTCTGGCTCCGTGGACAGAGCGCCGGCCTGCGGACTGAAAGGTCCCGGGTTCGATTCCGGTCAGGGGCATGGACCTTGGTTGCGGGCACATCCCTGGTAGGGGGTGTGCAAGAGGCAGCTGGTTGATGTTTCTCTCTCATCGACGTTTCTAGTTCTCTATCTCTCTCCCTTCCTCTCTGTAAAATATCAATAAAAATATATTTAAAAAAAGAATCATTGACTGGCTGCCTCTCTGATCCACACTGGGGATCAAGCCTGCGACCCGAGCATGGGCCCCGACCTGGAATCCAACCAGGACCTGGTTCATAGGTTGACGCCCAACCACTGAGCCACACCGGTTTCGGCTGAAGAGACGTGTGTTGTTGGGCAGAGCAGGGCCTGGCGCGTGGCTGCTCACAGCTGCCGTCGCTCTTGTCATTTTTACGGCATCTCGCACACCTCAGGTGACACAGCCACAGGGCCACGTGCTGGAGGGTCTCCTCTGGGCTCAGGCCCCCTCTCTCCCTCAGCTCAGCCTTCCCCTCCCCTCTCCACCCTCACCCTGCCAGGTCACCCTGGGCTGGTCCTCTCCCAGCCCCCGGAGCCTCCCTGCCCCCACCTGACCAGCGGCCTTGGCCAAGCATGAGTGGCACCCCCCCCCATGGCCCCGTTGGCATGTGGTCACCGCCTCCGCCTGTGGCAGGGCCGGAGCCGGGACGTGCCTGGCCGGCTGCCAGCGCCTCCCGGGGAGGGCGCCCCGCCACGCCTCCGCCCCCCTCCATTCCGGGGCTGTAATTAGCCGGCCTCCCGCCCCTGTCGCTATCTGTGGCTGCAGGCCTGGGTCCGAGAGCCCCGCCCACGGCCGCCCGGCTGCCTCTTCATAAACAGCTCCCGGCTGCCTGCCCTGTTATCGTGGGCGCCCACCAAGGCTCCGGGGAGGGGCCCCTGCCACCCTGGAGATGCAGATGGCTCTGCCGCCCTGGGGGAAGCCGGCCCGATGTGGGCAGCGGCGGGTGGAACCCTCACCCGCGAGCCCTTTATAGCCGCCCTCCGAGCCTGACCCCGAGCCCCCTGGGCCTGCCGGGCTGGGCTGCAGACAGAGGCGGCCTGTCATCACCCCCCCCCCTGGGCCCTGGGTCAGCCTGGGTCACCCTCTCCCCAGAGGCCCCCTCAGCGAGGCGGGCTCAGCCCGGGGCCAGGAGACGCCGGGCGGGCGGGCAGGGCGTCCTCAGCGGCGGAGCGGGATGCCTCTCCGATGCAGACGTGGCTGTGCCGTCCTCCAGCTCCACCTTCCCGTGGCTCCCGGGGCCCAGGGAGGAAGCTCACAGGGGGCTTCCCCTCCTCCGCTGCCCCCGACACGCCTCTCGCCCCAGGACCTTTGCACGAGCCGCCCCTGTGCCGGGACTCGGCGCTCCTCTCGGTCGAACTCCTCCTCCTCCTGCTGCAGGTCTCGGGGTAGAAGTCACTTCCCGCGGAGCCTTCCCCCGACATCGCCCACATATACATCCTCCCTTCCCTCCCTTGGCCCGGGATGAGGGTCCCCCCAGGGTCCCGGGGGTGGGGGGGGGGCACCAGGCCCTCGCCTGCGCGTCTGTCTGTCTCTGGCTGACGGCGAACGGTCCAGGACGGGGACACTGCTCATGTCCTGACGTGGGGCTGTGTTCCAGAGAGGTTTGTCGGAAGGGCTCGTGAAGGAATACACGAAGGAGTCCTCTGCCCCTTGGGGATGAGGGGGGCTCTTGTTGGGGGGCGGGGGAGGGAACAGGGGGGTGTGCTACGTTGTGCCCTTCATTTTCCCAGGAAGCCTTGGCTTCAGTGTCCCGCCCCTTTGTCCTCTAAGCATCACATCGGCTTGTCGCCCCGCAGAAACCGGTGTTTCGAGGCTCAGTGGATAGAGTGTTGGTCTGAGGACTGGAAGGTCCCAGGTTCGATTCTGGTCAAGGGCATGTACCTTGGCTGCAGGCACATCCCCGGTGGGGGGTGTGCAGGAGGCAGCTGGTCGATGTTTCTCTCTCATCGATGTTTCTAACTCTCTAGCCCTCTCTTCCTCTCTGTATAAATAAACAAACAAACAAACAAATAAAAGCTTGTCGCCCAGTCTGTCTGTCCATCTGACCCCGGAAATAGGGTTGCTGTGGCCCCGAGCCTGCTGGTGGGGGCCCGGGGAGCTCTGAGGACGCGCTGTCAGAGGCAGGCCCTCGCTCTGCTGGGGGGGGGGGGGGGGAGGGAGTCCTCAGGCCATGAGTCACCTCCAAGCCGCCAGTCCGTGTCCTGGAGGCAGGGCGGCGTGACGCCCAATGGGCAGGGCCGGCGGTTCTGGCACTTTCTGCCGGGACACCCAGGGGCACCGTGTGTTTTGCTGGCTCCGGAGAGGAGACTGCAAAGAGTCTCGGGCGTTCTGCCTGTAGATATCGGCGGGCTTCCGAAACTTCCAGTCCTGCTGCACCCGGCGTGCACGTCCTCGGTCATTTCTGTCACCCTGCCGTTCCACTAACTGTATCCCAGATCACCGGAGGCCGGGAGATTATGGCCTCGGCATCCGTTCCCACTCCTGAGGACAGGAGACCCACGCCTAGGCATAGAGCCACGCAGGCCGGGGGCCAGACCTTGGAGGGGGGGATGGGAGAGCGGTGGGGGATCGGCACCCCGCCTCCACGCTCCCGGAGGTCCCACCCTGAGGTGGCCAGAGCCAGGTCTGGGGAGGACGACCCATCTAGCGGTAGATATAGACAAAGAGCTTGCTCAGGACGGGTCACGTGATCCAGACACACTCTCACCTCCAGGCCTTTGCACACACACAAGCCCTCCACAGCGGCCCTCATGGACAGTGCTGCGTGGGTGGATGCGTGCTTCTCTCCGTGTGATTCTCCAAGAGCCGCGGCTGAGGGGAGCTGTCCAAGGTGGGTCGTGTGGTCCAGACTCCGGCTTTATCCCTTGGGCCAGAGACGGTCACGTGCTGAGGCCTTAGTCACCCAAACAGGAAGCCGTGGTCCCTCTCCCCTCGGAGCTGACAGTCCGGTGAAAAACAGGTATCCTCCACCCAGGAGAAATACAGGTGCTGTGCAGACATGTGTGCAATGGGAGGTTCTGATATTGGGGGGGGGGGGGGGGGGCAGACAGATTTCCTTTAGAAGTGATATACGAGCTGAACCCGGGGTTCGGAGAGGCCGTGGATGGAGCGGGAGGTGCTGCGGACAGAGCACGTCACGGCGTCTGACACACGGCGCACAGCAGGGTGAGGAGGGGGGGGCTGTGAGAGGCCGTCGGAGAAGCCTCCGGGGTACGTGGCCGGCAGAGACCACATCGCCCTGCTCTCTTCCGTGTGGCATTTGGAAAGACGAAGGAGCTGGAGGGGCAGGAGTCAAATCTCTGAGCAGCCGCCCCGCAGAAGGAGAGGCCCCGCGAGGGACGGAGGGAAGAAACAACACGGAGTCGCTGCAGCCACGCTGATAAGTTACTGCCATCGGGTGGGTGGAGGCATGAGGACAGGGTTCTGTTCTTGTTTAAAGTGGAAATTTTAAACCTATTTCTTTATTGACTTCAGAGAGGAAGGGAGAAGGAGAGAGAGAGACAGACAGAAACAGCAATGATGAGAGAGAATCGCTGATCGGCTGCCTTCTGCATGACCCCCTCTGGGGATTGAGCCCTCAGCCCAGGCACGTGCCCTTGGCCGGAATCGAACCTGGGACCCTCGAGTCGGCAGGCTGACGCTCTACTATCCACTGAGCCAAGCCGGCTAGGGCTTTAAGTGGAAATTTTAATTTCTTAAAAACTTTTCAGTGCTGTCAGTGCCTGGATTTGCGTCACCCCTCCAGGTGACCCTCCGGTGACCCCGATGGAGGAGGGAGGGAAGCGGGTTTAGGTATTCAGACCACCTGACATCCGTTATCCGGGCGGCCGGCCACCCAGGGGGTGAGAGGGCAAGACTGACTCTCCTCAGAGGACGGGCTTCCTGCTCTAAGAACTCAGCTTGCTTCTCTTCTTTGGAACAGAGCCTCCGGGCTTTGGTCTGTTTTGTTTTAATACAGTTTTATTGATTTCAGAGAGGAAGGAAGATGGAGGTACTGGTAGCAACATCAATGCTGAGAGAGAATCGTGGATCCGCTGCCCCTGCACGCCCCCTACTGGGATCGGAGCCCTCAGCCCGGGCACCTGCCCTTGACTGGGATTGAACCAGTGACCTCTCGGTTCACAGGCCGATGCTCAACCCCGGAGCCAGGCAGGCTGGGCCAGGCTCGTTTTTAATTCTTCGGACGCTCAGCCTGAAGCCAAATGAGAGAAAACAGCCCGGCAGGTGGGTTGGAGTCCGAGAGAAAGGACTTGCTGGCCCAGAGGCGGGGCCTCTGGCTCGCCGTCTCTCCCTCCCCTGTGCCTGCGGGAAGGGGGTTTGTCTGTCTGTCTGTCTGTTCGTTCTCTTCTCTGCCCCCTCCCCCCTGCATTGTTACTCTTCATCCCTGCCGCTGGGTGAGGGAGAACAGGATGACAGCTCGGTTCAAAAACAAAAGTCAACCGAGCACATTTTTGAACATCTAATTGGCTTCGTGGCTGATTCATGAGGCTGGCAGCTTCCCACCTAGCAACCAGCCGGGCACTCCCTGGGGTGGTGCGGACGGACGGAAGGTTTACGAGGAGGGTGGGGCCCGGGAGCTTTCGCAAAAGAGGAGAAGGATTATCTCCTGGTTGGAATGTCTCACTCTCCTGGGGAAGGGGAAGGGGAGGGTCTTCATCGTGGGGACGGCCTCTTCTTTCTGTGGGGGGTGGAGGGGACCCACGTGACAGGTCACCTTCCCGGAGCTGGTCCCGGAAATTCCAGACTGGTCGGTGAAGACTGGGCATCCGGGAAAGGTGGGGACAGCCATTGGGTCAGGTCTGAGGTGATTTGGGGGCCGGTGGTTTTCTCTTCAGCAGCTCTGGCCACGGAAGTCTGCTGTATGGGACAGGGCTGGGACTGGGGGCGGCGGGGAGAGAAAGATGCAGGGGAGGGTGGTCCCCCCTGTCCTGGGTCAGCCCACAGGGGGAGAGCAAGGCTTCCAGAGGATGCTCCTTGAGGAGGAAGCAGCACTAAAAGCACCTGAATCAAGATGAGTGGGGGGCCCTAACCGGTCTGGCTCAGTGGATAGAGCGTCTGCCTGGGGACTGAAAGGTCCCAGGTTTGATTCCGGTCAAGGGCATGTACCTTGGTTGTGGGGACATCCCCAGTTGGGGGTGTGCAGGAGGCAGCTGATGGATGTTTCTAACTCTCTATCCCTCTCCCTTTCTCTCTGTAAAAAAAAATCAATAACATATATTTTTAAAAAGGAGATGAGTGGGGAACCATCCCAATAAACATATTTTGGATTTTTTTAAAAAAAACAAACCCAGACATTTCAAAGGCATGCCATGTGATGTTCTGGTTAAAATCGTAAGTGTGAACAGAATGATGAAAAGAGGGGTGGGGGAGGGGACAGGGGGTAGGAAGCTCTGCAACCTCTTAGCTCTGAGGTCTGGACCAATCGCACTGCCGCCTTGTGCCTCAGCATTCTCCTCTGCAAAACGGGAGGACGGATCGATCACAGGATCAATGAGGTGACGAGAGGGGGCCTTTTAGAACACCGCGTGGCACTCAGGAGGTGCTCTGTCAGCGAGGGTGACCGCGGTCTGGCAGAAGACCAGAGACGGGAGAGGGATCTGTCCAGCCTTGGTCTCCACACAATGCCCTGCCCCCAGAGCCCCCGACGGCAGACCCCGCAGAACGCCCTAAAAGCAGACACTCCCCCCCCCCTCGCCCCATGGCCTTCTCCACTGAGCCTCCCAGGCCAGCCGGCTCACCACACGCCCTTTGCCTTCTGCAGACAGAAGCGGGGACTTCGACATCTGGGCTGAACGCCACTTGCTACACGGCACCCTTGGGCAAGGTGCTTTCGCAACGTCCCCGAGCTTCTGCTTTCCCCTTTGTAAAAACAGAAACACCAAACCCAACTGCTCGGGTTGCCGTGGGGATTGTGTGCCTGGCACAGGGCTGGTCCTTCCCCTCCCTCGCCCCCTCTCCCTGCCCATCGCCACCGGGCGGACCGGAGAGCCAGAGCCACCACACTCCTGGGATCCTGGCCTCCCTGGCTCTGACACCCAAACCGGGAACCACGGTCACACCTTCCGCGAAGACGGAAGGCTCCCTCCCTCCCGGCTGCCTGAGTCCGGGTGCAGCAGGAGCCTCTGTCCCCGACACGGGGTGGGCAAACTTTTTGACTCGAGGGCCACAATGGGTTCCTAAACTGGCCCGGAGGGCCGGAACCAAAGCAACCTGGCCATGCTGGCACTCTCCTCTTGGGCTGCTGGTGAAGGAGCGGAGGGGAGAGCGAGAGAGCCCTCCGCTCTTTCGGCTCTTTCGGGCCGGATAGGACAGCGGAAAGGGCCGTAGTTTGCCCACGGCTGGCCCTAGAGTGACCCCCCCAGGAGCAGACCCCGTCGGCAGCATGAGTGCCAGGCAAAGGCCTCCGCCTGCTGGGGGCTGGTTGGGGGTGGGGGGTAAGGTCCCCACCCCATTTCTGTCCCCATCATTAGGATGTGGCTGACCACCCACCTTACTCACTGGCACAGTGCCAGGGGCCGGTAGGAGATAGGTTGGGAAGGGAGCGGCTAGGGTCAAGCCTCGGGCTGATTCCTTCCTAAGCAGCCAATGGTCTGGGGGAGGCCAGCAAGTGTTGCCAAAACAAGAACATTGTTATACACGTTAATCTACCCTTGTTTTAATCAGAAGGTAATGTAAAGCACCGCCTGCAGGCTGCGTCTTCCGGGTCCTCATCCAAGTGGGGCTAGGTGAGACCCACCCAGCCCCACCCAGCCCCACCAAGCCCCACCAAGCCTTACGCTCTTTGTAATCCTTCCTTTGTAATCCTTCCCCGCCCCTCCTGAGGTCCACCCTCCACACCACACCGAGAGGGCTGTGTCCCGGAAGAGCGAGGGGTTCTCCCACAAAAGCCCTTCCCCACAGTTCCTGAGGACAGCAGTGTCCCATCGCAGGGGGCAGAGCGGAGCCATAAGAACTCACTCTCCATAGGTGGCAACACTGTCATCAGCCCACCGGTTCCGGCTGCTAACAGAGTCAGCATTTGAATTTAGTGTGGGAAGGGGTGTGGGGGAGGGAGAGACCCTGGGCATGTCATTTGGTCTGAGTCTCACTTCCCCATTGCAAAACGGGAATAACACTGGAGTGACTCATTGGTGTGAAATGAAAAGGAAATCAGGAGGAGATTTTTTTTTTTTTTTTACTCAACAACAAATATCAGAGACCTATTGAGCACAGGGTCTATATTTTAGGGACTAGGGGGGCATCAGTAAATAAAACAACCCAGGTGTGGTGGTTGCCCATTGTCCCATGCGCCGAGAAGTTACCGACTCAATGCTCTGCTCTCACGTCCATCTTTCTCTTTCCCTCTCCCTCCCTCTCTCTAAAAATCAATGAGCCTGGCCAGCATGGCTCAGTGGTTGAGCGTCGACCTATGAACCAGGAGGTCGTGGTTCGATTCCCCCTCGGGACCCATGCCTGGGTTGTGGGCTCCATCCCCAGTGGGGGCGTGCCGAGGCAGCCAACGAACGATTCTCTCTCATCATTGTTTCTCTCTCTCTCCCTCCTTCCTTCCTCTCTGAAATCAGTCAGGAAGAGCGGCTCCATAACCCGGGAGAGGAGAGAATTTCAGGATGACCGAAACTTCTGAGGCTGTCCCGAATTTTGAAGAGATGTTTGCCCGGAGGTTCACGGAAGGTGACACAGGATACCAGGCATCCCTGAAGCGCCCCCCAGCGAACCCTCCAATTGTGGAGGGCTGGAACCGCAGAGCTGGTGGGGGCCAAAAGGACCAAGGACACTGGCTGCAAGGTAACAGGCAGTTCAGAGGTAGGGACGGCAGCCGGGGGCGGCCAGGTGACGACCCACCCGATCACTGGCACGGACGACCCTGGGGCAACAATGACCAGCGGCACAGACAAGAACCTGACCAGCCTCGCCAGCACGGAAATGATGGCCACAACCAGCAGCCTCCCTATGGCTACTACTGAGAGACACGGCAGCAGCTTTTCCTAAAACTGTTTGCTTCGTCAACAAGAAAAAAATAATAGCGGAGGCTGGTTTGGCTCAGTGGATAGAGCCAGCCTGCGGACGGAAGGGTCCCGGGTTCGATTCTGGTCAAGGGCATGTACCTTGGTTGCGGGCACATCCCCAGTGGGGGGGTGTGCAGGAGGCAGCTAATTGATGACTCTCTCTCTCATCGATGTTTCTAATTCTCTATCCCTCTCCCTTCCTCTCTGTAAAAAATCAATAAAATGTATTTAAAAATAGCAATAATTAATAAATAAATAATTTTTAATTTAAAAAGCAATTTTAAGAATAAATAAATAAAACATGCCCTCCACCCTGGTGTTGCTTGCACGCTAGTAGGGGTGACCTTGAGTGTGAGGGGTGGCATGAGCACAGCTCCATCGCTGACCAGCTGGGTGACCCCGCGTCACCTCCATCCTCTGTGCCCTCGTTTCTCAACGATAAAATGAGCCATACACCCCGGCCAGAGGACGTGAGGATCACATGCACTGATACACGGGGAATACATGCTGCACCTGCCGTGTGCGCTGGCAGCACACACATGGCTTATGCACGGAAGGGAGCTGTGGGGTAACCGGGCCAGAGACGGTGTGGGGGCTGGGCTACCCGGGCCAACGGGACAGGCATGGTCTGGAGAGGGTGGTCCCGAGGAGAGAGCGGGGTGCGCTGGGAGCTGGGGGAAAGGGTGAGGGGTGGAGAGGGGCTGAGAGGGAGTGAATCAGCCAGGGTGTCCGGGCTGGGACCCCGGAGTTACTGTCCAGGGTTCTAAGGATCAGGGTGGCAGCTTTAAAGCACTTGTTTCCCTTTGTGTGCGTGGAAACGAGACAGGTCAGTAAACCCTGTCTCCCCTAAACCGGGGAGACGGCAGAAATCCAATCAGTGCTACTGCCAGCCACCCCCAAGGACAGATGAAGGGAGTGAACCCCATTTCAACAGCACATCAGCATAAAGTGGAGCGACATGCTATAGAGATGCCCCCTAGGACCTCCCCTAAACGCCCAGCCTTTCAAACCCCTCAAAAAGGAGGTCTTACCTGGAGCTCTACCCTCCAGGGGCACGCCAGCACCTTCCTCCTCCTCTTCCCCCCTCCCCCTCCCCTCTTCCCCCTATAGACACACACCCACTAAACTCTAATAGTCCCAGCAGCCTCCCAGTCAGGGCAGCAATGGGCAGTGGCAGTTCATCCCCTGATAACGCTCCCAACTGGCCCCAAGGCCCCCTTTTCCCTTCTTGGGGAGCCAAAAGCAGACCAGCCTAGAACCACCTCCCGGCCTGCCTCCTTTCACTGCCCCCCGCTTTCACCGCCGTCCTCTGCCTCACCCAGACTCACGCTATGAAACGTTTCCCGCCCGAAGTCAAGAACCCACACACACTGCCGGCCGGCCCTTGGCCCAGGCAGACCCCCCCAGGGCCAGGTGCCTTTCCAGCCACAGAAGTAGGACACCCGTGGGCCCTGTCCACGACCGTCGCCCCAGCCCCCGGCAAGGGGGTTAGGGTAACTCCCTGCAGACCCCCTGGGGGCCTTTACATCTGCCGGCTGTCTGCCAGGCGTGGGGCAGGGGAGACCGGGGGAGGACTGACGGCAGAACCCGCATTCTCCCCGCTCACCGGGCCCCTTTGTGGCCCCCTGAGTCAGGCGTGCATGGACTTGGAACTCAGGCAGAGCTTTCTCCGGAGTGTCCTGAACGTTCAACCACGGGTGCTGCCACCCAGTGCGGCGCCCTGCCCACAGCACGGTCTCCGTGACTATAAGCGTCACCTCTTTCCCCTCCAGGCAGAATCTTCACCCCTGGCCACAGGCTGGGAGGGCGGGAGGGCGGCCGGCGGGTGCGGGAGGTGGCTGGCCACAGACTCTTAGGAAGCAAAAGAAGGTGTTTTCTTTTGCTTTGTTCCCACAGCCCCGGCAAAGGGCAAACTCTTGGGTCCCCGGGGTCCCCCTCCCCGTAACCTGCAGCCGGGGAAGGGTCCCCAAGGCCGGGATGGGGCGCTGGGGCTCCGCCTGGGGGCAGGGGGCCCCTCGCTACACGCTCCTGGGAGAGGAACGCGGGAGCTGCCTTCCTCGAGCTGGGTCCACGGGTGCCCATCCCCGGGCTGAGGGGCTGGGGCCCCAGGAGAGCTGGAGGTGGGGGTGCGTCTCTGCACATCCCCGGGGACCAGAGCCCCGGGGACCAGCGCCCGGGGGACCAGCGCCCCGGGGACCGGAGCCCCGGAGACCAGCGCCCAGGGGACCAGCGCCCCGGGCGGCAGCGGCCGGTCCGCAGCCCTGGCACCCCGGGGCGTGTGGGCGGGCCCTGCGCCGGGCCGGGCATCCACTGGCACGCGGGGGGCCCCCGCCCACGTCCCCGGTCCCACCCACGCGGGCCCCGGTCCCACCCACGCGGGCGCTCCCGGAGCCGCCGGGGCCGCCGGGGGCGTGGCCCGGCCCGGCTCACGTGCGCCGGCGCCGCGGCGATTGGCCGGCCGCTTGTGACGTCAGGGGCTGCGGCGCCGGCCGCTGCGGCAGCCGCAGAGCCAGCGCGGCCCGGGCTCCGGCTCGCGGGCATTTAAAGGGGACGCGGGCGGCGGGGCGGGGGGATGGAAGGCAGGTGGAGGGGACGGCCCACACGCACCTCCTCCGCGGCCCCTCCGGACCCGAGGCACCCGTGAGCCGGGGCCCAGAGACCCGAGGGTGGGTAAGACACACACCGCGCCCCCCCTCCGATTCCCGTAAAGCGCGCACCCCCCACCCCAACCCGGCTCCATCCTGCGCCCCGAAACCTCCGCGAGCCCCCCCCTCTCCACTCTCTGCGCTTCAAACTCAGCCGGGACGGGCTCCTGCCGCGCGTGAGTCCTGGGCTCTCCCCGCGGCCCGGGAGGGCTGGGGTCCGAGTGCGGAGCGGGGGGCCGTGTAGAGTTTGGGGGCGCTCCTTCGCGCGTGAGCCGGCGGGGGGATCCCCGGGACAGAGGAACGCGCCCCCCAACCCCTTCCCTTTCTCCTGCCCCGGGGACGCGCTGCGATGCCCTGTGTATCCGCCGTGCCCGGCTCGGGCAAAGCGAAAGGACCGGTGCCCCTCGCGCCCCGCCACCCGCTCGGGGCTGCGCACCCTCCGCCCGCACTGGAGGGGAGCGCCCGCCAGCTGGGGGGGTGCCAGCGCGCCTGCCCTGCAGCACCTCTAAAAATATCTCCCCCCCTCCACCCGGCAGCTGCCGCCTCCCTGCCCACGGAGGATCCCCTCCCGGAGGGCCAGCCCGGAGGTGACCGATCCCCTCCCCGCAGGGCCAGCCCGGAGGTGACCCCGGGTCCCCGCGCCTTGCCCGGCACCCGGGCCCGGGTCTTCGTCCCCAGCTGGGCAGGGCAGCAAGCTCGCAGCCCACGGGGGGCTGGCTCCAGGGCAATGAGGGAAGCTCTGGCTGCAATTTTAATATATCGTTGTTTTTTTATTGAGTTTTAGAGGGAGAGGGAGAGGGAGAGGGATTGGTAGGAACATCAAGGAGAGAGACACATCCCCTATTGGCGGCCTCCCGCACGCCCTCTGCTGGGGACCCGGAGGACGACCCGGGCATGTGCCCCGCACTGGAACCCAACCAGGGACCTTTGGGTTCCTGGGTCCGCGCTCAGCCACTGGGCAACACCAGCCGGGGCATCCGGCTGCAATGCTGGTGCTGTTGTCAGTCCTCACCCAGGGGTTTTTAGACAGTGGAAGGGAAGGGGGAGAGACGCGGAGAGAGAAGCATGGATGTGAAAGAGACACGTCAATTGGTTGCCTTTCGCAGGAGCCACTGAGGCACGTGCCCTTGATCAGAATCCAACCGGGAACCTGCAGTCCGCAGGGCCGTGCTCCACCCACTGAGCCAACCTGGCTAGGGCCTGACAGTTTTATTTTTTTGAAATATATTTTATTGATTTTTTTTTTTTTTTTACAGAGAGGGATAGAGAGTAAGAAACATCGATAGGAGAGAAACATCGATCAGCTGCCTCTTGCACAGCCCCTACTGGGGATGTGCCCACAACCAAGATACATGCCCTTGACCGGAATCCGAACCCGGGACTTTTGAGTCCTCAGGCTGACGCTCTATCCACTGAGCCAACCCGGCTAGGGCCTGACAGTTTTAAGCCCGGCAATTCTGAATACAAGTGGCACCAGGGTCCCCTGAGTTCTAATCCTGGTTCTGATACTGTGTGGCCCCAGATGCTAGCTTGACTGACCTCTTTTGGCCTGTTTGTCCCATTTGCTGCTGGTGGCAGTGTCTGGGGGAGGGGAAAAAATCCCTACCTAGTGCCTAAATCTGAATTCTGGTGATGGATACTAGGAGACCTGATCTTTTTGTTGCTGTTAATCCGAATCTGACCTCTAGTGATTAATACAAGGAGACCTGATCTTTTTGTTGTTGTTAATCTGATTTCTAGTGATTAATACAAGGAGACCTGACCTTTTTTGTTTTTGTTAATCCTCACTTGAGGATACTTTCCCATTGTTTTTTGTTTGGGTGTTTTTGTTAATCCCTGCCTGAGGCTATTTCTTCAGTGATTTATAAGGAGAGTGGAAGAGAGGTGGAAAGACTGAGAGAAACATCAGTGTGAGAGGAATACACTGACTGGTTGCCTCCTGCACAAGCCCCGACCAAGGTGCAGGGAGGAGCCCGCAGCCGAGGTACGTGTCTTTGGCAGGAATCGAACCGGGGACCCTTAGGTCCGCAGGCCAAAGCTATCCGCTGAGCCAAACCAGCTAGGGCTCCGTTGTTTTTTTTTTTTAATATATTTTTATTGGCTTCAGAGAGGAAGGGAGAGGGGGAGAGATAGAAACACCAGTGATGAGAGAGAACCATTGACCTGCCTCCTGCACCCTTGATGGGAATCAAACCTGGGACCCTTCAGTCTGGAGGCGGACGCTCTATCCACTGAGCCAACTCGGCTAGGGCCAGGCATTACTCTTAGGCACCCGCTTTTAGCTGGGGCTAGTCATGGACTGACTCCCTGTCACCCCAAACAAACCTTTCTCTCTCTCTGCTCTAGCCTGCCAGAAAAGCTCGGAGACCCTGTGCCACCTTTGATTCGAGGAACTCTTTCGGAAGACACACAATGATTTGATCATTCAGGACAAAACTGCTCTAGAGGTGAGTAACCTGTGAACATGGGAGCCAGATCCCAGTGGAGCCGGCCTAGGGCTGGGGTGTCACAGTATAGCTCCTCCATTTCCAGGGGAAGAAACCCAGGATGCCTGGCTTTCTGCTATGGGGGACTAAAAGAAACGAGGGCAAAACAATAACTTTCCCTAAACACTATTATTAGTATATGCAAAAAAGTAACTGACTTTTGCTATGAGAAAGGAGAAGTTTTGAGGATGGTTAGATCAGTAGAATGCTCCACCAAGTTATAAAAAGATAAAGAAACGTAGGCAAAGCCAGGAGACCCTTTTCTACGGGATAAAAGGATTAGCCGGGATTCTGGAAGCTGCAACTCCCTCCAGATAAGGCCTCCCCACCCTCCAAAACCTGTCAACTCCTCCCTGGCCTCCCTCCCATCAGCTCCTCCCATCCCTCCCTCTTTTGCCCACTGCCCATTTAGCTTTGACTACCGCTCCCAGTTCCTAGGTTAAAAGTTCCTAGAGAAAAGGCTGATGCCCATATCCCTTCTTGATGGAAAGGGCTTCATGCATGTGTGGTCTAAGGAGAGAGGGATGGGGTACCCTCCCTCCGACCGGAGCCCTGCTCCTGGGATGTCCCAGTCTCTGACTTGGGGGGAAATAGCTTCTCCCCGCTCTCCTGGGACGGTCTGGGGAGAGTGTCACCTTGACAGTCAGAGGTGTTTCCAGTGTCACCCATCGTCACCACCAGGGGGCAGCAGCCCGCCGGACCTCTGCTCCTTGTGTAGTCTTCCCGGCTCTCCGGGTCTTTCCAGATCTGTCCCCGATGCCTCTGGCCTCTTATTCCACCCCAGGGTGGGGGTGCCTGGGGTAGAGAAGGGCACTGGGAGCCCCAGGTGGCGTCCTTTATACCCATGTCAGCAAAGGCCTGTCCCCAAAGCCTCCCAGCCAAGTCCAGCAGAAATGTCAATCTGAGTCTCCAGGCCCAGGTCACCTGTGGTGCAGGGGGTCTCCGCCCCCAGCTGTGGGGCAGAAGGCCCGATCACCTTCCCCTTCCCTTGCGAGGGCAGAGGGCAGGGATGGCTGTGGCCAGGTGCTCGGAGCCAGGCTTGGCACCGTGGGAACAGGTATTTAACCTCTCTGAGCCTTTCTCACATCTGCCGAGTCCATGAAACTGCTGAGCAGTGGGAGAATGTGAGTGAAGGTGATCTGCAAAAGATGTTGTGCCGAACTCAGAGAGGGACAATGATGATAGAGAGGAAAAAAGCACTGGTCTCAGAGTCAGGTCTGTTTTTTTTGGTGTTGTTGATCGCCCTCACCTGGGGATATTTTCCCCGTTGATTTTTTTTTTTTAAGAGTGTGGAAGGGAGAGAGGGAGAGACACATAATCCGCTGCCTCCCACCCTTGCTCTGACCACGGAATCGAACCCTCGACCCTCTGGTGTGGGGTGCTGACGCTCTAACCATGGAGCAGCACCAGCCAGGGCTCAGAGCTGGTTCTGAATCTGTCGGTCTATCACCTGTCGCCTCCTGCATCCTGGTGGCTCTGCTAAGAGGATGCTGAGGGGCTGTTCTCACTGAGCTCCTGAGAGTGGCTCCCGGGGCCCAGCCTGGGCATAAGGGCTGGTAGCTTGGGTGGTGGTGGAGCAAAGCCAGCCGCCGGCACCCTCACAGGACCCTGTGTGGTTGGCAGGCGCTCTGACGGCGGCTGGAGCCCAGCAGTCCCTGCGGGTGGTGCTCGGGTGGCGCACCAACAATGAGCGGGTGTTTCCCTGTGGCCGGCCTCCGATGCCTGTCTAGGGTAAGTGGGTCCCCCTAGAGGTCTCTCAGGGTAAGGCCTCGGCCTCCCGTGTTTCCATCATGGGGTGGCCTCCTTTTTGGGCTTGCCCTCACTGCTTCTGGGCCTCTGATCCCTAGAAGCTCCCATCCCAGTTGAGGGCTCCTGACGCTTTACATCCTCAGCGCCAAAGGTCCTGGACCCCGGAGACTCCCGGGAGGATGTGGCCGAGACCAGCGGGGGGGCCCTAGGATGAGGTCTGAAGGACAGTTACATGAGGGAGGTAGAGCTGTGCATGACCTCACGCTGCCCCTCGCTCCGGTGGCTGCAGGTGGGGACTGTCTGCCGGGGGCTTCTGCCTCCCTTTGCTCGCCTTTCCCGGTGCCCTCGCACCTGCCCTGCTGTCTCCATCCTCTCCCGTGTCCTCTGTCAGCACGGCAGGCCCAGGGTCTCCCCTGCCTGGAGCTCCTCACCCCCACTCCCCACTCCGACTTCCTGTCCCGTCTGTCTGCACGCTCCCCCATCACGACTTCCTCCTCATCCCCTTTCCCCCCACCGCTGCCTCCTATTCCTCCCCCTCCCCCCCCCCACGTCCCCACTCCCTTCCTCCCTCTCCAGCCACCGCAGCTCTCTCCTCTCCCCACCTGCCTCAGGTATGCCGTGGCCTGGCCCGGGCGGCCCCCACCTCCCCCAGCCCCATTGCTTCTGCGGCTCGCTTGCTTCGGACTCTGGCACGAACCCCACCCGCTGGCACGGTCCTCCCGGGGAACTGGCAAGTGACTAGGGATGAGCTGTCAGCACAGGCCCCTGAAAGCTCCCCAGAAAAGCTGAGTCCCCGTCCCTGGACCCCTGCCCAGAGCCGTCCGGCGGGAAGCGGCTCCCAGAGAGCCTCCCTGGGCCTCGCTGGTTTATTCTGAGCTGAAACCCAGCTCCCCAGGCCCGAGGCCTGGCACCCGCCGTCCTGGTGCTTTGCATGGTGTCAGCCAGTCTTCCCCGGGGACCGGCTCCTTCCTGTCCACCGCAGTCCACAGCCCGAACCCCAGAGGCGGCTGTAGGGGACCCAGAGACCCTCTGAGGGAGCTGGCGGTTCCCCTGGCGCTTTGTTAGGGAAGAAAGGCGTGGAGTCCCCTCCTCCCTCCCCGTGTCCACACCAACACCTGGGGTCAGAAGTTTCTAGAAAGTCTAGTCCAGAAGCCCCCCAAAAGGGGTGTCCCCTCTTCCAAGCTGACCCCACGTGACGTCCCAACGCCCCCGGGGTGAGAGGAGCAGGAGCAGGAACAGGTGCCAAGGAGAAAGCCCTCCCGGAGGAGGCTGGTCCTCCGGGGCTAACCCCCTAGCGCCCTTAGCTTAGGGGTGCGGAGCGCGGGCGGGCAGCGGGCTGGGGTGCGCCCCCCCCCAGCTCACCCAGCCTTGGGTCCTCCTTCAGGTCTCGGACGTGCCAGCGCCTCCGGCCGCCGGCGACCGCTAACCAGCCTCCCCCGGGCTCGCTTGCTCCCTCCTCCTCCTCCTGCTCCTCCCGCTGCTCTCCTCCCCCCCGCTCCCAGGGCGGCGGCGGCGGCGGGATGGCCGTGCAGGGCGCGCCGCGCTTCCTGCTGACCTTCGACTTCGACGAGACGATCGTGGACGAGAACAGCGACGACTGGATCGAGCGCGCGGCGCCGGGCCAGCGGCTGCCCGAGGGGCTGCGCGCCTCCTACCGCGAGGGCTTCTACAACGAGTTCATGCAGCGCGTCTTCCAGTACCTGGGCGAGCAGGGCGTGCGGCCGCGGGACCTGCGCGCCGTCTACGAGGCCATCCCGCTGTCGCCCGGCATGGGCGACCTGCTGCAGTTCGTGGCCAAGCAGGGGGCCTGCTTCGAGGTGATCCTCATCTCGGACGCCAACACCTTCGGCGTGGAGAGCGCCCTGCGCGCCGCCGGCCACCTGGGCCTCTTCCGCCGCGTCTTCAGCAACCCGTCCGGGCCGGACGCGCGCGGGCTGCTGGCGCTGCGGCCCTTCCACGCGCACGGCTGCGCGCGCTGCCCCAGCAACATGTGCAAGCACAAGGTGCTCAGCGACTACCTGCGCGAGCGCGCCCAGGACGGCGTGCACTTCGAGCGCCTCTTCTACGTGGGCGACGGCAGCAACGACTTCTGCCCCGCGGGGCTGCTGGCCAGCGGCGACGTGGCCTTCCCGCGCCGCGGCTACCCCATGCACCGCCTCATCCAGGAGGCGCAGAAGGCCGAGCCCGGCTCCTTCCGCGCCACCGTGGTGCCCTGGGAGACGGCCCACGACATCCGCCTCCACCTGCAGCAGGTGCTGAAGGCGTGCTGAGCCGGCCGCCGCCGGCAGGGGGCGCCCCGGCGCGGCGTGGGGAAGGGAGGCCCCGGGGAAAGGCAGATCTAGCGGTTTTTATTAACTCCCTTTCGCTTTGGGGATGTCCCCCCCACGCCGGGGATTTCTAGGCATTCCCGGCCCGGCCATTCGGGGGCTGCAAGAGGGAGTGCAGAGCCGCGCGGCGGCCTCCCCCCCAGGCAAGCAGCTCAGTTCTGGGGCGCGGCCCAGCCCCGGGGGGACACGCGTTCCCTCCCGGGAAGGCGGCCGCGTGTCCCAGAAGCTCGCCCCCTCTGACCGGGGAGGAAGAGCTTCCCCTGCAGAAGCTGCCGCCGGGCCCGTAACTGCCGCCCCCCCTCCTCTCCCATCCTTAGGTCAAGAAATCCTCCCGCACTGGACTCCGCATTGGCCTCCCCGCGGAAAGGGGGGAAGCTTTCCGCCCGCAGCCCCAGGCCTAGGTCTCGCTTTGCCCACCGTGACCCCACACCACCGCACCCCTTTTCTTGCCCCCCTCCCCCGCCCGTCCGGCCGGCCACCCCCAAGGAGGAGAAGCCAGGCGGAGCGGCCGCCTCCTGGCGGTGGGACGTGGTAGCGCGCTGTCCGGCCTGGGTCGGAGCGGTCATCTTCACATACCCCCGCCTCGTCTATGCAACAAGACCAGGGACAACCAAAGTCACCCCCGCGGGCTGGGCCCCCCGCGGCCCCCTCCTCTCCTCTCCTAAGGAACAGAAAGCCATGATGTTTGAAAGCAAGAGCCAGCGAACCCCAAGCCCCTCCTCTTTGGTGTTTTATAGTTGCTAATAAAGCAGGTGAAGGAGGAGGAGTCTCTGAAGTCTTTGGCGCTGCAATCGGAGGGGGGGAAAGGAAGGGGAAGGCGCTCTCTGCTTTTGGGGAGCCCCCACTTATGTGAGGGGCTGGTCCCCACCTTGAGAGAGAGAAACATCCATGATGAGAGAGAATCATGGATGGGCTGCCTCCTGCACGCCCCACACTGGGGATGGAGCCCACGACCTTGCCCGGAATGGAACCCAGGACCCTTCCGTCTGCAGGCCGATGCCCTGTCCACTGAGCCACACCGGCTAGGGCTGGCTCCACTTTTCGACCAGCTTGAGGAGCCAAGGCTGAGTGCACAGCGGGCAGAGAACAGGGTGTGTCCCATCTGCAGGGGCATCACAAGGTCCAGGAGAGAGGGCGTGTGATGAAGGTTGAGATGTGTGACTGGCTGTTGCTAGGAGCAGGTGGGGATGGGGATGGGGGCTTGGGATCGGTAATTAGGAATCTTAGAATTGAAATGGCTTTTAGTCCCTTCTCTCTGCCCGCCCCCCCCCCCCCCGCCCCCAGCCCTCCCGGGCAGTCATCAGGAGTTCAGAGTTTTATTCCAAGTTGCCGCTTTCAGCTGGAGGCCCCGCCCTCCACGGGATAGGGTCCTCCTCCGTGGGGACAAGGTCACCAAACCCCTTGGCTTCCGGGTCCTCTGGGCCCCCCCTCTGGTCCGCCCGGCCTGGCCTCGGAGCTGGCTTCCACCGGGGCTCGGAGTTCACCCGGAGGAGAGCCCGGGCTGTCTGTCTGTCTGTCCGTCAGCAGCTGGGCGCCACGTAGTTCCCCGGGAAGAGGCCGGCCCCCTTGGCGGTGACGCCCTCGCACCAGCCGTCCGAGTGGCGGCGGGTGATGCAGACGACGGTGCCCTCCGAGAAGGAGAGCTCGGTGTCCCTCTGGCCGGCGAACGGGTACAGGGCCACGGCTGCGGGGCGGGGACAGGGGCCCTGAGAAGCCTGGGTGACACGGGGCCTGCGTGGTTCTGGGGGGGCGTGCAGGGGAGAAGGGTGCGAGCAGTGGGGCCAGAGGTGCCTTCTCCCGAGCCCTGGGGACCAAACCCTTCCCGGCTCAGTGCACAGTGCCAGCTCGGTTCTGGACGCTGGGTAAACATTTGCTCCGTTCACCAGGCAATGGGGGAGGTGGGGGGTAAGGAGGGTTGAGGTGGGGGGGCCCAGAATGTGTGGGGTCGAGGGGGAGGCTGGGGGTGGGGCCTGGTGTCCTCCAGGCCCGGAAAGAGACCTACCTTTCTCCAAGTAGGAAGCAGGGGCCCAGGGGGGCTCTTGGGGCCCAAAGCCGGGCGGGGGCGGGGGCGGCAGCTCCAGCTCCTCTGCGTCCGGGACTGGCGGCGGGGGCAGGTCCGGGGGCGGGGGCAGCTCTGGGGCTGGGAGGGGACCGTCCACCGTGTGGCACCGGGAACCCCTCCACTCGCCCCAGGAAACGGCTGCTCAGAGGAGGAAACCTGCCTCCAGCCCCTGCCCCTCCTCACCCTCCCACAATGCATGCCTCCAGCACCCAGAGGTGCCCGGTAGACACTGCCCCTCCGCACAATGTGTGCGGGGTGGCCAGACTCCGGCTGACTCGGCTGGGCAGCTCCCTGAACCTTCCCCCCTGGGCTCGGTCAGTTAAACGGGGTGTGGCTGTCCCCTTAGGGTCGGGTTTAAGTGAGAAAACGGGGGAGAAGCGTCCCCGGTATAAAGCCGGCCCCGCATTGGTTCACCTCCTGGGCCTCCTCCCTCCCTTCCCTGGGGCGGGCCGGGGTAGGTCCTAGAGGGGCGGGGAGGGGAGCCGGGGACCCCCCCCCCCATTGAGCTGGGGGGGAGGGCGGAGTCCGTACCTGGAGGGGGCGGCGCCGCGGAGCCGGGAAGAGGAGGGGGCGGGGGTGCTGCCTGCCCCTTGGCCGCGGGGCCCCCTCCGGCACCTTCGGCACTGCTGGAGATCAGAGAGGGCGGGGTCCCTTAGTTTGGGGGGCCCCTTCCCCAGCTGGCCCGCCCCCGTGGCCCCGGTAGTCATGGGGACAGCTGGCAGGAGGCCCCCCTCAGCTCCCACCACAGCCAGCCCGGCCTGGGCTCGGAGGTTGGGGGGCGGGGGCTCACCCGGCGGAGGCCAGGGAGGAGGCAGAGGAGGCGGCGGAGAGGCGGCCGTCGGGCACCGGGAGCTGCACGGGCTCCGGGATCCTGGGCGCGCGCCTGGGGAGGGAGGGGGGTGGTCAGTGCGGGTGGAGGAGGAGGAGGAAGCTGGGCAGGGAGGGACGGGGATGGGGGGTCATGTGAGACCCGTTTGGTCTGGGAGGCCTCACCCCAGAGCCGCGGGGGTGGGTGTGGCCGGCGCCTTGATGCTCTTTCGAGACAGGGTCCCGGTCCTCGACAGCTGGGTGCTCAGATCCTGCGGGGGAAGCGGGGCTGGGCTGACCCTGAGTCTCCCCCCACCCCCGCCCTCCCCCCACGTCCAGCTCCCTCACCCCCTGGGAGAGGGGAGAGGGGCGGACAAGACTGGGAGGAAGAGCGAGGCCCTGCAAGTTCCCACTTCCACTTCCCAGCCCCCCACACACACCCTCCCAGCCCTCCCCAACCCTTCCCAACCCTCCCCACCCCTTCCCAACCCTCTCCGCCCTCCCCGCCCTCCCCACCCCCTTCTAGCCCTCCACACACACACCCTCACACCCTCCTAGCCCCTCTCACCCCTCCCCACCCCCTCTCCGCCCTCCCCACCCCTTCCCAACCCTCCCCACCCCCTTCCCAGCCCTCCACACACACACCCTCACACCCTCCCAGCCCTCCCCAGCCCCTCTCACCCCACCCCTCTCACCCCACCCCACCCCCTCTCCGCCCTCCCCACCCCCGCTTGCTCCCGGCCCCCGGCGCCCAGTCCGCCGCAGCCCCACGGAAACCTCAGCTCAGACAGTCTGCAGCCACTTCCTCTGCACGGCCTCCGCACCCAGGGGCCCACTCGCCCCCACTCGCCCCCCCCCCCACAGCGTCTCAGCCTGGGGGCTCCCAACTCAGAGACCCACCCCAGCCTCGGCGTGGGGCTGAGGGTGGGAAAGCGGGGGCCGTCCTTAGAAAAGTGCCCCCTGGCCGGCCTGTGGCCTGGCCCCAGGAGCTGGGGGCAGAGAGGAGCAGGCCATGTGTGTGTGTGTGGGGGGGGGGTACCCATGACAAGCCCACGCAGGAGAGCCCCGCTATTCGGACAGGGTTCCCCAGGAGGGGTGCACAGGGAGCCGCATCTGCTTCTCTACTGCTCTGGGGTCAAGACCCAGGGACTTGGGCTGAATCCTAAAGCATTTAGGCTGGGCAGCAGGTGTGTGTGGGGGGGGAGATAGGGGGGAGACTGGCGCCTGCAGGAGAGACTTCGCTCCCCTTTCTGAGGACAAGGCATGTTAAGGGCATGGTGGGGGGAGGAGGAGCCATTTAGGTGCAGAGGGGCTTTCATCTAACCTGGAATGCTGGGGTGTGGGGCCAGGGATCGGTCGAATGGGGCAGGGGGTGCCCCCCCCTCAGTAGATGGGCCGAGAAGAAAATGCCAGAGTCCCGCTCCCCTGTCTTCTCCGTGCCCCCCCTCCCCCCCACTGCGTGGCTGCATCCATCCCTGCCCCTTCTCGCCCACAGCGGCTGTGGGGTGACTTCTCGGTGCCGTGACCTCAAACCTCCAGACAGAGGAAGTTGCCGTTCTCATGTGGCCGGGGAGCCGTTCTCATGCACACCCCGACCCCCGCCCTTCCTCCTCGCCCTTCACACACACACACACACACACGCACACACACACACACACCCCACGCCAGCACCACGCCGCAAATGTCAGTCTCAGCAGATCCTCTGGTGCGGGGTGACGGCCGGTCACGGTCACGGAGGGCTCTGGGAGGGGGTTGGCCGCAGGAAGTGGGGACGGGAACTCGGATGGGAGGAGAAGGGGGGGGCTGGTGTGAAGGAGGCAGAAGAGGGGGGGCAGGTGGTGGAGAAAGAGGAGGGGGGGCTGTCTCTACCTTGATGCCATGGCCAATGTCATCCAGGCAGCTGAAGTTGAGGGGTTTCCGGAAGTAGGGCGTCAGGGGAGGGAGGCTCTCGGGGGCGATGACCTTCTGGCTGGGGTGCAGCCGCTGGACCGTGGCTAAGGTGCCGATCTCCCTCCGGGCCACCTTCTCCAGGTGCATGTTCACCATCTGCGCAGGCATGGGGGAGACTACAGCACCCTTCCCCTTCAGCGAGGAAGAGGCTAGGCAGGGGTGGGCAAACTTTTTGACTCGAGGGCCACAATGGGTTCTCGAACTGGACCGGAGGGCCGGAACAAAAGCAACCTGACCACGCTGGCACTCTCATCTTGGGCTGCTGGTGAAGGAGCGGAGGGGAGAGCAAGAGAACCCTCTGCTCTCTCGGCTCTGCGGGTCGGATAGAACAGCCGAACGGGCCGGATCCGGCCCGCGGGCCGTAGTTTGCCCACGGCTGGGCTAGAGACTCCGGGGTGGGGGCAGGGAAGAGGTGAGGGAAAGAGGGAGCTCTGTCCCCGAGGCCACGCGGCATTTGGGGAGAGTGGCCCTGGGAGGATGGAGCCACTCTGGAGCAGCTTCCTGGTGGGAGAGAACGGGGGTTATTATTAGCCGAGCAGGAACCAGAGGAACCGAGAAGACGGCACCCCTGGGGGTGCTGGGGGGACTGGGCCAGCCCGGGAGCGGAGAGGGAGGACGTGGAGGCGGCCGGGAGCCGTGGCAGGGTCAGCTCTCCCTTTTGAGGGAGGGACACGTACGTGGATGAATCCCTCGTGGGGTGTTAGTGGAGAAACCTACAGCTTGGAGAGGGGAGGAAGTCCGCTCCGCTGGGCTGAGAGGAAGACACCCCCACACGGGACATGGGGCTGCTGCACGGGCCAGGCTGCTGTGTAACTGACTCTGTGCGTGTGGTTTACGGGGCAATTAACTCCTCAGCCAAGGATCCAGGAAGGAAGGGTGGGGTGGGGTGGAGAGAGGTGGGCAGCGGACACGAGGGTGGTGGCAGTGCTTCCAGAGCTGAAGATGACCTTGCCAAGCAAGCACTCCGGGTCTAGGACATTTATTAAGTGACTAGAGGCCCGGTGCATGAAATTCGTGCACGGGGAGGGGAGGGGTCCCTCAGCCTGGCCTGCACCCTCTCACAGTCCGGGACCCCTCAGTCCTTACCGCCCACCTGCTCTCTGCTCACTGCTCCTTAGCACTGCCACAGCCACAGAGGTGGGAGAGGCTCCTGCCACTGCCACTGCACTCACCAGCCATGAGCCCAGCTTCTGGCCGAGCGGCACTCCACCTGTGGGAGCGCACTGGCCACCAGAGGTCAGCTCCTGTGTTGAGCGTCTGCCCCCTGGTGGTCGGTGCGCATCATAGCGACCGGTCGTCCCGCCAAAACGGTCGCGTAGGCTTTTATTATATAGATTGCCCACGTTTCGATGGAAACAGGGTCCATCTTGCCTCTTTCCTGGACGACGCAGCCACCTGGATTGGTCGAGCCTGCTCCCTGCCAGGCAGGACAGGAGCCAGAGAAGGAAAGAGCTTTGCCCTCAGGGAGTTCCCCGTCTGGCGGGGCAGTGCAAGGCCCAGCCCTGACTGACACAGGTGCAAAGATAAGGAGGTTCCGATCGCTTGGAAATTGCCAAGCTTCAGGGACAAAGTCAGGCATTGGGATGTGGGGAAAGGGCAGCAAAGAAGTATCCCTAGAGAAATGCCCCTCGTGGGGCTGGGGACCGGGGTGGGGGGGGATGCGGGAAGCCTCCCCCCAGTCCTCACCTGGCCCAGGGTGCTCACGCGGGCTTCCACCTGCCGCAGAGCGGCCGCCTGCAGGTCCAGCATGCGCACGGTGTTCCCGGCCAGGCTGCCCACCTGGTAGGCCACGCTGGCCAGCGCCTGGGTGGTAAAGGCCATGGTCTCCTCCAGGGCCTTCCGCTTGTCTGTGGCCTGAAACACACGCGGTCCTGGTCGGAGGCCAGCACCTCCCACCGACGCTCTGCTGCACAGGTGGGACGGGAGAGGGTACAGGGCAGGCGGGGCGTGGATTGGGAATAGCAACAGCCCTTAGGTGTTTTTTGTTTGTTTGTTTGTTCAATATATTTTACTGATTTTTTTACAGAGAGGAAGGAAGAGGAACAGAGACTTAGGAACACAGATGAGAGAGAAACATCGACCAGCTGCCTCCTGCACACCCCCTACTGGGGATGTGCCCGCAACCAAGGGACATGCCCTTGACCAGAATCGAACCCCTGGGACCCTTCAGTCTGCAGGCCGACGCTCTATCCACTGAGCCAAACTGGTTTCGGCAGCTCTTAGGTGTTTAAAGTGTTTTCCAGAAGAATGATGTTACAGTAGGTGGGCTCAGGGGACATTAGAAAAGCAAGTCTGCAGCCCCGGGGAATGGAGGCAAGGGAAGAGGAAGATACCCCTTCTCAAAGAGTCAACCTGGGGATTAACCCTACCGCCTTTTTGAGGACCTCTCTGGGGGAGGGAGGTGCGTAAAAGGGGAAACAGTAGAAAAAGAGAGGGAAAGACAATATTGATTGGAGGAGATCTCAAACTTAAAACCCACCTGACCTTCTTCTGGAAAGGTCAGGCCCTCATCCCAGACCTTCTAACCTGGATCTTGTGGGAATGAGGCTGGTGAGTCCGTGCCCTTAAAAGCTCCCCAGGGGACGCTTGTGCTCTTCTGCAGGTGGGTATTTGGGGGACATGATTTGGTCCATTTTGTAGGTAAGGAAATTGAGGCCCAAAGATAGTTACCTCATTCATTCATTCCTTCCAATAGTTTCCAGCACACGGAGGACGAAATGCGAACTATATAGGAAATGGCCTATAGAAGACCGCCACAAGACTGGGTCCTGTTTTCTCTTCACCCTCATTCCCTACCACTCCCTCTCTCGCTTACTCCCCCCACTAGCCACATTGCCCTGGGTTTCTGTTCCTGATCAAGCTAAGATTGTTCCTACCTCAGGGTCTTTGACTTGTACTTATTTCTAGAAACCTTATGGTTATGTCTCAGCTCCTCAGAGACACCTTCCCTCATCACCCTGATTTTCCCCAGCTGGCTTCTGTTTCAACAAACATATTTCCCCTGTTCTCTTTTATTCAAAGCACTTAGCACTAGCAGCAATTATTTATCTATTTACTTTATATCTACTACACAGATACACACACACACACACACACACACACACACACACTAAAATATAAGCATAGTGAGGGCAAGGAGCTTTTCTGTTTTATTCTCTATCCCATCTTGGTATAGTGTCCCCGACACAGACGATAAAATATATGCATTTCTGAATTAATTACAGGATTTAATGTAAACCCAAATGCTTGCTAGGCATCTTCCCACGGTATTCCTGGCACTGGGCCAGGGACTGAGCAGGGTCACATGCCAGTCAGCGGTGAAGGGGTGGGCAGGGAGTAGCTTGAGGCAGAAGAGGGACTTTTTTCAGTTCCAGATCCCACTGTGGTGGTTGGGACAAAGCTTCTCGGGTCATTTGGTTCCCCAGTCAGCTTCCTCATCGCTGAGGGTCCTGGAGCCGCTGCTTTCTGGCCTGAACCTTTGTGGGGATGGGGAGGCAAGTCCAGGGCAGACAGGTACCCGGTGGGGTCTCAGCACCCAGGGGCTCCTCAAGGCCAGTCAATGGAGAACCTATCAGAGCTGGGTGCTCAGGGAGACCCGGGTGCCTCCACTGAGCTTGAGTTAGGCTGGAGCCAAAGGGCAGACCCAGAATCTTCTGATGCTCATTTGCAAGTGATTTACATATCATTAGCATACACAACCAAAAACAATCAAGGTTTTTTTTTAATCCTTAGTGGAAAATAAGTTTGTTTGTTGAGAGAGAGAGAGAGAGAGAAAGGTCTACCACCAGGTATGTTCCTGACAGAGATAAAACCTGCTACCCTGCTACCTTTTGGTATATAGGACGATGCTTCAACCATACTGGCCAGGCAAACCCAGGATGTTAAAACCAGAAAGAGTTTCCGGTGGCGGGGTCTGGGGCCGGGGCGGCAGGCACCATGTCCGGCCTCGAAGGTGGCAAGAAGAAACCGCTGAAGCAGGCCAAGGAGATGGACGAGGAGGACCATGCGTTCAAGCAGCGGCAGAAGGAGGAGCAGAAGAAACTCGAGGAGCTGAAAGCGGGGAAGGGCCCCCTGGCCACAGGTGGAATTAAGAAATCTGGCAAAAAGTGAACTGCTCCCTGTGCCTGGGGCAGTGGTGATCCTCAATTCCATTCCTGTTTCACATCAGGACTCCCTGTCATCACATCTCTTGCCACCTAGAGCTGGAATGAAGTGTTGTCTTAGAGACTGTAGTACATTTAAGAATAAACTTTTGTAAAAAAAAAAATGATAATGATAATTATGCATCGGCTCATCTCTTCACTTCTCATTCTGCCATTTCAACCTAACCGTGTGGTCAGAGTAAACCCAGGTCAGAATCCTGTCAAAGCGTGTTCTTAAAGATACTCTGTGTAACACCTGGAATTAAACCGACTTGCTGGGGAAAAAAAAAAAAAAACCAGAAAGAATAACAGGTCTTGTTCTAGTTCAAGGCCTCCCTGTAACAGGCCCGGAGAGATCAGGAACTACTCATTTGGTCTCCACCCACATTTGTTAGCTCAACTGTCCTGTTCTGTTCTCTCCCGGGACTGGCATGTGGAATTTGTCACTGGATTTTTCCTATTATCCTATTTTCCTATTATCCTAAGTAGGAAAAGTGCCTGCTTGGCCCCCAGCTCCTGCAGGCTACAGCCTGGATGCCTGCTAACCCCTGGGTCTTAGACCAAAGTCAGGTCTGGAGGTCCCGGGTTTGGGCTCTGTCTTCATAACTGACTGCTTATTTCTTATGCAAATCGCCCTGTCTGCAAACTCCCTGGACCCTGACGGAGAGCTCTGCAGCTGACCCCGCTCCCCAAGGGCTTCCTGTCACCTGCCTGTGGTGGGGCGAGGGCTGGGGAGGACAGAGGGCCTGGGAACCAGGCCTTGTTGAAAAGCAGTTCTAAGAAGTCACCCAGACCCTTCTCGGGCATTGGCTCTTCAGACAAAAACCCTCAGAGAGGCCAGGAAAGGGAATGGGCTCTGTGCTCTCCTGGCTGGAGTTCTGCCTGAAGGAGGCAGGAGCCCGGGAATGCCGACCCGGGCCAGAGCTTCCTATCCCCGGAGTGTTTTGCAAGGACTGCTCCACCTCACTAGACTCGACGTTTGTTATCTACTTGTGTCTCTCATCCTTCTGATGAATAAGATGATGATGATGAAGAAGAAAATGATGGTGATAATAATAGTAACAGCTGCCATGTATCCCAGCCTGTTCAAGGGGCAGGCACTGGACTAAATGCCCCAATGCATTATCACATGGAATTGAACTAAGGGGAAAGTGCTTTGCGATGTGCAGAGCTGATGGAAGGAGAGGGAAGGAACACTTCCCTCCCGGTCATCAGGAGGAGCAAGCAGCCTGCAGTGCTGGGGAGCGGAGCCGGTTTACGCAGTCAGAAATGGCACCCGGAGTCAGAGTTACGGGTTTGAGTCCAGGTTCTGCCCCTGTCTTGAAAACCCTGGGAAAATGAGTTCACCTTTCTGGACCTCGGCCTCTGCTTCTGAAGTGGGAGTGTTCTCCCCTCACGGGACTGGGGCGAGGACTAAAGGAAGCAACCCACTTGCCCAAAGTAAGGGGGCCGAGGGTTTTAATTATTATTATCATTGACTCTCTTTTTAAAAATATGTCTGCCAGGACTGGTTTGGCTCAATGGATAGAGCGTTGGCCTGCGGACTGAAAGGTCCCAGGTTTGATTCCGGTCAAGGGCATGTACCTTGGTTGTGGGTACATCCCCAGTGGAGGGTGTGCAGGAGGCAGCTGATCAATGTTTCTCTCTCATCGATGTTTCTAGCTCTCTATCCCTCTCCTTTCTTCTCTGTAAAAAAAAAATCAATAAAATATATATTTTAATAAATAAATAGATAAATAAAAATATGTCTTATTGATTTTTAGAAAGAGGAAGAGAAAGGGATAGGGAGATAGAAACATTGATGAGAAACATCATCCATCGGCTGCCTCTTACACATCCATCCCTCACGGGGGAAATTATAATTTCCTTTTCTATAGAATGGACCAAATCAATGCCCTGACCAGAAATCCAACCAGTGACCTCTTGGCTCATGGGTTGATGCTGTTCAGCCACTTAGCCACATTGGCCAGAATCATTGACTCTCTTTCCCATAAACACTTGCTCCTTTTATGATTATTATTTTTCAATGCTCTTATCCACCTGGGAGTCCCTGGGCCTCCTCTCACAGTTTGACCAGAACAGGTTGGGGGAAAAATGAAGTTTTGCTGAAGGGATAAGAGGATCAGTCTGTAGCCCTTACGGGAGCAGAGGAAACTGAGGACAGAGAGAGCAGACACATCGTCTTAAAGCCACACAGCACGTCAGAGAGGCGGGAAGGCGGGGAGCTCGGCTTCAGACTCGGGAGGCCTGGGCTCTACTGTTTCCAGCGGCGTGACCTTAAGAGGGTCCCCTCGCCTCCCGGCCAGGCTGCCTCACAGGTGGTCACCCCCTTGACCACCCCATGAAATAACAGGGGTGCCCAGTCATTAAGCCTTTCTCCTTCCTCTCCCCTCGACCCCGGAGTCCGCAGGCTCAGACCTCCTGCTTTATCCTGGGACCGCCACAGAGTTTAGAAAACTGCTGGGCGACGCCACTGCAGCCTCCTCCTCGGCTGGCAGGCTGCTCCCTGCAGTCATGTGTTCGTGCCCTGGCCGGTGTCAGACCCCTCCCCTGAGCCCGACCTCATCTCTGCTCTCCCGCTCTCCCTGGTCCATCTCACGTCCACTACGGTGCTTGGGAAGAAGTCCTTCGGAAGTCTCCCCTAGAGCCAGCCTGCCAAGGGCAGATGGGCCAACGTGTGTGTGTGTGTGTGTGTGTGTGTGTGTGTGTGTGTGTGTGTAAGCCTTTGGGCCTGTGGGTGTGAGGGAGGGGCTGGGAGGGAGACGAACCCCGGGTGAGGCTGACGAGGACGGGGCAGTGCGCCCGGACCTCGAGGCTCTGGGAGAGGAAAGGGCAGACAGAGGGGGCTTGGGTAGCACGGGGTCCCGGTTAGAGTTTGGGGGGACCGGGTGGAAGCTGAGGCCTGGAGCGGGAGGGCTTCTCGGGACAAGCACCTGTCGGGAGGGTGCCCATGGCCTCGCCCCGGGATGGATGGCCTTGCCTCGGGTCCCCCCGGGGCCTGGGGCCCGGGCCGCTCTGCCTACCTGTGCGTAGTTGTCCTCGCAGTAGTCGGCCACGCGCAGCAGGGCGCTGTGGTTGCCCCGCAGGGCCTCCCGGCCCGTGGGGATCTCGAACTCCCGCAGCTGCTGCAGCTCCGCCATGGCCCGCTCCGCCTGCCTGCGCCCCGCGGGGGGAGGCCGCCGGTTTTGAGCCTCACCCGGCCCTGGATTGGCCGCCGGGCCTCCCCTCCCTCTCGCCGCTTTTGGTTTCCTCTTCGTGAGAGACCGAAACCTGCTCGCCGAGGGCAGGCATGCCGGTGCCGGGACAAGAGGAAGTCGGCGCCGGGGCCCGCGCCTTGCGGTCCGCCCGCTGCCCAGAGGAAGGGGACCGTCGAGGGTCCGATGGGGGCCCGGCCCCCCAGCCTCGCCCAGCAGAGGAAGTCCAGGTCGGGGCGGCTGTGATTGCTCCCTGGGCCGGAGAGGAAACTGTTGTGGGAGGGAGGAGGGGGTGGCTGGGGAGGAAGGGGGGTGGCCTGCTGGGGGGGGGGGGCGTGGAGACAGAGTTTCCACTCAGGGATGGGGAGGAAAGGGCAGAGGGTGGGGGCTTCCTTGGGAAGCCCAGGGATGAGTCACCGGGGGACAGCGGAGTGGAGGGCGGAGAGGATATGGATGGAGACCAGTCGGGTGTGGGGAGGGGTTTAGGGTTGGTGGAGCAGCAACAATGGAAGACGGACAATGCAACAGGAGGAGGAATCGGCCGGGCAGCAGGAAGAGACAGCCAGAGTCCCCCGGTGCACGCGCTCGGTCTCGGTGGAGGCGGGAGGAGGCGCAGGGACCACGGGTCCTGTGCGGGACCCAGGTTGGACCACAGGGAGGACTTGGCTTTGAGAAGCGCCAGGTTCACGCTCCTGAGGAACTGCTCGCGTTGAGGAAGCGGCGGCGGCCAGAGCACTGAGCTGGCCCCCGAGGTGGGTGCTCCCCTCCCTGGGCTAACAGGGAGCTGGCCAGGTGACCTCCAGGGCCCTGTCCTGGTCTCACATTCTTAGAGATCCCGAGCCTCCCCGAAACCGGTGTGGCTCAGTGGATAGAGCGCTGGTCTGCGGACTGAAGGGTCCCAGGTTCGGTTCCGGTCAAGGGCATGTACCTTGGTTGCAGGCACATCCCTAGGAGGGGTGTGCAAGAGGCAGCTGATTGATGACTCTCTCACACGATGTTTCTAACTCTCTATCCCTCTCTCTTCCTCTCTGTAAAAAAATCAATAAAATATATTTAAAAATAAAAAAGAAATCCCGAGCCTCCTCCCGGCCCCTCTGAGCCCCCACCCAGCCCGTCACCCTCGGGGCAGGAGAAAAGAAGATGGCTCACTGGCCATGTCAGTCCTCTCACAGCCGCTCCTCCTCCTCCTCCTCCTCCTCCTCCTCCTCCTCCTCCTCCTCCTCTGAGGGTCCCTGCCATTGGACAGGAGCTCAGTGTCTGTCACCTTGGGTGGTCCTGGGAGGAGACCAAGAGAAAGATCAGGATACATGCCCTATGTCCCATGCCCTCTGCCCTCTGCCCTCTGCCCTGTGCTGAGGGAGACCCACACCCAGGCCCGGGGAGGCACGGAGGCAAAGAGGCCGGGAGTGGGTGTTGGAGGTGGCCATGGCCCCTGGCGCCGGTGGCCACAGCTTCCTGGGTGAATACGTTATTGAAGGAGTGGATGGTGAGCTGAGCTGGGAGAAGCTTGTCAAGTGAAACTGTGGGGCACACAGGCCTCATGGGTGAGGGGCCATAGGGGCGCTGTGGGCTTGCTGCATTGGGAAGAACCGGTTACCTTAGTGCCCTCAGAGGGAGGGAGGGGAGGGGAGGGGGGCTTGGGAGAGAAGGCAGGGGGAGGGGAGCATGTAGGGCTGGAGGGTGAGGTGGGGGGGGATAGGCTCCATACCAGGGGGGCCCCTAAAGGGGCGGGGCTTACGCAGGGGGCAGGGAGTCTGCCTGGGGGCACTGAGCTTGGCGGCTCCGGCCGATGGATGGGCTTAGAACGTGAGCCTAGGATCAGCTTAGGCACCAGAGACCACCTGACCCTCTGCGTTATCCGAAGACTGGCCGCTGGCGAGCGGCGGCGGCGCGGGCACCACTTGTCTGGGTTGGGCACAGCCACTTGGGGTGCACGCTCTTCCTGGGCGGGTGAGAGGGGCCGAGGCTGCAGTGGGCCGGGATCTGGTCCTAGAGTCACTGAAGTGAGGCCCCGACAGGCCTTTCTGAAGCTGTGTAATGATGATGCCGGTGGTGGTGATCACGGGAGTAAATGTATTGTGTTCCTTATGTGCCAGGCAATGTATTAAGATATTTTAAATGCATTTTTTTTTTTTTAGTACTCACAATACTCACAGTATAAGGTAGGTACCATTATTATACCCATGTTGCAGATGGGAAAACCAAGACTCAGGAAGGCTGAGTGACTTGCCTCAGGCCTCACAGCTTGGAGGCAGCAGAGCTGGAGTCTAACAGGCTCTGGAGCCCTAACCACTGGGGTTCCCTCTCCCCTGGAGTTTCCTTAAAACTTCTACCTGTGGAGTATGCGCAGCAATACTTTGCTCCCCAAGTCTCCCTCACAGAAATATATTCTTTAAAAAAAAATTTTAGTTGATTTCAGAGAGGAAGGGAAAGAGAGAGGTAGAAACATCAGTGATGAGAGAGAATTATTGATTGGCTGCCCCCTGCACACCCCACACTGGGGATCGAGCCCACAACCCAGGCATGAGCCCTTGACTGGAATCAAACCTGGGACCCTTCAGTCTGCAGGCCGAAGCTCTGTCCACTGAGCCCAATGAGCTAGGGCAGGAAGAAACTCTTTTTGTCTCCCTTCCCCGTGCTCTGACTCCTGTTTCCTCCATAGACAGGTCCTTGCCTGAGGATAGAGAGTGTGCCTCCCCGACCAGACTGGGACCATCCTCCCCTCCTGAGCCCAGACTCCTGCTAGAGGTGGGGTGGGGAGGGTGCGGGGGAGAAATGGTGAGCAATGAGGGGCCTGAACTGAGAGCCATGGCAGGGAAGAGGGTGGAAGTTGAGGTGCAGAGAGCACAGAGGAGGGAACCGGGGGAGCCCACGGGATTTGCAATTCTGGCTGCAAAATCCTTTCCATGACCAGGTCCGCCCAGGGCAGGACGGCCCAGGAGCTCAGCGAGAAGGAGCGACCGAGGATGGAGGAGGAGCAGCTGAAGAAGGAAGTGGAGAACCCGAGAGCTCCGGTGCGTCTCCTCTTCCCTTCCCAGCTCCCTCGTCTCCGTTCCTCCCTGGTCTCACGGAGCTGGACCCAAAGGAGGAGGTGATGGACAACGGGGTGGGGGGACCTCTCGGGGACAGGGGAGGGAACAGGAGGGGCCTCTGGACGGGGCAAGGAGGCTGGGGTTTGACCCCACGGAGACGCCCAGGCAGACCCTCCGCGCGCTCTGGGCCAGCATCCCGTGCAGGACGTCTGGCTCTGTAGTTCTGGACAGGGAACTGCCACACACACACACACACACGCACACGCACACGCACACGCACACCTGCCTGACCCTGTCAGCGTTCTCTCTGGCCTCTGCCCTGCCCCGCCCGGAGCCTATGTTGGGGAGGACTGCCCGAGTCATGGATCCTGAGCAATGAACAAGGTTGGAGCCTTGCTTTGCTTTCTCACAGATTTCCAAGACAGGAAAGGAAGTCAAAGATCACGTGGAGCTGAAACCGGTTTGGCTCAGCGGATAGAGCGTCGGTCTGCGGACTGAGGGGGTCCCGGGTTCGATTCCGGTCAAGGGCATGTACCTTGGTTGCGGGCACATCCCCAGTAGGGGGTGTGCAAGAGGCAGCTGGTCGATGTTTCTCTCTCATCGACGTTTCTAGCTCTCTATCCCTCTCCCTTCCTCTCTGTGGAAAATCAATAAAATATATTAAAAAAAAGAAAAAAGATCACGTGGAGGCCCAAGCAGGAAAGGACCCTCTTCTCACAGGCGTCTCTGAGGACAAAAACCCCTGCAAGGAGAGAGGCGCTCGTGTGACAAACGGATGCTACCCAAGCCCCTCGTGCTGACCTTCTGTCCCTCCTCGGCCCGCTGCTCCCCCAGAGCCTGCTGTCCTGGGACACCCCGAGAGTCCGTGAATTCCCACCTTCCCGCAGTCTCAGGGCGAGGAGAGAGACAGCCCGGGCTTCCGGGGTGGCCCCAGCGCTTTGCCCTCTGTGGGTGACTCCGCTCGGGGACAAGGCGCCACCTTCTGGAAGATGCTGCTCTGGGGAGAAGTGTTGTTGGGGCGGATGAGAGGTTCACCTGAGCTACTGGGGAGGGAACAGAAGGAAATGTGGAGCGGGGTTCAGAGAGGCTGGAGCTCGGAGGGGAGGGAGGGGCAGGAGAGGTGGTGGCCAGCTCATAGTGTTTTACTAAATGTGAGTTAAGTACCATTAGTGAGTTATGAAATCAACTTAGTAGATTGTAATAAACGTTTTAAAAGCAATAAAATAAAATAAAATAAAAAACATGAGTGTACATGTAGCAAAGGTAAATACTGTTTCTTAAAATTTTTATTTTTAAAAAACATATTTTATTGATTTTTTACAGAGAGGAAGGGTGAGGGACAGAGTATCAGAAACATCAATGAGAGGGAATCATCGATTAGCTGCTCTTGCACACCCTCTACTGGGGATGTGCCCGCAACCAAGGGACATGCCATGCCCTTGACCAGAATCAAACCTGGGACCTTTTGGTCCACAGGCCGACGCTCTATCCACTGAGCCAAACCGGTTTTGGCACTGTTTCTTAAACTTTTTAAAAGTATATATATATATATATATATATATATATATATATATATATATATATATATTTTAAATACATTTTTATGGATTTCTTTACAGAGAGGAAGGGAGAAGAATAGAGAGTTAGAAACATCGATGAGAGAGAAACACCAATCAGCTGCCTCCTGCACGCCCCACACCAGGGATGTGCCCACAACCAAGGTACATGCCCTTGACCAGAATCAAACCTGGGACCTCTCAGTCCGCAGGCTGATGCTCTATCCACTGAGCCAAACCGGTTTCGGCAAAAGTATATATTTTTTATTGATTACAGAGAGGAAGGGAGAAGGAGAGAGAGATAGAAACATCAATGATGAGAGAGGATCATTGACCAGCTGTCTCTTGAACGCCCCACACTGGGGCCTGAGCCTGAAGTCCAGGCATATGCCCTGACCAGGAGTCGAACCGTGACCTTCTGGTTCATAAGTCCATGCTCAACCACTGAGCCACACTGGTCAGTTTATTTCTTAAACCTTTGTTTCAGTTTTATGTATGTGCGTACTGGGTTGTGATGTAAACAGATACCTTACCAAGGATCTTGGTAGAAACAAATGAACAACCAAAAAAAAACAAAAACAAAAAAAACGGTGAATAAATGATGAGAAAGGTCTTGAGTGGGCGTGAGTCAAATCCTGAGAATATGTGAGGACTCACAGCAGAATCAAATCTCAGAGCAGAAAGCAAGGCCACTCCTGTGGAGCCCCCCGCCTCCACTTCGGTGCAGAAATCTCCCTACACCCCCAAGTGGCAAAGACCTTGGAGACCCCCCAGTGGACTTCCAGGCATCAGAAGCTCAGAATTTCTCCAGCCTGTTCTGTGGATGGGTCTCTCTGACATCCACCCACGAGTTCTCCTCTGCCTCTGTGGCAACCCCCCAAGTGAGTTTTCTTCCCCATGTAAACACGTGTTCTTTTCTCAAGAATCTGAGCTTCCTCAGCCTCCACTGTTTTGGTTGTCTTTCTAGCAGTTACCAATACTGAGCCGGCCGTGGATCGGACACAGAGAAAAGGACTTCTCAATGACTATGTTACTGATCCTTGCAACACTGCTATCCAAAAGGCGCCATAACTGTCCTTTCACAGAGAAGGCTCAGAATATTTTTTTTGAAAATATATTTTATTGATTTTTCACAGAGAGGAAGAGAGGGATAGAGAGCTAGAAACATCGACGAGAGAGAATCATCGACCAGCTGCCTCCTGCACACCCCCTACCAGGGATGTGCCCGCAACCAAGGTACATGCCCTTGACCGGAATCGAACCTGGGACCTTTCAGTCTGCAGACCAACGCTCTACCACTGAGCCAAACCGGTTTCGGCAGCATATTTATTTTTCATTGTCTCTAGCCTTATTGAGATATAATGGACAGATGGCTGTATAGATGATAATGATTACCATGACAAGTTTAGTTAACACATCCATCACCTCGCATAGAAAAATGTTGCAACTTCTGAACATTTAACTTTGGTACCCAACTGCACCGGCGGGATGAAATTTATCTTTTATTTTTTTTTTTTTATTTATTTATTTTTTTTTTTATTTTATTGATATTTTACAGAGAGGAAGGGAGAGAGATAGAGAGCCAGAAATGTCGATGAGAGAGAAACATCGACCAGCTGCCTCTTGCACACCCCCTACCGGGGATGTGCCCGCAACCAATGTACATGCCCTTGGCCGGAATCGAACCCGGGACCTTTCAGTCCGCAGACCGACGCTCTACCACTGAGCCAAACCAACCTCGGCAAGGGATGAAATTTATCAATGTCTCTGTGTGATGCCTGGGATGGAATCTGATCCTCCAAATGCATCAGGCTGGCTCAGGGTGGGTCCCGCTCTGTGGCTTACCTTTTTTTTTTTTTTTTTTTTTTTTAACCCATTTTGTTTATTTAGTTAGTTAGTTAATCCTCACCAGAGGATATTTTCCCATTTATTTTTTAGAGAGAGTGGAAGGGAGGAGGAGAGACAGAGAAACATCGATGTGGGAGAAACACATGGATTGGTTGCCTCCTGTTCTTGCGCTGACCAGGGCCTGGGATTAGCCTGCAACCTAGGTACGTGCCCTTGAACAAAAAACTAAACCCACCACCCTTCAGTCTGTGGGCCAACGCTGTATCCATTGAGCCAAATCGGCTAGGGCCTGTGGCTTACCTTTTCACTTTCTTATTGGGGTCTTTGATAAGAACATATAATATTATATTATTAGAGGCCTGGTGCATGGATTTGTGCAAGGGTGGGTCCCTCGGCCTGGCCTGGGAGAGGGACTGCGCTGTGGGAGCACTCTGACCCTCCCACCCCCCCACCCCACCCCCGCCATCCCCGGCCACTCCCGGCCAACTCCTGCATTGAGTGTCTGCCCCCTGGTGGTCAGTGCATATCACACTTGTATCGTAGATGATTGTCTAAGACACTACGCTCTACACCTGAAACTAATACAAAATAAAATGGAATGTAAAAAAAAAAATTTTTAAGAATCTGAAGGAAAACGACAGAAACCCTCACTGCCCACTGCCTGAATAACGGACAACCAAAACTGACACACACACACACACAAACACACAGGACCGGACCGATCCACACCGGACTGACCGCCAAACCCTCCCCTCCTCCCAGCCCCGCATTCCTTCCGGCGCCCGCGGCTCGGCAGGGCCGGAGCGCCCGGCGGACCCATGGCCCCGGTTTGTACGACAGAAATGCACCGCACTCTGCACACCGGCCAGCAGGAGGAAGGACTCCCGGCAGCTTTGGGGGAACGGAGGGGGCTCTCCCAGTCCCGAAACGGCCGCTGCAGGCCCCCCGAAGCAGGACCCCGGGTCGGCCGGGCCCCTCCGGCGGGCCCCTCCCGGGTAACGTAACCCGGGGTCCGACTCCCGGGGACCGACGCGGACTTTTCCGCCCCGACCCTCACGCATGCGCACTGGGGCCCCGGGCGCGCTCAGGAAAAGAAAATATCTTGAGGGAAGGGGAGGGACCCCAAACCGAGGCCGGGCAGGTCCCCGGGAGCCCGGGGCAGCCCGCGGTGGCCGCGGCCGCCGGCAGCCCCCCCACAAAACCGGAGCTGGAGAGCCAAAAGGTTCTGAGAGGTCCCACCGAGATTTGAACTCGGATCGCTGGATTCAAAGTCCAGAGTGCTAACCATTACACCATGGGACCCGCTGGCTGCTCTACGCGGCCATGAGTCTTCTCAAACCATACAGCCGGGGCCGAGCGGTCCTCCCAAAACAGGCGATTCATGTCGGTTCCCCCGGCGCGGGCGCCGGGCCCGAGGCCGCCGGGGCGAGCGGGGGCGGAGCGGCAGGGGCTGCGGGGTCCCCCACGTTCCGGGCCCCGGGGTGTCCTGTCCAGCCGCCACTCCTCCCGCGGCCCTCGGGGTCCCGGCCGGCGTCCCGGGAAGGGAGGGCGGGAGCCGCGGGGCGCTCGGGCGGGTGGACGGAGGGGGGTTGGGGGTGCGGGGCGGGGCTGGAGGCCGGCGGCGGCTCCGGCTCCCGGCAGCTCCCCCGCAGGAGGCTCCGCGCCCGCCCCCGGGCTCCCTCCTCCCCGTTTGCTGTATCGATAGTATCGATAGGTTTGCACCCGCGCGTCTCGGAGGGTCCATTCGGGCCGAGCGCGGAGGGGACCGCCGTTCCAGGCCCCGGCGCGCCAGGCGCGGACCTTTGAGCGGGGGGTGCACCCAGCCGAGGCCTGGGGCTCCCCGCCGCTGGGCCCGGCTGAGCCCTGCTCGGGAGGCTTCGCTTCCAGTTCCGGGTTTAGCTTGCAAAGGTACTTGGTACCGGAGGTGTTTCCCTTTAAGCTGCAGGTTTACCATCAGGTCGGTGAAAGAGACAGTCCCTTTTTAGACTTTTGAAATTTAGGTTTTACTAAGAGCATAACTAGGTACTGTTCCTTCAGGCCAGCGGATAAAATTATATATATATATATATATATATATATATATATATATATATATATATATGCCATTTGATCCAGCAGTTTCCGTTTTGGAATCTTATCCAAGGTCTGGGACAAGGGCCAAGTGTGCAGGAATGGTCTCAGCTGTGTTGTTTATAACAGGAAAGAGTAGACACGAAATGTCCTTTAAGTGAAAATTGATTAAATAAATATTGACGATCAACACAATAAATACTGTGCAGGAATTTAAGGCATAAGTTATTGTATTATCATGAACAAACCAAACAAAAACAAACCTACTTATCAATTAGTATCCTATATAATAAAAGCCTAAGATGCTAAGTGTCCAGTTGTCGGGTCATCTGTTCAACCAATCAAAGCATAATATGCTTGCTAGTGATAGGCTAAGGCCACTCAACCGCTTGCTATGATGTGCACTGACCACCAGGGGGCAGACATCTCAACCTGTAAGTTAGCTTGCTGCTGGGGTCCCACTGATCCGGACTGAGAAAGATGAGCCAGACATGCCCTGGAGCCCTTCCACAGGCCCTCCCCAGCTGGCTGTTCTGTATCTTTTCTCTGTCATGGGAGCTAACCTTCTGTGTTCCTCCCCTGCCCCAATCGTGCACCAGTGGGGTCCCTGTAGACTGGCCTGTGCCCTCTCACAACCCAGGACCCCTTGGGGGATGTCGGAGAGCTGGTTTTAGTCTGATCCCACAGGCCAGGCCGAGGGACCCCGTGGTGCACGAATTCATGCACCAGGCCTCTAGCGTATAATAAAAGCTCAGGTATGCAAACAGCAAAGCTGTGTACCTGTGTCATAAACAGTTGCCGTGTATTTGCTCTGTGACCTCTGACTGACTCCCTTTCTTGAGGGACCCAACATTGTGGGTCTGGGTGACACCAGGGCTGTCCCCCAAGACAGATGTATTCTCCAGGCTTCTGGTAGCCAGAGTGAAAGTGTGTGTCCCTAGCTGGCCAGCTGGACTTAGACTCCCAGAAGCCGGGATGCTTTATAACTTGTTCTAAAACAAGTGGAGGCAGCCAAAACCGGTTTGGCTCAGTGGTAGAGCGTCGGTCTGCAGACTGAAAGGTCCTGGGTTTGATTCGGGTCAGGGGCATGTACATTGGTTGCGGGCACATCCCCGGTAGGGGGTGTGCAAGAGGCAGCTGGTAGATATTTCTAGCTCTCTTTCTCTCTCCCTTCCTCTCTGTGAAATGTCAATAAAATATATTTTAAAAAATAAAACAAGTGGAGGCACTGATACCCGGGGTCACAGGACCAGCGATGGCAGCCATTCCACGTCCACTGGCAGCAGAAGTGGCGTCCCACCCAGACTGTCTGGGACCCTGACCTTGGCTGGGCTCCTGGTTGCCTGGTTCCCCTTCATTCCTGCCCACGTTCCTGACTTTGCTTCCCCTGTTGATTACCTGACCGCTTTCCAAGGACCCCCTTCTCTGCTTCAGGTACGCAGACTCTGTTTCTGTTTCGTACAGTCAAGAACCTTGTCAGCCCCAATTGGAAAAGGCTTGTTGATGGCAGTTAAGTCAGGGGAGTAAAAGGTTGCGGGCCTGCCTTTCTGTGCTGCTTGGAAAAGTTTGTTCTAACGCTTGACTACTGTCAAGAGAAACGTGAACTATTTTCCATTTTGAGGACAGAACCGAACTCCCCTTGAGCCCGTGTGGTGAGATAAAGGGGTCCCTCTATTAAGGCTGGAGCGACTTAATATGGAATTGATTTAAATGTCAAATGACTTTCTCGTGTCCCTGGGCCTCAGCTTTCCCACCTATTTCCTTCTCACAGGACCTCTGTGAGGGTATTGCAATTAAATCTTCAAAAGCTACTGTAGAGCCCTGACTGGTGTGGCTCAGTGGATAGAGCGTCGGCCTGCCGACTCAAGGGTCCCAGGTTTGATTCTGGTCAAGGGCCTGTACCTTGGTTGCGGGCATATCCTCAGGAGGGGGTGTGCAGGAAGCAGTTGATCGATGTTTTTCTCTCATTGATGTTTCAAACTCTTTATCCCTCTCCCCTCCTCTCTGTATATAAAAAAAAATCAATAATATATATTTTTTTAAAAGCTACTGTAGAAATCCTAAAGGGTGATGATTACTTTCAAAGGTGTATGGGAGAGAGTTCCTTCTGTCCAGTACAAGAATGAAGGAGTGTCTTCTTCCTCCCACTTCTCCCAACTCCCATTTTTAGTTCTTCTTCTTTTTTAAAAAAAATATATATTTTATTGATATTTTTTACAGAGAGGAAGGGAGAGGGATAGAAAGCTAGAAACATCAATGAGAGAGAAACATCAACCAGCTGCCTCCTGCACACCCCCTACTGGGGATGCGCCCACAACCGATGTACATGCCCTTGACCGGAATGGAACCTGGGTCCTTTCAGTCCGCAGGCCCACGCTCTATCCACTGAGCCAAGCCAGTTTCGGCTCTAGTTCTTCTTTTGCAGTTCCCACCTCCTTCTTTCTCCGCCTGAGAAAAATCTTCCCACATGAGACGCAGCTGAAACCCCTCTACTCATGCATTCCCCGAGTGCATAAAGGATCCTTCCCCTTACAGCTTTCGCCATTTCTCACTGGAATTACAGGTTCTATGGTTCGGTCTCTCCCATCTTTCCGCCCCTCCTTGGCTAGGCTGTGAACGCTTTGGGAGACTTACTGCTCGTTGAGTGTGACTGGCACCTTACCAAACACTTCACTAAACCCCTGTAGAGGGCCCAGGAGGATTTAGGAGGGAGAAACAAATGTCCAGGTTTGTGTTCAGAGATCAGAGAAAGCAGAGATAATACGTAATCCCCTTGTCCCAGAATAACTAGTTTCTTTTAACATAAACCCATGGGGCACGACGTCCCAGAGACGTCTGTGGGGGAGTCGGGGCTCTGCCCCAGGTGGGGTCAGCCTGAGGTGGGGTTCAGTCTGGGCGCTGAACTTGGGCAGAGTGCACCCCAGAAAGTACAGGGAGGCCGGAAGTTAAGAAAAGAGGGCTAAAGTCCAAGATGCGAGACTTTTAAGATAGTCAAGTTTTTTGTGAGCCTGAACAAATGGATCATGAATGGAGTAACAGGTACAATGGTGCTTTGAGTACAGTAGTTAACATTAAAAAAAAATCATATTCACTATCAAGGCCAGGTTCATCCAATTCCTTTGTCCATGCAGAGGCCGCTCACAGGGAGCTGGGGTAGAATCTGCCTTGCTCAGCACCCTCACCACCCTACTGGGGATCGAGCCCACAACCCGGGCATGTGCCCCTGGTTGGAATCGAACCTGTGACCCTTGAGTCTGCAGGCCAACACTCCATCCACTGAGCCAAACTGGCCAGGGCAAAGCTGGAAAAATTTTTGCAGTAGAATCCTTATGACAAGGGTGGAATGAGGTAGGTGTGTTCACTTCTAATTTGGGAGCATAAAAAAATGATTGCCAGTCTATATCCATATCTGAGAAATGCTGAATTAAGCTTAAACCAATTCCTTTACTACAGAACTTCTCAGAGCCTTTCCGATACTAATGTGACTTGCCAGGTTTTTGGAAAATTACTTGACCACTAAAATATTTTTCACTAAATTTTATTAATATCTCACAGACACATCTTCAGAGATCCTGAGTTACTCTCGGCCATAAGGGCAGGGCTAGATCAGGTGTAGAATCTGCTGACTCCAACGATGACAGAGAGCTTTCCTCAACAACAGGCGATGCTCCATTCTGTGGATGACATGGGTCTTGAAGAGTCGGCAACTGGTCTCAAGTCCCTGGGATGCAATGGCTTGCCACCACACTTACACTGCACCTTAGTGTGGGGGTCCAAGTTCAATCCCTGGCGTTCTGGAATGTGTCTGTATGGGAGCAAGTCTGATGCCAGGAGCACCTTTGTTCTGACAGAGAGTGGACTACCCAATGCTCTCCTCTCCCCCTCCAACTGCCTACACCCCATCCATCTTCCAGGCTCCAGATAAGCTAACTCCACAGAACCTTCCACAGACGCCTAGGCCAGGGTGACGTCTCCCTCCTCTGATCCTCTGACCCCCGGCTGCCCAACGATGCGAGTGGACTGAACTGAACCGGCTGCAGCCGCCTCAAGACAAGGACCCGGGTTATTCACGCTGTCTGAGTCCACGAGGCAGAACCAAATCAAAATCTGGTTCTTTCAATGATGCTGGAGATGACGCTTCTGACTGTGAGCAAAAAGACCAGTCTACAACACTGCCACCAAACGACACTCAAGGTTGTGCAAATGCTTCGTACACAGTAAAGCATCGTACAAACAAACAATCATTATCAACATGGTCTTCGTTGCCCTCATCAGTGATGGGTCCATGTCTAATGACCTCTAGCCTTTGATTGGTCTTTCCAGTCATTGAACCCATCCCATGTGCCAAACCTACTCTATGGTTTATTATAATGTTCACCTTTCTTAGGAGTCCATTTTTTTGGTAGCCTGACCACCGGTTCCACCGTTCCAGATACCCACAACCAGTCAACCTAGTGCTTTTCCGGTGCCCGGGCACCTTCACATGAAGCATTGGAGATGGTTCTTGAAGTAGTAGAGAGCCAGCTTGAACTGGATCTGGGCTTTGGTGTTGACCCGGTATTTTCTGTAGGTCTTCTCCAGGTCCGTCTTTGGAGAATGGGGCTGGTGGCTTATAATCACGTCTGGGCATGAACCCACAAACAGGCTCCCGAGCCCATCAATAAAGAACTCTGCCAAGGGGGGAAGAGCATGAGAAAGAAACGTGAGATTGGGCCAGAGACCCGGGACCACATTCCAGGTCTGGAAGGAGAGTCAGGGGGAGGAGACACAGTTCATACCCCTGCGGAGGAGGAGGTTCAGCGCCACACACGGCCACCTGCCCCAGCTGATCGGGAAGGCAATAAGGAAGCCCATTTCTCAGACAGGGGTACGCGTAGAGAGGCAGAGAAACACAGACCGGCTTTCTAGCTGGACAGAACTGTGGGCTCCTGGGCTGAGGGAATGAGGGAGAAAAGACGGGGCGGGGGAGGAGGGGAAGGGGCGCTAACCAGTTGCAGTTGACTAGGAAAGGACTTCTGGAACATGAGGATAGGAAGCAGGGTGGGGAGGAGAGAGGGGACCGAGCTGTGGGGAAAGGATGGAGAGGGTATCTCCTCAGCAGGAGGCAAGAAGTCAAAGAGAGGGTGAAGCCCTGACTGGTTTGGCTTAGTGGATAGAGTCTCGGCCTGCAGACTGAGAGGTCCCGGGTTCGATTCCGGTCAAGGGCGTGTACCTTGGTTGCGGGCACATCCCCAGTAGGAGGTGTGCAGGAGGCAGCTGGTCAATGTTCCTCTCTCATCGACGTTTCTAGCTCTCTATCTCTCTCCCTTCCTCTCTGTGGAAAATCAATAAAATGTTTTTTGTTTTTTTTTTAAATGAGAGGATAAAGAAGGAGGCAGGAGAGACCATGAGCTCCTTCATTTGGGGGAAGGGAAAGGAAACCCACCGTTGCCCGGCAAGGGACCACGATCGGTGGAGCATGCCCTTGAGAGAACGAACGTCTAGGGCAGGCGTGGGCAAACTACGGCCCGCGGGCCGGATGGCTGTTCCAAACTATTGAAATTAAAAAAAAGAAAAAAAAGAAAAAAGACCGTACCCTTTTATGTAATGATGTTTACTTTGAATTTTTTTTTAGTTCACACACACACTCCATCCATGCTTTTGTTCCGGCCCTCCGGTCCAGTTTAGGAACCCATTGTGGCCCTCGAGTCAAAACGTTTGCCCACCCCTGCTCTAGGGTCAGTTCCTAGCCCAGCCCCAGCCTCCCCCCTTCGGCCTCCCCACCTGAATGAGCCACTCGCTGCAGACGGGGGTCGAAGCCAACTCTCAGCAGCCGCTGCGTGTGGGCCAGGAAGAAGTTGACCACTCCACTGGTCACCACGCAGTTGGGGAAGCCGTCCAGGGGCCGGAAGAACCCTGGCCGCTGGTGCATGCAGTCCCCGTTCTCACTCTGCTCCAGCAGCAGCTTAAACTGGAACACGTTTCCAAGCACGCTGCCGCCCACCTGGCCCGCGGGCAGAGAAATCCACGTTAGAGGACACGGACTCCACGTCCGTCCGTGTCGCCTCGGCCGGAAGGAAAGCCTTCCTGGACGGAGCCTCGACGAGAACCACACCCTTTACCAGCCCCTCATGCTGCCCCTCCGTTCCTCTTCTGGCTACTGCGGCCACAGCCTTCAGGGTACATCACAGGGTCCTTGGCTCCCTCATGCCTACTCCCGCCCCCAGAAAATCCCTTTGGTGGGAGCAGAAAGCACTTAGCGCCAAGCCGAAAGGGCAGACAAGCTCTCTGCTCTGCTCACCGCACGGCAGGCTCGCCCTTTCCGGAAGCTAACCGGGAGGCGCGGTATTTGGGTGCAGCAGAGAGCCTGAGCACACAGGGGTCTCTATGTAGAGTCTCCCCCCCCGCCCCAGTTTTGTCTCAAGCTGTCTTCCTCCCATTCTCTGCTCCCCACTCCACTCGCTGAGCAGCTGTCTACGCGCTCATGGGAGACACGGGCATTTATATGTCTGAGCCCAGGCCACACAGGACAAGCCAGATCGCCCACTCCTGACCCATCACCCAGGATGACCTGGGAAAGCCTGCCAACATCCCTCCCCCCCGTCACCTGTGCTTTCCTTCTTCCTTTCAGTAAACGAACCCTCGGGCTTGGAAGTGGGTTAAGTTAAGATACAGGTCACCGTCCAGCTAAAGAAGACACTTCCCCGTTCCCCTGGCAACGTCTGACCATGTGGCCAAGTCCTGGCTGAAGGGCAATGATTTAGACAGATGGTCCTCCACGTCCTCGCTCCCCCTTTTCCTTTTTCTTTCTCTTTTTTTTTTTTTTTAAATATATTTTATTGATTTTTTACAGAGAGGAAGGGAGAGAGAGAGAGAGAGAATCATTGATCAGCTGCCTCTTACACACCCCCCACTGGGGATGTGCCCACAACCAAGGTACATGCCCTTGACTGGAATCGAACCCGGGACCTTTCAGTCCGCAGGCCGACGCTCTATCCACTGAGCCAAACCGGCTCCGGCCTCACTCCCCCTTTTCCTCCGACCTCGCCACTGAGGACCACAAGGATGAGCGACAAGGAAAGGAAACGGGTCCAGGAAGACCTTGGAAGGGCCAGCTTGGACTTTGACATGAGTGGGACCCACTCCTTCTATCTCATTTATGCTATTGTGATTCGGTCTCTAGAAAAGTAGCCAAGCCGAAACCTTGGTTTGGCTCAGTGGATAGAGCATTGGCCCGTGGACTGAAAGGTCCCGGGTTCGATTCCGGTCAAGGGCATGTACCTGGGTTGTGGGCACATCCCAGTAGGGGGTGTGCAGGAGGCAGCTGATCGGTGATTTTCTCTCATCGATGTTTCTAACTCTCTATCCCTCTCCCTTCCTCTCTGTAAAAAGTCAATAAAATATATTTAAAAAAAAGAAAAGTAGCCAAGAGATTTCTGGGATGGTTTGGGGATTGTCCATCTAGAGTAAGAGTTAACTCTGATCACAATGCCATGACCATTTTTTCTTTCTTTTATAACTTCATTGAGATATATTTGATATTAAAATTGTATGTGTTTTTTTTTTGGGGGGGATTGGAGTGGGGAGGGGGGTTTGAGGACAAATATGCGAAAAGGGGCTGGCTTAATCCCGGCCCTCGGAGAGGGAGGGTCAGGCTGAGATTGCTGCTGGCAGACTCCTGGTGCGCGAAGAGGGCGGGCCAGGCAGAATTCGCTGCTGGCTTACTCCTGACACAGGGAGAGAGCGGACAGCTAACGCACGGCTGGCTTTCTTGTTCGAGAGGAAAACAGAATCACCCTATTGCTCTGATAGACGGGGGCCCCAGGCAGGGAGAGGCCAGATTGTCAGGCAGCAGGCAGAGATCTCTCAGAGGTGTGTGAAGCCAGTGGCTATTACTGCGGGACTTGGGGAGGAGCTGATGGTAAAACAAAGCTTGTCTGCACCACCCCGAGACTCCGCCCCATCCAAGCTGAGCACAGAAGCTCTCCCGGAGGCTGGCTTTCTCTAAGGAGGGACTGACCGGAATCCAAAGCTTGTCCGCACCTTTACCAAAGAGGTGCGAGCACCTGCAACTAATCTTGCGAGACTCACCGCCAACAGGACTTTTCTAAGGCCAGACTGACAGGAAACCAAAGATTGTCTGCACCACCCCGACACTCCGCCCCATCCAAGCAGAGTACAGAAGCCCTCATAGCTGAGTCACTGCTGATCCTCACAGCCAATTGGCTTGGAGATCAACACTTCCCAATGATACCAGCAATAAGTAAAGCTTAACAACAAGACTGCACACACAGCCCACAAAGGGCTACACCAAGACTGTCCACCTCAGGTAACTGGGAAGGCTGGGCTACTGGGCTCTACCAGAACACCTAGCACACAAAACTATTCCATCAAATCAGGGAAACAACTGAAATGCAAACAAGAGGCAGGACACAAAGGAGATGGAGGAAAAGAAAAGAATGGGCATTGAGTTCAAAACTACAGTTATAAGGCTTTTCAAGAATATCTTTAAAAAGGCCAATAAAATAAATGAGACCTATGAGGATATGAAAAGGGAACAACTAGAAATAAAAAGGGATCAACTAGAAATAAAGAAAACATTGTCTGAAATAAAAAATATTACACAGAGTCCTAAAAACAGACTGGAAGATCACAAGAATCAAGACAAAGATTTAGAACACAAAGAGCCAAAGGACACTTCTCTACAGAAGCAAGAAGATCTCTTATCCAGAAAGTTGAAGATAGTGTAAGAAACCTCTGGGACAATTTCAAGCAAACCAACATCAGAATTATGGGGATCCTAGAAGAAGAGAGAGAGCAAGATACCAAAAGAATACTGGAAGAAATAGTGACAGAAAACTTCCCCCTCCTGGGGAAAGAAATGGACTTACAAGTCCAGGAAGCCCGCAGAACCCCAAACAAAAGGAATCCAAAGAGGATCACTCCAAGACACATCATAATTAAAATCCCAAGAGCAAAAGACAAAGAAAGAATATTAAAAGCAGCAAGAGAAAAGCAGGTAGTTACCTATAAAGGAGCACCCATACGATTGTCAGCTGATTTCTCAACAGAAACCATGCAGGCCAGATGGGAATGGCAATAAATATTCAAGGTGATGAATAGCAAGAACCTACAGCCAAAAATACTCTACCCAGCAAAGCTATCACTCAGAATCGAAGGCCAGATAAAGAGCTTCACAAATAAAAAAAAAGCTAAAGGAATTCATCATCGCCAAACCAGAATTATATGAATTGCTGAAGGGGGTTATTTAGGAAGAGAAAGAAGATAAAGATAAAAATTATGAATAACAAATAAGTAACATCAACAAATGAAACTAAAAGCCAAGGGAATTAAAAAACCTGATGAACAATATTAACTGGTGAATATAATAGAATCAGAGGTATGGAAGGGGAGTGGACTGCCGATTCTCGGGGAAGAGACCGAACAAAAACTGTGCACCTATGGATGAGGACAATGGGGGGTGGGGAAAGGACAGAGAGTGGGGTGGGAACCTGGTGGAGGGGAGCAACTGAGGGGGGGGAGAGTAACACATTTGTAATAATCTGAACAATAAAGATTTATTTTAAAAAAATAAAGATGAAATAATGGTGCATGTTTTGTTTTGTTTTTAATTTCACAGCACCCGCTGGTGTGTAGCTCAGCACTTGAGCAGTGACCCAGGGACCAAGAGGTCGCTGGTTTGACGCCAGTCAGGTCACATGCCGAGATTGCAGGCTCGATCCCCCGTAGGGGTGCTTGCAAGAGGCAGCAGATCGATGATGTTCCTCTCTCATCCATGTTTCTATCTCTCTCTCTCTCAAAAAAAAAAAACACAAAAAACCCAAAACAATAAAAATGTATTTTTTTTTAAAGTAAGCATGGAGGCAGAAACAAAATTCATGCACATCTCCGGAGTCCTGATGTGACACCCTGAACCCCAGAGTTGTGCTGGCTGTTCATCTCCTGCATCAATCCCTCTCCCTCACCTTCCTTCCCTCTCCTCTCCTCTTTCTTGCTTTCTTTTTTTTTTCCCTCCCCTCTTCCCTCACATACCTTTCTCTCTTTTCTTCTCTCCTTCTTTCTCTTGGTTGTTCCTACGGATTGCACCTGGGATAAAACTGGCAGCTATCCCTTACCACGTCCAGTTCTGTTTTCTCCAGAACGTCCACCAGGGTCTCAATCTTGGTCTTGCTGGTGAAGAAAAAGTCGTCGTCCACCCAGAGCACATATTTGGTGGTGACCTGAGATACGGCGAGGTTCCTGCCCGCAAACCAGCCCTGTGCGGGGGGGGGGGGGGGAATGAGGTGAGACCAGTGGGTGCCATTAGAATAATCACTCGGGGCACTTTCTCAATTCCCACAGCCAGACTGGACCCCAGACGGATTGAGTCAGAGTTTGTGAGGGTGGCTCCAATACACAGCTGCGATGCAGGAGCCCTGGGTGTTAAAGGGAGGCCACGTCTCGGAGACGCAGGTTTCCCATCCACAGATCGAGTCTCTGTGGCTCTCCTCCCCTTTCCCACCCCAGGACCCTGCTTCCTCGGGAAGGCCACCGAGGCAGCCCCACCCAGGGTAGACCCTGACTCTGGGACCCTCTTGTCCCAGGACCCAGGTGTCCTCCATCTGGGAGGGAGGGAGGACTATACCTTCCCAAAGGGCATGACGTAGTACTCCACGTGGCTGTCGTTAATTTTCAAAGGTTCCTTGCTGTCATCAGCCACGATCACGGTCAAGTCTGGATAATACACACGAAGACTCTGGAGCATGGTCAAGAGCTTGTGGGGACGGAGGAACGTTTTGGTGGCAATGGTCACCAGGTCTCGGAGCCTCCTCTCTGGTCAGGAAAGGGTGGATGTCAGAGCACTGTCTTTTGGAAGCCTCCACTGTCTCTTTTTCTTTTTAAAAAAATATATATTTTATTGATTTTTTTTTTTACAGAGAGGAGGGGAGAGGGACAGAGACATCGATGAGAGAGAACCATTGACCAGCTGCCTCCTGCACACCCCCGACCGGGGATGTGCCCGCAACCAACGCGCATGCCCTTCAACCGGAATCGAACCCAGGACCCCTCAGTCTGCAGACCAACCCTCGATCCACTGAGCCAAACCGGTTTCGGCAAGCCTCACTGTCTTAACTTACATTGTTCTAGTGGTGTTTTAAAAATATATTTTATAGATTTTTTGCAGAGAGGAAGGGAGAGGGATAGAGAGTTAGAAACATCGATGAGAAAGAAACATCCATTAGCTGCCTCCTGCACACCTCCTACTGGGTATGTGCCCGCAACCAAGTACATGCCCTTGGCCGGAATCAAACCTGGGACGGGAATCGAACCTGCATTAAAGCCACCAGTTTGCCAGTGGATAGAGTGATGGCCTGCGGACTGAAAGGTCCCAGGTTCGATTCCAGTCAAGGGCATGTACCTTGGTTGCGGGCACATCCCAGTAGGGAGTGTGCAGGAGGCAGCTAATCAATGTTCCTCTCTCATCGAAGTTTCTAACTCTCTAGCCCTCTCTCTTCCTCTCTGTAAAAAATCAATAATATATATTGTAGGGTCCCAAGATTGAGGAATTGACCTTCCCCACTGCCTGTTCCAGGATGTGACCTTTACGGTTAAAGATTAGACAGGAATGAAGTCAGTTCTTTACGGTTGAAGTTTAGGCAAGAATGAAATCAGTCCCCAGAAACTCCCTACCCTGAGGACTTACCCAGAGGAATGGGAAGGGGAGAGGCAAAGGGGCTTGCAAGATTACCAGATGGGACTGTTGACTAAGCATAGACCCTGTCATAAAACATGTAACTAATGAGCCCAGCTCCCCTTCTTGGAATTTCTTTGTTCCCTTCCTCCCCCTCCATGTGTAACCCCACCTGCGTGTGGTTTTTGCCTTTATAAACTCATGTTCTGCAGTTACTCGGCGCTCCAGTCAGCCAGCACTGTTGCTGTCTGCCTGAGAAGCCCCTGCGCTGCGCTTGTATTAAAACCTCATGCTTTTTGCATCAAGTTTCGGTCTCGGTGTTTGACTTGGGGTCGTCGCCCACTCTGTCGGACTCACCGGGGGTCTTGGGACCTTACAATAGATAGATAGATAGATAGATAGATAGATAGATTAGATAGATAGATAGATATTTAAAAGCCACCGGTTTGACTCAGTGGATTGAGTGTTGGCCTGCGGACACAAGGGTCCCGGGTCCCAGGTTCAGTTCTGATCAAGGGCATGTATCTTGGTTGCAGGCACATCTCCAGTAGGGGTTGTGCAGGAGGCAGCTGATCGATGTTTCTAACTCTATCCCTCTCCCTTTCTCTCTGTAAAAAATAAATAAAAATACTTTAAAAAACAAAAACGCATTAAAAAAAAAACAACACACTATACATCTTTCCCTCCTTAATTTGAAAGTTATTTTTATCACATGGTAAAATTCCAACATGTCTGTTTCTGGAATTTCAATTTTATTTTACTGATACATCTATTCATGCTTTAGTACTATTCTGTTTTTATTACTATTACTTATTTTTTAAACTTGTAATATATTTTATTGATATCAGAGAGGAAGGGAGAAGGAGAGAGAGAAACATCAATGATGAGAGAGAATCATTGATCAGCTGCCCCTTGCAAGCCCCCTCCTGGGGATCCAGCCCAGAACCGAGAATCAAACCAGGACCTCCTGGTTCACAGGTTAATGGTCAACCACTGAGCCATGCCAGCTGGCACTATTACTTATTATTATTATTTTTTTATATATTTTGCACACCCCCTACCGGGGATGTGCCCGCAACCAATGTACATGCCCTTGACCGGAATCGAACCCGGGACCTTTCAGTCCGCAGACCGACGCTCTACCACTGAGCCAAACCGGTTCCGGCGGCACTATTACTTATTAAAATGCTACCATTCGTTAGGTCTTTTTCAAAATAAGCACAACCATATAAAAAGTTAGATATAACTAAGCAACATTAGAGCAATGTGTCCTAGAATTGCTTTCTTCCAAACAAGCTTGTCAGGAATCATATCTAAACTGTTATTCGGTCAGTTCTCATCTCCGTCTCAGAGGGGACCCGAATTTCACCAACAGCTCTACAGGATGCCACTGAAATATGGTAGAAGTCATATTTTGATAAAGCCTGCTGTTTGACTTCTAACTCTGCTAAGTCTGATGAAAACACAGGGTACTTACCTCAGCTTCCAGGTGGAGACCCGGAGGCTAAGGCAGTTATCCCGAGCCTGAGACCAGAACCAGGAAATCGATTCCCACTGACTCAGTAGTTCAGGGATAGAAATTGTAGATAACCTTTAGGGACTAACCGCTGAGCTCTGCTTTTGTTTTGTGTTATGGGCTATCCTCAACTTTTGTTTTGTGTATGGGCTATCACAAGATAGGGCTACATTCCAATGTCCAAGAGGATGGGACTGGGAACGAACCCTGAGGGCTGTCCCCAGTCTTTAGAATCTAGCCTTTAAAATTCAAACAAAGGAAAATTCCTGTGGTTTGAGCTTTTAAAAAGACTTGCCTACAGTGCAGTCGTATGGAGCCGCCTGCGTGTGTGCTCTTGCGGCTGCCCTGGCCAGTCATTTCAATAAATCTTTGTCTGCTTTTTTTAATGAATCATCAGCCTCCGGTGGTCTTATTTTGAACCCAGGGTTCGATCCCACAACAGCCACCATGCAAGCCCCAGGGGCCAGGGCCTTACCTGGTCCAGGGTCATATAACTGGGGCATGACGGGGTGGCGAATGGTCACTGGGAACTTGGCTGTTGAGGACTCGGACGTCAGACTCACTGGAGGGAGAAACGAGGTCAGGGCGGGCAGCACCTGTCTGGGCCACTCTCCATGCTGCCCCAGGGAAACCCAGGCAACGCGGGAGTGGAGGTCTGGTAGGCAGTGACCTGGCTGGGGTGAGACAGAGGACCCAATGGAGTCTGTGTCCCTGGGGCAACCTGCCTCGGACCTCCTGAGCTCACATTTCTTGCCCTTGTGAGAACCTGCTGGGGTGGACAGGGTGTGGAGTCACAGAGTCCGGATTGTCTTAGGCTTTGCCATTGTGTTCTGTTTGTTTGTGGCTTGGCCATTGTTATCTGAAATGCCTCCAGCTACAAGCCCAGGAGGACAACACCTGCCCTATTTTGTTTCACAGGGTCCTTCTGTGACAGGAAGTGTTTGAACAGCTGAAGGTCGGGAGAACTGGCTCTTTCTTTAGTGTGCGGTCATGGGTAATCTGCCCCGAGGTTCCATTTCTTTTTGTTGGTGTCCTGGGAATGCATCCTGTGTAGCTAGTCAAAAGAAGAAAGGGGTTCCCTAGCCAGTTTGGCTCAGTGGATAGAGCGCCTGGCCTGAGGATCGAAGGATCCCAGGTGGCGGGTTTGATCCCCAGTGGGGAGTGGGGGTGTGCGGGAGGCAGCCAGTCAGTGATTCTCATCGTTGATGTTTCTATCTCTCTCCCTCTCCCTTCCCCTCTGAAATCAATAACAATACTTTTTTTAAAAAGAGGGAAAGGGGTAACTTATTCACCCAGAAAGAAACTGGGCTGCCCTGAGGATGGTAGGGACTGTTCTCCAGGGAATTCCTGGATTGGAGCGTAGCGGAGGGGACTGATTGAGAAGGAGTCAAAGCCCCTGACCTTTGGCCTGGGATTCCCCCCCCCCCCTCCCCACATCCCTCTTTCCTGTTAGTGCCCAGGACCATAGAGGGATGCCTAGACTGGCTCCCTCCTCCACTGCAGCTGAAGTCTTCAGCCTTGAGAGCTGAAAGGCTCTCCCCTGCCCAAACTGGTGGCAGAGTTTAACACATGACTGGTGTAAGGTTCTCCCCGCGCCCCCCCTCCCAAACTGGCGGGCAGAGCTAACACATGACTGCCACCTGTCACAGAGACATCTCCAAGACATTGATCCACCAATCAGCACGGCCCAAAGTGTCCTCAGAGCCCACCCCTTCCTGTTCCACCCTGGGCCCAACCCCCTTCCGTTCCGTCCTTTAAAAGGGACCCCAGGCAAGACACGTGTGGCTGATCTGCCATCAGCCCGGCTGCTGGGTCCGGTCCCCTGTCCCCTCCCCCTCCAATTCTGATCTCTTCACCTCCGTGATGGGTTCCGCCCATTACCCGGGGAATAAACTTTACAATTCCCTGCTGGTCTGTTTCCTGTTTCCTTTCAAACCTAGCAAGAGCGATGGAGACTAGGGAACAGAACTGGGTGGTGCCCGGGTGCCCAGCATGGACGATCTGTCCTCGTGGAGAGGGGCAGGCCGTCCCCTGTGCCCGCGGGGAGTCTCCCCTGTGGGGTCAGCAGCAACGTGGGGGTGGCCTTGGGTGCAGGAATTCGGAAGTTAGGAGTCTAGGGCTAGAAGCAGGAGCGAGGGAAGCCTCTTCAACGCGGGCAGGCTTCGTGGAGGAGGGAGACTTGGAGAGGGCCCCGGGGTGTTTTCCGGCCCCCTCGGCACGTCGCAGTCCAAGGACAGGATCTCACCCACATCCACCTTGTGGTGCTGGTACACCGCGCTGGTATAGGTCACGTGCTGGAGGATGAAATTCAGAAGCTTCCGGTCACTGGTCGAAATGGTCAGCTGCTTCTGGCCTCTGCCCTGCACCACGCCTTCTGGGACGTCGGCGAGGGTGTTGAATGTCCCCAGAGAAGCCTTCAGCGTGACCTAAAGGTGGGTGAAGTGCAAAGAGGCGACATGCAAGGGAAGGCGCATACCCAACATGGCCTGCAGGGGGCAGAGCATAGTAGGGTGAAGAGGAGACGCTCATGGGTGCCCCAGAAGCTAGGGTCTGGCTCTGGTCACAGCAAAGGAGAAGTAAGCCCCGGGGCCTGGTGCCTTCAAGGGCAGTTCCTTTTCTTATCTGTTGGCTTGCAGAACACTGTTCTTTTGCCTTCGGTTTGCCAACTCCTCCTCGATACAACCTCCAAATGACCCTAGCTGATTTGGCTCAGCGGACAGAATGTTCAATTCTGGTGAAGGGCACATGGCTGGGTTGTGAGCTCCGTCCCCATGGCAGGGTGTGTGTGTGTGTGTGTGTGTGTGTGTGTGCAGGAGGCAACAGATCAATGATTCTCTCTCGTCATTGATGTTTCTATCTCATTCTCCCTTCCTCTCTGAAATCAATAAAAGTATATGAACAGCCGAAACCAGTTTGGCTTAGTGGATAGACTCAGTGTGTCAGCCTGCGGACCGAAAGGTCCCAGGTTCGATTCGGGTCAAGGGCATGTACTCTGGTTGTGGGCATATCCCCGTGTGTGTGTGTGTGTGTGTGTGTGTGTGTGTGCAGGAGGCAGCTGATCGATGTTTCTCTCTCATCAATGTTTCTAACTCTCTATCCCTCTCTCTTCCTCTCTGTAAAAAAATCAATAAAATATAAAAATAAAAATAAAGTATATGAACAAAAATAAAACCTCAGAATGGAGCTTTTCAGGGCTTGACTCTGCACTCTTTGCCTTCTTTTATTTTTATTTTTAAATATATATTTTTGATTGTTTTTTACAGAGAGGACAGACAGCTAGAAACATTGATGAGAGAGAAACATCAACCAGCTGCCTCCTGCACACCCCCCAACCAGGGATGTGCCCGCAACCAAGGTACATGCCCCTGACCAGAATCAAACCTGGGACTCTTCAGTCCGCAGACCGACGCTCGATGCTCTATCCACTGGGCCAAACCAGTTTCAGCGCCTTCTTATTCTAGCACCTTCTTGCCAGAAGATCTAATCCGTTCCCATGGCTTTAAATACCACCCACCTGCTGACGGTTTCAACATGTGTGTCTACAGCTCATTGCTTTCTGAGATCCAACTGTATGGTTGGTTGCCCTGCTGGGAAGTTTCGCAAGCAAATCAAACTGGTATCTTCAGAATGGAACTATTGATTTCTCTCTATGAACCTTTCCCTACCTCGTGAATGACACCTTCATCCACTCAACTGCTCAAGTCCCCAGGCGGAAGTCATTGCTGTTCTGCCAGGTCCCTCACACCTCACACCTCCAGACAATCTGCCCTTGACTGGAATCGAACCCGGGACCCTTTGGTCCGCAGGCCGACACCCTATCCACAGAGCCAAACCAGCTAGGGCCTTGCTGAAAGCACTTTAGTCAGCTGACGGATATATTCTGAGATCCAAATTACAGGCACAGGGGGGGAAATTGTGAATAAGACAGACTCCTTGCCTTCAAGAAGCTTCTAGTCTACTAGAGGCCTGGCGCACGAAATTCATGCACAGGTAGGTTCCCCAGGCCTGGCCAGCAACCATGGCAGATCTGTGGGGTGACCAGTGGGGCGATCAGGGGTTGGAGGGGGAGGGGGAGGCCCTCTGGCACTTGCCTTGGCTGGCCTGGGGACAGAGGCTGGGGGCGGCTCCTGCATTGAGCGCCTGCCCCCTGGTGGTCAGTGCACGTCATAGCAACCAATCATCCCACTGGTTGGCCCCCCCCATTTGGTCAATTTTCATATTAGGCTTTTATTATATAGGGTTGGGGAAGAGAGGCCATGAGCATATCACGATCATATGAGGTAGTTTAGTTCAGGAAAAGATCAGTGCAATAAGAAGATAACAAAGACCTGAGGAAGTGACAGAAGCCGGTGGCACAGAGCTTAGCTGGGGGTGGGGACAGAGGAAGCCTGTCCAGCCATTCCAACCGCTGCTTAACATGCAGAGGTGAGAAAACTAACACTACATGCCGAAACCGGTTTGGCTCAGTGGATAGAGCGTCGGCCTGCAGACAGAAGGGTCCCGGGTTTGATTCCAATCAAGGGCATGTACCTTGGTTGCGGGCACATCCCCAGTAGGGGGCGTGCAAGAGGCAGCAGATTGATGATTCTCATCAATGTTTCTAACTCTCTATCTCTCTCCCTTCCTCTCTGTAAAAAAATCAATTAAATATATATTAACCATTATTAAATATAATTAAATATATAAAAACTACATTTCCCAGGCTCCTGTTTAGTTAGGGCTCTTGGTGTACTTGCAGAGACCTTGACTGGAGCTCTGTTAGTGGGGAAAGCGGGGCAGGGCCCAGGGCATCCATCTCAGTGGCACCAGCCCCGGCAGAGGCAACACCAGGCAGATGCCGTGGCTGTGGCTGCCGCATCGTCTCCCAGCGGAAGCAGCAGCACCCGCGGTGGCTCCATGCCTTGGTATGGTCTTGGAAGTCCTCCCGGGAGCTCCAGCCACTCCTTCAGCGGGAAAAAGTGTGCCCTCGACACGCACCCTCCCCGCCCACCCCCCAACTCAGACTCATGTCTGATGTTTCATCTGGATGGGGGTTCTGTCAAAATCCGAGACCAGCCACCACTGGGGGAAGGGGCTGTGCGGTGAGCCCAGGACAGCAGGCTGAGTGCACAAAGGGACTGGGAGGGGGCTCTTGCCTTATAGATGAGGGCTTTGGGTCCATCAAACTGAAGACCTGGAGGACACGGGGGAAAGGAAAACAGAAGAGTCATCTGAGAGGATTCCACGGGCTGTCTGAGGCTCACACCTTCCTGGCCGCCTCCACGTGCTTCCAGAGTCCCTTCACGCGTTCCCTCCCGGCCAGGGTGTTTGCCGACAGACTCCCCGCCCCCCAGGGTTCTGTTGGGCGCTTCCCACGGTCCTTCCAGCGGTTCGCAAACCTCTGATGCCACCCTCGGCTTTGGATGGGTGCTGTGAATTAATCCAGTCCCTTCCAGGTGTCTGTTACTGAAGGGAAGGAAGCAATGGGTTAATAATGAATCATCCTAGCCCTAACTGGTTTGGCTCAGTGGAAAGAGCATCCGTCTGCGGACTGAAAGGTCCTGGGTTTGACTCCAGTCAAGGGCATGTACCTTGGTTTAAGGCACATCCCCAGTAGGGGGCGTGCAAGAGGCAGCTGATCAATGACTCTCATCCATGTTTCTAACTCTCTCTCCCTCTCCCTTCCTCTCTGTAAAAAATCAATTAAAAAAATATTTTTTTAAATTACTAAATCCCAAAGGGAGAGATAGATATTACGTGTCACCTCAAAACAAACTCAGCCATACCCTTTGTACTTTAAATTTTTTTTAATTGTGCCAAAACCGGTTTGGCTCAGTGGATAGAGCGTCAGCCTGCGGACTGAAGGGTCCTGGGTTTGATTCCGGTCAAGGGCATGTACCTTGGTTGCGGGCATATCCCCAGTAGGGGGTGTGCAAGAGGCAGCTGATCAATGTTTCTAACTATCTCTCTCTCTCTCCCTTCCTCTCTGTAAAAAACCAATAAAATATATTTTAAAGAAAAAGAAAAAAAATGTTTTTAATTGTGACACAGAGGATCATATATCAGCTGACCGGCCTCAGGCCTCTATACAGACAGCCTCCACTGAGTTAGCCCGGTGGAAGAAAGCGTAAATTAGACAAGAGTTTTTATCAGATTCAGTAATAATGTGGGGAAGTTTGTGTTTTCTATCTTTCCAGCCAATTTGGGTGACAGAGCGTTACGTGTGTCACCACAATGGACCCAGACAAGCTCCTTGTCCCTTCGCTCAAAAGGATTGAGAGTTTCCCTAGTGACAGCAAGTGGGAGAAGAAGAAAACTGGAAGCTACACATGGGACTGAGGTGCCAACATGGGGTCAGCTGAAGAAGTTAACCAATGAAGCGCAGCAGATAGTGGGAAAGCAAGAAGGTGAAGCTACTTCTTCAACCATGCTCCTGCTCATGCTAGCGCCTGCTAGCTGCCAGTCTTCTGCAAAGTCCTGTGCAGTCAAGTCCGAGGACTCTGAGTAAATATACACCAGCAGCAAAAGAAACTTCCACTTAGTAGCTAAAAATGTGAACATGTCTGTAGTTTTGATTTCTCTCTTATTGCTGTCTTGCATTGGCATTGTTTTGTTATTATTTAATAGCCAGAGTTTTGCTCTTGACGATCAAGTTTTACAATGATAACATTTAAGTAGCTTGGTTTTTGCGTTAGCATGGTTTACAATTGTTTTAATATTAGAGCTCTGTTCTTTAAACTCCACATGGCAGCAGCGGCGCCCTGCTTGGTGTCTAGTTGTAGCCTTCCCATTTCGCCAGCTTTCCTGTGGGTCTGGTGCGATCCCTTTCGATTTTAGCTGTTGTTTTTTTCCAAATTGTTGATGAGGTGGCAGCCGAGGAGGCTACCAAGGCCGCCATCTTGTTTCGGTCTCTCTAGAGCTCTGTTCTTGATGTTTACATTTTACTTACATTACAGTAGCATAAAAACAAAAAAGGGTGAGATGTAGAGAAGGCATATGGGCATTCTCTAATTACTGTCAGCTGAACCCAAGGCCACAGGCAAAGCCATGCCCTGGGAACTAGCTTTGCCAAAAAGGCAAGGGTGTTATCAGCTCGACCTTCTGTTTCAGCCCAGGTGTCGGGTAATGGGGTAATGAGTTTTTGATATGTAAATCCAGTCAAGGAATGCTCAGGCCTACTTAAGAATGTAAAATAATCTCCTTTGTCTGGACTTCTGGTGAAGCTTCCTGGCATTTGGGGGTATAAAATGAACATGCTGTTTTGGCTTTGGGTCACTGCCTCTCCAGTGGCAGAGGGCAGCGGTCCCACCCGGTTCCCAGCCCTTTCCTTCCATTTCCTGTCTCCTCTCTCTCTCTCTCTCTCTCTCTCTCTCTCTTTCATATTTTCTCAATCCCCAGCTCCTCTACTCAGCACCTGGACCCGCTCTCTAGCCGAGCTGGAGGTGGAAAAGAAATATTTTTACATCAGCGGATGTCAGGGGCTGGAGGGCGATGGGAGGTAATGTTAAATAGGTACGGAGTTCCAGTGGAGAGATGAAAAAGTTCTAGAGATGGATGGTGGTGATGGTTGCAGGACAATGGAAATGCATTCAATGCGACAGAACTGAGCACTTAAACATGGTTAAAATAGTAAACTTTGTTATGCACACTTTACCACAGTAAAAAAAAAAAAAATGAATCATCCAAAGTGTCATGTTATTTTTTAAATAACTATTCAAAAACGCTAACAATGAACCCCAGGTGTATTTACTTTAGCATCTGCTCTTCTGGTATGACTAATTCAAGTTCTCCTTCACACATACCCTCCTATGGATGGCCATAGGGAACTTACTAAGCCAGCTCATCTGGTAAGTTGGCAAAAACAAACATTTACCTCACGGGTCTGTGCTGCTGAACTAGAGGCGTGTGTAACAATCCCTCATGGAAGGGAGTTTCATTTTTTTGTTTTTTGTTTTTTGTTTGTTTTTCTGAACCAGGGCCTGCTCAATACAAGCCTTTTAGTTGTTTAAGAAACAAATAATTATTTCTAGAAAATAGTGCCGCTTGAATCGGGGCCAGAGCCCCCCTCAACCATCAAACACGCAGGATGGGATGTCAGGGAAGCAGGATCCTACAGAGCGAGGCCCACCATGGACACTACTTCCTTCCTCAGGTCTGATGCAGACCCCCCCCTGCACCTTCTCCCCACCTCCACCCTGAGTGAGGGGGGACTGGGAGCACCAGGGCAGACCCACCCCCAAGGGGGGTCCACGTAAGCACCCTGGATGAGCCAGGCCCTCGTGCCGTCAGAAGCCTTAATTCCTGGAGATGGCCTGTGCTCTGCCTGCTCCCAGCATGCTGTGGGACACCAACAAGCCAGTTATGTCCTAAGATTCCTTGAGGCTCCCAGATAGCTGTCCTCTCCCGCGTTATTTCATAGCCCCATGGGGGTCACAGCTACTCAGGGTGATCTCCAGCGGTGGAAACAGTGGTGGTAACATTCAATGAAATCATTTCAGACTGAGCCCTGGCGCTGGTACCCAGCAGGTACTCAATGAAGGATTGGTTGCTCCCTCCTCTTGCTCAAGGAGGGATAGGAACGTTGGACCTACCTGGGATGGGAATTGTATGCAAGGGCATCACCTCCACCCCGTGGACCGGGTACCCGAAGGGGAGGTTGGGCGGAGCCAGCAGGGGCGGTGGGCGGGGCAGCCCTTCCCTGCAGACAAAAGGAGCCGTTAGCAGCTGCCCTGACTCCCTTCCCAGGTGAGTTCTTCAGGGGGTGCCTGTGCCCAGAGCCTTGGGCTGCCAGTGGGGAGAAATGGAAGGTAGCCTGTCCCCATCTCCCCTCCGGCCTCCCTTCCTCCATTACTCCCAGCCTCTCAACTCCACCAACGAACTGAGCAGTTTACAACAAAGCACATAAAAAACAAACATCACGCCCACCTAACCGGTTAGAGCGTTGGCCTGCGGACTGAAGGGTCCCAGGTTCGATTCTGGTCAAGGGTACATACCTTGGTTTTGGGCACATCCCCAGTAGGGGGTGTGCAGGAGGCAGCTGACCGATGTTTCTCTCTTATCGACGTTTCTGGCTCTCTATCTCTCTCCCTTCCTCTCTGTAAAATATCAATAAAATATATATATTTTTAAAAACTACCTTTTCATTAAAGTTTAAAGGTAAGCGCTATGCCAAGGTTTCAGGTTCAATCCAAGGCATATACAAGAGTCAACCAATGAATGCATAAATAAGTGGAACAAATCAATCTCTCTCTCTCTATTCCTCTCTCTCTCTAAAATGAATACATGAAAAACTTTAAAAGAATGATATAATAAATCACAATAATAGTAGGTAATATTTTTGCAGTGCTCTTATATGCCAGGTACTTTTTGAGTTACTAGTTCTCTGAATGTTACTACAATTCACCTTACAATAAGCCTTTTGAAAAATATTTATTGGGGGGGAAGAACCAAGATGGCGACCTAGGTAAGCACCTAAGCTGCCGCCTCAGGGGGAAAAGGGGGGTTGCAGAAAGAAACTGGATTAAAATCGTACCCCTATGGATGAGGACAATGGTGGGGGGCGGGGGGAGGTAAGGGCAGAGGGTGGAGCAGGAACCGGGTGGAAGGGAGCTATGGGGGGAGGGAAAGGGAGAAACAATTGTAGTAATCTAAGCAATAAAGATTTATTTTGCCGAAACTGGTTTGGTTCAGTGGATAGAGCTTCGGCTTGCAGACTCAAGGGTCCCGGGTTCGATTCCGGTCAAGGGCATGTACCTTGGTTGCAGGCACATCCCTGGTGGGGGGTGTGCAAGAGGCAGCTGATTGATGTTTCTAACTCTCTGTCTTTCTCTCTTCCTCGCTGTAAAAAGACAATAAAATATATATATATTTTTTAAAGATTTATTGCCGAAACCGGTTTGGCTCAGTGATAGAGCGTCGGTCTGCGGACTGAAAGGTCCTGGGTTTGATTCCGGTCAAGGGCATGTACCTTGGTTGCGGGCACATCCCTGGTGGGGGGTGTGCAAGAGGCAGCTGGTCGATGTTTCTCTCTCATCAACGTTTCTAACTCTCTATCTCTCTCCCTTCCTCTCTGTAAAATATCAATAAAAATATATATTTTAAAAAATAATAATAAAAATAATAAAAAAGATTTATTTTTTAAAAATAAATAAAGGATGAAAAAATATATATTTATTAATTAAATTGATTGGGGGCGGACATTGGCCAACATGAACATACAGGTTTCAGGTGAGGGTTTCTGTGTTACAAGATCTGTACATTGCCCCAGGGGCTCATCACCCAAAGTCCAATCTTCTGTCACCTTATATTCCCCACAGTAAGCTTTAGAGGGAAGCATCACAGTTTTTCATATAAGATACTAAAGTGCTATGAGGTTAAGTAACTTGCCAGCCAGCTTGTTCCAAAGTTGAAATCCTCAGTCACAATGCTCTTGTTTTATTACTAGAGGCCCGGTGGTTGAAATTCGTGCATGAAATCCCGGCCTGCACCTCTCCAATCTGGGACCCCTCAGACATCCCTCTCACAATCTGGGACCACTGGCTCCTAACTGCTCGCCTGCCTGCCTGCCTGCCTGATTGCCCCTAACTGCCCCCTGCCGACCTGGTCACCCCCAACTGGGTGCATGGACACTGGGCCACCACACCACACTGGCATTGCTAAACTATCTTCCTTCCTTGGCTCCTTTTTTTTTTTTTTTTTATTATGAAACGTTTGATGCATGCAGAGTTTGTAAGTCTTCGTTTAAGGGCTAGTTCCTCCATTCTCTTCCGTAGGTGTATTCCCAATAGTTCCTCCCAGGCACCCTTGCAAGAGCTCCTTCCTTCTCTCTTTGAACCCACACCCTCGGGGCAAAGAAGAGCTTTTGCCCCTCCTGAGGCCGGAGCTCCCGGAGGCCTGCATTACCTCCTCTGAAAGTGTTCGTATTCGGCCTGTCTCCTCGCTTTCACCCCAGGGAGGTCTTTCTGGCCATAGGCACCTTCTAAGTCGTAGTGGCCTTTGGTTTCACATTGGCACTGATTCTTCGGGAACAGCCTAAAACAAACAAGACTGTGAACAAGACCGGGTGGGAGGAGGGGTGTTGATGGGTGAGGGGGAACCTGAGACCTTATCCTACGTGTATCTGTCTGAGAAACTCCCTTTCCCAGACCCGCTGTCCTGGAATATTAGCAGAGGCCCCCCCGAGAGAGCCACAGGGAGGGGAAGGAGTGGGGAATGGGAAGAAGGGACCCACTCTCTTTTTTTAATTTATTTGTTTATTTATTTATTATAAATCTTTATTACTCAGATTATTACAATTGTTTCTCCTTTTTCTCCCCCAAAGCTCCCTACCACCCAGTTGCCATCCCACCCTCTGCCCTTACCCCCCCCCATTGTCCTCATTCATTGGTTATACGATTTCAATCCAGTCTATCACTGCACCCCACCCCTCTATCCCCCTGATAATTATCAGTCCACTCCCCTTCTTTGCCCCTGATTCTACTATATTCACCAGTTTATTCTGTTCCTCAGATTTTCTTTTCTTCTCTTTTCCTTTTTTTTCCGTATATGAATTTCAAGTGGGACACTCTCTCCCATTTGTTTTTGTAGGGAAATACAACAGAGTGTTCTGTAGCTAATGGCTGCAGACTGTCCAAATGTCTCAGGACCACACGAATAGAATCTGCTCCTCCTCCAGTTTACACCGCCCCCCCCCCAGGACACATGGCTCCTCCGGGGCACACGGCTCTCCCGGGGCACATGGCTCCCCTGGGTCCCACCGCTCCAGCTCTCTCTCTTTTTTTTTTTTAATTTAAATTTAATTTTATTAATTTTTTACAGAGAGGAAGGGAGAGGGATAGAGAGTTAGAAACCTTGATGAGAGAGAAACATCGATCAGCTGCCTCCTGCACACCCCCTACTGGGGATGTGCCTGCAAACCATGTACATGCCCTTGACCGGAATCGAACCTGGGACCTTTCAGTCCGCAGGCCGACCCTCTATCCACGGAGCCACACCGGTCAGGGCTGGGCCCGCTCTCTTGACTTATCCCCCTGTGCCAAACTTCTTTAAACTTGAGAATCACAGGAATGCCAGTCTCATCTCAGCCCCACTACAAGAGGAGGCTGGAGGGACAGAGAGCTGGCAGCTAAACGGGCCCTCCACGGTTTTAAGGGACTTGACTGAGAACAGACTGGGCCCTGGAGACCAAGCCCTCTCCTGGTCTCCCCGTGGGGAATCCTTGGAACCAACACAGTTCAGGAAGGCAGGGAATCATCTGTGACACGGACACAACCACAGAGCAGAGCAAGCCAAGGGGGAGCAAGGGAGTTGTCGGACCAACGCGGGAGAGGGAAATCGTGGTATCTCACCAGATGCCATCGTAGGAAAAGAGGGCCCTGAGCCGTTTCTCAGGCTGAAGCTTCGGTATCTGGACAGCCGGAACGGGGGGAGGGAGCACGGGTTGGAGGCGGCGCTCTTCCTGAAGGTACATCTTTCTGAACGTAAATAAAACCAGCCCAGATCCCAAGAGTAAGGTGGACATCTTGAGGAGCCACACAATGTTATAGCTGTTGGGGCACACAAAAAAAGCACATTACATTAAAATCTTTAAGATATATATATATATATATATATATATATATATATATATATATATAATTGATTTTTTTTACAGAGAGGAAGGGAGAGGGATAGAGAGCTAGAAACACTGATGAGAGAGAAACATCAATCAGCTGCCTCCAGCACACCCTCTACTGGGGATGTGCCTGCAACCAAGGTACATGCCCTTGACCGGAATCGAACCTGGGACCCTTTAGTCCGCAGTCTGACATTTTATCCACTGAGCCAAACAGGTCAGGGCAATATGCAATTATTTCATCTGTAAAAATATTATTTCTCTCATTCCCCTTTTTGTTACATCTTTTTTTAAAAAAATATGAATGTATCTTTTATATATATACATATATAATTGATTTCAGAGGGGAGGGAGAGGAAGAGAGAGATAGAAGCATCAATGATGAGAGGGAATCATTGACCGGCTGCCTCCTGCACATCGGAGCGAGCCCGAAATCCAGGCATGTGCCCTGAATGGAATCGAACCCAGGACCCTTGGGTCCACAGGCCATTGCTCCATCCACTGAGCCAAACCAGTTAGGGCTGTTTCGTCTTATTTATTCCGTAAGATAATTTTGCTGCATCGACTAGTGCTTGCCTGACAATGTTAAATGATAGCCGTGGGCACACTTCTCTTGTTCCTGACAAGAACGGAATAAGAAGCATGTGTGTTTTTTTTTAAATAATTGCACACTGCAAAATGAAAATGTATTCCACGAGACACTATTAGAAACAGTAAGGCTTTAGTAGAACAGCTGGGACGTGAAGCTGATGGATGGTGCGTGCGGGCAGGCTCAATAGCCATCTCAGGCGGTGGAGAAAGAAAAACACTGAATCAGCCCTAGCTGGTTTGGCTCAGTGGATGGAGCATCAGCCTGTGGACTGAAGGGTCCAGGGTTTGATTCCAATCAAGGGCACATGCCCAGGTTTTGGGCTCCATCCCAGTAGGGGGTGTGCAGGAGGCAGCTGATCGATGATTCTCTCTCATCGATGTTTCTAGCTCTCTTCCTCTCTGTAGAAAATCAATAAAAAATATATATTTTTAAATGTCCAACGGCTGAATTTTCATCAGATAACGACAGATGTTCCACACGGGTACAACTGCACCGTTTTTGTGCTCAAGTGGGGGGTGTTAAAATTATAATTGTATGGGTCTGCTATTCTGGTTGGATGTTTGAGAAACATTCAAGAAAGAGCCAAAGTCCCATTTATGAAGGCAGCGAGAAATAAGGACATGAGCCCGGCAGCAGTGCCAGCCGAGGACCGCGCCACCCTTCCAGCCAGAGCAGCTGCCTGCGCTGCCACACGGTTACCGTAGTTCTCCTAGTCCACACACAGAGCGTGGGGAGCAGGCAGAGACTGGAGGCTTCTATCCTGAGTAAGAAGATGGCGGTCCTCGTTGTCCTGAGGGACTCCTGTACCCTCACAGGGCTGGCCCTGACCTCAAGCTTCCCTGCGGAAGCCAGTTAGTTAACCAATAGCTTCGATTTTTTTTCTCTTTTTGCCTAAAAAGGGGGTCTCATGATTCCCGTGTGCTTTATCTTTGTGTCTGCATCCGAACTTTCAAAAATGTCTACACATTGAAAATCAACACTGAAATTAAAATGGTAATTGGACTATTACGAGAGCAGAGATCTAATCTTTTATTAAATTTATTTTTAATTAAAAAAATATTTTATTAATTATTTTACAAAGAGAAAGAGAAAGGGATAGAGAGCTAGAAACATCGATGAGAGAGAATCATCAATCAGCTGCCTCTTGCACACCTCCCACCGGGATGTGCCGGCAACCAAGGTACATGCCCTTGACCGGAATCGAACCTGCGACCTTTCAGTCCGCAGGCTGACTCACGCTCTATGCACTGAGCCAAACTGGTTTCGGCAGAGATCTAATCTTAACTGATTGATGAGAAAAACACCCAGACACCAAGTAATAAATGGGCGCAGAATGTACCCATTTCAAATTCAGACATTTTTTCGAATGAAAAGGTAATCTTAGAAGCAAAGGCAAGTTTCATAGAAGTTTCTTTGGCCCTGGCTGGTCTTGCTCAGTGGTTAGAGCGTCCATCCGCGGGTCAAAGGGTCACGGGGCGGATTCCCAGTCAAGGTCACACACCTTGGTAGTAAGTTTCCAGATTCCAAGCCCTGGTTGGGGCCTGTGCCCGAGGGACGCAACCCATCAAGCTCTTTCTCTCCCCCCTGTCCTCCCTCCCTTACACTAACATCAATGGAAAAAATACCCTCGGGCTGCCCAGCCAGCAAAGCTCAGTGGTTGAGCATCGAGCTAGAACCGGGAAGTCACAGTTTGACTGCAGGGGAGGGGGGAGCGCATGCCTGGGTTACAGGTGTGGGGTGTGCAGGAGGCAGCCAACCAATGATTCTCTCTCATCATTGATGTTTCTATATCTCTCTCTCCCATCCTCTCTGAAATCAATAACAATATATATATATTTTTAATGTATTTTATTAATTTTTTTAATAGAGAGGAAGAGAGAGAGATAGAGAAACATCGATGAGAGAGAGTCATCGACCAGCTGCCTCCTGCACACCCCACACCGGGGATGTGCCCGAAACCAAGGTACATGCCCTTGACCAGAATCAAACCTGGGACGCTCTATCCACTGAGCCTAACCTGTTTCGGCAACAATATATTTTCAAAAAATACCCTCGGGTGGGAATTAACAAACAAATAAAAGTAGTTACTTCGGAGGGAGGAACTCTAGTTCCCCAAGGTCACACCCGGCCGCAGCTTTAGGATGGTGGAGCAAATTAGCAAACACCAGTTAAACCCAGACCTTCTGTGTATGAGTCCAGCTGCCCAATCGATCCACTGTGCTTTGTTTTAATGCTCCAAAAACACAGGACTGGGACTTATAAGCCAATAAAGCAAAACAAACAAACAAACAAACAAACAAGAACATCAGAGTCGCTCTCCCTTCCCGGTGTCACTGAGCCTTTCTCTTTTTCTGTTCCCTTCCTGCTCCCTCGCCCCCAGGCAAAAAACAAACCTCACCTCACCGGGTTTTTACGAGGTGACTGATCGTTCTAGTGTGGAAACCTGAAAGGGAACGAACCTTTGGGGATACAGAGGCGCGCGCTCTTTCTGATCCCCCCCAGGAGCTCATAGCGGTGACGGCGGACCCCCACGCCTCCTTTCTCCGTTAGTTACGGCGCTCCCGGTGAGGCTCCGGGACACACGCAGCCGTGGGTTCACCCTGTGGGGAGGCGGTGCGCCTGGACCTGGGGACCCGGCGTTTCTGGAACTGCGGCAGGGACGCAGCCCCCGTTCCCCGACGGTCCAGAGCCCTCGCCCGATCGATCGGTCCCGGGGCCCAGGAAAGAGGCCCCGGCCCCCCTGAGCCAGAGCCTCGGGGCTCCAACCAGAGACCCCCATCCGGCGCTCCGAGGGCCCCTTTCCACGGTCCCGGGCACGAGAGGCAGCCTCCACGTCGAATTTTTCAACAGAAAAAAAAAAAACCCAAACATTTTACAGCAACAGCGTCCCCAGGCGCCGTCCCCTTCTCGCTGTCCTCACCTACCGGGGGAGGGGGACGCGGGTCGGATGGAATTTAGGACCAACCATCGCCGCCCCGGCCCCGGCCCCGGCGCCCTCGGCCCCCCGCCCCGCCAGGCCGGGCCCCCCGCTCCTCCGCGCGCGCCCGCGGGACCCTCACCCGCACACGGTCATCGTGGACCCGCCGCCTCGGGAAGCCCGGCCGCGCCGCGGAGCCGGGCCGCAGCCACCCCGCCCGCAGCCCCGCCCGCACCGAGGGCAAGTCCTGGGAGCGGGGCCGGTGCCGGCGGCCGGGAGAGCTCGGGTAGGTCCCCGGGTCCCACGTCACCATCACCCCCGCCCCCCGGCCTCTGGGTCTGTCCAGGAGCCTAGCTCGGCGCCAGCGAGTCCGCACCTGTCTGCGGGCGTGTGGGGAGTCCCCAGCCTCCCCGGACACCCCCGCCCCCGGCGCGCCCCGGGGGGGGCGGGGGGAGGTCCCCAAAGACCGCAGCCCCGGGCCGGGCTCCGCAGTAGCCGCTTCCCGGACGCGGTGCCAGGTGCTCGCCCGGCAGCCCGGAGAGGGGAGCCCGGTGAGCGGCTCCGCCTTCGGGAAAGGGAAACTGAGGCAGCGGGGGAGGGTGCGCTGGGAGGTGGCGCGGGACTCCAACCGCCTCCGGGCGGCTCGGCAGCCCGCGCGGCGGGTCCAGCCAAGGCGGAGCCCCCCCGCCTCCCGGGCTCCGCCCCGTCGGGGGTCCGAGTTCAGAGGAGCGGGCAGCCCGCGGGGCAGCGCGCGGCTCGGCCGTTTGCGCAAACCGCTGGGCCGCCCGGGGCAGGGCGAGGGGGGCTGCGCGGTCCTGTGGCCGCTCCGGGGCGGCGGGCGCGCGGCGCACCCTCCCTCCCGGCTCCCTTCGGGGCGCTCCCGGCGGGACGGCTGCGGCCCGGCTCCCGCGCGGCTCTCCAGACCCCCCAGCCGCCGCTAGCTGGGGCCTCTCCTCCTCCTCCTCCTCCTCCTCCTCCTCCTCCTCCTCCTCCTCCTCCTCCTCCTCCTCGGCGGGTGATCCGACCCGTCTCTCCGCCTTGAAGGAACAACAAGCCCTGGCCGGTTGGCTCAGTGGGTAGAGCGCCTGCCTGCGGGCCGAGGGGTCGCAGGTCAGGGGCCCCGGCCCAGGTGGCGCGGGCACGGCCCCCCAAGAAGGGGGCGTGCAGGAGGCGGCCGAAAAGTGGTTATCATCATGGATGCTTCTATTTCTTTCTTTTTGTCCCCTTTTTTAAAATTTATTATATGTGTACCTAGCTTACCATTGCCCCTCCCCTCCCATACATGCCCTCCCGCCCCAGAGTTTTGTGCCCATTGGTTGTACTTATAGGCGGATGCTTCTATTTCTCTCTCCCTCTTTGAAATCAATTTAAAACAACAACAACAAAATCCCGGCGCCCACTTCTAGCCCCCACCCCTCCCCGCCCCTTCCTCCCTTTCCGCCCCAGTTCTCAGGTCCGCGCGCCTCCCGGCCTCGTCCCTCCCCTCCCCTCCCCTCCCCTCCCCTCCCCTCCCCTCCCCTCCCCTCCCCTCCCCTCCCCTCCCCTCCCCTGCCCTCCCCTCGGTTCGCCGTGTACCGAACTGTTCTGGCGAAAGAACGCTGCGGGAGGTTGAATGCCTCCAGCAGGCCGAGCAGCCACGGTGCCTCGGTGCCTGGCAGGGTCTGGTGACTTTCTGGTGGAACTGGCGTTTTCCGGGACCCTCTTCAGCAAGCCAGGCGCGTGTGGGGCCCCTTCTTGTGACTCACCTCAGGTATGATTGTATTGTATGTCACTACGACTTGTGAGTCACAAACGCGACTTTTTATTTTTATTTTTTTTTAAATATTTTTAATTGGTTTTTACAGTGGAAGAGGGATAGAGAGTTAGAAGCATCGAAGAGAAACATCCATCAGCTGCCTCCTGCGCGCCCCCTACTAGGGATGTGCCCGCAACCAAGGTGCATGCCCTTGACCGGAACCGAACCTGGGACCTTTTCAATCGACGACGCTCTTATCCACCGAGCCAAATCGGTTTCGGTCAAACATGACGTTTTAAAAAGATATATTTTTATTGATTTTTTTTTTTTTTTTACAGAGAGGAAGGGAGAGGGATAAAGAGCTAGAAACATCGATGTTGAGAGAGAACCATCAACCAGCTGCCTCCTGCACCTCCCCCCTCCCCCCCACTGTGTGCAGGAGGCAGCTGGTTGGAGAAGTGCCCGGCAACCAATGCCCTTGACTGGAATCAAACCTGGGACTTTTTAGTCCGGAGTCTGACGCTCTGTCCACGGAGCCAAACCGGTTTCAGCATGACTTTTAAAGCACACAAAAAACAATGGCATGCAGAATGGTAGATCCTCCCTTCCCCCAACGGATGGACCGAGTAGGACATAACCTGCACCTGCGGCCTGGGCATTCCTGAGCGCCTAACCAGGCCCCTTATATGGACTCTACATCGAACCACCAACCAGCACCTGCCAACTACCCTAAGCCCCCGATTCCCAAGTCCCTAAGTGCCTAATCAGGTGCCTTATAGGAAACCAACAATCAGCGCGTGCCTTCATCCCCATCCCTTCCCATTCCTCCCTCAAAAGGCGTGTTCCCCTCTGCACGCGTGCTCTCTCCCCTTGTGACAGGTGAGACGGTGTTTCTGTGTGTAACAGTATGTACTTACTTGTGGCCTGCTTTGTCCCCTGAAGAATTCAAGATGGAGGTACATAACATACGAGGTGGTGTCAATAATGAGAAAAATGAATCGAACCAAGTCAGTGGGGAAAGTGAGTAGAAAGAAATGCCAGAAGGATCTGCAGCCGTGGTGTAGGAGAGTCCCAGATTCAGTTCTGGGCCCCTCAGCAGCCAGCAGAAAAAAAAAGAAACCCTACGAGAGGGTAGCTCTGAGGTAGCAACTGCAGAGAACTATTTCCTGGGAACAGCGCTGAGAGGGGTGCTGTGCTTTCCTGGACAACACGAATCCAAGCTCTGTACTTGGCATGGCCCCCGTGCAAAACGGCCTCCGTGCTTCCAAAGGGTTTTCATATACAGTACCCTCCTTTTTTACTCTTTATTGTTAGAGTGTGACAGATGTCCCTTCTTTCTCCCCCCCCCCCCATTGACTCCTTCCGCCCGGTTCCCACTCCGCCCCAGGCCTTCCCCACCCTATTGTCTGTGTCCATAGGCAATGCATACATGCATGCAAGGTCTCTGGTTAACCTCTCCCGCCTCCCGTCTGATATTCATCAGTCCGTCCTCTGTTTCCATGCCTCTGCTTCTATTTTTTTTTCTTAAATATATTTTATTGATACTTTACAGAGAGGAAGGGAGAGAGATAGAGAGCTAGAAACGTCGATGAGAGAGAAACATCGACCAGCTGCCTCTTGCAACCAATGTACATGCCCTTGACCGGAATCGAACCTGGGACCTTTCAGTCCGCAGACCGACGCTCTACCGCTGAGCCAAACCGGTTCAGCCTCTGCTTCTATTTTATTTATCAGTTTGTTCTGTCCATTAGATTCCTTGCTCATTTATTTTAATTTTTAGATTCAATTGTTGATATGTATGTATTTATTGCTCATATTTCTTCTTCTCCTCCTCTTCCTCCTCCTTCTCCTTTTCCTCTTCCTTCTCCTTGAATATCCTTTAACATTTAATGAATATCGGTTTCTTGTCTATGAAGCTCTTTATGTGACCTTCAATTCTAAATGATAGCTTTGCAGGGTTATATATATATATATATATAATTGATTTTTTAACAGAGAGGAAGGGAGAGAGGTAGAGAGCTAGAAACGTCGATGAGAGAGACACATCAACCAGCCGCCTCTTGCACACCTCCTACCGGGGATGTGCCCACAACCAATGTACATGCCCTTAACCGGAATCGAACCCGGGACCTTTCAGTCCGCAGACCGACGCTCTACCACTGAGCCAAACCGGTTCCGGCAGCAGGGTAATCTTGGTTGTAGTTCCTTGCTATTCATCACTTTGAATATTTCTTGCCACTCCCTTCTGGCCTGCAAAGTTTCTGTTGATAAATCAACAGACAGTCATATGGGCACTCCATTGTAGGTAACTACCCTGTTTCCCCGAAAATAAGACAGTGTCTTATATTAATTTTTGCTCCCAAAGATGCGCTAGGTCTTATTTTCAGGGGGATGTCTTATTTTTCCATGAAGAAGAATACGGCACACATTTATTGTTAAATGAAAATAAAGGAAATTTATTACCTGTATACGGTACGGTAGTACAGTAGTTGTCAACACAAACCAGACAAACTGTGAATCCTACAGTATCAAGAATTTGCTCATTTATTCAATGACAATCATGTCATCATCTTCTGGAACATCATCATAACAATCCAATTCCTGAATTTCCTGGTGAATTTCTTGTGACTCCATTTCTTTCAGAATCAGTGGACCAAATCTCTCATGTGTAGCAATAGCACTGTCTTTAAATGAGTACTTCTTGTCAAGGTAGCCTGCTCGCAGTGCATTTGCAATGCAACTGTCAGTGATTTTCTCCCATGAATTCTTCACCCAAGTCACAACTTCTTGCAGTTTAGATTTCACAAAGTTTCCACGCTGATTTCTCTCCATTGACACAGCAGTGACGTCAGGACTCTGCGTAACATCACTGATTGCTGCTAGACGCCAGTCTGGGGCAGCCCTAGCAACCAGTTTCCGATAAATTAATTTTCATTCTGAGACAGAGCCTGGGGGCCTTATTTTTGGGGGGATGCCTTATATTTCACTCAGAAGGAAACATGTAAGTAGGTCTTATTTTTGGAGGATGTCTTATTTTCGGGGAAACACTGTTGCTTAGGAGTAGAGCTCTTTGAGTTCCTCTTGTTTGGGACTCTGTGCTTCCTGGACTTGTAAGTCTATTTTTTTTCACCAGGTGGGGGAAGTTTTCTGTCATTATTTTTGCAAATAGATTTTTAATATCTGGTTCTCTCTTCTCCTTTTGGCTCCAGCATAATGCGGATGTTGGGAAGTTTGAAGTTGTCCCAGAGGCTCTTTATGCTATCCTCATTTCTTTTTTCTCTTTGCTCTTCTGACCAGATGTTTTTTGCTTCTCAGATTCCAAATCATTGATTTGATTCTAAGAATCCTCTACTGTTGAATCCCTGTACATTATAATTTTTTTTAAAAAATTGTTCTTTATTTCAGTTAGTGTATGCTTAATTTCTGACTGGTCCTTTTTCATGTCTTTGACATTTTCACTGAGTTCCTTGAAAGTCTCATGAAGATCCTTGAATAACCTTATAACCATGGCTTTGAACTCTGTATCCAGTAGCTTGCTGCCTTCCATTTCTTTCATTTGTGACATGTGTCTTTTGGCTCCACATCTTGGCTGCTTCCCTATGATTGTTTCTATGTATTCGGCAGAACTGCTGTGTCTCCTGGAATTGGTAGAGTGGCCTTGTGTAGTAGATGTCCCGTAGGGCCAGTGGCTCAGCTCTCCAGTCCCCTGAGTTGGGCACTCCAGGTGGGCCCCTGTGTGGGCTGTGTGAACAGTCTTGTAGTTGAGCCTCCATTGTGGTTGGCATCTCTGGGAGGAGCTGGTCTCTAGGCCATTTGACCATTTGACCGTGAGGACCAGCTGCGACTCACGTGGGAGAGCTGTTGTGCAGGAGGCGAGCCCCAGCTGTGAAGCAAGGCAGGCTGGTGCTAGTACCGGCACCGGTGCCGGCATTTACCTACACCAGCATCTTGGTTGTCTCCACAATTAAGCCTCCTTAGTTCAACCCTCCTAATAACACGGTGAGCTGTTTGCAAGATGTGAAGACCCATGACTTGTTCGAACCTTTGTGGCCTGCAGTGGCGCTAGGACTTGTCCCCCGGGTTGTGTCCTTGAGGCCAGTCAGCGCTGGCTCCACGGTGCACCTGCCTCACCAGCTTTATCAAAATGGGAAAGCTCGTGCGGCTTTGAAGTAGGGATGAGGTTATCTTCTGCCTCACACAAGTGCTGCGACCTGTGATTTCAGTTCCTACGTGAATTCTCTGTGACTGTGAGTGCCTCTGCCTGCTCCGGGGGTGACTGCAGGGAGGGAAAGTTAGCTAAGTGAGGATTGGCTAACACCAGGTGGCCAGGGCAGCCATGCTGGAGTCCCTGGGTGTCAAGATGCAGAACCAAGCCCGGCCAGCATGGCTCAGCGGTTGGGCATCGACCTATGAAGGAGGTCAGGGTACGATTCCTGGTCAGGGCACAGGTTGCAGACCATCCCCGGTGTGGGGTGTGCAGGAGGCAGCCGATCAGTGATTCTTTCTCATCATTGATGCCTCTCTCTCTCTCTCTCTCTCTCTCTCTCTTTTCCACTCTCCCTCCCTCTTTCCCTCTCTTCCTCCCTCCACCTTCCTCTCTGAAATCAATAAAAATATACTTGAGAAAAGAAAAAAAAAAGATGCAGAACCAAGCAGCCTCTTTGCTACTGCCCTGAGTGATAGCGAAGAAATGGTCCATCAAGACTACCTGGAGCCCTGAAACATGGAACAGACTGACGAATCTCAGAGGGAAGCGGGTCGGTGGGTGGGGAGAGATTAACCAAAGATCCCATGGACACAAACAATAGGGTGGGGCAAGCCTGGGGTCGGGGAGAGGGTGAGCTAGAAGGGGTCAAGGGGGAAGAAATACTTTCAACGATAAAGATTTAATTTGAGGAGAGGAGAGGAGAGGAGAGGAGAGGAGAGGAGAGGAGAGGAGAGGAGAGGAGAGGAGAGGAGAGGGGAGAGAAGAGAAGAGATTAGTACCTAGAGCCCTGAGAGTGGCCAGGCCTGTTCACATCTGGAGTCACCCCGAGAGTGGCCTCTCCCAGTGGGTGACCTCAAACTTTTTCATTGTTACTCTTTGCCACCATGACAAGACTTCCTCTTCTCCCAGGGGTGAATGGGCTGCTGACCCATTTCTGGTTGTCACTTTGACAGATCGGCTAATAATTTAAATCTCTGTGCTTGACCATCCCAGCCACTCCCAGCTGTCACCGGTGTCCTTGAGTCAAAGGCCAAATTCTTTATTCTTGACAATTGAGCTCTTGTCTACTTGTTCCTTGTGGGAGAAGCTTCCAGTAGCCCACAGGAAATTCAGCTGCATTCTTGGGACATATCTGAGCAGGTCCCGGTGCCATATCTAAGCCTTCTGAAAGGTCGGGTTGGAAGCAGATTAATAAAGTAAATACAGAAAGAAAGGAAGACAGATTAAGCCAGCTTTGCATGCTGGTCTTACCAAGAGAGTGCTCTCAGCCTAGAGGAGTGGCACTCAGGGAAAAAGTCAAATGATTTCTGATACTCAGAGTATTCGTGCCTGACAGGCACTTCCGGGTCCCAAGGGAATGTGGTCGTGTCCTATTCCCTCTTCTATTGCCAGAGCTTCCCACGGGGCTGCGCAGAGCACGTGCTAACCATTGGCTGGGTGCAGGACTGCATTGAGTGGGGAGATTGTTTTCTGGCCCACATGGTCACCAGACCCTCCTCCTTCCCCAAATCCAGTCCTCGCTGGACATGTGCCCAGGTTGTGGCAAATGAAGCAAGGACAGAAGTCAAATGTATGTGGAAAGAACAACACAGATGGTGGCCGAGTGCTCCAAGGACGGAAGCAGGGACAAAAAAGCACTGGTGTTGGTTGCCCGCCCAGTCCATGGCGGGCGAGGAAAGAGCAGAGAAAGACGAAGACCCTCCAGACTGGTAGGGGGCGGGCTTTTTCCTTTTTTGGTTGCCTTAACGTTGTCTTAATGTTCTACCACAGATGACAATGTCCAACAGTGTAATGATGCTATTCATAGCTGGACAATTTATTTTTTTATTTAATATATTTTATTGATTTTTTTTTTTTTTTTTTTTTACAGAGAGGAAGAAAGAGGAATAGAGAGTTAGAAACATCGATGAGAGAGAGTCACCAATCAGCTGCCTCTTGCACACCCCTCACTGGGGATGTGCCCGCAACCAAGGTACATGCCCTTGACCGGAATCGAACCCGGGACCCTTCAGTCCGCAGGCCGACGCTCTATCCACTGAGCCAAACCAGTTTTGGCTGGACTATTTATTTTTTAAATATATATATTTTTTCTTTTTCCAGTTACAGTTGACACACAATATTATATCCGTTTCAGGTGTGCAGCATAGTGATTAGACATTTATGTAACATGAAGTGATCACCCGCAATAAATCTAGTACCCATCTGACACCATACCTAGTTATTACAGTATTACTGGCTATATTTCATGCTGTACGTGACATCCCCTGTTCTGTAACTACCAATCTGCACTTCTTAATCCCTTTAGCTTTTTCTTTTCACCCATCCCCCATCTGGCAGCCATCAAAACGTTGAGTTTCTGTTCTGCTTGTTCATTTTTTGTTTTGTTTTTTTAAAGTCCACATATACATGAAATCATATGGCATTTGTCCTTTCCTGTCTGAACGTCAGTGTGCTATCCCAATCAGTTGAATGCTCCATGGATGATGGTTTGAATGTCCCACTGACAGTGATCTCACTGGTCATCGAAGCACATGCTTCTGGGCACCAGGGCAGCTCAGGTACCCTGGACTGTCTCAGAGGCTACAGATGAGGAGTTCCGGTTGGCTCAGCGGTCCCGGAATCAGCCTCAGTTGCTTAAGGATAATGCATGCCGGTAGGCTCAGCGGTCCCGGAATCTGGACAACACAATTCTACATTGCCTCGGTGGCCCCAGATAATGTGTTCCTGTTGATTCGGTGATCCACAGATGCAAAACTATAGATAGCTTGCTCAATTTCACTTCTGTAACTCCTTCGTGCAAACCAGGTCCCACATTCCAAGCCCAAAGATGTAATCGATACCTTTGTGATTTCTGCATATAAGCCAGATGTGGTGAGCTTCTCGGGGCTGCGAGATCTGGAGCTTTTGCCCTCGTATGCCGCCGGCCTTTAATAAATGACTCCATAATTCGACTTCTGGAGGAGTCCTCTGTAAGATCCGGGGTACAATGCAGCCGTGTTCTGGTTTAAAGACGAACGCCAGAGCCTGGCTTTGCTCCTGTCCCCTACCTGCTGTGTGGACCACAGATAAGTTTTTTTTTTAATATCTCCCTGCCTCAGTTTCCTGACTTATAAAACTGCAGATGATAACAGCACCTATCCCATGAGGTTGTTTTAAGAATTAAGCAAGTTGCCCAGCCAATGTGGCTCCGTGGTTGAGCATCAGTCTATGAACCCAGAGGTCAAGGGTTCAATTCCCGGTCAGGGCACATTGCCCAGGCTGCAGGCTTGATCCTCAGTACGGGGTGTGTAGGAAGCCACCGATCAGTGACTCTCATTGATGTTTCTATCACTCTCTTCACTTTACTTCCTCTCTAAAATCAATAAAAATATATTTTAACAAAATAATTAAGTGGCCAAAAATGGTTTGGCTCAGTGGATAGAGCGTCGGCCTGCGGACTGAAAGGTCCCGGGTTCGATTCCGGTCAAGGGCATGTACCTTGGTTGTGGGCACGTCCCCAGTAGGAAGTGTGCTGGAGGCAGCTGATAGTTGTTTCTCTCTCATCAATGTTTTTAACTCTCTCTCCCTCTCCCTTCCTCTCTGTAAAAAAAAAAAAAAAAAATCAATAAAATGTATATTTCTAAAAAACTTGACTCTCTCAAATTTAAATAAACGATTGGCCAGCTAGGACTTGCAAATCTGTGTCGCATAATTGGGGAATTCTCACAGGCTGATCCCTTTGAGTCACATGCTACACCATTATCTAATTCTTTCATTAAATGTGAATATATACGGAAGTCTTCCCTCTCACCAAGACTGCATCTAATTTCCTCACTGCGTGGGTGGGTTTTGCCCTAACCAGTGCCCGCAGCGCCCTCACCGTGTCTGGGTCTGTGCTGTGGGCCACGCGGTCCTCACGGCCGCCTTGCCCGTGAATTTCAGTCCCATTGCCTGGGTTTGGAAAAATCTGTTAAATACCCTCCGACTCACAAATCCTCAGCTCTCCACACACCACTGACCCCCAACTTCCACTCCTGTCCCCCAGACAAGTGAAGAAAATGTTTGGTTTCTTAGAGCTGAGATCCAGGTGGCTCCAGTCTGCCCCGGGGCACGGGCTCAGACAGAAAGCAAGGGCAGAGGTTTTTAAAAAATATATATTTTATTGATATTTTACAGAGAGGAAGGGAGATAGAGAGCTAGAAATGTCGATGAGAGAGAAACATCGACCAGCTGCCTCTTGCACACCCCCTACCGGGGATGTGCCCGCAACCAAGGTACATGCCCTTGACCGGAATCGAACCCGGGATCCTTCAGTCCACAGACCGACGCTCTACCACTGAGCCAAACCGGTTTCGGCCAAGGGCAGAGATATTTTAGGTGTAGTTTTTTCACCACCTGGACCTGGCATTCTCTTTCCGGAGCACACACAGGGAACATGGCACGAGGTGAACAAGCCACCTCGCATCCGTTGCCCAGTGCACTCCCCCGACCCCGCTCCTGGCTGCCAACTTCTCCAGAGCCGCTGTGCCAAGGGACAGAATGGCTTCCCACTCCAAGGGGCACCTGGAGGCATTGTCTGCCGATAATCCGACTCCTCTGAGAGCACCACCCATTTGCGTTGGTCTTGTAGTCGGTTCGGAGGCTCCGTGGAGACCCAGATAGCCAGGCGACGTGTGCGCAGGGCTTGTTTGAAGTTCTTTGTGAGCACCTGACAAAGGGGCTTTGTTCAACCCGGTGGCCCTGCGCAAGCCTGGGCTACCCGATACCACGGAGCCCGGCTGGGTCCCTGTGGGCAGGGCGGGGAGGTCCCAGGCCGGGGAGTAGCAGAAGACCACACAGAGCGGGGAGAGCTGGAGAGGAGCTCTGCCATGGTGTGTGGAGTGCAGCGCCGGAAAAGCTCTGGGAGCGTCTGATATTAGCAGACCAGGAGTCAGCCGTCCCATTATCCGGGCTGTACGCACCCGCCCTTAGCTTACACGCCGGTCCTCAGGACCCTAAGCTCCTCTGGCAGTCGGGCACTTAGAAGGAAGCTGCTGGAACCCCAACCACGCTGCCCACAAACCAAGCAGTAGGAAGAAGGCATACTACGTAAATAGCTGTTAGGCACTGAGATATTCCGCAGTTAACAGAGACTTGTCTCAAAAGTGTGGTTTGCCTTGGGTATTTCTCTCTCTCTCTCTCTCTCTCTCTCTCTCTCTCTCTCTTTTTAATATATTTTATTGATTTTTTTACAGAGAGGAAGAGAAAGGGATAGAGAGTTAGAAACATCGATGAGAGACAGAATCATCGACCCTGTATATATATATATACATACACTTTTATTGATTTCAGAGAGGAAGGAAAAGGGAGAGGTGAAAAGATCAGTGATGAGAGAGAATCATTGATCAGCTGCCTCCTGCACACCCCACACTGGCGATCGACCCCGCGAACCGGGCATGTGCCCTGACCGGGAATTGAACCGTGACCTCCTGGTTCATGAATCAGCACTCAACCTCTGAGCCATGCTGGCAGGGCTATAGTTGCCTCTTTTGAAGCCATACAAGAGCTACTTGTTCTGGGTCAGTTTTTACATCTATTTCTCAGCGGAAAGTTCCTGCATTGTAAATTCAGTCCGTGACATCCAGCGAGAAAGGGTGAGGCTCAACAAACAACTCAAATTCGAGCCCGCCTCGGGTGTGGCTCAGTGGTTGAGTATCCGCCCGAGAACCAGGGCCAAGGCGCATGCCTGGTTTTTGGGCTGATTCCCTGTAGGGGCAGCCGATCGGTAATTCCCTCTCATCACTGATGTTTCTGCATCTCTCCCTCTCCCTCCCTCTCTCTGGAATCTGAAATAAAAACATATTTGTTTTAAAAAGTGTGGCTTCACTGAAACCGGGTTTGGCTCAGTGGATAGAGCGTCGGTCTGCAGAATGAAAGGTCCCAGGTTCGATTCCGGTCAAGGGCATGTACATGGGTTGCGGGCACATCCCCAGTAGGGGGTGTGCAGGAGACAGCTGATCGATGCTTCTCTGTCATCGATGTTTCTAACTATCTGTCCCTCTCTCTTCCTCTCTGTGAAAAATCAATAAAGTATTTTTTTTTAAATAAAATAAAATAAAAAGTGTGGCTTCACCCTAGCTGGTTTTGCTCAATGAATAGAGCATCGCCTGTGGATTGAAGGGTCCCAGGTTCGATTCCAGTCAAGGACACATGCCTGGGTTGTGGGCTGGATCCCCAGTGGGGGGCGTGCAGGAGGCAGCCCATCAATGGTTCTCTCTCATCTTTGATGTTTCTGTCTCTCTCCCCTTCTCCCTTCCTCTTTGAAATAAAGTGTGGCTTGAACAAAGGAGAAATTTGTTGTTTTTTAATTTTCTTTATTGGTATTTTACAGAGTGGAAGAGAGAGAGTTGGAAACATTGATGAGAGAGAAACAGAATTAGGAACATCGACCAGCTGCCTCCTGCATACTCCCCACTGGGGATGTGCCCCCAACCAAGGTACATGCCCTTGACCGGAATCGAACCTGGGACCCTTGAGTCTGCAGGCCAATGCTCTATCCACCGAGCCACACCGGCGAGGGCAAGGGGAAGTTTTACGTAGCTTACGTAACAAGAAATCCAGAGGACGGTAACCTGGAGTTGGGAAGCGGCTTTACAACACCGGGGACCCAGGTCCCTCCAGCCCTCCACTCGGCTCTCCCCAGGGTGAGGCCTCGTCCTCGGGCTCACACAGTGACTGCCGAGGTCCGCGCACTCACCCCACAGTCCTGGAGGGAAGGAGGACCAACTACAGAAAGCTGGATCTCCCAGTAGTCAGCCCTCATTAACAAGCCAATGACTTCCACTGGCATCTCATTGGTCAGAACTGTGTCACGTGAACACCCTAGCTTTAAGATGGGCTGTAAATGTGTGTGTGTTTGGGGGTGGGGGTGGGGGGTTGGTTGTTAGCTGAACTGAATGGCAGCCTGAATGAAACTGAGATCCTGCCAAAACCGGTGTGGCTCAGGGGATAGAGCGTCGGCCTGCGGACTGAGGGGTCCCAGGTTCGATTCCGGTCAAGGGCAAGTACCTTGGTTGCGGGCACATCCCCAGTGGGGGGTGTGAAAGAGGCAGCTGATTGGTGACTCTCTCTCATCCATACTTCTCTCTATCCCTCTCCCTTCTTCACTGTAAAAAATCAATAAAATATACTAAAACACACGCGCACACACACACACACACACACACACACAAAACCCACAAAAAACTGAGATCCTCCCCTGAAGAAAGCGAGAATGAATACCGGAAGGCATCCCAGCCCCTGTCACAGCCAGGGAAGACTTTGCCGCTAGGTCCCCGGGACACATGTCATACACATGTGACACCTCAGGGGAGAGGTCGGCATTGGTTCCCTCCGTGGGACATGTCTCCTTTAAGCCCGAGGCAGCGGCTTGAACTTGTGCCCTCGGCTGAGCCTCGCCGCCTGCCCTGTCTCTATCGATGCCCCAGACCGAGTTTGCAATGCAAAAGCTTCCAGCTGACAAACTACTATAAAAACTGATTCAGAACAAGTAGATCCCGTCTGACTTCCAGAAAGGCAACTATAAAAGGTAACGTAATAGGGCTTACTCATAATCCAGGAGGATAATGAGTATCCCGAAAGAGGAAACCCAGAGAGAGATTATCCCAAAGACAAAGCTCAGAAATAAAAATTGTGAAGGGTAGGACACCCAACACCGGGAGAAACAGCAAAGGCAACAAACTGTGAACTAGGAATGGCATGACAATTTGAAACAGACTTTCAAATGAGTGCGTTTGCATTTTTTCAAAGGTAATAAAGAAAACATCGAATCCTTAAAGCCGGAACATTATGGAAAACAACAACAGGTGTATTTGAAAAAGATTCAAATGGAAATTTTATAAATTAAAAAAAAACATTAAAATAAAAACAAATTGGACAGATAAAAATAATTTAGACTTGCCCTAGCCAGTTTGGCTCAGTGGATAGAGTTGGCCCGTGGATTCTAGTCAAGGGCATGTACCTCCCGTGCAGGCTCCGTCCCCAGCTCTGATCAGAACCCAGGTGGGAGGCAGCCAATCGATGCGTCTCTCTCACATGAATGTTTCTGTCTGTCTCTGCCCCTTCCTTCCACTCTCTAAAAATCAATGGAAATATATCCTTAGGTGAGGATTAACAAAATAATTAACCAATTAAGACTTAGCTAAAAAAAAAAATGATTTTCTAATCATTGAATAGATGATTAGAAGATAGATCTGGAAGACAGATGTGAAGAAATCCTCCAGAATGCTATAGAGAGAGTTAAAGAACTTGGGGAGGGGAATGACACAGACTAAGAGACATGAAAGTTGAGTGACAACCACTTCTGTGCACATGGGCTCCAAAGACCCACTTACAAAGTGACAGCGGTCCACTGTCCAACCTGAGAGTTCTTTTCAAATCCAGCGGCAGTATTTTCCCAACCCTGCCCCTGGGTGCTTCCTGGCACCACACTGACCTGTCCAGAAGGGCTGAAAGGCTCGGCAACCTTGGCTCCCGTATACCTGGGCAAATGCATATACCCTTCAGCACTCCTAGGGAAGAAGGGACCTTGGCTTCTGCCCTAGTCCTATTGTTCTCGAAGGGGGTCAAGTCTGGGTAGAGAGGGGGTGTGAAGGCATGGGCCTACACCAGTCTGAAGAGCACAGACCTCAGCAGTCCTCTTGGTCTTCCTGGTTGTCTACGGCTGGCCGGGCTCAGATATATATTCTTTAAATATCTTTTAATTTTTTTACAGAGAGGAAGGGAGAGAGATAGTTAGAAACATCGATGAGAAACATCTATCGGCTGCCTCCCACACGCTCCCCTACTGGGGATCGAGCCCGCCACCCAGACATGTGTCCTTGGCCGGAATCAAACCTGGGACCCTTCAGTCCACAGGCTCTATCCACTGAGCCAAACCGGTCTCGGCCAGCAATTAATTTTTTACAGCAAGATGAACAGGCCAACTTTGCCGAGAATTAGAAGTTTTGAATGAGGAATCTTTTTTACTTTGTAAAAAAAACAAAAACCTAGAAACCAGCAGGGTTTTCCCCGCCTGTCAGAGAAGTCCGTGGTCTCGGGCACTTACTTGGCAGGCAGGCCCGAGCCTCGTTGGGGCTCTCGGCTGCGGTCACCCTCCTGGCAGGCAGCCAAGGCCACTAAGAACGAGACCTTGAACTTGCCGAACAAGACGTCATTCCAGGGAAAATTTTGGACACCAGAGGAATTTTCTAATACTTCACACACAGTCACAATTCACACCGTGATGCATTTCCGTACCAATTACATCTTTTGCAACAGCTGATACAATGAATGGGTTGGATCCTTCATGTGCAAAGTCTCTTTTATCTATTTTTTTTCTTTCCTCCTCTCTCTTCACATCAAGTTTAAGGGCTTTTTATTTGTTTTTTACAAGAACTTTTAACACGGACACTGTAGGAGTAACGCGGTAGCTGAAAGCTGAGGGAGCAACTTGCACCTGTAAACTCAGTTTTGCACTGATTTTAGTTTTTTGTTTTTTGTGTTTTTTAAAAAAAATACATTCTATTGATTTTTTACAGAGAGGAGATTTTAGGTTTTAAGTGGCTCCGAACTCAGCCTCAAAATCAAGTTAACACCTGAAGGCACCAATCCTTCCTCTAGCCACTTGACCCCCAAATGTCTACTAACAGGTGCATCAGCTATCAGATCCCGGGAAGTCCCACTCCCTAGCCGGGCCTTGATCTGTACAGTCCGCCTCTCCTCTCACCCACCACTTAGGTGAGGGCTGTCCACCAGGTCCTGGGACATGCATATATCCCCTAACCCCGTGGTCGGCAAACTGCGGCTCTTTGGCCCCTTGTATGTGGCCTTTCCACAAAATACCACGGCTCGGGCGAGTCTGTTTTGAAGAAGTGGCATTGGCCAGTCCCCTATAGGGAATCAAACCCGCAACCCGGGCATGTGTCCCTGACCGGAATTGAAGAACCAGGGACTCTTCAGTCCACAGGCCGACGCTCTATCCGCTGAGCCAAACCGGTTTTGGCGGGCTCAGCATCTTTAAGGGAGGCCTTATTCTAACACGCACAGGGACGTCAGACCAAGGCACCACGTAAGAGCCACTCCGCTGGCTGCACTGTAAGTGGAAGCAAAGTGCCCGCTTTGTACTCTCGTCCTTGGCAGTCCGGGCTCCCCCCCCCGCCCCCCCGCCGGAGGTGGCAGTCCCAGCTCCCCCCCCCCCCAGAGGTGGCAGCCAGCTCCCCCACCCAGGAAGCCCTCCTCGGAGACACAGACACACTCGGCTTTCCATAAGTTTCCTTTTATTTTGAAATTGAGATAGTGGGATGAAGCGGTTCGTGGCCGGCACCGGAGTGCTCGTCCGGCAAAGGAACAAACTCCAAAACGTCCGAGCCAGCCGCCCCCTCCCCCGCCCCCCTCACAGAGTCAGACCGGGTTAGCGGGCGGGCGGGAGAGGGTACAATCAAACCCCGGGCGCGGCCGCTGGCTCGTCCCCAGCAAAGTACAATTTCCAAAGTGGCCACGCTTACAGAAGAGGGCCGCGTAGTCACACACTCGAGTCCCCGCTCCAGCCCCCACAGTGATTCGCACCCATAACAACACATTTCTTCCCACTGTCCTGAGTCAGACCTCGCTCTCGTACCCCCTCGCCCTGCCTCGGCCGAGGGGCTCTTTTGATTTACGCTGGTTCCCGGGACCAAGATCAAGATGCTGGAGGCAGAGGAGGACCCATATGGTGCATATAGTTATCCGTGATGCGCATGACCTGCGGAAACGCATCTTACCTTCCTACTGCAGTGGGTTACATACGACGTACGGCAGTGTTACAAGTGCCCCCACCCGAACCCTCACAGGGGACAATGGTAAATCAAGACCTAAGCACCCCAACACCTTAGTTCTTGCAGAGAGTGACTGGAAGTCACCTGGTGGGGTGGGGTCGGGTGGGGGGTGACGGGTGAGAAGCAAGAATGAGGGGTGTGGGGGGGGCGGGGCAGGCCAGGGGGCCCCACGGGAAAGCTGTACCTGTTACAGAGAAGCGTGTCATCTTAAATGAGTGGAGAAATTCGCCAAAGAGTGAAACTTATTTATGGGGGGGAAAGAAAGAGGAAAGTTGGGGGGAATTAAAATGATCCAGCAGATACTGGAAAATGCCTCCCTCCTTTATTATTTTTTTTACCTTTTTTTTGGTTTTTAAAGTTTTTTGGAAAGTGTTTTTAAGGTAATATTTTTTTTTTGAATTTTCCTTTGGAAAAAGAAACCGTTTCCCGCCCCCCTAACCTAAGCACGTGGAGTTGCCACTACCTAACTCTTCTCTACTGCCTTCCTAAGAGGTAGATAAACAAAAGTGGAGTCGGGGCGTCTAGGAGGAGGAGGTCCATTCGTTAAGAGGGTGGGGAGGGGCTGGGACGGCCCAGCGGAACCCCCCAGACTACAACGACACCTGAGCGGCCAGACCAGAGGGCCTGGCCCTCAGACACCCAGGACAAAGGATCCGGCCCCACCTCTCCCTTCTGCAGACCGTCTCCATCTCCGTCTCCGTGGAGACAGAGGAGCGGGTGCAGCGGAGGCGGAGCATCTCAAAGCAACCCTGTAGAAGAGGCCGTGGCTCTGGCTTCCCCAGGCCCCTGGCTTTTCCGGCTGAGTGGTGGCTTCTAGGCCGCACCCCCATCTCACCTCCAGCCAGCCCCCCTCCTCTCCTCATCCTCTGGTCCAACAAAGAAATAGCAGGTGAGGGGGACGAGCTGGAGGGGAAGGGGAGACCCATGGGACCCCAGTGCAGAGAGCGGGAGGGGACCTCGTGGCCAGCCCTCCCAACCCAACCGATAAGAGTGGGGGGAGCCGGCAGGCAGGCCTGCCAGCTCCAGGACAAACCGTTTGTGGCACCAGCCCCAGCTCGCTCCCCCGGCTGGAACCCCACCCCGTGCATGAGCCCCTGCCCCGGTCCCACCCTTACTGTAAGGACTGAGGTAGTTCATCCATTTGTACTCCTAGCACAGAAGCTCCTGTGACAGCTCAGAACACACGCTCCTCGGAGCTTCCTGCTAGTTCATGTAAGAAAAGAAAAAAACATGTCTTCCTTCTGTCTTGTCAGTCCGGACTCACCGAGCTGAGGCACCCGCGGTGCCGTCAGCCTCGCCCTGCCCCACGGAGGGCGGAGACGGGGCCGGGGCCGGGCCCTCACCCTCCAGGGCACCTTCGCCAGAGGCCCCTGTCCCGCCCCCCCCCCCCCAGAAGCCTGAGGCGTCCAAAGGAAAGACGCTGAGGTCCTCGGCTGGTGCCGCTCTCCTTCTGAATACAACAGAAACCCATCTGCGTCTAAATCGTCTAAACCAAGCGTCCGGGTGACTGGAAACGGCGTTCTGTCCCCGGCCCGGCGGGCCTCTCCCCTCCACCCCCCTGCTCTGGCCGTCCTCCCCCCGCCCGCCTCCAACTGACAGCTGCACGGGGTGAATGGCAGAGCCACTAGGCCAGGGGTGGGCAAACCTTTTGACTCGAGGGCCACAATGGGTTCTTAAACTGGACCGGAGGGCCGGAACAAAAACAACCTGACCATGCTGGCACTCTCATCTTGGGCTGCTGGTGAAGGAGCGGAGGGGAGAGCAAGAGAACCCTCCGCTCTTTCGGCTCTGCAGGCCGGATAGAACAGCCCAACGCCGTAGTTTGCCCACGGCTGGTCTGGGCTCCCCCCGTGAACACTGTGGGGGTGGGGAGATGGAGGGGAGTCCCCAGCCCTGCAGGAGGGGCGGGAGGCAGGGGCTGTGAGGTAGTTACGTAGCACTGCGGTTCCCAGTGTGGCAGGGGTATGTCTGGGAGGGAGGAGGGCGAAGGCACCCTTGAGAGCTAACTGAGGCCCCTCCTCCCGGCCAGCCTGCCAGGCCTGAAGGGAGCGCGTGCTGTCTCTGCCGCGGGGGCGGGGGGCAAAGAGCAGCCCCACGTGGGAGCCCCCAACCCCCCTCTGTCCCCAAAGTGCAACGGGGAGCCAGGGGACCCCCTCCTCAGCTCCCTGCCCCCTTGGCACGGATGAGGGCCCCACGTCCCCGAGGAGCCTCAGAAAGGGGGGCCCTGCCTTTGGCTCAGTGTCCAGGAGCCTCCCCCCCCCCTCAGACAGCCCAGGTCTATGTGGAAAGGCGGCGGTGGCTTGGGTTCAGAAGCGGCCTCTCAGCCTCTGTCTGTCTGTCTGTCTGTCTTTGGCACAGAGGAAAGTGGACCCAGTGGACCCAAAGAACCCACGGGAGTGTCTCCCCCAGGGTCCTCTGGGCTTGGCGTGGGGTCTTCCTGCCAATGGTGAGTGAGGCCGAGGCCTGACCAAGAGAGCCGCGCCCGCTGCCCCCAGGAGGAGAGCTCGGGAGAGGAAAGAGGAGCGAGGACTGGGAGGAGGGAGGAAAGGGTCCCCTGCCCCTAACCACGGCTCCCTGCCGCCCACGCCCACACCCCTCCTCGGAGCTCAGCCCACAACCCTCCCGGCAAAAGGCGGCCAGACCCTCCGGGGGACGAAAGTAACTGTCAGGTGCAGCCTCCAAGTCAGTGAACCAAACCACTCTGGTTCTCCACGTGTTCCACAGAACTAAAAAGTACATCCTAAAGAGATGGGCCTTCCTTAAAAGCACACACGTCACGTCGCGTGCGCATGCACATGTATCTTAGAGCACAGAAGTCGCTTTTATCAGGTCATGCAAACCTCAAGCGCCTTTCACGTCAGCTTGTCATCTCGCCAAGGATGGGGACATGGAGGATGGGCAGGAGGGCGAGGACTCGCCCCCAGACCTGGCCTGAGGGTCCAAGGCGGACCCACGGAGACAAGCCTTTATCCCGCTGGACCTCAACTACCGAACCGTCCCCTTTGCTTCCTAGTTGTGTACATTCACCGTGTTCCTGCGGGGCCAGTGTCAGCAGTGGGAGGAGCGCCCGATCCCAGTCAGGCTGGACGGCCCCCCGCACGCCCCGGCCCCTCCGGGCGCCGCGTCAGCCGCAGGGAAAGGCCTGGCTGCGGGCGGAGGCAGCGGCACCCGAGGAGACGGCACAGACTCTCTTTTCTGACGGCGGTTTGAACCGGGTACCAAGCATGCTCGCTGCTGGGCATTCACCTTAAATCGCTGATGTCTGAACGTTGTCTGCTTCACTCCAGGAGGAAGCAGGCAGAGCCAGAGATGACGCTGCAGACCCTGTGGCTAGGACAGGCGGGAGCTGAGCTATCACTGGCCTCAGTTCCCCTGAAGGCGCTGGCTCCGGCCTCCTCTGTGCGGAGTGGGCAGCTCTGGGGGCCATCGGGGAACCTCACAGTGAGAAAGCGGTAAGACACGATGAATGAGGCAGGAGCCTGCCCCCCAATCACCCCTGCCCCTCCCCTCCCCTCCCCACCCCTATCCTTCCTTAATCAAGAGTTCCGTTAAGTTTGGGTCCACCGTCGGGTCAGCCTAAAGTTAGGGGGATGGAGAGGAGCAGTTACCCGAGAGCCTGCTTGCCTCCTGGGCCATTGAAACAGACCGAGAAGAATGACAAGATGGGAAACGAGGCGCAGAGATGAAAGCATCGCAATGCAGACCAGGGGGGTCAGAGGGGCAGCTTTGTCTCCTCCACCAACAGGATCTTGGCTCCCATACTTTAGACAGAGAAATATACATTTTAAAGGGTATATATTTGTTTTAGTTTTACTTCTCTCCTCGATAAAACGGAGGCAATATTTAAAAATATCTCAACAGCACCACTGGTGGGAAAGACCGGCTGGGTCCCCTTTAACCCAAGGGGGAGAGTGGGGGGGACCACAGCCTGGCGGGCCTCTGACTCGCACCGGGAGGGATTGCCCAGGGGACCGAGGTCAGAGGTCAGAGGTCAGAGGCTCGCTCCCCTGGAGCCCCCGTCTCCGCCCCCGAGGCCGTTCCCACAGGGCCGGCTCCAGAGAGTTCCTCAAGGGCGGCACTGGCTCACGATGTAAGAAATTAAGAAACATAACTTTCTCATTTTTTTTCCTCTTTTCATTAAAAAAATAAAATATTCAAGACTATCAGCTTCTCTTTTGCTTTTCTTCTTTCATATAAAATATCAGCAAGCCGCAAAAAAAAAAAAAAAAAAAAAAAAAGAGGTGGGGGAACAAAAAGGAAAGTAATCGCTGAGGTAACTCCGTACCTTGAGGTAGTTCACTTGCGCACAGCGTTACCTGACTGACTCCCCACGCCTGTCGTCCCCTTCCTGCGGCGGCCGAGCTGGGGGGGCTCCCTCCCCGTCCCCCCCCCGCCCGGCCAGGATGAGTGCACCAGGAGGGGAGGCCTGCCCTCCGGTCACTGATGGCTCCGGCCTCCACGGGCCGGACCTTCCCACGGGATCTCACGGAGGCTGGTAGAACAATAAATTAAGTCTCTTCACCCCTTTTGTGCAGAACACGTTGCTGGCATTTGGAATTTTGGTTTTGTGTTTTGTTTTGTTTTTTTTTAGGCACAACCTTTCATCACGCCCGTGACTCGTGGAGGCAGAAGCCACCAGTTAACGATGCCTCTGGGATAAAAACAAAAGCAAATACTCTCCGATTTGCTGACTATTGGTAAAAAATACGCCAAGATGATGAACCTTCGGTTTACTGGGAGGGGCTCAGGGTTGGGGGTCCACGTCCCACCTCCACCAAAAGAACAGTGCCGGTGGGGGCGGGGGGCGCCCCGGAACCCCTGCCCCTGGGGGCCAGCCGGCGGCCGCTGGGGCCACGCGGGTCCTCCGCGGAACTGAGATTCCTCAAGGGGAGCAAGCCCCTTCCCAGTGCTCACATCCAATCATTAAAATAGACTTTAAAAAAATATAATAAAATCTGCCTGAGAATGGTGGGAATCGGGGACGGAACGGTGGCCAGCCCCCGTCCCACTGCGCGTTCAGCACCACCACGCGCACCGGACGCGGCGCGGGCCCGCGGGGTTCGGGGTTCGGGGGGTCTGGGAGGGGGGGCCCCAGCGGGGTGGGGGAGCTTTTCATTGTGCCAATTTTCCAAGGCGGCGATCTGGAGCAGATCAGCCACCAGGGCACTCCTTTTAAACGTGGATTACTGATTTCAATCACCCGTCTGCCCGGGTCTCCTCCAGTCTCTGCTCCTTGCCGTTCCTGTTGGTTGGTTTAGGGAGGGATGGGGATCACAACCTCAGAAGCTGACGGGTCTTCTCCCTCTGACGCAATCACTTAAGCTAAGCGGATGCACTGGTCCCCACATTTTTTTTTTCTGGTAGCGGCCAAGATAAAACAATTCGTGTGAATGCAAGGAAGAGGCTAGTAGGTCGGGGCATGAGAATTGGAGGTTATTTTAACAAAAAAAAAAAAACCAAGCAGGAGAAGGCTGGAAGGATTTTAGGACCAAGAAGCAAACCATCCTTTGAGGCTGATTAAAACACCCCTCCGCATGTTTTAAAAACCTGAAGGAAATTTTATTTCTCTTCCCACTGGGATCTGGCCCACCCTCTCGGCGGGGCCTGCAGGACTTACTGAAAAACAATCCACGTTTAAAAGCACCCTGAGCTAGAATTTCCATGGTGACACCTGAGGGCGGGCGGCGCTGGGCCGAGTGGCAGGGTGTTGGGGGCAGAGATCAGGGTTTCTCACTGGAACATCTTTCTCAGGCAAGTGGGCAACCCTGATCCACCTCCCGGCCCCGCGTCCCCGATTCCCACTCATTCTCAGGCCTGCGGGGGAGGACGCGCTCGGGGTCAGCCCGTCGTCCAGGCGGCGAGGTGCTGGGCAGCGGCGGTCACTTCCTCCGTGCCTGGGCCTGGTTACTCTGTCCCTTTTGGTGCAGCTGTTTCACTTGGGCCAGGATGTCTCGGATCTTCCTCTGAGCCATCTGCAGAAAGAAGAGGCGAAAGGGTGTGTGTGTGTGTGTGTGTGTGTGTGTGTGTGTGTGTGTGTGTGTGTGAGCACCTCCCAAGATGAGGGGGGAAGCCGGCCCCACACAGGGGCAAAGGTCGCAGGGACTCGGACCCGGACCACAGGACGCACAGGACTTCAGAAGGACGAGGAAGGAAGACTGTGTAGAGAGACCCCAGTCTGTCCACCTCCGGATGGGTCCGAGCAGCTACTGGACACCGAAAGGAGAGGGGTGGGGGAGCGGGTAGTATACACGCATTCCGAATTTAAAACTTGGCAAAGCTGTCACGTTACTGAACCCAAAACAAGAGCTGCCAGACTATGTTCTGGTCAAAAAGGGTCGTCAACGGCGAGACTTTGTCACCAATCACAACTCCCCGGCACATGCGAGTGTCCCCGGAGGAGGGGCGACACGCCTGGAGGTGGATTAACCAACGAAAAACATCAGTGAAATAGGCGCCATGAAAATGGGCATAATAGCCGAGACCAGTTTGGCTCAGTGGATAGAGCGTCGGCCTGCGGGCTGAAAGGTCCCGGGTTCAATTCCAGTCAAGGGCATGTGCCTTGGTTGCGGGCACATCCCCAGTAGAGGGTGTACAAGAGGAAGCTGATCAATGATTCTCTCATTGATGTTTCTAACTCTCTATCCCTCTCTCTTCCTCTCTGTAAAAAATCAATAAAATATATTTTTTTAAAAAGAAAGAAAATGGGCAAAATACCAAAGGGTCAGTAATTTCTACTCTTTACTTCTTAAAAGTTTCTTCCCTAAGAAGTTTTACAAGGGAAATCCACTGCAGAAGGCAATTCACTCGACAGAAACATACCAGACAACATCTCCTTTCCATGAGCGAGACTTGACTAGGCGATAAAATAGCCATTTCTTTTCTTATCCAGGGCAAAAACACGGTTAGGGGAGGACCAACGTTAATTAACAGGAAAGATCGTTAACATGTAAATTATAGTCATCCCATATAATAAAAAAGCTAATTTGCAAATTATGACCGGTCACTACGATGCACCCTGACCACCAGGGGGCAGACGTTCACCACAGGAGCTGACCCCTGGTGGTCAGTGCACTCCCACAGGGAAGCAGAGATCAGCCAGAAGCTGGGCTCACAGCTGGAGCCTCTCCCACCTCCATGGCAGTGTCAATGGGCCTAAGCCTGTCAGGGGTCCCTGGCTGTGAGAGGACGCAGGCTGGGCTGAGCCCACCCCCTCACCCCCCTGCACAAATGGCGTGCACCAGGCCTCTAGCGTATTTATATGAAACAAACACATGAGAGTTGCCAGTGCTTTCCCTAGGGCGTCACAGAGGGAATAAAGCACGTGTGCACCACACGCATGCACCCGGAAGAGAACAGGCCAGCCCAGAGGCAGGCAAGGGTCCCGGGACTGGTCCGCTCAATGCTGGCCAACCTCTGGAGCCTTGCTTCTCGGAGCCCCGGGCTCCTGCCACCTGCCTGCGAGGAGGAAGTGCCATACCCACCTGGCTGGCGTAGAAATGCCCGATGATCTTAACGATGACCTGGTCGTTCTCATCGGGGGTCTGGTCTCTCGGCACCACCACTTCAGCCGCTGTCAGGTTCTGCAACTCGTTCACCTGGGGGGGAGCGGGCAGGGAAGAGCTCAGGCGGCCACTCAGAAGAGCTCAAGAAACCAAGGGTGATGGACGGACGTGGAGAGCATTAGGCTAAGCAACACAAGCCAGCCGGAGGAAGAGAAGTAGCACGTGGCCTCACTCATTTGCGGAATGGAATGAACAACATACACCGATGAGCGAACATGGATCAAGAGACAGAGAGATAGCAACAGACTGTTGGACCTCAGAGGGAAGGCAGGGGAGGACTTGGGAGGCTGGGGCCGGGGGCCGGGGTAAGAGATCAACCAAAGAAGTTGTATGCATGTAAGCATAACCAATGGACACAGACAACAGCGGGGTGAGGGCAGGGGTGGGCCGGGAGAGGACAATGGGGGAGAAGGGGAACATAGGTAAGGATGGGTGGGCCCAGAGGGAGGGGCAAGAAGCTGTCAGCTAGCAGGTGGAAAGGAAGCCAGAAGCTGAGCTTGGGGAGCAGAATCAAGGAAATGGGCGAAGTGGGAACCCCGAGATGGGGCGGGCGGGGGAGCGGGCGGCCACAGCACAGCTGCTGAGGTTGGGGACGAAGGCCTCGACTTTTCAAAGCGGCCCTCACGGCTCACCGTTTTGCCACCTTTGCCGATAACCCGGCCAGCCGCCGACGCTGGCACCCGGATATGGGTTTCCAGCTTTACTTCCTCCTTGGGACCAAAGAAATTCTCCTCCTTGAGTTTCCCATAAATTCTTCCCTGAGCCTGAGAAGAGGAGGTCGTTGTTAATCACCAGGCCACATGCATGCACAACAAAACACGAGGTGCAGCCCCCCAGCGCCACCCGACCCTCTTCTGGCCCACAAGCCCGCCCCCCCTAGAGGAAGACCCACCCCCTGGGCCAGGTGCCAGCAAAGGCCAGCAGCCCTGACCGGCAGGGTGCCTTCCCCTTTTCTGTACTGGAGAGCCGGGGGGAGTAACCGAATACATTCCTCCCGGAGCAGTGGTCGGCAAACTCGTTAGTCAACCGAGCCAAATACCAACGGGACAACGACGGAAATTCCTTTTGAGAGCCAATTTTCTTTTAAACTTCTTCTAACGCCACTCCTTCAAAACAGACTCGCCCAGGCCGTGGTATTTGGTGGGAGAGCCACACTCAAGGGGACAAAGAGCCGCATGTGGCTTTGGAACCGCCGTCTGCCGACCACGGTCCTTAGAGGACTGTGTTCCGTTTGGCGAAACCAGACCCGTGAGGGGCTGGGATGAGGGCGTTTGTTTGGACCACGCAGCGGCTAGCAATTCAGGTCCAAGCAGCGGCTGACCAGGGCCCTCGGGGGCCAGGCCACCCGACACTCCGCAGCCTGGAGAGCCGTCCCCGTTCGCCGGCCCCGTCAGGCCAAGTTAACTACCGGCTCTGGCTCTTGACCAGAAGCTCGAGAACCCCGGGATGTGGTCAACACGTAAGGGAGAGAAGGTAGTCTGGCGCTGGAGGCCTCCCCCTCGGCAGTAACCAAGGCAGAGGCAGGGAAGAAGGCTCCTTTCTTTCCCGCATGGCCTTGGAGAAGCAGCGAGGGACGTTCGGTGCCAGTCTGGTTTGCACACCCCCTCCCCGGCCAATCCCAGTGTGCCCAGCTGAGGAAGACAACAAAGATCAGAACCTTGAATTGGGCCTCTGGGGGTCCAGTGATGATGACCATGCGGACTTTGGAGTCAGGAGTTTCGGGAGGAGCAATCTGCAAAGCAAAGAGCTGGTCAAGAGGCGCCCTCGCCCTGGCTGGGGGCTCAGATGGTTGGAGTATCATCCCCATACAGCAAGGTTTGTGGGCTCAATCCCTGCTCACGGCACATTTAAGAAGCAACCAATTCTATATAATAAAAGCACAATATGCTAATGTATGCTAAGGCCGCTCAACTGCTCGCTGTGATGTGCACTGACCACCAGGGGGCAGTCGCTCTCATCAGGTTAGCTTGCTGATGGCATCGGCCAATCCAGACTGAGCAAGACTGGCTGGACATGCGCTGGAGCCCTCCTGCAGTCCCTCCAGGCTGGCCAACCTCCCGCATCCCGCCTCAGCCCCGACTGTGCATTAGTGGGGTCCCTTAGCCTGGTCTGCACCATCTCACAATCCGGGACGCCTCAGGGGATGTCGGAGAACCGGTTTGGGTCCAATTCTGCAGGCCAGACGGAGGGATCCCACTGGTGCCCAAATTCATGCACCGGGCCTCTAGTGAACGCATAAATGAGTGGAACAACAAATCAACGTTTCTCTCTCTAAAAACCAAGTTTAAAATAGGCTTGTTTTTATATATTTTATTGATTTTTTACAGAGAGGAAGAGAGAGGGATAGAGAGTTAGAAACCTTGATGTGAGAGAAACATCGATCAGCTGCCTCTCACACACCCCCTACTGGGGATGTGCCTGCAACCAAGGTACATGCCTTTGACAGGGATCGAACCTGGGACCTTTCAGTCCGCAGGCTCTATTCCCTGAGCCAAACCGGTTCCGGATAAAATATGTTTTAATTAAAAATAAATTTAAGCCAAAACCAGTTTGGCTCAGTGGTAGAGCATTGGTCTGCGGACTGAAAGGTCCCAGGTTCGATTCCGGTCAAGGGCATGTACCTTGGTTGCGGGCACATCCCCGGTAGGGGGTGTGCAAGAGGCAACTAGTCGATGTTTCTCTCTCATTGACATTTCTAGCTCTCTATCTCTCTCCCTTCCTCTCTGTAAAATATCAATAAAATATATTTTTATAAAAAGTAAGTCACAGCCACTTACTTTAAAAAAACAATAAATAAATTTAAAAAAGGAGCCCTCCATCTCCACTGTGCCAGTCCCTCTACTTCCACTGTCCACTTCTGAGAACACGGGAAGAAAAAAAGACTCCACCTCTCACAGTCACTGCCCTTGTACCGAAGCTGTTTGGAAGGCATGGATGGGCTTGCTTCAGTGCCATTATCTAAGCAGGGCCCCCACCACCCCAGCTCCTGGGAGGTTTCAGTGCAGGTTTTTTGGGGGGAAAGGAGTAATGAAGAGATGACCAAGAGGGAGGGCAGTGACCACACTTCCTCAGAAAACAATCACTGCTTTTCACCAGAACTTTAAGATCTCCGAAACCAATGGATTTAGACGTGTGCAATGCAACAAGGCCCCGTGTCACTGAGACAGGCTCCCTCCCCACGGGACCGCCAGGGAAGGGAAGGAGACAGCTAGCGCTTACTGAGCACCACTGCCCACCAGGCACTGAGCCAGGGCTCCGGCGGCACTGCTTCCTAGCGCTATGATGACCGTTATTCTGATGAGGACACGGAGCCTCCAGTCACACAGCCTAGGAACGGGCACTTGAACCCACGTTGGTCTGCGGCAGAGCCTAACCTTCTCTAGGCTACAATACCGCCCCCTCCCTCGCCTGGAAACTGGAAGGCTTTCTGCGGAGAACTCAGCAAAGCCAAAAACCACGGGTGAAAGGCCCCCACACCAGCCAGACGGGCGCCTGGGAACAGAGGGAAGGGGGCGATGGAGCGGAGGGGTTCCATCGGGGCCCGGGGGAGGCGGAGCAGATCACCTTGATGGAGGCGCTGGCGAAACGCGAGAGCTGTTTGATGTGCTGGCCCTTCTTGCCGATGATGGCGCCCACCGCCTGGGCGGGGATGAACACCTGCACCATCTCCTGCTCCGGAGCCTGCTGCCAAGACAGGGCGTGTCGTCACCACAGGCCAAGAGCCAAGAGACACGGCCTAGAAGCCCCTCCACACCCCTGCCGTGCATCCTCCGGGAGAAAGGGGTGCAGGCACCCAGCCAACCCGGGCAGCACCCTCCCTGGCTCTCCCTAAGCCCAGCGGGAGTCAAGGGAAGAAGCTGGAGGGAGAGGAGGAGGAAGGAAGAGTGCTGTCAGCACCCCTGGCAGCATCTGAGACTGCCCTCCACCTGCTGCCAGGGGCTGGGAACAACGGAGAAGCAACCTCAGACCTCCGACCTCCGACCTCCCTACAAGCCCCAAGGACCGGGCTTAACCCAGGAGTGGGGTTAAGGGACGCCGTCTCGGGGCCCGGGGTCCGTAAGGGGCTTTGCACTTACCATGAAGGAGCTGTAGGGGGCGGCCCCCGTGACGCTGCTGGGAGGCGGCGGGACGGCACTGGACGAGGCTGGGAAAAGGCCCACGGCAGCCAGGTTCAGGCCGGGGATGAGGTGGGACTGCAGCTGCGAGGAGAGGGGGAGGGGAAGGTCAGCTCCGGCTGACAGGGCCCGGTGGCCGCCGCTTCTGTGCGGCCCTGGCTGAACTAAGAGGGCGAGTACCCGAGACAGAGCCGGTCAGAAACAGACGAACGACGTGCTTTCACCCAAACACCGCCCACCCTTTAGTTCTCACACGCGCTCACGTGTGTCCTCTTGGAGTTACCGGCTGAGAGCTAGCCACTCCAACCAACTTTATCCCGCCAGAAGCCCGGCCTCTTGGCTCACCCCACCCTGAGCAGGTGACAGACACACAGCCCTGTACTGCATGCAACACACCGACCTTGCCCCCACACCCCCGAAAATCAGAGATAGACCCTCTACCTGCTAAGGTCTACACAAGCACAAATTTTACATATGATCATAAAACCCCTATTAATTAAACCCCAAGGCCTCCAAGGCCACTCGGGCTCGGAGAGGGCCGCCCGGCGCCCGGCACTCACACTCATGGCCGCCACGTCGTTCTCGTAGGCCTCCCGCACCTTCTTCATGATCTCCTGCTCGGCCCGGCAGCAGTTCTCGATGGCGCCCTTCACGGTGATGGTCCTCTCGGGGTTGTAGAGGGTGAGGTCCTGCAGCCTGCGGGGAGAGCGGGGCCGTCCCCTCACTCAGGGGCCGGCCGGGCGGGAACCAGCCCCCTCCGGGTCCGCCGCTGGCCGGCCTTCGCCAGGCGGCCGCCTCTGCCTTCGGGCTGTCGCCAGGGCAGGGGGACGAGAACACCCAACCGGAACCCCTCTGCTGGTGAGGCATCCAATCCCGGGTTGCCGGCACGGGGGAAGCAAGAAGGATGCGCCACGCCGAAACATCTGGCTCAGTGGTAGAGCCTCGGCCTGCGGACTGAAAGGTCCCGGGTTCGATTCCGGTCAAGGGCATGTACATTGGTTGCGGGCACATCCCCAGTGGGGGGTGTGCAAGAGGCAGCTGGTCCATGTTTCTCTCTCATTGACGTTTCTAGCTCTCTCTCTCTCTCCCTTCCTCTCTATAAAACATCAATAAAATATATTTAAAAAAAGAAAAGGCGGCTGCGCCTTTCCCGGGAGGTTCCGGGCCACCCACTTCCTGCGCCTTTCTAGAACATGGAACACCAGCGAGTCGCCGGTGACATGGCACCGAGCTCACAGGAGCTAGCACACCGGAGAGGCAGGCCACCCCATCCTGCATCCGCTCTGTCCTCAGAAAAGGACCCGGATCTGTCCCTTCTCTCAGCCCGGCCGTCATGTTTGACACACAAGCCCGGCTCCACGCTGCAGCCTCTCCCGGAGGCAGAGCCCCCGAGGTCCGCCAGGGGGAGCAGCACCCCAACCGCCCCCCAGCCCGCTCAGCAGTGACGGGAGAGGCCGGTCCTCGTCAGGAGTCCTTGCCTCCGAGTCCCCTCTAATGGGCAGAAACTGGCCCCACTTCAGGGGCAGAAGTGTTAGGGCTCAGGGGTGAGATATGGCCGCCCCCGGCCCCCGGCACCCCCGCAGGGAAGGAAGCACGAGAGAGCCTCACGAGGAGATGGTGATCTTCGTCTCCGTGTCCTGCTCCACCTTCTTCAGGTTGCGCCCCTCCTTGCCAATGAGCCGCCCCACGAAGTTATTATGGGCCAGGATCTTCAGGGGAACCTCGTCAGCCCTGAAGGAGACGAGGGAAGAGTGAGGGGCACGTGGACACTCGGGCATCGGGCCACCCCAACGAGGTTTTTAGGACAAGCCACAGGACAGAGCGACGTGCTGGAAGAGCACCGAACCCAGATTAGAGGCTGCTTAGGGTTGAGAGATGGGGTGGTCCAAGCGGACTGCCAAGGGGCACAAACACGACGCTGCTGATGGGCATGTTCATTATCTCACGGGAGGTGACGGTTTCACGGGCCTCTGCATATTAAAAACCATTCAAAAATATATATATATTTTTTACCAAAAAAAAAAAGAAAAGGATTTTAGAAGCTCCTGGAGAACACAGAATTCATTCTAGTAAAGTCAATAAAAAATATATTTTTTTTACAAAACAAACAAACAAACAAACAAAAAGCCATTCAACTGGCCAAAACCGGTTTGGCTCAGTGGATAGAGCGTCGGCCTGCGGACTGAACGGTCCCAGGTTCAATTCCGGTCAAGGGCATGTACCCTGGTTGCGGGCACGTCCCCAGCAGGGGGTGTGCAGGAGGCAGCTGATTGATGTCTCTCTCTCATGGATGTTTCTAACTCCCTATCCCTCTCCCTTTCTCTCTGTAAAAAAAAAAAAAAATCAACAAAATATTTAAAAAACCAAAAAAACACCATTCAACTGTAGACTTGAAAAATCAATTAAAAATAAAAAATGAAGATGCCACACTGTAGAAATATCTGCAGCTAGCCCTTGCTGGTTTGGCTCAGTAGATAAAAGCATTGGCCTGTGGACTGAAGGGTCCCAGGTTTGATTCCCACATGCCCAGTTTGTGGGCTCAGTCCTCAGTAGGGGATGTGCAGGAGGCAGCCAATCAATGATTCCCTCTCATCACTGATGTTTCTATATTTTCCCCATCTCCCTTCCTCTCTGAAATCAATAAAAATATACTGTAGTATTTTGTGTGTTTTTTTTTAAAAAGAGAAATATCTACAGCTATAAAAAATGAGTTGGGTCAATATGGACTAGTATTGGTGCGTGAAAATGAAAAAAGCAAGGTATAAAATAATCTTATAAATATGCACTAAAATGTGCATGATGCAATGATAAGCTATGTACACAGATAATACCTTAATTTAAAAAAATGTGCATGATGACCCTCTTTATGCTAACACACACATGTGCTCGTGTGCATATATATATATATATATATATATATATATATATATATATACACACACACACACTCCCTAGTGCACAGAACCTCAAGAGGGTATGTGAGGTGTTAGTGTGGGAAAGAAGATTTCCATTCATAACCGTTGGTAGAACTCTGATTGTCCCTGTGCCTCTGTACTCCTAACAGTGTGTGCTGGAGCCAGGAAGGTGGCGTCTCCACGTTCACAGGAGAGCAGAGCCTTACGTTTTGGTGTCCTTGGCCTCCTTGTGCATGATCTCCAAGATCATCTTACAGGCGGAGGAGCAGCCCTCGGGGGTCGAGTGGACGCTGATGGCCTTCTCGGCAGCACCCGCGTTCTCCTTCCGGTGCACATCTATCCTGAGGACCACAGGAGGGGTGGCTGGTCAGTGGCCCCTGGGGGAAGTGGGGCACCACCCCCCCCAAACCTCTCCTCAACCAAAGGCACAGGAGCACTCTACTTGGAACAAAGCCGATCAAAGGCGGACTGGGGAAGGGCCAGGGGCACGTGACCAGCCTGTTGCTCTGGATCCGGTCTTCATCAGCAGGTGGCAGTTAGAATGATGGCATTTGCCACGGGACTGCCGGTTGGGATCAGCAGCCCACACTCTTTAATTTGTGAATTCCAGATTTCTCCCCCTCCCAAGACGACCCTAAAGGGGAGGCTCATTGTCCCAAATGAAGGCTGTGTTACGGCTCAGGACGCCAGGTGACCCGTTCTCTCCCAGAGTGCACCGGGCGGCTGTAGAGATCAGAGAGGAGCGGCCGTGGCGGAATAGGAGATGGGACGGACTTAGGACCTCTGACCGAGGGCCCAGCCTCCGGCAGGCTGGCCGGTCCTGCTGACACCAGTAAGGGGCGCTAAAACCAGAGCCCTCAAGACTGACTGGCCGACCACCACGGCTGGCTTTGCTGCAGAGCCTTCCTATGGGCGATTTTAGACCCCTTTTTACTAACAGGACCAGCGCCGGCACCGGCCACCACTGTGCTCCCCGCGCCCATCCCACCTCCCCACCTGCCCGCCCGCCTTCCTAGGAGGTGGGGTCGGCGGCAGCGGCTCCTGAGCGGGAAGGAAAGCACAGACACGTTCCGGCAGGCATCTCCTGCTGACGCCCCTCGGCGTGCTTCCCAGAGGCGCCCACCTCCCCGCTACGAACCCCCACCTCCCGGCCCCCATCGCCACCCCCGGCAGCCAAGACTCACTTGGACTGGGTCTGCTTCGTGATGTTTCGGATGGTGGCGCCCTCCTTGCCGATGATGGCGCCCACGTACTGGGTGGGCACCAGGAGCCGCAGGGGGATGTCCACTTGCTGCTGCTTGGCGGGGGCCCCGGCGGCCACGGGCGAGCCCTGCCGCGGCTGACCCCGAGAGCCAAAGCCGCCTCGGCGCCCGTTCTCCGGGCCCTGCGCGGTCTGCTCGTCGGGAATGTAGGAGACCTTCAAGGCGTGGTTCTCCAGCTGGTGGCCGTTCAGCTTCATGATGGCTCTGGGGGCACACAGGGAAGCTGCTGGTCACTCCAGCCCGTGCCCACCCCACCGGACGCCCTCCCCGGGCGAAGCACCGAAGAAAGGGACAGGACCACCCGCTCACCCCTCCCTCCTCCACCTCCACCTTAGGGGTCCTTCCGGTCTACGTGGCCAAAGACATCAAAGGGAAACCTAAACTAATGTTGCCAATTTCAGCCAGAACTACCTATTGTGCGACATGTGAGAATCGCGTGTGATTCGTGATGAATGAGTAAATACAATAAATAAAGGTGATCATTCACAAGACTTGTTTTTATCCCTCGTGGGTCTGGCACCTTCGGTGTTTAAGGAGACTATGTGGGGGGAAAAGGTTAAGAGTTGGGGACAGAATGGCTTGCTTATTACCACCTGGGAGCAGGCGTTTAGGTGTAACCGGAATGCCTGCCAAGCGGAGGAATGACGCTGGGGGGAGGGGAAGCCCCCTCGTTCCCAAGCCTGTGGCTGGTGAGAAATGTAAACTGGGCAGCAGCAGGCAGTGGGTGGTGAGATCTTTGCCATGACCTGTGAAGCCGGGCTAACCACCACAGGTTGGCCACAGGGGGCAGTAGGAGCCCCCGGAAAACTGTGGGCCCGGGAGGCGTCTAGGATAATGAGGTCTGAATCTGAAAGGGCTGGGAGTGTACAGTGTGGTCTAAGCTGGAGGAAACAGAGAGGACAGAGGCAGCGTGACGAAGCAACAAGAGAGCCCTCAACAGCAAAATGTGGCCGAAGGCCCATGTACTGACAGGGTCCATCTGTAATAATAATGAAAGCGTCATATGCTAATTAGACCGCAGAGCCAGACAACCTTCCGGGCGAAGCCAGGGTAGCGAGGGCCAAGGGCAGCCTCGGCTGCTATGAGGGCTGAGCTGAGCCCTTGCACGAATTTCATGCGTGGGGCCTCTAGTATAGCTATCGATGGGGAGATGGGCAATGTGGACAGTTAGCTGGTACCAGTGAGCGAGCAGTGGTCATTACTCAACCAAAGGGAGAAGGAGCGGGGCCGTGTGGGCGGAAAGGACCCTAGCAATCATGCACTGGGCTCATGGCAATCACAGCAGCCACATCCTATCATTAACAAATCCCTTTTCTTTAAACACGGCAGTTCCTCCTCACTATCGCTAGATGGCGCCACCAACACAGCGAAACCCTGACACTCTAGGGCAACTAGAGATCTCCCAGAGGCCGCTTTTCCCCTACAGATTTCCCATCCTCCCTGGGAGTTCTTGGGTCCCCTCCCTCTCTTTCAGTCTCTTTGCCATCACTCCTGTGGAGTTACTGAACCTTTGGGATTCCTGAACCAACTACCCAGCAGCACCCCACAAAGACCCTCCCGGCCAGCCCCGCCCTCCAGCCCACTCACTGCCTGGTCTGCTCCCGGTTGGAATAGGTGACGTTCACCACGGCCGTCTCACTTTCCGTGTTCACTGGCGGGAGGGAAGGAAAACAGAGGCCGGGTTAGGGCAGTGGACTCTGGAGCAGCCGCTGATGAGCCCTGTGTGTGAAAGGCCCGTCCTCGCGCTGTGGGGGAAAGGTGTGTGGCAGGCAGGACCTCTGGGGCTTAGGAAACACCCGGATGGCAAGGCAAAGCGGTGCCTCTTCAGGTGCCCCTTTTACCAGAGCCCCGAGAACACTTAGAATTTACACTCTTGCGTTTTCCTTTCTACATCTTCCTTTGATTTCCCTTCCCCGCCCCCCAAGAGAGCTGGGCATCCATCAGCGGTGAGGCAGAAGGTCCGACGCCCACACAACAGCCGGAGAGGTACCCTTATCCTTGGGAAGTTAAACTAGTTAACAATCAACACGCACTGAGGTTAGCAATTTACAGAAGTAAACATCCCGAGCTTTAAGGGTATGGCTGAAGGGATTCGGGGGAACACCCAAGCCCGTTTCAGAGGACTAAGCATCCTCAGGAATACACCCATCACAGGCGTGCGCCTCAGGGAGCTGGCCGCCGGGTTGACGGGAGTGGCTGCTGTGGTCGAGGGAGTGAGGAGTGGGTGTGTCTGCATCTTTCCCAGAGGAAAGGATTTCCTGGCTCCTCCAAACGAACACCTTGACCGTGGAAAGGCACAGACTCAGGACACCAGCCTTTCATCCCCCCAACCTCTTCCCGAGCAGCCCTTTGATTTTCATTGGATTGCCATACACATTCTTCCCCCAGGGAGGAGAGCGGCTCCGACATCAGACTCTCAGGCAGTCTGGGCACATACTGCTCCTTCTCAACTAATAAAATTAACCGTCTGTCATATGCATCATTGCCCTGCGATTTGGGGTCCCCCTGGGCCTGCTCAGCCCCACAGTGGAGGGCATGGACAGCACCCAAGCCTCTGCCCCACGATACTGAGGAAAGCAGGTGGCCCCACACCTCAAGCGGGCCGCTCTCGACCCCTCTGGCCTTCGTCGGCCGCGTGCTGCCACCTGGGTGGCGAGGAGGCTTCTGCAGGAACAATCTCCCAGCCCGGCCCAGTCCATCCGTGGCTGAGCATCGGCCCAGAAACCAAGAGGTCGCGGTTTGATTCCTGGTCAGGGCACATGCCTGGGTTTCGGGCTCAATACCCAGTAGAGGGCAGGCGGGAGGTAGCCAATCTATGTCTCCCTCTCCCCACCCCCCTCCTTTCTCTCTAAAAATGAACAAACCTTCTTTTTAAAGAAACAGAAGTAATAAATTACCCCTCCCATGACCAAAAACCATGTTGCTGACAATCAGAGATTCTAACAAAAAAAGAGACAACCTGTTGATTATTCCAGCCAAAAAGGGGGAATTGAGATGCGTTTAAAGCAAAAGAGCTGTAGGCTTATCCATAATAAACAATTTCCATTCTTAAACTATTTCTAAAATCTTTTTTTTAAAATAGGGTTTTTTATTTTTAGAGAAAGAGAAAAGGAGGAGAGAGGGAAACATCGACTGGCTGCCTCCTGCAAGCCACCTACAAGGGGAGCGAGCCCACCCTGACCAAGAATCGAACCAGCGACCTCTTCCTGTGTGGGAAGATGTTCAATCCACTAAGCCACACAGGCCGGGGTTATTTCTAACATCTTAGTTCTACCTTGGTTGACCCCTAGCAGCCTGGGACCCAATGTCAAGAATGAGCGATTTTGTTCAAGTCTCATTGAACAGAGGAGGAACCTGTCACAAGGGGAGCCACTCGTTCGGATCCCCAGTCCAGTGTGTCTACACCACACTTCGTCCTCTTTGGGCATGCCAACTAGGTCTGCCCGTGGGAAATGAGGGAGAGCAGACCCCTCAAAGTCCTCCAGCACCCACCGCCCACCGCCCCTGCCCACTCTCACCTTGTTCACAGTTCTCCACTGTTCCGTACTGAGCGAGCAGGCTGTCCAGGACCTAGGAGCACGAGAAGGGAGGAAGGCTGCTCTGAGCATCCCAGGAGCTAGCCCACCAGCCACTAGGCACCCCGCATCCCAAAGCACAAGTGGGGCGCAGGCTGAGCATCATTACCTGCTCAGTTTGCCCTTTCTGGGGCGCTAATGCCGGCGGTGACCTGTCGGGGTTTCTTTGCAGACATGGGCTGAAGCTCCAAGAGGACCTGGGTCCTCTTTAGAAAGAGACCTGGGCCACCTGGGGCCCAAAATCAACCTCTGCCACCGCTAAGTTTGGGGCTCAGGGAACACCCTTCCCACCTCCTTCACTGGAGGGACTAACATTGGTCGTCTTAGGTCAATGGTCGGCAAACCGCGGCTCGAGAGTCACATGTGGCTCTTTGGCCCCTTGAGTTTTTAGCAAAGGCCAGCTTAGGAGGACCCTAATTAAGTTAATAACAATGTACCTACCTATATAGTTTTAAGTTTAAAAAACTTGGCTCTCAAAATAAATTTCAATTGTTGTACTGTTGATATTTGGCTCTGTTGACTAAGGAGTTTGCCCACCACTGTGTCTTAAGGTCGAGACCCAGCCAACCTCCATCAGCACCCCTGGCCCAGCACCAACCACACCCCAAAGGACCTCCCCAGCCGGACTGTCTCTGCCAAACTCAGGCTGCCCCGGGCTTCCTCCACCACATGTGTCCGCCACCGCCGAGAGGGCCCATCACTTACTTCCCATCGCAGCTGGGGTGGAATATTTCGGATCTGAATTTTCCGGCTCCTGAAATTAGAGGGGACAGGATGAGTGACAGTTTGGAATGCTTCCGGGGACGGCGACTTTGCTGTTTTTTGTGTGTGTTTTTAAAAAATATATATTTTATTGATTTTTCCACAGAGAGGAAGAGAGAGGGATAGAGAGTTAGAAACATCGATGAGAGAGAATCATAGATCAGCTGCCTCCTGCACACCCCCTACTGGGAATGTGTCCGCAACCAAAGTACATGCCCTTGACCGGAATCAAACCTGGGACCTTTCAGTCTGCAGGCCAATGCTCTATCCACTGAGCCACTCGGGTTTCGGCGACTTTGCTGTTTTTAACCCTGTGCCAGGCTATCTCCCTACCTTCTACTCAACACCGAAGGCTTAGCGTCTACGGATGGTCCTCTTTGGGGAGAGAGATTTGGTGTGGAGATAACAACTGTTATCCCTGCTGCCAGACAATCAGCACCACGAGGGTAACATCATTCCCTAAAAATCTCATCTGCTTTGTCTCTCATCTACGTTCCCCAGTGAGAGACCTGAGTAACCATCCATAACCCCCCTACATTTCAGAAATATAAAGCCATCTAAGACACTCCTCATTAATCTGATCCTCGTTTACACAAAACAGGCAAAGTGCCTGGCCTCACGGGGTTCACAGTTTATTCGGGGAGACAGTTATGCAAACAAACAATATCAGGGTACGGTAATACCGCAGAAGTTAAGAGCTCTGTGCAGGTATAAATTCAAACCCCGGCTCCACTTCCTAGCACCGATCTTTAAAAGATTAAAAAAGAAAAAGAAAAAGATTATTTAACTCCGTTGGGGGCTTTGTTTGCTCCTTTGTAAAAACAGGGATAATGCCTATTCAGGGGGTGGTGTGCACGGTAATGTTAGACAAAGTTATAAAGAGCTTAGCAAAGGGCTTAGAGGAAGTTCGCAAAGTATACTATCGGATGCGTCTGTGAATACTGGAGTGGGGGTGAGTGGTTCACCCACACACAGCCCAGCATCCTGACCACCACCTTCCCTCCCTCTCCCTAGTGAACTCACTGCCTCCTCCCCATGTCCAAATGCCCCTTGAAAAGGTAATTCTCCCCGAGGAAGGCTTTCTTCAGGTTCAAGGCTGACTCCCAGGAGCGCTGGCTACCACCCAAATCGATGCCCTAATCCTCAGGCGTAAAACCTTCCAATTGACCTGCCCGCGTTGGTCAGTTGTCATTCCAGTCTTCGCCTATCCTTGGTCACAAAATCTTAGTTCAGGGACACAGTCCAGTAAAATCCTAGCGGTGTGAGGAAACACTGGTCCAGGAAGCAAGGAAGTCCAGTTCTAGCCCTCAGACCGCCCGGGACCGGGTGCTGGTCTGCCTGAGCCACTGACGCGCCGGCCTCAGATCCCGAAGCCTGTTTCTGACGAGCTGGGAGGAAGGAGCTGAACTCACGGCACCGAGGGAAGGAAGGGGTGCTGAGCTCCCACCACAGCCCTTCCAACGGGGCTCTGCCCGGGCAGCTCACCTGCCCCCCGCACCCCCGGGGGACCCCAAGTGTCTTCTGCTGTAAAACGGGGACAAAAGGGTCCCCGAGACTCTTCCAGCCCCGCGGCTGAGAGTGCACGGTCACGGATGACAGTTAAGGATGCCTCTCCTGGGGATGAAGTGACTTAGGGAGAAACGAGGGTGAGTGCTGAGGGGAATCTGAGCCCACGGCTGTCTGCTCTGGCTGGCTCCTGAGTCTGATCCGCAGAGCTCAGACTATATGGCAGGACAAACTATATGGAGGTCAGACTACATAGCAGGTAAAAAGAACGAGCATCAGACACAAGTCCCGTCCCAGGCCCTCAGTCCCACCCTCTTGTGATACCACGCTGGCCAAGAGGGAGAGGCTCGTTGGGCGGCCGGATGGACAGAGAAAACCCAGACCCCTTACAATGGAAGCCCAAGGGCTGGAGAACTGAGGGGGGGGGAGGATCGCACCTTGGGAGACTGAGAACACTGGTGGGGCTCACAGCCACGGCCCCAGCAAACCGCGCTCAGCTCGGAGGAACTCTCGGGAAGAAGGCAGTGGGTGGGGGTGGCCGCGGTCTGCCCAAAGCAGCCCCGGTGCGGAGTTCAGTCTGAATAGCTTTCAGATGGCCTCCTACTATTATCTCAGGTCAAAGGTCACCCCCCCCCCTACTTCAAACTCCCGGTTTTAGGGGCTTTCTCTTCAGGGTGGGGAAGGGTTGGAGAGGGGGGGCGGGGGTGAAACCAAATATCTGCTTGGGATGTTAATCCATATCCTGAAAGCAATGGCAGTCTGGAATGTGTGGAATGCTCCAGGAGAAGGGGGGAGGGGGAGGGCCATCCAACCAATGCAGGGAAAGGCGTACTGTGGCCGCCCACCCCGCTCACCCCTCGGGGGCACACACCAGTCCTCAGTCCTGGGAGCCAACGCCCCCTGCCCCCTGCAGGCCTCCAGCCGCCTTTCAGCCAGGCCCCCAACCCCGACACGAGGGGCCTTTGTCTTTAAGTCCCAGGCCCCGTCCTATAAAGCATGGCGCATGGCGCTGCCTAGCTTCCTAGTTTCTTCCCGGCCCGAAGCGCTTGGGGCGGCGGCGGAGGGAGCTGGCCTCTCCTCGGGCCGGGGTAACTCATTCCACCCGCAAACATTTGCCGCTGCAGCCGGGCCAGGGCCGCGTGCTGAGGGTTGGGGGTCCCGGGGGAAGCTAAGAGAGCCCTTCGTTCCCTCCTGCGGAAGATGGACAGACAGACGGGGCTTCTGGACGCTGAGAGCAGGGTGCCCACCGTGCCACGGAGCTCACCCCTGCCCCAGGCCCCGGGAGCCCGCCGGCGGCCAGGTAAGAGGCTGGTAAGAGGCAGGGAGGCAGGGCTGACCATGGGCAGCTCGAGTGACAATCAAGTAGCCGGTCTCCTGCGCTGGTGGGCAATGGTGGGCAGCAGCACGGCCCAGAGCCCGCCTCCCTGGACCACTGAGGGGACGCGCTCCGGCGCCCTGGGGGACCCACCGGGGCTGAGCGGTGAGTGCCTTAGCGCCGCAGATGTTAAACAGGCCAGAGCCCGGCCTGAACCCCAGCATCCGCTGCTCAGAAAAGGCAATAGAACTCCTAATGCTGGGAAACCACCACCCACCCACTCTCCCCACCCCTCTCCCCTGATAAACCTGCTGGAGAAAGAAAGAGGCCACCAGCCCAGGGGTAATTACTGCCCCTGTGCCCACAGCCGGTATCTCCTCCTGACCTCTGGGCCTGCCCTGACCTGCAGGGCAGCTCCGGGGCCCTGGGGCTGCTCCCCACACACAGAGCAGCCGGGGGACCCACCTCTCTAAAGCAGGAGACAGAGCAGGGGCCACGAGGGCCACGGGAACCAAGGAGCCCTTCTTCTCACGCCCAGGGCGGGTTCCAGGGGCGGCCAGAGAAGATTGCATCCATGCAATAGGAGTGAGTAGGAGATGCAGGAAGTGCAGGCGCTGGGCGCCTGCAAGCATGGCTGGCAGTGCTCCCTGGGCAGGAAGCTGCTGTCCTCACCCGGTCAGGAGTGTCCCTGGCAGGGAGAGCCTGATATCCCGTACCAGACTCTGAGACTACGCACCTCCTGTGAACCCCTCATTCCCGGTCCGTTTTGCCCACGGGGCTCCTGAGACTGGGGGGCCGAGTATCTTTGCCAAGTCACACAGCTGCCAAGAGCCACAGCCAGGATTTGAGCCCAAAGCTTGTCTCTTTCCAGGCTCTTTGCACTGTCCACTCTCCTCTGTCTTTTTAAAAAATGTTTTGTTTTGTTTTTTACTGATTTCAGAGAGGAAAGGAGAAAGATAGAAACATCAGTAATGAGAGAATCATTGATTGCTGCCTCCTGTACACCCCCTACTGGGGACTGAGCCCAAAACTCACGTATGTGCCTTCGACTGGAATCGAACCCGGGACCCTGCAGTCTGCAGGCCAAGGCTCTATTTACTGAGCCAAACCAGGTAGGGCTCCGCTGCCTTTTTGATGGCATTAAGGACACAGGCCTTTGCCAAAACGTAGCTGGGTCAGGCTTGAGGAACGTAAAATACTCGGAGTTCACACAACATGGTGAACAGGGGGCCTGCCGGGTGAGTGCTGCTCAAAACAACCCGCCTGTGTTTTCCAGAACATTCCCAGTTAGATAAAAAGCGAATCTATGGCATAGTGAACGCTGACTAGATATTTGATAATATTGGTAATTTTCTAAAAATCACAGCGATGGCTGAAACCGGTTTGGCTCAGTGGATAGAGTGTCGGCCTGCGGACTGAAGGGTCCCAGATTTGATTCCTGTCAAGGGCACATGCCTGGGTTGTGGTCTCGATCCCCAGTAGGAGGGGTACAGGAGGCACCCAATCAATGACTCTCATCGTTGATGTTTCTCTCTCTCTCCCTCTCTTCCTCACTGAAATAAAAATAAACAAAAGACCAGTGATGCTCCTGGCCAGGTAGGTCAGTTGGTTAGTGTCGCCCTGATGTGCCAAGGTTTCAAGTTTGATCCTCAACCAATGAGTACATAAATAAGTGGAACAACAAATCCACGTTTCTTTCTCTCCCATCTCCTCCTCTCTGAAACCGGTGATGCCCTGGCTGGTGCGGCTCAGGTGGCTGGGGCGTCATCCTGTCCACCAGAAGGTGGCGGGCTTGGTCCCGGTCAGGCCACATACCAGGCTGTGGGTTCTGTCCACATGGGGTGGGTCAGGGGAGGGTGTGCCAACAGATGTTTTTCTCTCTTCCTTTCTCTCTCTAAATATCAACTTAAAAAAGATGGTTTTTCAAAAAAAAAAAAAAAATCAGTGATTTTTAAAGTTCTTACATTTTAGAAATATGTATTTTAGAAATGTGTAATGAAATAATTACAGAAGAAATAGCATAACTAGGATTTGCCCCCAAAATAATCAGGGGAATAAAACAAAACTGTTTAGATATAAATTGATAATTTTTAAAGTTAGGTGATGGGTAGTAAGAGTTATTACATTATCCTCTCCACATTTTCAGGCCTTTTTAAAAAATATATATTTTATTGATATTTTACAGAGAGGGAGAGAGAGAGAGAGAGAGAGAGAGAGAGAGAGAGAGAGCTAGAAACGTCAATGAGAGAGAAACATTGACCAGCTGCCTCTGCACACCCCGATGTGCCCGCAACCAATGTACATGCCCCTGACCGGAATCGAACCTGGGACCCTTCAGTCCGCAGACCGACGCTCTACCACTGAGCCAAACCGGTTTCGGCAGGCCTTTTTTTTTTTTTTTTTAATAGTAAAAGAGTTGTTCTCTTAATTATTCTAGCCCACTTGATTTTGACGTCATTAAAGGTTCCACATTTTTTTGTGTGAATCCTTACCAAAGGATATTTTTTCCATTTTTAGAGAGTGGAAGAGAGGAGAGAGAAGAGGGAGAGAGAGAAAATCGATGTGAGAGGAAAACATCTATGGGCTGCCTCCCCAACTCAACCGGACTGGGGGCAGAACCCTCGCCCCCTTCGGAGCTCAGGTCGATGCTCTAACCGCAGAGCCGCGCTGGGCAGGGATGAAGGTTCCAAATGGAACCTTCTAGACCAGGGGTGGGCAAACTTTTTGACTCGAGGGCCACCATGGGTTCTTAAACTGGAGCGGAGGGCCGGAACCAAAGCAACCTGACCATGCTGGCACTCTCCTCTTGGGCTGCTGGTGAAGGAGCGGAGGGGAGAGCAAGAGAACCCTCCGCTCTTTCGGCTCCAAGGGCCGGATAGAACAGCCGAGCGGGCCGGATCCGACCCGCAGGCTGTAGTTTGCCCACGGCTGGGCTAGACTTATGAGGCTTTCCTACTGCATCCAGGCCCTGGTTAGACGCCTGCTGGGGGCAGGCAGAGTCTGAGGAGCAGCACGTAGGGGACCTTCTCACAAGGTCCAAAGGAACAGTGACTGTCCTGGGGGGTGGGAGGGCTGCCGACCCCCTCAGGGACTGCTCTTTTTCCAATCCTTATCCTTAGTAAACCTGCTCCGGCCTCTTCCCACCCCCAACCCCAGACAGGAAGGAGCCATCTTCAACCCCCCTCCCTGGAGGGAGGAGTTCCTTTAAACCAGGGCGGGGTGGCCAGCCAGGGGAGGATGGGGGCAGCGGGTTTGGGGAAACTTGTTTAGCTGGAGGCTCCAATCCCCAGAGGCTCCCATTGTGAGTCAGACCAGGACTTTTATCTCCACAGAGAGGGGGATTAAGCCAGGATCTCCAAATCAGACCCTTCACCTCCCCCCTCCCCCAGGCCGTGATTCCTGGGCCCAGTCGCTGTGGGGCCTTGGGCTAGTCCTCAGCTCTCTGGACCGGTTTCTTACGTCTGGGAAGAAAGGATAAGGATTAGTCAACTTCACAGGATCCTGGGTCCCCCTGATCCCCGGTTCACCTACATTCTTAAAGGGATTTCCTAATGGTCTATGTTAATCATCCTAACCTTTCTGCCCTAGCTGGTTTGCTCAGTGGGTAGAGCATCAGCCTGGGGATGAAGGGTCCCAGGTTTGATTCCCCTCAAGGGCACACGCCCAGGTTGCAGACTCATGCCCGGTACGGAGCGTGCAGGAGGCAGCTGATCAATGATTCTCTCTCATCATTGATGTTTCCTCTCTCCCTCTCCCTTCCTCTCTGAAATCAATAAAATATATATATATATTTTTTAAATTAACTCTAACCTTTCTTTTGAGACTTGGTTCCCATTAGAAAACGTGACCACTCTTGACCAGAAAAAGGCAAACATTTTTGCACACAATTTCAACATTTCGGGGGGGGTGGGGGTTAATGAAGACTTCGGAATCCTTTGTCAGAGCTACACATTCCACCCCATCCCCAGCGATGTGTCCAAGTCTCCGCTCAAACCAGCAGGGCTGCCGGGAAGAAACTAGCCCAAGGCAGTTAGGGAACCGAGCTGGACTGAGGTTGGGGGCTGCTGCTTAGACACTGGACACGAGGGAGCGACCGAGACGTTTCAAACCTGCAGAAACACGCCGGGCTCACGTAATTCTAACCATCGGTCAAAAAGCTCCGTCCCGGGGCTTTTCCCAAGGTTCCCGGGGGCCGCTGTGGAGGCACCCATGGCAGACTTCCTCGGCGCCTGCTCTGCCGGCCTGTGCTGTCCACGGGCAGCAGCCGCTGGTCAGGTGTCAGACTGAGCCCTGGAAAGGCGGCTGCCGTGACTGAGCAACTGGGTTTCCGTTCCGTGTAACTTGCACCGTTTATGTAACCTAGCCTTTTCATCTTCCAAGTTTATGAAATCTAAATTTCATAAGCAAATGTTCCCATGGAAAACTCAGCACATGGAACTGAGATGGGCTTTCGATGTAAAAGCAGGCACGCTGGAATTCCTAAGACTTAAGATCTAGTGCCCAGCCCCACGTAAAATGTACCGATTCCATGCTGAATCTTTTTATTTAATTTTAAAATTAATCCCTGAATTCATCTTTTCACGAATTGTCCCCTTTTTCTTTTTTAATGCTGCTATTAGGAGACATACGCTTACAAAGGTCCCCCGTTGCGTTTTTGTTTTGGATATTTTTTTCCGTTGATTTTTTCTTTTCTTTTAAGAGAATGGAAGTGAGAGGAAGAGACACGTGCAATCGAGGCACATGCCCTTGACTAGAATCAAACCCAGGACCCTTCAGTCTGCAGGCCAAAGCTCTACCCACTGAGCCATACCAGCGAGGGCTGCATTCCTCTTGGATGGGGGCGGGCACTGAGCCACCGTGCAGAGCCTACAGGGTCGCTGACCGGCGTGCCTCCTGTTCTCATGGGGTTTACAGTCCAGCAGGGGACCCCACTTAGGTTTGGAACGGGAGGAGACAAAGTTAACTGAGGCGTGGAGGGGGCTGCCCAGGGGATGGATCCCTGCAGAGTGAGTGGGTGATCCGACAACCAGAGTCGCAGGCGGCGGGCCCGGGGGGAGAAGCGCTCTCCCAAAGCCGGCTCCCTTCCCGGCCGCTTTTCCCGGCTGGAGGTCACACACAGGAGATGTCCCCCGGGTGCCAACCCGTGCCCTTTCCGTAAGATCACCATCGACCCAGCCCTCCCTCCCCACCCTGCCTCCTCCCTACAGGGGCGGAGAGGTGGCGAGAAGAAATAATTGTCCAAAGCTTCTGAAGGGGCGGACCTGGCACGCTCCAGGCATGGCAATCGCTGAGAAGGGAGGCGGGGCCGGGAGGGGAGAGGAGCTGGCCTGGTGCCCAGGGCTCCGTGCCAGGCTGATCCAGGGGCAGGCAGGGCGGCCAGACCGGCGGGCGGGCAGGTGGGCTGGTGAGCAGGGTTGGCGCTGGGAAAGAGAACATTGACCCACTGGAAGGTGTGGAGCCAGGCAGGGCAGTGCCACCCCCAAGGAGAGAGCCCGAGCACAGGAGGCACTTGAGGGCGGGGACGCTGCTGGAACGCGCCGGTGGTCCCGTCAACAAGCTCTCTGTAACGCACGTGGCACACATGCACTGCCCCTGCGGTGCGCCCTCCGGCACTGACGTCGGGGACCAGCAGGGGGAAAAGCACGTCCGCAGGAGACTCGGCTGAGCCCTATTCCCTCTCACTTGGAAGGTTCTTATACCTTTTTTTTTTTTATTTATTTAATAGAGGGAGGAAGGGAGAAACATCCCTTTCTTGTTCCACTTATTTATGCATCCGTTGGTTGATTCTTTTTTTTTTTTAATACATTTTTATTGATCTCAGAGAGGAAGGAAGAGGAAGAGACAGAAACACCCATGATGAGAGAGAATCGTGGGTCAGCTGCCTCCTGAAAGACCCGGGCAGGCGCCCTTGACTGGAATCGAACCGGGGACCCTTCAGGTCCTACGGGCTGACGCTCTATCCACTGAGCCACACCGGCGAGGGCCGCTGGTTGATTCTTGTATGCGTCCTGACCAGGGATTGAACCTGCCACCTTGGTGTACCAGGATGATGCTCTAACCAACCAGCTACAGGGCATCTGGTACCACAGTCAGTATGTCCCTGGTCTCCCTGGAGTCAGGACAGAGGACATTATCCCTGGGCTTCTGCGTGACCAAGGATGACCCCCTCTACACCTACACACACACACACACACACACACACACACACACACACACACCAGGTTCAGTTGAAGGGAGTAAGATTCAAACATCGAGGCAGGAGAGCTGTATGCGCCAAGCCTGAGATGGCCCCACACGGTCACTCTGATTTTACAGGTGGAGAAACTGAGGCTAAAGGAAAGGGAAGAAGGAACGTGGCATCGCTGAGGAAGGACCAGAACTCTGCCCTCCCCCCCTCCGATTAGTGGTTTATGCTCATCTCACCAACCTCTGCTCTCCCTGACGCGGAGCGTTGACACAGCGGAGTCTGCACGGCCCCGATGCCAGCAGCAGGAAAAGTGCCCATATTCTGTACGGCTAAGTGCGTGCCAACTGGCTTTTACTGCATGCGGCTCTAATTTGGGCACAGGATTTAACTTGCACAAGATCTAACTGCGCCATAATACGGCTGGATGACTGTCAGATTTGTCAGCGGGGGAAAGGGTAAACACTCGATCTCGCAAAATTTCCTCCGGGTTTGGCACCGGCAAGGAGGCGGCGGGGTGGCACCGCGCGGGGAGGTGCTCCCCGGTGTTCGCGAGCGAGCGAACCTCAAGAACGAGTACTTTGCCCGGTTCTCCCGTCTCGGAAATAGATGGTCTGACAAGAGCACACACACACACACACACACACACACACACACACACACCGTTTTTTCTCCCTTGCCCATCTGGGCAGCGCCGGAGGAAGCCAAAACAGAAGCTGAGTCAGTGGAGCTCCTTCCAGACAAATTCCAAGTCTGCCTGGGCCAAACGTCACTCCCTCCCCCTCCGCTGTGCTCTCTGCCTACACTCTCGCTCTTCACCTGGGCGGGAGCCGGCCACGGGGGCTCCACAATGGAAAGTGGGGGGAAAGAGAACGAGGGGGTGGGGGGGAGGCGTGGAGAAGAAGCCGTCAGGATAACCCGAGCACGCGGGGACAGAGAGACGGCCCCGCGTGCGCCGTGCAGCCCTCCCGGCCGGGGCAGGCCGCGGGTGGGGAAGGGTTCGCCGGTGGGTTTCCAGGAGCTGCCACTGCTCGCCACCTTCTCAAGCCGGCGGCGGCGGGAAGGTTCTGGGGTCTTCCCTGGGGCTGAGGGGGTTCCCAGCTCTGACTGAGGGAAAGGGGAAGGGGGGCTAGAAAGACCAGCCCCTGCCCCAGCCTCACCGGAGGGGCCGGCGTCGCTCTCGCCCCCGCCTCGGGGAGATGTCAGCATCGCTACAGAAAGCCCCAGAGCCAGGAGGCCTGGCGCTCCTGCGGCCCAGAGACCGGCTAAGGATGGCGCTGGCCCTCCGTGGGACACGCCTGCAAAGGGTCCAGTGTTTCCTTGGGGGGGGGGGGGCAGCTTGGAGAGCCAAGCTCAGGACAAGGGTCTTGAGGTGAAGATCTCAGAAGCAACGGTCCCCGCAATTCACAGTTGTGCAGAGAAAACTACTGAGATTTAGTTACTCTCGGAATCTCAGGTTCCCTGGGAAAGGATGAGGCCGGATCCCAGCGTTCGAGCAAAAATAATCACGCATTCTGTTCACGGAAAGGAGCCGGCCCTCCAACAGGAGGCCAGCCACCTCAGGAGACCCATCGTCTCCGCTTGGGCTGCCCGAGACCTGTGGGTGGTCAGAAACTTCGGGAAGCTGGCGTTTGCTTCTCCCCAGCGAGGTCGTTCCTCACCGGAGCAACGATCCCCGGCGGGGCTGCCCACCGGTCCTGGCCACCCCGGTCCTGGCCACCCCAGTGCTGTCCTGGCCACCCCAGTCCTGCCCACCCCAGTGCTGTCCTGGCCACCCCAGTGCTGCCCTGGCCGGGCCGGCAGCATCCCGCCCCCCCTGTGGAAGTCCCTCCCTCCCCCCATCCCGGCCCGGGATCCGTCTGGGACCACTAGTCTGGGACCACTAACGGTGCTGGTGTCGGCCATGCTCGGCCAGGAGCAGGGCAGGGCCCCTAACAGCCGCAGGCACCCACCGCGAGGGGCGCCACTTCCACTTTCCGGGGGAGCGGGCCGGGCAGGGGAACGGGGAGAGGTGGGGGGAGATGGGGGGAGGTGGCTGGAAGGGCGGCGGCAGCTGGGGGCGGGAGGGCCCTGGGCCGGCAACTGAGAGGCCGGAGCAGCTGGGCGGCCGGGCTGGCGTCGCCTGCGCCCACGTGGGCGGCCCTTCCCCAGCCGCTCACCTACCGCCCCCCGGCCGCTGGGTGGCCGGCTCCGCGGGGAGGGAGGGGCAGAGGGTGCCCCAGGCCCCCCCCCCCACCAGTCTAGAATGTCCTGCAGCAGACCCCCCCTGGGTACCCCGACTCTCCCCTCCCCGCCCAGGGGCCTCGGCTGCCCGCAGGGAGGGGAGGGGAGGGGAGGGGAGGGGAGGGGAGGGGAGGGGAGGGGAGGGGAGGGGAGGAGAGGGGACAGGCCGGGCTGCCGGGTGGGGGCGGGGTGGGGACCAGGACTTTGCCCTTTGTCTCTCTCTGCGGAGCCACCAGCCGAAACCCGACCCCATCAGCGGGCCAGGCAGCCAGCGAGGGGCAGGCTCCCCTCCGGCTTTAGCAAATCCAGACCCAGCCTCCCGGTGGTCCTGGGGGGAGGGAGGGGGTCTGTGGGGGAGGGAGGGTCGCGGCCCGCAGGCTTGGCAGGCCTGCAAGCGTTTAACAGTGGTCGCGGGGGCTGCCGCGGGGCTCGGGGCTGGGGGCTGGGAGCTGGGAGTGGAGGCGGCTTTCCTCAGGGACCTGGCCTCCCACTGGGAAGGCGGGCGGGCCTGGGAGCGCGGGGTGGGCCGGGATGGGGGCAGGAGCGGAGGGGCCACCCTCCCATACCCCGGGGCCTGCAGATAAAGGGCCTCCTCCCGGGGGCGCTCCGGGAGCCTCCGGGAGCTCCACCACCCCCACGAGGCCTCACCACCCCTGCGAAGGGTGCGTGGGGCATCTGTCCTGGGGCATCTGTCCTGGGGCATCTGTCCGAGGGTGAGAATCGCTTCCTTTTGCCTGCCCTTTGGGGGGTGTCATCCACTAGTGACACCCTTATGAACACCCCACACGTGCAAAGAACTCAGAGTTTCACAGAGTGCTGCTGCACACAGCCTTTTCCTGCCAACCTAGGACTATCTGAGCCTCTAACCCGGCGGCGGCGGATTCTTCCCCTGGCACGCCCTGAGAATGTTTAAAATGCAGATGCAGGGCCCGACCGGTCAGGGGCTCGACCGTCAAATGAGACAACAAAAATGGCAGCAGCCAAGGAGACACAAGAGCCACCCCGTGTGAATGAATAAAAAGTTATACACACTTTTTTGTCGGATGGGCAAAAAAATACAGATTTTTTTTTGGTGTGCCGCAGAATTCCAGTAATTAAGTCTGTGTGCCGTGAGACAAAATTTTTTTTAAAAAGCTGAACATCGCTGCCTCTAAACAACCACAGGAGATCAAGAATACTCTTATTTCCTTCCCGCAGGTAAAGGCACAGGCCCAGCGGGGTTAGGGGACTGGCCCAGGGTGACCCAGCCAACAAGTGTCCTTGTGCGAAGCCTGCGCCTGCTCGTCAAGAAAAAGAGTCAATGGGTTGGTTCTTGCTCCTCAAAAACATGTATGAACTATTAACATAAAAACATGTATGAACTATGAATCAGGATTCTGCAGGAATGTAACAAAGGAATGTCCCTCCCTGACCCCCCCCAACCCCCCTTTCCACCAACCTCCTATTTTCTCCAAAGTTGAACCCAAACAAAAACAAGGAGGTTTGGGGGGAGGGAGGGGGACCAGCCCGGGTTCCTAACAGAAGTGCTAGCGGCTGGAGCCTCATACAACCCAAAATACTTAGGCAGCTCAGTTCGTGGGGTTTCTGGAGAACTGAGATGAGGAAAGGAGATCCAGGAAAAGATATGGATCCTAGATTCCTACCGTCTGCACATGTGAGGAGAGAAGGGCCGAGACAGAAGTCTAACCCCACTCAAGTCCTTCTCCACGCGTGATTTCTTTCCAAGAGCAAAAATACCCCCAATGCCCATCTGAGCTACCCGGACGAAGAAAGAATCGCCTGGATTTCTTCAATGACTCAAGACTGCCCGAGAATCCCAGCAGTGGGAGAGAAACAGTGCAGGCAGGTATGAAACGGCCGAGGAGTAAGAAGATTCGGAGCGTGGAGAAGCCAGGGTGGGGCGTGTTTTTATTTGCCAACCTTATGCTACGGATGGAAAAAGCTCGAGATAAGAACCAGCTTCTCGCCGAAACCGGTTTGGCTCAGTGGATAGAGCGTCGGTCTGCGGACTGAAAGGTCCCGGGTTCGGTTCCGGTCAAGGGCATGTCCCTTGGTTGCGGGCACATCCCCAGTGGAGGAGGTGTGCAGGAGGCGGCTGATCGGTGATTCTCTCTCATCGATGTTTCTAGCTCTCTATCCCTCTCCCTTCCTCTCTGTAGAAAACCAATAAAATATATTTTAAAAAACAATCAACTTCTCAGAGCATTAGAGCTGTTCCCACCTTGCAGAGAGCGGAGCCGTGGGGGTGGAAAGGCCTGGGTGTAAACCTAAGGCTGCTACTGACATGGAATTTAATTGTAGATACACTCCTCAGGTATGGCTTCCACCACAGAGCTGCAGTCAGCTCCCCCTCCTACGGCACCAAGACCAATACCTCCCTCGTGAGGGCCCCGGACCCAGCCTGACCAGCCCTGACCAGCCCTGAGCAGCCCTGAGCAGACGCTGCATGATCGCTCCATGCTTGTAGAAGACGCTCGTCTTTCTCCACGTCACCTGGCACCGGGCTCCCGGCAAAGACAAGGCTCCGGAAAGGAAGTGAGCAGAAGCATCCGCCCCTCTGACCTGAGCCCTCTCCCACCGGCATGCCCGCCTCTCGACAATGCGCCCTCCTTCACCCAAGCCTCTGCTCCCTGCCCGTCCTCCAAACACAGCTTCGCCAACGCTTCCCTTCCCTCCGCCTTAGTTCCCCAGGGCGTGCGCCTCTCCCTTTACTACCGTCTCTGGGCCTCTGTCTCTGGGCCTCTGCTGTCCCACGGCTTTTCCCGGGTCTGAAGTGAAAGTACTCGCTGGAGGGCAGGGATTTTATCTCTTGCCTCTTTGGTGCAGCTTCTCCTCCCAACCCGAGTCCCTTCTCCACCTGGGAAAAGTCTCAATAATGCTCAATAAAAACGCAGAAATTAATACCTAATACAGAAAAGGGATTGGGCAAAGACTCCCATTTCATGTAGGATGAAGAGGTGATCGCTGTGTGGGAAACAGCTAAACTGGCCATAGTTTGCCCGCAGCCAGGGGAGAGGGACGGGGAGGCGTTCTTTCCCGGGTGCGGAGTTCGGGAGATGAAAGGAGGTGATGGTCGCACAACAAGGGGAAAGTTTTTAAGACCGCTGAACTGTACATTTGAATTTATTAGGACAGTAAACTTTATATATACTTTTTACACATTAAAAGTTACTTTTTAAATGCCAAGGATAAAATGAAAATTTTGAAAGCCTCTGGAGAAAAGTTATTTGATAAATTATATTTCTTTTTTATCTCCACCCTAAGACCAAGGTCTTTCCCTTGTTCCTCGTTGTGTTTGTAGTATCTGGCAGAGGGCTTGTCATGCAATAGTAGACCCTGAGTATAAAAATAAGTGGAGGGCCGTAGATAGAGCGTTGGTCTGCAGACTGAAGGGACCCACGTTCGATTCCGGTCAAGGGCATGTACCTTGGTTGCAGGCACATCCCCGGTGGGGGGTGTGCAGGAGGCAGCTGATCGATGATTCTCTCTCATCGATGTTTCTAACTCTCTACCCCTCTCTCTTCTGCTCTGTAAAAAAAATCAATAAAATATATATATATATATATATTTTTTTTTTTTTTTAATTGCTGGAGTGGACACTCCACCAGGAGTAAAGGGAATGCTCTGAACCCTGCTGCCTCCGCAGCCAGCGTCCCATTATGCCTGGTCCCTGCCCAGAACCCGCTAACTAGATGCAGCCACCAAGAGCCACGTACGTCTGTGAAGCATCATCTTCCCCCTCTAATTTAGGGTTCTGTCTCCAAATCCCACCAAAGCGACCGCTCCCCATTACAGCTGGACCTCTCCGCCCAGGCAGCTTCCAGACCTGGGGGAGGAAGTAGGATAAACATTTGTAGCTCTGAATAGACGTCCTCCACCCAACAGCCCCCACTTGGGTTCCTGTCTCCCCTCCTTTTCTCCTCCTCGGAGGACCTAACGGAAGGCTGGCGAGCCCCAAGCAATCCCAAAGCCAACCCAGAAAGACACGGATCATTCCGCAAGAGCTAACTGTAAAACCCTTTATAGTGACTGATTAAAGTCACAAACCAGTTAAATGGCCAAAAAAACCACATCCGATTGGAGCCCAGGCCCTCCCCACCCCACTAACGAAGGTCCAATCCCCCCCCCTGGACGGAGATGTCGGAAGGGCTTGTGGGGACGTGCATGTGTGTGTGCACCCTTGGAGCAGCGAGGGCTGAAGAGAGGAAGTGGACATGAAGGTTCCAGGCCAGGGGGCCAGGGGGAGACCTCGAAGATACTGTGGCTTTACCTCCAGCACCCCACCAGGGAACAGGGAACAATGTATGCTTTCACTTCCTGGCCACCCAGGGATCCCCAACTCCAGAATGCCTGTTTGGTTAGTTTGCCAAGAGCAGAACATGAAGGCAACATCTCCCACCAAGGGGGAAAGCGCTCCCGTGTGCTCTTCCCTCAGACCCTCTCCATCCTGGATTCTTACCACACGCACCTCGCCTGCAGAGTTAGGGTGGTTCGCCTCCCACCAATGTCACTCCATACATGCACCTTAGACCGTGGCCCCAAACTACGGTGACACTGCAGCAGGAACCCAGCCTGGGATCAGGCCATCAACAATAAACAGATACAGAGCCCCTTTCCCTAAGGAGCCATCGGCAGCCTCCCCACCACGCTTGCCCATCTCTCCCAGGGAAGAGGCAGAGCGTACAGGGAGTTATCAGAACAACAACCCACACACACAAATCCCCTTCGCGAAGCCCATCCCTCATTGTCCCATACACTCATACAAAATGTGTGCCAAATCCACCCAGGTTATACGTCAGCAGCCTCAGATAGCTGCCCCACGCTGCAACACAGCCCAGAAGCGGGCAGGGGACCCCATCTAACACAAATGCCAATCCCTCGTGTGTAACAGGCCGTCCACAGCCCAGACATGGACACTCGAGGAGGTTCCGTAACTTTCCCAGCTTCCCCATCAACACCGGGCTCCAAAGCTCTTGCTTTTAAACACGTAACTCGCCTGGGAGACCTCTCCTGCACTGTCCTGTAGAGCAGTGTTTCCCAGACTTTTGACATATGTGGACCCCTTCTATAATTTTCGTAACGCTGAGTACCCTTCGTCCAAAAAAAAAAAAAAAAGGATGTATTTTAATAACAATCAAAATATATTTATTTTTTTATTTTTTTGGTACATACACAAAATAATAAGAAATGAAAAATAAAATTATTCATAATAAAATATAAGTAAAAGTTATACTATAAATAACATTTATTTGCACACTGGACCATGTCACGCCTCACAAGACTGTCTTGACTTGACTCATGAGAACGTAGAATTAGGCGCAGCTAAGCACGGTGCGGTGCATATCCCCACCAAACTCCGGTGCAACGTGTACCCCCACCGAACTCTTCCCGTGCCCCTGGGGGTACGCGTACCACACTTTGGGAAACACTGCTGTAGAGGACGAGGGAGGGAGACTCTGACCTCACACCGCTTCCTCCCATCTTGAGCCTCCAGCATTCTGAAAGCGTCTTCCCCTGCTCCTGTCGCCAAAGAACTCAGCACACCCCACAAACCATCTCAACACATAACAATTTTTGTTAATTTCTGAATTTTCTGATTTCTCTTCTTAAAGATTCTGTCTATTCCCCATCGACTAAGCTAAACTACCCCAACCAAATCTCACCTTTCAAGTGGTCAAAAACATCTGGATAAAGGACTAGATTTTTTTTTTTTAAATATATATATTTTATTGATATTTTACAGAGAGGAAGGGAGAGGGATAGAGAGCTAGAAACGTCGATGAGAGAGAAACATCGACCAGCCGCCTCTTGCACACCCCCGGGTGTGCCTGCAACCAATGTACATGCCCTTGACCGGAATCGAACCCGGGACCTTTTAGTCCGCAGACTGACGCTCTACCACTGAGCCAAACCGGTTTCGGCAAAGGACTAGATTTTTTGTTTTTGTTTTCCTTAATCCTCTTTTCCTAAGGAAATGTTCAGATTGACTAGAATCCATGGAACAAACAGAGTAGAGAGGAAAACAAAAAAAATCTAGTCCTTTATCCAGACCCTCCAATTGCCCTGCCTCCTCTCTAAGAGTGATTTTCCCCACAATTTCTCCCCTGAACTATGAGCAAAATCCCCTCCCATTCTGACAGGTCTCCTGGACGCCTGGAGCCACCCAAATGCCACTCTATCTAATAATCAGACTTGTCCTGAGGGGTCTTGAAGCTATCTGGACACCCCAGTCAAGAATTCTTTCATCATCCAGCTCCGATCTCTGCTCCATTCAAAAGCAGCCTCCGGTGATCAGCCCGCTGCCCCCTCGGTCCGGCCAGAAACACACCCGGAGGGCCGGACCCTGCCGTCAGACCGCATTGCTGACATCGCTCGTGTGCGTACAGTTACAGTTCAGTGTTTTGCAATCGGGTTTTCTCCAACTCTGTGATTTACCCTTAATCCGCACACATTCTATTTCAGCAGCCTTTGTGTGAGGTGACGCCTGTTTAAGCCTGTTCCTTCAGCCTCCACTATTCCCGGCCGGCCCGCTGTGCTGCAAAGGTAAGAAGCAGGTCGGACGAACAGCTGGTTGGCCCTGCTTTCTCAATGCTAGGATGACCCCTTCCACACACAGGAGTAGTCTCTGCCCTGGCCCGTGTGGCTCAGTGGTGAGAGTGAGGTTCATGGACCAGAGAGTCTTGGGTTTAGATTCCCAGCTGAGGACGCTACCTCGGTTGTAGGTTCATTTCCTGCTCAGTTAGGAGGCAACCAAGCTATTGTGTCATCTTCTCTCCCTCCCCCCACCCCCCTTTCCAAAAATGAATGGGGGGAAATATCCTTGGGTACGGATTTTTTCTTTTATAAAAAATTTTTTTCCTTGACTTCAGTGGGAAGGGAGGAGGAGACAGAAACATCAATGATGAGAATCATTGATCGGCTGCCTCCTGCGGGCCCCCTAGTGTGAACGGAGCCTGCCACCCGGGCCTGAGCCCTTGACTGGAATCGAACTTGGGACCCTTGGGTCCACAGGCTAGCGCTCCATCCATTGAGCCAAACCAGCCAGGGCTTTTCTTTTTTTTTTTTTTAATATATATATTTTATTGATATTTTACAGAGAGGAAGGGAGAGAGATAGAGAGCTAGAAACGTCGATGAGAGAGAAACATCGACCAGCTGCCTCCTGCCTCCTGCCTCCTGCACACCCACCAATGTACATGCCCCCGACCGGAATCGAACCCGGGACCCTTCAGTCCGCAGACCAATGCTCTATCCACTGAGCCAAACCGGTTTCGGCCAGCCAGGGCTTTTCAACAAAATCTGAGGAGAACGTGCAAGTTCTGGCGGAATGGAGCCAGCCTGCTGGGGACGGACCTGCTGGCAACATCTCCTGATCGCCGCCCGCTCCTGCAGGATCGTTTCTAGACAAATCAAACTTTTTATCAGTCACCGAATAAGCATCCTTTCCCGAGTCCATGCTTTTTGAGGAGAGACCTTTTCTTACTTTGTTCTGACAAGCATTTCCGAAGGTGTGAGCAGGGAGAGGGAATGCGCTGGGCACAGGGCACGGGTGGAAATGGTGCCGATGTCATACCACCCGGAGCCGATGGCGGCCGAGACCCTGAGCAGAGCGGCCGCAGCCTGGCCAGTGGCCTGCCTTTTACAACAGGAACACACACACACACACACACACACACACACACAACCTCGGGTTACTCTTACTTCTTTTGCCTCGGTTACATGGAGACAGTCCAGGGGCTGGAGGTTACAGGTCTGACAGTTAACTCTTCCAGGTCCCAATGCCCCAGGCGAAGGTGCCTCCATTTTCTCCCCCCCTCCTCTGCTTCTCCCTCCATCCGTCCTCTCCCCCTTCCTTTCCCCCCTTCCTTTCCGTCACCCAGCGGTGGTCCCAAGAACAGCGCCCTGAGGCCAGGGAACAGCCCCCAGCACGTGGGCGAGGCTGGGGTGTGGGGCGCTGGCAGGCTGGGGTCTCGGGGACCCGGGGAAGGAAGCCCTCCTGGGAGACCCAGGCGGGGACTTGTTCAGAGGAGGAAGGCGGCGGCCCCGGCCCGAGCCGGCAGGGATTGGGGGGCTGGGGCTGGGGGCCGGGAGGTCGGGGGGCGGGGGGGGGGGCTGTAGGGTTGGGGCTGTGAGGCCGGGGGGCTGTAGGGCTGGGGCTGGGCGGGCGGAGGCGTTAGTTAGGGCGGCGGCGGGCGGGCTCTCCAGGAAGAGGCGCCGCGGACGTTCTCCGCCTTTGAAAAGGGGAAGGGAAGGCAGGCAAAGTCCGAGAGCAAAAACCAGCCGTGCCCGGGGCTGAGCCCCCGCGCTGTCCGCTAACCCCGGCGCCCCAGCCCCCGCAGCCGCCCCGCTCCGCTCCCCAAAGGGAAGCGGGGACCCCCGCCCCCGCCCCCGCCCCCGCCCCTCCGTCTGGAATTCCAGCCCAGGACCCGCTCCCCGCCCCGCCGGCTCCCCTCCTCCCCCTCCTCCCCTCCTCCCCCTCCCCGCGCTCCCAGCCCCCAGGCTGAGCCGCACTTTCTGGAAGGCATTAGCCACATTTCAAGAATCCTTTGCAGAGGATGGAGGGAGGACAGGACCAAATGGAAATTCTACAAGCTGGCAAAATGCATGTTTTTCAAACGCCTTTGGTCCATACGTTTATTCTAAGGACAAACACCACCACCACTGCTGGCCCCTCACACAAAGATTAACGGAGGTATAAGCAATACATGCATCTCTCCAACACAAACCCCAAACTCCAACAAGTAACACTCGCTGGTCCTCCTCTTACCTCAACTGAACAGATCTGGATTTGTGGGTTTTTTTCCCTTCAGCGTTTCAAAATTGTACACTCCCTAGCCTGTCTTTGTCAACCAGCTATTACACATTCGAGTCTAGAATAAATGAATTCAAAACCAAGCCTTAAAAGTACCCAAACACATAAAATAGATTCAAATGACATGTATTAAGGTAATTTTAAAAGATTAGAGAGAGAGGCTCAGACCTTTGAATCAAAATTCTCCCGATGGCGAATGCCATGTATTTCATCTCTGAAACGTAATTATGAGAATGTTTTGCTCTTTTCCAACCAAAAGCTGTGCCATTAAAACTTATACATTTGGGAGAGTTAACTATACTTTGAATAAATTAGTGACGGGAATTACAATTCTTCCCCCTCCTTTTTACTCAAAAGTTCTCCCAGCTGGGAAACCACTGGAATAAAATTTCATCTTTCTCCTTTGAATTAGAAAAAAAAATAAAGGGTTCTGGAAACGTATAACTCTTTCAAAGGATTGTCAAATACCGCAGTCCTTAGGAAAAAGTCATCTTGAAATACCGAGGACTTAAATAACAAGTTAAGGGTTTCGCTAGCAGGGAAGGGCATTGAATTTTTAGGGATTTGTTAAGTTCCCTTTCTAGGTGGAAATAAAAAATGGGGAAGGTAAACTGTTTTCCACCTTTCCTCCAAATAATGCAGGGGAAAAAATTTTAAATCAACCATTTTAAAACTTACTTAAAGCCCCCAAAAACTTAACCTTCATAAGAAAACCTCTGTACAGTTTATGCCACTTTTAGTGGCATAAACTGTTTCTCCTTTACACAGCCTTCTTGAATACATATTTGCTGAAAGACACATTGACAACTACAACCACGACAGCCAAACCCTCCCCCACTCTAGTACTTTTTACCCTTTTTTTTTTTTTGCTTTTTAAAAAGACACTGTTTCTTAACCCCCTTTATAATTCATTTTCAGTCCCTCAGAACAAAATTCTCAAAAGGCATACAGATTTCTGAAGGCAAACATTTTTGCCTGCTTTGAAAACATTTAGTGACCCAATTATTTCTTCAGAAGCTTCACAGATCACTTAAGATTAATAATAATATTTTTTGGCCATTTATAAGACATCCTTTTTGCAGGGATTTTTTAAAGCTGCCGACTTGAGAAGATTAAACTGTAAAATCAGAATTAAATGTGAACACTTTCTCTTCTAAGAGTTCTCACACTTAAAAGCTGAGACCAATCCCTGTATGTTGTTTTTTTAAATAGTTGGAAATTCAAGGGAAAGTGTTAGCCCACCCCATTTTAAGACAACTTAAAGAGCCACCATGAATCTGCCTAAGGAAATCAAATCTTAAACTAGAACACGATTCAATTGAGAAAAATGCAGCACCTCTCTCATTGATTAAATGACAACACCTTTTATTTGGATGACACCAGTTGACAGTAGGTAGGTAAGCTATGTTTAGGCCAGATTGGCCCAAGGCTCACACAGTGGCGAATGAAACAAAGTTTAATTCCCTTAAAAAGCAAGCCCTTTCCCAAAATAAACAAGTCTCGCTGAGATGTACCCCTTTACCTTAACTACTCTTGGGTCTCAAAATAAAACACAAATACAAACCCTCTCCCGCAGCTGTTTTTAAAATGCTTTTGGTTTTAGTCCTTTGTCCTAATATTTGAGAGCGAATATATACAGATTCTCAACAAAAAGCCGAAACTGTTGGCCAAAATTCCAACACTAAGAGGGTGTTAGAAGCACTCAGCTTTTCGGTTCAAATGTCCATAATCTCCAATAAATCTACTGTATCTCAGAGAAATTGGTCACCCATGTAAAAATTTCAACTTTGTTCTCAGTTTAAATGTATAATGTCCAGCCTCTGGGGTTCTTAAAAAATATACAAATTTTATGTATCGGATAAAGTCAGAATAAAATATATTAATACTTCAAAATCAGGGTTGTTCAGAGGTTAACTGCTGTAATAATATCATCTTGTTTGACTTCCTCCTCTAAAAAAACAACAAAAACCAGGACCATTTATAGTTCACTAGGTTTTTATGAAAACCTTAGAAATGTTTAAAGTCATAATTAATTCATTGGGAACGGAGCACATCAAGAATTCTCTTCTATTTTAAACAGCAAAAACACTAGAGTATATATACACATATATATGCACAGTTGTTCATTTTGCTTAAAATATTAGCCAGTGAATTAAGTAGCTCCTTTTTATATACAACCATGAGTGAAAAAGCCAGTTAACCATCCAACTGAAAAAATACTTTTCAGACGGACTGAAAAAACACATACCACAACACGCTTCCCAAAGAACACAACATGATAAGAGCATTCTGACTTCACGAAAACAAACTTTCCTCTTTCAAATCCTAAAACTTCAAAAATGGATTCACTCTAAGTGCCTTTTCACCACCACACGAAAAAAAAAGGAAAATAATACACAACTGACTCCATGTTTGTGCTCACACATTATTTCAGGAAGAGAACACACAAAAAGACCACATTTAACTCGGATGAGGAAAGGCAGATTTTGTACCCACTCTTCTCACAAACCCACCCCTTCCCACCTCAAAAGAGCCCCCAGCGATGCATTTTGGAGGGAACACGGAGCTTAAAAATGGCTTGAAAGCAAGCAGATGGCTTAGGGGAACAGAGATCCATAAATACAGAGCACCATGAAAATTAAAATATAAATGTTTTGGGTTCCATTTCATCACATTTTGCTATTTCTCCTGCTTTCCAATTCATTCCCTTTAAAATGTAAGCCATGCTGAAGAGCGGAAGAAAAAAAAAATTCCCACGTATTTTGGCATTCCAGTTGTTCTGGAAACTTCTCATCAACGCGTCTCAAACATTCAGCGTTCGATTCCAATGCCCACAACCTTCTCACTAAATCTACGTATGATTTAGTGATGATTTAGTGTATGGTTTCTCTACCATTCCCATAGCCCAGAAATGTTTCCAAAAAATGATTAAGGCTTTTTTCCTTCCGTCCTCCCCATTTGATGACCTCGCTGTCCTAACTCCGGCTGCCTTTCCAGCAACAGAGTGCTCCCAGCACTGGAGGTTGACTCACAAACTCCGTACACATAGTTACAAGTCACATTGATCCTCCACGGATACAATGGTTCCAAGTTATTTCAATATCTCAGGCTAAATCACAGAGCGGCTTGTTCCTGGGGTTGAGACTTTCTAGATCTCTTAACCTCCTTCCAAAAGAGCACAGCCCCCCACCTCTACCCCCCACCCGGAGAGGGCCCCGGAGTCTCCCGGGGAAAGGAGAGGAGGGGGGCAGGGAAAGAATCAGAGGTTTGCTGGGGGCCCCGACGTGGACAGAAGTGCACTGTCAACATGTTTCCAGTCAGATTTCGGAGAGCAGCAAGACTCTGCCCTTACACTTCCCGGCCAGAGTGCAATGAAAAATCTGAACCCCACCGTGAATGAGAGGTGGGGGGCAACGCACAGAACTGACCCACTCTGCCGAAGTGAGGACAGAATGGTCCTGACACACACAGACACACACACACATACACACACACACATACACACACACACACACACACACACACACGCATACACACACACACACACACGCATACACACACACACACACACATACACACACACACACGCATACACACACACACACACGCGCATACACACACACACACGCTCCATTCATCCAGGGCGTTCTAGGAGACCCTCCAAAGAGCCCCAGCTCACAGCCTGAAGACAAAGCTCTCACCCCAGATGGTCCCCTTGTAACAATGGGCTGAAGGGGGGGTTGGGGGGGGGGTCCGCGCTCCGAAAGGATTGTTCGGCCAAAAGTACTATATTCTGTGCAAAACCCACTTGAGATGGGAGGACGTGGGGCGTGAGGGGCTAGGACAGGAGGTCTGTGTGGAAAAAACACACCAATGCCCCTGCCTGTTGCAGAAATATAAATATAGCACAAGCCTAAAGAAAATTATTGGGGGGTGGGGGCGCCCCGGAACTCCTTCCACTCCCCATAGGGAATGGAAGGGGCCGTGCCCCCCCCACAAGTCTCTTAAGAATTAGGGGGGGGGGGGGAGTTTGAGGCCTGCTAGGAAGCTGCAGAAACGCCGAGTCTAAACTCTTCAAGGTTTTCCGCTTCCCCACAAAAAAAATGGCCCCGCACGCCTCGAACAAACCCAGGGTTTCTCCCCATCGACCCCCCGCCCCCCCTTTTCCTTCTCCAGGACCGTCTCCGGCCACCCGGCCCCGGCTTACTCTCTTTTACAAGCTGTAAACCACCCATTACAAGATCTCGGCCAATCTTCTCTCCCTGCCCCCAACATCCGGAGTTGGGGGTGGAAAGGCCAGCAATGGGTTTCTTCCACTGGAGACACCACGGACCCCCCTGAACTCGGCTTCCCCGAGCCCTTAAGCTGCCCTCCCCCCCAAAAAAAAATAAAAACTAGAGCGCTTCCCTACCTTTGTTTTTTGGGGACCGAGTGTTCAATCTCTAGGCGTTTTCCCTGCAGTTCTACTTTCCCTAAAGATTTAAAAAATAAGAAATATATATAAGAGCTTGAAGGGGGGAAGAGGGGGAGACGCCAGGGGAACTCGGGGGTCACCGGGGTTGGGGGCCTCCCTAGGAATCCCGGCAGCGGCTTCGCGGCCGGACCCGAGAGGTGGCCCTGGGAATGGTGGCGCCTGCGAATCTCACGATTGCCTTCTTCATTTTGGTTTGTGCTGTTCCCCCCCGAGGCCGGGGGGCCTGGGAGCTCGGGGTTCGGGGGGAGCGAGGGCGCCGGAGCGGGCGGGCCGCCGGCGGGGCCCCCAGACGCGGGAGAAGGGGCCCAAAGAGGACGCCCGCGGCTCCCGGGTGCGTTTTGGGGAGGTGGGGGGTGCGGAACGAAACTTTATTTTCCCGTCGAGCCCAGGAGGGGGGCTCCGGGCGGCGGGACGGTCACCTGTCGGGCCGGTCGGGGTGGGGGGCCCGGGGCCCGCGGGGAGGGTCGGCGGGGAGGGTCCCCGGCGCCGGGCCGCGCGGCTCGGGAAGCAGCATGGCGACCCGCCGCCGCGCCAACGCCGCTCGCGCCCCGCGTCCAAACCAAAATGGCTCGAGCCCCGAGGCCCGGGCGGGAGGCAGGACCCCGGCCCTCGGACCCCGCTCGAGGGCTCCCGCGCCCAAGGGCGCCCGGGAGACGGAGCCCGGAGCGGGGCCCCCGGGCCGCCAGGAAAGGCCTCGGGCGCCGGGTGGGGGCCGCGCGCCGGGCGCGGGCGGGGAGGGGCCGCGGGGAACGAGCGCCCGGGCCGGCGGCCTCAGGGCGCCCCCCACTCCCGTCGGCGGGCAGGGTATGGGGGACCCCCTTCCCCAACTCTCCCGGGGCTGGAGGGGGAGAGGAAGCCCCGGGTGTTCCCGCACGCGGCGGAGATGGTGGGGGTGGGCTGGAGGGGCGTCGAGGGTGGAGGGCGCGGGCCGGGGCCGGGGAGGGGGCGCCGGGGCGCGGGGGCCGGGGAGGGGCGCGGGGCCGCGGCGGGCGGCGGGCCGCTCACCGGAGAAAGTTTCGATGGCCTTCATCGCCCAGTGCTCGTCGGGGCAGTCCACGAAGGCGTAGCCGGACTTGACGAGGAACTGGCCGCTGTAGGAGATCTTGTGCTCGGCGAACACTTTCTCCAGGTCGGCGGGCGTCACGCTCTCGTTGAGGTTGCCGATGTAGAGCTTGTTCATGGTGGCGGCGCCGGCGGGAGCGCTCCCCGCGAGGCCGGGCGGCGGCGAAGGCGGGCGGCGGGCGGCGGGCGGCGGGCGGCGGGCGGGCCTCCTAGGCCGAGGGGCCGCAAACTTTCGGGGCTCCCACCCCGGGGGCGGCGGGGGCGCGGGGCGCGGGGGGCGCGGGGCGCGGGGAGCTGGGGACGGGCCCGCGGCGCGACTCCTTCCCTCCGGCCGGGTCCCCTCCGCGCGCGCTGGCGTGTCACGTTGCTCCGCGGCCGCCCTGGCGCCGCCTCTAAATAAAATCGACCAGGAAAAAAAAAAAAAATGGAGCGAGGAGGGAAAGAGAAAAAAAAAAAAAAAGAGGCGAAGCCACGTGGTGAGAGCCCCCACCCACCCACCCACCCACCCGCAGGGGGAGACCCCCGACGCCTCTGGGCCCCGGCGCCCTCCGGCCCGGCCCGGCCCACCCAGCTCCCGCCCCGGGGGGACCCCCAGCTCACCCCGAGTCCCGGGGCGGGTGGGGTGGGGTTCCTGAGGCCCCGCGAGCCCCCTCCTCCCCCTCCTCCTCCGCCTCCTCCTCCTCCTCCTCCGCCTCCGCCTCCTCCTCCTCCCCCTCCCCCTCCTCCTTTCCCTCCCCCTCCTCCTCCTCCTCCCCCTCCTCCGCAAGAATCTGGCCCCGAGGGAGGCGCCCCGCCCCCGCCCTCCCCTCCCCCTCCCCCTCCCCGGCCGGCGGGGGAAGGGGGCGGCCCAGAAGGTCCCCCTCTTTCTATGTAAAATGCACGTTTATTTTTTTTTCTTTAATTCGTGGGGGGCCGGGGGGAGCCTGCCCACCCTACCCAGGTTAGCCGCTGCCGACTGACAGGCGGGGGGCGGCGGAGACAAAGGGAAGCGAGGGCCCGGGGGTCTGGGGAGGGGTCGGCGAGCTGGTGGTTCCGAACGGAAAGGCGCCTTTCCCGGGGCGGGCGCGTGGGAGGGGGTCCCGGCCTCCCGGCGCAGCCCGCGGGGACCCGGGGCCGGGGGGACCGGGGGGCCGGGAGTGGGGAGGGGGCCCCCCGGGAACCGGGTCTCGGGATTCCCACGGGAGGAAGGGCGGCTGGCTCCGGGGCTCGGCGGCGGAGCGGGAAGGTCCGGGGGGTCCTGGGAGCGCGCGGCTCCGGCCCAGGATGACCCCGGGGAGGGGGAGGGGGGAGGAGGGGGAGGAGAGGGAGGCCTCAGGGAGGGGGGGCCGGGTGCGGGTCCGAGCCGTCCCCCCCCCTCCCGCCCCGCCGCGGGGACCGACAGGTGGAGCCCCCTCCGCCGCTCCACCCGGGCGGCGGCGGCCCGGAGTCGGGGGGCCTCGGAACTTTGTTCGGGGCGCAGGGTGGGGACCGGGCGGGAAGGCGGGAGAGGGGCCGAGCGCGAGGCCCCGCCCCGTCCCCAGGTCAGGCCGGGGGAGGGCGATTTCCGCTCGGCGGCGGGGGGCGGGGGCTCGGGAGGGAGGGAGGGGAGGGGAAGAGAGGGAGGGAGAGAGGGGGCCCCGCCCTGGCCCCTTCCCCGCCTCGGACCAACTCCGCTCCGGATCCTGCGGCCCCGGGTCCGGGGCCCGGCCGGCCTGGGCGGGGGCGGCACGTGGGCGGTCGCACCGGCTGGGCGCGGGGAGGGGGCGCCCCGGGGTGCGGAGCGGGCCCGGCCGGCGGGCTTCGGGGGGCGGCGGGGACGCGGCGCGGGGGGCCCCGCGGAGCCCCGGACCGGGGACGCGGGGAGGGGCCCCCGGGAGGGCCCGGGGCCCGCGGGGCCGAGCGGAAGCCCGGTGGGCGCGGGGGGACCGGCGCTCCTGCCGGGCCGCGGGCGGGCGAGGGCAGGTGAGGGGGGTCAGGCTCCCGGCCCGGCCCCGACCCCATTGTCTCCGGGGCCCGCGGCCCGGGCGGCTCCGCAGCACGTGCTGGCGGCCCCGCGCCGGACGCCGGGGTCCCCCGATCCCGGTCCTGGTCCGCGGGCCGCCCCCCACCTCCCGCCGGTCCGGAGAGGACGGCCCCCCACACCCTCCGGGCCCCCCGAAAACAGACGGGGCTTGGCGTGGGGGCGGGGAGGGCTCCCGACTCCGATTCTGTCTCCACCTTCAAAGCCCACCGGCCAAATTCGCGTTTTGTTCTAGCCCGGCCACGTGTTTGTCGCGTATTTGTCTCTGCGGGTTTTGGGGGGTCTTTTCCCCCCCTTTCCGCGGGGCAACAGGAACCGAAACGCTGCAAGCTGTCAGCCGCCGCGGGAGGAAGACCCCCGCCCGAGGAGTGGGGCGGCGTGTGTACCCCACCCTTCCCCCCGAGTCTGCTGAGCTCCTGACCATGAACATAATTTTTTTTAATAAAAAAAAAGAGAGAGAGCTGGAATCGATGCCTGCCACATAGTAGGCACTCAATAAAGTTTTAATGAAAAACGAACTAACACAAACTGCAGGGCAGAGAGAGCCCAAGGGGTGAGGAGCCCGGGGGAAAACAAACGGTCCGGCCGGAGTCGGTGGGTGCTGCCCGGGGACCCTCTCGGGGGGTGGGGGGTGGGGTGGGTGCTCCTGAAAGGGCCAAAAGATCGCCTCGGGAAGGCTGTGGGGTTCCTTGGCCTTTCCCTAAATGGGAACCCCTTCCAACTCTACTATTGGGGCGCCCCACTCCCCAGAAAGTGCTCCTTTCCTTCGTTTAATTGAAAAGGCATTACTGGCCGCACCTCGGGTTTTCTCCCCGGGGACACAGCCACCGCTCCGCCGCTTTATCCTGACACCAAAGCCAGCGACACCCCACAAAAACCGCCCCCCTCCGGACCTCCCAGCGCCTGTAAAGTGCAGCCCACCCTCTCCCCTCCCAGCTTAAAAGGAAAACAACGTTTTTTTTAAAGTGATAATTCCGTTCACTTTTAGGGGGTGGTGTGTGTGTGTGTGTGTGTGTGTGTGTGTGTGTGTGTGTGTTTTTCCCCCATTTGAAGAAACCTATTACAAGTCTACATGTGAGCTGAAGTTGGCTCTTAAAACGGCCGCAGAGGAGAAAATGACGAGTTCTTCAAATTGTACCGACCACTGCTAAATTGAAACTGAATTTTTTTTTTTAATCAGCTGTTTCACTGAATCCTAATCCTCCCACCCCACCCCCCTCACCGGGGTCTTCTGTGATGGCCAGAGTCTGCAAGCACAGAGAGCGGACAGCTGGGGTGGGAGGCAGGGTTTAGCCCCCCCAAATCAGTTTTGCCTCAGTGACCTGGCTATTTTGGGCTGAGGTTGGGGAGATGGAGTGATGTGGGTCGGTGCTCCATTTCTCCCCTCCGAGTGAGCCCAGCACTAAAATTAACCCGAGAGAAGGGTTATTTCTTGTCAAACTCGCATTCCTGCGTTAGGGAGAAAAATGGGCAGGCTTGGGACTCCATAATGTATCCTCCTCCTTTTCTTTGGCTTGATTTTAATATTAAAGACAAGTAATAAACATTGTGTTTGTTTTCTTTTTTTTTTTTCTCTACACAGCTTCTTTGGACAAGATTAACATGCAGTTCAGAGTTACATTTAATTTGTGAGGGTTAGCTGCAGGATACATTATTTTATTGAATAATAATGTATACAATTTAATGCTGATAGATTAATTTAAAAAGGTAGCTAATGCCATTCTTATCAATGTTAAAATTATGATTATTGTATTTGTTCTCTCCCATTTTTCCCAGAGAAATGTTTGGTCCACTTACAGAATTCAGTTTTCCCCTGAATCCAAAAACACTGAAACTTGACTCCATTTTAAAGATGGGTTGGTTCCTGATCCATTTTCCTCCAGTGTGAACATAAATATTCATGCAGAGAGGAAAAAAAATTAAGAGAATTAAACAACTCTTTAGACATTGGAAATATAAAGTGAAAAACAAAACAATTACACAGTTGTCATACAAAATTAGTTTTGTTTCCAAATTGTTTCCAGCATTTGTTCATTTGTAATAGTTTTGTATTTTGTCATCTGATTTTCGTATTTTAATTTTTCACTTGCTATTGTACCATTAGCATTTTTCTCACGCTGCCTCAAAATGTTCATAGTTAACATTTCCAGTGAACATGTAGCATTTAGCACAGTAGATGGAAGTTAATCATTAATTGTTATTTTTACATATATAAAGTTACATCAAAAAAATTTTAACTTTTGTAACTGGGGCTAAATAGATTTTGAGGAGCATATAACTTTTTCCTCTTATGTTGGCTCCTTTGGATAAATCCCAAAGGATATATATTGCATTTCAAATCTAACATTTATCAATGACTTTTCTATTTTTAAAGTTTAACCTGTTTTACAAAAGAAAGGACAAAAAAGTGGAAAGCTGTTCTAGGGAAATACATGAAAGAATTTTTTTCTATTTATTTTCTAATGAATCAATCGATTTTGAAATAAAATTATGGTTTCTATAGAGTATAGAGAAAGAAAAAAAATCACATTTCCTGACATGGTTGCTTTGACTTCAAAGATTTTGGAGGAATTTGGGTTTTGTTTATTTTGTTGTTTGCTTGGTGTGTTGTTTTTTTCATTGTTACTGCCTTGGGTTATTTTGTTTCTTCCTGCAACTTGAAGTTTTAGTGTAGTTCTTTTAAATGACTATAAACTTTGAAAAACTGTAAAATAGTCCCAGTTAAAAGTACATGCAGCATTTTCTCCTGTCAAATAAATAAGGATAATTATGTACTTAAGATAACTCATAAAATGGAAGAAAATTGTAAGCAGAAAAGGAAAATTTCCTCCTTCAAAGTATCATTCAAGTGTTCAGTGTTTAAAATCTTAAGAAGAAATGAGTTTAAAGTCCAGGAATTAAAAAAAAAAAAAGACTCAAAGACAAAAAAAGAATCTTAAAAACAATCATTTGTTTTTCTATGGGTCACACAGAGTAGGTGACAAAACTCAATTTTTGTTTTTGTTGTTTTGGCTTAGATTAGCAATTAATGAACTTTTAAGTAAGGAAGGAAATTGTTTATTTTATCAACTTGGAAAAAATGGATATTTCCAGATTCATTTTGTTAATAAATTAAACTGCATCACACTAGCCTCTATTGACACATGTAAAATAAATGGTCAATAACATTCCTCACATTACTCTTTTATTGCCTTTTGCATTTTTTTTTTTCACTCCAAAATTATTTGGTTAAAAGATAATGAACAACTGGAAACATTTGATATCTTCCTCCCTAGCATATACCCTCATTTTGGCTCAAAGAGATTCATAAAAATACAACAAAAAGATAATGAACAATTTTCCTTAATCCCAATTTTGCACAAAATGCAAAATAGACCACTGGTTCATTTGGGGGAGGAATTGTACAATTCCAAGAAAAGAGAAGGAAATAAATGTTGTTCTTCGAATAAATGTTGTTTTTCAAAACAAACTGCAAAAAAGCAACAAAAGAGAATCCATACCTAATTAGTGTTGCAGTGAAAAGAATATAATGTTGTTCTTGAAATCTACATATCTTCAAAGCATTTAAATGAATTTAATTCAAAATGAATCCATTACAAACTTCATGGAGGTAGCTTGGCTTCTACTACATAATATCTATGCTTTTGAAGACAATTTTTCTAGCAGGAAAGCAAATTATTTTTGTTTGCATGTTTAAAGTTTTCCTCCTGACCATAAGTTTAATTGGTTTTACTCCTGTTTCTAGTTAGGATTTTTTTTTTTTCTTCCAGGAGCTGTCTTAAATATTTCAAAGTGCCTAAAAGGAGATGCTGCTATGGCTTTTTTTAAGTTTAAAAAATTAATACATATAGTATTTTACTAAGATTTTTATCACCAAACTTCATTAGAAACAGTTCAATCTTTTTGTAAAACAAACCACTTTTATAAAGAAAAGGGACCTAGCCTAAGAGTGTTATTTTTTTACAAAAACTGGTTGTTTGACTAAACAAAATACAGTCCTAAAAGTGATTTCTAATATTCATGGGTTGATAATTAAGAAAGAGTTTGGGTCCACCCACCTCTCCCATAAAAGACCCTTACATTTTTAAGAATTATTAGCACAACTTTCATGCTGTAACCTGAAAGGATTTGAACAGCAGTCATATGAAAAATTAGTGGATAAGTTTTTAAAGTTTCCATTTTTAAAACGTGTTGATAAACTGGGTAGGAAACAACAGAGTTATTTCTAAACTGCATTGAAATGAGGTTCATGAGCTCCCTCCCTATCTTCCTCTTCCTCCCTGCCCCTCCTCCCGCCCCTCCCCCTTCTCTCCCTCCCCTCTCCTTTTGTTCCTCCATTTTTCTTCCTACTCCCGACACTGTCAATTCCTTTCCTCCCCCCCTTTACCTTTACCCTCTTTCCGATTTTTCTTTTTTCTTTGTCGCTTCTCTTCCCCCTTTTTTCATTCTTGGGCTCCTCTGCCCCTCAACCCATTTCTTCCCTGTTTTTAATCAATAATACCTATCCAAACTTTCTATCTTTTTCTTCACTCCTTTCCTCTTCCTTTTACCTCTCCCACTATCACAACTTGTTATCATTCAAACTTATCTCTGGCGAAGTGGAAGGATTCAGAGACGCCTGAATTATTTTATGCATCAAAATGCTCTCATTTTGCTTTTTTTTTTTGAGAGCCCCAGGTTGACTCAGACCCCTGTACCCTCGCTCTGTGTTTACTGGCTGAATATTCACAGTTTTCCTTCTGTGCGTGGTTTTTCTGTATCACAGATTGCTTATAACTAATTTTGTTCTCAGCATCTTATGTATCAGATCCTCAAGGTCAGGTCACTTGGGGCGTCCCAACAACAATGCTGACACGTCTCCAAAAATATATATTAAATAATTGTGTTGGTACTGTCTGAGAAGTACATTGTGATCAGATAAAATGAAGTGCTGAGCCCACTGAGTGCTGTTTCTTTCCCTGCTTCCTTTTTTCTTTTTCTTTCTTTTTATATACACTTCTATAAATACAATACTCCACCGTCATCAGATAGACTACAGGTAAATTCCATGATTCAAACGGTTGACTGGTCTACATCAAGAACAGGAGAAGAGGGGACCCTGGTGCATTGATTGTGGGATTGCAACTTGGCGCTGCCACTATGGCAAACAGTATATAGGGGTTCCTCAAAAAGTTATGAATAGGGGTGCCATGTGACCAGCAGCTTCGCTTGTGGGTCTCCATCGTAATAAAACAAAAACATTGACGTGAAAATATATACGCAGCCCCATGTTAACGGCAGCGTGATTTACAACAGCCAAGATATTACATATAAGTGTCCATCAACAGATGAACGCATGAGGAAAAGGTGGTACGTGTACCATGGAATATTACTAGCAAGAAAGAATGAAATTTTGCCATTTTACGACGCTTCCACCCACTGAGCTACCCGGCCAGGCTATAAGACATTTTATTCAGCCTTAAAGAGGAATGAAATTCTAATACTTGCCATGACATAGATGAATCTTAAAAACATTATGCAAGTAAAATAAGCCAGGCGCAAAAGGACAAATACATAATTCCACTTGTATGTATGAGATTCTAGAACAGTCAAATTCATCGGGACAGAGAGTAGAACAGGGGTTGGGGGGGGGTGGCAGGAGGAGATGGGGTGGGGAGTTAGTGTTTCAACTTGGCAGGAAGAGCAAGCTCTTCAGACGGATAGTGTCACAGCAGAGCAAGTATACTCCCAGCGGGTAAATTTTACACTTAAAAACTATTAACATTGTACATTTTACGTTATGCATATGTTACCACGATTTCAAAAAGCTAAAAATAAAACGCCTTTCAATATCTCAGAAGTAATAAACACACGGTAATTATCACTGTCCAGAAACACAACCGTATAAATGCTTAAAAACAGGGGACTCTTCCAGTAACTTTTAACACAGGCGCTTGGTAACATACGATGTAGCTATGAAAACTGCATTCAAAAGGGTTTAGAAAAACTTGAAGTTTGTTTTGTTTTTGTTTTTTTTTAAAGACAAAAGAACGTGGAGGAAATATACAAAAAGGACACATCACAGAATTGAGTGTTTGAGCACATACAGTTCATATGATTGGAGCTATCTTTTAAAAAGAACTACATGAGCATAAAAGATTAGAAATGACCGTACAGAGACTCTCGTACATGAATGCCCAGAAAGATGTACAAGCATGCTCAAAGGAGCACTGTTCGTAATACAAAACCCATAGCCCTGGCCAGCTAGCTCAGCGGTTAGAGCATTGTCCCAAATACCAAGCTTGAGGGTTTGATCTCCCGTCAGGGCACATACAAGAATCAGCCACTGGATGCATAAGTAAGTGGAACAACACATGGATGTTTCTCTTTCTCCAAAATCAATAATTTTTCTTAAATTGTTTAATCCTCACGCAATAATATGTTTGTATTGATTTTTAGAGAGAGGAAGGGAGAGAGAGAAAGAAACGTCAATGTGAAAAACATTGATCAGCTGCCTCCCTCACATAGCCCTAATCTGATGCAGCCTTGACTGGGAATTGAATCAGCCACCTTTTGGTGTTATAGGACAACAATCCAACCAACCAAGCCACACCAGCCAGGGCTTTTTAATCTTTAAAAAAGAAAGAAAAGAAAGAAAAGAATAAAATTTCAGAATGTGGTGAATTCTGGGAAGTAGCACAGGACACTTTAAAGGTATTGGGGATGGATCTTAGTGGTGGATACACAAGTATTTGTTGTGTTATTCTTGAAACTTTACGTGTACAACTTAATTATCTTTGTTAAGTATGAATATTTTATAATAAAATTAGTTGAATTAAAAGTCTGGGGAAAAAACTGTTACCTTTGTTTTGAGAATATAGGTACATTTCTGTTTCTCTCTTCTTCCTCTCTACTTTCTCCATTTTCCCCTCTCCTTACCTATGTTTGCCAAGATTTCTAGATTGTCGGTTATATTTCTTATAACAAATGAATCCTCGCAGGATACCTTCACAAGCTAATAGGGACTAGCTCTGGATCATCCCCTGTCCCAAGATCTGATGCAGCCAGAAGTTCTCCCATTAGCAACCAGGGCTGAGGGTTAACTGCAACCACACCCTGATCAATCACGGATGTGGCTTGACTTTAGCCGAAGGACTGATTAATTATACATGTGTTCCTAACACACTGGGATGGGATGTGCTGGAACGTGGGACCCGCACGGTAAACAGTAGGAAGCAAGTGCTTAGATTCACACCTTCCCAGGTTGTCCCGGATCCTGCAGACACATTCCTCCTTTGAACTCCCCTGTTGGAGTCATTTTCCTTTTCTTTTGCATTCACAGTTACCCTCCAAGAGCGAAGCCCAACTCTTCCTCACCAGCCTGGGAGTCTCTAGCTAGCTGTGGAGTCATGTCTTCCCAACACCCTGGAAGACACAGGCAGGACCCATGTTGCTTTCTGGATCCTGCCCTGTGAGTGGTTTCCATGATTATTATTTTTACTTATCACCAAAGATTTCCTTTGTTGCTTCTCCGTGAGGCCAATGCTTTGAAAAATGTTGTCTATCAAAAAATTCCGTTGTCAAGTAATAACAAATTGTCCCCGTGCTGAGTAGCTAAGGGGAGCTCCAGCTCTGAACAAGTTATACTAGTGCCATCACCACAAGCAAAGGGGCTGGGGTGGGACTTTGCCCAAGCAGCCTCGCCTGGAGAAGAAGGTCTGATTTGTGTTAGATGTTCTCACTGGTTGAAAATAGCTCATGGCTGCCCTCGCTGGTTTGGCTCAGTGGAAGAGCATCGACCTGTGGACTGAAAAGTCCCAGGTTCAATTTTTAAAAATATATTTTATTGTGTTGTGTGTGTTTTTTTACAGAGAGGAAGGGAGAGGGATAGAGAGCTAGAAACATGGATGAGAGAGAAACATCAATCAGCTGCCTCCTGCACACCCCCCACTGGGGATGTGCCTGCAACCAAGGTACATGCCATTGACCAGAATCGAACCCGGGACCTTTCAGTCCGCAGACCGACGCTCTACCCACAGAGCCAAACCGGTTAGGGCGAGGGTTCAATTCTGGGCAAGGGCACATGCCCCGGTTGTGGGCTCGATCCCCAGTAGGGGGCGTGCAGGAGGCAGCCAATCAATGATTCCCTCTCATCATTGATGTTTCTCTCTCTCTCTCCCTCTCCCTTCCTCTCTGAAATCAATAAAAATATATTAAATTTTTTCAAAAGACCAGCTTTCCCAGTTCTAGTGTGCTACATGGAAGGAGAGCAGATGATACAGAGAGAACCATTGTAAATTGTAGAAAACATCCTGAAGTGGGTAGTATTGTTTCTACTTTATAGGTCAACTATGCCTAGATAGGTGACAAGACTAGGATTCCAACCCCAATGTGCCTAGATCCCAAACCCATGCTCTTTTTGCATTTAAAAATGGAGCATTTGAAAATCCGAATCCAACCCACACACATATATCATAAATTACACAAAGGTGTAAAGACAACTTGATGGAAAAGGGATAATCTTTTTAACAAATGGTGCTTAAAAAAAATAGATATTCATATGCAAAAAAAAATATCCTTCCATACTCCATTCTATCTACAAAAATTAACTCAATCATATACCTAAATGATTTAGGTCATAAAACTAACTATAAAACCAAAGCCTATAATACTTCTAGGATAAAATCTTGTGACCTTGGATTCGGCAAAGATATCTTATATATGACATCCCCCCAAAAATTACTTCATAAAAAGCTGAATTCATACATTGAACTTCATTAAAAAATGTTTCATCCTCGCTGAAACCGGTTTGGCTCAGTGGATGGAGCGTTGGTCTGCAGACTTTGGGGCCCAGATTTTATTCTGGTCGGGGGCATGTACCTTGGTTGCAGGCACATCCCCATTAGGGGTGTACAGGAGGCAGCTGGTCGGTGTTTCTCTCTCATCAATGTTTCTGGCTCTCTATCCCTTTCCCTTCTCTGTAAAAAATCAATAAAATATATATTTTTTAAAAAAATGTTTCATCCTCCTCCAAGGATATGTTTTTATTAAATTTTTAGAGATAGAGGGAGTGACAAAGAGAGAAACAGCGATATGAGAGAGAAATGTCAATCTGTTGCCAATTAGGGATCGAACTCAAACCCGAATCTAAAACCAGGAATCCAACCCAAGACCTTTTCCGTGTAGAGGATGACGCTCCAACCAACCAAGCCACTCAAGTCAGGGAGAATGTCATCAAAATTTTAAAAACTTCTTTTCCTCAAAAGATACTGTTAGGGAACAAGTCACACATTGGGAGAAAATATTTGTAAATCATGTATCTGATGAAGGATTTGTATTCAAAATCTCAAAACTCAGTAACAAGAAAACAAATACCACACACACACACACACACACACACACACACACACAGCAAAACATTTAAATAGATATTTCAATAAAGAGGCTATACAGACGGCAAATAAACCCATGAAACAACATTTGATATCATCAGTTATCAGATCGATGCAAATTAAAATCACAATGAGATACCACTATGTACCCATTAGGATGGTTAAAATTGGAGAAGGCTGACCATACCCAGTTTGGGGAAGACTGCGGAGGAAGTAGAACTCTTATACAGCCGGTGGGGATGTAAAATATTACCACCACTTTGGAAAAACAGTTTGGTAGCTTTTTAAAGTTAAACATATTCCAATCCTAAGCATTTACCCAAGAAAAAGGAAAGCCTATGCCCATATATAAAGATGTGTCCACAAATATTCATGGCAGCTTAATTTGTAATGCTCCCCCAAACTGGAAACAATCTAAATCCATCAACAGGTAAAAGGATAAACAAACTGTAATATATCTACTCAGCAATGAAAGTAAATGCACTGTAGCCAAAACTGGTTTGGCTCAGTGGATAAAGCGTCAGCCTGCGGACTGAAAGGTCCCGGGTTCAGTTCCAGTCAAGGGCATGTACCTGGGTTGCGGGCATATCTCCAATGGCGGGGGGGGGGGTGCAAGAGGCAGCCGATCGAAGTTTCTCTCTCATCGATGTTTCTGACTCTCTATCCCTCTCTCTTCCTCTCTGTAAAAAATCAATTAAAATACATTTTAAAAAAGAAAAAAAGAAGAAGAGTCATCAATGGCTGCTCAATAAATCTGAGGGCGGGAGTCTGAGGAGGAAGAATGTATTTGCATTGTCTAGAAGTGTCTCCCCGCACCCGACCTGTTCCTTACAGAGGAAGAAAGACAGTAACCATACAGTGGGAAAGTTCAACAAAACTTTGACTGGGGGATCAGAATGATCATCAGTCGTGGGCAGGCAGACATATTGCTCCTCCGGGGAGATGCCTTGGACAGGACACACCTTCATTTTCCTAGTATTTCCTTTAGGATACAAACCCTGAATCTAACTTGGAAGAAACATCAGACAATCCCAAATTGAGAAACATTCTATAACATAACTGGTCTGTACTCTTTTTAAAAATATATATATTTTATTGATTTTTACAGAAAGGAAGGAAGAGGGATAGAGAATTAGAAACATCTATCAACTGCCTCCTTGCACACCTCCTACTGGGGATGTGCCCACAACCAAGGTACATGCCCCTGACCAGAATCGAACCTGGGACCTTTCAGTCCACAGGCCAACGCTCTATCCACTGAGCCAAACTAGTTAGGGCTGGTCTGTATACTTAAAAATTCCAGTATCATGAAAGACAAAGAAAGGCTGAGAATCTAAGAAAATAAAGAGACATGACAATTAAATGCAGTAGTCCTGACCGGTTTAGCTCAGCGGATGGAGCATCCGCCTGGGGACTGAAGGGTCCCGGGTTCGATTCCGGTCAGGGGCATGTACCTTGGTTTCGGGCACATCCCCAGTGAGGGGTGTGCAGGAGGCAGCTGATCGATGTTTCTCTCTCATGGATGTTTCTAACTCTCTATCCCTCTCCCTTCCTCTCTGTAGAAAATCAATAAAATATATATATTTTTTAAAAATGCAGTACACAATCCTGGACTGTATCTAATAACTGAGGGGAGGTGCCCAAAAGGACATGATTAGGACAATTTAAAAATAACTGTAATGCACACTATAGGCATTATATCAATATTACATTTTTAATATTTTATTGATTGATCAGAGAGCCAGAGAGAGAGAGAGAGAGAGAGAGAGAGGAAGAAAGAGAGAGAAAGATAGATTTGTCGTTCCACTGATTTATACATTCATTGCATTCTTTGGTTGACCCTTGTATGTGCCCTGACCCGGATGGAACCCACAACCTTGGCGTATCAGGACAATGCTATCATCAACTGAGTGATCCAGTCAGGGCAGTGTTACCTTTCTTGACTCTTATAATAGTACTTATTGTGGTTATATAAAGGAACGTCTTTGTTCTGAGGAAATATTAAGTGATATAGACCCTGAGTTTGTTAGAGCATTGTCCCTGATATGAAAGGTTTCAGGGTTGCCGAAACTGGTTTGGCTCAGTGGATAGAGCGTCAGCCTGCGGACTGAAAGGTATCAGGTTCGATTCTGGTCAAGGGCATGTACCTTTGTTGCGGGCACATCCCCAGTGGGGGGTGTGCAAGAGGCAGCTGATCGATGTCTCCCTCTCATCGATGTTTCTAGCTCTCTATCCCTGTCCCTTCCTCTCTATGAAAAAATCAATTAAAAAAAAAAAATATATATATATATATAAAAGGTTTCAGGGTTGATCCCAGTCAGGGCACACACAGGGATCAACCAAGGAGTGTATAAATAAGTGGAAAGACAAATAGATGTTTCTCTCTTCCCCTGCCTCTCTCTCTCCAACCAATAAATAAAAATTTTTAAAAACAAATGTGCCTGCCCAGCCGGCATGACTCAGTGGCTGAGCATTGACCTACGAGCCAAGAGGTCACGGTTCCGTTCCCAGCCAGGGCGCATGTCTGGTTGTGGGCTGGATCCCCAGGGTGGGGTGTGCAGGAGGCAGCTGATTAATGATTCTCTCTCATCTTTGAAGTTTCTATCTCTCACTCTCCCTCTCCCTTCCTCTCTGAAATCAATTTTTTTTAAAAAAAAATTTTTTAAAGAAGAAACATGCATGCCCTAGCTGGTTTGGCTCAATGGATAGAGCATGTGCCTGCAGACTAGAAGGGTCCCAGTTTCAATTTTAGTCAAGGGCACATGCCCGAATTGTGGGTTCAGTTCCTAATAGGCAGGCAGTCAATGGTTGTCTCTCATCATTAATGTTTCTATTTCTCTCTACTTCACCCTTTCTCTCTAAACTCAATAAAAACGTATATATAAAAAAAAAGAAACATGATGTATGCAAATTTTGAGAAGACAGAAAATAGATACAACATAGTGGCAAACATGAAAATTTGTTGAATCTGTGGGTATATTGGAGTTCTCTGTATTATTTTTGCTATAAGTTTAAAATTTTTTAAATTTATTTTGAGAGGGGAGGGGTGAGAGATCGATTTGTTATTCCATTTATTTATGCATTCATTGGTTGATTCTTGTACGTGCTTTTACCGGGGTGGGACCCACAATTTTAGCATTCCAGGCAACACTCTGACCAGCTCTCCCGGGTGGGGCTAAATTATTTCCAAAGGAAAAGTTTTAAAAATACCCAGGCTAATGACTCTGGGAATGGCACTGAGGCACTGGGATTTTAACCCTGACCCGTGTGGCTCATTGGGTTGGAGCAAAGGTTTAGGGTTGATGCGCCATCAGGGCACACACCAGAATCAATGAATGAATGCACAAGTGGAACGAACAACAAACCAGTGTTTCTCTCTTCTTTCTCCTCTCTTTCTAAAAACCAATCAACCAATGAAATTTAAAAAAATAAAAAGCTTTCCGTGAAGAGTACGAACTGTGGCAGCCAAAGTCACATGTTTAGAACGTTTCTTCCCCATTTTGACTGAATAATAGTTGGAAGGGGTGCGGAAACTAACCAAAAGAGGCATTGTGCTTCCAGAAACATCTCAAGGAAACGTGTTGCAAGCAACAGTAGTAGTAGCTGTTGGATCTGCTTCAAAGGGAAGGGTGGAGAGATTCAACCAGTTAGCGTGAAAGTTGGGGATAGAAGTTCTTCCAGAACATGGAGGCGCCAGAGTGGTTGGAGATGACAAGGATCGTTTCTCATTTAGCGCCGCTGACATTCTTGGGAAGCACGCCGACTGAAATATGTCACCACTGAAATGGCATCGCGGGAAGCTGCCCATCCCACTGGAGTGCTGACATTTTTCATCATGTAATTTCCAAGTCTCTCTCTCTTTTTTAAAAATAAATCTTTATGGTTGAAAGTATCCATGTCTCTTTTATAATAAACGAATGCTGCCCAAACCAATGACATCCAGCGTCTTTTAAATGTTAGTTTCACTGTATTAACAAACGTTTCCAAATAAAAATATATAAATGTTCAAAATGAAAATATTTCCGGGTAGGGTTGCTAGATTTGGCAAATTCGAGTCCATGATGTTTAGCTAAATTTTAATTTCAGATAACAACAAATTTGTTTTGATTTTCTTTTTTTTCCTTCTGTGTCATTTCCCCCCATTGGATAAACAACACTTTTAAGACTTTTTTTTTTTAGTATAGTCTATATCCCATACAGTATTTGCTGCCTCCCCATCAGTTAGCCGACAGGAATGCGCCATACTGACATCTGCACTCTGCTGGTATTTGTGGAATATCAGAAAAATGTCTGGCTTTATCTGTCTTCAGATTCTAAAATCATCTCAGTTCCACTCTTGCAGAGAGAAAGACACCAAGATAAATAGATTTTATTATTTTATTTTTAAAAATATATATTTTATTGATTTTTTTACAGAGAGGAAGAGAGAAGGATAGAGAGTTAGAAACATCGATGAGAGAGAACCACCGATCAACTGCCTCCTGTGCACCCCCCCACCGGGGATGTGCCCGCAACCAAGGTACATGCCCTTGATCGGAATCGAACCCGGGACCCTTCAGTCTGCAGGCTGATGCTCTATCCACTGAGCCAAACCGGTTTCGGCAATAAATAGATTTTAAATGGTAAGAGGTTATGACAATGAGAAGAAATGTGTAATGGATCTAGCACCTTCTATAATAATGACATTGATGGTCAACACTTTTTAGGCAGATATACGGGGTGAACAAAGAAGGTCGTGTGGAAAAAGACCTGGAGTTATGGTAACCACGCAGCTTTATTAATCCATTTTCCACGTATGCCTCCTTTTGCCAACCTCTAAGGTGGCCCCTAGGGATCTCTGCCTCCTCTGTGGCCCCTCCCACGCTGTACCAGAGTTGGTCTGGGTAACAGCATGTCACTTCTGGATTTAGGTTTTCATCCCCAGTGGGGGGTGTGCAGGAGGCAGCTGATGGGTGTTTCTCTCTCATCGATGTTTCTAACTCTCTATCCCTCTCTCTTCCTCTGTAAAACAAAAATCAATAAAATATATTTAAAAAATAAAAAGTAAAATTTGGGGGAGATAAGAGATCAACCGAAGGACTTGTATACATGCATATAAGTACAACCAATGGATACAAAACTCTGGGGAGGGAGGGCATGTATGGGGGGGGGGGCAATGGTAATATATGTACACAGATAATAATTTAATAAAAAAATATTTTTTAAAAAAGTAAAAGGCATTTAGGCTCTCGTCCCAGGGGCCTGCCCTTGCTGTGAGCAGCCCCAGGGTGAGCGGCCAGGAGGGGAGTGAGCTCAGAAGGAGGTCTACAGTCCGGGGACAAGTCTTCTGAGACGGCAGCTTCCTGAGACCCCAGCCAGAGCCACCAGCTAAGCCACGCCCAGATTCCTGAGCCTCGGAAACTGAGATAATAAAAGTTCCTTGTTCTTAACTCGTACCATTTGGCGTCATGTGTTAGGCAGCAAAAGGTAGCCCGCGTATCAAGATATAAGGTCATAAATGCAATGCACGTTCCCGAGTCGAGTCAGTCGTTTGAGGCAGGAGCCCATTCTACAGAAAGGCAAGCGGAAGCGCGGAAAGAGCAATGGCTTCCATCACCCTCCTAGAAGCATGGTGGTTCTGAACCCCAAGCCCCTGCTCCTGCCATGGGTTCCGCAGCCTGCTCCGTGCCAGGCGCTGGGCCGGGCCGGCCTGGCTCTCCTCCTCCCCTCGGCGTGAGGAGGTCCTTCCAGAGAAAACCAACAGCCCCACTTGCAGGATAGGATGCCTACGGGTCAACAGGACACTAGCGACACGCTTACCTTTGAGGCGCTCGGGGAAGATTTCGTTTTCTTACGCCCAAGTCAGGGTTCGGCAAACTAAGGCTCGGAGGGAGAAAGGGCTTTGACCACAGTTGACCGAAAACGCAGGAGTGGGGGGAGGGTGGCGTTTAGGCTTGAAACTTCCTACTCATCTCCTTCCAACCAATCAGGCTACTCCCCAACCTAATTAATGGGGGCAGGGGTATGCCTTCTGAGGCTGCAGGACCTCCCCACACCCATTCCAGGAGAGTGAGTGTGTGTGGTTGTGTGTGTGTGGTTGTGTGTGTGTGTGTGTGGTTGTGTGTGTGTGTGTGGTTGTGTGTGTGTGTGGTTGTGTGTGTGGCTGTGTGTGTGTGGTTGTGTGTGTGTGGTTGTGTGTGTGTGTGGTTGTGTGTGTGTGGTTGTGAGTGTGTGTGTGTATGTGTGAGTGGTTGTGTGTGTGTGGTTGTGTGTGTGTGTGTGTGGTTGTGTGTGTGTGTGTGGTTGTGTGTGTGTTCCTTTGACCAGAAGAGGGGTAGGCATTGGGGACCCTGGAAACTTCTCCATCCCTTCCTTCCAAGCAAGGAAAAGGAAGGGTAAGCCCTCCCTTCCACCACCCTCTCCCTTTCTGTGGGATGTGCTGCCCCCTCCCCCCCCACCCCCTCCGCCGAGAAGGCTCAGGAATGCTGCTCGCTCTGGGAGTCCCAGCCCTTTGGTCTTTTATCCTAAATGCATCACCAGCTCTCTCCCTCCCGGCAAGTCAAGGAAGAGCCTTTTGGCCGCCCCTCCCGGCTCTAACCCTCGGCTGGGGCTCTCCTCCCAGGGATTAGGCTGTAGCCGAGCTCTTTTTCCTGACAAACAAAAGCAAACAAAACAGCCTTTGGAAACAGCAGGAGGGGTTGGAGTCAGAGAGAAGGGGGACTTCCACACGGGGATCCCCGGTAGCAGAGGGTCCAGAGAAGCTGTGGGTGCCGCATTCTGTCCGGAAGGTCTGTACCTGAGCGGCACCGAGGCTGGTGCGGGCGAAATGTTTGAGACCGGGAGGGTTTGTGACGAGCCCGGGAGGAGAGCTACCGGTCGTCCCGTCTAAGAATCAGGGTAGACCAGATGGCCTGACCGAGTTTGCCAGGATTCCTGTCGCCTCTCTCTCCCCTGAAGGAGAGCAATGGGACCACCTGTTTCCAGAGAGACCAGAGGAGGTGTCTGCCTCCCGAGTCGGTCAGTGGGCCTGAGGACCCACTGGACTTCAAAAGCAGAGTCCACGCGGGCGGCTGTGGCCGGCGTGAGTCAGCGGCCGGCTGCAGGGGCCGCAGTGTCTGCGGTGGGCCGGGCGGGCCGGGCCCGGGTGGGGGTGGGGCGGTGACTCACCGCCTGGAGCTGGGAGAGTCAGTAAACCCCAAAGGCTCTCCCGCTGCTCCAGTTCTCATTCCTGGGGCTTCAGCTACGAAGCAGGACCCTGGTTCTCTTGCCACAGCCCTGCTGCCATCACCCCTTCCTGCACACATTCCTGGCTCCGGGAACTCCGTGGACAGCCCCCCCCCCCCACCTCGCCCTAACCGTCTGGCCATCAGCTTCAGTCCCTGGGCTTCGGGCTGGTTGGAGGGGGGCTCCTGTCTCCCTACCCCCTGCGTCCTCCCTGACCCCTCACATCCTGGAAATAGACGGGGGCTCTGCCACCTCCTGAGCTTCCCCACCCGCCCACCCTGCGCTGAACCCGCACACCGGCACCGGGCACGCCTCTCACCGGGCATGAGTGGGCTGCCAAGTTGCCAGTGGGGTTTACTGAACGCATTTGATCAAGTCCAGAAGGCCCTTTTCATCCCAGAAACCCCTCAAGGCCATTAATGCCATGCCCTGGCCTCCCCACATGCCCCGGGGGGTGGGGGGAGCCGCCCCGGGAGTCTGGCATTTTCTCTGATCTCCTCCCCACATCCCGCTCCCCCCAGCGCCCAGGCCACATTCTCCCTGGTCTGTCCACTGCGCTGCTTGGCGTGAGAGCCAGAGATCAAAGGAGACATGGAGGGGGGCTGCAGAGAGGTCTCGAAACCGGTTTGGCTCAGTGGATAGAGCGTCGGTCTGCGGACTGAAAGGTCCCGGGTTCGATTCCGGTCAGGGGCATGTGCCTTGGTTGCGGGCACATCCCCAGTAGGGGGTGTGCAGGAGGCAGCTGATCGGTGTTTCTCTCTCATCGATGTTTCTAACTCTCTATCCCTCTACCTTCCTCTCTGTAAAAAAAAATCAATAAAATATATATTTTTTTTAAAAAAATAAGAGTGGGTAGGTGGGGACTTAAAGCACAGCCGGGCCCCGGGCAGTGTGGCTCTGTCGGCTGGAGCGGCATTCCCTGCACCGAAGGGTTGTGGGTTCAATCCCCCAGTTGGGACCCACATGGGAGGCAACCAATCAATGCTTCTCTCTCACATTGATGTTTCTCTCTCTCCCCTCTCTTTTCTTCTCACTGTAAAATCAATAAAAAGCATATCCTTGGGTGAGGATCCCCCCCCCAAAAAAAAGCACAACTGGCCTGAGCAGCCCACCCCCCAAAAACACATCCACAGAAAACGGGGCGGGGCTCAGGGCTGCGGGGACCATCCTAGAACCTCCCTGACTCCGGTCTGGCACCAAACCCGGAAGTGGTGCCCGTCCTTCTGTCCTTCTGGAACATCCTCTGCCTCTGGGGTCTTGGCACAGACCCATTGAGGGTGCTGTCCAACCGGAAGCGGGGTCACAAGCAGCCCCCACATAACCTTTGGAGGCTGGGCGTGCATGGGCGTCTAATCTCTGCCTTCGGTAGCTGGGAGCTGGCGTTCGGAGAGCTTGCCCAGAGAGAAGTGGTTCGAGGTGGTGAGGAATGGGAGGCGGGAGGCGAGGTTTCTAGGAGGCAGAGGTGGGCGGCCCTCCTGGCCTCATCACCGCCCAGCCCACACAGCACTTAACCCGGGCAGGCGGTCACCTGGAAAGAAAGCGGCCTTTACCGGCCCGGAGCTAACGGGCAGAGCGTGGGCACGTGGGCAGGGGGAGAAGGCAGAGCCGGGAAAGAGGGCCTTCGGGCCCCCCAAATGGAGTCTGCGTCCTGGGCTTGCTAGGCTGGGAGCCCCCGCGGACAGAGCCAGGCGCCAAGTACTTGGAGAGAGGCAAGGGGGCACCCAATGAGTCTGTGTCCGAGGGGCGGCCCAGCCCGCAGCCCCGGGTGCCCCTGGTTCACACCCCTGCTCTCAGAGCACCCCGTCTGACCCGGAGACCAGCCCGGGCTGGAGACCCTCCCGTCTGACCGACGGTCCATCATGGCCTCGGGTCCGCAGTCCGAGGGCAGAGACAGGGCCACAGGCTCCTCTTGAATAGGAGAGGAGGGCATTCGAAAAGACAGGCTTAGATCTCAACCATCTTTTTAAAAATATATATATATATTTTATTGATTTTTTACAGAGAGGAAGAGAGAGAGTTAGAAACATCGATGAGAGAGAATCATTGATCAACTGCCTCTTGCACACCCCCTATTGGGGATGTGCCTGCAACCAAGGTACATGCCCCTGACGGGAATCAAACCCGGGACCTTTCAGTCCACAGGCCGACGCTCTATCCACTGAGCCAAACAGGTTTTGGAGTCTACCATCTTTTTTTATTAATTTCAGATAGGAAGGGAGAGGGAGAGAGAGAGAGAAACATCAATGATGAGAGAGAATCGTTAACTGGCTGCCTCCTGCACGCCCCACACGGGGGACCAAGCCCACAGCCCAGGCATGTGCCCTGGGGATCGAACCTGGGATCCTTAAATCCACAGGCCAACGCTCTATCCACTGAACAAAACTGGCTACGGCTCAACAACCGTTACAGATAATAGAATCGAGGTTGCTCCGTCTCCCTCTGAGTTCCCACAGGTAGATGGCCTCCTTCCTCTGCTCGCCCTGCCCCTAAGGAGAAAGCCAGCTTGAGTGTAAGCTCTCAGCTCCCCCAGCCGCCACCGGGGAACTCCGTCCTTCCCATTCCCTTCCTCCGTCCGCAGCCCTGACTTCCCAGTCTTCCCCAGCCGGCTGGGGCACCCTCCTGCCCATCGCAGTGGGGACGCCGCCACATTGCCAATGCTGTGGGCCACCAGCCAGAGCCGGGGCTCAAATGGCTGCGCCCCACCCTTTCCCACCCAGAAGCAGCCTATTGCCTCTGAGAGTGTCTTCCTTCCCCGGCTAGTGCCACTCTCCCCAAGTCTGCCCTCCCCGAAGGCATCCTTTCTGACTGGGGACACCAGCAAGAGAAATGGGGGGCGAGGGCGGGGGTAGAAGAATACTGGGTCCCGGGCCCCAAAGGGAGGGGGGAGTAAGAAGGGGCCACTTAAGGCACCCTACCCGTGGGCAGGCTCCAGACAGCGGCTGGATAGACCCAAATGTTAATCACCAATTAGCGCAGTTCAGGTGGAAAGGGAAACTTTATTACGTGTAAAATGGACCTAATGCAGCAGGTGTTGTGGGCTTAATTTCTTGAGATAAGATGCTTTTAGGCTAATCGGAGGGGCCGCGGGCTGGATATAAAGGAGGAGGAGGCTCGGCAGGCAGGCAGTCACCGAGGCCGGCACCGAGGGGACAGAGGAAGAGGAAGAGACGCACCTGCATCTGCCCTTCTGGGAGGCCTGGAAAGACAGCTGGTAAGGGGGCAGCTGGGACAGGGACCCTGGAAGGGGGCGGGCCTGGGACCCCAGGAGCTCGGCACCCTGGCCCCCTTTCTTCCCCTCCCCGTAAGAAGTAACTCAGCGGCTCTGATGGCTCCTTTAAGGCCCGATGCCGAGGTCCTGCCGCCCGCACATGTGGAGCCTTCGCTTCGGTTGTTAGGGCCGGGAGGAGGGTTACTTACTGTTCTTCCTGTACTGACCCCCTCCCACCCCCATCCCCACACCCCCACACCCCGGGTGAAGGGGGGGTCCAGCCCTGGGTAGAGGGGTCAGACCTCAGAAAGACCTTCCCTGGTGGAGGGGGTGAAGTCTGAGAGGGCAGAAGGGGGGTTTTCACTTCGGGCAAGGGGGCTGTGATGATTTAGGTGACAAGCCAGCTCGAGCCTGGGAGGCTGGCTGGTATGAACTCTGGAGGGCTCTGAGGGGAGAATCCTGCCAAACCACATGCCTGTGATGTAGCCACCGAGCCGGGGAGGGGGGCTGTCCAGGCACCCAGATCCCACTGCTTACTCCTGCCTGGAGCACCCCCACTCCTCCCCCTCCCCCTTACTTCCCTACACCCCCCCACACACACACACCCTCTCCCTCAGACTCCACTTAGACACAAAACAAAAAGAGGGCTCCCCTCTGGGCAAGATTCCTTGCTCCTTCTAGTTACTAGCTGATAATTAGCTACTAGTTACTTCTAGTTACTAGCTGTTAATTAGCTACTAGTTACTTCTAGTTACTAGCTGTACTGGCCGGCACTCTCCCCCCCCCCCCCCAAGACCCTGCTCCAGCCTCTTAGGCAAACTCCAAACCACAGGACTCAGGACTCCCAGTTTTCAGGACCCCCGCGGCTCTGAGGCATGTGACTGCTCGCTCGCTCACACAGTGCTTCCCCCTCTCCTGCTCCCGCTCTCTCTCTCTCAGCTCAGGAATAAGCCTTGGAAGATGGTGGCCATGAAGATCTCTGCGCTGCTGGTGTCCCTGCTCCTGGCCGCGGTGCTAGGAGACACGGAGGAGAGTCCTTCCAGGTGCGGGAGGAGGGAGAGGCTGCAGTGGGGGGAGGGCAGGGCTCTGGCCTTGGAGGCGTGGGAAAGGGAGGAATCCTGGGCCCAGAGGAGAGGAGCTGGGGGGGGGGGGGTCTGCCAGCAGCCTAGCAGAGGGCAGAGGGAGGACGGGAGCAGAGAGTGTTCCTCATGAGCTGCTGGTTAGGCCTGTGGAAGGCCCCCTCAGTGGCCGAGCCTCTGAAGCAGATGAGTGCACCTCCCTCACCAGTCATTAATTCAGGCGAGCTTTGGGTCATCTCACTGGATAAAGGACCAATGGCGCATGGCGCGTCCAGGGCCAAGGGGAAAACGAGGAATCACCCACCGAGGGGAGCTGCAAACTCTCCTGAGTTCTGTGAGGAGAAGCGGGGAGCACTAGGAATGTGCCCAGCAGGGGGCTCTGTGTTTGGGGGACCGAGAGAGGCCTATCTGAACGTGTTGGGCGTTCTTGGAGGCAAGGCCAGCCGCCGGCTCATGGACGTCCAGGGATGAGAATGCAGGCGCGGCCGTCAGAGGCACGCACAGGGAGTTAACATGGGCCTGGGCCTGGGCCTGGACTGCCTGGGGTGAACCCCGGATCTGCCACCCAGGCTGTGCTCCTGGGTTTCCGCATCCACAAAAGGGGGTGTGGCCAGGGTCTGCCTCCGGGGTGTCCTGGGGATTGACAGAGGGCAGGTAGTGAAAGGCTGTGGAGGCCCGGCCTCATGCACGGGGCTCGCTGGGAACCAAAGGCCTAAACCAGGGGCAGCCAGGCGAGGGGAGTACAGGGGGGCACTGGGGGCCCGCCCTTTGGGACCAGGGGCCCCTCGGAGCCCTCTTGGCCCAGAAGCCAGAGCCACACTCACTCACGGGGCAGGAAATGGGCCTGTCAGCTGAAAATCAAGCCAACGCAGAGCCGAGAAGGTGTCCCCCCAAAAACGGACCCCTAAGAAAAGGGCCGGCTCGTTTTCACGTGGTGGCCTCCTGCCAGCGACAGTCACGTATGTGGGTGGTGAACCCCTCAACCCTGCCCCTCACGGCACCGTGCTTTCTCCCCACCCCCACCCCCGGCCCCTCAGAGCCCACCCGAAGGTCAGAGGCGCCACCCCTCGAGGCCGCAGGTACGCGGAGGGGACCTTCATCAGCGACTACAGCATCGCCATGGACAAGATCCGCCAGCAGGACTTCGTGGACTGGCTGCTGGCTCACCAGGGCAAGAAGAACGAGTGAGTCATGGCGAAAGCCCCACCCCACCCCCCAGTCCCAGGTCTCCAGCTCCCTACCTGCATCCAGACCCGGCGCCATCGCGGCCCCATAGGGCGCACAACTCCAGGGGCGCCTTTCATTGGGCGACTGGACCATGTGGCGGCCCTGCCTTGGGCAGCGGCCCAGGGTGGGGGCAGGCCTAGGGCAACCTCCCCATCCTTTTCTCCCTCGGGGAAGGGTCAGCGAAGAAGCTGTGTGGGGCTCCCCGAGGCTTCCCAGGAGGCGGGGGGTGAAGGCAGGGCAAGCCGAGCTGCCGCCGATGGCTTTCTGGTGGAGGCCTCTTCCGACCTGGGCAACAGAATGAACTGCCCTCGTCCCACCTCCATCTCTTCTCCAAACGTCTCCCTGCCCTCACTGCTTGGCCGGCCCGGGAGATTCTGGAAGGCTGCTCCCCAGCGGCTGAAGCCCAGCGGTGAGGAGGCTGAGGGAAGAGAGAGGTGCCCTGGGCTCGGCCACCCACTCCCCAATCCTTATCTCCCCAGCTGGAGACACAACCTCACTCAGAGGGAGGCCCAGGCCCTGGAGCTGGCCCATCCAGCCAGCAGGAAGGAGGAGGCCAAGGAGCCGCAGGGGTGAGTCAGCCCACAGGGGGAGGGGGGTGTGGGGCCCCCTGACCCGCCCCCGCCTCATTGTTCCCTCTCCCGGCCTCCGGAGCGGGCCGGGCCCCAGATAAGCAGCCCCTTCCCCTGGAGTTCAAAGAGGGGTCTTCGCTGAACTCTGCGAGGTCAGCCTGGGCTTCAGGGAGAAGCCTGGGCGGATGGGGGCGGGGAGCCTGCGAGGGGTGTGGGGTTTCTAAGATTGATGGCTCAGTGTGCAGCAGAGGGGCAGCGAGAGAGACCTCCAGAACCGGCTTCCCCACTTCTCCTGCCACACACCAGGAGGACGGCTGTGGACCCGGGACCATCCTGTCCCCGGCCAGTCCCCTAGAGTCAGCTGCCCCCCTCTGAGGAAGCTGAGGAATCTGTGGCACAGATCGATATGAAGAGCGAATGCCCCCCCAATAATCTCTTGGGGGTTCGGACTGCATTCTGGGATATTGTGGAGGTGGAGGGGGGTGGGGATGTCTCCCACCAGAATTCGGTTTGGCTCTGCCTGTATTGACGACTGGCAGGCAGACAGGGTTGGCGTTTTATTTTTTTTTATTTTTTATTTTTTAAAAATATATTTTATTGAGTTTTTTTACAGAGAGGAAGAGAGAGGGATAGAAAGCTAGAAACATGGATGAGAGAGAAACATCGACCAGCTGCCTCCTGCACACCCCCTACTTGGGATGTGCCCGCAACCAAGGTACATGCCCTTGACCAGAATCGAACCCAGGACCTTTCAGTCCACGGGCCTACGCTCTATCCACTGAGCCAAACCGGTCTTGGCAGGGTTGTCGTTTTAAAGGCTGAGGTAACCCAGAGGCCGCTGTGTTGACCCCCTCCCCACCCCTCCCTGGGAGCCCCGTGTTTGCTCTCTGGGGTGGGGCCGGCTAAAGCAGCCTGCCTGGCTTTGTCCCCCGCAGCTCCCCGCCCGCCCAGCCCGGCGAGGAAGAGGCGCTGAAGGGCTTGCTGGTCCGGGAGCTGCTGGCCTGGATGGCGGACCAGACGGAGCGCTGCAGGCTCAGGTGGCAGAGGGGGGTCCTGGGGAGCTTGTGTGGTGGTGGTAAGCCAGAGTATTGGGGTCTGACGCGGGTTCAGATCTTCATCCCAGCGTACGCTGGCCAAATCTCAGGCTCCCCGAACTTCGCTGTGTTCTGGAAAATCAATGGTCATTAGTTCACCCACTTCACGGGCTGCCGTGGGTTGTAAATAAGATAACGTGAGGAAAAGGCTGAGAGCAGCCTCTGCAGATAGTAAGAGTTCAGTGATGGTGGCAGCTGTTCGGACTGCGTGGCCTTCTTTCTCAGCCTCCTCCAGTGAGATGCCCTCTCCCCCCCTGCCCACCCTGCTGACTGCCCCTCCTGTTCTCAGCTCCACCCCCTGTACCTTGGTGCTGTGGCACCTTCCCCGGGGACGGAGCCCCTGTGGTTGGAGGCCTGGTGCCCTTCCCCGTAGCTGCGCTGGTCTCAGTGGTCCTTGGATCCATGTCACTATAAGGGAGGCCTTCAACCTATAATGCCCTAGAACAGTGGTCGGCAAACCGTGGCTCGCGAGACATATGTGGCTCTTTGGCCCCTTGAGTGTGGCTCTTCCACAAAATACCACATGCGGGCGGGCATGCACAGTGCGGTTGAAGGACACTAATTAAGTTTATAACAATGTACCTACCGTATTTGCCGGCATATAAGACGATTTTTTGGCCCTGAAAAATATGCCTCCAAGTGGGGGGTAGTCTTATACGGCGAGTATATAACAAACTCTGTATTTTGAGTGGAAATATTAGGGGGTCGTCTTATACGCTGGCAAATACGGTACCTATATAGTTTAATGTTTTGTTTTGTGTGTTTTTTGACAGAGAATCTTTTTTAAAATATATTTTTTATTGATTTTTACACAGAGAGGAATTGAGAGGGATAGAGAGTCAGAAACGTTGATGAGAGAGAAACATCGACCAGCTGCCTCTTGCACTAGGGATGTGCCCTTGACTGGAATCGAACCTGGGACCTTTCAGTCCACAGGCTGATCCTCTATCCACTGAGCCAAACCGGCCTCGGCTAGTTTAATGTTTTTTAAAAAATATATTTATTGATTTTTTACAGAGAGGAAGAGAGAGGGGTAGTTGGAAACAGATGAGGGAGAGAGAAACGTTGACCAGCTGCCTCTTGCACACCGCGTTACTGGGGATGTGCCCGAAACCAGGGTGCATGCCCTTGACCGGAATCGAACCTGGGACCTTTCAGTCCGCAGGCCGATGCTCTATCCACTGAGCCAAACCGGTTTCGGCTATATAGTTTAAATATTTTTAAAAATTGGCTCTCAAAAGAAATTTCAATTGTTGTCCTGTTGATATTTGGCTCTGTTGGCTAATGAGTTTGCCGACCACTGGCCGTAGAGGAAAGGGACAGCTGAACACCATGGAGAGACCCATCCACCTAACGGGTGAGACAGACAGGACACTCACCCCGAGTGCAGACACCGAGGCACAGAAGCCAAAAGACATTTAGGCCAGCGGTCGCCAACCTTTCGGACCTCATGGACCACTGACCACCGGTTGGCGACCGCTGATTGGGACTTCCACGCTGGGGAGCGAGGGAAGGACTGAGGCACAGATGGGGGAGGACTCCCTGGAGGGGGATAAGAAGGGTGAGAGGAATGTGACCACCACAACAGAAAAGAGGGTACAAGGAAATCTCCGTAGGAAGGTGGGTCACAGGCTCCGTGCTTTTTGAATCATTTTGATTGTTTATCATTAAAAAGGTGCTCTGGAGGTAGGAGCAGCTGAACTGTGGCTGGGTGCCAGGATAAATTTACTTTGCCGATTCCAAGCTGATAACCACCCTCCGTCCCCTCCACAGGATTCAGTGACTCCGACTAAACCCCGCTCAGGACTGGACTCTGCCCTCCACTGACTCAGCTCCTGGGCACCCGAGACAAGCCTAACCAATAAAGTCTAAGCTGAAATAAATCTTTGTGTCCACTGTCGAAATATGTTCAAATGTCTCCTGAGCACATTTGTGCGCCGTGCACCACCCGAGAACAAGAAGATTCGGCTCTGGCCCGCCTGTTAATCCATCTGTTTATTCTGTAAACACTTACCGGAAACTTAACATAGGCCGGGCTGTGCTCTACAAGCGTGTGGAGCAATGAGGGAAACCAGGGCAGTCCTCGTCCCCGAGAGGGGTTGTCAGGCTAGTGATGGAGACAGACCTTCATCGGCACACACGCACACACACAACGATCACGTAGCTTGCTGAGTTCTGCAAAGAGGAGGTTGTTAAGAGAGAGGACAGAGAAACCTTATCTAGGTGGAGTCAGGCATTAAAGCGGAAGAAGACCTGAAGGGTGAAAACTGCCGGCCCAAGGGTGAGCGGAGCCTTCATAGTAACCAGAGTTACTATTACAGCCGCGTGGGCCTCGGGGAGGAGAGGACACGCAGGTCTCCACAGGTGGGAGGGGCGGGGCCTGAGAGGCCATGTCAGAGCTTTGGGGTTTTATCCTCAGTGCAAGGACAGGTCCGAGAGGGATTGCAAACAGGGTCAAGTCACAGAGGGTCTATTTGCGTTCCCAAATGATCACGCTGATGAAAGTAAGAATTACTAGTATAGCCCTATCCGGTTTGGCTCCATGGATAGAGCGTCCGCCTGCGGACTGAAGGGTCCCTGCATTCTGGTCAAGGGCACATGCCCCGGTTGTGGGCTCGATCCCCAGTGGGGGGCGTGCAGGAGGCAGCCAACCAATGATTCTCTCTCATCGTTGATGTTTCTACCGGTATCTCTCCCTCTCCCTCTGAAATCAATAAAAATATATTTTAAAAAAAGAATTACTAGTCTATTGAGATGATTTAGGGGAAGAGGAACACCAGTAAAGAGGCTCTTGCAGGATTCCAGGTTTATACTAGGGTGGTGGTGGTGGGGACAGTGGGGGGAACAAAGTGGGCAAACTCAACTTACCCAAAAGTCAATACCTTTACCTCCCATGTTCAGAGCCTTTCCCACCTCAGCTTGCTGCCTTCTCCAATGCCCTGCATCCACAGAGAGGCTAGACCTTCTCTCCCTAGCATGGGTCACCTTTTCCTGGAATGTCTCCTTGATCTAGTCATAGTTTAGTAGACTACTAGAGTCAAACACACCTAGATTCAAAGCACTTACTAGCTCTGTGAGTTAGCAAGTTAGTTTCTTTCTCTGTGGTCAATAAAAGTTAACGTGTGTTGCTGAAACCGGTTTGGCTCAGTGGATAGAGCGTCAGCCTGCGGACTGAAAGGTCCCAGGTTCAATTCCGGTCAAGGGCATGTACCTTGGTTGTGGGCACATCCCTAATACGGGGTGTGCAAGAGGCAGCTGATCGATGTTTCTCTCTCATCGATGTTTCTAACTCTCTATCCCTCTCTCTTCCTCTCTGTAAAAAAATCAATAAAATATATATTTTTAAAAAGTTACCTTGTGTTGTTATTACCCACACACCTGAGCCTTAGTTTAAAAGGGTATTATTAGTTTCGATCAGGGAGTGGCAAGCTGGATGGTTAAAGGTCTGGGCCAGTAACATAAATGAGGGAAATGAGGAGGGTGTAAGACAGGAAGGGTGGGGACTGGGGAAATGGAAGAGACATGTTCACCTAAAATCTTTCTGGTGCCAAACTGCCAGTTTGCCACCTCTCCCATATTTGGTTTCCTCTTCTTTATAAACTCCTGAATATGTGCCACACAATTTAGAGCGTGCCTTTGTTCAGAGGATGTAGTGATTCTCCATGAGAGCACCGATTGTCTTGGGGAGAAGTTTGGATCTAGATTTCTGAATTCTTGGGTGTCTCTTGAAATAAGTAAATCAGAAAGGGTTCTTTTAAAATATTTTATGCAATGTTCTTGGTATGGGGCAGGCATTGTGCTCAGTCTCCTATAAGCATTTTCTCAACTTTTTAACTTTTTATTTATTTTTTTTTAATAATATTTTATTGATATTTTACAGAGAGGAAGGGAGAGAGATAGAGAGCCCAAAATGTCGATGAGAGAGAAACATCGACTAGCTGCCTCTTGTACAACCCCTACCAGGGATATGCCCGCAACCAATGTACATGCCCTTGACCGGAATCGAACCCGGGACCTTTCAGTCCGCAGGCTGACGCTCTACCACTGAGCCAAACCGACCTCGGCTCAACTTTTTAACTTTTAAAAAAATTCTTTAAAAATTATTTATTTACTTATTTTAGAGAGGAAAAGAGGGAGGGAGAGAACAATCATTTTGTTGCTCCACTTATCTGTGTGTTCATTGGTTGATTCTTGTATATGTCCTGACTAAGGATTGAACTCACAACCGAGGCTGACACTCTAATCAACTGAGCTACTCGATCAGGACTGAAGTTTTTTATTATTTTGTTGTTGTTCAAATTTATAAACATCATTTAAGTCATGATGATCTCATTGAAAGCCTCTAAGTCACAACCCTCTAAGATAATACCATGGTAGCTTCTACCCATGCTCTACACTGCCTCCATGAGGCAGAGGATTAAGAGCCTATGCTATCAGCCACTTTGCCACAAGGCCCGTGTGAAGCATCTGTCACAGTCAGAATTCATGGTGTACTGTAGCCATGTGCTTCTGAGAAACATGGTTACATTGTCAGGAATTTTGAGAGCAGGCTGTAAAACCACTGATAGCTTGAAATTGGCCATGGTTAAAGGATTATACCATGGAAATCTAATGCCCTGCATCTACCTGGGGCCTCCCGTCCCACCTGGAGAGGTTGCTAAACAGTTACTGGTCAGCATCCTTTCTCTAAAAGTATAAAGGAGAATACATGTGTAAGAATAAGGGAATAAGTATATCTGCTTGAGGATGGCAATGAGGTTTGTCAAGGGTCAGTGTGTGTATCTAAAGGAGTGAATATGTATATGTGCATTTGAGGATATGAATAGTTAAATCTAAGGTCATGGGTGTGAGCTAGGGGTCAATGTGTGCACCTTAAGCTGTCATACAGTGTGAGTCAAAAAGTGATAAAAAAAAAAAAAAAGTTGCCGAAACCGGTTTGGCTCAGTGGTAGAGCGTCGGTCTGCGGACTGAAAGGTCCCGGGTTCGATTCCGGTCAAGGGCATGTACATTGGTTGCGGGCACATCCCCGGTAGGGGTTGTACAAGAGGCAGCTGGTTGATGTTTCTCTCTCATCAACATTTCTAGCTCTCTATCTCTCTCCCTTCCTCTCTGTAAAATATCAACAAAATATATATTTTTTAAAAAAGGTCTGGCTGATATTTCTCATTGGTTAGAGTCTTGGTTGCAGGCTCCATCCCCAGCACATGCAGGAGGCAACCCATTGATGTTTTTCTCTCACATCCTTGTTTTCTCCCCCTCGTCCCCCAAAGAAAAAAAAGCAATGGAAAAAATATTCTCGGGTGAGGATTAAAAGAAAAAAAGTGATAAATGAAGCAGGTGTGTCTAGATGGTGTCAATGGGTGCCTAAAGGACCAAGTTCTTGTGTTATAGTAGGAAAATGTGGTATAGTAGGAAAATGAGGATATGAGGTCAGTGTTTCAGTATGGGACTAGTGTGTTTTTCACAGAAAGGGGTGGGGAGGTATATTGGAAGTCAGTGTGTGGGGGGGTGGGGTCTGAAAAAGCTAGTATCTGTTGAAGGGGGCAGATATGTGTTTGAGAAAGGTTGTCTAAAGGGACGTATGCTATCTGAGCTTAGGGTCTGAGGATGTGTAGGAGAATGAATCTGAAAGACCATTATGAAAGGCTGAGTGATTGTTTTAGCCTTGGTCCGCGCATCTGATAAGACTGTCTTCTGCTTCAGATAACAAAAAGACACAAAATAACACAAAGTGGCTTTAGCAAGATAGAAAATCATTTCTTTCTTGTAAACAGCCAAAGGCAGGCAAGTCCAGGGCTGGTGTAACAACTCTGCTCCACAAAACCCTCAAGGACCCAGGCTCATAGGACTCACAGCTTTATCAGCTCTTAAGGCTGCAAACCGCAACTAAACATCTAGCTACCAATCTCTGCACCATCCTCTTATCCTTTTACCGGAAACCCCCCTAATAACATCCTTCCCTTGGTTTCACCTGGACCTGATTCCCAGCCCAACTTTTCCCGCAGTTTCACACATTAATAACAATTGGCCATCTCTCCTGTGATGGCCCGAAGACCTCAATTTCAAAACTACTCTAATTATTGCCCCAACTTCATGCTGTGGTCTCCCCCCACTCCCTATGGCACCACCCTTGGTGCTCAAGCCAGAAAATTGAGCATCCTGTTGACTTTCCTCACCTATCCTGGCCCCAACTTGTCAGCTTCCTGAATTTGTCCCATTGTATCTTTGTTGCCACTACCTTAGTTCTGGCCCCCATCATTTCTAGTTTACTTGACTTAATTATAGGTCGCCACTCCCTTTTCTAAGACAAAAATTTTATCTATTTACTCACTGACTTAAGAATCCTCCATATTAACTCCTTTGCTAGACTCTATAATCACTGGGGGTGGGAGTGGGGGGTAAAATCACCTATGGGGTTCCCTAAACATACAGGTGACCAATACCCCTCTTTACTATCTAACTTTATGATTGCTGACTAACAGTTATAGCTGATACTTAACTGATGCGCCAGGCATTGTACTAAATGCTTTGCTAATATACTATACTCTCTGAATTAATCCTCACAACCATTTCACGAGTAGCTGTCATTTGTCACAACTGTGGACACTGCAACCCAAGAGACAAAGAATTTGCCTTTAGTGAACTGGACCACATGCAATGGATGTAAGCTACGGAGCCAGCAATCAAACTCCGGAGTCCAGCTTCTTTACTGCAAGGAGGCCTCCGCCGGACAGAACGCGTGTGACTCTCACGGGGCGGGCCCACGCGTCTAGAACGGATCCTGGCAAATGTTCCATATGGAACCCTCGTGGTCCAAGAACCAAGAAGGCGGCCAGTGAGCCCGGAGCCCGGGGTGGGGACGGAGGGGCAGCCACGGGAAGGTGAGGGAGCCCGGGGCGTCCTCGTGGGTGAGGAACGCAGGGCCGCACCGGGACGGCCTGGGCCGGTATCCGGACCCCGTGCCTCCCCCGCCGCCGCCGCCAGCTCCGCGGACCCGGCCACCGAGGAAGAGCAGGGACCGGAAGGAAGTCGGCGCGTGGCTTCCGGCGCGCGCGGATGACGTCAGGACCGCGCTTCCGCGTTGGGGAGCGGGCGGCGGATCCCGGGAAGTGCGCGCCCGGGGTCCCGGCAGCGGGGCGGCCCGCGGGCCCAGGGCGGGATGCACCGCCGCGGGGTGGGAGCCGGCGCCATCGCCAAGAAGAAGCTTGCCGAGGTGAGGGGGAGGAGGCGGACCCGCGGCCATCTCCGGTCCGCGGGGAGCGGAGTCTCCCGGGCGGAGAGCTCTGCATCCCCCAGCTGCCTCCCATCCATCTGACCCGCGGGCTTCTTGGGTACCCGGGAACGGAGTTTCTCTGGCTTCCGGTAGATTGGGATGTCAGCATCCCCAAATCGACCAACCCTTTCCCCCACGTCCCCAAGTTTTACTCCAGGCATTCGTCCATTCTACTTCCTCACCCCTCTCCCTAAAAAAACCAGTGAAGAGAGACCTTTTCGGCGGAGGCCGTACGAGTGGGTGCCCCCTCTCCCAACTCATGGCGGTGTCTTTGTCTGACAGGCCAAGTACAAGGAGCGAGGGACCGTCCTGGCTGAGGACCAGCTGGCCCAGGTGAGTCGTTTGGAAGGCTCCCGGCAGGCAGGGAGACCTCACGAAGCTGGGTAGGACACATCTGGTTTAAACTAGATCGTTTGGGTTGAGTTAAAAATAGGGTATTTGGCAAGACCTGGTTTCTGAGCTCCTCACATCTGTTAGGTGGCTTGCTAATAACATCTTTGAGTGATTACATGCTCATAGCCTCCCAGGCATGTGTCCGTTTTCTTTTCTTTTTCTTTTATTTTTATTAAGGTATCATATGTGTACATACCTTACCACCACCCCCCACTCCCAAACATGCCCTACCTCCCCATAGTTTTTCCTCCATTGGTTGTACTTATATGCATGCATACAAGTCCTCCCGTTGATCTCTTATCTCCCCCAGATCTCCCTCCCCTCCCCACTGTCATTTGACAGTCTGCTTGTTGCTTTACTGTCTCTGTATCTTATCTTTTTGTTCATCGGTTTATAATGTTCCTTATTATCCATAAATGAGTGAGGTCATGTGGTGTTTTTCTTCCATTGACTGGCTTATTTCACTCAGCATGATGCTCTCCAATTCCATCCAGGTCACTGCAAATGATAAGAATTCCTTCTTTTTTATGGCAGCAGAGTATTCCATTGTGTAGATGTACCATAGTTTTCTGATCCATTCATCTGCTGACGGGCACCTAGGCTGTTTCCAAATCCTAGCTATTGTAAATTGTGCTGCTATGAACATAGGGGTGCATATATCTTTTTTGATTGGTGTTCCTAGCTTCTTAGGATATATTCCTAGGAGAGGGATTACTGGGTCAAATGAGAGTTCCATTTTCAGTTTTTTGAGGAAACTCCATGCTGTTCTCCACAGTGGCTGCACCAGTCTGCATTCCCACCAGCAGTGCATGAGGGTTCCTTTTTCTCCGCATCCTCCATTCTGACAGGTGTGAGGTGGTACCGAATTGTCGTTTTGATTTGCATCTCTCTGATAATTGTCCCTTTCTTTACATAGACGGTCTTGTTCATTCCTCCTGATTGTCCTGCCAGGAAGAAACATTGCTCTTCCTAGTGTGAAATTGAGGACCCTGTGGTATTATGGAATTTATCCAACGTTACATGGGTAGAGAGTAGTAATGCTGTTGGATTTAGGTCTTTTGGAGTTTTTACTTTAAGTTCCTAAGAATAAGACCGGCTTTGGTGGATCTGGGGTTGAGCTTCAACCTGTGAACCAGGAGGTCACGGTTTGATTCCCGGTCCAGGCACATGCCCAGGTTTTGGGCTCAGTCCTTTCTCTCAGAAATCAGTAGCGATATATTAAAAAACTTAAATTCCTAAGAATAACATGAAAATATTGCCTACCCTAAGGCACCCAACACCACGAAAATCATGTCTAGGTACAGACCAGAAGTGTGTATGAGTGGTGGGTGTGGCTCCTGCACAGTTTCCTTTCCTAACTACTAGTACCTCCCTTTGCTGTGCCGGCCCCGAGTTTACTCGGTTACTGTAACTGGTGAAGAAGAGAAGCAGCAGTTAAGCAGGGAAATCGGCCCTTGAACTGAGGAAAGAGGGTAGGCACAGGCTGAGCTTTTCAAAAGCTCTCTCACTGGGAGATGGCAAGCAGGAAACAACCGGAAGTGATGACTAAACAGTGTGTGAGTTTCTCATGTGCAGCCAGGGAAGAGATTCTGGGCCAGACGTAACTCGTGGTGGGGCAGAAGATCGGCTTTGTGAGAAGGAGTAACACAAACAGGACGCCAGAAAAACCCCCCAAGTGTTTGTATTTAACTTTGGAATGTAATCTGGAAGAGCCACAGCCCTCAGTCAGGGATTCTTGATCTGGAATTGATCCCCAGGGAGGTCCATGACTCAGATTAGAAAAACACTGCAACTGCGACACCTAATTCATGCCAGGTTTCCCTTTTCTCCTATCCGGCCTTGCTTTCAGTGGCTGAAGATTTCCCGTTGCATGCATGCTGCAGCCCCTCATTTTGAAGACAAAATGAATCATTAGATTCATCTTCAATTTCATAAGCTTTCCTGGGGAAAAGAAGTACCACATTAGATACGCACATTGATTGTTAGATGCATCTTGACTTTAGAACAGGGAAAAAAATGTATATTTTACAAATAAGGAAACATTACCGCATCTCATTTCTGCGGACAACAGAACTGCGGAGGAGAGGCAGGGAACAAAAGAAAGGGAACAGAGCCGAGACCGGTTTGGCTCAGTGGATAGAGCGTCGGCCTGCGGACTGGAGGGTCCCAGGTTCGATTCCCGTCAAGGGCATGTACATTGGTTGCGGACACATCCCCAGTAGGTGGTCTACAAGAGGCAACTGATTGATGCTTCTCTCTCATCGATGTTTCTAACTCTATCCCTCTCTCTTCCTCTCTGTAAAAAATCAATAAAATATATTTAAAAAAAAGAAAAGAAAGGGAACAGAAAACAGCACCATGGCAGGCTGAGGACATAGCTACTTCAGTGTTGGCACTGACTGCTTTGCACTGGGCCAGGACCTATTTGGACACCTGATTTTCACCCAGGGGGGCTAACCTTCCCCTCCCCTTGTCCATCTTGCAGATGTCAAAGCAACTGGACATGTTCAAGACCAACCTGGAAGAATTTGCCAGCAAACACAAGCAAGAAATCCGGAAGAATCCCGAGTTTCGGGTTCAGTTCCAGGATATGTGTGCCACCATCGGGGTGGATCCTCTGGCCTGTAAGGAGTTGTCTGTAGGAGTCTGTGTTCTAGGATTTCCAAGGGACAGAAGCTGCCTAGTTACCGCTGCTGGTCCAGGGGCGTCTTCTAGAGGGGACTGCAGGGAGATAAAGCGTGTCTTCCAGTTTGAGGGGGAAGATGGAGGGCTGGAATGCAGGCCGAGGAGCCAGTGTTCTCTTGAATGATCTGCAGTGGAATTTGGTTATGGCTGTTTTCCCCCTTTATTAAAAGTATTTAGTTTTAATGAAAATAATGTGTGGTCATGCAAGCAACAAAGGAGAAAAAAGAAAAGTAGAAATTAAAATTAAAAGTCTTCTCAGTTCTATAATTTCAGAGATAAAGCACTGTTAAGGTGTATCTTTCTAGACACCTTCATATTTATAAACTTCACATATATAGGGTTAATGCTCTAAGTACAACACTGTAACCTGCACTTTCACTCAAAATACTGTCTTCAATAGAGTTTTGAATGCTAGGTCTGTGTATTTCTCTGAGCCTTGTCTAGACCGTATGTCCCATTGTTTCACTGCATGCTTTGGGGAAGGAAAACTCATTTTTAGAGTACCTTGAGCCAGAATCAGCAGCCAACTAGAAATACCTTTTAGATTGCCTACCCTTTACGCCTGTCGGAGCCTGCTTCAGGAGTCAGATTGTGTGAGGATCCCACATAACATTGGAGCAGAAGGACTTAGAGTAGGCGGGGAGGACTTCCCATAGGGTAGCTTTGAAAGAAAAAAGGTAACTAATGAAAACCTGGCTTTTGTCTTTCTGTCTTTTAGCTGGAAAAGGATTTTGGTCCGAGATGCTAGGTGTGGGAGACTTCTATTATGAACTGGGCGTCCAGATCATTGAAGTGTGCCTGGCCCTGAAGCACCGGAATGGAGGTGAGGGTGGGCAGGTTCTGATGACTGGGCTTTGGATTTCTCGGAGAATAAACCTTGAAAAATAACCTGTCCCATCCTGCCATCTCCAGGCCAATAAGGTCTTGAGAAGCATCTTAGCTGCTTCATGCCGTTGAATCCTTGGTGGGCAAATGGAATTACCTGAATGATTGTCTCTATTCCTGAAAGATCTTCGGCTAGGAAGGTCTAGCCCTAGTCATCACAGAAAACAGTAGGGAGGCAGGAAGTAGGGCATGATAATGCCAACTAAGCGTCTGTGTTCCCTAAAATGTGACCTTAGCCCTGGCCCGCCACACTCAGTTGGTGGAGCATCATCCCGTGCACCAGAGGTCACTGGTTCGATTCCCAGTCAAGGCACATGCCCTGGTTGCAGGCTTTATCTTCAGTAGGAGGTATTCAGGAGGCAGCTGATCAATTAAATGGTCTGTGTTGAAGTTAAAGAGAAAACCTAACAAAACATTTATAAATCATTGGTTATAAATAGACAGCATTGGTGTGAAGAGAGCATTTATAGTTTTTCAGAGATGCTGCTGCCTTTGTTCATTAGCTATAAACTAATATAAACTCTTCCCCTGCTTTCTGTCTCCCCTCTCCAATAGGTCTGATAACTCTGGAGGAACTCCATCAACAGGTGTTAAAAGGAAGGGGCAAATTCGCCCAGGATGTCAGCCAGTAGGTCTTATCTTCCAACCTCTTGGAGTATAGGAAGGTCTTTAAAAAGCAGATGGGTATCTTTCCTCCTTACTGTTCTGTGTCTAGAATAGTTTAGGAATCATTTTACTCCTCATTATGATCAGAAAACTCAAAATACAGAGAGAGGTAAAAAAAAAAAAAACCACACAAAGCCACTCATTATTTCTCAACTGAGAGATACAACTGTTAAACATCTGGATATATTTTCTTCTAAGTTTTTCTCCCCATGCATACATATGTGTATTTTTAAACATTCTTGGGTCTTTGTATACTCTTGAGATTGAGATCAGGTAGAGTGGCAGGCACCGAGAGGCTTGGGAAGGGGATTGGGCTGGAAGACGGGGTATAAATTGTTCTGGTTCACCCAGCCTCTGGGTGTGCCTCCCGTCTGAGAAAAGGTAGAAAAGGTTGTTAGTATGTGGGCTGAATATGTGGTCTACACACTGTTGTGCAGGTTTTCTTTTCTCTAATTTGAGTTGGTTTGTTGAGTGGGGAGCCTGACCATCTTCCCGAAGGTTCAAGCAGTGTGGTGCCCTTGAGCCCTCTCTTTACTGAAGTAGTTAAATGTGCAGCCTTTAGCGTCTTCTGCCAAGATGCTCTGCCCAGGGCAGAGGTGAAACGGCACTGCTGCTGGGTTTGCTTTGCCAACGGTCTTTCAGTAGCTCTTCCTCACCTTAGAGACGACCTGATCAGGGCCATCAAGAAACTAAAGGCACTTGGCACTGGCTTCGGCATCATCCCTGTCAGCGGCACTTACCTCATTCAGTCTGTGCCAGCCGAGCTCAACATGGATCACACTGTGGTGCTGCAGCTGGCAGAGGTACTGATGTGTGCCTGTGTGTGGGGGGGGAGGAGGGGTGAGTAGGGAGGGAATTCTGGAGCATCTTTGATCTCAATCACTAAGTCTGTTTGCTGAAACTGTCTGATGGAGGTGCTGCTCAGACCTGTGCTTGAGCAGACATTTATGAGCAGCCACAGAGCAGTGCATGGGCGAGGCTGTGGGCCACAGAGAACGGGCACTACATGAGCTTACAGTCTAGTGCGGTAGGCAGACATGCAGACAACTAACCATATTTCCTTGGATAGACAGATTCTTGGATGTCTTCTTACAACTATGTTATGGATTCTTGAAAACAAAATTTTAAATCTTGTTTGCCATCCCGTTCCTCATCATGCTTTAAGCATGGGCCATCCTCCCCCAAATCGTTATCATGCATTTAAGGAAGACATGTTCAGTCTTCTTAATTCTGTAATGTAGAACAAAACTAACGAGGGAGGGGCTTTTCTTGGTTGGAGAGTAGGTAGGGTGAGACGGGCAGGGGCAGAATATTTTAATTACCATTTTTTCCTATCACTCAATCATTCTGAATCTTCCCTTGTCATACTAGAGTTCTCTGAGAAAGTAAAAATTAATGCTTTAGTGCCAGGGACTCTACTTTTTAAGACCGAGTCATTCAACCTACCTGCCACCTATCCCTTCCTCCTCCTCCTCTCTGCTGGGACCTCTAAACATGGTTTTTCTATGCTCTCTGGCTTTCTGTGTCCTCCTCCTGTCTGGATAAGTCAATTGTCCCTGGGCAGAGGCTGGGTTCTAAAATTTCCCCTTCCTCCTTTTTTCAGAAAAATGGCTACGTGACCGTCAGTGATATCAAAGCCAGTCTTAAGTGGGAGACAGAGCGAGCTCGGCAAGTGCTGGTACGTGACTGGTTGGGTGGCCCAGAAAAGGCGGGCCCCAGGTGGGAGAAGTGGGTGGTCAGGAACCACAGGCAGGAGTTACAGCCTTCATCTGCTGGCCTCTTGCCTTGAAGCTACTGCTGCCACACTGAAAGTAACCCCGCATTTCACCGAAGATGGCACTGAGGGCAGAACACACAAAGGCAGGCCTCTAACCTGGACACATGTAAAACCGGCCGCCACTGCTGCTGGAGGCTCACCAACACCTGCTCTCTCCTGACCGGTGGAGCTTGGTCAGATGGTTAATATAGTTTGTACTGGAAGTAACTTATCAGAGTGAAAGAAATTACTAACACTTATGGTAATTACATATCTAAGTTATGTACTTTTGCATATAGATCTAATTATATACTGTTGCATAGTTATAGTTTTATATATACACGTTTCATGGTACTGATGAAAGACTGATGTGGCGAAGCGGGAGTAAGCAGCAGGAAATGTAGGCTTTTAATGCCTTCTTTCTTATCCAGACAACTAACCTGCTGACACAGCTTCATCTGTAACGTTAACATAGACATCTGTAAAGATAAGCATACACATCTGTTTAATACTGGGCAGAACAAACTCATCTCCAGCCTACTTCCAGCTGTCGGAATTGGGTCCATTATAAATACTAATAATGAACTTGCATGAAGTTCTCCAAAAAGGTGTACCCACATTACCCAGTAAATTAACCTATAGTGATCTCCATTTTGCTTCAGGGAATGGCGGCTGTGATTAGCTCAAGGCCATATGCAAATACTTCTGTAGTTTGTACCCTTTTTAGAGCAGCACAGCACAGGTTAAGTGACTTGGTGGCATGTTTCACACCTCAAAGGTTGAGGCCAAACAGATCATTACAGTTTGGTCGGGTGAATGTGTGAAGGCACTGTGTAGACTTAATTTGAAAACCCCATTGAAGCCGGAATAAAACGGGATTCTCTACCTTTGTGGGAACTGCCCTTTCTCAAAGGATTCTTGCTTTCCCTCCAGGAACACCTGCTGAAGGAAGGGCTGGCCTGGCTGGACCTGCAGGCCCCCGGGGAGGCCCACTACTGGCTGCCTGCTCTCTTCACTGACCTCTACTCCCAGGAGATCACCGCTGAGGAGGCCAGAGAAGCCCTCCCCTGACCCCGGGAGTGTGGAGAGGGGCTCAGCGGCAGGCAGGGAGGACAGGGAGGACCTGTGGGTAAATAAAACCTGGACAACTTTGTTTAAAAAAACAAAAAACACACACACAGAAAAATATGTTCCAAGTTTTTTCCTTCCCCCAATATTCTTCACTCGTCATTTTATTTTTTAAAGTGCCTTCACATTGCATCTTTATTGGAGAAAACCTCATTTATCCAGTAAGGATAACCTGAGTAACAGACAGCGAGCACGTAACATGACTTGCACAGGTCATTGACAAGTCCATGTCCATGTACATGGTAGAGCCGGGCCTGGAATGACGGCCATCTGTCTCCTGGCTTAGACAGTCTAGTCTCTGTAGCCCTGAGACAAAGTACAGCCTCTGTTAATTCAAACTTACTCCTTAGAAAATGTTTTTTTGTGGGTTTTTTTTTTTTTTTAATCTCAAATGAGATCCTAACATACTAGTAAATTATATTCACTCTTCCAGCATCCTCTTACAGAGGTTCCAGGTTATGAGACTCCGCTATGAGTGTGAAGGAAAGAGGTTAATGTTAAATGGTGGTTACAGGGAAGAAAACAATGGGATTTAAGGGGAACTAAGAGTGAATGTAATGTCTCAAATTCCCTACTAGGTTCTCCTCCTGGACTGATCGCTAGGTCCTTACAGCCTTAGTTGTGGGAAAGGAAGTAATTTACTGAATCCCTACCCTGTGACCATTTCTACATACACCTCACTACCACCTTCCAAAAAATATAGGTTTCCTTAGCTCTGCAGGTAAGAAATGTCATTTGCCAGGGACCACCAGTTTAAGAAGCAAAGCTAAGAGTAGAGCCCAGACCCACTAACCCGAGCCCCCACTGCGGGACGTCCTCCTGGTCTGAGCAGGAACAGCCTCCGCACCAGGAAAGCAGGGGCGGCGGTGAGCAAGGCGGCCAGTTCAGCTGTTTTCAGTCTGAATGCTGAACTCCTAAGGGCCGGCTTAGCACAGAGAACCACCCAATGGGCTATCCATACTAAGAGCCCCTTCCCTTGGTAGGGGGCACAGCCTAAGTCCATCTTTACCTGTCTATGCCTGTAGGACACGCTCACTTTCCAGTTTCTGAACAGGTGTATCTCTGGAAGCAACTGGGATCCCAATGGCATTCCTCTCCTTTATTGCCAGAGCAACAGCCTTAAAAAAAGACCCTATTTCTGGTCGATGGAAAAGTTTTACCAGTAGCCCTGCTCCCATCCACATCAAGTAACTTGTTTTTAGCTTCCAGACAATTCACTGAACACTTACTTCCTGACCGAGGCGAGATGTGCTTGTCCGTATCCCATTCTTCCTTGACACCAGCCCTCCCACACCCATAGGCGCTTCCTCCTTCTGCCAAACAAACTTTATTGCACCAAAAAGAAAAAAAAACTTCATTTATGTACAGTCAGATATAAAGACATCTCTTGGACTCCTGTGCATATATTTCCTCAACTCAACATTAGGGAGTAAAGGTCAGGCCAGTATGCCAGACATGCTCTGCCCGTGCCAGGGCAAGGAGAAGATTGTCACTTGAAAGTGGGAACACTTAAATGGATGACAGACAACACTGGACCGACAGACCAAGGGCGCTTTTCTAAGCCCTGTACTAGCTCTGGAAACGGAAGAGGGAAATTGGAAGCAGGGCGCCTTTTTGAGTCTCCTTACAGAAAGACCACCCTTTAGATATCCAAGGTAAACGTCTGTTCTCCAGACCCACTTCCTGTCCAGTTTCTTTGCTTCCTGCCCTCCCAAGTAGGACATTCTCCTTTGTGCCCAACCCCCTTCCCAACTCACCCAGGCAGCCCCGATCCACAAGGCAGAGGCCTCCATAGCAGCTGGAAGAGCAGATACAAGTTCTCCTCTCTCTCACGTGGCTGGCTACTGACTGGGCCCGGTGTCAGGCGGGTCACCAATAACCCACTGGGAGCCACAATAGGAATCCGGAAAGCATGGGGATAACCCCTCAAAAATGGGAAATACAGACTCCCTCAATGCCCAGTGTCAGGCACCTAAAGCACGTTTCTCTGAGCCAACCAGCTAAAGGATCACTGCAGCTAAAGACAGGTAAGCACACAGCCAGGCAAACGCCCATCAGAGCCAGCGGCAAACAGCAGCTGGGAGGAAGGGACAAGGGAGAGAAGGGCAGGAGTTTCCAGAGTTCTGCCCCAATCTCTGCCGTTGGCTACCCTTACTCCCCACTAGTCCCTGGGCCTTGCCGTGAGGAGGGGGGACTGTAGGCTGGGGTTGGGGGGCACACACGAGGATAGCCAAACAAAACAACAGGATCAGCATCAGCCTCCCCCGCACCCCACCCAGGAGAAATACCCTCATTGTGACTAGTATTGAAGATCTGTGAGACTATTCTATATAGTGGCTCTATCATACATCCAGCAGCTGCCTGAATTGGGAACTTTCTGAATCAATGATTTTTGGGAATAAATAGTACTTTCAGCTTCCTATGGTACCTGTGCAGGCTTTACCAAGACTCTGGTTCAGTCCCATCACATTTACCTTCTGTCTTAAATCTAGAAATGGGTGAGGGGATGGGAGGAGAGAAAGGTGCTCAGGTGCTAAGTAAAACTCACTGATCAGCAGCCTAGATTCCACCACTGTTCCTTCTCTTTGGTCTGTCTAGAACAGTGACTATAAATTAGGGAAAACAAAACTATGCTGGCCCGCGGAAAATAATGGGGGGAAAGAGGCAAGGAGGAAAAGGGCATTGGGAAGCCCTGCTTCAAGACTGAAGACAGACAGACAACCAACCACCCAGACTGCTTAAGTGTCACAGACAGCCCCCCACCCCAAGCTCCCTTCCAATTATCCCATAATCATTTGGGCACACTACCTCCTGGAATTACAGGTTCCGCCTCCCCACTATCCCTAAGGAGCTGGCCCTTCGGAGAGGTGTGTCGGTTGTTTTGTTTTTCCAGAGGCCCTCGCCCTGGGTGCTCCTGCATCGGTCCCTTGGCCCCTGATGTGGGATGAACTAGCCCCCGATGCTGGAGAGCCAGGGAAGTCAGGCCAGGAACAGCCTCCCCACTCCCACACCCTGGGAGATCCAAGCTTGCTTGGTTCTTGCCATCTTGCAGGATGACGTCACGTTGGAGGGAGATACAGTGCCTCTCCATCCCTGGGGTGGGGGAAGGAACTTGCTGGGACTCTCGAGTGGGGGGAAGGGAGAAGGGAGCAGGATCTAAACCCTCAAGCTCCCATGCAGGTCTGTCTCTGTCCCAGACGAGCTGCTGTCAGAGTCCATTTCGGCGTTTTCATTATGGAGCCTCTCCAGCACTTTCTGACGAATCAGTCCCAGGCGTATCAAGAGGGACTGGTAGTCAAAGTGGCCCCGCTTCTCTCCAAAAGGGTCCTGTAGGGGAAAGGAGACAAGGGGGATGGAAGATGCAAGTCTGGGTGGCTCACCCCAGCGAGAGCAGCTTTAGGCCCGTGTGAAACGCATGCTCAACGTCTGAATCACAGGAAGACAGGAGGGCTCACACAGACAGTTCCGAACAGCAGACAACATCATCTCTGTTCAGGAATATTATGGCACATGTACTGCCCCAGACAGGTCTGGCTTTGGCCAGCAGTCAAATGTGTTTGCATTCCTCAGAAACAAGCCAATATACAGAGGCGACACTAAAGGCAAGATAAATGGGGAAGAGAAATACAAGACCAGGATTGTAATAAAGTGAATCTGTGTTTCCAATTAACCTTAAAAACTATACAAGGCGGAAATTATTCTTCATTGCCTATAGAATAAGTCCTCAAATCACTCTGGTTCAACACCAATGCCTAGGAATGTAACTCTTCTTTATATCAATTACTAGTGACCTGGTGCATGAAATTTGTACATGGGGCAGGGGGGGTTTCCCTCAGCCCAGCCCACACCTCTCCAATTGGGGACCCATGGGGGATGTCCAACTGCCAGTTTAATCCTGATCCCTAATCCAGCAGTTGGACATCCCTCTTGCAATGTGGGATTGCTGGCTCCTAACCGCTCACCTGTCTGCCTTGCATGCCTGCCTAATCACCCCTAACCGTCCTCTTCCCCTGTGGGTCTGATCTCGCCCCTAACTGCTCTCCCCGCTGGCCTGATCTTGCCCCCAATTGCCCCCCTCTCCTACTGGCCTGATTGCCCCTAACTGCCTCTGCCTTGGCTCCCACCACCATTGCTTTGTCTGGAAGGAAGTCAGACTTCCAGAAAACGGCTGGTTGACCCAGTCTAATTAGCATATTACCCTTTTATTAGTATAGACGGTAAACTTGGTTTTGTTATGTATTGTTTTGCTGCCGTTCCAAGAACTGTACTAAAAAAGAGTGATTTGTTTTCGAAGGTCACAGTGAAGTCTAGAACTCAGGCGTCTGACGTCTAAATAAGCACCGTACTCTTTCCCAGGGACTGATCACTATGTTCCTGCCCAGCTCTCTGGGCGTCACTCCGGGCCCACTAGCCCTGATCCCAGTCCTTGTCATTCTAGATCAAAGACCTCCAAACCTCATACAGAATGTTTAACTGTCCTTCTAGTCCAAACATAAATAGCTGGAATGAAGGATATGAATTAAAAATGCTACCTAAGGAATATGGCAGCCGAGTAGCATGGCTGAGGCTCAAATAAATGGAGACTACTTTCCTTGGCAGTCACAAAAAGGCACAGGATTTTCACTGCTCACAATCTGTCTCCTTCACCCACATCAACTCCTTCCACACTCTGCCATATATTACCTTCACGGTCAGGGACAAGGTGGCGGAAGTCAGTCACTGTGACTATAGCGCACATTTTACACTTACAAAGGTTATATTCCCCCAAAGACTGAAGTCCACACTTACTCTGGAGCTATCAATTTTCCAAATCTTCCTTTTTTTATTGTTTATTTTTTTAAAATTTATTTTATTGATTTTTTACAGAGAGGAAGGGAGAGGGATAGAGAGTTAGAAACACCAATGAGAGAGAATCATTGACCAGCTGCCTCCTGCACACCCCTACTGGGGATGTGCCCACAACCAAGGTACCTGCCCTTGACTGAAATTGAACCCGGGACCCTTCAGTCCAAAGGCCGACGCTCTATCCACCGAGCCAAACCAGTTTCGGCAAATCTTTCTTTTTAAAAAAATATATACTTTTATTGATTTCAGAGGGGAAAAGAGAGGGAGAGATAGAAACATCAACGATGAGAGAGAATCATTGATCTGCTGCCTCCAGCATGTCCCCTACTAGGGAATCAAGCCTACAACCTGGGCATGTGCCCTTGACTGGAATTGAATCTGGGACCCATCAGTCTGCAGGCTGACACTCTATCCACTGAGCCACGCCAGCCAGGCCAAATCTTCCCTTTTTTGTCAATGAGTCCATTTCTACCCACTGTCCTTCCCAGATGTTGTGCTCCCTTCCTTAACAGACTGAATACTGGAAATGCTGCTGGGCACCAGCAACGAGAATTCCTGGTGGGGAACAAACCACAGCACCAACATCTTCAATATACTTTTAAAAATAAATATTTTTATTGATTTTAGAGAGGCAGGAAGGGAGAGGGAGAGAGAAAACATCAATGAGAAAGAAACATTGATCAGCTGCCTCCTGCACGCCCATTGGGGATCGGTCTGGAAACCTGGGCATGTGCTCGGACTAGGAATCAAGGCTCAATATACCCTTGGGCTGGCCTTACCCTTTGAGTTAAATGTGTCAGGTGGGCGTGCAGTCCCTGAAGGAAGGATGGGAAACCAACATTTCTAACCAGCACCTGAGGGAACGAGACATTTACTGCTGCTGCTGGTGCTGGGTGGGGCGTGGGAGGGGTGGGGCAGGAGAAGAACCCAAGAAGAGCGGAGAGGACCGTAAGAGGTCTTAGTCATTTATCCAACTCGCCATATTCCTAAGTAACATCACCAGTAAGTGATCCAAAAGACTCAAGAACTGTCCTTCAATACTATGGGTTCTCACACTCTACCAACCAGGCTCTTTATTTTGAAGCCTATTTGCAATTTGGTTTAATAAGAACCTCTTTTTAAAAAAAATTATTATTCATTTCAGAGAGTAAGGGAGAGGAAGAGAGAGATAGAAACATCAATGATGAGGAGAATCACTGATCGACTGCCTCCTGCATAGCCCACACTGGGGATAGAACCTGCACCTGTGCCCTGACCGGAATCGCACTGTAATCTCCTGGTTCATAGGTTGAACCTCAACCATGAGCCACACTGGCCAGACTAAGAATTTTTTTTCTTTTTTCTTTTTTTAATAATATATTTTATTGATATTTTTACAGAGAGGAAGGGAGAGAGATAGAGAGCTAGAAACGTTGATGAGAGAGAAACATCGACCAGCCGCCTCCTGCACACCCCCCACCGGGGAAGTGCCCGCAACCAATGTACATGCCCTTTGACCGGAATCAAACCCGGGACCTTTCAGTCTGCAGACCGACACTCTACCACTGAGCCAAACCAGTTTCGACAAGAATCTTTTCTTTAAACAAGCCTTAAGTTCTGTACTCTTTTCAAAAAAAATAATTTTTTTTAATTGACTTTAGAAAGGCAGGGAGAGGAAGAGAGAGGGAGAGAAACATCAACGATGAGAATCATTAATTGGCTACCTTCTGCACGCCCCCCCCCCCCCCCCCTTACTGGGGGTTGAGCCTGAAACCCAAGCATGTGCCCTTAACCAGAATCAAACCCAGGATCCTTCAGTCCACAGGCTGACGCTCTATCCACTGAGCCAAACCAGGTAGGGCAAGCTCTATACTCTTATTGGAAGCAGAAGCACATTTCCCCAGTATATGCACATAATGAATAATTGCTTACCATCTTGTAATAGGAATCTCAACATATAACACTATATACACAATACTTCTCTAAGCCTTGTTTCTCTTAGCACCCTTCTGGGCTAGGAATGAAATCCAATAGATGACTCTACCCTTACAATCCTTAAGATCCTAAGAGCTGAGTGTTCTTGATTTGAAAAGACTACTGACCAAGAAGAGGAGTTCTAGGCTAGAATCATTCATATTCTGCTCATGAGTGCCTCGTTTATGCTAGGAATTTAGAACCAACTCCATATGGCTTTAGGCAAGTCAATCTCCTCTCTGAGCCTCAGCTACTCCACTACACTAGGTTCCTTTTGGCTCTGAGTTCTAGGAGGGGTGGATGTCACTCTGGAGGGGGATTTTACATAGTCTGCTGGAAGCGTCTGGAGTTGACAGCAGGGGCCACTTTACCTGCATAGTCTGGCCTTGAAGATGCAGGCGATCTTTGCAGGCCACCTCATAGAAGTCATAATACTCCAGGAAGGACTTCTCCATCACTCCTCTGGAAACAAGCAGAGAAGCTTAGGTCAGGAACAAGGGGGAAGGGGTCACCCCTTCATTATCTTAGCTTAAGGCCAAATTAAACAGCTAGAGTTCTAAGCTCATGGTTAATTTCTCTAAATCTTAAGGATTATAAAATGAGTAACTGCTAATACCAATCATTCCAATCCCAACTTCAACTCATGTCTTGCTCAATCTCATTTGTTTTCCATAGGCCATCCTTAATTCCAATCCTTACTCAACATTCTCCAAGGAAGTTTGTTTCATTGCTCTTGACTTTATTCTCCTTATTCTAACACTTAGAAATAAAGTTGAACACTAAGAAACAGGTTTATTATGAAGTGATCTATACCTCATTTGGCTGTAAAACAGTTATGTCTTCAGTATGGCCAGATTCTCGAAACTGGGGGCTCCCTGAGGACATAGACTATATCTTTCCATCAGGCCTGATGCTCTCCACGAGTAGAGGGCTGCCTGGGAAGGCACGTGGGCATTTTCCTTAATTACCGTCAGCTGGACTCAGGGCGTAGGCAGAGCCACGCCCTGGGAACATGTCTCCCCAAGATGGCAGACATGTCAGCTTGGCCTTCCTATCAGCCCAGGTGTCGGCAGGGGCAGGACCAGGCATGTAGGGCCTACTTAAGAATGCAAATAAATTGGTAATAACTTCCTGGTATTGGGTATAAAATAAATGCACTGGGAGGGGCTGTCTTCTTCCTGCCTCTCCAGCAGACAGGATGGCGGCCCTCCCAGCTCCCAGCTTAAAATCTATCTCTGTGTCTTCTCTTTATTTCTATTATTTCTCAATCCCTGGCCGCCTCCACTTAGAACCAGTTCGTTCATCTCTCTTTCAGTGCGGGACTCGGAAAAGGGAGATCCCCGCCATGTCTGGCCCGCACCGCATCAGGCCCCCGCATCCGAGAACATAGAATCTCTCTCTCTCTGAACTTCCTCTTGGAATCCTCACGAACCACATGTTTTTAAACCACCTTCTTCTTCTCTGTCTCCCTCTGGTGCCCAACACTGGATTTTGCCTCAAAAGTTATCAAAGGGATAAAGCAGCTAAATCTCCAAAAGGAATACAAGTGCCAAGTTCTTGAGACACATACCGTAAGGGCTCAGGGCAGGGACACTTTCCTTCCATCATGTCACAGACTGCCACTCGGATGGTCTCATGCCGAATACACTCATTATAATTTTTGCTGTCTCCTGGATGTCTCTCCTGTAATGTGACAGACACCACAGAATCCAAGTATAAAGAGAAAAGCCAATGGGAAGAGACCAGAATTAGTATGGGGCACGTGACCCAGGCAACTGAACAAGGGAATATCTCTTCACTGTATGGCAAACCCATTAAAGAGCAACCAGGCCTTCATTTTTGAGACTGTTTACCTCCAACCAATGCATACCAATATCCATCCTCCGTTACAAGTCATGTGATCTATAAGCATCAAGCTAGATCCATCAAATGTTCCAAAGCCTGAAGTGAAAGTCCTCTAGGGAAGATTAGTGAGAAATAACCAATTATGCATAAAGGATGCCAGGAGTCTGTCCAGAAAGTCGGTAAGGTATCAGGATGCTTCCTGGTTAACTCCTTTACACATCTGTATGGTTCTACCATTATTGATTTTATGTGAATTTTCCCCCAGTAAATACAGTTAGCCCTTCTCATCTGCAGGTTTCACATCCGTGTCTTCAACCAATAGCTGATTAAAAACAGTATCTTCACATTCCCAACCATGAATAAAAAATACTGTTTTCAATCCACAGTTAGTTGAATAGATGGATGCAAAGGGCCCATCATAGTCAAAGTTATATACAAATTTCCTTCCTTTTTTTAAAAAAAATTTTTAATTGATTTCAGAGAGGAAGGGAGAGGGAGATAGAAATATCAATGATGAGAGAATATCATTAATCGGCTGTCTCCTGCACACTCCCATAACCCTTGACCGGAATTGAACCCAGGACCCTTCAGTCGCAGGCCAACACTCTATCCACTGAGCCTAACCAGCTAGGGCTGTACATGAATTTTCAACTGTGGATTGTTCAAGGATCAACCCTAATTTCCTAACTCCCAAAGAACGCCTGGCTTGGCAGCAGTAATTACAGGACACCTCACGGGGACATGGAGAATGGAGGGGTGCAGAACACAGTGGGTAAGAGAGCCCCCAAAGCAGGCTCAGAATTAAATTCCAGATGATTCCACTGATTTCCACATGGTGGATTGATCCAGGTCAAATGGAAATACCTTGAGTAACTTACAAGGAAAAAAATTCACTAATGAGGAGCAAGCATGTCAGCTCCGTTTTTTCTCCTAAAGTGACAAGTTGAATACATGGACTAAGCCAGGTTAAAAACAACAATCCCAAAACCTTTGAACAGACCTCTCAGATCTCTTAAAACCCAGCACTCCACACCCCAGAGCGGGACCCACCTGGCCTTACCTGCTCGAAGCCAGGCTCGTTGTGATAGGGGTTCTCAGTCATCAGGGACTGGATGGAGATAAGCACAGAAGAGATGCTCTGGGCGGGGCTCCAGGCTGGGCCAGTCCAAGTACTGCAAAATACAGCAGAGGAAATGGGAGTGGATAAGGCACGCAGAGGGCGGAAGACCAGTACACAAGTGCCCTGGGGCCTAGCAGCACCACCTTCTCTTTCACTATTAACACTCTGGATTTTCCCAACCTCTGGCTCACCCTCATTCATAGGAAATCAGTCAACTGCCTAATCCTCTTATCAAGTGGGACAAAAGAAAAGAGGGTAAAGCTAGCAAGATAACTTTGAAGGGATTTTCTTTGGGTTAGGAGAGAAACAGTAGCTAGGAAAGGTTCTGTTAATCAGAAAGAAAGAAATAAGGTGAGAAAACGCTCCAAAGGGAGTGAAAATGTTAATGTCTGTGGACCTCAAAGAGCTGACGTATTTACTCATGGGTGTGGTGGCGTTAGAGAGAGAAGTTGAGCACAGAGGGACAGAGGGGACAAAGCCATCTGGTTAGAGGCCACGTGGTGGGACTGATGATCAGGGACCCAGTTCTCTATCAAGCCCCCAAGGAGTGTCAAATTCTCTGAGCATTACAGAATTCTGCCAAAGGACATGCAGGTAGAATAGGGGCACTTCTATATATTGTGGAGGGTCTGAAAACATATGGAAAACAACTTGAATGGGAGAGAAACACCAAAACCACTCCTCTCTTTCACAAATCTGACCAAATAGTCAGAGGAAGAGAGCGGGCTGGACATTAATTATGTATTTTTTAGTAACTGATAAGAGAACGCCTGAGCCACAACTGCTTCTTCAAGTTAGCCGGGCAATTCTCCTTCCCCCCTGGACTCAGGAAAGAGAACCTCTCAATCTGTTCTCAGCTGCTCCCCCCAAAACTGTACTTTGTGCTAAGGTGTCACATATTCAGGGATTCAAGTAAACACCGTACTTTCATTAAATTTCTTTTGTAAGCCAGCCCTGCATTTTTTTCCAGGTAGGGAGGAAAGAAATGATGCTGACAAAAGTGAATATAATCACCCAAGAACTCCCGGGAAAGTTCTGCTTCAATTCTCTGTGGCAAATGCTCAATCTCAGGGTAGCTTCTCCTTTTCCACCCAACACACTCTGCCCCTTTCACCCACCGCCATCTTGCTTCCCCTATTTCTACTGTGAGCCGGTGTTTGCTCAAAATAGTTTTATATTGGCCTAGTGAAAGAGAATTTAATACAAAACACTTTCATGAACAAACTTTATACAGAAGCAATAACTACATTTATTTACCACGGTGGGTTACACAGACCACTATCCTACTGCAGAGGGTTCTGTACCCAGTGCGATGAAGGACTTCCTTACTGTCACAATCATAAAACATAACCCTAGGTCTGAGAGATCAAAAAATATATACATCATGTCTCCAGTCTGTGTCAGCTACCTTGTCCACACACAACCCTGGAAGTTATTGGACAGGAGAAAGGAAACTGTATCACCAGCACGGGTAACTTTCTCAACTGCGACCTGCACTTGCTCTCTGCCCCGGGGAGATTCAGACCACACTAAAAAGACCAATTCAGAATATATTATAAGACATTTTCATTCTGAATTTTCAATCCCTTAATGTAATTAAAAGGAATGGATGAGAACTACATGAAGCAAAATCTCAGTTGCACCCAGAAATGAAATGTACTTAAAACTTCTGTGTTTTGTATGTGATGTGATTTCCAACCTCAGGCATTTTTTCATTCAGTTGTTAAAATATCGTAATTAGCCGAAACCGGTTTGGCTCAGTGGTAGAGCGTCGGTCTGCGGACTGAAAGGTCCCGGGTTCGATTCCGGTCAAGGGCATGTATCTTGGTTGCAGGCCCATCCCTGGTGGGGGGTGTGCAAGAGGCAGCTGGTCGATGTTTCTCTCTCATTGACGTTTCTAGCTCTCTCTCTCTCTCCCTTCCTCTCTGTAAAATATCAATAAAATATATATTTTTTAAAAAGATTCATTTACTCTTTAAAAAAAAATCATAATTATCATCACCACCAGCACTGCCTCCAAAGCCACTCAACGAGAGCCTCAGAAATAAGCCCCCCACAGGCTGAATGGCACAGATCTGCAGCCTTTCTCAGCCTGTTTGGGAGAATTAGCCCTGATGCCCTACGGGAGTGGTTCTCACTGGAGTGTGCAGCACAACCGCCTGGAGGACTGAGAGGACACAGGCGCCGGGCCCAGTGCTAGTTTCTGATACAGTAAGGCTAGGGTGGGGCGACACGTTCCCAGGCGCTGGTGCTGCTCAGGGAGAACCACTTCAGGAAGGCAACCACTGCATGGAACGAGTTAACTTCTCTTTGGCATCTGGAACGACACTACTCATGGACCACCCTGAGGAGAATTGAGGAAACAGTCACTCCAATTGTTTTCTGCGTTCTGCAGTTCAGACGAGAAACTCTGGTTGGTAAAGGCTGGCCTAGAGTAATTATTTGCTAACAACCAACGTGGCCACTTAGAAGTCTCCTCTTACCCTAGAATACTCAAGCAGACTTTGCCATTGCGGTAGAAGTTGGGGTTAAACCTCACTGTGTTATTGCCTGTTGTCATCAGTTTGACCCGAGGAGGGTGGATGGGATAGTCGGGCGGACACCGAAACACGAACAGGAAGAAACCCCCTTCATAAGGAGTGTCAAATGGGCCTGTGATCAATGCATGAATCTGCAAAATAAAACCCCATCTCAAAATTGTGAGGTGATGTCCCATCCCAACCCCTCCTGGCTTCCACGTGCTCCCCGGGCTGGAAGCAGGACCTTCCCCTGGGACCCAGTCCACGTCCTCTCCATGCAGAACGGACAGCCTGCACTCACTCGTGTTAATAACCAGGTCTGGCCCAGGGGAGTGGCATCTTACCCAGGGGTCACATTCTAAAGGTAGGGCCCAAGGTGAAAAGCCAATCTAGTCAAAATCATCCCGGAGTATCCTTAACACTCCCTCAAAGCCTATGTTTTGCTTGAACTTCTCTGACCAGTGTTATATATAGCAAATGGATAGAACACGGATGTGCAAAATACAATATGCATCTGTAAAGTCTTGTCCTAACTTATTTTAAGAAATATGTATTTTTTTCTGAGTGTGTATGTTTGGATTTGTCCAAGTTTAACATGCGTATGATGCAACTCCACCGTCCATTTATGTGGCACAAGGGGAGGTCAGATGAATGGAAAAGAGGAAAGGGACTGGAGCCACGGCACCAGTGCCAGTAACTGGTGGCAGAGCTGAGGACTGCGATGGAGGCCGAGGGCGTCTACTTCCTCCACAGAGGACGAACCTACGGTAGAGGGAGGGTGTGGCTCAGGGAGCATCCAGCTGTGTCAAAGGTACTAAGAAAATTATGAAAACCTCACGGTCTACTCAGAGCCGTTAGACCATCCCCGGACTTTCCCCAACACTGTAGGTTACTTTTTTTTTTTTTTTTTAATTAAAAAGGAAAAATGCAGTAGCACTTAGAACACTAAATCCCCTTCCTCCAGCCATGATTATTGAACACGATTCCCCTAACTGAACTGTTATATTTCTTCTACAAAGGTTCCTGGACATGTGAGTCTACTCAATTTGAACAGCAGGAAAAGGGCCTACAATCCAATGTCCCCTTAGCCCTCAGTCATCGGAATAGCAAGCTCAACTGCTATCAACGTGGCATCAATTCTGGGAACCTAGGGACTAGCATATTAATTCCGATACTTGACTGAGGACAAGATGTTCCAGGAAAAAATTTCTAACCACAAAAAAAAATTTTTTTTAATTGAAAAAGAAACCTATTCATAACAGATACCAACAATACAAAAATCTGGATTTCTACTGTTAAGAAATTTGAAACTATGAGTTTTCATTAAACACAAGATTTAGGAAATCTGATTTCTTCCCAACATCAGTGTAAGTGCAAATTCACTTCTGCGGGTAGAACATTCAATGACAGAGAAGCCCGTGTATCTATGCCAGAGAAATCTGACATTACTGTTCTGGGCATTTTTGTGTTTTGTGTGTGAAGGACAAGAGAAGAAAGGTATTTGGGTGAAGGGATACTCAAAAGCAATCGGTAGGGCTCGGAGCCTAACAATGCCTTTCGGCTACAAACACTGCTCACTCGGGCCTGTCCTATGCCCAGCCTGCTCTGCACCCGGCTTACAGCACACACTTAAAGGCCAAGAGTGGTGAGTCGGGTAGCACAATGGTAGGGTGACCACATAATTTATTATCCAAACTGGAGCACTTCTGAGAATAAAAGGGCGCCCTAGTGACAGTTAAGCTGGAACAAGAGGTGTAAAGGGATTTTCCAAGCCAACCAGGACCTACTGGCACCTAATAAGATACCTGTTCAAGGCTTTGTTCCACCCCCTGTGTACTCCTGGGCAAGCCATTTACTCTCTTGGGGGCTTGATTCCTTCTGTATGCAATCAGAGGCGTGGGCTGGATAATCTTTTAGACTCTTCCCACTTTATGGGCCCCATTTCCCAATAAGTCCCGACCCCCAGCAAGTTACGTACCTTAGTCATGTCAACGGTATCAGGTACAACGAACATTCCCGGAGGAGGCTCCTTATAAATGGACATGATATCCCTGTATAACACCAAGAGGGGGTGGGGGAGGGAGTGAGGGAGAGGAGAAAAAAAAAAGGGGGAATCCCTTAAACAGGACAGTTGTTATCACCTCAGTGAGACCAGGGTTCGAGCAAGTGGTGCTTGGTACCATAAATGTTTGCACTGTCTTGTTGGCTGAGAAATCTCAGCTGAGTACTTGTCAGGCAGACAGAGAGCAAATTATTATCAAAGGGGCATTGTTTCCTCGGGGGGGAGGATTGGGGGGGGGGGGGAATCAGAGATCCCAATGGCATCAGATGTCACCCCGGAAAAGCCACATCCCATTTACTCTCACTTCCTCCCACATGGCAGTTCATTCACTCCCACCCCGAGTTCTCAGGTGCTACAGCTGAATCCTAAATGAAATTTTTTTTTAGTTAACCGGGAACGCACCATCAACCTCACACACACAAAAATGAACTCCATAAACCATTGTGGACCTTTGTTGGCAAGTGAACTGTCAGGGAGCAGCGATCCTCTGGCCCAGGGGTTTTAACAGGGCTAAAATTGCTTCAGGCTGGGAGGGGACCCCCGAAACTGCCGAGAAGCTCACCTCTGGAAGGCGACAAGGAGTGACTACTCCAGAATTGAGAGGACTTCTAGATCCTTTCTCACCAACTAGAGCGGATCAGTTGTAAGCAAGGGTGTAACGGGGAACGTTCTAGGTGGAAAAAGGCTAGGGGCTTACCAGGGTTCACAGGGACACAAAAAGGTGCAAGCAGACCAGAGAAAATGAGTATTGGCGGAATTCAAGGTATGGCAGGACGGGAAAACTGTGTCCCAAGCACTGCGCCAGGTTCCTTACGGTCCACAGTGTGATTCTCTCATTCCCATTGAAGTCTAGCAGAGACACCCGTGAAGGGACTTGGAAAGCGGGGGGCTGAGAACACCTAGACGGGCTGCAATGGGTGCACCGGGAGAGGAAGTCTGGTCATCCTTTTCCGTGCAATAGGCTCCACGCTAAGCATGTTTGCAAAATATTACCTGCCGCATGATATGATCGCGATCAGTCACCCAAGAAGCAAGCACAGAAGGGTAACTTAGGGCCTTGTTCCTGTATCGGAATTGGGTACAGCTACTTCAGAAAAGTAAACCAGACAGCCCACAGGAAAAAATACAGGCAAGAAGTATCCGGACCTGGACATTACATGCCAGAGGGAGATGGGGAATTGGGGGGAAGCCCGAGTGCCTGGAACAGGTGTGAGTGGAAGCGGTTCAGGGAAGGCTGGGTGTGTGAGGGGAGTGATCCAGACCTGGGAAGGGACTCTACGGAGGGGGTTTCGGGACACAGAATAAAAACAAAGGCTGGTCTTGGGTCTGAGGCCAAGAAAGCAATCGATAGTGTGTGTGTTTTACAAACAGGGCTGGGGAAGGACAACCAGGGGGCCCCGAAGGGTGGGAGCTCCAAGGAGCACCCAGCCAGGACCGGGTGGGGAAGGGGGAGAGGGGAGAGGGACGAGGAGCGGGGGGCGGGGGCCGGGCGGGAGGGGGTGTTACTGAAGCGCGGAGGGGTCGGGTTTCGGGCAGGAGGAGTGGGGGAGGGTTCCGGCTGGGAGGCGGAGGGCTCGCCCGCCTGAGGTGGCCGAGGGGCGGGGTCGGACCCGGGCGCTGGAAGGGAAGCGGGGTTCGGGGCGCGTGGGGCGGGGACGAGGGGGCCCGGGGCCCCGGACCGGCCGGCGGCGGGCCTTCCCACCGGGCCGCCGAGGGAGGCGCGGGCGGTGGGGCGCTGCCGCGGGCGGGATGGGGGCAGGGAGGGAAGGTCGAGCCCGGGGCCGGGGCCGGGGCTGGGGGCGGAAACCCCGGCTCACCGCTTGATCCGGAGCAGGCACTGCGGCGCGGTCCGCTCGCTGTCCCAGTCGGAGCTGAGGGTGGGGTCCCAGTGGCTGAGCAGCGCGGCCCCGTGGGCCGCGGCCGAGGGCGTGAGCCCGGGCAGCGGGGCCAGGCCGCTCCCGGGGCCCCCGGCCCCGCCCGCCGCCGCCGCCGCCGCCCACACATCCGGCAGGAAAGGCGGCCCGAACCCGCCGCCGCCGCCGCCGCCGCTGACGCCGACGACCCCGGCGACGCCGCCGCTCGCCCCGGGGCCTGCCGCCCCGGCGCCCGCCGTCGCCGTCGCCGCCTCCTCAGTCGGACTCTCCGCCATCGCTGCTTCGCTTCCGGGACTGCTCGGCAGCACGTCCGCCGACCAGAGCGGCCGCTGCTCCCGCCCGCGCCCGCACCACCGAGAGCCGGGCCAGAGTGTCCCCTCCCTCGGCGACCACAGCCCCGCGGCGCTGGCTCCGCCCACCCGCCTCCACCAGCGAGAGGCGCCGGGCCAGAGCGTCGCCGCGGTCCTCCAGGGCGGGCGGGGCGGGGCGGGGCCGGCGGAGGTCGGGGCTCCGGGCTGTGTGGGCCCCGCGCGGTGAGGAGCCAGGTTCCGAGGCGTCTCCCCGGTGCGGCGGACAGCCCGACTCTAACATTTCTCCCAAATGCTGAGAGGGGAGGAGGGAGGGAGGGCCATGTCCCTGCTTTAAGGAGAGCGACTCTCGGACGTGCCCGTGGGGTAGGATGGGGGGTCCAGGGGGACGCTGGACAGACAGGGACGCTGGACAGCAGGTCCCTGGCCGTCCGAAAGGCTCTGTGACCTATCCTTCCTCTCTGCACCCTCACCGCTGCCCCTGCCCCTGCCTGCAACAGGACCAAGAGGAAGGGAGAAATCAGAACCTGCGAGCAAAAAAAAACCAAAAAAACGACCTCGTTTTGGTGTTTATCCCGTATATATTTATGAAGAGACTGTTAAATGCCAGACTCTGTTGCTAGGCGTTGCCATAGGGATCAGAAAACAGACCCGGAGAAGCTTGGTGAAGGGAAAATCCAGGCCTCCTGACAACAAGCTCGGTGTTTTCTTCTTCTTTTCCCCTTCACTCAAGCCCTTGAATATACAGGAAGCAAGCAAGGGGCAGCGAGTTTAAATCCTGGAAGGATTCCTCAGGACTTTCCCGAGATAATGTAAGGTGAAAAATAATACTGTGGGCTAAGAAAAACAGCTTTCTAAAAAAAGCTTTCCCTTTTCTCCCCTGCAAGATTACAAGCTCACAATCTTGTCCCGAAAGCCTTGAGGCCAGATGTGTTTCAGAATTTAGAGCAATACTTAGCAGCAGGGCCTGGGGGAGTAGCAAATACCCAAACATTGATACTTCCACCTTAAAGTGTATGAATGATCATACTAATGTGAGTGCCCTCATGCATATTCATGCTTAAGCCCATGGAATAGCCTCACTTTGGATTATATTTTGCCACCAAATTTGTATTTTTGTTTTTTAAATATATTTTTATTGATCTGAGCGAGGGAGAGACCAAAACATCAATGGTGGAGAATAATTGACAGTCGGCTGCCTCCTGCACGCCCCCTACTGGGAATGGAGACCGAAACCCCGTCATGTGCCCTTGACTGGAATGAAACTGCAGGCCAATGAATGCTCCATCCACTGAGCCAAAACGGCTATGGCCAAACATTTTTTTTTTTTAAGTGCAATTTTGGTCCTTGCTGGGTAGCTCAGCTGGTTGGAATATCATTTGGATGTGCCAAGGTCGTGGGTTCAGTCCCTGATAAGGGCACATACAAGAATCAACTAATGGGCCTAGCTAGCTGGTGTGGCTCAGTTGGTTGCTGGTTTAATTCCTGATTAGGGCACATGCCTGGGTTGTGGGCTCCATCCCCTGAAGGGAGCGTGCATGAGGCAGCCTATGGGTGTTCCTTTATCTCTCCCCCCTCCACTAAAAAAATAAAAATAAAAATATTTTTTAAAAAGAATCAACCAATGAATGAATAAATGGAACAACAAATTGATGATTCTCTTTCTCAAATCAATAGATAAAAATTACACACACAAAAGGCTCACTTTTCACAGCTTTGTGATTTCCAGTAAGGGGCTGTGCTTTTGAATGAAAATGACCAACATTTATTGATAGCTGGAAATTTGTGGGGATTTTTTTTTAGCTGATATTTATTGAGACTTAATATGTGTCAAGCTCCTTGTATACTTTGTCTTATTCCCTTGAAAGATCCTATGAAGTAAGTACTATTATTAGTCTGTTTTGACAGATGGAAAAATAGGCTTACAAAGGTTCAGTCACTGACAGGGGTCACACTGAGAGCAAGCTGCAGAATTAGGGCTGAACGCCAAATCTGCCTGACTCCAGAGAAAAAGTTCTAACCATTAGGTCATACTGTCACAGCTATGAACTCTGCCTGCATTTCACTTTCTGCATTTTTAAAAATATATTTTATTGATATTGTACAGAGAGGAAGGGAGAGAGATAGAGAGCTAGAAACGTCGATGAGAGAGAAATATCGACCAGCTGCCTCCTGCACATCCCCCACCGGGGATGTGCCCACAACCAATGTACATGCCCTTGACCGGATTCGAACCCGGGACCTTTCAGTCCGCAGACTGACACTCTACCACTGAGCCAAACCGGTTTCAGCTCACTTACTGCATTTTACCTTATACCAATTGTCCTTTGGTAACTGTTGCTCCCACTCCCCATCCCCCAACACACACACACACACACACACACACACACACACACACACTTGTATTGATTTTTTTTACAGAGAGCAAGAGAGAGGGACAGAGAGTTAGAAATATTGGTGAGAGAGAAACATTCATCAGCTGCCTCCTGCAGACCCCCCTCATCCCCCCACTGGGGATGTGCCCGCAACCAAATGCCCTTGACCGGAATCGAACCAGGGACCTTTCAGTCCACAGGCTGACAATCTATCCACTGAGCCAAACTGGTTTCGGCTGTTTTATTGATTTTTAATGGATTTCTGAATTTTGTTTAGGTATTTAGTAAGATGGTCCAAAAATCAATTCACTGGGTAGCCTTACATTCTGAAAAACCCTCCTCCAGAAACTCCTCCACGGCTCCACACCGCAGAGGCCCAGCTATGGACTCTGGGTGAGAGGATTCCTCCCTTCAATAATTATTGTTGTTTTTAAAAATATATATTTTATTGATTTTTTACAGCGAGGAAGAGAGAGGGATAGAGAGTTAGAAACATCGATGAGAGAGAATCATTGATCAGCTGCCTCTTGCACAGCCCCTGCTGGGGATGTGCCCGCAACCAAGGTACATGCCCTTGACCAGAATCGAACCTGGGACCTTCCAGTCTGCAGGCTGATGCTCTATCCACTGAGCCAAACCGGTTTCAGCTCAATAATTATTGTTTTTAAGCACAAGGTCTGTTAGCGAGGGGGCAATGAACAGAGAACACTTACCTTAGATCTGGAAGGAAGGATCAAGCTTTTGATTTGTACCATTTGGCAAATACCCAATTTTAGACATTGTCTGCATCCACAGAATGGGGATGTTCCCGACCTCTCAGGGTTTTTTTGAGGATTAACTGTGGCATCTCCAGAAATGTTGTCAAGTGGCAAGCAATTGTCCAGCTGATTGGCACCTCTCCTTCCCGATTTGCTCCGATTTCCTCTCCCTGGAACAGCCTTTCCCTCTACCGGGGGAATTGTAGTTATTAAACTTGCCGAGCCTCTTTTCCTCATCAGTAATATCGGGAAAATAATAGGAGCTATGAACAAGTAATGATGTGGTAATGAATGTGTACAATACCTGGCCAGAGTAAGTAGTTTACGCTCATTACTTTTACAGGCCTCGCCTTCAGAGCTGCCGGGATAGGACTCTCTCGGCCAAGCCTCACGCCTCCAGGCATATTATTTTTAGTCATTTTTAATTACCCCGTCCTCTGGAGTAATTCATACCTTTTTTATGGCGTATACTTTTTATTTCAGTGGTTTGGTTACTCATCTGTCTAGTGACTGCAGATGTCCTCGAGGGCAGAACGCACAGAGCACCCATCTTGTGTCGCTAGGACCGGACCTTCAGTGAGGACTGCAGAAATGGTGGACAGATTGGCAATGGGGCCATGGCAGTTCGCTCCCCTTCCCCTGGCCATAAGGTTCTCACCGCTTCCTGCTCAGATTTGCCTATGTTCTTTCCAAACGGTTGACCTGAGCTTGGCACAAAAAATCTGCAAACCAGGGCCGTGAGGGCTGCGGAAGATGGCAGCTGCCTATCCGTTAGCGAGGGATACTCCAGGAGGCCTGGGAGCTGGGGGAGGAAGGGCCGGGGAGGGGCTCACAGGAGTGTTTAAACTGGCACTGGTTACTTTACCCAGCGCTCACTGGTTTTTCCCAAGGCAGCACCTGGCTGCTTCTCACTGGCAGCTTGGCCAGAGGGCAAGACTATGCCTTCCGGAGCCACTGTGATGCCCTCTGGGGACGCACGACACAACCCAGTGGCCATCCTACGGTAACTTGGATCCAAGCCTCTTGCTTCCCTCCCCAGGAGTGGACTGCTCTGCATTGAACTTTTTTTTTAAATATATTTTATTGATTTTTTTATTTATTAATTTTTTTTTTTTTACAGAGAGGAAAGAAGAGGGATAGAGAGCTAGAAACATCGATGAGAGAGAAACATTGACCAGCTGCCTCCTGCACAATCCCCACTGGGGATGTGCCCGCAACCAATGTACATGCTCTTGGCCGGAATCGAACCTGGGACCTTTCAGTCCGAAGGCCGACGCTCTATCCACTGAGCAAAACCGGTTTCGGCTGCATTGAACTTTTTATTTTATTTTATTGAATTATTTTGTTAATCTTCACCTGAGGATATTTTTCCATTGAATTTTAGGGAGAGTGAGAGAGAGAGGGAAAGACAGAGAGAAACATCAATGTGAGAGAAACACATTAATTGGTTGCCTCCTGCATGAGCCCCAACCAAGGGCCTGGGCTGGGGAGGAGCCTGCGACGGAGGCACCTACCCTTGACCAGAATCGATCGTGGGACACTTTGGTCCGCCGGTGACACTCTATCCACTGAGCCACACCGGCTAGGGTTGCATTGAGCTTTTTATGCCACAAAATTGGTAGTGACTTGCTCATGGCAACTTGGTAAGTGCCCTTCCCCAAGGACAGAGGCCAGTAAGCATCCTAGAGTCCAGGTCACTGCCGTGTCTCACCCCTCTCTGAAGATACACTGTTCAGACCCTTCTTCTCCCCTTCCCCCAAATCCTGCCTCCCAGTGCTCTCTGGAGAAGTCCTCCCCCTCCCGGGCCCAGCCTTTTGTCCTGGGCTCCATGCCAGGGGAAGATGAAGAATTCCCATCCAGGCCATAAATTCTGTACTAAAGGGAAAAATTAGAACTTGGACTGGGTGACTTGAGACTTCTGACTCTAAGTAGTAACAGTTATACTTAAAATTTTAATAATACCTATATTACCACATATCTCAGTACATCTTGATATAGATCTCACTAATATTGTACACATATATATTACCTGCATCATCTGCATATATTTACCTATATTATCTCATTTAGTTGCCACAACCACCATGAATTGTTCTCATTCCCATTATGCAGATGAGGCAATCAAGGCTCAAGGGAGATAATTAACTTCCCAGTTAGGAAGTGGCAGGGCTGGCATTGGCTCACTCCTTTGACTTCTCAGTCCATATTCTGCTAGCATGCCGTACTCCTAATGCAGCGATGACTGTTTTCTGGTCATCACCCCTGAGAATATACTGAAAACAATGGATTCTCTTCCAAGAACAACGCACATCCGTACCCACTCACAAATAATGCCCACTAAGCAAAATGATTCTGTCCATGGACCACAGGCCCCAGATAAAAACCTCCATGGTGCCGAAACTGGTTTGGCTCAGTGAATAGAGCATTGGCCTGGGATTGAAGGTTCTGGGTTCGATTCCGGTCAGGGGCATGTACCTTGGTTTCGGGCGCATCCCCTGGTTGGGGGGTGTGCAGGAGGCAGCTGATGGATGTTTCTAACTTTCTATCCCTCTCCCTTCCTCTCTGTAAAAAAATCAATAATATATATTTAAAACAAACAAACATAAACCCTCAATGGTAACTGACTGATTAGCCTGGGTGAGGGAGGGGGAGTATTCTCCCTGACCCTGCAGAGCCCCCTGGGCTGCTAACCACATTTCCAATCTTTTTAAAAAATATATATTTTATTGATTTTTTTACAGAGAGGAAGGGAGAGGGATAGAGAGCTAGAAACATCGGCGAGAGAGAATCATCGACCAGCTGCCTCCTGCACACAGCCTACTGGGGATGTGCCCGCAACCAAGGTACATGCCCTTGACTGGAATTGAACCCGGGACCTTTCAGTCCGCAGGCTGACGCTCTATCTACTGACCCAAACCGGTTTCGGCCACATTTCCAATCTTGCCGACTTGGATTTCCAAGCAATTCCAAGGCTGTCTGGAGCCCACGTGGAGGGAAGTTACTGTCCCCGTGGTAAAAACGTTTCCTGGAGCTTTGCGGGAAGAAAAAGGCAGCCAGCTCCCTGGGGGCTGCTCCTGGATCACCAGCGGAGGGCAGTGACCCGGCAAGGATGCCAGCCCGACATCCCGAGGGTTACCGAGTTCCGTTTGCGTAACAGCATTAGCAGCTAATCCGCGCTCCCTCGGTGATACCTCAGCTGCCAGTTAACCCCAGTCCCTTTCCTTCTCTTTGGCCCGGGGCCCTGGGCTCGGCCTGGCGTTTCTGAAGGTGAGGAGGCTGGACAGGCAGCAGTTATGGTGGAGCAGTTCTCAGCTACAAGTGATTTGTCAAGAGACATTTGTCAGTATCTACCTGGCAATTGGTTGTCATGGCCCGGGAGGGAAGAGGAGGTTGTTGCTGTCACCCAGTGGATAAGAGGCCGAGGGTGCTGCTGGCAGTCATCCAATGCACAGGACAACCCACAACAATGAATTATCTGGCCCCCAAATGGGCCAGGGCTGAGAAGTCCTGGGCTAGCTCATGATTGTTGAATGGCTGTTAGATGGACTGGATTAGAGTCCTCGGTCTGCTGCAGGGCCCTGAGCATGTCACTAACCTTGCACACCCCTCAGAGGAAGTCAGCAGTGCTAAGAACACAGGTTCTGGAGTTTGGACCCCAGCTTCACCAGCAGCTGTGTGCCTCAGCTCTCTGGGCCCCCCCTTTTCCTTACCCGTGAAATGGCTTTGGAGGAAAGCGGGGAGTTATTCACGGAAAGTGCTCAGCAGGGAGCCAGCGTACAAGTGCTCCCATGTCAGCTGGTGCTCCCATGTCAGCTGATGGCACTGCCGCTCTCACTGGGCTCCGCTTTTCCTCTACAGCCCGTGGCTCTGTACCCACACATCCGTACTGTATGGCATCGTTCGCTGCTATATCCACTCTGCTGCTACCGTATTCCTTCAGAGCAAGGACCTTAGATTTCTGTCTTCCCCAAGCCTCCAGGGGGATGCTTAGCAGCTAAATACGGGTACTTGCATGGCTGTCTTCAAATTGCATATAAATTATGAATCAGCCAAGACCAGTTTGGCTCCGTGGATAGAGCGTCAGCCTGCGGACTGAGGGGAACCAGGTTCGATTCCGGTCAAGGGCATGTACCTTGGCTGCGGGCACATCCCCAGTGGGGGGCGTGTGGGAGGCGGCTGATGGATGACTCTCTCTCATGGATATTTTTCTAGCTCTCTATCTCTCTCCCTTCCTCTCTGTAAAAAAATAAATAAAATATATATATAAATTACGAATCAATTTTATTGATTCACATGCTTGGCGTTAACACTAATTAGGGATATTCATGGTTTCACTATTTCCCAGATATTTTGCAATAGGTTGAGGTAAAAGGTTTTCACAAAATGGGTCCCACTTGTAAGTCATTACTCCTTTTGAAACCACACAATTTGAGATAACCACGGTCACCAGCTCCCGTGTTCACGCTGCCCATTTTGCTCCTGCGAGAGCTGAGAGGAAGCAGGTGAGGGTGTATCAGCTTCTCCTTCTCTCACCTAGGTTATCGGTACCTCGTTGGCCAAGTGGAGAGCCTACTTACTGAGCAGACTTGGAGAAGATGCTTCGCGAAGCTCTCAAGCAATTTGTTAGTTTGCTCCTCCTCCCCTCCCCCTCAAAACAGGCTGTTTATCCCCAGCAAAGCTAAGATTGTAAATTCTCCAAGATCGGAGACTGCGTGCCTCATCTGCTCTATTCAAGAGCACCTAGGCTGCCAAAACCGGTGTGGCTCAGTGGAGGGAGCGTCGGTCTGCGGACGGAAAGGCCCCAGTTTGATTCTGCTTAAGGGCATGTACATTGGTTGCGGGCACATCCCCAGTAGGAGGTGTGCAGGAGGCAGCTGATCGATGTTTCTCTCTCATAGATGTTTCTAGCTCTCTATCCCTCTCCCTCTCTGGGGGGTGTGGGGGGGGTGTCAATAAAATTAAAAAAAAAAACAACAACAACACTTGGGCACTCAAAAAGGCGAACTGATGATGAAGCTTACAAGTGGGGCTGAATGTAGGTGGGGGGAGGTCTACCTCCATCTCTAACTTCTTTGGGGCTAAGTCTCCCCCAATTGGGTGGCCAAGAGTAAAACATGTGGGACAGCATAGCTGAAGGTTTAGGCTTTCCCTGAGAAAAGGGGAATGAATCCCCACTTCTGCCCCTTACCAGCTGTGATGGCAGCCCAGTTATTTTGCTTTCCCTAAGCCTCAGTTTCCCCTTTGTGAAACTAATCACCATACTGATAACTCACAGGGTCGTTGAGATGAAAACACAAAACACTTGGTACAGAGCTTGGTGCAAATGAACCCCTAAATAGGTGACGTATTATTACACGAAATTTGAAGGGAAAAAGCACCCGTTATTACTTCCACACGCTCCTGCTCTCCCGGGGAGACGGTGCGGACCTCTGTGTCCTCACAGCCGCAGCGGCAACCACATTCCTCAGCCCGGAGGAGATCCTGCTCACCTACAGTGACCGATCCTGTCCCGCCTCCACTCGGACCCCCCCCCCCCCAAGGGCAATGGACAGAGACGCAGGCACAGGGTTTAGAGAAACCTGGTGTTTAATGGGCACGTTCCAGCACCGGGCCTGGAATCCAAGCAGCAGGGACGGGTAGGTGACCCCCCGGAGCCTCACATGGCGAAGAGGATGAGGAAGGCGACCATCAAACAGAAGAGCCCCATGGCCTCAGACAGGGCGAAGCCCAGGATGGCGTAGGAGAAGAGCTGCTGCTTGAGAGACGGGTTCCTGCCGGGGACAGAGACGGGGGAAGGGAGGGGTGAGGGCGTGGGTGGCGGGGGAGGGCTCGGGTCGGTGGGGTGAACGGGGGTGGCTGACCCTGGCAGAGGGCCTCGCCTGCACCTATCCCGGGGATTGGGCCCGATAAGCAGGCGCTGCCATGGCAAGTGTAAGTGAGCCAGCTTGGAAGCAAGTTTAAATTCTGACTCAGAGAGTTCAGAGAGGTTTCCTCCTCTCCTCCTGGGGAAAACAGGAGGTGCAAAGAAGAAACCGGAAGCCTCAGGGGCCGAGGCTTCCCCCAAAGAGGGTGGGATTTACGATGAGAGAGAGTCTAGACCCCCCTCCAAACTCACCTGGCATAGCCAATGATCAAACTGCCAAACACGGTGCCAATTCCGGCCCCTGAGCCAGCCACACCCACCGTGGCAGCCCCAGCACCAATAAACTTGGCCGCCGTGTCGATGTCCCGGGAGACCACGCTGGTTTGGAACTCCCGCCTGGCCACCTGGAGTGGGGAGCTGCTGTAGGAAGGCTAGAGGGAGAGGGAGAGGGAATGAGAGAAAGAGAGAGGAGATAAAGGAAATAGTGAGGCGCAAGGGCAGGTGGCTGACTCCACCCCCTTCACCCCACCCACCTGAGCCTGAAACTGCTGGCAAACTGCCTGGCAAGCACAAAACGCTCAGGCTGCAGAGCATGCTGGGAACTGCTCTTAGGGTCCGTTCTCAGAGAGCGCTAGGGAAATGCCACGGGTCAGGGAAGCCTCGCTTTTGCACGTTTCTCACCTACAATGCTCACCTTGGGGTACTCAGCGCTATTTAAAGCACCACAGCTTCTCTAACTCTCCTCCCACTTCGGCCTCAAGGCAACTCAACTAACTTGAAGGACATCCGTCTGGAGAAATTCATAAGAGGGCCCATACGCCTTTACCTGTTGAGATGGGATCTCTGGCCTGCTCAGGAAGGAGGCAGACACAGGCCTGATTAGGCCCCTGGTACAGCAGCGGATCTGTAAAATGAGAAAGACAAATCAGTCAAGGAAACCCTCCCCCCCAAACCCATGTGATGAGCTTCTATCAAGAAGGACATTTGGCTTTTTCTGTTTCTCCAAACAGAGAAAGCCCAATGTACTTCAAGGTCAATTAAAGTATTTCTGTTTCTACCCGAGGCCTGCACCAGACAGCTATCCTGAGACCCTGGTGTTGTCAGCAGTGGCAACCTTCCCATTTAAAACTGGGTACCAAAGTTCACTTCTGCGGGCACAGCCCTAATCCGTATCTCAGAATGAACAAAACCCCACGCCGGGGTTACACCAGGTACAGGAGGGGCCTGGGCCTAGATCCCCAAAGGAATCAGAAGGGGAAAATCTTATTTTGCTAAAACGGTACTCACTGCTACATACCCCGAAAGGAGTACGGACCAGCAAGCCCTCAGAGGCCCCCGAAACAGCCACCTAAGCAGAGCCCGCCCTTTATTACACGACTTTCTTGACATATGCTTTAGCGCAGCGGTTCTCAAGCTTGGCTGCACGTTGGAATCACCTGCGGAGTTCTAAAACACACAGATGCAGGGGATCCATCCTTTTCTAAGGCTCCCCAGTTGATTTTAATGAGCAGCCAAGGGAGAAAACCACTGTATCCGTGGGCCAGGCTGGGGGTAAAGGTCAGATCCAGACTCTCTGACCACATTCCCAAGCCAAGACAGTTTGGTTTACCAGATCCAACCCCCCCAAAAAACAAACAAACAAACAAACAAACAAAACAAGGGTTAACGGCATCACATCCTACAACCTCCCCAAAGAGCCAACGTCATCTGGGTTCATTCATTACACATCGATGGCTCCCACACCTGGCCCCACAGAGCGCCCGGGCGCCGCCACAGCTTACCAGAGCCGGAGGAATGAGGAGTGCCCCGGTGGTCTGCATTTTCCCAGTCTGCAGAGGAAAAGAGAAAATCCCACGGGCAGCCTGGTCATTTCCTCACAGCGGCGACCTTCGGCCGTCCCCTCCCCTCCCGCCCGTCACCCCTGGACCACGCTCCTGCCAGCTCCGTGCCCCGCAGTAGAGGTCAGAGGGACAGCGCGAGCTCCCGGGCCCACCACGCTCGGCGCGGCGGGTCTGCACCGGAAGGTCACGCAGATCGGAAGCCGCGGGAGGAAGCCCGAGCCCCGGGAGGGACAGGTTGCGAAAGAGAACGGTCTCCCGGGAAGCCTGGAGGCCGGCCCTGGGCAGGTGCCGTGCAGGGTCCCCGTTCCTTTCGCACAGCCATGCCGCTCCGCCCGCCCAGGTCGGGACAGTTAATCGCTCATTTCCGTTGGTAATTGACATTAATTGGTAAGGCCACGGATGTCCACCGTCTCCCCCGGCCCCCGGGGGGCACATGCCCCTCCGCACAGCCCAGCCCACACCGCCGCCAGTCGCTGGCGCCCGGCCCCGAGTCACCTGCACTCCCACTGCCCTGCTGCCCTTGCTCAGACCACGGCGCTCGCCCGGCTCAAGGTGACTGACTCACCTCCCCGCTTTAGCTCTAGGTTTCAGAGCTCAGCTTCCCCCACCCACGTGTCTCGGGGTCCCCCCGCTCTCATTGGCCGCAATCCCCCCGCGTCCCCATTGGTCAACGTCCCCAACTCCTCTTTCCTGATTGGCTTCCCGCAGCTCCTTCCTCTCTCCTCATAGGAGCTCCGTGGCATTTCCCGCCTCCCTGCGGGCAAAGGCGGGGTTTTCCCCCTGGATCTGGCTTCCGATTGGTTGGTCTCTGAAATGCTCGACCATAGAGTCGGCGAGACTCGGAGGTTCCATAACCTCCCGCACAAAATGGCGACTAAGATGGAAGCGGCAGAGAGAGGCGTGAGAGAGACGACCGGACGCCTTCTTACGCAGGCGGACACATGACCTTGGAGCCGAGACTTCATTCGAAGCGCTTGGGCCTCGAGGCGCGTTGCATGCTGGGATTTGTAGTCGGGTCGCAGGCCCAAGGACAGCTGAGATCCCGCGAGACGCTCTTCTTCCCCGGGGCTGGCGGAGCCAACGCCTTTGCAGCAATTCCCGCGTGGGTGGTTTGCGGAAACCTTACTTCCGCCGTGGGGAATAAAGGCTGCCCGCTGGCCTCCAAAGCTCACAGGTGGGCTTCTGCTGGTGTTCAGCAGTCGTGCACTAGCAACCAGATGTTTTTTATTTTGAAGTATTATTTTGTATTGTAAAAACATTATAAGGATAAACTGTACCCTGGTAGAAAAACAAGCAAAGGATAGGAATAAGCAATTCACTAAAGGATTGATTATAAAGGAAAAATCGTTCAACTTCACTAATCAAATTGCAACATTTCGCAATTACCAAAAGAGCAGAGTTCCTTGTATTCACGTGAGCCAGGCAATCTCCTATACTGCTGCTGAGAGTATGAAATAGAAAACCTTTCTTGAAAGACATTTGGCAACCTTCATTTGGAAGGCTTTGAATGGTCCATTCTCCTTGATCCAGAAATTCTTGAGGAATTGAGAGCCTTTTTAAACTCGTACTATCCTTTTTGACCCAAGAATATAACTTCTGGGAATTTATCCTGGAGGAATAATCAGAAGTGCAAAGATCCTATTTAAAGGATGTGCACTGCAGAGTTTTATCAAAATTGGAAACAAGTAAATGGTTCAATAAATTATGCTATCTTTCACTTGATAATATAAGCAGATATTTAAAATCATGTTTCCGAAGAGTACTTTATATTGAGAAGATTTTCATGATGAAAGACATGAAAAATGCAAGACTGTATGTATAGCATTGTGAAAAAACTATGGAAAAAAGATTGGAAGAAAATAAGACTATATTAATGGGTATTTCTGGGATGTGTAATAAAGCTTGATTTATGAGTGTGCATTAAATCTGTAATAGAAAAATATAAAAAATTATACTAATCTGGAGAGTCTGGACTCTTAGAAAAACATTTTAAGATTAAGGAGACTTAAGATAAGCTGCCAGCATAACATAATGGAAACAGTGTGGAGTTTTGAAATCCCACAGACTTGAATTCCTATTCTGGCTTTTCCAGGCATCGATGGCTATGTACCTCTGAACAGATTACCACATTTCTCTTATTTTCATTGTTATAAACTACCATTTATTGAAATCTCACCATGTGGCAAGTATTATGCTAAGTGCTTTCACCTCTTATAAAATTTAATTTTCAAAGGCAAACAAAAGAAAAAATAAACAAATGGGATTACACCAAACTAAAAACTTTTGCATAGCAAAAGGAACCATAAAAAAAAAACAACAAAAACAACTGAGAGACAACCTACTAAATGGGAGAATATATTTGCCAATGATACATTTTATATGGGGTTAACATCCAAAATTTATAAAGAACTCATACAACTACTCAACACCAAAAAAATATAAACAATCCAAAATTTAAAAATAGAGAATATGAATAGACACTTCTCCAAAAGAGGCATGCAGAAGGCTAATAGACACATGAAAAGATGCTCAGTCTGACCTTGGGGTGGCTCCACATCATCCTGTCATTTATGGATCGAACAATAGATGTAACTGCCATCTGCCCCACCATGTGCTCACTTGGAGCTTTCTCCGCCAGCAAGGTCTCATGTGGTGCAAGGCCAGGACAGATTCATGGACACTTGGTTCACCAAGACCTTTCTGAGTACCTAGGTTCATTGAATTTCATTTAAAAAAATGTATTATTGATTTTTTAGAGAGAGGGATAGAGAGTTAGAAACATTGAATGAGAATCATCGATCATTGCCTCTTGCACACCCCCTGCTGGGGATGTGCCCGCAACCAAAGTACATGCCCTTGACCAGAATCAAACCCAGGACCTTTCAGTCTGCAGGCCTATGCTCTATCCACTGAGCCAAACCGGCTTCGGCTGAATTTCATTTTGTCCATAACTTAGACATTTAGTCTATGGATCTCAGTCATCATCTTTGCACAAAGTTCTTCTAAGTTCTGTAGGAAGCGGTTATAGGGTTAAGCCTCGGACTGACCTGCTGGCAAAGTTGCAAACAAGTCCCAGCTTGGAGGGCACAGCCCTCTCAGCATAATTAAGCTTGATCTGTGACTGCTCCCCAGACCTTCCTGGGGAGCTAGTGGGCTGTGGGAGGGGCAGCAAGTGCTGCCAAAACAAGTGGAACTTACAAGAGCATTATAAACTACCTTGTTTGTCCCTGACTATAAATAAAGCCTCAGCTTTGCAACCTGGATCTGTTCTGTGGCCTCATCCAGGCACAGAAGGCCCACCTAGACCAGCGGTGGGCAAACATTTTGACTCAAGGGCCACAATGGGTTCTTAAACTGGACCAGAGGGCTGGAACAAAAGCAACCTGACCATACTGGCACTCTCATCTTGGGCTGCTGGTAAAGGAGCGGAGGGGAGAACAAGAGAACCCTTTGCTCTTTCGGCTCCGAGGGCCGGATAGAAGAGCCGAATGGGCCTGATCCGGCCCGAGGGCCGTAGTTTGCCCACGGCTGAAGACCCAGCTTTTTCTCTTTGTCTGTCATTCTTCCATCCTTCACTGCCCCCGCTCAGGCTCGCTGGGCACTTAATTTTCTTGAATTTCTCCAACCCCAAAATATTTCTAAACATCCACGCTCAATTATAAGGTACATTTCCTTATATATTACTGGCCATAACCTAATCCCAGTTTTAGTTCTTATTAAAAATCTCAGTTTTAGTTCTGATTAGCAGTACATACTAGTAATCAGTACTCATATACGATACTGGGAAAGGGAAAAAAAAGATAATCACAATAGCTACTCCAAGCACTCTTGGACAAGTCCATACTGGAATCGGCAGATCTCATAGGCACATTATGCAACTCACTGCCTGGGCAGTGGAATGATCTCGTTGGTCCTTATGATCTATCTGCCTGGAGGGCTTCCCGTGTACCACCAGCATCTTTCAGGACGGTCCCAAAGAAGACCAATGGGTAGGGTCTCCTACACTACAGGAGCCATCTGCTTCCTATGACTGCTGGTATTCCCTTTTTAGCGGGGTTTGGGACTGAGTCTTCCTACAACATTGGATTAAGAAAGTTCCAGGCCTCTGCCAACATTGTATATTTTTGTCTGGTGCTACAATTCCCATAAATCCCGGGCAGAATTGAGCATTTCATTTGAGAGGTCTCTTCGATAAATTTCCAGGCCCGGAAAGACTCAGAGCTGGGTAGGACTAGGGGCTCTACCAATTTCTTTCTAACCAAGAGGCTTCACCTCAGGGGATGGACGGGGGCTAATGGGAGTGAGGAGTCTGATGGGAGCCTTTCTCCTCTAATCCGCCTTGGAAGGTTAATCCCGGAGCCTTTCATTCCACGCTACCAGGAAGTTCTTTTTAAATGGGAGGCAATTTCACATTTGTCCCACAGAGGGCGCTCAATGGAAGATTTGGAGAGACCTGGGTCGAAGTCTGTCGAAGTCTCACACACACACACACACACACACACACACACACACCCCAAACCATTCTGGAGATCTGACTTCAAATTCTGTCAGGGATCTGACCACTTCTCCACATCTCCTCTGCCACAGCTCTCTTTATTTCTCAGCTGGATTACCTCACAGACCTAACACTTGCTTGCCTTGCTTTTACTTGTTTCCTTACCATCTAATCTCATCTTCCCAGAAGCCAGAGAGATCCTTTCAAGATACAGCAAGTCCCTGAATAGCGTCCTACCCTTATCATGTAAGATGAGTTGCGAAGGAACTTAACTCTTGCTTATATAATTAGCCAACAGTAAAATCAATTTGGTTATATGTCAGTCACAAAACCTGCTCAGGACGTTAAGTGAGGAGCTGCTGTGTAAGTTCACCAAGTCACTCCTCTGCTCCAGATTCTGCCCATGGCTCTCAGAGAAAAGCCAGTCCCTCAAACTCCACCCCCTTGGTTCTCGGTTGCTCGTCTGACCTGTCCTACAACTCTGCTCACCTTTCCATATTCTTGCTCTTCCCCTTTAAATTCACTCCCTAGTTTCTTTTATATATTTGCTCAAATCTTGCCTTTCCAATGAGGTCCGCTCTGACCTCCCTATTTAAAAATGCAACCAGTTGCCGAGGTTGGTTTGGCTCAGTGGTAGAGCGTCGGTCTGCGTACTGAAAAGTCCCGGGTTCGATTCCGGTCAAGGGCATGTACCTTGGTGCGGGCACATCCCCAGTGGGGGGTGTGCAAGAGGCAGCTGATGGATGATTCTCATCGATGTTTCTAACTCTCTATTCCTCTCTCTTCCTCTCTGAAAAAAAAATCAATAAAATATATTTTAAAAAAATAAGAAAAATAAAATTGCAACCAACTCTTCCCTACTCTCCCCAAACTTCCTACTGGGCTCTGTGATTTCCTCCACAGTCCTTAGCATCTTAGTCCTTAGTCTAAGTCTTCTTCATAGACTTTTCTATGTTGATTATAACAAACAAATGCCAGTTTGCTTGTTTACTATTTATCATCCTTCTCCCTCCTACATTAAGCTCCTTAAGGCAGGGAGCAGAGATCTTTGCCTATTTTTTTTTTTCATTGTGTTCAGAACAGTATCTGGCCCAGAGGAGTTCAATCAATACCTGTTGAATGGATGAGTCAATATCCTCATTCCAACAGCTAAGAGCTTTCAGTTTTCTAATCACTGCTCAGAACTTCATTCTTGGATGTGGCGGCGGTATGGAGAACCAGAGAATCTGATGGCACAATTCTGCAGGGTTCAAGGCTAATCCTTGATCTGGACCAGCTGTGGGCAAACTAAGGCCTGCGGGCCGAATTCAGCTGTTGTCTCCGGCCCGAGGAGCCGAAAGAGTGGAGGGTTCTCTTGCTCTCCCCTCCGCTCCTTCCCCAGCAGCCCAAGATGAGAGTGCCAGCACGGTCAGGTTGCTTTTGTTCCGGCCCTCTGGTCCAGTTTAAGAACCCATGGTGGCCCTCGAGTCAAAAAGTTTGCCCACCCCTGATCTAGACTGTGAAAATCTCAGAGAGGTCACCCTTGGCTTAACCACTCTGGCTGCCTGGGCCACTGACGGACCACAGCTGCTCTCTCCGGCTGCAGCTTGTTACCGTCCAGGTGATCCTGGACACGTTGATGAACTTCTCTGTGTTTCCATTCCCTTATACAAGATTATTTAGCAGATTAAATGAATTAATATTTATCAGATATGTAGAACACTGCTTGGCACATAGTAGAGGTCACGGAAGCATTTTTCTTTAACTAAATATGTTAAGTTGTGGCTTAACTTCCATAAAATCCCAAACTTTGCACTTTATACAATGGGTAGCCTAGATGTAACAGGATCGCTTTCTGCTGCTTCTTCTTTTTAAAATTCCCAACTGGCCAAAACCGGTTTGGCTCAGTGGATAGAGCGTCGACCTGCAGACTGAAAGGTCCCAGGTTCGATTCCGGTCAAGGGCATGTACCTTGGTTGTGGGCACATCCCCAGTGGGGGGTGTGCAAGAGGCAGCTGATCGGTGATTCTCTCTCATTGATGTTTCTAACTCTCTCTCTTGTCCTCTCTGTAAAAAATCAATAAAATATATATTTTTTAAAAGTCTCCTTTAAAAAAAAATAAAATTCCCAACTGATTTTTCCCCTCCCCCAGAGCATTCCTTGCTAGAGCACCTCTGTGGATTCGATGGCCTTACCAATAATCATGGTTTCCTCTTCTTCCTTCTTAATCTGTTTTGAGTCCTGCGTTCCTTCTCCACAGTGTTGTGTACGTCAGCAGCCCCGGGGCAGAACCTGAATGAGTCATGTGATTTCATTTTCCCTGCCGCTGACTGGCTCGGCAGTGGTCAGGTGTCCTCCACTGGGTTCCCTAGAGCACAGCCCGAGGCAGAGATGCTGGTGCGAGTGGTTGATGGGCAGCGTCCCCGGGAAATGAGGGGCAGCAGGGAAAAGAGAAGCAAGGATACGGTCTCACCTGGAGATCAGCTTCGGTCTGAGCCTGTGGGGGGCTCACACCCCCTAGTCCCAGGCCACGTGAGCCCTCCGCACAGAACCCAAGTTTGGTCAATGATCCATGAAGGGGATCCTGCCAGGGGGTTTCCAAGAAAGAGACACAACAGGGATAAATAGTTTTCTCTCCCGGATGTTGTGTGGGTTTATGCTTGGAACTGCTGCACTTGCTGGGTGGCCAGGACAGGAGAGTCTTCAGGCAGAGCTGACACGGGGGGTGGGAGGGGTGGATAGAGGTGGGGGGGGGAGGGGGTAGTGACTGGCAGCTACTCCACCTGGAAATCTAGGCGGAGGGTGAACTGGCTGTTTCCGCAGAAAACCCTGGTGAAATATGGGCCTGTCTTCCCTTCACGAAACACACAGGAGGCAACAATGAACGAAGGAGCTCAAAGGAGTTGTAGAGTGTGAAAAAGGGGACAGCAGCCGAAACCGGTTTGGCTCAGTGGATAAAGCCTCAGCCTGCGGACTGAGTTTGATTCCTGTTAAGGGCATGTACTACCTTGGTTGCAGGCACATCATCCCCAGTAGGGGGCGTGCAGGAGGCAGATGATCGATGTTTCTCTCTCATTGATGTTTCTAACTCTCCCTCTCCCTTCCTCTCTGTAAAAAAAAAAATCAATAAAATATATATTTTTAAAAAAGACACAGTAATTTTATTTCACATGTTCCACTGCGTCACACAAGGGAGGGGATTCCCGCCCTAGGCCTTAGAAAGGAGGTGTTTAATGCGAACTCTCCCTCTCACCCAGCTTTGTCTGTCTCCTCAGTGCTCCCCACTTACCCTCTTAGAGGCTCTCAGTACAGTGCACCCCAGCCTCTTTCTGAGAAACTTCACCCCTTGCCTAAAGAAAGGAGACGCCGTTCTTGTTAGTCCTGTGCCCCAACCCCCATCCCTTCCACGTGCTCTGTTCCCTTACACGCCTGCCTCACACACAGGTGGTTTGTATGTCAAGCACCTGCAGCTTCCCGCCTGAGGCGTACTGTGCTGCTGAGGCCTGCTGGGCCTCCCTGGGCCAGGATTGGGGGAGCTGGGAGCTGGGAGGTAACAGCTCTGGGGATACCCCTCAACCGATGATGGGTAGGATTTGGTGGATGAACACCCCAGCTTTCTCACTCCTGGTTAGGGCGACTCAGGGGTGGGTTCTATAACGGATGCTTACAGCAGCCATCTGCTCATGAACACTTCCTGTGTTGGCTTCCTTCCCTCACTTCCTCGCTTAGTTGTTTTAAAAAAATATATATTTTATTGATTTTTTTTTTTATAGAAAGGAAAGGGATAGAAAGCTAGAAACATCAATGAGAGAGAAACATTGACCAGATGCCTCCTGCACACCCCCTACCGGGGATGTGCCCACAACAAAGGTACATGCCTTTGACCGGAATAGAACCTGGGATTTTTCAGTCCACTGAGCCAAACCGGTTTCGGCTTAATTGTGTTTAATACTTTGCTGTTAAGGTAATTTCTTTCTCATGAAGCAGTAGGAGGGGAGCAGCTGAGGGCTTTTGGGGTGTCTCTGCCATCCTCAACGTGTGGCTTCCATCTCTGTGTCTAGGCCACGTCTCAATCAGCAGGAAGGGGGGCTATGAAGAGAACAAGCTACTTTTTCTTTTCTGAAGATGCAATCCAGAAGCTGCGCACCTCACTGTTGCTCACCTCCCATTGGCCAGAACTCAGTCATGTGGCCACACCTCACTGCAAGGAAGGCTATAAAACCTGGTCTCTGGCTTGACTACCTACTCATCCTACTAGAGCTTACGGGCGGGGCTTCCCTGATTTACAGGAAGAAAGGGAGAGTGAGTAGTATGGGATGCTTCCGGGGGTAATTAGAACTCTCTGTCCCAGAGTCTGCATGAATCATAACTGAGGACATTTATTGAGTGGTTATTATGTGAACAGCCTGTTCCACACACTTGGCGTGTGAAAGGCGTTAATCTGCAGTTATTTTGTCTGAGACAGGTTCCCCCCCGCCTCGAGGGCCACAATGGGTTCTTAAACTGGACCGGAGGGCTGGAACTGACCATGCTGGCACTCTCATCTTGGGCTGCTGGTGAAGGAGCGGAGGGGAGAGCAAGAGAACCCTCCGCTCTTTCGGCTCCGCGGGCAAGGACAGAACAGCCGAACGGGCTGGATCTGGCCCGAGGCCCATGGCTGTTCTAGGCCATTGTTTTAGAAAGGAACCTGGGCGGAGAGCAGTCACGTAATTTTGTCCAGAACCTACCTCCTAGGCAATAAGTGATGGAGCCAGGACCATCTGACCCTAGAACCAGTACTCTTTTAAAAAATATATGTATTTTATTGAATTTTTTACAGAGAGGTAGGGTGAAGGAAAGAGAGTTAGAAGAAATCAATGAGAGAGAAACATCGATCAGCTGCCTCCTACACACCCACTACTGGGTGGGATGTGCCCACAACCAAGGTACATGCCCTTGCCCGGAATCGAACCTGGGACCTTTCAGTCCGCAGGCCAACGCTCCATCCACTGAGCCAAACCGGTTAGGGCTAGAATCAGTACTCTTAGTCACTATTTTACTTTGCTTCTGAGCCATACGTAGGTATTGTGAGATTTTTTTTTTTTCATTCTCGGACCAGAACTTTATTTCCCTTAACACATACCTCAGCTGCTCAGCTCTCAGGCGTATCACGCTCACGCACTTTCCCGGGAGTGCGTACTGCTTGTCCGTAAAGCACCGCCTTCCCCCAGCCGCGCTGTGGCCTTGGGGACCATCACCTTCCCGGCACCACTGGGCCTTCCCCGAGGGCCTCTCCACAACCCCCATCACATCAGCACTTCATGGTGGCTCAGGGCCTTGCTCCTCGAAAGAGCCCCAAACTCACCCCCTGGTATGGGAGGCGGGAGCTTACTTCTGTCTTGTGCACGTTGATGAGGAGGTGTAAGCAGGGGGAAGCAAGAACAGATTCTCTCACGATTTAGAAGCATCCTTAGGTAGCACCGGGGCAGGGCAAGTGGGAGGTGGCAGGGAGGAGAAGTCAGGAGGTCAATGCCAGATCTTCACCTAGCCAGGCAGCGGGGACGGAGAGAGGTTCCTCCCTCTCGCTTGGCACAGGAGCCCGGCCAGAGCGTCACGTTCTTGTGTTTCCGATGCTAGCTTCCTCTCCATCTGGCCCGCCTGCCTCGCTAGGTGGGTCTTGAACTGTTCCAGACCCTGCACGCTCCACCCGCCCCCCACCTCTCACTGGCCCCCCAACAAGCCTGCGTTCTGCAGCCATCGCCTTTGCTCACGCGGTTCCCCGGGCCCGGAACGTCTCTCCTCTCCAACGCTGCCTACCAAACTCTTCCTCATCCCTCAAGGCCCAAGGCAGATGCCACTTCCCCCGCGCTGCCTGCTCTGACGGGCCCAGACTTACTCCCATCCCCGCGATGCTCCCGCAGAACTTAGAGCACGCAGTCATCGCACGGAACTGCGATCATGTGCTGAGGTGTTTGCAGCGGCCATGACAAAATGGTGACTTCCCAGAGGCAGGAATGAGCTCTATTCTCTCCTGTCACCCTCTGTTCCCAGAGCACGGACATGGTGCTGGGACCAGCAGGTGCTCGGTGTCAATGGGTGGTGGGGTTGATCTAAGCCTACTAAGAGGGGGCTCCTCACCTGCACCTTCTTGGAGCAACCTCTAGAGGGCAGTCTCGCATTATGCCTGCTTCTCTGGCCTCTGCCCACTAGCTTTTCCCCCCTAGGCAGATAGATAGATATAGATAGATAGATAGATAGATAGATAGATAGATAGATAGATGGATGGATGGATGATAGATAATATACACGACATATAAATTGATGGAGATAGAGGTAGGCAGTAGAGAGAGATCGATAGGGCATGGTCCAGATGGGCTCTAGGACCTGGGAATCTAACCTGCTAGAGGCACCGCCGGCCCACCCCTTAGACCGAGGCGCAGGGTCTGGGAAGTACGGTTGAAAGTACCAGCTTCAAAATGAAAACTGGAGATTGCAAAATGGAAATTTACAAATATGTAAATAAGTGGCTATAAAACAAAAGGTCAGCCAATCAGCTGCAACTCCACTTGCACACAGTTGACGTGTAATTTCATTTCACGTGGGATAGGAATGCATCTCACTATTTTTGCTATGATGTGGGCAGTCCTCAAGGGCCCTGTGCCCTGAGAAAGGCCCGGGAGTAAGGACTGGAGTGTTCTGCGAACCCCACACTGTCCGCCAGAGGGCTGGGGCGCTGCCCGCTGAGTCAGAGGCTGCCCGCGGAGGTCATGTCCCCTCTTCCTGTCGAGGGCCACGGAGCTCAGCCCGTGGAGCTAATGGTCAGCAACAAGGACTGCCCTCAACCAGTGGGCGGCAAACTCATTCGTCAACAGAGCGGCAAACCTCGGCTCATGAGCCGCAGGTGGCTCGAGAGCCACAGTTTGCCGACCACTGAGCTAGGGCGGGGCCTCTTATTGTCAAAGGAGATATTAGAGAGCAGATAGGGAACAGCAACAAAAACAGCCCTTTGGTCCGAGTCGGCTCCAGGAAGAATTTCCCAACAATGACGGGCGTGAAGCCTGAGCAAACAGCCAGAGCGCCTCCTCAGTTTCCTCCCAGGAGCATTTTCCTCTCAGGGTGGTCACTTCCGGAGGCCCCACCCAGGGGAGCTGCCCTGGAGACAAGTGATGGGCAGGTGGGGGGTCTGTTTGGCTTCCTGAACCCAGGACACTTGGTAAACAGATGCTGTTTGGCACCAAAACCGGTTTGGCTCAGTGGATGGAGCGTCGGCCTGCGGACTGAAAGGTCTCGGGTTCGATTCCGGTCAAGGGCTTGTACCTTGGTTGTGGGCACATTCCCAGTGGCGGGTGTGCAAGAGGCAGCTGAATCGATGTTTCTAGCTTTCTCTCCATCTCCCTTCCTCTCTGTAAAAAAATCAATAAAATATATTTTAACAGTTGTTTCACTTTGGCTGAGAGGGAGTTGAGCTGCAAAAACTCTTGGAAGGAAGGGAGAGGTGAGGTGGCAGGGCTGCGTTCTCCTGTCCCCCACGGAGGACTGGCCAGGATCTGGGCTGAAAGTCACTAGGCCTCTTTAGGAGGATTTATCCCGACTTGAAGGTAAGCTGGAAAGCCCGGCTACTAGCAAACAGTTACTGAGCCTGACCAGGGTTGCTCAGTGGTGGAGCACCGACCTATGGACCAGGCGGTCACGGTTCGATCCTCGGTCAGGGCACACGCCCAGGTGGTGGGCTCTATCCCCAGTGAGGGGCATACAGGAGGCAGCTAATCGATGATTCTTTCTCAGCATTGATATTTCTCTCTCTACCCCTCTCCCTTCCTCTGAAATCAATAAAAAAAATTAACAAAATATATAAAGAGTTACTGAGCACCAGCTGAAGGGATGCAAAGAGTGAGGGAGCTTCACCGCCCTCCCAACCCCCCCCCCCCCCCAAAAAAAAAAACACAAAAAAACACAGTTCTTATCTTCAGGGAAAATTTCAGAGCCTTTGGTCATTTTTAGAGAATTTCCTGGACTATGAACCTTATTGCAGAGAGGACAGAGTGGCTGGGAGACAGGAAGTTAGCCCCCCCCCCCCCCCATTCCCCACCGCACGGTTTGCTGGTTCCCAGCAGCAGTGTTAGACCCAAAGCCAGGTGCAGCCTGGCCTCCTGGGGAACCTTCCTCACGTCCTCATCCTCACCAAGCCCTGGCTCCCTCCTCTATACAAGGAGGTGGCAGTAGCGTCTATAGTAAGCGCTGAATGTATGTTGGGTTTAAATAGTAGAATGCACGATGGCTCCTGGAGCCAGAGGTTTGCAATGAGGTCAAAGGAACAGAGGACAGAGTCTGTCCCTGTTCCGGGAGCTGACCGGAGAGAGGCACAAGACAGGCACACGCCGAAAGGAAAAGAAACGCAACTGGAAAACGCCTTTCCCATCCATGGCGGGGAGCAAAGGCTCAAAGATTGGGAAGTTTCCAGCTCCTCTTTGCAGTGTGTCTGGTCGCATGTCCGCCCTGGTTTTCCCTCCTCGGCTATTCTGAGCTGCTGTTCAAACGAAGGTGTGTCCCCGGGGCTCCCACAGGCTGACAACAGGAAGCAACTGCCAGGAAGCACAGCGTGGCCAGCCGGATATCTGGCCAGGCGTGTGCAGGGCCCGCGGGCGGGTGCCAGGGAGCTGACCATTTAATTACAGGAGCACAGAGGACTTTGCAATTAGGGACTAGATTGTGCTGCTCGAAGAGTAGCAGTAATAACCAAATTCAGCACAAGGCATCCAGTTCACCCTCCACCGTGCTTCTCCCACCTGGAACCACAGGGACCATTCTGGAATACAAATCCGATTTCTCCACTCCCCTGTTAGGAAATCTCAAAAGTGCCCTGGCCGGTTTGGCTCAGTGGATAGAGCATCGGCCTGCAAACTCAAGGATCCCAGGTTTGATTCCGGTCAAGGGCGTGTGCCTTGGTTGTGGGCACATACCAGCAGGGAATGTGCAGGAGGCAGCTGATCGATCTTTCTCATCGATGTTTCTAGCTCTCTATCCCTCTCCTTTCCTCTCTGTAAAATTAATTAATTAATTAATTAATTAAATATATTTTTTTTTAAAAGAAAAAAATCTCAAAAGCTTGTATTACCTACCATAGGGCCACGTCCAGATCATTCCTCCGAACAGTATACAAGGCTCTTTCCCGCCTCCTCTCTCCTTGTGCCCCAGGCGGAACACCGTGCTCTCATCACGTGGGTGGGGGTAATTTTCTCATCTCCACATGCTCTTTTGAAGCTCCTGTTCTTTCTTAATTAAATTTTAAATTTTGAGATAATTGTAGATTCATATGCAGTTGTAAGTGGTACAGAGATTCTGTGTACCCTTTATTGCGTTTCCCTCAATATCTTGTAAAACTTTATTACAATATCACAACTAGGATATTGACATTGGTGCCATCCACCAGATTTCCCATTTCACTGGTCTCCCCCGTGTGTACTATGGAGTTTATGGGGTGCAGGTTTGTGTATTTATCAGCATAGCGGAGATATAGTTATATCAGAAGGAACCCTTGGGTAGCCCTACATACCACACCCACCTCTCTCCTCTCTCTCCTTGCCTTGTCTTAACCCCTGGCAACCACTAGCCTATTCTCCATTTCTATAATTGTGGAATTCTAAGAGTGTTAAACACAACATTTAGTATGTAATTGAAAGTGTTTTTTTTTTTTTTTAAATAGATTTTTGTGATTTCAGAGAGGAAGGGAGGGAGAGAGGGATAGAAACATCAATGATGAGAGAGAGAGAGAGCCATTGATCAGATGCCCCCTGCCTGTTCCACCCTGGGGGTCAAGCCTGCAACCCAGGCATGTGTCCTGCCTGGGAATTAAACTGTGACCTCCTGGTTCATAGGCCCATGTTCAACCACGGAGCCACATCGGCCGGGCTTATCTGTCATTTATGTTTCTCAGCCTCTTCCAAAGCACACTCTTATAAGACATCATTACCTTGGGCTTTGATTAGAACTTAATTAACCATTAGGTCTCATAGCTCCATGTCCTCACTTTGCAAGAAGACTTCCCTTATCCTTGTGTCCTTAAATTGCTTGGTGGGTGGCTGTCTCTTTTCTCCATATTAGGGGAGACCCCTGAAAACTGAGACTCTCTCCGCCAGCAGTGTGAGTGCCCCTGAGGGGAGAGAGAGTGTCTTCATTCATCTTGTAGATCCTTCACAGGGAAAACTTGTCTTCTATGTTTGTAATCCTGACCTTACTCAAGTTCTGCTCACTACGGGTGCCCGATACATGTGGATTGACTGAGTCAACGGTAGACGTGGCTCCCTGGAGGGTCATGTTCTTTCTCTCCGCAGTGAGAAAGCAATAACATTAGTCAGAGCGGGCCGGGTCCCTTAATATGATTACCTGGGATTTGTGGGCCGGTGGCTCTTTCCCCCGAGTTTATTGGATACATTCATCTTCACAGAATGGATATTCTTAGAGACCACTGACGCTGCTGGCCACTAATCGCCCTGCCCCTGTGAGTCACAACGGAAGCTGCTGTCCCAGCCCGAGCCGGGGAGACCCCATCACTGTGTGGCCGTGAGTTGAACTGAGGTGAGTGTACTCTAACCAAGCTCAACTGTTGAGTTTGCTCGGGGCTGTGTGTTATTTAAGACCTCCCACCAGGAGCCAATGTATGACCTCAGCAGGTTTTGTTTTTTGTTTTTAAAAAAACTTTTAAATAATATAACAACTTGAGATATAATTCACATAGCATGCACTTCTCCCATCTGAAGTGTAAATTCAGTGGCTTTTAGTACATCCACAGAGTTTATGAATTAAACTCTTAGTCACTATTTTATTCTCCACAACACATTTTAGAACATTTTCTTTATCTCCCCAATAACTCCATACCCATTAGCAGTCATTCTCCAGTTCCCCCAACCCCCAGCCCTAGGAAAACATTTATCTATTTTGTTTCTATACAATATTTGCCTATTCTGGGCATTTCATAAATATGGAATCATACAGAATGTATGTTTTCATGGATGACTTCTTTCACTTAGCATGTTTTCAAGGTTCATCGATATTGTGACATATATCCATACTTCTTTTTTTTATTGCCAAATAATATCCCATTGTATGGATAACCCATTAAAAAATATTTTATTGGTTTTTCACAGAGAGGAAGGGAGAGGGACAGAGAGCTAGAAACATTGATGAGAGAGAAACATCGACCAGCTGCCTCCTGCACACCTTGCACTGGGGATGTGCCCACAACCAATGTACATGCCCTTGACTGGAATTGAACCTGGGACCTTTCAGTCCACAGACCGACGCTCTATCCACTGAGCCAAACTGGTTCCAGCTGGATAACCCATTTTTATTTACCCATTCATCAACTGATGAACATGTAGATTGCTCCCACTTTTAGCAGGTCATTCGTTTAAACTTGTTCATCTATAAAATATGGAATACATTCTAAGCTATAAAGCACTATATGCATGTTAAAGACATTATTTTCATTCATACAGGGTGTGGAATGCAAGCCAGATTTGGGGCCACCGGTGTCCCAGCAATATAACCCATGGCTGAAGGTGGAATCCTGTGGCGCCATGATGAATTGGGCTCCCTCCTCTCTGGTTTCGGGGTGCGTCACCTGAGAACCAATGCTGCCAAGTCAATGCAGCTTGGCAGCTCTTGTGCTGAGCGTCTGCCCCCTGGTAGTCAGTGTGCATCATAGTGATCGGTCAGACAGACACTGAGTATGTTAGCCATACACACACACACACACACACACACACACACACACACACTCTAAGGGGAGCTCTGGGGCCAGTGTATCTTCTCTGAGCGTGTGGCCCATTATTGGGTAACTCAGGGGAATTAGGTGAGTATCTCTTTGGGTTTGATCTCTATGTTAAGTCCATTTTGCTTTTTTCCTAGGTAATGGACTATATCACTTAGCCCTAGCCTATCATCTCATTAATATTTGTTGCTAGGAGACCAGGTTAGAGTATGCTTAGCTCAGTGTAATCCTTGCTGATGTAGAAAATCACTCGACTCAGAATATTTAAACATTAAGGCAATTTCACTTCATCCCAATTTTTAGCAAGAACAGGGACAAGAGCTGGGAGCTACAGGAGTTCTTAGGGGCCTACGTTTACCAAATATCTTGCCAGCTCTTCCTTTTGATTTTAGGTTAGCTTTCCTTCACCACTGACACGCACATGTGTCAGGGTGACTTTTCCCCTACTGCCTGCCAAGTCAATGTGTTAAAGTAATATAAAAATATTTTAATATTAGACCAAGAGAAAATAAATTAGGAAAAAAAAAACTTGTGGCTATCGAAGAAATTGTCTTCTATGTAAGTACAAAGATTGTAAAATCTAATTTAGACATAAATACTATTTTGCTCCCATAACGTTGTATTTTTTTTGGGGGGGGGGGTAGGTACTTTACAGCTATAAAATGTGTGGGTGCCAGATAGTGTCGAGGGGAAAGACTGGGGTGGGGAGTGGATATGGGACATTGTTTCTTCTACCACTAGGAGCTGCCTGGAGTATCATCCCCTTCAGAGCATTGGTCAGAGCAGCTGGGGACAATGGACAGTGGTTAAGATGTTTTGTTTTACATCCAGCAAAAAGGAGCGTCGGCACCCCAGCCGGCTTTGTAGGAGGCCTGTGGAGGGGCTCCTGCTGCGCTGACAGTCACAGTCACCCTCGGGGCGGCGGCGGGGCAAAGTGGGGGAACTCGCCAGAAGACGGCAGTCGGTGATTCGGATTCTGTGCACGGCTGCTCCTCTCCATTCAGTGTTTAATTAAGAGCTGACGAGCACAAAATAAGTGAGGCTGCAGTTCTTCACCGAACTATCGGGAAGGAAGGGTATCTGCTAGGAAAAAAACTGCATCATTTCCCCATTACACGTCTATTCTAGAGTTAGTCTTTTAAAAATATATTTCTAATTGGTTTTTTAGAGAGAGGAAGAGGGAGAAACACCGATGCCAGAGCATAACATCGATTGCATACCCCCTACTGGGGTTCGAGCCCAAACCTAGGCATGTGCCCTGACCAGGAATTGAATTTGCGACATTTCAGTGCACGGAAAATGCTCAACCATCTGAGCCACACCGGCCAGAGCTCTAGGATTAGTCTTAATGTCACATCTGATTCTAGCAAGGGAGGGAGAGATAGAGACATCTATGATTGGTGAGGTCCATAAGTCCCACAATTCTTTTGATTATACTTTTCCCTTAAGTTTAAAAATAAAAGACCATAAACTCAAGGTTTATTTTAAATTACCAAAGTTCCTGAAAAAGAGGACTAGTTTATTTTTAGTATTAAAGAGATTAACATTAGTTCTCATTATTCTGACTCATCCATAATGAAAGTCACCAACTTACAAAGTTGCAAACCCTTACAGTTTCTAACAACTCCCATTGTCAAGGACTTACAACAAAAAGTGTTATGTGCATAGGAAAGATCAAAGAGGAGACAATGGCAATCAGAGGTATCCAGAGAGAAAGAGGGTTTTCTGTGACTGAAATAACATCTTACGTCCATGGTTCCGGAGTAAGGCGCTTCTATCAGGAGCCGAGAAGCCGTTGGTACCCCCCCTGGACGCCTGAGCTCTCTGCCATGCCATTTTTGGCCAACCTAGTGCAACCAGTTGGAGAAAGGCCTGAAGAAGAGCAGGAAGGATCGCTCAACTTCTGATCAATCTCCAGCCCCAGGGTAGGGCTGAAGACTGGGTACAAATATACTCAAGGCTTGACCTTGAATGGCTGTCGGCCAACTTGGAAAATGAACCACTTTGTATGTGAATCAAACCTGTTCTGAACAGCCAGGATGCTTCTATTCTGAACTGAAAATCCTTGGGAAAACGGGCATCATGGGTGAGAGGCTGACATAGCTAGCGTTCTGTGATTTAAAAGGTCATAACCCACACAGGAGGGAGGAACAGCCCCTTCACACCACCCTTTAGATTATCCACATGATTCTACCTTTAGGGCAGCAGGGCTGAGTAAATCCCTAATGAGTTCAGGTTAGGCAGGCTCTTGCGTCATAACCATAATAGAAGCTATGGGTTCTACTCTCTAAAATCTACGTGCAGTAGAGATCCCGGAGGCTGGGCCGCTCAGAGACTGTGGCAGAACACGTGGTCTTCAAAGATTTGCTTTTCGTCTGGCGAGAAGCTCTTGTCACAAATCGGACAATTCAAAGACAGGGTCTCAATGGGCTGCTGCGGCGAGAGGTGCTCAAAAACGTCGTCAGCAAGGTTAGACCTGCAGGTGGGACACTTCCTGATGGAGGGCTGGAGGAAGGAGAGAGAGGGCGGTGAGAACGCAGGCTGAATGTGGCGGAGACAGTGCCTGTCTTCTTTCCCACGCTCTCCTCAGCTTCTAGACAGGGGTGGGCAAACTTTTTGACTCGAGGGCCACAATGGGTTCTTAAACTGGACCGGAGGGCCGGAACAAAAGCAACCTGACCATCCATGCTGGCACTCTCATCTTGGGCTGCTGGTGAAGGAGCGGAGGGGAGAGCAAGAGAACCCTCCGCACTTTTGGCTCTGCAGGCCGGAGAACAGCCTAACGAGGGCAGTAGTTTGCCCAGGCCTGCTCTAACCCCAGGATGAAAGGCCCTGACCTGCCGAAGCAGTCAAATAGCTTCCGGCCTGGAAGGGGCCTCGACTTACCTTGTTTGGCTAGCTGCCTAGTTCACGCCTCCTTCCTAATCTGGTACCAAACCCAACTACAATGAGAACCGTGAGCAGGGTGCTGGTGGGTAAGCTGTGCCTCCCCCCACCTCGGCAGCTGCAGCTGACCTCAGGAGTTAACAACATGACCCGGTTTCCCTGTGGTTCTCCAGGAACTGGAGCAGAGAGGGCAATTTCCTCAAGGGCTGGATGTGGTCAATCTCCCCATTCAAAGTACTTACCAGGCCGGGGGCAGCGCTCTCTTGGATGCCTGAGGGTCATAAAAAGATTTCATTCAGTAAGAAAATATCACCCCCAGATCTCTACCCCAGTACGTGTGCTCTAGCGGCTGTTTCTTTAACTCCCATATTTCTCTTTCTCCTCACTGACTCCGACCGTCTATTTCTTATAAACCATTTACTGCTGACAGAGGTCAATAAAGGGGGGAAATGAAAAAAAATATTCAATAGCCATGCATGTTACATAATCAGAAGGGAAAAAATACCTGTTTTCAGTGAGTGGCAAATGAAATTTTCATAAAAACAGTAACAATTTAACAAGGAAACAGTCTGAGAATAGATTTTAAGACTGAATCCATGTAGCTGTTTTTCAAATAAAGTACCTACAAATATTTAAAAGGAAAAATAAACGTGTGCCCTTGCCTGATGCAAAGATCTGATTGTGACCCTTGAGAGAACATGACTGCTTTAACTTCCAGAAAATGAGGTCTCAGTCACTTCTGAAGACAAAGAGGGACGTTCCCTGTTTGGTAGGGATGCCTGACCCTTGGTCCATGAGAGACAAGTGGCTGTCACCCCCGTTTCCTGCCATCCACCCCCCAGGGGTCCCTGTGGGGCACACTCCCGCTGCCCGGGGTCGGGCCATCGGGTGGCTGAAGTAAAGCTCGTTTCTGGGTGGCACTGCCTGCCTCTCGTGCTTTCATCTCCAAATCTTAATTAGCCTCCTCAGCTTTGCATGTGTATATCTTCTGCACAGAGACAGCTCCCTGATTTATATATTTGGAATATAGCCACGGGACTCAATTTGTGTCTGCTGCTTCTAGCCGAATGATCTGATTTGCGTCTTCTAGATTCAGATTTATTTCTCAATTAACACTTCTCGCCTGGCAATCTTTCTACTGGGTCCTCAGCTTCTGCCCAGCAAGACTTAACAATGAGACCGGTCTTCATTAGCATCTCAGACACACACAACATTGAGTGGGGGGAAAGGGATGGCGGCGGGGTCTTTCGGCTCCCACGGCAAAGCTGTCTTACCAGAATAGGGGTTTCCAAAGACAAGTCCTGGGTTTTGTCCTGCACCCCCGTGGTCTGCAGTGGGCACTTGAAACGGCAGAGAGTCAAAATCCAGACCCATGTAACTCATCAGCCTGACGTTATCCCTCTTCAAAAGCTAAGGACGGGAGATTGAGAGCAACGTGTTAAAAGACAGCAACAAAGAACCGGCAGAGTGCCCATTACTGGTAGCTCTTAATAAACGTGGACCCGAGGAGCCGTGGAAATGATAAACCATGATTCTTGAGACAGGGAAGCAGCAGCCTCCGGGCTCTGAAGATCTGAATTTAAATGCATATCAAATTTTGTTTAGATGAACGTAAAAAAGAATTTAAAATCTCTGAACACATACAAACTGAAGGAGGCACAAAAGTTGCATGGATATAGGAGGCTGGCGGGAGCTATGTTAAGACTGAAATTGTTGTACATTAAGAGCAAAATGCTTCTTTTTAGTTTCCTTCCTAGAACAATTTTCTTACACAATGTAAATATTAATCTGATATAATTTCCCCTTCTTTATGTTGTAACCTATCCAATGGATATCCCAACAGAGAGAGTGAGAGGGAGGAAGGTAGGAGGGAGGGGATGAGAGAGGAAGAACGAGAATAAGCTACGAGGGGGACGGAGAGCATTAGTTCTTTAAAAAGGAATTAGTGTACTGCTCCGTGACAGCTTAAGAGGACTCTGTGACAGCTCTTAGCGAAGCTTCCAAACATCAGCCTGCTCCTTCGTGTGCTCAATTGTGTGCACACTCCCTCTCCCCCCCTGCCTGGCCCCACTGGGTTATTCCAGAAAAACAGGGATCTCAAAGTCAAAGTGTGTTTGTCTAAACACAGAGGTTGAGAATGACAGGGCCCGAAATAGACTCCACATGCCTTTTACAACACTGAAACACGCTGAATAAATGGTAAAACCAAAGGTAGAAGAGACTGCTGAGAGGCTCAGGCAGAGGTTACAGGAAGTCAGAGAGGGGAAGCGCGGGAGGCTATGGAGACCTGGAGGCAGGAGCCAGAATGGCTTCCAGTGCAACCGCTTCACTTGCTGTCGGCATCCTCAATTAACCAACTCATAGTAGTCTGTGTTTAACAGCAGAAAATATCGGTTGGATGAATGAATGAATGAGCGGAGGAATAAGTGAATGAATGAAGGCACAGTTATTCGGAGCCTACCATGGGAACAGGACTGGCACAGACCTCCGCGGCTGCTCCTGGTTCGGCAGCAGAGGAAAGAAGAAAAAGTTGGGCTGAAGGAAAGGGGTTCCTCACTAGCATGAAAGTGACAGGGTATCACCCTCCAAAGACATGCTTACAATCGCGCTGAAGAGAAAGCCACAATAGTAAGTCCGGTCGCTGTCAAAGCCGTTCCTTGCAGGTTGACTGTGGCCGGGCCAAACAAGTGTGTCGTAGACAGAGAGAGGGCTTTGTGGTCGATCGGAAACCAGATTACATTTACTTTGTTTGGCAGCATGTGCCTCCCCCACTGTCCCAGAATGGGCTCTTTCATTTAACTTATTTATTTTTTTAATCTTCACCTAAGGATATTTTTCCCCATTGATTTTTTTTTAGAGAGTGGAAGGGGTAGAAGAAACAGAGAGAGAGAGAGAGAGAGATCAACATGAGAAAGACATATCTATTGGTTGCCTCTTGCCCAGGGCCTGCGATTGACTGGGAATCAAACCCCAAACCCTCAGGTCCCCAGGGCGATGCTCTAACCACTGAGCAACCAACAGGGCTATTTAACTTTATTTTACCACCGCACCTCTGGTTCACCCTGCTCCCATCCCCTTAAAATCTTGGCGTTTTCTACCCTCATTTACATACTCACATCATTTTCTCCTTCCAATCTCTCCTTCTCTCTCTGTAGAACATTATATAGCATGCTGTTCTCACTCAGCCTTTTTGACAGGTCAAAGTTCTGGTCCTGTCAATAATTAAAAGAAAAGAATTAGGATTAGGATCATATATGATCATTTGGATCCGCGGTGGGGTAAAACAAGATCGCAGAGGTTGTAGCCTTTCAAAGCGCGGGGACCGAGGTGAGGAGGGGAGGGAACTGGCTTAGGGAAGGGGTGTACTACAGAGCAGATGTAACTAATAGAAAAGTGACTTAAAATGCCCGAAGGCCTGAGTGAGCATCCAGGTGCTGGTTTCTTCTGGCTCACAAGTGACCAAAAGAGAGAAACAGTTTGGGGAAAACCTCAAGACTGACTTATAAATGGAGCCTTGTTCACCCCCCACCCCCAGCGATGGCGACAATCATCTTTGCCTTGAATAGACGTCTGTCAGTGCAGCCTGCAGCTTTTAGGGGGAGGCTGGCCTGCCTCTCCCCCGGTGAAAACAGGCAGCTGGCCTGGAGTTGCAGTGAGGGAGAAGGATCTGAGCAGGATTTAGCCAAGGCTGCCTCCCAGGAAGCCAGGGGATGCTGGGCCTGACACTGCCCTGACTGGCTTCACGAATCCCACGCTCCTAGGTGTGCGTCAGAGCTTTCCACCTCCTACCTACCCACAGCCACGTTCCCACACCTCTCAGAAACGCTCCGCTAACCCTACCAATTGTGGAGTTTTTCCCTAAGAGTTTAAAAAAATATATATTTTATTGATTTTTTATAGAGAGGAAGAGAGAGTTAGAAACATCGATGAGAGAGAAACATCAATCAGCTGCCTCTTGCACACTCCCCACTGGGGATGTGCCCGCAACCAACGTACATGCCCTTGACTGGAATCGAACCCGGGACCTTTCAGTCCGCAGACCGACGCTCTACCACTGAGCCAAACCGGCTTCGGGAATAAAAATATATTTAAAAAAATTTTTCTAAACTTAACCTATGAGCCGGACTGGTTTGGCTCAGTGGATAGAGCGTCAGCCTGCGGACTGAGGGGTCCTGGGTTCGATTCCGGTCAAGGGCATGTACCTTGGTTGCGGGCACATCCCCAGTAGGGGGTGTGCAAGAGGCAGCTGATTGATGATTCTCTCATCGATGTTTCTAACTCTCTATCCCTCTCTCTTACTCTCTGTGAAAAATCAATAAAATATATTAAAAAATAAATAAACTTAACCTATGAACTGGTGATTTACAAACTTTGTTGTACTCTTCTTTAGGCTAAAATATACAGGACCTTATATAGTAGTAAGTACTCACTAACTGGTTGGATAATGACTGAATGAATGAATGAATGGTGCATATATAATGAGTTACAATTCCAGTGGCTGGATAGGCTCCAGACATCAGGATTTCTCATGTTCTCACAGCAATTCAGAAAATGGGGCTCTTAGGCACCTGTCATCGTCAGGAGGCCTCTTTTCCAATAATATATTATAGAAAATTATTAGTAAATTAGGCTAGCATCACCCTTATACTATAGCTCAGAATAATTTATAATGATGACAACTGACAATATTATATCAATTGTAATAATATTTTTGACTGCTGTAATATTTTCCAATCAAAGAGCTCAACTTTACAATCATTTGTCTGCCTGCACAGCAGCCCTTTAAGAAGGGAATTCCTGTCCGGCTGGCATGGCTCGGTGGTTGAGCGTTGACCTATGAACCAGGAGGTCACTTTACAGTCAGGGCACAAGCCTAGATCGTCGGACTCGGTCCCCAGTGTGGGGTGTGCAGGAGGCAGCCATTCGATGATTCTCTCTCATCATTGATGTTTCTATCTCTACCTCTCCCTTCCTCTCAGAAATCAATAAAAAAAAATTTTTTTTTAAAAGGGAATTCTTAGCTCAAGGTTCTATTTACTACAACTTGTCATAAAGTTTACCTTCCAATATTCTTTTATAATTCATGACACATTAAAATACCTACCTCTCCTAAACATTTTGTACATAGCAAATTCTCTATCCTTCGGGGTAGGATGCAAAATGCCCAGAGGTAAGCGCTATTCCCATCGTGGCTTATTTCTCCGGCCCAGCACCTGAGTGCAGACCCCACCCCTTCCTGTGCGCAGGCCCCTCCCCGGAGCCTCCACAGAGAGACATGCCGTTAGCTCCTGCTGCTTCTTCGTGGCAATGGCTTCTTGCTGCTTCAGCTCCTCCACTGTCTTCTCTAGCTTCTGCTGGTGCTTCCTCTGCACAAAAACAGATTTTAGTATCACTACTAGAAACATACAATCACACACACACACACACACACACACACTCACTCACTCAGTCACTGGGGAAGGGCCTGGTAGCTAATGAGCAAGCAGGATGCAGAGAAAGAAGGCAGCCTTCTCTTATCAGTTTCTGAGAACAGCAATGAGATACCTCTTTCAGATGGCTTCCTCTGAGACCTTCCCCAGAGCCAGTGATATCCAGGTATATGATAAAGAAAGAACAATGTGTATATTTTTTTCCTAAATGACAAAAATGATGTTTTTTCATGACTCTACCTGTTCCATTAAACTGAGAAAGAGCTGGCCATTTTCCTTTTTCAGACATTCCAACTGCTCTGTCTTATCTTGAGCTTCTTGAACAAGCTTCTCCATTTCTTTCTCTTGAGTTGATAGCTGTGCCTAAAGCAAAAATAGTAAATACAACAAAGATATAAAGGAGGAAGGCTAACCAGGAACAATGCTTTGAAATGTGCAAAACAAAAGAAACGTGTGCTCCTCCCGGCAGGTGTGGCGCAGTGGCTGAGCGGTGTGGCGCAGTGGCTGGGCGCTGGGCTAAGTCACTTACCTGGAGCTGGTCCGCTCTGACTCCCGTCTTCTCGCTCTCTGAGGCCATCTTCCGGTTTTGTTCTTTCAGTCTGCGGAGGTGGAGATGACCGTGTGAAATATGTGCTGGTGCCTGCTGGCTCCCCGGGCCTCAACTGATGTAAGTCTGCCTGGGCCCTGAGCCTCCACATTTATTTTAAAACCCATTAGTCTCTTCTTCAGCCCTGTTTGGCTTCCTGACCTCCGAGTGCAGGGATCCGACACTTCACGTTAACACGTGAATTTAGGTCATTTCTCCTTACCATCTGGCACACAATCCTCTAGCCTAGAAGCAAACATGACTCAAAGGGGAGAGCCACACCCCTCAGTGCCACAATAGGAAGACTGGAGTCTAACAATTCTAGAAATCTAATCTGACCTCCTAAGGCGCCTATCAGGTGGCAGCTCCTCAGAGGCAGGGATCGCACTCACTGCAGCAGCTCTGCCTCCCAACTGTCCTTCTGCTCCTCCACACGCTGTTCCAGCTTCTTGTTGATGCTCTTTAAGGCTTCTAGCTCCTCCTGTAGATGGAAACGTCAAAGGCACGAACCATTTCTAAGACAGGTTTAACATCGCAGGCAGCCAACAAGTATCTATTGAGCATGTATTACATGTCAGGCACAGCATGGCATAACAGTGAATAAAATATCCATGTAAAGGGGTTTCTCATATTCAAATATTCTTTTAAAAAATATATCTTATTGATTTTTTACAGAGAGAAAGGGAGAGGGATAGAGAGGCAGAAACATCGACCAGCTGCCTCCTGCACAACCCCCACTGGGGATGTGCCTGCAACCAAGGTACATGCCCTTGACCGGAATCGAACCAGGGACCCTTCAGTCCACAGACCGACGCTATATCCACTGAGCCAAAGCGGTTGCGGCTCATATTCAAATATTCTTAATACTTTTTTTCATATTAAAAATGTATCTACCTTAATTTCTCTTCTACTGGAGCATATATTTGCCCATTTTTTCATTAAACAAATATTTAATAAGGGCCTACTGCACACCAGACACTGTCTGGCACTGCAGACACAGCAGTGGATAAAATAATGCTGCTCTTCTCCTAGGAATGCACTGTTCAATAAATTCAGAAAGCCACATATGTAATTAAAAAATGTTAGTAGCCACATTAAAAAAAGTAAAAAACAACATGAAATTAATTTTACCACTAGTAAATTTAACCCAATATATCTAAAATATTGTTTCAAAATGTAAACAATAAAAAGAATTTTATACTTTTTTCAGACAAAGTCTTCAAAATCCAGAAAGTGTTTTAGGCTTACAGCATATCCCAATATGCCACAATTCACATGGGGCAAGTGGCCACCATATTTGTTCTAAACATTTGTTTTTCATAGAGCATTGGCCTGAGGACTGAAGGGTCCCAGGTCCAATTCTGGGCAAGGGCACATGCCCAGGTTGTGGGCTTGATACCCAGGAGGCAGCCGATCAACGATTCTCTCTCATCATTGATGTTTCCATCTCTCTCTACTTCTCCCTTCCTATCTGAAATCAATGAAAATATATATTAAAAAATTGTAGTAAGACAAAACCGGTTTAGCTCAGTGGATAGAGCTTCGGCCTGCAGACTCAAGGGTCCCAGGTTCGATTCCGGTCAGGGGCATGTACCTTGGTTGCAGGCACATCGCCGGTGGGGGTTGTGCAGGAGGCAGCTGGTTGATGTTTCTCTGTCATCAACGTTTCTAACTCTCTATTCCTCCCAATTCCTCTCTGTGTAAAATCAATAAAATATATATATATATTTTTAAAAAAGAGTAGGCCCTTTGGGGTGGCTGTGAGGACCAGCTGCCTCGGCCCTAACAGCCACCCCAACTGCTGCCTTGGCCCTGCCTCAGCCCTCGCAGCCCGGCTTCGTCCGGAAGGTTGTGTGGATAGTCATTCTGCTGTTCGGCTGATTTGCATATTACACTTTTATTATTATAGATTATAAACAGGCAATGGAAAGAAGCAGTCCGACTGCATGGGTCTGAATCCTGGCTCCATCACTGATTAGCTGTATAAGCGATGACTTAACTCCCCTAAGCCTTAGGTAACTCATCTGTAAAATAGGGGTAATAATCTTACATAGTCCAAAAGTTCGCCGCGAAGTTTAAATAAAACGATCCACATAAAACTTCTAACACTATGCCTGTTCAAAGTTATTAGTATAAGGGAGTGAGATCACAAGAAAAACAGAAAAGGTGCTGGTCTGGCTAAGAGGCACCATCCAATTCCACACTCCACAGTCCCCGCCAGCCAGCAGCCGTACCTGCTTTTTTTGGAGCTCAGCCTGCATGTCCGAGTTCTGCTTCTGGAGGCCGGCACAGCTGTCCTTCAGCTCCTGGTTTTCCTTGCGAAGCTCATGGTTGTGTTGCTCAATCTCTTCCACCTCCCCCTACAAAAGAGCGTGCTATAAACTCCTACGTGACCCTTTGTAGCTCAGTGGATATTCCAATCCTTGTAGCAGAAAATTCCCACAGCCTGGGATAGAGAAAGTATGAATGGCTCCCACGCACTATAGTGATATCTCTGTACCCTAAATGGGAGCAGCCCCTCAATATGTAAGGAAGACAGTAATAGATGTATGTCTGCATAAACTGCGGTACCGAGCCTGCCACTACCAAGAAGAAAGAGAAACAAAATTAAGGCCATGTAAAGTGAAAAGGGGGATGACAGAAGGATGCAGACTCTTCTCACAAACACTTAGTATTGCTTGTCTGAGGCCACCAACAGAGTTTTAACTCTGTTGATTGTACATGCATCCCTAGTGCCCACCATTGTACCAAAGGGACAGCAGGTGTCCTGTTAAGTGACTCTAATACTCGTGCATGACAGGCTCAGTGTAGAACTGAGAGATCCAAGAAGAAGAGTTAGTGCATCTCTCCTCAAACGAGCTTATCAATTTACTGTGGTGATAAGGTGTGGAGGTGGGAAAAATTAAGAAAATAACTGAATGCTAACTGAGCTACACTAGTTTTAGAGAAAGGAGAAATCACTTATGATTCTTGCTAACGCTCCTAAGTCATTCTGAAGTGGGTCTGGTTGAGTATTGTATAAATTATTCTCAATAGTGTCCATTAGACAGTCATTAGGCTTTTTGACTCAAATCCCTCCCTATCCTAGAATTACTACTCTTACTGGCAGGAAGGGACAGAGGTGAGATATTCACAGACCTGAGTGGTAACAACCAGGATGTCCTCCTCGCTTTCTGGGCGGAACTGGAAAGGGATACTTGCTCCCCGGACCACACCATCCTGATCCACGTAGCAGAACTGGTAATACTCATCATCCTTGGGCAGGTAATAAGCTGAAAACACAGTATGATTTGCAATCCAAAATAAGGTCTATTCAGAAAACTCAAAATCGGGAAGTCTTTTATCTGCTCTAGGAAGCCCAAGATCAAAGAAATAAATTAGTTTTGGCTACTTGTTTCAACACCATTTACCCACTATTTTTCTCACCTTTGAATTGGACTTCCTGCTGTTTGGATGATATGTTGTTTGGGTCAATGGGCAAAGTAACCCACATGAAGGTGTAATATTCACGAGTTGTCTTCCATCCCACCTGCAATGACAAGAGGCTCCCTTTCAGCATCTGAAATGCTCAGGGGAAGTCCTCATTTGGGCGATGTCTTCTCAGAGTGTGCGTACCTTTCATTTATGTTGAAAAGACAACAGAATGAGTGGTCAAAACCCACTCACCATGGATCAAATCTTGTTTTTTGACCTATGACAACCATGTATGACAAAATATCGGAAACAACTCAAAATTAGCAAACACACACAGACTCCAAAATACCTGTCTTAGAAGGAAACAAAAACTGATCACTCAACATCCAGGACAAGCGGTCCAGAAATTGTACCTCCAAGTCAGACACAGACCGGGAGTGACGGGAAGCAGTTCCGGGGTTGTGAACCCGGATCCTGCTATCTTCTGACAAAGGTTCTTGGAACTTCATCAGAAAGCACTTCTGATCTGCCCTCTCCCTTGGTTTGTCCTTTCCTGTGTCCAGTTCAGTCTTACCACTTACACCAATATGATTATACTACTGCATTTTTAAAAAAATGGATTTTTTGAATGATGTGCATGTTGGGGATGGAGGAGGAGGAGGCTTCTTAGATTACAAGGCACCACACAGCTGTGCCCAGTCTATACAGTTTTCATTTCTTTGGTGATGTTCTTAAATCATGCTTAATGAAGGCTTTTTGGTGCTAAAAAGAATAACAATCTGATATCATAAAGGCCCCTCTAGTACTGAATGCAGTAAGTCATAAGACAGAAGGATACTGTAAAATATGCCGCAGAGCAGACAGCTGGCTACGTGGGAAACATTCTCACTAAGTGTGAAGAGGAGAACAAGATGACTCAAATTGTATCTCGGAGATAAGAGGACACCAGGGAATAGAAAGGGAGCCATTGTGTCTCCAAGGGGGAGAACACTCGGCAAATGAGAAGCAAAATTACATTTATTGCCATATTTTGACCCCGCCTGAGCCCAGTGGGGAGAAAAAGAACTGAAAATAAATTCCATTTTTCCATATTAAGGAGTCGGAGCAGGGTTGAAAAGGCCACACTGAAAGCTCATCAGAACATACGAGGCATGTTTTAGTGTCTCATTAATACACACCCCATCGCTGCACGCATCTCGCAGCCACTGCAGTACGCGGCGGAGCAGGAAGCAGGAATTTTATGGAGTCTTCATTCACTTCCCATAGTTTCTTAATGTACTGTGACCAAAATACCATCAGGAAAATCCTAAGAATTACTGCCGCCTTGGAGCAAGCAAACAACTTCCAGCTACCTGCGATTTCCATCCCGGGCTCCTCCACCTGAGCAGTGCTGGTCCCAGCCTGCCTCTCGCGGTATTTCCCCTCTGAAACCTCGGAGGCATTTTCATGCTCAGGTAAGGAGAGTATGGAGCTCAGGACTCGACACTGAAGAAAGACACTATGACTCCCACTCACTTTAAGCTTGATCATTGTGGTAGCTTTTGGCTATGTTGAGAAGATGTAGCATACTGCACATTCAAAAACATTGTATGAATGCCTACTTGGTTCCAGGAAGCACTTGGTGATGTGGACTTGAGGGATATGATTAAGAACACACTGAAAAGCCTGGCTGGTGTGGCTCAGTGGTTGAGAGTTGACCTTGAACCAGGAGGTCACGGTTCGATTTCCAGTCAGGGCATATGCCTGGGTTGCAGGCTCGATCCCCAGTGTGGGGTGTGCAGGAGACAGCCGATCAATGATTCTTTCGCATTATTGATGTTTCTATCTCTCCCTTCCTCTCTGAAATCCATAAAAATATATTTTTAAAAACACACTGAAAGAACTGGAATTAAACCCGGGACCCTTCAGTCCACTGAGAGAGCTTTAGAAATGAGATACAAAGGACAAAAGTTTAGAGTTGACTTTTAATTCTCTAATTTACCGTTTGCTGTTTAAAGGAAGAGGGGAGAAGCAGAGGTTTGGGTGTCAAATTTTCTTTACCCCTTACTCACTGGGAGATCCTGGGAAAGTATGACTTATCTCAGGGCTGCTGTGCTGTGAGGATTAAATTAGAAAGCACACACACACAACCTCATCAAAGGCCTAGCACATTGTGTATTCTCAAAAAGTTTGCATTCTTTATTAATCTTAAAACGTTCAGGCTTCAGGGTAGGTGTACAAATCAATAGCTCTATGGACATGAACATTGGAGGCCTTTCTTTGGATTGACTGTTTCCTTACTGAGGCATGGCAATACCTCTGAAATGCATGAAGCATTTCAAATGCAGATGGATTTTTTAAAAATCTTTAAACATGTCTTTTGAAAAAGCTTGACTTTCATTTGGTTTATGGACAAGTCTTCACTGAAAGCTGCTAAGTGCTTTATTATGTTTCTGTTCAGTCTAAGCTGAACAGAAACATAATTAAAAAGTTGGATTACACTACGAACTCCAATAAGTATTTTTTGAATCCTCCTCTTTTTTATTATCTATTAGAGGCCCAGTGCACAACATTTGTACAATTGGGGGCAGTCCCAGCCCAGCCTGAGCCCTTCAGCAGTCCAGGAGCCCTTGGGGGATGTCCGACTGACCGCTTAGGCCCGCTCCCTAAGCCACAGTCAGACATCTTAGCACTGCCAAGGAGGATCCCGCCACCACCGCTGCACTCGCCAGCCCTCAGCCAGGCTTGTAGCTGAGTGGTGCTCCCCCTTTGGGAGCGCACTGACCATCAAGGGCAGTTCCTGCATTGAGCATCTGCCCCCTGGTGGTCAGTGTGCATCATAGTGACCTGTCGTTCTGCCGTTTGGTTGATTTGCATATTACCCTTTTATTATATAGGATATCTGCAATATCCAATATGATAGCCACTAGCCACACAAGGCTATTTAATTTTAAGTTAGTTAAAATTAAATAACATTTAACATCCAGTTACTCAGCCACATTTTATTTATTTATTTATTTGCTGTTTCTTTTGTCTTTTTAAAATTTGTTATTGATTTCAGAGAGGAAGGGAGAGGGAGAGATAGAAACATCAATGATGAGAGAGAATCACTGCTCGGCTGCCTCCTGCATGCCCCCTACTGGGGATCAAGCCTGCAATCCAGGCATGTGCCCTTGACTTTAATTGAACCTGGGACCCTTCAGTCTAAAGGCCGACACTCTATCCAGTGAGCCAAACCGGCTAGGGCCACACCAGCCACGTTTTAAATGCTCAATAGCCACATGTGGCTAAAGACTACTGGCCTGGACAACGAAGGCACAGCTCCATTGTACTAAGTTCTACCGTACCTGTGGGGAGCATGAAACAACTATTATCTTCTTTACCAAACAGGAAACACTCCGGTGTGTCAGTTTTCTGTGTCAGGACACTTCAGTCTAAGGTTTCAGCCTCCTGCCGGCTCCGGAGCTATCATGCTACCTGCGTGTCCCTCTGGTTGTCTGTCCCTGCCTCGAAACACCAGCTGCCCTGGCTCCAGCGATTAGCTGGGAATTTCAAACGATCGGGGAAAAGTGAGCTAGTGGGGGGCGTAAACAAGCACCAGCTCCTGCAGCGTGGCCAGGAGTGATGTCTGAGTTCGGATGAACGGCGCTGGCAAACAGGCACATGACGTACTGTGTGTCAAAACAAAGGTCACAGCCAGGGGAAGTCAGCGGCGTCAATTACTTAAACGTGACCTTTGCTTCCCGTCTCCGGAAATAGGACGATCTGTCATTATGATGTGTGTGTGTGACAGATAAAGACGCAGATGAGGGGAGAAGCCGGGACAGAGAGCAAGCTGACTCTAATAAAGAAGCAGCATTTCTGTACTGGCACTGACAGGGTGATCAGGCATTCGGAGAGGCCACTGAGGGAGATCATAGAAAATATATAGATCATGGGGAAGCTTTACAAAGAAGAAAGACACACATATTCGGGAACAAACTTAGATGGAGGATGCCAAACCAGGCAACTTCTCAACATCCTTTCCAGATCGGTAATACTCATATTAAAACAAATGAAACACTCGACTAAGTAGGAAAAGAAAGCTTAAAGTCACAGCAATGATGGAAGGGGACAAGTCACAGATGAACATTTCAAAATAGGATACCGTATTTGCCGGCGTATAAGACGATTTTTGACCCTGGAAAAAATTACCGTATTTGCCGGCGTATAAGACGACTGGGCGTATAAGATGACCCCCTAACATTTTCACTCAAAATACAGAGTTTGTTATATACTCGCCGTATAAGACTACCCCCCACTTGGAGGCATATTTTTCAGGGCCAAAAAATCGTCTTATACGCCGGCAAATACGGTAATTTGTAAATATGTACATTTGGTCTTTGAAAGCACAACACAACTCGGGGATTGGATGATTTGCCACCTTAGTTTCGCTCGGGTCCCAAGGCCCATGTTGGTGTGCGAAGGCGGAAGTGCCGGAGAGCTTCGTTCAGGACTAACACCGGCCGGACGTAACATGCAAAATGCTGGTAACACTCAGCCGTGCAGGTGCACCTCTAGGTGTGTATTCTCAACCAGAACTGAAATCGTTTGGAACCAAAGTGACTACTTACTCTAAAGATTCCAATCCAGTCCTTCCGACGGGGAGTGAACTGCTGGGTGAGGGTGTAATAGCACGTGACATCCCCTCCAGGAACGTAGAACTTCTCCACACTGTTAAAGAGGACCTGAGAGAAGTGACAGTGGTCCAGCAAGACGGCTGACGTGGGCGGGTCATCCACTGTCTCCTCCATGGCGGGTCCTGCTGGGAGACATGGGAGAGAATGCAGTCAGAGGCAGTGTCTGCAATGGTGGCGTTTCTGGGCTCTCATCCAGGGGACGTTCTGTTGGAGACAAGTCGGGAAAAGCAAAAAGCAGCCGGACCAGTACTGAGTCACACCACCTGCTTTTGTTTCACCCAGAGCCATTCTGCATTCATAACTTCCTTTGCCGTAAGAATTTCCTGAGAATATCTGACCTCTTCATCACAGGTACCACCATGCTCACGTACCCTTGTTCTCTGCTCATAGCTAGTTTGTTCACCCTCCTCTAAATGCCTTGACTAAGTGAGGCAGCCCAGAGGAAAGGAGCTGGGGCTGGGAACTGTAAGACAGAGATTCTAGATTTTTCATCCCAATAAGCTCTGTGACTTTCGGAATACCAATTTCTCTAGATTTCAACTTCTCCATTCAATTCCACTTACTATCCCATAATCATCAGGCCCTTCCACATATTAAGGCACTCTCCTAGGACGTAGGAATGGGTGCTGGGAGGAAGATAGGGATGAGAGAAGGAGACTATTTGACATGTGATGGTGGCAAGCATGGGTTCTGGATCAGAATGGTAGAATTCAAATGCCAGCTTCACCACCAATTATATGCGTGACCTTGGGCACTTAATCACTGGGCTCTATGCCAGTTTCCCTAATCTGTAAAATGGGGCTCACCACATTTACCTCATTCGGTTTTTCGTAGCATGAACTGAAAAATGTCGTGTGTAGTTCCTAAATCAGTACTTGCCATAGAGTGGACACTTCACACAAAGTAGACATGTTGAATGACAGAATAAAGTACGTAGCATAGAGTTTGTATAGAAAAGGGGTTTCACAGATGTTAGTGAATTACTACTGTTGTGGGGTTTTTCCCCTTCTGACACAGTTTGCCCTCACAATGGGCCCCGATACAATATGGAAGCTAGATGGAGAAACAAGTGACAGCCAAATGGATGGTGTAAGTGCACAATCTCTTAAATTCTAAAGGAGAAGACATGAGACTGGTTAGGAAAATGAAGGAAAGTTTCGGGGAATGAGTAGAGTCCTAGATAAGGCCGTCAAGGAAGAGTAGGATTTTGATTAATGGCTTTGAGGTGAGGAAATACCAGGAATGAAACAGCATGCAAAAGAGCAAAGAAACAGAAAATGCAGCCCATGTTTGGAGGACAGCAAGCTATCTATAAAATGGAGATAATAAGCTTTCTAGGGCACAGTCCAGATAAAATGTGATCAAGGATGGGAAACAATTTGGGAGGTGAAAGCAGTACATAAAAGAAACACACGCAGTCTTTTAAACTTGATATTTCCTATCCTTTAAAAGCTACATGTCCTGCCGTAACCGGTTTAGCTCATTGGATGAGAGTGTCAGCCTGTGGACTGAAAGGTCCCAGGTTCGATTCCGGTCAAGGGCATGTACATTGGTAACAGGCACATCCCCAATGGGGGGTGTGCAGGAGGCAGCTGGCCGATGTATCTCTCATCGATGTTTCTGGCTCTATATCCCTCTCCCTTCTTCTCTGTGAAAAATCAACAAAAAAATATATATTTTTAAAAAGCTACATGTCCTGACTTCTAAATGCTTCCCAAGTCTAACATGTAGTGAATCCATGATTTGCAATCCAGAATTTTATCAGGAAATAAAAACATTGCATTGCTACACGGCAGATGGAGAAAGAGCTGTACATGTGCAAACATTATATGACACCTTACAAGCTCAGCTGTTGGAACATGTTGGAAGACTGTATGCTAGTACACGCATATACACAATTTAAAATAAATAAGTACAATAATTTTAAAAAAGGCAATAGTTCTTCTAGCCCTGCCCCACTTTACTTTTCCTGGTTTCATTTTGAACTCTAAGCAACCAGGCCAGTTTTTTTGTTTGTTTTTTCACAGAAAAGCCACGGCGACTTCGAGGCACTGAACTATCACTTCTTGGGATTGAGTTTAATTTAAAAAAAATAAATAAAAGTACTGGCTTTCTGGTTTGTGACACAGTTTAACCACATCCTCAATCTCAAACCTCAGATCCATTTTTCTAAGGAAGCGAGAGATCCTGTTGCAGTCTCGGTCAGGACTTGTTCCTCTGATAAGCTCTGCCTGTGTGGGCTCTTAGATGAGGTAGGGCAGGGCGTTTTCTCAGCCTTCAGACCAGCCGTGGGCAAACTACGGCCTGTGGGCCGGATCCGGCCCGTTCGGCTGTTCTATCCGGCCCGTGCGGAGCCAAAAGAGCGGGCCGTACCCTTTAAAGTAAGTGATGTTTACTTTAAATTTATATTAGTTCACACAAACACTCCATCCATGCTTTTGTTCCGGCCCTCCGGTCCAGTTTAAGAACCCATTGTGGCCCTCGAGTCAAAAAGTTTGCCCACCCCTGCTTCAGACCCTGCTCTTCCCTAGTGGTCTCCAGCCGTCCTGGGGCCAGCATGCCCCCTGCCATGTAAAATGACTTAGTCTGTCTTCTGACCATGGATCTGAACAGTCAGGTGAGAGGGACGTCAGGGTCTCAATGAACCCAAGTACCACAGTCCCTGTTCTTTTTCTTCATAACACCATCACCACTGCATACACGACATACTGCCGAGCTTGTAGTGATTGCAATTGAGTATTCATTGTATAGATGAATGAATGAGATATATGCATGTAATTCATCAAAAAATGAAAGGTGGTGAATGGTGGTGGGACTAATTTTTTTTTTTAAGTCCTGCTCTTACTTTGTTGGATATTTTTGGAGGAGTTGCTGTTTCCCAGCTTTCTCTTTTCTAAAATAGGGTAAGGAGATGGTAATCTCCAAGTGCTCCATCAATTCTTGGTATGGCTGGTTCAGCTGGTAGAGCTGGTTCAAGTGGCATGGTGCCAAAAAAACAGAAGGCAGATTTGATTTCCTGATGGACCCATAAAATTTACACTCCATTACCCGCCTTCCACACATTCAAACTCTCGCAAGCTGCTCTGCAAATGGATGCTACCGTGAAAGGCAAGACCAGCTAATGGCATGGGGGCTGGGGACAGCCTCTCTTTCCTTACTAGGAAAACATTACCCCATGAACAGAAGGTCACTGAGGAAAGGTCAGGATAGATGTTCAAAACGACATGGAAGAGCTCATGTCAAAGCTTGAGTGTAGCCCAGCTGCTGTGGCTCAGTGGTTGAGGATTGACCTATGAACCAGGAGGTCATAGTTCAATTCCCGGTCAGGGCACATGCTCGTGTTTTGGGCTCGATCCACAGTAGGGGGCATGCAGGAGGCAGTTGATCAATAATTCTCTCTCATCACTGATATTTCTCTCTCCCTCTCCCTCTCCTTTCCTCTCTGAAATCAATAAAATATAATAAAAAAAAGCTTGAGTGCATAGCCAATGGATACTTTCTTATCTTTCATCTGAAAATCTATTAATCTACTGGGAAAAGTCAACAGTCTTGGTTCCTTGCTTATCAAAAATGTAAGATTCCAGCCCAAACCGGTTTGGCTCAGGGGCTAGAGCGTTGGTCTGTGGACTGAAGGATCCCAGGTTCAGGGGCATATACATTGGTTGCGGGCACATCTCCGGTGGGGGGTGTGCAGGAGGCAGCTAATCGATGTTCCTGTCTCATCAAAGTTTCTAACTCTCTATCCCTCTCTGTAAAAAAATCAATAAAATATATTTTAAAAAAAGAGTAAGATTCCATAAAGTTACCCATTTCAGTGATCCCATCACCTTCCCAGAAGGACTCAGCAGGCACCCAAGGGCACTCTGGGTTTTTGGAACTCAGTCATTATTAAAATAAAAACTATCCTCTGCCAAGTCTACATAAGGAGCTGAGGAGGCAGGTAGAGCAGAAAACAGCAGTGGTTTCCCTCGTCTGCCTCTCAGCAAAGCTGAGGGTGGAAAAGGCCACGGACAAGCCTCGGGTATAACCTTGCCGATCTAAGCTGGGCCAGTGACGATACCGCATTCGACTTTTCCTGGAAGGAAGATACCAGCTGGTTTTTAAGGTCAGAGATCCTAACAGCCTTTCCTCCCGCCCAGCGATAAAACTCCCTGGGGACAGCAAACCCACATTCATTTAATTTATTCAACCTTCTGCTTTCCTAACTTTCTTTTCTTTTTTTTAAAAAAATATATATTTTGTTGATATTTTACAGAGAGGAAGGGAGAGAGACAGAGAGCCAGAAACGCCGATGAGAGAGAAACATCGACCAGCTGCCTCCTGCACATCCCCCACCAGAGATGTGCCCACAACCAAGGTACATGCCCCTGACCAGAATCGAACCCGGGACCCTTCAGTCCGCAGACCGATGCTCTACCACTGAGCCAAACCGGCTTCGGCTGCTTTCCTAACTTTCTAAGTGATTAGCAACTAGAACATGGATGGACTAATTTGAGTCCCACTCCTGGCCCAGGAAGGGAGGGAGGCTTTCCCAGAAATACCCTTAAGAGACCACTGACAATGGATAAGCTGGATTTGCAGGTGGCACGAGACGGTAGGCAAAAACAAAGACACGGTCGCTGGTCCTCAAATGATTAAGCCACTTGCTGTAATTCAAATTTTCCAAATTCCTTTTACCTCGAGTCCTCGGGAGTGCCTTGGAAAATGTTATGCCCCCAGGCGGCTTTTACAGAGCACTCATTGGCCGGTCGGTCAGCTCCTTCTGTGCAGACCCTCATCCCACCCCACAGCACTGGGGGAGAACACAAAAATAGTTCTCGGACCTAAGATGAAGGTAACCATAAGGAACTGTGAGAAGCCCTAGGCTGTGTACTAGATCTCCACTGAACTCTACTGAGATTTTACACTTTTTCCTTTAAAGGGGTGACCCTGCTAACTCCTGACGTGACCAGTGACAGTGGCTGGATTGTAAGTGGGAATGGAACTAGGCTAGGAGCCGGGCACCTGGGTGTCTGTCTGAGTTCTGCCACTGACGAGCTCTGAGATCCTGGCCAAGTCACAGTACCTCCTTCGAGGCCCCGGTTTCCTCATCAATAAAATGTACAGATGAGGCTAGATTTCCAAGAAACGTGGCAGCTATAATGAGGATCCTAAGGGAAAGAAAAAGGAACCCAAAGAGGATATTTCCCCCCCAAAGAGGATACTTTAACTGTCTTTTCATCTAGGAAACTAAGGAAGCACGGCATTATAGCAATAAGCACTGTCATGTTTGTTTTTGTTTTTTTTTAAAGAGCCCCAGATGTACTAGCTGACCTGAAAGAGAATACAACTTGTTATTTGCTACGGAACTCTCACCGACCGCCTTTCTCGGGGGTCCTTCCCACTCCCCAGCGGTCATACCTGCTCAAGGGGAGAGTTCAGGTAAGAGGCCTTCTGAAGTCACCCAGGGAAATCCTTTAAGCACGTGCTGCTCTACCCTCTCTACGAAGGCCTGCTGCTTCGAACGGTTTTTGCAATAGAGGAGCTAAGTTATAATACACAGCCGTCCTCGAATAATGTTATTTGGTTCAACATCGTGTAGTCCTCCTTTCGATAAGACGCGCTTTGGGAACTTAACTCCTGTTTCTATCGATTCGCCTCTGGTAATTGATAAAACTGGCTGGCCTAGACCAGGTCTGGCTTACAGTGGCAGAACCCAGGACCACGCGAAGTGAGGATTCACTGTGCAGCGTCGGTATTGTTCTATTCGGCTGCCCCGCCACTTGCGGGCTTGCGTCAGGAGCAAGAATCCAGGTGATAGAAAAAGAAAGAAAAGAAGCTGACACGCTGGGTTGAATTTCAGCGTGAGTGGAAAGAAACAATCAGCCCCCGAGCGAAAGGGGCCTGGCGGGGCGGCGGGCGGGGCTGTGGGGACAGACAGCCAAGAAGCAGGTCACTCCTGCTCCTCGGGTGCCTGGGACGCCTCCTCCGATTACAGAGGCCTCACCTGAAGGAGAGGGGTTTCGGGGGTCAAGCCCTAGCCCCAGGGAAAACGAGGCCCGGAGAGACGGTAAGAGGCAGGGAGGCCGCGCAGGGCCCGCCTCCGCCTCCAGCGACCGACCCACCCAGACCCGCGGGCCAGGGTTCAGGAGTCGCCGGGACTTCCGCCCGCGGGAGGGGTGCGACGCTGTGACGTCAGGACCCCGGTCCCGTCGGAGGGACCCCCTCCTGCCCGCGGAGTCTCCCCACCGGCCGCCAGCACGGCCGCCCTGCCCGGTTCGGGAGAAAAGTGTCCCCCAGCCCGCCAGGGCCGCCGCGGGGAGGCTCCGGGGCCCCGGGACGCCACTCCCACCGCCCGTCTCCCCAGAAGGATGGGAGGAGGGGGAGACCGAAACCGGCAGCACCGTTCCCACCCACGGCGCCTCCTCAGGACGGCGCGTCCGGCCCCGGGGACCCCGGGGACCCCACGGCCACCCACGACCCTCCTCCACTCCGGGGACTCACCGGGGGCAGCGGCCGGCGACGACGCCACGGGACCGAGTAGGGGAGAGGGGCGGAGCCGAAAGCCCGAGGGAGCGCGGATCCCGCCCGGCCCCGCCCACAAGTCACATTGATCCACAGGCCCCGCCCCCGCGCGGTGCTTGCTGGGACTTGTAGTCTTCCGATGACTGGGCTCCAGGGCATCCTCAGGGGTCTCATCCTAAGGAGCTTATTTCTCCCTCTAAAACAAGCCATTTACTTACCTTAAAAGAACAAAAACAAAAAAACTTCAGCCCTATCCGGTTTGGCTCAGTAGGTAGAGCGTCGGCCTGCGGACTGAAGATTCTGGTCAAGGGCATGTACCTTGGTTGCAAGCACATCCCCAGTAGGAGTTGTGCAGGAGGCAGCTGGTCAATGTTTCTAACTCTCTATCCCTCTCCCTTCCTCCCTGTAAAAGATCAATAAAATATATTTAAACAAACAAACAAAAATTTCAAACTTTATTTTTCAGTTTTGAATGGGAAAGCTCCATATCTTTAAATGGCCATTGAGAGGTTGTCTTCATTAAAAAAATAATAATATATAATTGATTTTTTGCAGAGAGAAAGGGTTAGAGAGCTAGAAACATCTTGATGAGAGAGAAACATCGACCAGCTGCCTCCTGCACACTCCCACCGGGGATGGGTCTGCAATCAATGTACATGCCTTTGACCGGAATCGAACCTGGGACCCTTCAGTCCGCAGACAGACGCTCAGTCCATTGAGCCAAACCGGTTTCGGCTCACCTTCGTTTTTTTCCTGCCTCCACATAGCACTTCACTAAGAGGCTTATAATGAGATCCTCTTTGACATTTATCATGCTTCCCACCTACCCCTAAAGGAGACCCAACGATCTGCCAGGTACCCCAGAGTTTGTGTTTCATCATCCCCTCTGCCCCCTTTTTAAAAAAAATTTCTTAACCACAGATATGCTTAGAGAGAGGAAGTGAGAACCAGAGAGGGAAACATCCATTGGTTGCCCTCTGTACGTGACTGGAGATCAGACCAAAACCCAGATATGTACCCTGACTGGAAACGGAACTGGCAAACGTTTGGTGTTCAGAACGACACTCAGCCAACCCAGCCAGTCCGGCCGGGCATCGTTTCCTTTCTAAAAAGAAATGATCCTCTAGCATTGACTCTGTGGAGGTTCTACTCTTCCCAGCTGCTAAGAATTGACTCAGCAAGAATCCTGCTAAGTCATCTTAGAGAGAATTCCTTTTAATATCTGAGCAATCCCTGGCTTATCTTTCACAAGAATCCTTCTTACCGCCGAGACCAGTTTTGCTCAGTGGATAGAGCGTCGGCCTGCGGACTGGAAGGTCCCAGGTTCCATGCCGGTCAAGGGCATGTACCTTGGCTGCGGGCACATTCCCAGTAGGGGATGTGCAAGAGATAGCTGATCGATGTTCTCTCTCATCGATGTTTCTAACTCTATTTCTCTCTCTTCCCCTCTCTGTAAAAAAATCAATAAAATATATATTTTAAAAAAGAATCCTTCTTACCCTCAGTGTCTCCTCCTTTTCATAATCTTCTTTCTTTTTTTTTAATTAAAAAAAGGTTGATTAATTTTAGAGAGAAAGGGAGAGAGAGAAACATCCATTTGTGGTTCCACTGATGTACACTATCATTGGTGTACTGGGACCAGGAGGAGGTTACTCTAACCACCTGAGCTCCCTGGCCAGGGCCCCTTTCAGTAATTTTCCATCCACTCGTCCTTATTGTATTTACTACCGGTAGTAGAGCTGAGCACAATCTCTCTTTCCAAGTGTAATGTCCCTATGGCAATAGTCCTGGATGAAGTCTTTCTGATCATTTTAACAAGGGTCAGAATAGTTATTTCTTCAACACTGCACAAGCTGTCTCTGAAAGGTTAAACACAGAAGTGCCCCTCCTCCAAGGCGTGGCACCCGCAGTTATGCCCCTGCGGCCACTTTCTTTTCCAGTCCGGAGACTGAGCATTCCTGATCCTGCCTTCTCACTAGACTGGTGGTGACATTCAGCTGAGGTGGATGAATGGTGGGGAATGAGGAAACCAGAGAGTGAGGCTTCTGTTGAAAGTTCATATCACCTTCTAAGTTACTAAAATAATATTCTTCCATTTAAAACTTTGTCCCTAAGGGATATGTGCTGTCAGTATTCTGGATACATTTCCTTTCATGTTACTTACTAGCTTTTTTTTAAAAAAATATATATATATATTTTATTGATTTTTCACAGAGAGGAAGGTAGAGGGACAGAGAGTTAGAAACATCGATGAGAGAGAAACATCGACCAGCTGCTTCTTGCACACCTCCCACTGGGGATGTGCCTGCAACCAATGTACATGCCCTTGACCGGAATCGAACCCGGGACCTTTCAGTCCACAGACCGACGCTCTATCCACTGAGCCAAGCCGGCTTTGGCCTACTTACTAGCTTTTTAAAAACCACTGAGAACTTACACCTCCTACACCCACATAAGCTTACTGTCTACATTAACATGACAACTATTTTATGACACTCTTGCCTGGAACACAAAAGTGCAGGTACAGCCCAGCCTCGGTAGCTCCGTGATTGAGCATTGACCTATGAACCAGGTGATCACGGTTCGATTCCTGGTCAGGGCACATGCCCCGGGTTGCGGGCTCGATCCCCAGTGTGGGGCGTGCAGGAGGCAGCTGAACAATGATTCTCTCTCATCACGGATGTTTCTTTCCCTCTCTCCCTCTCCCTTCCTCTCTGGCATCAAAGTCTCAGGCAATACCATGCTCTGTCCTGCCTCCGAGCCACTACTACAGCTCTGCATAATTTAATGTAAATTATGGTAAGAAGAAACTCAGGTTTGTCTTATCAACAGATTGCTTTACTGATATTCTGGGAAACTATTTGACAGCATCGGATAAAAAAAAAAGATGAATTAGTCCGAGTTATTTCCCACAGAAATGTCAAGGGGAGGCTGCAAGTACAACCCTTTTATAACTGGATATGACAGACTGGGACTTGATATTCAGACCCAAAGAGGAAAATTTCTACTCCAGTCTCCCACTGCTAGGAGTGGAGGCAAACCCAAACTGGGGGTGGTGGTAGTTACTCTGTGCCTGACACAATGGGTTATCCAATGTAATCTTTATAAGGGAAGCACTTTTAAAAAATAATATATATATATAATTGATATTTTACAGAGAGAGGGATAGAGAATTAGAAACATTGATGAGCTGCCTCTGGCATACCCCCTACTGGGGATGTGCCGGCAACCATGGTACATGCCCTTGACCGGAATCGAACCTGGGACCTTTGAGTCCGAAGGCCTGTAATTTAAATTTAAACAGCCATATGTCGCTGACCTCCTTGCTAGGGCGGATCCACAGCCTCCGGTAGCTGGGATGTGGGCTCTGGAAGGAGAAGCAGGAGGCAGCCAGGGAGCAGGTGCCCAAGCTGCAGCTGCTGCTTCCCTTTGCCCTCAGCTCCGGGGCTGCCCAGCCCTGCCCAGCAGTAACCACTGTGGCCTTTGGACTCTCAACTGCCCTGAAAAAGAAGGGAGGGAAATTTTGTCCCCCACACTTGCTGTCTCTGTCTCCACCCGGACTCAGCAATTTGGTTTTGCAAAGGCCAGGTAGTTTCTATGTCCACGTTGGAGAGAGAGGTTCATAGGTCGATGCTCAAACCCCGAGCCACGCCAGCTTTCTTGTGATGGGCACAGCAAGCCACGGCTGCCCAGCGGGGCCCTGGCGTCAAGGGAGCAGAAGCAGGAGCGGCTTTTTTTCACGAGTGACTCGAAGAGTCCTAAGCTGAGAAACAAGAGTGTGTGTGTCAACTGCAAACAGCCTTCGGAGGGCTTTGTTGTCTTACAGTTTATTTATTGAGTCAGGTGGGTTTCCTAAGGAAGAAAAAGCCAGTGAAAACAAGAGTTTCAGACTCCCCTCCCCCCCCCCCCACACTCTTGCCTCTGAGTTGGAACTCAGAGGAGGGAATGCCATCCACATTTTTTTTAAAAAAATAATTATTTTGCCGAAACCCGTTTGGCTCAGTGGCTAGAGCGTCGGCCTGCGGACTGAAGGGTCCCGGGTTCGATTCCGGTCAAGGGCATGTGCCTTGGCTACGGGCACATCCTCGGTAGGGGGTGTGCAAGAGGCAGCTGATCCATGTTTCTCTCTCATCGATATTTCTAGTTCTCTATCCCTCTCCCTTCCTCTCTTTAAAAAATCAATAAAATACATAATTTAAAAAATAATAATGATTTTTGTTGTTGTTTACACTATTTAAAAAATACATATTTTATTGATTTTTTACAGAAAGGGAGATAGAGAGTTAGAAACATGGATCAGCTGCTTCCTGCACACTCCATATTGGAGATGTGCCAGCAACCAAGGAACATGCCCTTGACCAGAATCGAACCTGGGACCTTTCAGTCCAATGCTCTATATTCACTGAGCCAAACTGGTTAGGGCCCATCCAAATTTTTTGATGACTGGAAGAACCCTCCAACATATTGCTTCTGTTGTGGGGTCGAACCCTGGGTTCAAAATAAGACCAACGGAGGCTGATGATTGATTAAAAAAAGCAGGCATGGATTTATTTTATTTTTTATTATTTATTTATTTTTTAAAAAAATGTATTTTATTGATTTTTTTTTACAGAGAGGGATAGAGAGTTAGAAACATTGACGAGAGAGAATCATTGATCAGCTGCCTCTTGCACACCCCCTTCTTTGGATATGCCCGTAACCAAGGTACACGCCCTTGACCGGAATCAAACCCGGGACCTTTCAGTCTGCAGGCCAATGCTCTATCCACTGAAGCCAAACCGGTTTCAGCAAAGGCAAGGATTTATTGAAAAACTGGCCAGGACGGCTGCAAGAGCACCACACTTAGGTGGACTCCACACGACAGCGCCGTTCCAGGTGAAGGCAGTCCTTTTAAAGGCCTAAACCACAAGAATTTTCCTTTGTTCTAAACTCTAAACTCTAAATTCTTCTAAAGGCCGGGAACAGCCCGCAGGGTCCTTCGCAGTCACATCCCGCTGGACGTTGGAATGTGGCCCTATCTTGCGATAGCCGATAACACAGAAGCAGAGCTCAGCAGTTAGTCTCTAAAGGTTATCTACAGTTTCTACCCCCGAAGCTACTGAGTCCGTGGGACTCAATCTGCTGTAGTTCCAGTCCCAGGCACGGGAAAACTGCCTTAGCCTCCAGGTCTCCACCTGGGAGCTGAGGTAACCATCCTGTGTTTGATTAGGTGCAGGAGCCAGACTAGAAAGGGTTAAAATTCAAACAGCCGTTTTTACCAAAGTATGATCGCTACCACATTCCAGGGCCCGTCCACAGTTTCTGATGACCGGAAGGACCCTCCCAACATATTGCTTCAGCTTTTCACATCCGGGTTCAAAAAAAAGCTCGGTGATTGTCATGTTTCTAGTTTGCCCGGCACACATCGTCACGGAAAGCTCTCTGATTTCCTGGCCGTCTCTCTCTGGCCCTGGAGGGGATGCCCGATGGGGGTTCCAGCCTGCTGTGCTCTGCAGTGGGGGGCAGCTCTCCTGTTCGCCCTGTGTTTGTTCCTGTCACCACCCACGAAAGGACGGGGTGCCAGGCGCTGGCCTATCAGCCCCTCCTGCAGCCAGTACGCTCCTAAAGAACTGGCTGTGGGGGATTTTAATGGAAACCTTCGGGAAACCGTAAATCTTTCTCCCTCATTTCCATCACAATATCCCCCCAGAGGGACAGCGACCGAAGCAGGAGCTTGGGAGGGCAGATTGGTAGGACACCAGGGAAAGGGAAAGGCGGCATGGGGGAGGGAGGAAACAGAGCTGGGGCAGTTGGTCTTAGGGAAGCATCTGCTGGGTGGCCAGTTGGTGATGGTCACCGGGGCTCCCAGGGCCTCGGAGAGGGGGCGGGGCAAGATAAGCCAGGGCCACCTGGAGGAAAGAGAGGAGACGACGGCAGAGGTTTCTGGGAGATCAGCAGATGGGCCGCTGATTTCACCCTCCGGGGTGAATTTAAGCACCGTGCAGCAGGCTGCTTGGGACGAAACCCTGCCTTTAGCCTCCTGTCTGGCCAGATCAGCAGGTCTAGGTAAACCGGACAGCCAATGGGTCTGGGCTGCCTGTCACTCCTTGAGCCAGCTCAGCAGAGGCAGGGTTGAATCACATATGAGCGTTTGTTCCAGTACTGCCGGTGTGGGGGAGCAGCAGGTCACCCACAGAAACCTGCTCTGCACCCCCACACAAGCCAGCTGTTTACAGACAAGGGGGAGTAAGCTATGCAGGTTGGGATGGGGCTTCATTGTTTGGACAACACATTTGTTCATGATAACGCAACTCTTGTTAAAAAAAATATTTTTTATTGATTTCAGAGAGAAAGGGAGAGAGAGAGAGAAAGAGAGAGAGAGCTAGAAACATCAGTGATGAGAATCATTGATCGGCTGCCTCCTGCACACTGCCCACTGGGGATCAAGCCTGCAACCCGGGCATGTGCCCTTGACTGGAATTGAACCCGGGACCCTTCAGTCCGCAGGCTGATGCTTTCGCCACTGAGCCAAAGCAGTTAGGGCTACACAGGTTTGTTGTGTGTGTTTTTTTGAATGTCCATGTTGAGCCTCCCTGACTCCCCGGAGGTGGGGGGTTATGTAGGTTCCTCTACTAAAGCTCTGCCATTCAGATAAGGGAAGTTCAGATAAGGTTTCTTTCTGCATCTGCTATAGCTCGAATGTGTTCATAGCAGGTGAAAGGATTTTTTTTTTTAGCCCTTCACCTGCCATTTCTCTGATGTCCTATCACAGCCTGACGTCCTGGACACACGCATGGGTCACATGGTCCCAGTGAAACATGGGTAAAAGCTTACACCCTCTAGGAAACTTTGCTGGACCAACTCCATCAGATGTGGCTACTGCCTCTTCCGTGAGTCCTTCTGAAGAGCTTTCCTGAGAAGGACCCGTTTCTCCTCCGAGGGTGTGTTTCCCTTCAACTGCCAGAGAAGATGTCTACCCTCAAAAGACAGTAATGACCCAGAGTCTCGCTTCTTGGGACTCAATAATCCCTTTCACAGGAGCAGCTACGTCTCATGGCATCAAAGCAAGCACCTGGAAAGCTCTCGAGAATGAAGAGGGATGGACGGACACAAGCAACAGGAATCTGCAGCTGAGTCCTTACAGGTGTTTCTAAAATCACTATGATTCAAGAACTTAAAGTTCATTTTTTGTTTCATCTTGCACCAATCCTGAATTAATCTGGGCAGAAACAGCTCTATTGGCTGCCGATCCTTAGAAGGTGGGGGCTGGGTTTAGCCAGGTGTGGACGAAAAGGGGGCCACATACCAAACCTGACAAGCTCAGGGCAGGCCTTACAAACTCAGATACATGAAGTGACTACAAGAGGTCGGAACTAAAACTTCCTAATAAAAGTGAGTCATGGCGGGTGGTCACGTCAGGCCGGTATCAGACAAAGGTCAGTCTATACCTTGACTGAGCCTGCCTGTTGTCTTTTTGCATCTAGGATAACACACCTTGGGAATGTCAGGATAATTCCTTTTTTTCCAGACCCCTCAGGGCACAAACACTGCACCAGAGCACAAACCACAAAACCCCTCATTGTCACTCATGTTGTTATCTATCAGTTATCTATACCCGCCCAGGTAAAAGAAGTATGTGTCTATTCATTTTACTTATCAAATCCCCAAGATTCCTCCATTTTGCTTTCTCCTGCTTCCCTATCCTATCAACAATGGATTTCATGTAACCCTTTGAGTCTTGTCCTTTGATTCTGATGTCTAAAATATCGTATTTGCCGGCGTATAAGACGACTTTTTGGCCCTGAAAAATATGCCTCCAAGTGGGGGGTAGTCTTATACGGCGAGTATATAACAAACTCTGTATTTTTTAGTGGAAATGTTAGGGGGTCGTCTTATACGCCCAGTCTCTTATACGCCGGCAAATACGTATTTTTCAGGGCCAAAAAATCGTCTTATACGCCGGCAAATACGGTAAATGGTAAGGTGCCTGTACAACCAGAGACCCCCCCCCCTCTCGAGAATGTATTAAAAGGCTCGTTTTCGCCATTAAAATAAAATAAAATAAAATAAAAGGTAAAACCGCCATTTTTCAGAGCATTTTCTCAATCCGGTGAGAGTTTCCCTCCCGGTGATTGTCATCAGTTTGGCTCAAATAAACTCATAACGATTCTGAAAGGTTTGAGTCTGTGGTCCTCGGGCAGGCGGCTAAATAGCCACCTCAGAAGATAATTAAAGAACATTTGGATTTATTTAAAGAAAGGGGGTTGGGGGATGGGAATACCCACAGGGAAGAGCTACACAGCAACTGAGCCAAAGGGTATTGGGTCCCCAACGGCAGCAAAAATGTACTCGGGACAGTGACACAAGGAAGGCCATAGAAGCAGCAGCAGGAGAGCCCGGGCTGGGCTGTGTCATTCACTGAGAAGTCAGAGAAGAGAAGGCCTTGGAGCAGGGGTGGGCAAACTTTTTGACTCGAGGGCCACAATGGGTTCTTAAAGTGGACCGGAGGGCTGGAACCAAAGCAACCTGACCATGCTGGCACTCTCATCTTGGGCTGCTGGTGAAGGAGCGGAGGGGAGAGCAAGAGGCAGCTGGTCGATGTTTCCCTCTCATTGACGTTTCTATCTCTCTATCTCTCTCCCTTCCTCTCTGTAAAATATCAATAAAATATATTTTTAAAAAATACAACCGAGGCCTCGATGTTGTTGTCTCCAGGGAGGAAAAGGTCAGGAGGTCTGACCAGCGATGTGAAAGATCAGGGGTCCAAACCACATGACCAGTGATATGCTAAGGGAAGGAAAGGTTACCCTGGGGGCGAGGTTCTTGTTTTCCCAGGTTTGTTTGTTTATTTGCTTATTTATTTATTTATTTATTTGATTTTTCACAGAGAGGAAGGGAGAGGGATAGAGAGCTAGAATCGTTGATGGGAGAGAAACATCAACCAGCTGCCTCCTGCACACACCACACCAGGGATGTGTCTGCAACCAAGGTACATGCCCTTGACCCGAATCGAACCTGGGACCTTTCAGTCCGCAGACCGATGCTCTATCCACTGAGCCAAACCGGTTTCAGCCATGTTTTCCCAATTTTGCTTCTTGCTAGGCATCAGCCTTAATCGTACTGGTGAGTACCTGGCCCACCATCCTTGCTCTGCTCATGTCTGTCTAACAGATTCTTTCCAGGTTTGTGTGTGTTTTAATATATATATATATATATATATATATATATATATATATATATATATAATTGATTTTTTTACAGAGAGGAAGAGAGAGGGATAGAGAGTTAGAAACATTGATCAGCTGCCTCTTGCACACCCATTACTGGGGATGTGCCCGCAACCAAGGTACATGCCCTTGACCGGAATCGAACCTGGGACCCGTCAGTCCTCAGGCAGATGCTCTATCCACTGAGCCAAACCAGTTTAGATGTTAGGTTGACACAGGAAGAAAAGGAAGGGAACCCCTATTATTTTAAACCAGGCAGGACTCTGGTCCCCCACCTGTCAACATGTTCCTGTGAGAAGCCAAGACCCCCCAACCTTGGGCTGCCCTCTCTTGGTGACCAGCTCAGTGGAGGAGCCAGATCTCCCAGTGTACTCGGGAGTTGTCAGGAGTAGGAAGCCCTGCCGTTCCTATAGGTTGTGATACCCATTTGGCAGTCGAGAAGCTAAGCCTCAGAGCGGGCCTGCGATCTGGACTTGGGTCCCAATCCAGTGCTCTCTGCTCGGCGTTCCTGCTCCCCAGAGGGGCCTAAGCGCCAGGCGCCCCTGGATCCGCGCAGCTGGAGCTGGGGAGCCAGACGGCTCGGCTCTGCGCCTGCGCCCGGCGCCCGGACGGCCGGTCGGTCCCGCGGGGCGGGGAGGGCGGGGCGGGCGCAGCGTCCAGCCCGCGCCCCGCGTCCGCGTCTCCCGGGACGACCTCGGGCGCCGGGCGGCTCGGCGCGCCGGGCGGTTAATTGGAATGAGGAGGGAGGCGGGGCCGCAGCCCACCCCGGGGGCCAATCGAAGGCCTCGAAAGCCCTGTATGCAAATATGAGGGCCGGGCGGACCCCGAGGAGGAAGGGCGCGGGCGGGGTTGGGGTTGGGGTGAGGGGTTGTGGGCAGCCAATGGGAGCGGGCCCCAACCCCTGGAGGAGGGGGTCCTCCGGCGTGCTTGCGAGCGACCAGAGCCCGCACCGCCCGGGCGAGGCGGGGCCGTAGGAATCGTGGGTAAGAGCCCCCCCAAGCCGGGTTCTGGCCCTCCATCGCGGCCTCTTAGGGCCTCCCCACTGAAAACCTGGGTCACGCCCCCCCAGGTCCCCCCGGGGCTCAGGTCCCCGGGGCTCTTCCTCTGCCCTCCCTGCTAGCGTTCTGAGGCCAAAGCCTCTTCCCCCGACGGCCCTGCTCCCCGTGGGCTCCGGCTCCGCAGCCCGTCTCTGCTCAGTTGGTCTCAGTAACGCTCCCTCTCTCCCCGCCCCACACGCGAATTTACCGCTAACCCACCCTCCTTCCCTTTTCTCATCCTCAAGACCCCGATGCGGGGACCTGGACCCACAAACCCACCCTTCTCTTCCTAGCTCCACACTCCCTCACAGATCTCCGGGGGAGCACCCTCGCTTCCTGCCTGCCCGCCCTCGATTTCCCAAACCCCTCGCCCCCAGGGAGCTGTCCCTTAGATACCCAGCGATTCCTGGGCACCGCGCCCCTCTCTCCGCCCACTCTGTTCCCATGGTGACGCCCTCTCTTGATCACCTGTCTTCCTGTTTCTGGAGACACCTTCCTTCCAGAAACACACCTCTGTTTTTTTTTTTTTCATGGCCAGCACAGCCCTCTGCAAATGCTCCCGCCTCCTTCCCCCTCCTTTTCTCTCACTTCCATTTGTTATTTCTCACGCTCTTTGGGGATTTGCATCCTAGGAGAAATGTAACTTCTATGTGGGGATGTGCTAACACTGACTAAGCACTGGCATGTGGCAGGCGCTTTTAATATGTACACCAGTCCTACCATCATATTTTTTAAAATTTATTTTTATTGATTATGGTATCACATAATTGTCCTTATCCCCCCATTCCCATCCCAAACCCCTCTCTACATATTCCCCCACCCCCCCTGTTGTCCATGGCCACTGGCTAGCGGCTAGGCCCATGTGCATGCACACAAGTCCTTTGGTTGATCTCTCCCCTCACCCCCACCCTCCCCTACTTTCCCTCTGAGGTTTGAGAGTCTGATCGCTGCTTCTCTTTCTCTGGGTCTGTTTTTGTTCACCAGTCTATGTTGTTCATTATTTCCTCTAGATGTGTGAGGTCATGTGATCCAAGAAATACCCTTGTAAAAACCTAAACTGCGACAAGGCTTAATCGTTATGCTGAGAGGCAAATGAATCAGCTACCATCATATTTTTATTTTACAATATGCCCTTATGTTGAACCATGCACTGCTTTAAAAAACACTAACTTATCTTTAAAGCAGCCCCATAGGATGAATATTATCCTCATTTTACTTGGGAAGAAACTGAGGTGTAAGTGGCCCAGTTTCTCATCCATTGTCACCCTTCTAGTCAGTGGCAGAGCTAGGATGGATCCAGACCCATCTCACTTTGCTAGTAATCCACTGAGTGTTGTGGGCGTGAGCTTGCTCTGAAAATTGCATCCCCCAATCTTGCAAAATTCCTTAATTTTTAGCAGAATAGAAGATGGCATTTGAGTCAGCAAGATTCTTATTATTCCCAGTGAATGTGGCCGGTCATTCTCAGCACTTTAAAAAAAAATTAATTCATTTATTTAAAAAAATATAGTTGGCATACACTATTAATTTCAGGTGCACAATATAGTGATTTGACATTTATGTACCTTACAAAGTGATCGCCATGATAAGTCTAATTCCTATCTGCCACCACACAAAGTTATTATGATATTGTCCTATATAATAAAAGCCTAATATGCAAATTATCCCCTCCACCAGGAGTTCACCCGGGGAGTGGGGCCCCTCCCCCTGGCTGGCCCCACCCCAATTGGCCCTGATGGGAGGGGGCTGGCTGGACCCACCTGTTGAATTCGTGCACTCTAGTTGATTATATTTCCTATGCTTTACATTAGCCTCAGCACTTCTTATTGGCAAAAAATTCAAAGCGTGGCTAGAATGAAAAGCCAGAAGGCCATAAAAGCCATCTTACTTGATCCTGCCTCCATCAATGCTCAAAGGACTTTTCTAGATAGGAAGTTTTTAATCTTCTTGGTGATCTTGTAATCACAGAGAAGATAGGGAATGAGGGAGGAGGAGGTAATTATAGTAGCCCCCCCTTACTGTGGGGGGGGGATATACTCCAAGGTCCCCCAATGGATGCCTGAAACCACAGATAGTACCAAACCCTAGATGTTCTGTTTTTTCCTATGCCTACATACCTATGATAAAGTTTAATTTATAAATTAGGCACGGTAAGAGATAAACATCAACTAATAATAATAAAATAGAATGATTATAACAATATACTATAATAAAAGTTAGGTGCACGTGGTCTCTCAAAATATCTTATTGCGCTGTCCTCACCCTTCTTGCGATCGTGGGAGACGGTACAAAGCCTGTGTGATAAGATGAAGTGAGGTGAGTGATGCAGGCATTGTGTGACGTAGCTTTAGACTACTCCTGGCCTTTGGACCGTTCCTCAGAAAGGATCATTGAGCAATGGCCGTGTTGATGGGTGGCTGTCAGGAGCAGAGGATGTCGATGGTTGGGGAAATGTAATATTTTCAAACCTCAGTTGGCTTCGGGAAGCAAAACCGTGCATAATGGGGGAGCTATGGCTTGGCTTCTTAGGGCTATGGTGTCAGAGGCAAATCTGAGAGCGAGTCTGGGAGCAGACCTCTTACCTCCACATCTTCCCTTCACCCCGTCCACGTCAGCCTTTTCCAAGGGCTAGCCACTGGGAGCCTGCGGAGAGATGCTTCTAGTAGAGGAATGAGGACCAAAGGGTGAAAGGGGGGGGGGTAAAGGAAAGCCCGTTATTTGGGGAAAGAGAAGGCAGTTACAGGCAGACAGTAGGAGGGCTCTGCAGTGCCACCCATTTCTGCAGACAAAGTCTGGGCCCTGAAGGTCAGGATGAAAGGATTTGGCTAAAACTTGAAACAGGTTTCCCTATTCTTTTTATTTTTTCAAACCGCCCCTCCCCCCCATATTTTTATAGAGGAAGGGAGGGGAAGACAGAGAGATAGAAACATCAACAATGAGAATCTCTCTTGGCTGCTTCCTGTGTGCCCCCCACTGAAAGCAACACTACCCAGGCATGTGCCCTGACCAACCCAGGCGTGTGCCCTGACAGGAATCGAACCCTGACCTCCTGGTTCATAGGTTGATGCTCAACCACCGAGCCACCCCAGCCGAGCTCCCCTATTGCTCTTAATCAAATGATCCTCTCCTGCCATTTACAGGACGCTGTTTTAATTCAGCCTTGCAAAGGGAAGCGCTGAACATTTTTCTACCCCCTTGCACCACCTCTAGGGGCAGGAAGAGTAGTCAACAAGTATAAGCCCAGAAATAACCCGCAGTGTTTGCATGGAGCCATCCCAGAGCTCACTTCCTCCCCCTGGTGGCCAGGGAAGGTAATTTCCATGCAGTCTCACCCGGCTCTGGTTGGCAGCCTCTGGCTTGGAAGATCCCAAGCTCAAACCCCATTCTAAGATGGAAGAAAATACCAGATGTTTTTCACTGTCTTCACCATCCTATTTGGAAAGGTGAACAGGATGTGTCTTGTGTCAGTAAGATTGTATTACTGTGTTTGTTGTATTGGTAGGCCAGCGTAGCCTTCCTTTTAAGCTCCTAAAGTAAAGGCGCACACCACCTGGCACTAACCTGGCATGATGCAGAGGTACGTAGAGGGGCAGGAAGCCGGGGCTTCGGTCCTGGGGCCACTGACTTGCTCTCTGGCTTTGTGCAAGTCAAAGCCTCCCCTCTAAAAATCAAACGGGCTGACCTAGACACTCTCCAAAGCGCCTCCCCGCTGTAATGTCAGGAACTCCATAGAGCTTGGAACATGTCCTAGTTATACCCTAATAAGAGCCCCGGTACAAGGCTGATATTAGTAAAAGGAAGGGAAAGAAACAGTGAAAACAATTACCTAGTAGAAACCATAGAACTGGTCCCAGGTTATGGCAAATTGGGGAGACCCAGGCCCTGTGGGTATTTGGCAGCAGTTGGCTTTAAGGAAAATGCTGTGGGACCAATTGATTCTTTTTAAATATATATGTTTTTTATTGATTTTTTTACAGAGAGGAAGGGAGAGGAATAGAGAGTTAGAAATATCAATGAGAGAGAAACATCGACCAGCTGCCTCTTGCACACCCCCTACTGGGGATGTGCCTGTAACCAAGGTACATGCCCTTGACCGGAATTGAACCAGGACCCTTCAGTCCGCAGGCTGATGCTCTATCCACTGAGCCAAACCAGTTAGGGCGGGACCAACTGATTCTTAAGGGACAAACTCCTCGTGTGAGCCAATTGCTTCACTTTATGATTGTACCACATACGGGTGAGCAGCAGAGAGGGAAAGGCCGTGGGTGGAGTGTGAAGGCAAGACAGCCTGTGGAGTCCGACAGACCGGACTTCTCATCCTTGCTCTCTCCTTGCCTTCGTCTTCTCATCTGTAATAGACTGAAAATAATATCTATGCTATGACTTTATCAGAAGGCAGGAGAGAAGGTGGGAACCCCCAGGTTGGCAGGGAGGAAGTAGTTGCTGAGACTGGGAAGGGAAATCTGGTAGAGTCTAGTAAGGCCCACATCTGAGAGGGTTCTAGCTTCAGCCAGGGTCATACCTAATTCTTGTTCTGAAAATGAGGGCGTGAAAATGTTGTTGGTCCAGCCTTGGAGGAAGCAGCTTTTGTTCCAAGTCCTTGCTGCTTGGAGGTCAGGTACATCCAGACGTCTGTGGGGCCAGGCATGTAGCCTCCATGAGAGAAGTGACTTGGACATACTAACATGTTTTTTCTCTCTCTCTTAAAGCTGCTCTAAGGAAAACAATAGCACAAGGGCAACCATCGCTTGGCCCCTGTGTCAGAGAGACAATAGGGAGTGGTAGGGACTGGGGCAGACACGGAAAATGTCTGAAGAAGAAGCCATTCCCCCGCTCTGGTTAATTGCTGGCATGAAGCAACGGGGACCTATTTTCTGAAAGAAATGGGAATCTGGGGGTTTTGTGAAAAAAAAAATCTATATTTTCTAGAACTGGTAACCACTATTTAACAACTGTAACCACCACCACACACCATTGTGGGCTGAGTAGATGTTTCTGCAGGCTAGATTCATGATGCAAGCCCCCAGTAGCAAACCTTTGAGCAAGATTCTCTCTTTTGGGAGACTGGGGAGAGAAGCTGGCAGGATCTAGCCTCTGGGATGAAGCAGGAAGGCGAGACTGCGGGAAGAGACGGTCAGGGGACCAAAGACAGCAACAACGGCCACGTATGACAATGACAGTTTTTTGCCTTAACACCTGTCTCAAGTGCCATCGAAGTGGCTCAGGGGAAGGTAGGCAAGAATGCTGTAGCGAACCAGTTCCTTTAAAAGTACATGGGCCTAGCCCTAGCTGGTTTGGCCCAGTGGATAGAGCGTAGGCCTGCAGACTAAAGGGTCCCTGGTTTGATTCCAGTAAAGGGCACATGCCTAGGTTGCGGGCTCAGTCCCTAGTAGAGGGCGTGCAGGAGGCAGCTGATCAATGATTCTCTCTCATCATTGATGTTCCTACATCTCTCTTCCTCTCTGAAAAAAAAATTTTAAAAAAAGTACATGGGCCAAGTTTCTTGCTATATGTGCCTGAGGCGCTCCCTTGTAAGAGTGAGCAGCTGGGCCTTTGTTGATGTTGTTCTCTTGGAGCCAAATATAAGCAGGCGTGACTTGTCCTTGCTACTGGGACAAGGCTATGAAAAAGAGCAGAGACAACCCACAACTCGAGGCCAGATTCAGGGTCGGTTTCCTCTCCTCAAGTTAACATTAACCTTTAGGTAAACGGGGCCGCTCCTCCGGGGCTGGGTAAACCGGAGCCGTTGCGGAGGGCGCAGGGAGTGGAGCTGGCTGTTTACCTGGAAGGAAGGGAGCAGCCGAAGGTCAAGACTGCGTGTACTTTAGCCGTCTCCAACTTGGCCAGGAATGTGCCTGTTCACGGGGAGCAACTGGCTCTCAGGGCCCCGGTTTCATCACTGAGTCGCACTGAGCACAACTCTTTCCCCCCGGGCGCAGGTGTCACCATAAAGGGGCCTGGGTGTAAGTGACAGCCCCCTAAAGCAAGAGAGAGAAACAAGTACCCACCCATCCTCGGCCAGCTTCATAATTCTGCCTCCCTTTTGGGGGTGGCTGTGAGCATTCAGTGAGATGGAGTATGTGACTATTATTATTATTAAGCTAGTGACCCAGTGCACAGATTTGTGCACATTGAAAGGAAATTCATTAGAAGGTGGCTGGTGGGGTGGGACTGGGTGAGACGGGCCGGACACACCCTGGAGCCAACTTCCCTTGGTCCCTCCCCGGTGTTTGCCGAGAGAGTGGTGTCCCTCCGGCAGGTGGTGTCCCTTGGTCAGCCAAAACTGGCTCTCCAACATCCCCCGAGGGGTCCCGGAGAAGGATAGGGCACTCTGCAGGGTTGCTGTCGGACAGGATGTGGAACACAAACGCAAGTGTGCAGTAAACCAGATTTAGGGCTGCCAGTGCCCCAGCAACAACATAACCCACGGCCGAAGGTGGAATCGTGCAGCCTTCTGAGGAATTGGGCTCCCTCCTCTCTAGTTTCCGGTGCGTCACCTGAGAACTGCCACTGCCAAGTCACTGCGGCTCTGCGGCTCCCGTGTTGATCTGGTGGTCAGTGCACGTCATAGCGACCGGTCGGATGGTTGGACACTTAGGATATTAGTCTTTTATATATATAGATTATTTATAGGTTTAGAGCCCCTCCCCCAATTTTGGTTTGGGAAAGGGGCAGAGCGAGGAGGAAGGGTGTAGTAATGTTAAAAACATGGCTGTAAAGGCATAAAATTGTCTCAAATTAGCAAGTCTGGGTACAGAGGAGAGGTGATTCCCAAGAGGTTGTGTGACTGGTGAGCCAACTGTAATTGCATATTGCTGGTTGTCGTCCAAAGGGTTGGAATCCCTCTGGGAAATGACATGGTGATATAAAGAAATAAATACATAAGCTACAGAATTTTCATATTCATTAACCTAGTACTTCTGATTCTGGATATGTATTATAAGAAAATAACCCCATAGAAGTAAAAGGATATCTATCTGTACATGAAAGTGTACATTTTAGAGCTAGTTATAGAATAATAAAATTGGAAGCAACTTACATTGTTAATGTAACGGAAGCAACTTACATTGTTAGGGCAATGGTTGGTGAAATTCAGACACATTCCTTCAATGAGTTATTATTACACAACCATTGAAAACTGGAAATATGTAAAGTTGACCATAACCGAAAGGATGTTGATATGCTATAAAGTGGCCAAAAAGCGGATACCAAATTCTTCACGTGTTATGGTTACAATTATGTAAGAATAATTACACTTAAAATTAAGAATAGCCCCGCTGGCATGGCTCAGCGGTTGAGCCCTCGACCTTTGAACTAGGAGGTCACTGGTTCGATTCCCAGTCAGGGCACATGCCCGGGTTGTGGGCTCCATCCCCGGGAGGCATGCAGGAGGCAGCCCGCCAGTGATTCTCATCGTTGATGTTTCTATCTCTCTCTCTCCTTGATGTTTCTATCTCTTCCTCTCTCTGAAATCAATAAAAAAAAATTAAGAATAAGAAAAGGATATACTAAAGGGCCAGTGTTGCCATGTTAGGATAGAAGAACGAAAGGTGATTTCTCACCTTACCCTCTCCTAACCTTTCTTTAATGTTATAATATTTCAAGAATAGTAATAATGAATTAGAATAAAGGTATTATTACTGCCTTTACGAGAAGTTGAAGAGTGTGCGAGGGAAGAACAGGTGGCAGCAGCAAGAGGACCGCAGGCACTAAAGGAGAGCCCTGGTGGTGGGAGGGTGGCCGGGGTTGGGAGGTGAGGAGAGGCGGGAGGACACCGGAAACAGGCGTGGTGGTCATAGAGGTCTTAGATGTGAACGGGACATAAAGCAGTTAGGTAGGCCTGGGCAGTTCTGGGTTACCCAGAGGCAAACTGAACTCCTTCTTAAGGATTAGTGAAGCACGGGTACCATTAAAAAAAAAAAAAAAAAAAAAAAAGACTTGATATTTGAAATTCAAGCAAGCATCCAAGAAGTCATGGTGGGGGTGGAGGGCTGAGGATATCCTGGACTTCCTCTCGAGTATTTTACGATCGGTCTTGTTTTCTCTTGGAATGGGGTGGTGGTGGGGGAGACACAACAGCCTCCTCTGTGGCTGGGGTCTCGGAAGCTCTGCCTTGGCCCTGGGCTTGAAGCCTGTCCAATCAGCCGAAAGTCAGTCATGCACTCCTTTTGCCCTCAGGCCAGCCGGTCACCTGCGAGGGGTTTTGTTTTGTGCAGCGCCCCGACGGGAACAGGCCTCCGCAGAGCGCCTCCTCTGCCCCCACTGGGACGACTCCCTCAGCGAGGAAGGCTTAGGGCTCGGTTCTGAGGCTGTCTCCAGACACTCACTCGCTTTAATAATAAGGTTGTTTACCAGGTGGTGCCATGCATAGCCTCTCCGCCCGCTCCTGAACATCCCAGCAGGGAGAAACCAAAGCCACGATTGGCCGAGGGAGTCCCTCGGGTCCCAGTCCAGGGGCAGAAGGTGGCATCGACTCCCTCCTGGAGCCTGGCACCACCAGTGGCGACGTGGTGGCCTTTTAGAAACTGCCACCTGTTGCTTGGTCCCAGAGCGCTGGTGGACCACCCCCCGTGAGCAAGAGAGGGGGTCCCCCTGCAGGTGGACCCAAGTAATTGCCGCTTTCTCTGCCTTCTTTCCAGGGGGGGCCTGTATTTCCCCAGAGTCTCCTCCTAGTCCAGGGAGATGCTCCAGCGCCAGCCTTTGGAAGGCAAGAAAGGGACAGAGCCAGAAGAGAGGGAGGAGAGCCCCATGGCAGATCTGAAAGACATCGTCACCCTGGCTTTGGTGGGAGAGTACATTGGGCCGAAGAAGGAGCTTCAGAATGGCCAGCAGCAAGGCAGGAAGAAGAAGAAGAAAAAGAGGTTAGGATTGAAAGATGGGAAATGGGGATGCATGGTGGTAAGAGCGGGCGTGTGTGTGTGTGTGTGTGTGTGTGTGTGTGTGTGAGAGAGAGAGAGAGAGAGAGAGAGAGAGAGAGAGAAGGGGCTGGGAGAAAGGGGTCCTTGGCTGCTAATGCATGGGGAAAGGAGAAACTGTCTGCTGAGGCTGCCAAAATCACACCACTTCCGGTTCATATAGAAAGAAGCCACTTTTGATGATGTTTTCTAGAATGAAACAATGGTGTCTAAAGCCCTAATCGTTGCTGTGTCTGTGTTCTAGCTGCCTTTTGTTTTTGTTTTTTTATTTTGTTTTTTTAAAATACATTTTATTGATTTTACACAGAGAGGAATTGAGAGGTATTTTGTTTTTAAAAAATACATTTTATTGATTTTACACAGAGAGGAATTGAGAGGGATAGAGAGTTGGAAACATCGATGAGAGAGAAACATCGACCAGCTGCCTCTTGCACATCCCCCACTGGGGATGTGCCCGCAACTAAGGCACATGCCCTCGACCGGAATCGAACCCGTGACCTTTCAGTCCGCTCTATCCACTGAGCCAAACGGGTTTCGGCTGTTTTTTTTTTTTTTTAAATGGTGTGTGGTGGGCTAGTTTTCCTGCAGCCCCGCCTGGGACGGGTAGAGTAGGAGGGATGTTCCTGTGTGCAGTCTCTTGTTCCGGCGAGTGTGTCTGTCTCTGTCTTGCTGCTTTTCTTTTTCTCTTTTCCAGATGATTGGTGATCAATCTATCCAACTGCCGATATGAGAGTGGTGAGCATCTGCATCCAAGGGAATCCGACATGGGGACCCGCTGGCCTCCCCCACAGGGCTGGGGAGGGTCGCTCTTGTGTATTTTTGAGGAAGAAAAGGGGTGTCTCCCAATCCTGTTCTTTGCTTCTCCCGGCTCGTTGCACTGTTTGAGGGAGTTGGGGAGCTCATTCCAAGACAATAGGGGTTTGACGGCAATGCTGTGTTATTGGGGGGTCCGATCGCAGGGAAGGCAGCTGTTGCAACCGTCAGTGGCTCTTTTTTAGAGCATGACTTCCAAACTGGCAGTCCGCGAGCTGGAGGCGACTTGTAGACCTACTATGTTCCACGGAGCAGAGTGTTATTGTTATTTTAATTTCAGATTTGGATGCTTTGGAATCAGCTCCCAGTTATCAGTGCTAACGGGGACGGGGGCAGAAGGAAGCCAGAGCGTGCGTGTGGATTTGAAATACATTGTGTAATTTTTTTGTTGTTGTTGTTAATTGACTTTACTAATTAAGCTTGGCTCTGACTGATGTTAAGGATTTTGATTGATATTCCCTGAACATTCAGTGCTTCGTGTTTAGGGGAAAGCCAGACACCCTCTTCCTGGTCAGGGGAAGCCAGAGCGGTTAAAACATTCATTCCGGGTAACCTTCTGTGGGCATTGGGGGGCATAGGCTGTATTTTAAAAAAAAATTTATTAAGGTATTATATGTGTACATAGCTTACTTACCTCCCCACCTCCCATTCATGCCCTCCCTCCCCAGAGTTCTGTGTTCGTTGGTTGTACTTATGTTCATGCATACCAGTCCCTTGGTTGATCTCTTATCTCCCCCCAGGTCTCCTTCCCCTCCCTGCTGTCATTCGGCAGTCTGCTTGTTTTATGGTGACTATCTCAGGACCACACGAATAGAATCCGCTCCTCCTCTGGTTCACACCGCCCCTCCCGCCTGGGCACATGGCTCTCCCGGGGCACATGGCTCACCCGGGGAACACGGCCCCCTGGGACACACGGCTCACCTGGGGCACACGGCCCCCTTGGGGCACACGGCCCCCTGGGACACACGGCTCACCCGGGGCACATAGGCTGTATTTTTAAAATAGTTCTCGAGCCTTTGTGTTCCTTTCTTGGCGGTGATGTCTCTAGGCAGGGCGAGATGGCTTCAGTCCCAGGGAACCGAGTGCCTCACTTTGCTGCTTAGTCTGAGAGCAGCTGGGAATGCAACTTCCCCACCTTGTGCTCCTCCCTTCCCTCTCTCGCTAACGGGCCTTTCTCTCCGACCCCCCCGGCAGTGCGCAGGGCCTCCCAGCAGTGTGGCCTCCGCGAGGGCGGGGAGAACGACGACTGGACTCTCTACTGGACCGACTTCTCGGTGTCGCTGGAGCGGGTGATGGAGGTGAAAAGCTACCAGGTACCCGGGCCAGAGCTGGTCCTCAGCATAAGAGGGGTCCTCACTGCCCCCCAAGGGCACCCCGTGGGTACTCCCACGTCGTCCCCCCTTGTTCATGAATCCCGGCTTCCTTTGCAGAAAATCAATCACTTCCCGGGGATGAGTGAAATCTGCCGCAAGGACTTGCTGGCTAGGAATATGAGTCGCATGTCAAAGATGTTCCCTAAGGATTTCCACTTTTTCCCTCGGACCTGGTGTCTTCCTGCCGAGTGAGTGCCTCTCTGAGCGCCCTTCTCCACCCCCGCCCCCGTGCCATTTCCCACGGGATCTCCCATCTCCTTCTCCGGTTCAGGAAGAGAAGGGATATGGCCGTGGCCAGGGTTCCCCAACTTTCCTCACTTGTCTGGAACTACTTTCAGGGCTTAGTAGCAACTTAGAAGGAAAGGTGTTTGCCATCAGGTCAACAGACACCTCCAGAGCAGAGTGTTGTTGTTATTTTAATTTCAAATTTGGATGATTTCAGAGCCACTGAGGACCATTGAGTTAGGTGACTTCTCCCCTGGTCACAAGGCTCCTTTGAGTTAAAGTGCAAAACAAAAAATACAGGAAGACTGAGATTTATAGTCCATTAAGTTTCTCTCTCTCGCTCTCTCTTTTATTGAAAAAGTTTTTTTGAAATGTATTTTGAAATATATATTTTTTGAAATATATTTTACTGATATTTTACAGAGCGGAAGCGAGAGGGATAGAGATTTAGAAACATCGATGAGAGAGAAACATCCATCAGCTGCCTCCTGCACAATCCCTACTGAGGTACATGCCTCAGTCCGCAGGCCGACATTCATATCCACTGAGCCAAACCAGATAGGACTATATTTTATTTTAATTTTTTCAATTTTTATTGATTTCAGAAAGGAAGGGAGTGAGAGAGGGTGATAGAAACATCAATGATGAGAGAGACTCATTGATCGGCTGCCCCCTGCATGCCCACTCTGGGGATCAAGCCTGAAACCCGGGCATGTGCCCCGAATGGGAATTGAACTGTGACCTCCTGGTTCATAGGTCAATGCTCAACCACCGAGCCAGGCTGAATATACTTTCTTCAAAGTATGTTCAGGGATGGCATTTACTCTCTCACACTCTGGCTGGCGTGGGGATACTACAGAGGAAGGAAGAGCTGAGCCCAGAGTGGGGCAAGAGGCTCCTTGACCCAAGGCCACGTCACTGGGCTTGAGCCGGATTCAGATCTCCAAACCTCCAGTCTGCATACCAGCAAATCAAACTCCTTGGTCACGGCTAACTATGGGTGTGCAGTATATATCGGCACCCTGTCAGTGTTATGTCATCTACAAGATGGGTGGCATCACTCTCATTGTATAGATGATGGAAATCACTCTCATTGTGTAGATGATGGAAGTGAGGCTTTCAGAGGCCAAGTCCTTACAAAAGGTTACACTGATAAGTGGTGTTGCCTGGGTTTAAATCCAGGCCTGAATTCCCTCCAAAGCCCATTTTCTCCCCACTGTGGGTGCTTTACGGACTTAATATATATATAGTTGATTTTTTTTACAGAGAGAAAGGGAGAGGGATAGAGAGTTAGAGACATTGATGAGATAGAAACATCGATCAGCTGCCTCCGGTACACCCTCCCCTGGGGATGTGCCCGTAACCAAGGCACATGCCCTTGACCGGAATCGAACCTGGGACCCTTCAGTCTGCAGGCCGACGCTCTTATCCACTGAGCCAAACCAGCCAGGGCTTTACTGACTCTTCTATTACTAGACCTCTGGGCATCTGCCTGTCAGCTCCAAGGTGTTTGTCACATTAGATTGTTTTGTTTGTTTGTTTTTTAAATAAAGAGTTAGCCTTCCTTTTTACTGCTTCCCCAGCTGAAAGTGTATCTCATTCCCTCCCTGTCTGGTAGCTGGGGAGACTTGCAGAACTACAGCAGGTCGAGAAAAAATAAGACATACATTTGTAAGCCGGATTCGGGCTGCCAAGGGAGAGGTATATACATCACCCGGACGGTGAAAGAAATCAAACCAGGGGAGGATATGATCTGTCAGCTCTATATTTCAAAGGTACTTTCGCCATTGTGATTGTTTGTTTATCTCCACGGCAACCTCGGGCTGCAGCTCCGCTGGGCGGGATGAGAGATGAGGGAACGGAGGGCAGGGGTGAGGGTGAAGCTGAGTCCCGCCTTCTGCCTTGGACTCTGTCAGCCCAGGCCTTCTGACCGGGATGTGACGTGTGCCCGGGCCAGAGTGTCCCTCGCCCTTGCACCCTGTCCGTGGGTCTGGCTCTGCCAGGCTGGTCCCTTGCCTCTAAGAGATGAGCATCTTTGGTCTGTGGAGGCCCCGGCTCATTGAGGAGAGGAGAGTAGTCGTGGGTAGATGGTGGTAACCAGCTTTTCTCCGTGGCGGGAGGTCAGAGGTCAGAGGTCACAGCGGTATAGCCCACGGCAGGAAGGGAGCCCTGCAGAAGGGTGCCTGGAGGGGGAGGCCCCGGCCAGCATTGCAGGTCAGCACCGCAGGGAGAACGCTCACAGAACTGCAGCAATAGCAGAGCCCTGGATAGTGACAGCGTGTTCTTCATCACAGGATGTTTTTATTTTTTTAATCCTCACCCAAGGATATGTTTCTATTGATTTTTAGAGAGAGAGGAAGAGACCTTGAGAGAGAGAGAGAGAGAGAGAGAGAGAGAGAGAGGTGAGAGACAGCAATCAGTTGCCTCCCACTCATGCCCTGACTGGGGATTGAACCCACCACCTAGGTATGTGCCCTAACCGGGGATCGAACCTGCAACCTTTTGGTGCATGGGATGATGCTCAACCACCTGAGCCACCTGGCCAGGGCATCACAGGACTTTTGAATGCTATTTTGTCTAGTTGACAAGAGTTCCCTCAGAGGTGGTTACTCATGACATTTGATAGGATAAGAGACAGGCACGGTGCGGTTTAGTGACTGTACAAGATCCTGTGGCTAGTCACGGAGCCCAAACCCCCTTTTTCCCTGTCCCCAGCCCCGGCCACGCCTGCTCTCTGTAGCAAGAGGCACGGTTGGAGCTGACGCCAAGAAAACTAGACGGGGTGCTGATGACTTTCAAGTCGGAAGTTACACCAGCTTCTGTTCTCTCCCCCAGCCCTTTATCATCGACGGGTTCAAGTTTGACCTACGGATTTATGTGCTGATTACATCCTGTGACCCTCTCAGGATTTTTACCTTTAAGGAAGGACTGGTCCGCTTCGCCACGACCTCTTACTCCCACCCTTGCCCAGAAAACCTGGTGAGCTCAGGGGACACGCTGCCTCACCTCCCTCCCGTGGTGTGATGATTAAAAAATAAATAAGTAAACATCCTCGTCAAATCCCCTAACACATTGACCAACGTCGTGGATTTGGCTGCCTTGGCTGAGCACTCACCACGTGCTGGGTTGCATATATTCTTTCCTTGAGCCCTCCCAGGGGCCCTCAGAACCAGGGATTATCACCTCCCTTTTACAGAGAGGAAATGAAAACCCAGAGAGAGTGGGGCCGTGTCCAAGGTCACAGAACAGAGATCGGACTGGGACTCAAGGCCAGGTCTGCTTGGCTGCAAAGCCAGTGCCAGCTCCACACCCCTGGCGTGTCCCTCGGGTAGAGCAACGCCCAGTCTCAGGAGGAATTGGAGTTCCTCAGACTCCAGGCTGTGGGATACCCCTTCTTTCTTCCTCTGTGCAGCCAGTTTAAGTAAGCCCTAAGACCTTGCCTTTAAAAAAATATTTTTATTGATTTCAGAGAGGGAGAGATAATCATTGATTGGCTGCTTCCTACACCCTCCGCCGCCCCCCACTGGGGATTGAGCCTGCAACCCGGGCATGTCCGCAGACCCGGAATCGAACCGGTGACCTCTTGGTTCCTGGGTTGATGCTCAACCGCTGAGCCACACCGGGCTGAGCCCCGTTTCTTCTTGAAGCGGGAGGCCTGCCCTTCCTCTGACTCCATAGACTTGCGTCTCCTCCCCCAGGATGATATCTGCATGCACCTGACTAATTACTCCATCAATAAGCACAGCTCCAACTTCATTCAAGATTCGTACTCCGGCAGCAAGAGGTAAGCCAGCGGCCTCGCGTCTCTTTTCTTTCCCTGCCAGTCCCCAGAGCGGCTCTCTCTGGGGTTCGGCCCGAGCCCCGTCAGTCCCCATCAGTGTTTCCATCTGGGGTCACGTGCTCCCAGAAACTATGTCCTGGCCTCTCAACCCAGAACCGACTCCTCAGCCTCTGCCCTCTGGCTGTTAATCATTAAAGGGAGGCCACATCGTAAACCCTGGGAGGGTGGGAGGAGGAGAGATAAACACGCACTGTTTGCCCAGCAGGGTACACACACACACACACACACACACACCAAAACATACTCGTGTTACAGTTGGCCCTGCTGACATTTCCCAGCCAACCGGTATTTACTGGTTCTGGGCTGCCGCGGGGTGCCCACGGGCAGTGGTTCGGAGCTGTGGTTCCCTGGTGTGCTGAGATCCTCAAACCGTGTGTCCGAAGCCTGGCGGGGCCTGACCTGTGGCTTTAAGATTCTCCAGAAGAAGGGGAGACGTGAGAGGGAGGCCCGAGTACCTTCCCAAGCCGCTTTTATATGCCTGCTGTCGTCTAATCCTGCCTCCTCTGAGTTTTAAGAAAAAGGGGGACTGAAGGATGCGAGCATGACCAGACACAGGAGCAAGAAAAAAGGAAGTGTTTATGGAGGTCTCCTGTGTGTTTGGGCCTGAGCGGGGTGCTTTGGGTGCATAAAAAAAAGTATTTTTAAAAATTGATTTCAGAGAGAAAGGGAGAGAGAAAGAATCATTGACTGGCCAAAACCGGTTTGGCTCAGTGGTAGAGCGTCGGTCTGCGGACTGAAAGGTCCCGGGTTCGATTCCGGTCAAGGGCACGTACCTTGGTTGCAGGCACATCCCCAGTAGGGGGTGTGCAGGAGGCAGCTGGTTGATGTTTCTCTCTCATCGACGTTTCTAGCTCTCTATCCCTCTCCCTTCCTCTCTGTAAAATATCAATAAAAATATATTTTAAAAAAAAAAGAATCATTGACTGGCTGCCTCTCTGATCCACACTGGGGATCAAGCCTGCAACCCGAGCATGGGCCCCGACCTGGAATCCAACCAGGACCTGGTTCATAAGTTGACGCTCAACCACTGAGCCACACCATCCAGGCTGCATTCTCCCCCTCGCCCCCGTTACATTTTTACAACAGCATGGCCGAGGCATTATAAATACCCTTTGTAGATGGGGAACTGTGAGTTAGGTGCCATCCCATTTTACAGAGGAGGAAACCGAGTCTCTGAGAGGCTCGGTTGCCTAAGGTCACAGTTTTGAATGCCTCAGCAGGACAAGAAGGTGGGTCTGCAGACTCCGAGGCACACGCTCCTTCTCCTGCACCAGGTTCACAGGACGGATCCACAGGCGGCCTGTTCGGCCTCAGAGCATCAGAGAGGCTCGGTGCGGGGGAATCACGGTGTCCTCCGTGGCAGAGCTCCAAAGAGCAAACGGGGCATCGCTGGGCGAAGCCCGCTCGCAGGGGTGTGCCGGGCTGGGGGTGGGGTGGGGGTGGTCTCCCTCGTTCAGCAGGCCTCTGAGGCAGAGACCAGGTCCTCTGCCCCTCTCAGGGAGCCTGGCACCCAGCTGGTGTGCTAAACGGAGCTGGCTGACCCCTGGGCATTAGAGTGGCAGTATGCGTTCATGGCGATGTGCCCGCACCTGCCTGAAGAGGCTCTGCTGGTTTGTCCCGGAAGCTCCCTGTGGCCTGCCCAGTGCGGAGCCTCCTCGGCTGTGTCCTCAGAACCTGTGCGCGTCCTCTGCCTCTGTGGTCGGGTGGCCAGCCATGCCGGTTGGCCTGGGAGAGAGGGGTTTCCTGGGATGTGGGACTTCCTGGGGCAGTGGGTAACTCTTATCTGTGGAAATGCATTGGGGCTGCCTTTTCCAAGTGGGCAATCCTGACTCCAAATTTCTGTATCTTTGCCCAGGACCCCCTCAGATGATTGAGGTAGAACTTAGGCTGTAGTGTGTGTGTGTGTGTGTGTGTGTGTGTGTGTGTGTGTTTAAGTCTATCTATTGATTAGAGAGAGAGAGAGAGAGAGACATCGACCTATTTTTTCACCCATCCATGCATTCATTGGTTGACCTTGTGTGTGCCCTGACTGGGGCTGCATTCCACAACCTCGGCATATTGGGACGATGCTCTCTCTAACCAACTGAGCTACCCACCAGGGTGGTAGTTGTGTTCTTAAAAGGCTCCCTAAGTGCTTCGAATGAACACCTCAGAAATAACCACCGAAACAAAAGCATGAAGTAGGGTATTGGTTTTTTTTTATTTTTTTATTTATCCGTTAAGCGTTCCACCCAGGAGACCGAGTCCCTGTCCAAGCCCACGGGTGGGGTCTGGGTCACAGAGAAAGTGCCCAGGCAGGCCGTACAGTCAGTATATCTGTGCCCACTCCAGGGCTGTGGCTCCCGCACGACCCTCCTGAGCCGACAAAGCCCTGGTGCCACCCTTGCTCTGGGGTGTCCATCCCCCATTGGGTCTGGCGCCTTATTTCCTTCCGAAGTTTCTGGTTCTCAGCATGCCATGGCCTCAGATGACCAGAGGTGGGCTGCCCAGCCTCATGGCCCGTGGTTCCCCTCCAGGAAGCTCTCCACCTTCAACTCGTACATGGAGAGCCATGGCTACAACGTGGAGCCGATATGGAGGGATATCGAGGACGTCATCATCAAGACGGTCATCTCCGCCTACCCCATCATCAAGCACAACTACCACACCTGCTTCCCCAACCACACACTCAACAGCGCCTGCTTCGAAATCCTGGGCTTCGACATTCTGTTGGACCGCAAACTCAAGCCCTGGTTGCTGGAGGTAGGGAGGTTGGGGCGAGGGGTGAGAACCGGCCCCCGTTTTGGGGGATCAGCCAGCTGCAGGCTCATCTCTCCGCCCTCCCAGCTCAGCTAGATCTGTTGGAGCAACTTAACACGGCGCTTGCTGCCTGGGGCTCCTCCCTTAGCTGAGAAGTGGCCACCAGAGGGGGTTAGACGGCCAGGAATTGGAGGATTTCCCTGTGCCTCTTTGAGGTCCACCCAGACTTGGAAACGGACCTCAGACCCAGAGTGACGGCTCTCCCTTTTGTAACAGAGTCCTTCCGTGTCCCAGAAAGGAGGTGCTCTTCATCAGAGCGGGACTGATGATGATGTTGAAGATCAGCTGGGGGCTGCAGGCCCGGCTCTCAGGGGCCTGGACCGCTCAGTTCCAAGCACTAGCAGAGAATGGCCTGGTGTCTGAGGCCACAGGAATGGGTGTGGAGCCATCGCTGATTTTCCTGCCTCCCCTAGACCCCGGGGTGGGGGAGGAGGAGGAAGGAGAGAAGCTTCTGGGTGGTTGTCTCTTTTCCAGATGGTCCTTGTGCTCGGCAGCCGTCCCAAGCGGTTAGCTATTCAGCATGCACCCTGGGCGGAGGGGTGTGGGGTGCGGGTGCGAGTCAGAGGTGCCAGTGCCAGCTGCCAGTGACAAGAGTCAGCCTTTGGGGTGGGAGACCCAGAATTATAGATCAGATTCCCGAGGCCTTGCCTCTCCTCCACTCCCAGTCCTGTTCCAGGTGTGGGTGGGAAGGAGAATATGGCTGTTTGGAGCTATATATATATATATATATATATATATATATATATATATTATTGATTTTTCACAGAGAGGAAGAGAGAGTGATAGAGAGTTAGAAACATCAATGAGAGAGAATCATCGATCAGCTGCCTCCTGCACACCCCCTACTGGAGATGTGCCCGCAACCAAGGTACATGCCCTTGACCGGAATCGGACCCAGGACCTTTCAGTCCGCAGGCCGATGCTCTATCCACTGAGCCAAACCGGTTTCGGCTGTTTGGAGCTCTTACTTCAAGGGCAGAATTAGCTACCCGGAGCAAGCCTGCAGAAACTGCTAGAACTCTTCAAATGCCTCTGAATAATACGGACATTTCTGTGAGCAGGAATGTGTCTTCTCCCTTCTCCCACCCGTCTCCCCCGCAAGCCCGGTCAGGATCTCGAAAGCATCATTTCTGTCTACTCCCTACCTTCCCGCCTGGTCCTTTGGACCCCCCCCCCCTCCAAATCTGCTCCAGGCACGTGAGAGGACACCGCACAGCAGATGGAGGGGGAACCAAAGACGGGGTGCTCCCTGATGCCTCCCAAAAAGCAAGAAATAAAATAACAGCTAGTTAGCCCTAGCTGGATTGGCTCATTGGATAGAGCGTCAGCCTGTGGACTGAAGGGTCCGGGTTTGATTCAGGTCAAGGGCACATGCCCAGGTTGTGGGCCCGATCCCCATTAGGGGGCATGCAAGAGGCAGCCAATCAGTGATTCTATGTGATTGTTGATGTTTTTATCTCTTTCTCCCTCTCTGTTCCTCTCAAATAATAATAATAACTATATATATATATATATAATAAAAGCTAATTAAACTAGAGGGGTTCCACTTCCTCCGTTCCTCACCGTGGCTTCAGTCCAGACCTTCTTTCTTTCTCCCTTCCATCATCTCGGTGGCCAGGGCCCCGAGGTGGGCTCAGCTAGCTCCCCGGAGGAGGAGTTTTGGCCTCACTCTCTGCTTTCGCTCCGGACAGCCCAGCTTCCAGCTGCCGTCTTGCCCTCACAGGTCAACCACTCTCCGAGCTTCTCCACGGACTCCAGCTTGGATAAGGAGGTGAAGGACAGCCTGCTGTACGACACCTTGGTCCTGATCAACCTGGGGAGCTGCGACAAAAAGAAAGTCATGGAGGAGGAGAAGCAGCGGGCCCGGTTCCTGCAGCAGTGTCGTTCTCGGGAGGCCAAGTACAGTAGCACCCCCCCCCCCCCAGGGACCCCATTTTTATGATTGGTCTGTCCTGATCCCAGTTACCATACAATAGCCTACTGGTTTCGAGGCCTCTCTGCGCCTCAGTGTTCTTTCTGTGAAATGGAGCGAATGATACATAAAGTCGTTGGGGGGAATGAAATGAGATCATGTGTATGTATAAAAGGCTCACTTCCCATCATGCCTGGCGTTATCATTTGTGTGTGAGACTATTAAGCATTTTGCCTGGAGTTGGTGGGGAGGGGAAGGCAGCTCTTACAAATGATTATCCCACTTGGAAAATTAGTTTATATTTGTGGAATGTGGCAGTTTGAATATTTTTACTGTGACTTTTCCTTTGTCTCTATGTGAGGAGCTGTATGCCCGGTAAGAAAGCACCTTCGAGGTGGGTGGGGGATTGGGAGGATTGTGCTTGACCCGCTGGGTGATCGGCCTAGGTTTAGCAAAACACAAGCTGTCGATCTCCAGAGAGTGACAGGGTAGGAGGGGCTGTGATTGGGAAGGTGGTCATAGTCTGCCTGGTCAGAACTGAGCCAAGAGGGAAATGGCTTTTACCTGCAACCGGAGAGAATCTGATGAACTGTCAGAGAAATATATATATATATATATATATATATATATATATATATATATATTTATATATATATATTTGTATTGATTTCAGAGAGGAAAGGAGAGAAAGAAACATAAATGATGGGAGAGAATCATTGATTAGCTGCCTCCTGCACATCCCCTACTGGGGATCGAGCCCACGACCCAGGCATGTGCCCTTGAGCGGAATTGAACCGGGGACCCTTCAGGCTACAAGCCGATGCTCTATCCACTGAGCCAAACCAGCCAGGGCCAGAGAGGACTGTTCTAAACAGCGTTCCGCACAGATGACGGGATGGCTAGAATCCCCTCAGGGAAACGTTTAGGAGGCAGCCATTGGCCACTGGTGTGTGCAAGGCTCCTGCCCGGCCCTGCGCTATCCAGCCTGGCCACAGTTCTCCAAGCATCGAGCCGTGTCCCAACGCAGCCCTGTGCTCCGCTTGCCAATAGGATCCAGGAACTCAAGGGGTTCCAGGCCTTGCGTCGAGAGAAAACGGAGAAGTACGAGAAGGAAAACTCTGGAAGGTTCCACCTGATTTATCCCAGTCTGAATTCGGAGAAGTATGAGAAGTTTTTCCAGGACAACAACTCCCTCTTCCAGAATACTGCCACCTCCAGGGCCCGGGAGCTGTATGCCCGGTACGAAAGCACCTTCGAGGTGGGGGGATGGGGGTTGGGAGGATTGTGCTTGACCCGCTGGGTGATCGGCCTAGGTCGGTGAGGAGGGTTGGTGAGCTTCCGTCTCTAACCTTGAACTTGACGGGAAACGTTCGCTTCAGTGTCACCGGGACCAGTGCTGTTCAGTAGCGATGTGGCTGTTTCTAGAAACTCATCCCTGAGACAGGCACCCCCCGTTCACCCCTCTCCGGAATGCCCAGCCCCTCAGAGCTGCCTCCTGGTATATAATGGAGGTATATACTCTGAGAGCTGGGAGGGAACTCATCCCACCCAGTCCAGTCCCCTCCCATCACCTCATTTAATGGAAGGGGAACACAGAGCAGAGAAGACATCATATAGAGTAATGACAGAAAAAAAAAGACTACAGTCTGTCTCCTGATTCACGGGACTATGTCAGCCGTGGGCAAACTACGGCCCGCGGGCCGGATCCGGCCCGTTCGGCTGTTCTATCCGGCCCGCGGAGCCGAAAGAGCGGAGGGTTCTCTTGCTCTCCCCTCCGCTCCTTCCCCAGCAGCCCAAGATGAGAGTGCCAGCATGGTCAGGTTGCTTTTGTTCCGGCCCTCCGGTCCAGTGTAAGAACCCATGGTGGCCCTCGAGTCAAAAAGTTTGCCCACCCCTGGGCTATGTTATTTCCACTACATTACTGGCCAGAGGCCCAGGATATGATGGGGTCCACTGTGGGAGCCCCTGACTTCGGCCTGTCCAGACGCTCTTTTCAGCACCTGTCATGTATGGGATCTGTCCTACGGGGAGGTGGGGAGCGAGGCGGGGTTGTGGTGGAGTGTGGGGGAGTCCCCTTCTCGCGTGTTCCTCCTTGGATACTGTCCCCAAGACGGGGGGTGATGTGGTTTAAGAGGTGCCTCTGTTCTGTGACCTTCAGTCACGTGTGCAGGTGGACATGTTGGGGAGTTCTCCGCTCTTTGCCCGGTCTCGCCCACCTCCCCAGGAGAATGCCCTCATTCAAAGCCCATCCCTGACCTTCTGACCTAACCCCCTGTTCCTCGATGGGCAGGCAATTGATCCAGGAGCTGAGACTAAAACAGGAGAAGAAATCCTTGCAGATGAGAGAGAAGAAGGTAGAGATGCAGGGAGAATCAGCAGGCGAGCAAGCGAAAGGCAAGGGGGCAAAAAACTGGCAAGAGACACAGCAGCGAAAATACAAGGCCGTCGCCACCCAAGTCTCCAAACAAGTAAACCCGGACGGGAGGGGAGCCACCGTGCCCAGCACCCTTCCCTGGCTGGGGCCAATTCCTATTGGGGTGCCGGGGGTGGGGGGGTGGGGTGCCGGGGAAGCCACTGCTCGGAGCCCAGACACTCTGAAGAAATGGGGCTGTACGGAGGCCTGGGCCACGGGAGGGGGGCCTGGAAGTCACAAGGTGCCCAGCGTCCCTCAGAGGATTCCTCCACCCGGGCAGAGGGGGCGCTCGCTGGTCTGTCCTGCCTCCGTCAGTAGGAGTTGGCAGCCGGGAGGGTGGGCACCATCCCCACGCAGGGAGCGGGCTCCAGGACTACCCGTGCGCATTGCTCCCGCTCCGGTCTGGGTTGTAACGCTCTCGTGCAGGAGGCCAGGGGCACCGCCTAGGAAGGGGGAAGCAGGAAAGAGGTTCTGGGAGGCAGGACCCTCAGAACGCTACATGGGGTGACTGACCACAGCTGGGTCGTCCTGGCCTGCTCTCTGCTCAGAGTGCGGCCAGTCCCCCGCTGTGGGCCCCAGTTGTCCTGTGATCTGAATCTCTGGATACCCCCATTTCTGCCTAGCTCTCTGCCTCTCTCTAGACTCAGTGGAGAGATTCAATTGACTTTTCAGACCATTTCCTTCTTTTCTTTCTTTCTTTTTTTTTTTTAAATAGCTTTTTAAAATATATTTATATATATATTTTATTGATTTTTTACAGAGAGGAAGAGAGAGGGATAGAGAGTTAGAAACATCAATGAGAGAGAATCATCGATCAGCTGCCTCTTGCACACCCCTACCGGGGATGTGCTCACAACCAAGGTACATGCCCTTGACCGGAATCGAACCCGGGACCCTTCAGTCCCCAGGCCGACGCTCTATCCACTGAGCCAAACCGGTTTCGGCATTTTTTAAAAATAGCTTTTATTGATTTTTTACAGAGGAAGGGAGAGGGATAGAGAGAGAGAAACATTGATCAGCTGCCTCCTGCAGGCCCCCACTGGGGACGTGCCTGCAACCAAAGTATATGCCCTTGACCGGAATCGAACCTGGGACCCTTCAGTGCGCAGGCCGATGCCCTATCCACTGAGCCACACCGGTCAAGGCCCGTCTTCTTTTCAGCAACTCACCCAAAGGGACAGGAGTAGAGCACGTGTTGTTTGTTTATCATAACTTTATTGGGGCCGTAGACCCTCTGAGTATCTGATGAAAGCTATGGAATCTCTTACCATGACGTATACAAAGGTAGTTTTTAAGTGGTTCAAAGACCCCATGAAACCATCGAAGACCCCATGAGCTCTCCAGGAGTCCCTGAACTCAAGGTTCAGAGCCCCAGATTAGAGAGACGTTGACACCGATGGTTTTCCTTCTCCCCCCTCATCTCCTTTGCACCCAACTCTTGGGTGCAGATGGATCTGCAAGTGGCCAGAGCTGGGTTCCCATGAACTGTGTGTTTAGTTTCCTCCTTTCCTTTTTTTTTTTTTAAATATGTTTTATTGATATTTTACAGAGAGGAAGGGAGAGAGATAGAGAGCTAGAAACGTCGATGAGAGAGAAACATCTGCCAGCTGCCTCTTGCACACCCCCTACCGGGGATGTGCCCGCAACCAATGTACATGCCCTTGACCGGAATCGAACCCGGGACCTTTCAGTCCGCAGACCGACGCTCTACCGCTGAGCCAAACCGGTTTCGGCTAGTTTCCTCCTTTCTGATCCCCCCAGCCATTGACACTGATGTCCTTCACGCCCGCCGTGCTCTTGAAGGTCAGCGATGCGAAGAAAAACGAGGCCGAGGTCAGCCTCAACCCGGAGGCCCCTAAGAAGGAAGATGGCCCCGCTTCCCCTTCCCCTGGGCCCCCCTCTGCGAGGCAGTACCGCTCTCTGCCCGACCTGAGGAATACAAGCCTCTTCGGCTGCCCGGCGCTGGAGCTCACCAAACCCATCTCCGGATTCAAGGAAGCCAAGTGCACCTCGATAGTGAACCTGCTCCCCAGCCCCGTGGTAAGCGGAGCGGTCCGCCTCCCCGATGGCTGGGTCCGGGAGGCCGTGATGGGACCCGTGCTTTCTTGTCCCTTCTCTGCCCCTGTCTTCCTATGGGTCCTCCGAGCGACTCTCTTAACATCCCAGGGCCTTGACTTCCCCACTGGGATGCCCAAGTTGTGGAACGGCACAGCTGCTGGGAACAGAGGCCTGTACTCTTAGGGCTTTTAGAAAGGATGTCCTAGGCATCCCCTCTTTTTTTTAGGCAGGGTACCTCCTAGGACTGCTGTAACAAATGACCACAAAGTTGGTGGCTTAAAACACACATTTATTGACCTAACTGGTCTGGGTTCAGTGGATGGAGCATTGCCTGCAGACTGAAAGGCCCCAGGTTCGATTCCGGTCAAAGGCATGTATCTTGGTTGTGGGCACATCCCCTGTGGGGGGTGTGAGGGAGGCTGCTGATCGATGTTTCTCTCTCATTGATGTTTCTAGCTCTCTCTCCCTTCCTCTCTGTAAATATATATAAATGGAGCTATCTAATAACTTACTTTGAATGTATACCTAAGGCACAGAATTGCTGGTCACAGGGTATTTGTAATCATATTTTACCAAGTATTTCTAGATGGTTCACCAGAATGACTGCATTCTCATCAGCAGTGCATGAGGGTCCCTGTCTCTGCATCCCACCAACAATTTTCTACGTTTTGCTAACCTAAATAGCTGTAAAATGGATATTTCTCTGATGACTAATCTCTAGTGTTTAAAACCTCCCTCATACTCAAAGACCTCCGGAGGAAGCTCTGTGGACCTCCTCCCCATATTCTGCCCTAGTGTCTAACCAATTCCTGGTTAGGAAACCCTCCTAACCTGATCTTTCGCCCTGCTGCTGCAATCAGGTCGTAGTCTGTTCAAATCAAGAACGGCATAGCCAGGCGCCCTCTTGCTTTCCCACGGTCTCATTTGGGATTGCTTTCTCTCCCAGGTCCTGACGTCATCCGAAACCTCAGAGACCTGCACCCAGTTCTCCGACTCCCCCGAGTCCCTGCTGAGCGCGCCCAACAGCCCCGAATGCAGTAGCCCCGAGATGGACAGAGCGGTCTCCTCCAAGTGCCAAGAGCAGCAGGCGCCCCCCCACCTCCACCAGGACAAATTAGCAAAAATTTCTCTGCCCACAAAATCCCAGCGCTACTCGCTGAACCCGCGTTGGTCTTGGCTGAAGAAACAGCATCTGGTGTCAGAGTTGTTCACCAAGGTTCAACTGAGGGACAAGCTCTCCTTGTTCCCATCTCCCTACAACGCAAAGCTGGTGCTAAGTAACCAGTCACGTGAGTGCCAGCCCGCGCAGGGGTACACTGAGAGCACATGGCGTAACCGGCAGAACCAGTCCTAATCTTTGGGGGAGCGTCCGGTCTGAAAGGGGGATACATTCCCTGTCCTTAGGGTGACCGCGGTCCGATGGTGAAGACACAGTCTGTGTCCTTGGGGGGTCTCCAGTCTTACTGGGAGAATAAGAGAGATAAAAATAGAATGCGATGTCTAAGTAGCCTCTTCAACCTTCCCTGGGTCTCGTGCAGTTGAGGCCCATGCAGCTAAATCTGTACCAGATGGAGGCATTAAGTATGAAAAACAAAACAAACAAACAAACAAAAAAAAAACCAGGGAAGAGAAACTATTAGGATGAAAGAACAAGGGATGATTCTGATTCAGGGTCAGATTTAGACCAGGAGACCCTAGAGGGAGGTGGTCTTTTCCAAGAATTTGTGCTGAGTCCGGCAGCCTAAGTGGATAATGACGGTTTATTCCATTTCTTTGCCTTTCCAGAAGACTTCTCCCTGCCCCAGGACTGTTACTTGCGCAGCCAAAGCTCTCATGAGAAGAGGCCGATGGGTATGTCCTCCATCCTCCTCTTGAAGAAGTCTCACCGCCATGATGTTTCTCTGAGGGATCTCCTGGTGGTTGCCACGTCAGCCCGACTGGATCCGAGGCCTGGCAGAAGACGTTTGGGTGTTATAAGGGAACCGTGTATACAGGATCAGGAAGCATGCAATCACTGCCTGATCTCTGGCCAAAAAGAATGTGAGAGGAAATAGGTAGGCCCGCCCACATTCCCTTCATGCGCCTGGTGCATTGTTAAGCATCATGTGTATATATTTCTGGAATGAATGTTGGGTAAGTAGGTGGATGGATGGATTGATTGATGGATAAATCCATACAGGTAAGTGACAATTAAGACTAACCTTAGTTAAAATGTGACCCCTTGCAATTTATATTTTTGCTACGACTAATCTGTCCCCACCGTTTAAGTTTAAATATATATATAATTGATTTCTTACAGAGAGGAAGGGAGAGGGAGAGAGTTAGATATACCGATGAGAGAGAAACACCAATCAGCTGCCCCCTGCACAGCCCCTACTGTGGATGTGCCCGCAACCAAGATACATGTCCTTGACCGGAATCGAACCAGGGACCCTTGAGTTCGCAGGCCGACACTCTATCCACTGAGCCACACCGGTTAGGGCTGCGCCCACTGCTTTAAGTGTACTTTGCCTTGTCTTCACTTAAGGCTAACATTGAGACCATCATTAATGCCAGTCCCAGAAGTGGAACCATGTCTACTGTGAGGGCTTGAGTCCCACACCTTTCACGCTGTGCCAGCCTGGCCTACGCCCAGGCCACTTGCCCCAAAGCTGGCTCTGTAATGGAGTGTACTGAAGGGACCGAACCACCGGACAGTGGGTACTGAGATTTGGAAACAAAGGTCTTTAAGCTTTGAGTCTCCTGGGTGAAAGGCCCAAAGGGACCAAGGAGCCCTCAGTCAGAACTTCAGCTGGTATACAAAAACTTCGGAGAACGCTACAACACAGCATTGCATAGCAGAGGGGTTTGTGCTTCGGGGCACCCTTGCTTTTGGTGTACCAAAAGCCTTGCAGGCGTTATCTCAACCCTCAAAAAACTCTATGTGGTTAATACCATTGTTATTCTTTTTTGTTTGGTTTTTCAAATGAGGAAACCAAAGTTTAGAGAGGTTAAGTAACTCGCCCAAGAGTACCTAGATAATGAGCTCCTAAGCTTATGCTCTTTTTAAAAAATATATACTTTATTGATTTTTTTTACAGAGAGAGAGAGAGAGGGATAGAGAGTTAGAAACATCAATCAGCTGCCTCCTGCACACCCCCTACTGGGGATGTGCCCGAAACCAAGGTACATGCTCTTGACTGGAATCGAACCTGGGGCCTTTCAGTTCGCAGGCCGATGCTCTATCCACTGAGCCAAACCGGTGTCAGCTAAGCTTATGCTCTTAATCACTACCACTTATCTCTGGCCAGCCGTCTTGGCTGCTCTTAAATAATCTACAGCAAATGTTTGGAGCTATAGGGATGTAGGAAGATGAGTGTAGGTAAAATGAATTTCTGGTGGCCGTGGATGTGAATCACCTGAGCATCTTCTGATACACTAGATAAGAACGGTGATGATGCGTTAGTTGTCTTGAATATTCTAGAGGCTGTCTTACCATTTCACAGGAAAATCTAAAAACATCTTTTTTTTTCCCCCCTGCCAGAATCAGACTGGATCTCTGCCATCCCCCCACCCCACCCCACCCCACCCACCCCCACCCCCATTTTACTTTTTACTCCCAGGAAATGATTTGTCTCTTCTTACAGTGTCTACAATGCCCATGGGATCAACCAAAAGTTTTATTTTCTCATCTAGATACCCTAGTCTTATAAGTCCCTCCCTCTCACTAGCACCACTGAGGCCAACAGCCTTGCCTTTCGTGCCCTCCCAGGTAGCTGACAGTGCTGTAGGACCATGACTTCTGGGAGTTATTGATGTTGTCCTAGGACACGCCCCAGTTGCTCCTACCGGTGCCATCCCGAGGGGCCCCTCACATGGCGCCATCCTCCAGAACACTCCCCTAGACAGAGCCATGTGAGGGAGGAGTGTTTCAGAGAAGGATTCACAACTGCCAAGAATCCAAAGCCCTCAGTTCCCCCAACAGGCCTGTGCCAGTTGGTCTTCAACTCCAAAGAGCAAAGGCAGAGAGAGGGCCAGACATGATGGAGAACTCAAAGCCCCGAGTAAGAGAATTGGGGCAGCCATAACCACCAGGTACAGATCATACTTCCTCCCATCCCAGCCACCTCAGTACCCAGACATCTTCCTGCTACTGCCCTTACCAGCCCAGCTCCACCTCGCCAGTGAAGACAGAGGCCAGGTGAGAGTGCCCAGCCTGCAGACGTTTCTCCCATCGACCTACAGAGATGCTGCATTTCCCCTCATGTGTACATTAATAAAATAAATCACCATGCTCAGTGCTGGGGCCTGATTCAGAGCCAGAATGGGAAGGGGTGGGAGGAAAGTTAGTTCTTCATTACTAAGAAAGCCCCAAATCTACTGAAAATGTGTCCAGGGCCTTTAAAGAATTAATTTCTTTGGATGAAGGGTGGACAGTGAGCCCTGCCTACCTTGCTGGGAGCCCAGAGCCTGAGGGGTCCTTTGGTGCGGGGTGCTCTGTAGCTGCTGGGACTCTGCCCAGCACTGGGCCTGGCTCAGTGCGAGGCCTGATATCTAGTCCAGTCTGGCTGAGTCAGAATGGAGAACCGGGAGAGGATGGTGGAAAGATGGCGGAAGAGAGCACATAGGATACCCAGGCGCCCTGGGTTTATATCGCCCTCATTGCACTCCTCATGACAGTGAACTTGTTTGTGCCACTGTCCTCCGTTGGACTGTACCGCGTTTTTGCATCCCCATATCCCCTGCTTTTAGCTACCGCTTGGGCCATTACAGAGATTCAGTAAACATTTGCCGAATTGATTAATACTGTGAAGGGTCTAAAATGTTATCCCGGGAAGTGTTCCTCTTGACTTAGTGGGCTGTGGGAACCCACTGAAGGCTTTTGAACGGGGGAGAGATTTTATTTTTATTTTTTAAAATATATTTTATTGATTTTTTTAACAGAGAGGAAGGGAGAGAGAGAGACAATTAGAAACATCGGTGAGAGAGAGTCATCGACCAGCTGCCTCCTGCACACCCCCCCACTGGGGATATGCCCATAACCAAGGTACATGCCCTTGACTGGGATCGAACCCAGGACTCTCTTCAGTCCGCAGGCCGACACTCTATCCACTGAGCCAAACTGGTTTCGGCGGGGGAGAGATTTTAGTTAGGGTGAGAAAGATGGGTCTGGTAGCAGCTGGTAGAATGGATGCCTGGAGAGCCGTGTGCCCCAGGGGGCCGTGTGCCCCGGGTGAGCCGTGTGCCCCAGGGGGGCCGTGTGCCCTGGGAGAGCCGTGTGCCCCGGGAAAGCGGTGGGACCAGGGGGCGGGCTGGTGTGAACCGGAGGAGGAGCGGATTCTATTCCTGTGATCCTGAGATAGTCACCATAAAACAAGCAGACTGCCAAATGAGGACCCGATTCTATTCCTGTGGTCCTGAGATAGTCACCATAAAACAAGCAGATTGTCAAATGACAGCGGGGAGGGGAGGGAGATCTGGGGAAATAAGAGATCAACCGAAGGACTGGTATGCATGAATATAAGTACAACCAACGAACACAGAACTCTGGGGAGGGAGGGCATGTATGGGAGTAGGGGGGGGGGCAATGGTAAGCTATGTGCACATATAATACCTTAATAAATTAAAAAAATAAAAAAGAATGGATGTCTGGCAAGGAGAGAGCCTGAGGTAGGAGAGGGGTTTGGAGGCTCAGACAGTGGCCTGCGTTTTGAGCCCTGGCAGCCCCTGCCAGCGTGGCTGATGTGGGAAAGGAAAGAGGCAGGTCAGGAAGCCGGCGCAGAGCTGGACGCAGCAGTTGCACAAATGTAGGGAATAAGGAAAAGGGGACAAAAGGGTGGCTTCCAAAGAACGGGTCCCGGTAAGAACGTGGGGACATTGGGAGGAGCAGCTTTCGGGGGTGGAGATCAGAGTGTCCGGGTCACAGAGCACGTGGATGATTCCCGTCCTCAGGTGGCGTTAAAAGAGCAGCACAAAGGAAAAGTTTCTCCGCGCAAAAATAATTTTCCTAAAATGATCAGGAAAATGGCTGCCTTGGTCAGGGCAGGTTTTTCTAAGCTCAGGGCAGCTGAAAAGATTGCCCTCACCTTGGTGTAGACCAAATTGGTCAGTGGAGCCGGGGTTGCTGGGGGAGGGGGAGGGGGAGACTGGGAGAGGGAAGGGGAGGAAGGAGGGTAGTGGGATGGGCTTGCCCTGGATCTAGAACCCTGACTCAGAGGGTTCTTTTTTAAAAAATATATATTTTATCAATTTTTTACAGAGAGGAAGAGAGAGGGATAGAGAGAAACATCGATGAGAGAGAATCATCCATCAGCTGCCTCTTGCACACCCCCAACTGGAGATGTGCCCGCAACCAAGTTACATGCCCTTGACCGGAATCGAACCTGGGACCTTTCAGTCCGCAGGCCAACGCTCTATCCTCTGAGCCACACCGGTTTCGGCGTGACTCAGAGGGTTCTGATGCATAGCCATGTTTGGGAGCCACTTCTCTGGCTCCCCCACACTGGACAGCCCCTAGCCCACCTCAAACAGGCAGGCACCTCTCCTGAGCCTAAAAGGTGGTTTCAGACTCTCGTTTTGCTTCCACCCTGGTAGGGAGTCTAAGTCAGACAGGCTGGCAGCTGTTCTTAGCGTCCTCCCCCACCCATCCCGGGTGATCACATGAACCGAATATAATCACTCACAACCCTCGTCTTTACAGCTGGCGTGTCACTTAGCTTAATTACAGCGCACGGTGGTGGCGTTTCAGCCGGAGGAATCTAAAACAGCAATAAAATGGGTTTTGCAAATTGATAGGGAGGCAATGAAGACCTTGGGACTGCAATTCCCTAAGTATTGCTTTCAATTATTTTGCATTCTCCGGCCATGACTCTGACCAGGAGCCTGGGAAAACCAAACAGGCAGTGTGTCCTGCAGAGGGCACCTCGGGCCTCCTGCAAGCACACTGTGTGCCTCCAGCGTGCACGCTGTGTGCCGGGGAGCCGCCCTCGGGGTGGGAAGGGCTGTGATTGCCCCGAGCGTGTGTTCTTCTCACGAGGCACCTGCTAATCGAGCTTCCGGCAAGACATTCCCACCCCGCGGGCTCTGGCTGGTCTGGGGTGACCTTCAGCAAGGGACCCCTTTCTCTTTGCTCCGGAACGTCCACTGTCTGCAGAAAGCAGGAGGAGAGAAGCGTGGGGAAACAAAACCAGTCCTTTAAAAAAAAATCTAGGGTTGGTGCCTGGTTTCTCTGGCCTCCTTTGATTTCTTTCCCTCTGATTTCCTGGTTCCTTTTAACCCTTGGAAAATGTACTTTTTGGGCAACCATCGTGCCAGGAAAGACCATGGCGTCCCTCCGCCACCCTGCTTTCTCAGGCCCCGGGGTCTGGGGAAAGATCACACAAACCGGGCCCCAGAACGAGCCGGGAGCAGCGGGAAGCTGCGGCAGGCAGTGAGTGCTGAGGCAGACCCCGCTTGCTGGGAGCCACTTTGGTGGGCCTGGTCCTCGGGAGCAGAGTGCCAGCTGCCTCAGCAGCTATGCCAGGTGGGAGAGCAAACACTGAAATCCTGTTGGCAAAGCCGGCAGGGCCATCACGCTGTGGCCAAAGCAAACAGAGGCTGAGGCAGGCCAGCTGCAAGGAACTCTCTCTCTCTCTCACTCAGATCTAGATCTGGCAGAGGGCGAGACTGAGCTGGCCGAGCCCACGTACCAGGGCATCGGGGAGCCATGGGTATATGCTCGTACCCATCTCTTTGGCATGGTCCCCTTTCGTTTTGGCACTTTGGCCAAGGAAAGTCCGATAGTGACTCTGTTTATTTCACGTGCGTTACTTGGGTTATTCTTCCCAGCGTCTGTGAGGTCAGTATGAGCCCCATCTTACGGAAGAGAAAGTTGAGGCTAGGGGAAGGACATCAGAGCTGGCGCTTAGTGTGGGGCCTCTGACTCGGGGTCTGCCGCATTTCTCCTTCCCTCCACCCTCCCACCTCTCCCCCCAACTCTCCCATTTCCGTTCCCACGTCTCTACAGGGGAAGCAGAGGCTCAGAGGAGGGGGGGGATTGTTTCTGCTCTTAGACCAGCTAGTTGACACGCCTGCGTCTCTCTCTGCCACACCCACCAACACAGAGGCCCAGGAAAATGAATATGATTACAAATATTTTCCATTATTTGCATATTTCAACAAGTCACGAATTCTTCCCCCCTTTATTTAAACATGAGAGATCTAAATCAAATCTCTGTTCCCTCCCCCCCCCCCATGTTACAACGTGGTCACATGTAAACAGACTTAACAGACCCTCTTATGACCCGCTACCTAGGAAAACGCGTCTCTCTTGCCACCTGGTTGGGAACTGTGTGTTGCACGGAGAGAGAGAGACGGTGGCTGTGTGCGTGTCCTCCTGGAGGGGAGGCTGGGCGCCTCCTGAGAGAGAGAGAGAGAGCCAGCTGTTGGGTTGACTGCGCCCTTCCAAGACCCCGTTCCTCAACAGATGCCCTGATGATCTGAGATTTCCCCATTATTCCCAACATCCCCCGTTGAGGGGAGGGAAGGACAGGAGAACTCAGTGGACCTTACAACCAGTCCTTTCACCACCCAGCATTCTGATCTGCTCTCCCCGGGAGGGGACGCTGCAGGGAAACGCCATTAGTCAGAGGGCCTGGGGACGTGGAGGCAGAGGGCGGCTGGGTGCACCTCCTCCTCTTCCTCCTCCTTCTCCTCCTCCTCCTCTCTGCAGAGAGGCCCAAGAGGCAGGGTGGGGCTGGGGGTCCCCGAGGAGAGAGGCCCGGGGCCGGGCCGGTTTGGGGGTTCTCTTGGAGAAGGTGCTGCGCGCAAAGAAGGGCGCGTCGGGGTGGCGAATGTGCTGGGAACCGCAGAGCCGCAGCGAGAAGGAAACCGCACTTCCCACCCCCCAGGCCTGCGTTGCTGTCCCAAGCGGCCGGGGGAGGCCTGGCTCCAGGCGCTGAGCCGAGAATCATCCCGGGTCCTCCGCTACTCTCTGCCTGCTTCCCACGCTGCACCCCGAACGCGCTGTCTAGCCCGCATCCCGCATCCCGCATCCGCTCTGGAGCCGGTCCGGGACCTGCACCGCGGCCGGCCTCGGGGTTAAGGCTCCGGCAAAGAAACCGGACTTCGCCCCAGCGGGGTACCGGGACGGTCGGCCGCCGGAAGGAGCGGGCAGGCGGGGAGAGCTGCCCTCCGGCTCCGCTCCTGCTCGGGGACCCCAAAGCCGCCGCGGTGAAGCTGGCTCCCGGGGGAGGGGGGCGGGAGAGGGGCTCCTCCGGCATCAGCTTAGGCTCAGGCGCCGCCGCTGTGGCTGTGGACAGGGGCAGAGTGCTTTGTGGGCGTCCGTGTCCCCAGGTCTCCCCAAGAGGGGGCAGCGTCTGTCTCCATTTACAGATGGGAACTGAGGGCCCAGAGGCCGAGTGAACCCAGATAGATGTGTAGGGGGCAAGATTCAGCCGTGACTCCGAGGCCACAGGGACCCGGGGAGGCCCTTCCCTGCCCTCGGTGGCCCGTGGCCTGTGTGCTCTGCATTCAGCTCAGTGTGGAGAGGGGGTGAGGCCGGGCCGGGCACAGAACTGCGTGGCCGGTGTGGCCACCTCCATCCCGACACTGCTCCCGCAGGAAGCCAGGTGGGCATGGTGGTTACCCCCACATCACAGAGGGGGAAACTGAGGCTCCGCTTTTCTAAGGCTCCATTGACTAGATTCTGTGTCCAGCTTTTGCTGCCTGCCTGCCTGGGCTCTAGGAAGGCCACTGCTGGAGGCTCCGGCCTCCCTCGGTCCCCTGGGCAACCCGTTCTTTACTGTCCTCCTCCTGCCAGTGGTGGAAGGGCAGAGGATGTTTATCCTGGGCGCAGGCCGGATGCCTCTGAGGTCAGCAGCCGGAGGCACCCAGGCCTGGCCCCCACCCAGGGCCCAGCTGTCAGACGGAGGGTGAGGGCCGTGGGGAGGGGACTCCATCATCCGCTCCATCTTGCCCCCAGACACTCCCCCAAGACACTCCGGACCTACCTGAAGCACCATCCCACCTGGCCAGGGATCGCTGCTCACCGCCCCTTCCCCGCCTGGCTTCTCTTCGCTCCTGGGGAGGAGGAGCCGGGAGGGAACCCCAGAGCGTGCACGTTCCCAGAAGCCAGGGGTTGGGCATTCAAAGGCGTGGGAAGTGACTCCCAGGATGGGGTTAGGAGTAGGGGTTAGGATGAACCCTCTCTTTTTCTCCGCTCACTGACTCCCCGCTTCAGAGCCCAGGAGGGGTTAATATTTCACCAGCCGCCCCCTTCTTTCACCTGAAGAATCCCAAAAGGCTTTTCCGGGAGCCCAGCTGAGGTGCGGTGGGTCCCCGGCTGTCAGTGGGGAGGGGCACTGCCCCCCCCCGCGCCCCTCCTCACCAGGCAGCCCCTCCTCGGTGTGTGCGCCCCGGACTCGCCTTGCCCCGGCCCCTGGCTGACCCAGACACACTGATAAGCCCCAGACGGCCAAACATCCAAACATCGTTAACTTCTTTGCCTTTCTAGACTCCTCTCCCTGTCCTTTCCCCGACCCCAGTGGAGGGGTGGCCGGTGCCTGCACTTCTCCGAGGTGCTGGCTTCCTGGGCCCCAGCCTTCTGCCTTTGCCCTCCTCCCCCCCCCCCCCCCCCCCCCGCTTCCGGATGGGGAGCCAACATCCTGAGACACCTGGTTGGTCTGAAAATGATGTTCACTCATCCTCATCCTCTCTCCCGCCCCAAGCCCCCTTGCCCACATCTACTCTGCCTCTGAAAACAGTAAAAAATTAAGAGAGAGAAAGGGGCCGAAACCAGTTTAACTCAGTGGATAGAGCATCAGCCTGCAGACAGAGGGGTCCCGGGTTCGATTCCGGTCAAGGGCTTGTGCAAGAGGCAGCTGGTCAATGACTCTCTCTCATCAATGTTTCCAACTCTCTATCCCTCTCTGTAAAAAATCAATAAAATATTTTTTTAAAAAAAGAGAGAGAGAGAGAAAGGGAAAGGGGATGTCAGAGAACGCCAACAAGGATTTCAAGAACTGAAGCTTAAAAGTCTCAGCTCAGCCCTGAACAGGGAGGGAGGAGGGCTGGCTTGTCCACTGGGACTGCGCGCGGCCGAGCGGCTCTCAGTGTCTTGTTTCCTATCGCCTTTAAAACCTTGGCTCTCTCACCTAAAAGGGGGGATCGGGCTGAGAGGAGGCAGTGTGTACCCCCAAACACCGGGTGGAGGCGCTGCAGGAAGATGGTGGTTTTCCCGAGGGTCAGGGAGGGCGGACAGAGCCCTCCTGGGTGGTGGTCCCAGGGTCCCAGGGTGGAGAGGGCCACCGTGATTGGAAAGTGGACCTGTTGGGGTAGCTGCCTGCTGCAGGCGCCACCGCTGCCGCTGGCTCTCCTTTCAAACCCTTCCCGGGCTCTGCTCCCCGCACTTCTCCCCAGAAAGGGACGTTCCTGGAAGGCGGGCTCTGCCGGGTGGGGGTGGGGGAAAGTGACACCCACAGGGGAGGATCCATGCCTCCCACCCCTCGCAGTGGGGATGGGTAGGGACCACCTGCCCTTTTAGGCGGGAGCAGAGGGCTTAAGTTCAAGTGTGTGGTTTCCATGAATTCAAACAAATTTTCCACCATTTTTTATTAAGGTATTATATGTGTACATAGCTTACCATTGCCTCCCCCCACCTCCCATACATGCCCTCCCTCCCCAGAGTTCTGTGTCCGTTGGTTGTACTTATATGCATGCATACCAGTCCTTTGGTTGATCTCTTATTCAAACAATTTTTAAATAAACTGGGACACTTTTCTCGGGTAAAATAATACAATAACGGGGACCAAACATTAAATATCCTTTGGTCAGAAGTCCTGGGAGAGAGAGCTCTTTTGACAGGCAAAGAAACTGGTAGGTTGTTATCTGGATATATTTTAATCTCTAAAATTTGACCAAATCCAGACCTCACTTACAACCGTTCGGAGGGATTAAAATGAACAAAACCCTGGAGAAAGCGCGTACGTCTGGTTTTGGGACCTTAAACACTCCGCTGGGGCATTGCGCCCTCCCTGGGCGAAGTCCGCGCTCAGCCCGCGCAAGGCTAGCGGATGCTCACGCCGGGAGGGCCAGGCCGCCCTCCGGACCTTCCCCTAAAGGTTTGCAGTTTCCTGACGGGCATCTCGGGTGCAGCAAACGGGCGCCATCCATTCCGTCTTCCAAAGAATCCCTGCGCAGCTGCCGCAGCTCACTGCGCCTGGGACCGTCAGGTGCGACCGACCGACCTGGGTGCCCGGAGCACCCGCCGCCCTGGAGCTTTGGGCGCCAGGAGGGGGGTGGAGGTGGTCAAGTGCAGGGGGGGAGTATGTAAGAGGGGGTGGGGACGCCCGAGGCTGAAGGGAGTGAAAGGCGGCTTCTGCAGCCACTGGCACCTCCACTCGCACCTCTGCACTCGCATCCCTCCACTCGCATCCCTCCGGACCCTCCTCGTTTGCCTCCCTCGCCCCTCCAACTCCAGCCCCACTGACCTTCTTCGCTGTCCTCCTCCTACGCCCCCCGCCCTCTGAGGACACACAGGCGCCTGGCCATCACCAGGTCGTGCCTGGCCATCACCAGGTCGCGGCCGCAGCGGGCGCCGGTAGCTTTCTGCCCGTTGGTGGGAAGTGGAGGCCGAGAAAGTGCAGGATCTCCGACAGCCCGTCTGCCTGGAGCCTCTTCCCCCGTCCCATTTCCTCGTGTTTTGTAAGGTCCAGCTCTAGCGGGAGGAGAGCCTGCTGACCGCGTGGGGTTAGGCCTGGGCCGAGGCTCTGAGCAGAGAGGCTGGGGGGGGGGGGGGGGCGCACGGGGCCTGGGGTCTCGGTCCGCAGCCCAAGCCGGTTTGGGTTTACACCGCAGTCCAACCCTGGTTTGCCTGCGGCTTCTCATCCGAAGGGCGGGCAGAGAGGGTGGGGACACGATTAAGAATAAACAAACCTCTCCCCATTTCCCAGTCAAGATGGGAATTTCGCAAGAGAAAATCCCAACGGGTAATAGTCCGAAATCGCCGCTCCATCCCCTCCGTCTGTCCTCCACCTGCAGGGAAATTGCCCGGGAGACTCCAGTATACACGGGCGGCTACATGTTAAATCCTCCCTCGCATGTACGGTCCCGAGGACCAAACAAAAGCACAACCCCGTGTTTTAGAAAATATTAAAACAAATGGATGAGAAGCTAGATAAACAACAACAACAACAAAAAGAAAACGGAGAATACATACACAGTTATCTGAAAAAGGATGCACTCTATGCTTCCAACACTCTAAAAATAGGTCCAACCTCTAGGAATATTAAAAATGCCCGGTCTTCGATATACGGCCCATTTCTAAGACAGATACACTCGAGTCCTGTATACACAGGGGCATATACACGTGGGGCATATAATACACAGAGTCCTGTATATTATTATATGCCCCACGTAGAAAGGAAGAGAAATTTAGAAACAATCTAAATCTCTATCAACTGTTGCCTGGTTAAATAAAGTCCCGCACAAAAATACAACACAATAGCCGTTACAAAGAAGGGAACATCAGTAACGATTTAGAACCCTCAACATATGTTATTTATTTTTAAAAATATATTCTTATTAATTTTTTACAAAGAGAAAGGAAGAGGGATAGAGAGTTAGAAACATCGAGGAGAGAGAAACATCGATCAGCCGCCTCCTGCACACTCCCCGCTGGGTATGTGCCCGCAACCAAGATACGTGCCCTTGACCAGAACCTGGGACCCTTGAGTCTGCAGGCCAACCCTCTCTCTATCCACTGAGCCAAACCGGCGAGGGCAACATGTGTTTTTTGTGTGTTTTTTTTTTAAATAACATGTGTGTGGCATGCTGCCCTTGTGGTAAAGGCGGGTCTGTGGGGACCCGGGAGGCAGGAGGCAGGAGGCAGGGCGTACTTCTCAGCGTAGGTCCAAAACGTTTGAATGTTTCCTTTTGCACACATTATGTGTGGTTTTTTTAAAAATCAAAATCTGGGCTTTAGAACTCCAATCGCATTTAATTATACAGGCGATAAAAGCTGATGATGGCAAATGTTGCAAACAGAAAAATTTTAAACTATATTTCTGCTTATTGGCGTCTGATCTACACAATCCTTATAACAACCAAAATGTAGACTTTCTCCGGATAACTAGAACTAATAACCCAGACCACTGACTTCATTCGTTTTTAAAAAATAAATACGCAGTATTTTATTTTTCTTTCTAGAGCAAGTTTGCGAAATCTAACTCGGCCAGCCCGAGGTTGCAGTCGGGGTACACAGCGCTTTTCCAGGGGAACGAGAACGAACGCGCTCATTCCGCTCCCAGACCAGGTCTCGAAGGCCCATCTCCCTCTGAAGAGGGAAACGGGAGATGGCGGGCACCATTCGGAACCTGGGTCCGAATGTTCTAGTGGATGTGTACTCGTTTTTAAGTTGAAATACCCGCGCTGGGCTCCCTGGCTTCGGGTCTTCTCACCGCCGGCGGCTCCGGCTCTGCCAGCCCCGGTTCCTGAGTCGCAGCCTCCCCGGCGGGGAGTGGAGCCGCTGGCTGGGGCCCCCCAGAGGAGGCGCCTCCCGAGGAATCAGGAACCGAGGGGCGTCTGGGGATGGAGCTCAGAGGGCCGTAGCGGGCACCCCAGCCCTGATGGGCATAAATGCTCCCCGAGGGAAATGCCTCCCGGCGCCCCTCTGAGCCCCTCTGCGGCCTCCGGGTGCCCAGGCGGAGAATTGAGGGAGCCCCTTGCTCCCGACCCTCCCCGAGCCACCCCGACTGCTGCCCGGCCCCCACTCTCGTTGGGTTGGGCAGTTCCGCGCCTTATTCACAGGTTTTCCGAGGACTCTCCGGGGTAGCCGGAGGTCTGGGGTTCCCGCCATCCCTGCCCTGAGCTGCACCCCCGCCCTCGGCTCTTCTTAGTGGGTTCGTGGCTCCCACCCGCGTTGGCTAGGCGCTGGCTGGGGTCCCGGAGCGAGCAGCGGCAGACTCCCACCCTGGCGGGAGAAACACAGGTCTCCCCATAGCTTTGCCCTCACCCTCCCTTTCCTGCCTCCCCCTCACCCCCTGTCTCTGGGTCTGCCTCGCTAAAAATACAGGGCAACCGAGGCACAGAAGGCAGAAAGACCTGCCGAAAACTGGGTTAGGAAGATCGTGCGGGTGGTTTCTCAGTGGGCAGGATCCTTAGGAAGCTTGGAGAATGAATTGTGTGAAGGGAAACAGACCGGGAAGGGGGATCAAGTTGGGCTGGGGGAGATCTGGGTTAGGAGAGGGGGACAGGGAGAGCCCACGTTCCAGGAGCCCCACAAAGAGTCCTGAGAGGAGGTCTCTGACTCCAGAGCCAAAGCCGGCAAGCCACCCTCCTGGGCTGCGGCTGCCGGTCTGAGGTGGTTCAAGCATCACAGGAATTATAGACCAACTAGCTTTATCCCAAACGGCAATCCCTCCCTTTCCTCCTTTCTCTCCCTTCCCGGGGACCCTGCTCCCCATGGTCAGCCCCTCCAAAGGAAAACTGTTTGTTACGTGCTGGAAAGATCCTTGTCAGACCAGCAGGATTTTTTATTCCTCTGTCAACCCCTTCCCCTCTCCTCCCCCCTCAGTTCCCAGTTCGGTTCCATTTGATTTGCGCGGCTAAAATGGGGGGAGGGGTTGGAATCTGAATATTTGCCCCAAACCACCGGTTTTCTTTGTCTAAATGTGGAGTGGCTCCGTGCCACCACGCAAGGGGAGATGACCAAGAATAAGTCAAATAATACAACTTAAAAATGCGCTGGCTTTCCGGGACTTAAAAATTGGGGGTGGGTTTCTCTCTTCTGGTTCTACTTCTGGCCTCTAACCTGACCGAGGAGGTGAGAGTAGAGTTGGCAAAACTTCAGGATCTCTTTAGGTTGTTTTGTTTATGAACAACAAACCAGAATACTTTCTCCCCAATGTTCAATCCGTGGAGGTGAGAGGATTCTCCACGCCCCCCACCACGGGGAGCAGTGGGTGGGAAACACGCCCACTCCTAGATGAGGGAAAAGGGGGGGGGAGGGAGTTGACCGACTCCCCAGGAGTGAACGCAGGTAGAGTGAAAATTCCAGCCCATCAACTATTGTTTGGTCAAAGAAAAGCCAAACAGCGGCTCTGGCGGATTTCTCCTGGAGTTGGCTGAGCTGGCTGGTTATCTTGGCATCTCAGAGAGCCAGCCTGGATGGGTGCTGAGCTGGGCGAACGGTATCTGTATCAACATGGGTTCTGGACAGTGCCAGCCCCTGCTGCTCTCCTGTCCAGCTGGCTAGGACTTCCCCTGGCGCTGTGGGCACCGAACCCCCCAATTCCTTTAACTCTATTTTGCAACCCTCTTCTTGTCTCCATATATGTTCCCATCTCTCCTTCTGTCTGCCTGTCACGGATTGTATTCGTTCCTCTGGGAGGTGGGAGGCGCCTTTGGATTAGGTGCCTCAGATCTGGTGAAGGAATTAACCAGTCTCTGGTTAACCGGCTCAGCCAAATGCTAGGTCTGAGCATGTGTGTGGGCTGCTGTCTGCGGTTCTGTCCGCCGGTCTTTTTGCAGGTGGTGCTCCCGGGAAGTGTTCCAGGTGCCGTGTGGAGGCAAATTTGTCTTCCTGGGGAGGGTGAGCTGCCACAGTTTGTGTTTATCACATTCCCACACACTTTGAAATGGCAGCCATTGTTTCTTCCCCCTGAAACTGAAAACGGAGGTGGGCCAGGGAGAGAAGAGGGCTTCATTCTGTTTCAGTTTGCAGTCTCCGTGGCTTGGCCGCGAGTAGAAAAAAAAAATCTCAGGCCGCTGCTGAAGCCAGGCTTCACCATTTGGTGGGACCTCGGGGGATTTGGGGGACTAGTTCGGGTCAAGTTCTGGGGTCTGGGGGGAGCTACAGGGTGTTTGAAATCTGGCTTCCCTTTTACTAAAAACTAAGTAAATAAATTCCGGTGTCCAAATCAAGATAAAACATTAAAGGAGCCAGAAGGGAAAGGAAAACCGGGAAGAAGAGAGCTGGAGCGGAACTGGCTCGGTACAGGGCCCCTGGTCAGAGCCCTCCACACCCAACTCTGGGGCCAAACAAAAGACCAAGACAAAGCAAGCCACCCCGCTGTTCTTCCTTAAGCCTCCCCCTTCCTTTCTTCCCCCAAAGGACGCCCCCCCCCTCCTCTGGGATGGGAACCCAGACAATGTGGAGTCTCCCTCCCCCTCTCTAGTTAAACCCTGGATGGTGTGTGTGTGTGTGTGTGTGTGTGTGTGTGTGTGTGTTCAGAGTTGGCCTTGGATCCCTGCTCCTCTTCCTCCTCCCATCCCCCACTCTGAATTGCCTTGGTCTGTCTGGGCAAGGAGCTTGGCAAACAGGTGTCACTGGCCAGCCTGCACGCCCTCCCCCACTACCTTTTCTGTATCTCCAGATTCTCTTTAACCAAACAGCTTCAGGTCCGCAGCCCTGAAAACGTTTTTTAAAATGTAGACTCCCTGGTACCAAGGACCAGCAGTCAGGGCTAAGGGCTCTGCAGGGACCCTGCACTCAGTCTGGGAAGCAGCGGCTTTGTAGATGAGGGGCCTAGGGTAAGGGGCCTTTCAGTCAGACAGAGAGGCGTCCAAAGCCCAGACAAGAGCGATTCCACGAGGCACAGCAGAGACCTCGTGATGGGAGGCGAACAGGAACCTTAAGACCGAATTTCAGAGGCCCCAGGAGTAGGAGAGACAGCTGCCAGGTCAGCTGAAACAACATTCAGCACAACTTTCTCTTCTGCAATGAGATGGCTTCACGGGTCCTCTGCAGGTACTGCAGAACAAGGCGCTAGCGTAGATAAATGGGTGTATAAAACGCTAGATTGTCTAAGAAAGAAACCAGCTGTTGGGAAAACAAGGCTCAATCTCTTCCTCGTACCCCAGCTGACCGAGGGAGCTCTCTACAAGCTAAAGTACATTTCAACCCGAGACCTTCAAAGGATAAACAGAAGTTTTGTGCGAGTCTTTGAAGAGGATCGCAGTGCAGTTCAGTTTACGAAGGCAAACTGTGTTTCCCACACGACTCACCTTGAATAACCCAGCAACCAATTACTAGTAAAACCAGGTTCTACGGGGAGGATTTATTCCACTTGCTGGCTTTTTGTGACCCAGGTGTAGCTGGGAAATGGAAAACGTGAGGATTTCCATGCTGTCTGCCCGGGCACGGAGACTCCCTCTCACCGGTCCCAGAGAGCAGGACCCGGGCGGAGGAGGGGCTGGCAGGGAGGGGGAGAGCCAATCTATTGCTGCCTGGTTGGACCCCCTTCAGCTTCTGTCCCCACGTCCCAGCCAGTGTTCCCAGAAGTTTCCTCTTGAAGACAGTTTGGGGCTTTGGGGTGACTGAGGCACCAAAGCTGGAGCCCTGGAAAGAGGGGGAGGGGAGGGAGCCGGAGTGGGGCTCAGGGATGAGATACAAATGCCGGCTCCATGCTCCTGGGCAGTTTCTGGGGAAGAAGAGTGGTGTCTTCTCCTCTGTGCCAGGAGGTCACAGCTTTCCTGTCTGGAAACCACCATGCCCAGGTCTCTTCTTGGTTTTTTTTTTTGGGGGGGGGGGAGGCGGGGTGTCTCCATAGGCGTGAGGCCAGCACAAGGCGGTGGGCTGGTTCCCATTCCCCAGCGGAAGTCCTCGCCTTCTCCTCCAACACCACCCACTACGAGAGAAACGACCTCACTTTCTGGGGGTTAGCCTTTGAGAACCCCCATGGATTCACCAAACTTTCCCCCAGGGGGAGGTCAGAATTGGGCTGTACCATGCGTTCCCTCTGCGGGCCGGAGGTGCCCCCTCAGCCGCTGAGGAGCTGGGGTCTCCGCTGATTGCGCGGTGGGTGACATTTTCCAGGCCCGGCTCCCGTGGGGCTCTATGGACACAGCTCCGAAGTGAACCGGGGACGTGGGAGTGGGAGTGACCGTCGCCCTCTGTTGTGCGGACTAAATGAAAGGCACATGCCCGCAGGGCAGTTAGGGTTCCTGGCACAGACGATGAGGACTCTGAATGGGCCACCCCAAAACCCCCCAGGATGTGATGTAAGAATCTGGGCGCCAGGTGCTGGGCAGAGCGGCGCCCAGGGAGCGCCCGGATCCGCCAGAGGGAGGGCGCCTCCGCAGACGCACTAGACGGGATTTGGTCCAGCGGGCGCATGGCGGTGGAACCTCAAAGTGAGGGGTCCCTGGAGGGCAGGGAGCACCTGCTGGCCTAGCGGGGTCTCCGGTGTGGAGGAAGGTCGGGGAGGAAGCTCCGCGCTCTCCAGCTGCGCTGCGGTTAGAGAACTCACCCGCCCGCCCTTCTCGGACCGCTTTGCCGTCCAAGAGCAGCGGTAAACCTCTCGGGTGCTGGGCGATGGTCGCATTGCTGACAAAGCTGCCGGCCAGGTGTTGACACACGCAGGAGGAAGGGAAGTAAAGCTTTTGGGCACAAGGGGGAGGGCCCTTAGGCCCCCTCATCTAGATGGAGAGTTGCTGTGGTCCCCATACATAGTTCCTATGAATTCTCCTACCCTGGGTGTCACCTAGCTGTCCTAACATGCACGGATCTAGGGCCACGAAGGGCCTTGGGGTGAGGGGCTGGCCCAGGGTCCACCTGTGCCTTCCCTGGCCCAAGGCTTGACCTGTGCCCCTGGGCCAGATGGTTCGCAGGCTGGAAGACCTTTGCGCGCGTGCGCGCACGCACACCTCTGGAGACCTGGCTGGGCCTGTGCCAGCTCCCAGGGTTGTTGAGGGGCTGGAGGGGACAGAGAGATGGAGTCTGCTTCCCGTGGCTCCTCCCCGGGCCTCCATTCTATGGAAGGCTCCCAGGTTGACTTTAGGGATAAGAAACTGGGAGCACTGGCCCAGGAGAGTGGAGCTGGAACAGCTAGACCAGCATGCCTGGGAGCGGGTGGCGTTGTGACCAAGCTTTGGCCCTGTGGGACCTGGTGGACATGGAGCTGAACTTGAGGAGCTTCTTCACACTCGTGTCCCAGTCTGTCTGACTTTTGGGAATCCCCAGGGAGGGACAGAGCATCCCTGGAGGGTCCAGCATTGCATCCAGCTGCCATCGTGTCTACATGCCCTGTGATTCACCCCTCCTCCCGCTCCCACCATGGCATTTTGGAGCTGCCTGGAGCCACAGAGCTGACCGCTGGTTTCTTGATGTCAATTCGTTCTGACTTGGACAAAACAGCTTACTTCCCTAGGTACCTGCCACCCAGCCCCTTGAGCACATAGCTGACTAGAAGGGAATGAATGATCTGGAAGGATCCTCCGAACCCCAAACACCAGTTGATTGGCTTGCATAACTGGGGGATTTGGGGCTTTCTATTCTTCAGAAGAAGGGAGAAAGGGGGAGCCCCACATTTCCCCTCAATCAGAGACAGCACTGCTCTAATTAATTATTTCATTGGAGAAAATTTTTTTCTATTCTTCTAAGCTTCCAGATTCTTAGCCCCCGGTGTTAGCAGCCTCCAAGATGGGAATCCCTTCTCAAGCCTGATCACAATGATAAAAGCCACACAGAGGGGCTACACAGGTCTTAATGTATTTGGGGAGAGAGTTCTGGCACCCCCGGCCAGTAACAGCTACAATTCTCTCAAGTGATAGATAAAGCAACAGACTCTCAGGAGATTATTTTAAAAATTTTATTTTCTGGTTTACAACGAAGGGCATTCTTAGAAAACCTCTGAAGGACGTTGGAGGGGAAGCAGTACTCGTTTACAGTCAGGCAGCCCAGCGCCAACACAGGGTATGAGCCCAGAGCTCTGCTCCAAATCCCACTTTGATCAAAGGGCTCGCTGTCAGCTCTGGACATGCAGGGTCAGTGTAGACAGACTGCAGGCGGTCAGGAGGACTCCTCCCGCCTCAGAAGGGGTAAATGGCTGGTCCACAACCTTGGGAACCTCACGCTAAGACTTCCCTCCAGGTCAGAAGACTCAGGTAGTAACCAGGAACATCCTGGCTCACCTCAGGCCAGAGCTGAAATTCAGATGGATCTCGTGTGCGTGTGCGTGTGTGAAATGTCTGCCTTTCTCCTCTCTTAACTTCATTTCTTGGAACAGGTGACTTGGTGGGAGTGGGGAAGAGACAGGGAAGGGAGAGATGGTCACGTTCTGGGCCATTGGAACGGTCTCAGGCTTCTCAGCAAGGGAAATGGGGAATCAGAGCAAGAGATCAAACCTCTCAAAGGGCATTTCCTCCAAGCCTCACACTGACCTCCGGGCCGCCAAGCTCCACCCCAGGCCAGTCAGGCGGGTTTGGGACTCAGGGGGCCAGGGCCTTGGTTTAAAGAGTAAAAACTCAGTCTTTGTCTCTAGCAGCCCTAAGAATAGTCAGTATTTATCCTGATAATTATCACCTACCCCTACCTTCCCTGAGGGTGGGGGTGGGGCAGAATAAGGGGGAGAGGGGGTGGTGGTTGTAAGCAACTTTAATTGCTTTCTTGAACGTGTAGGTAGTTTTTGTCATGTATTCCCCATTTCTGAGTGCCAGCCAGGACCTCAGGGGCTGGAACAAAGGAAGCTGAGTCTCCCAGGACCCTGGAAGCGGCTACAAACAACAAAGACCTTGGTTATGGGTTCCATTTAAGAACACCCCCCCCCCCCCCCGCCGCCCTGGATGGTTTGATTCGGTGGATAGAGCTTTGGCTTAGAGACAGAAGGGTCCCAGGTTTAATTCTAGTCAAGGGCACATACCTCAAGTTGTGGGCAGCCGGTCAATGATTCTCTATCTCTCACTCTCTCCCTTCCCTTCCTCTCTGAAACAAATAAAAATATTAAAATAAAATAAAATAAAAAGAATGCCAACCCTGCCTGTTACTCCATTTCCAAGTTTATGTGGGGGGTGGGGGCAGCGCTGGAAGGTTCCTCACAGACTTATGGCGTGAGAATGGACCTCTTTAATGGGTACTTTGGAATTCACGCCCTGGAGCTGATGGTCCAACTGAGCCATGATGGTTGCCTCAGAGATGCCAGGGGAAGGGGCTGGGCTCCCTCAAGACCCTACTAACTGTGCCACACCCTACTCTACGTGGAACGCTCAGTAGTGAGCTTAGTGGCCTCTCTGTGGCTCCTTCTGCAGTCTTCCTCCACTCCGGCACCCTCAGCCGCTGGTCACATCCCTGCCTCTGCCTGCTTGCCTCTCTTCTGCCCAAGGTGAGTGCTGAGGAGGACTCACAGCAGCCGGCCCAGCCCTGCCCTCCTCACACAATGCAGATGGGGAAACGGGGGCACAGAGAGGAGACATGACTTTGCTCACCGCACTGAGCTGAACAAACCCTGTCTAAGACTTGGGCTCTCACAGTGCAGCCCTCTGGGCTCAGAATGCCCAATGGTTGGGGCTCAGTCCAGGCCTCCCCGGCAAAGCCCAGGGTCACAAGAGGAACCAGGGGACTCAGGTCAGGGGGCCTTCCAGCTCTGCCAGCTGCACACGTGGCACGCACGAAGCAGCCCCCCGGCCTGCCCAGAGCGGCAAGACCAGAGACCAGGGGCCTTGGTCTCTGTTCAGTGGCCCTCAGTTTTGTCTCCCCTCCACCGCTCCCCACCTACAACCAGGACCCCACTCACAGTTGGTGGAGTTGGCTAAGGCTCTTCCTGCTCCCAGGCATCTAACAGCGAGGGACCAGAGCGGCTGGAGGTAGCCCCCCTCTGGGCAGACCAGCTTTTCATTGCTTCCTGGTGCCCTTGAACCACGGTGCGTTCTCGGTTGCTCAGTGCTAACCTCACAGCTGGATCCCTCCAGCCTCAGCCTCAGCCGCACGTGGATTTGTCCTGAGAGGGTCCTAATTCCAAGGATGCTGCAGGGCTGGCTGCCCAGATTTGGGGTGGGGGTGCGGGGGGAGCCCCAAGGTGATAGCGGCCTCCTCCTACCAGCCAGGCCTTCGCTCTCCGGATTCCTGTAGCTCCGGGACCCCGCCTTCTTTTTGTCCAAAAGACTTCCCTCTGCAGCCAGGAGAGGCCCGGCGCCTCTCCTCCCCGATGGGGCCTCACAGTCCCCGCACCGTCACCGCAGGAGCTCCGAGGGGGCGACCCCATCTAGACCTGCCTGGCCAGCCCTTCCCAGACTTGGGGGAGCAGTGGAAAGTGGAGGGGGCCGGGAAGAAAAACTGAGTGTGTGCGTATGTGTTGAGGGGAAGGGGGTAAAAAAGCAAAATGGAAATAAGGGAGAAAAAAATAGAAGTAAATTAAAGAAATAAATGCACGGGAAAGAGAAAAGTGGGGGAGGAGAGGCAATTTGAAAACGAGAGAGATAAAAACGAGAAGAACGAGCAGCGAACAAAGAAAAACTAGTGTAAGTGAAAGGAAAGGAGGAAGGAATAAAATCGGGAGCTAGAGGAACCGCGGCGGGAGGGGAGAGAAAGAAAGCAATCCAGACAGAAAGAAACAAAACAAGAGAGAACGCGCAAGAAACGAGAGAACTCAACCGGGAGGAAAGAAAAATACAAATAGGAGAAGGAAAGGAAAGATAGCAAGAGACTGAAGACAGAAAGGGTGGAAGAAAAGAGGAAAGAAAGAAAAGAGCGCGCCCAGTTAGGCCAGGTTCATAAAAGCCAGGGCCGGAAGGAAGCGGTCCCCAGCGGTGGCAGTCTGGCGGGCGGACCGGGGAGCCCCGACTCCCCAGAAAAAGCGGCAAATAAATCCTCCTTCTTGATCACCACCACCAGCCTGAGGGCCCGGGGGGGGGGGGGGGTCCCGACCACGCACAGTGTTCCAAGTGGAGAAAGGAGTCACGGGTGCAATCTCTGCTTTACAAAAAAAGTGAAACAGCATTCAGCAAAGGCCGCAGGTGGGCGGTGGGCGCCCCCGCCCCTCCCCGGGGTTGGGCCGGAGCCGGGCGGGCGGGAGCTGACACCGAGGTGCCAGGGCCCCGTGGCCAGGCCCCCGGGGGCGGCGGCCGCGCTCAAAGGCCCGGCTGTAAAGGTCACAGGCGGTCTGCGGGGCCGGCTGAATGGGCTCCCGGTGATAAACAGACTCTTAACTTTCAACTTGGCCTTGACCTTGCCGGAGGTGTCTGGCCCGTATGTAAAGGAGCAGATGAGGCTTTCAGCGCGTTTGGTTGGGTCGGTGAAGGGGGCTGGGGAGGGGAGGGGGAGGCTCGGGGTCTGAGAGCGGCTGCCTGGAGGCTCCCAGCAGGACACAAAGGATTCTGTGGGGCTGGGGGGAGGGCTGATTTAGCCCGGGCTGGCTGGGCGTCTGAGCCTGGGTTATCCGAGACCTCAGCCTTAACCTCCCGTAGAGCCCTAGGGAGGTTTGGGGGCCAGGGGGGCGAATCTGAACCTCAGTTTCTTTATGTGGGAACCTCAGGCTGATTCAGGGCCGAGAGAGGCAAATACAAAGTGACCCATATTTTTGGGGACAACTGTCCTTTACCTTTAAAATGAAACCAGGAGTCTTGTAGTTCATTAGAAACAGATACACACGCAGGAACACAAACAGAACTCATACTTACTCAATTGATAAAATGCTTTCGTATGCAGAATCTCAATGTAATCTGCCCAGCATTCCTGTGAGGCAGGGATCATGGTGCCCCTGGGGAGACAGACTGATACTTTTTACAGATGAGACTGAACCCTACTTTCTCTGACTCGGGTTGAGGTCTATGATCCGTCACGGACAGCTGCCTATACGTACGCATTCCTGGAGATGGGAGCTCATTCAGAACTGTTCCCTGGGACCTACTAGTTGCTAAATAAATTGTAGAGCAAAACCAAAAACCAGCAAGCCGAATCATTTTCATTTGTATGGAGATGTATCTGTTTGATGCCGCCGGTGAGCTGGTCAACAACAGCGCAATCTCCATAGACGCGAACGAGGAAACCGTGTCTCCGAAAAGCACAGCGGCGAGCCATGTGGTTAGGAATCTTTAAGGTTTTGTACTTACAAAACAGATAAAACTGATATACATCGGAGCCCCGACTTTTCCAGAAAAAGCAGCGGAGCCGCTGCAAATAAATTCTCATTCTTGATCACCACCAACCTGAGGGCCTCAGGAGGGGGCGGGAGTCGCATCCCAGTGACTTCATTCTCCCACTTGGATCAGTGCAGAAATATCCAGAATTTTCACAAAGTGAGCACCCCATGTGAGGATTGTGCAGCACCCCGAAAGCTTCCTTACGGCACCTCCCCCTCAGGAGCCCCTCTCTCCTGCGTCCTCTCTTCTAACCTAATGCTGTCTGTTCCTGACCTGCGTAGAAAGAGTCAGACAAAAGCTAACCATTTGTATCTGGCTCCTTTCACCCACATACCTTCGTGATTATTCATTTTGTGTGTAGCAGTTTTGTTTTATTGCTGTGTAGTACTATAATTTTTAATTTATAGCACAATCTACTTACCCATTCATTATTGATGGACATTCAGTTTTGTTTCTATTTTTGAGCTATCACGAATAAAGCTGTTCTGGACATTCCAGTACATGGCGTTTGATGGACAGGGACATTTTCTGTTCGGTATATGTCCAGGAATGACTATCATTATTTATCTTTTTAATTTAGGGATTTATTCATGCTTGTACCGTCATCTACCAAGTAAAAAGCAGTGAAAAAGAAAACGTTGTCTTTAAAAATCCCGATATTTCTGTCTTTCATAGTGAGACGAGCTAGAAGCTCTGATTAGAAACTGGGAAGCGCCAAAGAGTGTGCTCACATATTTTCACCACAAGCATCTTTGCCTTCCGCATCTTTGCCGAAAGCATTTTTGCCATAAACATTTCACTACCTAAGTGATTTACCATAAGCCAATTTTGCTGTAAAAAAAAAAGATAAAATAACTGGTTGACTTTTGATTTTTTTGATTTTTGTTGTTGCTTGGTTTTATTTCTCCATTGACAAATGAACTCCGTTGAAGACAATGTACTTAAGCTAGTTGTTACGTTGGTTTCATTTCTGCACTGACAAAGTTCTCACAGTTAACTTCCATTTTTATATTATATATAAAGCTTAGTGAGTAGCTATGATGGTGGTCTTAAAATAGTTAGCATTTATTTCTTCCAGAGGGCAATAATTTGCCCCAAGCGTTGGTTTCTTATTTTGAAACACACTACACGCATCTTATTGCTCTTTGTTCTATTGCACTTCGCAGACACTGCGTGTTTTACAGACTGAAGATAGGACGCTCCACCAGCAAAAAGACTAAACGTTGAAAGCTCAGGTGTTGGTCGGTACTTTTTTTTAGCGGCACAGAATTTTTAGATTAAGCTATGTACTTTCTTTAGACATAATGCTATTGCACACTTATTAGACTATAGTCATGTAACATGACTTATATGCACTAGGAAACCCCAAAATTCATGTGACTCATTTTTGTGACACTCTTTTTATTGCAGTGGTTTGGAACCGAATCCGAATATCTCTGAGGCAGACCTGTACATTGGGAGGAGAAGAGAGCCTGAGGGCTTCCACGTGGAACCCATGCAATGGAGACAACTGCTTAGACACAATCCACAAAAGAAAGCCGGCTATTTGCACAGGATTGCCATGAATCTACTCACTTTTGAAACATATGCTAGTGTTCTGTATTTCTCAATAAAGCCTTTTTAATTTTGTTATATCTGCTTTTTTTTTAACATCCCTCTTTTATTTCTTGTGATTTTATTTTTTTTAATGGCAAATTTGCCTCACGGCCGGCCAATGAGTTACATAGTGAAAATGTGTGCAGCAAAAATATTTACAGCAAAGATGTCTACAGACAGAGATGCTACAGCATAAGACCCTAGACCTGTTCTACCTAGAGACACCTCAATTTTCTCTCATGTGGTTTTCAAATGCAATAAAATATGGAAATATTTTATATTTTATATATGGAAATATATATATTGTCCCACTTGTTTATACATTCATTGGTTGCTTCTTGTATGTTCCCTAACCAGGGATCAAACCCACAGTGTTGGCATATCAGGATGAGACTATAACCAACTGAGCTACTTGGCCAGGGCAGCGACATTGCTTACAGGTGATCTATAATTTCCCCTACAGTCCCGCAACTCCCGTTTGCGTGGGAAAGATGGCTCAAGTTCAGGTTCAAGTTGGTGAGCGGGCGTGCCTGAAACCTAGAGCGCAGGGGGTCTGTTCTACATAATTGCCTGGACTCCTGTGCAAAATGGAATCTTTCCTGTCTTCTCCAGAAAAAAAACAACTGGCGGCTCTAGGAAGAGTGGGCTTGGACGGATTTGATTTGGGCGGGGGAGTGAAGAAATGCAAAGCCTCGGATTTGTGACACAAAGCAGTTTTAGTTTCTTGCATTACCCCCACCAGAGGGGCCTCCAGCACCTTCTCCAGTGGTGGGGGGCCCCTCCCCCAGCCCTCACCCCCTTTTCGTCAGGTGCCGGATGTTCTGGCCTCTCAGCTTGAGTGGACGTGAGCCAGAGGCAGGGCAGGCAGGCTCCTGCGCTCTTGGGGTCCAGAACCCCACAACTCGTTCATGGCCAGCTCGGTAGCCAGGCCCGGCTTCCTGGAGGTCCCTTCGTTCTCAGAGCAGGGGGAAGGAATGATCTTTTCCCACTGGTATTCCAGGATTTTATAAGGTCCTCTCCCATCCCCTCCCTCAACTCTTCTCTTTCCCTCTTCCTGCTGCTGGCCCTGGGTCGGTCTCCTCTTCCTGCCTCTGCCTCTACCCTCTCTCTGAATACACGTCCGTCCGTCGTGTGCGTCTTCTCCCCTTACCTCTTTCTCCATCCTTAAATGGAAATCCAGAGCCCCGCTCACGGGCCCGGGTCTGGAAGCCCCGTTTCCCCTTTAGGCCTAAACCCTTTGTGTGCCAGGCTCCAGACCCCTCGTGGCTTTCTTTGGAGCTCTGTTCTCCTTCCTCTGACTCTGCCCCAGCCCAGTCCCGGGGCAGTAGCGGGGGGTCTCTGGGGAAGGGGCGTCCCCGGCACTTCCGGGGACCAGGAGCCGCTTATGCTGCACCCGGGATGGGAGGGCACCTGGGGTGAACCGGGATGCTGGCCCCCAGGACGCCCAGGAAAGGGCCCCCAGAAATGCCCTCCCATTCCCGGCGGCCGGCTTCCTCTGGCCCAGGCGCTGGCGCTCCCAGGTTCCCCTCGCAGGCCCAGCGGCCTCCCGGCTCCACCCTCTTCCCCTCCCCCCAGAGAGACGCTTTATGGGGAGAGCTTTCTCCTCTCCTCGTTAAACCGGCCAGCGCGCAGGAGACGGAGCCGGGGAGGGAGAGGAGCAGCGGAGGAGGGGGAGCTCCTTGTCCGCCCTCCCGAGTCCCCCACTTTCCCCTCCCCCCCAGGAAAGCAGAGAAAGGAGAGAGAGAGAGAGAGAGAGAGAGAGAGAGAGAGAGAGAGAGAGAGAGAGAGAGAGAGAGAAAGAAAGAACAGGGAAAGGAGAGGAGAGGAGAGGAGAGCAGAGGAGAGCAGAGGAGAGGAGAGGAGAGGAGAGGAGAGGAGAGGAGAGGAGAGCAGAGGAGAGGAGAGGAGAGGAGAGGAGAGGAGAGGAGAGGAGAGGAGAGGAGAGGAGAGCAGAGGAGAGGAGAGGAGAGCAGAGGAGAGCAGAGGAGAGGAGAGGAGAGGAGAGGAGAGGAGAGCAGAGGAGAGGAGAGGAGAGGAGAGCAGAGGAGAGCAGAGGAGAGCAGAGGAGAGCAGAGGAGAGGGAAAGGGGGGAGTTAAAGTATTTTCGCAATTTCTGCCACGAAGACTTCCTTAGCTTCTCCCCCGCCGGCGGCCAATCGGCGCCGGTGCCCGGGCACCTGCGTCCCGGCGTCAGGCGGCCGGGCCGGGCCGTCGCCGGCGCCCCGGGCGCTGGGCCCGGTTTAAAGCGCTTCGGCTCCCCAGGGCCCGGCGGGGAGAGCCAGCCGGGCGCCCCCCCGCACCCGCCGCTCGCGGCACCCCATGCGCCCGCCCTCGGCCCCATGGAGCCGGGCGGCTATGCCAGCGTGGACGGCGGCGCCAAGGATCTGGAGGGCTTGCTGGGCGCCGGAGGGGGCCGGAACCTCCTGGCCCAGTCCCCGCTGGCCAGCCACCCGGCGGCGGCGCCCGCGCTGATGCCAGCCGTCCACTACGCCCCGCTGGACCTGCCGCCGGGCTCCTCGGAGCCCCCGAAGCAGTGCCCCCCGTGCCCCGGGGCGCCCCAGGGCGCGTCCCCGGCGCCGGGGCCCTACGCTGGCTACTTCGGAGGCGGGTACTACCCCTGCCGCCTGGCGCTGAAGCCCTGCGCCCCGGCCGCCGCCGAGCCCCCCGCGCCCGCCGCCGCCGACGACCGCCCCGGCCGCCACGCCGCCGCCGCCGCCGAGTTCGCCTTCTACCCCGGCTACCCCGCGCCCTACCAGCCCGTGGCCAGTTACCTGGACATGTCCGTGGTGCAGGCGCTGGGCGCCCCCGGGGAGCCGCGCCACGACGCCCTGCTGCCCGTGGACAGCTACCAGCCCTGGGCCCTGCCCGGCGGCTGGAACAGCCAGGTGTGCTGCCAGGGCGACCAGCACCCGCCGGGGCCCGGGGCCTTCTGGAAGACGGCCTTCGCAGGTAACCCCGCTCCCTCACTCCTCTGGGTCCCCGGGGCGCGGGGTTGCAGACCCCGGGGCCCGGGAAGGAGGAGTTTGGTGAGCCTCTTGGGCTATTGGGAGTCTGAAGGAGGCCCAGGTAGTCCCAGAGCCTGGGTGGAGGTCCCCCCAGGTCCGTGTGCGGGGTCTGGGGCCGGAACTGGGGACCATCTGCAGCCAGAGGCCCCCAGGTCCCTTCATCGAACCTGAGGCCTTGCCACAGGCCTCTCAGCAGCTGGCTGTCTGCCGTTGGATGGGGCTTCAGGGGTCCCTACCCAGCAGATCCCAGTTTAATTCCACAGAAAGGCTGAGTAACTCTCAGTTCAGTGAGTGTGGGGGGTGGGAGGGGGTGGGAACAGTTAATGGAAATTCTGTAAAGAATACATACCCCCTCACTTTCTCTTAGGTGAGTTTTTCGGTTTCCAAAGGAAAATTTAGATTTCCCTCAGTCGTAACTTAGGTCTGTGCATTGGTGTGTGTGTGTGTGTGTGTGTGTGTGTGTGTGTGTGTGTGTGTGTGTTGTGTTGGGAGTGGGAGCAGAAAAGTGTTCTCTTCTGTACAGAATTTGCCCGTAGAATCTATAAGGGTGGCCAAGAGTCTCGAATCCGTGAGGGTGGCTGTGAATGACCGTGGGCAAAGGTCTGGTTGTGTGTAGTGGGTATGTTTGCAGACGGGCTGGTGTGAGGGCAGGATGGTGAGGGCGGCCTTTAGGAGCCTGCTCTCTCCAAGGCTGAGGGGCGATCAGAGAACCAGCCAGAAGCCCGGGTATCCCTGGGTGCTTTGGGGGCCTGGGGGTGCACGTGGGACTGTAGGGTGGCCTGCAGGGTGCGGTAGTTTCTGGGGCTGGGTCTGTGTGTTGGTGGGGATTCGAATGTGTCTCTCTCTCCCTCCCGCGCCCACCTGGCAGACTCAAGCGTGCAGCACCCCCCAGAAGGCTGCACCTTCCACCGAGGCCGCAAGAAGCGCATCCCCTACAGCAAGGGGCAGCTGCGGGAGCTGGAGCGGGAGTATTCGGCCAACAAGTTCATCACCAAGGACAAGAGGCGCAAGATCTCCGTGGCCACCAGCCTCTCCGAGCGCCAGATCACCATATGGTTTCAGAATCGCAGGGTCAAGGAGAAGAAGGTCCTTGCCAAGGTCAAGACCAACCCAACTCTGTGAGGGTGCTCCCTGGCTGGGGGTGGGGGGAGGCATCCTGGGGAGACCAGGAACCTGCCAGGGACAGGCTGGGACCCAGGACTCTGTTGAGGGGTCCCCAGAGGAGACACTTTTTTCCCAGGCCATGGCCCCTGTGCTGTTCCCCAGGGACAACCCGAGTACCCCATACGTCCCCGTGAGCCACGGAGGCCCAAGTTAAAGCCTCATCTGCCAGGGTGACAGGACCCGCAGGACCTGTCCCCGTCATTAGCATTCACCATGGCCGTGGCGATCATCCCCATAACCAGTTCTGGTTGCCATGGTAATTAGCCTCACTCTTTCTGCTGGAGCTCCGCGGAGCATGACAGAAACCGCTTTCATGGAATGAACTGATCACTGATCACCAATAAACTTGGAAGGAGATGGCGATCGGGAAGCTTCCTGTGGGTTCCCTTCCATTTCCAAAGCCCGCCCCTCATCCCAGTGCAGGGTCACCCCCATGGCGACACTGCCATGTAGCATTTTTCTAAGATGACAGCAGGATGGACAGCGCTGGAGGGTGCCTCTCTCTCCCTCCCTGCCCGCCCCCTAGGGCGCACTCACTGGGTCCATGTGTGAAAAGGAAGCCCTCATGGTCTTCTTCTTCTTCTCCCAGAGGAATGGAGTTTGGGCAAGGGCCTGGATAACTCACCGTTTCTCACTTCTGCCCCCAAACTCCCCTAGTCTTCCAGGTGGTTCTGACCTGAGCAGGTCATGGTTCATTGGACATTTGGGAGCCGCGTGAAACAGATGCCTGCAGTCTAACACGGCCCCTCCCAGGCCCAAAGAGTAGACTCCTACCCTACTGGCAAGTAGGTCCCAGGCATGCTAGTAGAGCTGGCCAGGAGAGAACCCCCCACCCCAATGCCCCATTCCCCACCCTTTCTCCTCTGCTTGCCTCCTCCTGCCACCCAGAGGAGCGTGGGGCCCTCAGCTGGGAGATGCACGAGGCCCTTTTGTGGGTGCAAGAACCAGAGATCCAGGCTCATGGCGGGGACACCATGCAGCCTTGGCGGCAGTGGGCACAGACTTCCTTTTCTTTTCACTTTTCAGTCCCTGTTTCCTGAGCCTCGGGTGGGGGGTGGGTGGAGGACGGGATGCCAACTGTTTTCCCTGGGCTATGCAAACAGAGACCCCTAGTGCGGAATCCCAGGAACCTGGGGCAGACCGGTTGTTCGGGGAGCCAGAAACTCTTCGCCTCTGTGCCAGCTCCCAGTGTCCTGCACAGAGGCATAGCCCTGGTGGAACTTGCTACCCCGGCTGCCGCAAAGCCAAGCCCGCAGGGTCATGCTGGATCTCCCTGCAGCCTGGGCTGGGGGTCTAGGTAGATGCTCCCCCAATCCAGCGCGCAGGAGTGAGGTGAAGAGGACCCGTGGGACCCACTTCCAAGCCACCCAGAAACCAAGGACGGCCAGTGGAGGACGGCGGCCACCATCTTGGTAGTTCCCTCTCCCGGAAACCTCAGGGTGAGGGCTGCAGGCTGCAGCCAAGAAATCCGGGTATTTCCACCCTTCGGTCCTGGCTCCTCTCCAGGGAATGAGTCGGGAAGCGGCTGGGACTCTTCTAAACCTGTTTACCAAAAAGCAACCAGGGCTAAGGAAAGGGCCCCCGAGTTGGGCGGTCACCCTCCCTAACTGGGCCTCAGTGGGTGCGTACTGGGGGGTGGTGTGCGCCAATTTTTGTGATTAAAAAAATCCATCCAAGCCCCGAGGCGTAAGTAACACTGGGCTCAAAGGAGGTTGCTTTCTGCCTCTCTTGCTCCCCCTCCAAGTGAAGCCCCACGCAAGTAGCTTTTAGTATCCATTTCTCCAGGATAGTGTGTGCAAACCGCCCTCTCGCTGCTCCAGAAAGTGCGAGACAGGCGTGTGGGTAGGGTGTGGGACCAGGGGTGCCATGCTGCGGGGAGAGGCCACAAGAGGGGTTGCCTAGGCAGAGAGGCCTGAAGGAGGCGCTGGACTTCCTCCACTTCACTGTCAGGGACCTGACATTTCTGGGTTCCTCTCTTATTCTCTGGAAACAATTTCAGAACGGACAAAAGAGTTGAGATTTTTAGATTTATTTCGCTACAAAGGCGAGTTTGGATGATTCAGAGGACAAGGGCGCCCCCTTCCGGCAGAAGCTCGTCGTTCCAGGGAAGCCAGCCGCTCCGCTCCGCTGGGACCCGGTGCCGGAGCCGCGGGGCCGCCGAGTCCCGGGCTGCGCGGCCTGCAGGGCTCGGGGACCCGGGTCGCCTGGAGCTGGGCCGGGGCACCGGCAGGTGTGTCCGTCCAGACGCCCAGAGACCCGGGAGGGAAGCCCGGCGGGCAGGGCTGCGATCTCGAAAGGAGAAAAACAGGGCGGCCCGGCCCCCGGGAGCAAGGCTGCGGCGCCATCTACCCTCGGACCAGGTCCTCGTTCCCTGGAAGACGATAGTTCTATTCCTCCACCGCCCACTGTTGTTTTTTCCCGAGCCATTTACTTGTATGGACCCCGAGCAAAACGAAAAGAAATTGTCTTAAGTGTTGTTTTGTATTAAACCTTCCTTTAAAAATACCCATCGCCAGCTTTACTTCTGAGGCGAATCACAACTGCCCGCCGCCAAGACCGACCGACCGTTTTAGAAATCTCGAATTCGTGTCTGAATTGCAACAACATTCACCCGTCGGTATTTACTTGCCTGCAGCTTTGCTTTTCATGGGGGGACCCTTTGGAGCTGTAAGAGGGAGGGTGCTGCTGAAATTGTACCGACCGAAGGAACTCAGCCCACCGCCCGAGGACAGAGACACACGCGCAGGTGCGCGCGCTCCGGATCCCGGGGCTCAGCCCGGCGAACGCGGCAGCGGGGTCGCGGCTGCGCCTGCGCGGCCCCGGGAGCCTCCGCGCTCGGACCTGCGACCCGGGTGGACTTCATTAGGGTCCGAGGCCCAGGCAGGGGCGGAGGCACCAGGCGCGCAGGCGCGTCCCGGGGAAGCGCTGGCTTTGGGCCCCTGGGTGCCCGCGGAGCGCGCCCCGGGGCGCCAGGCCGGGATCCTGCGCTCCTCCCGGCACACGCCGCCGAACCGGGTTTCCGTCTGCACCGCCGCCCCCTCCCCGCCCCGCGGGTCTCCCAGACCCCGACCCGGGCCGGAAGCTGTACCGGCGGGAGGACAAGGGCCCTGATGGATGGAGCCCCCAGTGCGCCCTCCTCCGAGGCGAGGCAAACTGCCCTCCTCTCCGCCGTTCATTAAAGTTTTATTCAAGTCCTAAGAGCTGCACGTTTATTAGGTTTTCTTGAGAGGCGGGTAGGGGGAGTTCCTGTGCCCGCGCCCCAGGAGTTACAATCCTGAATAAAAGGAAATGAATCCGTTCCCATCAAATAAAGCGCGGAGGGGGCGAAAGGAGGTTCCCTTTTGGGGACAGAAACGCACACCCACCCGGACAGCCCCCCTCTGGGGAGGGGGAGGAGGCCCCGGAGCGTCTCACCCCGTGGGACCCCCCCCCCGCCCCCCCAGGGCCTGGAGATTTTAGAACATCCCGGGGGCCGCAGCCTTTCCTCCTCTCTCTGCATAGAAAGAGGGTGGGGTGGTCGGAGCAAAGGGAAAAGAAAAAAAACGAGTTCCACCGCCGCCCTCTCCCCTCAGTCCTCCCCCCCCCCCATGAGAGAGGGAGAGGGAGAGGGAGAGGGAGAGGAGAGGGGGCAGCAAGAGTTCAGCCGTCCCCCGAAGGACGGAAAGGGAAAGGCGGCGTCTAGCCGGCGCCCAGCGGGGAGGGGAGGGGAGGGAGGGTCAGGGACGTTGCCATTGAACTTGAAGCGCCAGGCCCCCACCCCGCTCCGCTAACAGCTTTATGGGAAGAGGGCGAGGGAAGAGGGAAGGAGGGGGGAGGCCCCGCGGCCAGAGGAGGGCCGGCGTCCGGGAGCCGCAGAGGCTCGGTCTGCCCTGGAGGGGGGGGGGCACTGCAGCCCTCGCCCCGCTCGCAGCCTCCCTGACCTCGAGGCGGGGAGCCGCGGACGGGGCGCCCTCTCAGCTTCTGCTGTGACGGGGTGAGTGGAAGGGATAGGGGGGGCCCAGAGCTGCGTCCAGTTCTTCCTCCTCCAGCTTAAGGGCTCGAGCAGAGCCCCGCGCCCCGTGGAGGCTGCACCCCCAGGCCAGCCGCGCGGGGCTCAGGGTCCGAGGCGCACTGAACCGGGTCCCGGCCTTTGCGGGGAGAACCGAGAGCTCTGCGGCCCATTTCCCAGACCAGAGGCCGGCCTCTCCCTTCCTCCAAGAGCGCTTTACCCCTAACAAGGTAAACTGCCCGATCCGTGGACCACGGCCCCTGGAGGGGTCCCCCTAGGAATGTGGGGACCCCAGCTCTATGGAAGGCCGGAATGGCGGTAGGCAGGCTCTCCTAGCGACCGCCCAGCGGGGGCCCTTCTTGTGGGTTCCGGGGAGGCCCGGCCGCCGGGGCGCAGACAAAGCAAGCGCTTCGCCGCACGCGGGTCGGCGCGGCCTCGGCAGGCGCAGCGCCAGCCCCCCTGTAACTTTGTCTCCCACCGATGGAGTCCTGGCGCAGACAATATTGTTTGTTATTGTGATTATTCTTATTCAAAGGTGTAACAATCCTTTACAAGTCACTCACTTTGAAAACTGGGTGAAAATGAAGTGAAATGATGATGATTTGTAACTCAGCCTTAAACACAAAGGGCTCTGGCCCTTGAAGAAATCCGTGCAACGCAATCTCTGAGCCCTACATTCTTCCCCCTCCCCGCCCCTTCCTGTGCCCCCTTCAGGAGCTTGGGGAGGGCCAGGGGCTGAGGAGCAACTGGTTCACGTGCACAGAAGTGGTGTGGGGCCACCTGCCCACCTCCTTAGCCACTGGCACTTGGGCTGGCAAGGTATTCTACACTCTCAGGGCTCCCCTAATCCTCCCCTCCCTCCCCTCAGCTCCTGCCCACGCCCTCTCTGCCTCAATCGACAAAACCTGCAACTGAGTGAGCACGTTGTAGAATTAAAAAAAAAATGAGACAAAGTGACTTGAGTGGTGTCAGGAGACAGCAGGCAGAGCCAGCCCCCAAAAGCAGGGGTGTTTAGGGGTTTAGCTCCTGGGTCTACACTAAGGGAGGAGAATAGGACTCTACCCCCAACATAGTCTCCTCACAAGACCCCCCCCCCCAGACACTGGCAAACACCTGTTTCCGGCTGGAGCCAGCCCCACACGTGCAAACTCCCCGGCCGATTTAAGTGCAACTCGGGATTAAACGCAAGTGGGACTTCAGTTCAGTCCGCTACTCACGTTGCTTGCAAGACCTTCCCGCGGGGGTGGGAGGCTGGAGGAGAGACAGTGGAAGTACCATCTCCCTTTGTGGGGCCTGCGGCTGCCACAGATGTGGCCTGAGGCTGGGGGGCTACATCCCATTAACTCCGATATTGTGAGGTGGAGCTAAAGGGGAGCAGGGGGTGAGAAAGATTCCCCCCCCACACACACACCCAAGGCTGCAAAGGCTTCCCAGAAAAGACTTTGCTGAAGGAGGACTTAGAAAGACGCTTAGACTATCTAATGGGGGCGGGGAGGGGAGGAAATGTGAGCAAAACTCGAAGGAGGGGGCAGGGAAACGCAGACCGTAGAGGAAGAACGCCTGGCTTGCGCCTCTGGCTGGGTCCGGGACGAAGGCGGGGGCGTCTCACCGAGGCCTGAGCACCCGGAGTCTGTCTCTGAGAACAGACACCTCGTGCCCATTCAGACTGTGACCGCCCGCCTCCCACCCAGGTGGGCACCACCGGATGTTGGTGCGGGAGCTCGGGGCTCCGCGCCGCCGGACACAGGCTGGGGACGGGGAGGCAGGGTCCGGGCACCCGCTCCTGCAGGCCCTGGGCTCCCCGAGCCTGGGTGGCCCAGCCTGTCGCCCGGCCTTAGACCTGAGCCTGCCTTTGGTTGATTTTTGTTGGCCGCTGCCCTTCCCCCTCCAGGCAGGGCTTTGTCGTTGAACTTGAGTCAGGCCGTAAACATTCCTCCTTCACCTTTCGGGGAACTGGACGGGGGCACAGAGGAAGGTGGTGGAAAGATCCGGAAGGCGAGAGACAGGGCCTCTTCCGCTCCTCGCCTCCCGCGGAGAACTCTCAGGTCTGCATTAAAAACACAAAAAACAAAAGAAAACAACAACAAAAACGATTTCTGAGGCCAGACGGCAAGGTAGACCAATATTTTAGTCAGGATCTACATAATGTAACTTCACTATTGCAATTCACCTTTTCATACTTTATCTTTAGGCACTACAAGTTCCTTATTAAAAAAAAAGACAAAATGCATGAATAGCAAACAACAGCTAAAGCAGATGAAGAACCAGTGGTCACGGACAACAGGGGGTGGGGGCACACGTGGGGAGGGGTTTGGAGTGAGAATGGGGGGATGAGGACAATTATGTGATACCATAATTAATAAAGAAATTTAAAAAGCAATGCCTGTATAAAAATTAAAAATAAGTTTTATCCATAAAAATGGTAAAAAAAAAATAAAGCAGATGAAAATGCAGTAAATTGATTCTGAGGCCGCCGCCTCTATTTTGAAAGCGCCCCTCCCGACGCGGTGGGGTGGTGAGGGTCTGGGGTGCGGGGGGTCGATGGGGAGGGAAAGAAATTTAGGTAATATTTTCAACAATAAAGATTAAAAAATTAAAAGCGCCCCTCCCTCGGCGGAATAATCCAAGCGGGCGGCGGGAAGTCAGTCCCGCGGGTCCCGGGAAGTCAGTCGTGGGGAACCGGGGTCCCCGCCGCGCGCTCCGGGCCGAGGAAACCGGGGCCGGAGCCGGAACCCGGCGCGTCCCTCCCGCGACCGGCCCTCGCGGCCGGAGACGCTGTTGATGTTTCTCTTCTTGTAAGAATCTGGGGTCCCGGAGCGAGGGCGCATCTAAGACGCGACCCGGGTCTCCTCCCGGCTCCCGGAGTCCGGGGTCTCCTCCCGGCTCCCGGAGTCCGGGGTCTCCTCCCGGCTCCCGGAGTCCGGTCTCGGGGCGCCGGCCGCGCGGGGCGGGGACGCGGAGACCTGGCGGCGTCCGGCGGGCGGCGGCGCGGCGGCCTCGGCTCCAGCGAACAGCCCGGGCGGGCGGCACCCACCCCGGCCCCGGGGCCGGCCCGCAGCTCCCGGCGCTGGTTTGGGCCCGGGGATGCCCAGAGGCGGGTCCGTAGGCCGAGCTGGCGCGGAGGCCGGAGCGCGCGGCCGGGACGCCCCTCTCCAGGTCCCACCCGCCCCCACCCCCACCCCCGCCGCAGGGTTTGACCAAAGGGGTCTGCTGTCTCCCCAACCCTGGTCCCAGGCCACCGGGCCCCGGAGAGGACCCAGCCTTTGGGGTGGTGGGGGGGGAGTGTGGGCGCCTAGGTCAAGTCCACGAGCCGAACCCGCACGCATCTTTCAGGGCAAACGGGGCCACTTTTTTTCATCCGGACCGGGAGGGTCCAAAGCAACGGGGCTGTGTGTGTTGGGGCGGGGGACGGGGCAGAAGCGGCAAGGAGGTTTTCCATTTTAGTTTTTGGGTCCGTTATGACTGCAGACCCGCGCTCCGCTCCACGCGGCTCTGTAGGGAACGAATAATCCCGTCGGAAAAGAAAGGAGACGGTTTCACGGAGTGAGGTTCCCGGAACGGCCTTAAGCCTCGGGTCGGTTTGCGTTCCTAAACTCCTGGCGTTTGGGAAAATTCAGGGTTGTATTCGTGTTTCCGTGGGATCTGGTTCAGGGTAAAAGCGGCCACGTCCACACCGCTGCCCAAAAGCTTCAGAATAAACACGTGGAAATAATTACCCCCAACATTCCTAACCTTAAAAAAAAAAAAAAAAGAAAGCCCCAAAAAGCCACAAGAAACGTAGCCAGATCACAGAAAATAGAAAAGGGGGGGGGGGCTTTAAACACGTGCACAGTTTTAAAACTTTCATTCAACAGCCTTCTTGACATTCTTCCATTCTTTAGGCCAACGCTCGTGTTTCACAATCTGCAACCGCTGTTACCCGTTACTGTGGTCTCTCCGCTCTCCGCCTTGGTTTTGTGCGTTCTCTTCCGGTTTCAAAGCTCTAAGCGATTTCTCAAGTTACTGCCGGTTCCTAGCCGCCGTTTAAAACCGCACAATACGCAGCAAGATGAGCTGTGATTTAGAAAACCAGCGCCCTGATGTTGGCCAGAGAGGCTATCCCCACATTTAAAAAGAAAACGTGTTTCTGCCTGATTAGAAAAGGAACGCATTCTCGTTGTCAAGAATTTCAAAAAATATTTTAAAGTACCGTAAAGAGGAAAATGAAAGCTACCCCATATCCTACCACGCAAAATTGACCGGAGCTAATCTTAGGTTGTATTTTCTTCAGTTGTTTTTTCACTGCACAGTATATAATTTTGAAATGGAGATTCTGCATGAGCATTTTTGTCTTTCGTTGTAAAAAAAAAATCCTCAAGCTTAGAGCACTAGTGTAAGTATACAATTTTACCTATAGGTTCCCAAAAATTCCAGTTTAGCACTTCTTTGTTGGGATTCAGGAATCTGTGTTTTAACCACTCCACCAGGTTTGGGAAACACTGCTGTATAGGATGAGGCTCCAGTCAACTGAGCCACAAGGGCTGTCTTTTGCCTTTTACTTTGATATTAGATTATGAACATTTCTGTGTCATTAAATATTCCTCCAAAGCACGACTTTAACGCTTGCATAGTGCCCAGTCCTCCAGGTGTGCCATCATTTGGAAAAACATTGCTCTAATATTTGATTATTTCCATGTTTACTTTTCAAAATAATTCATAAGTGAGAAGGAGGATATGGCTATGCCCCTGTGTGTTTGATAGGAAGGTGAGAGTTGAATCTCCTTAGAATAGAATGCTTCGTGTGTGTTTTTTTATTGTATAAAGTTTTACATGTCTCCTTTCCCCCCAATTGACCCTCCCCACCCGCCAGCCATTCCCACCCCGGCAAGCCCTCACAGCCCCAGTGTCTGTGTCCATTGGTTATGTTAATGCTAATGTGCATGCATACAATCCTTTGGTTGCTCTTTAACCGCCCCCTCCCCATTATGTTGATCATTATATCCCACATATGAGTGAGATCACGTGATATTTATCTTCTCCGACTGGCTTATTTCGCTTAGCAAAATGCTCTCCAGCTCCACCCAGGCTGTTGCAAATGGTAAAAGTTCCTCCTCCTCCTCTTCCTCCTGCCCACTTTTTAAAATAGCAGTATAGTATTCGAATGCTTTTATTTTTTAAGGTTAAAAAATTCCCCTTCCCAGCTATTGATTGCGAGGGAACAAAAGGGGACCTTCTAGGGTGCTTGAAAGGTCCTACGTTTTGATGGGAACATTTTAAGTTGAGCGTTTAATATTTGTGCACTTTATTTTGCTCATTTTAACACTCCCACAAGCCTGTATCTGTTTACATAGAAAAAGAACAAGGCAGAAAACGGTGGAGGGCTTGAGGAAGGGGTGGGGACGACCCAAACTGGCTTGGTTCACCCCTGTTAGGATATTATCTTTGGTTCACAGAGACCAAAGTAAATATTTGACAGCTAGTAATGTGTGTGTGTGTGTGGGGGGTGCGGGGAGAGGGGAGCTTGTCCCTTCCCTTCCCAACTCAGTGCTAACCCTGGCTAAGTAAAGAAGGTTCTTCTAGCGCTAGCCAGTTTGGCTCAGTAAATAGAGCATCGGCTTGTGGACTGAAGGGTTTCAGGTTTGATTCCTTTTTAAGAATATATGTATATATATTTTAAAAAGGTTTTTCTATTGTAGTTATATTCATGTGGCTTTGAATTTTCCTAGTGAGTAGAAGATGAATAAAAATAGGGTAACTGAGGTTTGCAAAGAATTAAAATTAACATATAAATAGCTTAACTTATCTAACAGTTCGTGTGAAATAGAAGTGGGGTGCTTTATACATAATGTGATTTTTTTATTTCAGAAAAAGATTCATTTTGTAATCTTTTTCATTTTTTTAATATATCTTTATTGATTTCAAAGAGGAAGGGAGAGGGGGAGAGAGAAACATCAATGATGAGAAAGAATCGCTGATTGCCTGTCTCCTGCACATTCCCTATTGGGGATCCAGTCTGCATTCCAGGCATGTGCCCTGGCCCGGAATCGAGCAGTGATCTCCAGGTTCAGAGGTCGATGCTCAACCACGGAGCCATGCCAGCCCGGCTTGAATTTCTATAATGACCTTATTTTGAAGTTTGCTGATAGCAGAGCGTTAAAACTCAAGGCTCCTGTTCTCCCTGCAGTCTCCCCCTACTGATCCGGCCCGGGGACAGAAGTATTTGCAAATTATTTCTGGGTGGATCTGACCAAACTCCCCCAAATGCAAGAGCACTGAGTCAGGGCAAAGAGGAGCTACGATTGAGGTCAGTGGTCAGCATTAGCATGGTCTGATGGCCCTGGGGTTAGCGCTAGAAGACGGAAGTGATCCTCCCGAGTCCTGACGTGGAAACTGAGTTACGACTCAGGAAATTTATTGCCCTGTGGTCCTTTAACAAGAGGTGATCGATCTTTCCAGGCAGAACGTCCATTATTGGTGACAGGTGCCTGGAGCCAGCTTATTAAAAACCATCATTTCAACTCCCCAAGTGAAGGCGCCACAGTGTGTTGGAACAGAATGCTAATTTCTGGCTTTATATCATCATCTGGGACACGGAGAGAGCAGGATGAGGCATTTTAATATTCGAGAGGAGGGAAACTCGGTGCTATTTCTGTAGCTCTCCTCCGAGTCCAGGGAGTTTTGGGATTGGCCTTTGTTTCCCGGGTCACACTGTCCACCCCCGCAGGTTAACACAGCTCAGGCCTTCTCCCGCTGCCCCGGGCTGGCCCTGCCCTGGCTGGAGACAGCTTACCTGGACGCTCGGCAGCTGTGGGGGACCAGAATGGACTGGACTTTGAACCGGTGGGTTAGCTTCAAGTCCCAGCTGTGGCATGAATCAAATCATGTATTTGTCCAAGTACCTGTGTACATTCCCATCCTTCCGAATCCTGACCATGACCTCAGTCATCAGAGGATATGTTTTTATTGGTTTGAGGATGTTTGCCTCCCAACCGGGGATCAAACCTGCAACCTACGTATGTGCCCTCGCCAGGAATCAAACCCTTTTGATATACTGGACGATGCTCCAGCCAACTGAGCCACGGCTACATTCACATCTTTTATTTCACATGGTTCAGGGAGGTACTGGGAAGGGGAAAAGAATCGGCCCATTTTATGGAAAGCATAGTACCCTGGAAGCCGCACCTGGTTGTTGTTTGTGGCGATGAGAGCAGCTTCTCCTCGTTGGCCTTTGTCTCCGACTCTCCTGGTGCAGCTTTGAGAGGAGGCCTGTTTGGATGGGGCCAGGGAGATAACTCATGGAAATCCCTCAGGGGTGAGCCTGTTCTATGCCCCCACAGAGCTTCTCTGCCCCCGTCTATTCTTCCAGGTGACCTTCCTGGCTGAATCAGCCCTGAACTTCCTGTGCTATGCAGGCCTGGGTGTACCCAGGCCAAATAAAAGGGAAATCTAACCGCAGGATTAAACCGAGTACAACTATTTGAACAGTCCAGCCTGTCAGTAGCTACCTCATCTAAAATGCTTGGCGTGGGGGCGAGGGGGTTGAGGAACTGATGACGCAGACATGATGGTGGCAGAAGAGTCATTTCAGCTGATCATAGCAAAATATTCATAGTTTTTGAGTTTATTTTTTAAAATATGTTTTTATTGAAACCCAAGCATGTGCCTTGACCGAGAGTTGCACGAGGGAACTCTTGGTTCCTAGATCAATGCTCAACCACTGAGCCACACCAACCAGGCAAGAGTTCTCTGAGTTTAGATGTCTGTATTAATATGTACTTTACATAGTTGTAAAATATGCATTTTACATGAAATCTCAGATGTTTCCCAATATATGTGGCTGATCTCACGTTTATGTCATTTAAATAAGTTACCCTAGAAACCTTTGTCTCTCCAAGAATGTGGGGGGCACACGTTATGCCCTTGACCTTCCACCTGAGACTCAAGACTATTTCCTTTAGTCTCCTCTGCCTTTGATTAAAATATTCAGACACACAAAATGAACTCATCTCAATTCCCCGCTGTTTTAACATCTCAGTGGCCTATGGGGAAAAGATATTTTTTGTGCCTATTTAAATTTTTCATCTGGATGATTGGTGCCATGTTGTGTGAGGCATGGGAGATCTGAAAACTGGTGTCAGGTGTGGGGAGCGGCGACGGTGTTCGGACAGGGTCAAGCCTGGGACTGATGAGAGGTCACGATCCTCTCGTGGCAAAGCCACGTGCAAGTCCCAGCACAATTATAGCCAAAGGCCTTATGGTCCGAACCTGTGGTCCCACGTGGCTGAGTTATCACGTGGCTGAGTGATACGGGCTGCGGGAGATGCAGCAAGTAAACAAAGCTTGATCAGCTGCATGTCATTGAGTAGATTGGAAACCCGCAAGAACGTTGTAAACATCTTGACCACGCCCTTACTTTGCCTCATAGAATCTGGCTGTAAAGTAAAGACTCCGCTTGCAGGCTGTGGCACTCTCTGTCCATCAGACCCACCCAGACCCAGCTTTATTCTCTTGTCTGTCTTTTCTCAGTCCCTCACCGCCCCGTCTCAGGTTCGCCCACGGCTGTGCCTGCTCAGCACAGTCAGGGACCTTTGAGGAGCATGTGTGGAGGTGACAACTAAAATGACAGTTGCCTTCTTCCCAGCGCATCCGGGGATGGAGTCACTAGTACTGTGCCTTGTAGGCGGAACGGTTTCCTGGGCCTCGGAACTGAGACGCCTTGCCTGGGCAGAAGCCACGGCTCTAGACTGCAGGTTCCCCGTTCACGTGCAAAGCAGTGCCTCTCGTTTACCCACGTGTGAGCGACTGGGACTGACTGTTTTGCTTCAGAGATGATTTCATTTGCATCGGAGAAGGTTTCCTTTGGAAGCATCTCCAGCTGCTCCATGCACTGTTCTTACTCTCAGGCTTCACGGCCCAGGATCATTTTGGGCCCAGCTTTGGGCAGGAGCGTGACTGTGGGCTGTGAGGTCTGCCCCCAGGTGCCCAGGGGTTGTGTAGTGTTTGGGCTGAGGTGGGTCATCCCTGCCCCCTGGGTCTAGTACGGAGGCTGCTGAGGTGTGCTCTGCGGCCTATACCACACCTCAGTCCTTATCTTCTGTAAAAGCAGGGATCGGCAAAGCTGCAAGAGAACCTGAGGAGAAAGCCAAGTGGGAATGAGATCCCCACCCTCTGGTCTTGAACCTCCGTCAGAGAACTGAATTAGCTAATGATGCACCACCCAGCCCCAATCCCCTGCAGGAGAATTTCCTGCCCTGGGCTTCTCTGGGCTAGTCTGAGGGTCCGCACTGTTGATGTCATCACTCTCCCCTCTCGCCTGGGCTCTGGCGTGGTCCTCATTCCATTTGTTGTCTCACATTCGGCTTATTTATGCATCCATTGGTTAATTCCTGTATGTGCGCTGACCAGGGATTGAACCTGCCACTGTGACACATCATGATGATGCTCTAACTGGGCTTCCCGGCCAGAGCTCAAACCACTTTTGAAAGTAAAACTATAAATCATTTTCATAATAAGGTAAAAATTTGACATGTGGTTGCCTTGCATTGGTGACTGAGAGAAGGGTTTAATGTGGTGTGATGGCACTTAATGAAATGCCCGTCACACCACCCTTTTTCTCTTCGCAGTCCTTTAAGTCACTTCTTCATTCCATACTCTTTAGCACTCCCTTCTCTGAGTCCTTCTGAATAAAGCCTAAACTCTGCATTACGTCCCCCAAAGGCCCTTAAGGTCAAATTCCTATTCACATCTGCAGCCTTACCAATTCACAGGGTATAGTCTGTAAACTCTGTGGCTTTAAAAACCACACTATATCGCCGAAACCGGTTTGGCTCAGTGGATAGAGTATCAGCCTGCAGATTAAAGGGTCTCAGGTTTGATTCTGGTCAAGGGCATGTACCTTGGTTGCGGGCACATCCCCAGTGGGAGGGGTGCAAGAGGCAGCTGGTTGATGATTCTCTCTCATCGATGTTTCTAACTCTCTATCCCTCTCTCTTCCTCTCTGTAAGAAATCAATAAAATATATTAAAAAAACAAAACAAAACACACACACACACTATAAGTAAGTCAGGAGCGATGAGAGCATAGAAGAGGGAGGAGGCTACCTGCATCCCGATGAGGGGGAGTCTGACCTGAACTCTGAGAAATGGGCAGGATTCTGAGCACAGAGTTGGGATGGAGGGGGTTCCATGTGCTCAGAGATTGAGAGATGGGAATGTTCTGGCATGTGGAAGGAAGAAAAAGGTTGATGGCGGGGAAGAGGATATGAGAGGGGAGGTAATGTGTGCAGAGGAAGCATACAGAATGTGGGGTGCACAACCTGGCTTCAAGTCCTGACCCTCCCTCCTAGGTTCTTCATCCGTTACATGGAGATTAAGATTATTACCTCCTGCATTGTGAGGGGGATTGCATGAAGCAACGTTAGTGAGAGCTCTGTAAACAGTAATTATTTGTGGATGAGCCTGTCTGGCTCTTTCACTAGGACTGGAAGATCCTTGAATTGTTACATTCACCTGTGTATGTCCCACAGTGCCCAGCACAGTGTTTCACACATAGTCATTATTCAATAAACATTTATTGATCAAGTTAATAATTTTATGTTATTAATAATTAAGAAATGGTTTTATTGTTAAGTGAAAAATATATCTAATAGGATGATAGTAGTTACCTTTTGTTTTAAAAGGGGGAGGGGAGTCCTGGCTGGTGTGGCTCAGTTGGTTGAACATCATCTCATGCACCAAGAGGTTACTGGTTTGATACCCAGTCAGGGCACATGCCCAGGTTTCTGGCTCGATACCCAGTAGGGGGCGTGCAGGAGGCAGCCTATCAATATTTCTCTCCCTCCCTCTCCTCTCTAAAACCAGTTAATAAAATAAAACATTAAAAATAAATACAATGGGGGGACTAAGAATATATTATCATAATTTTCATTTGCATAAAGAATCCGGGAGGACTTATCAGCGACTAATCACAAGGGTTTCCTCTGAGGGGATGGGGTGATGGTGAGAAGGGGAGAGATGCGGACAGTGTGGGAGGGGTACCTTCCACTTTATACACATATTTTAACCATGTGAGTATATTTCTTTTTAAAAAAATAAAGTTGCTGAAGTGGGTTTAGCCACCAGGGACTATTACTAATGGTGTCCCTGAACTTGTGAGGTGACAACAGCCACCAACTGTCATCAGCCCACCACCTCTGCGGCAGGTGGCAGGGCTGTCCCTGCAGATGGTGATAGAACTCTACTCGACCAATGGAAGGCCAGGGGCTGGGTTGGGGATGGCGGTGGGGTGGGGAGGGATAGAAAAAGGATAGAAAAGGGGATTTTTCACTTTTCTTTTTAGTCAAGTAAATGGCAGCTCTTTTTGTAATATATATATATATATATATATATATATACATATATATATATATATATATATATATATATATTTTAAAAATGAAAAACTAGAAAATTTAGAAATATTTTGCAGGAAAAATTTAACTGGCCACTAACAATACAAATTTAAGGACCAAAGCCTCATCTCTCAGAGAATCAGCTCTGAGAAGAAACAGTTTTGGAGATCATATAAAAAGGAATGGGGAGAGAGAAAGAAATTAGAGAAAATTATGGAGGAAATAAGAAAGAAAATGACACTCTAAAAGATTAAAAAAGAAAAGGAGAGTGAGAATGAGAATGAAAAAGGGAAAGAGTGATACAGACAGAAGCAGAGAAAGTGCCTGGGACAGATGTGAAATGTAACTCCAGCCAAAATAGGTTTGGCTCAGTGGATAGAGTATCAGCCTGCAGACTGAAGGGTCCCGGATTCCATTAGGGTTAAGGGCATGTACCTTGGTTACGGGCACATCCCCAGCTGATCAATGATTCTCTCTCATCGATATTTTAACTCTATCCCTCTCTCTTCCTCTCTGTAAAAAAAAAATCAATAATAATAATAATAATAAAGAAATGTACCATAACCCCAAAACCAGACTGCCAAAGGGCTCACGCACCAGGGGCTACCAGCCCATGCTGCCAGGGGCCTGCTGAGGAGGCTCCATGTTCCTGGAGCAGAGTTTCATCAGAGGTTTGGTCCCAGCTGCCCTTCAGGTGTGTGCAGGCCCTTCCCAGGCCCACCTCTGGATTCCCCAGGGAGGTAACCCTAACGGCCTGCGGTGTGCAGTCTCTGGCCTGGGCCACCCAACCGGGACCTATCTGTCCTGCTCTTGGCAGTGGGCGCAGTTGCCAGGGGACAGGCTAGCCTGCACTTCCTTAACCCCCGGAGAGGTGGGTCCGGTGTAGACTTGGCTCCAGGCCCCCCCCTCCTAGGCGGGAAGGAGTTGAAGTTGGTGGTAGGAGAACTTTGACCCTGAGTGTAGCCGTGTCCCCATGACTTGGGCCAGAGATGAGGGGATGCTGTCCGGTTCCAGCCAGAATGAGGCCCTCTCTTCCCCACTCGGGACTGCTTCCGTGTCATGGGTAGGATATCTACAAAGGAGAGGAATTCATTAGTATCCTGGTGAAGGAAATAGGGAGAATTGCCTTCTGATGTCTTTCCGGGGTGTTTTCCCTAATCCGAACCAGCTGAGTGAGGATGGCCGGTTCTGCTACCAGCCACCTGGGTTACCAGCGGCCTGATGTCTGTCCCTGCCTTTCACACATTTCTTCCATGTAAAGTCCTGGCCCAGGCTTCAGTCCTCTGCCTCTGCTCTTGCCTGTGGAGAGATCTCACCTTCTGAGATCATATCCACCCTGGACCTCTGGGATGCTGATACACACATGTCTCCCCGGAAACCCCCCTTCACCTTCTGGCCCAGATTTCCTGTAGCCCCCGGGACCTCCCGCTACACTTCTTGGCCCAACCTTGCTCTCCTGTGAGGTCTGCTAGGATGGTCCTCTACTCTGAAAAACCAATATAATTTTTCCTTGGCGATAACCAATCTGCCTGTGTAGACCCAGCTGTTGCTGGACGTGAACTCCGTTTGCTGAGGTGCAGCGCGAAGGGGAGCTGGGGGAGGGATGTGGGAGCTGTGAAGAGGAAGTGCCCACGAGGAGCCAGAGAGGCTAGGGACCAGACTCACTGCGTGAAGCTTCTGTCTCCTCTCTAGGCCCCTGACCAGTTAGACCCAACATCTGGATATCAACTGAGAAAAGGGGTGGGGAAAACAACCCCAGCTCGCAACCTAGACATTTGGTTTGCACGCCGCTGAACATCTGGACACTGGGAAATATCTCGTTTGGGAGCTATAATTTTAGTTTCCTTTCAGATGTTGGAACCCATGGCCATACTTGATGGCCATAAGACCTTAAACAAACACGGCTTTCGCCCTTGCACATCTTGAAGAGATCTCTGCGTGCGCAACGTTGTGGGTAACTCACGCTTTTCAAGGCTTTACAATGGGCCAAGGACAGATACACAGAGTCCAAGAGATGCAGGTCACTGAGTGCGGTTGGGGGAGTCTGTGTAGACAGGACTGTTCACAGGATCGAGCCCGGAGGACCCTCTGGAGAGCGTTATTCCCGTCCTCCCCCACCCCTGCCCCGCAGGAGGTGTGTTGGAGCGCAGCCTCCTTTGTCCACCCGCAAATGAAATCCGCCGGACTGGCGCCGGGATACCCTGGCGGCGGCGCGGCCCGGGCTCATCCATTTTATAAGCCCCGCTTTATTGGTCATTTAATAACCAGCCGAGGAGCCGGGCCAGGAAACGAGGCCTTCTTTCTCCAGGAAACCACTTGTCTTGGCCTCGGGATCGCTTTCCCAGCCGCCTCTGGCCGGAGAAGGACACAATCAGGAACTCTTTCTGCCAGGATCTCGGGTTCTGCCGCCTCAGCAGGATTGTCTCCCTCTCCGGGTGGGCGCTGTCCAGAGGGCCCCGGGAGGCGGGAGCCTGGTAGAGAGACGTAGAGAGATGCTGTCATAGACGTAGAGAGAGGCTGTCATCTTCTGAGGGTAAGCCAGCCAGCTGATCGGCCCTGCGGAGGTGACGGCACGCCTGGGACTGTTCCGTGTCCTCTCCCACTTCCCCGCTCCCAGAATCTCAGACCAACCAGCGCCACTGTGATTCTTCCCCTCGGTCTGCAGGCGAGGAGACTGAGGCTCAGAGAAAGCCACCTGACTTGCCTGAAGCCATGTAGCTGTCTATGTAGTATGAGAGCTGGGGTCCGAACTTGGACGACGGTCTGATTCGAGGCCTTGTGCTCGCCACTGTAACCCGAGGCGCATGGTACCCACTGCAGAGACCAGACCTGCCCCGGGGAAGCAGGCGTGGGCTGCGGAAAGGTGGGCGGAGCTTGCAAAATGAAGGTCGTTGGGATAGCCATGGAAGGCCGCCAGGAAAAGGGGGCTACATGAGCCTGGAAGAAAGGGCAGGATTTGGTGGAAGGAGGAAGGAGAAGGCATTGACAGGGAATGCAGAATTGGGTTTGGATGGCTCATGGCCTGACAAGGGGAGTTGCTTAATCATTGGAATTCTGATTTTAGATAATAGATGCGAGAGGGCTCTTACAACCCCCACAAAAGTGCCCCGTGAGAAAGAGCTACCCTTAGGACATTGTCCATCCTAAGAGAGCTCCAACAGCCGATTAAAACTGTACCGGACACATAAGGTTTTTCCTGCCCCCGTCTTTCCCTGCCTCATTCCAACAGTGATGAAGGCCGTACAGGAGTATGGTGGGGAAATGGGGAAAAAGCTAAGACCCCTTTTGTACCATAGGTGAGCCCCAAAGCAGGCCTAGGCGTTGGGAGGCAACATTTATATTGGACAAAGGTTTAGAGAACTGATGTTAGTCTGAACACACACACACACACACACATGTTTGTAACTGGAATTGACTGAAAAAGCTATGGATCCGCCTGACATTTCATCCACAATGAGGCCCAGATTGGATGGAAAGACAGACATGAGAAAGAACAAAATTGCTCTCTGCTTGCTCCCTCTAGAGTTTGGCTTGTTTAAAAACAAGAAAGCAAAGAATTCCACTCCTGAGGAAATGGAGGAGCTGTACTTTCCCCCATGCTCCCATTACGCATAACTAGAACCCTGGGCAGGAGCGGGAAGACACGGAAGGAAGGCTTGAAAGGCGGAGAGAAGGTGGGCCGGCCTTAGGCCTCGGGATGACACCGCGGCAAGTTCACTCAGCTTGCTTTTCGTTTCATGTATCCAGGACTTGGAATAGCAACCCAGAAAAGCCAGTGGGTGTAGACCAGGGGTGGGCAAACTTTTTGACTCGAGGGCTACAATGGGTTCTTAAACTGGACCGGAGGGCCGGAACAAAAGCAACCTGACCACGCTGGCACTCTCATCTTGGGCTGCTGGTGAAGGAGCGGAGGGGAGAGCAAGAGAACCCTCCGCTCTTTCGGCTCCGAGGGCCGGATAGAACAGCCGAACGGGCAGGATCCGGCCCGCGGGCTGTAGTTTGCCCATGGCTGGTGTAGACAAACAAAGCCCAACAAAAAGCCTGCTCTCACTAGCCAAAGGACCAGGAGAGGGACAGCCCAACGAGATAGGAAACCGGTTTGACTCAGTGGATAGAGCGTCGGCCTGCAGACTGAAGGGTCCCAGGTTCCATTCCGGTCAAGGGCATGTGCCTTGGTTGTGGGCACATCCCCAGTGGGGGGTGTACAGGAGGCAGCTGATTGATGTTTCTCTCTCATCGATGTTTCTAACTATCGCTCTCCCTTCCTCTTTGTAAAAAATTAATAAAAAAATATATTTTTAAAAAGACAGGAACCTTTTAGAAAATAACCACTCTACTCCAGCCAGACACCTCAGGACAGACTGTGTTAGCAGAGGTTGGGTGGGAGCCTGGGCTTCCGCTCTTTGGAGGCTGAGGCTGTAACAGGGACCTCTTCACATGCGCACCGGGCTGCTGTCAGTAAGGGCCGAGAGGGGGTCGGGGATTTTCATTCCTGCGGCCTCCTCCTGGCAGGGATCATGCTCTTCCTCCCCCCGCCACGGCGCCCGCCATCGGAGGAGGCCCAGGGGGGTGGCGGCCTTTCCCCATTACCCAGTGATAGCAAGGACGTCCCCTCCGCAGTGTTCCTGGGGACTGGCTGGGGGAGGGGGGCAAGCAGAACTCTCACCCCTGCCCAGCAGGAATGAAGGACCCCCCCCTTTGGGTAGCAAGAGAGATCAAGTGGAGAACCTGGACCTTTACCCCCACCTGGAAGTAAGCAGGGACGCCCCCCTTTCCCCGTCTGAGCAGCGTGGGTGAAAACCAGCGAAGACAGGAGAACTAAGTAAGTCCAGAGTCTCCAGGGGCACGCCAGGAATGCCTTCTGGTAGAACTGGGCACCCCGCCCACACAGGCAAACATGAAGCCCACGGTGTCCCACTCGGGGATTGTGGGAACCCCTTTCACATCCCGAGTGATTCAGGGTTCCGGTTCCGGTTTGGGGTTTGGGTTCTGGAGAAGGCCGCACACAAATGAAAAAAGCTTTTAGAAAAGCATTAATTTGGGAAAGGGGGGCCAGGCGGTATCCAGCTCTAGTGGGAGGACTGCTCCTCGCTCCGGCTTTGCCATCCCTTCTATTAAGATTAAAATGATAGGGCACACCCATACGCCCTAGGCAGGAGACTCCAATAAGAGCCAATCAGTGCAGTTAGGACTAACAAGTGGGCCTCCTTCAACTCCCAATAGCTAGTAATTAGCTCTGACCCTTTAGAGCAGTGTTTCCCAAACTTCTGACATATGTGCACCCCTTCTATAATTTTCGTAACGCTGAGTACCCCTCGTCAAAAAAAAGGATGTATTTTAATAACAATCAAAAATATATATATATATTTTTGGTACATACACAAAATAATAAACGAAAAATAAAATTATTCATAATAAAAAAGAAATAAAAGTTATATTATAAATAACTTTTATGTGGATCAATAAGAAGGATGAAATTGACTTGACTCATGAGAACGTAGAATTAGGCGCAGCTAAGCACGGTGCAGTGCATATCCCCACCAAACTCCGGTGCAACGCGTATCCCCACCCCAGTCTCCCCGTACCCCTGGGGGTACTCGTACCACACTTTGGGAAACGCTGCTGTAGAGCAATTAAGGGTGATCATCGCTCAAAGTCCCTGCCCACAGCTCTGTTATTAAAACCATGATCGGCCTCGGGCAGGGGATGCCTGTGGCCTTGAGGCGCTGCACAGCGGCCTCCGCCGCCTTCTGGGCGCTCACGTCCGCCCTCAGCGGCTCCATAGCGTTCTGCACCCCGGGCGCACACTCTGAGCTCCGCGGCCGCCCCGGGGACCGGGACCGGGCAGGGTCCTGTGGCCACCTTCCCGCCCCGCCCACCGGCCCGCCACTCAGAAATATGGGACGCTTCACAAACATGCGTGTCTTCCTGGCACGGGGGCCGTGCTGATCTTCCCTGTGTCGTGCCGATGTTAGTGTGTGTGTGTGGCCGGAGCCAGCCCTGGACCAGTTTTTCTGATGACGCTTCCCGACAAAAGGGAGGGAAGCCGGAGGCAGACTCCACCAAAAGTTGGGGAGAGCAACCGAAGACTGGCAGCCGACATAAGAGGGATGCTCCGGAGAGGAGGGAGAAAACCGGGAGAGAACGCCGCCCCCACTTAGAGTTTAAGACGCAGACGAAGCTGAGAGGCTAAGCCAAGGCGTGGGCTCATGGAGGACTTGAACCCGGGTCTCTGTCCTTCGCAGCGCACCCCTGCCAAAGCCAGACCCCGCCCACACAGTCTGGGGATCCCGTGCTGTTGTTTTGAAAATGGACTTTTGGGGAGACGGTCCGTGTAGGCAGCCTGTTTCATGTTCCCGCTTTCCTCTTGAGCCTCTGCCTTCTCTCTGCTCTCCCGATGTTGCCATCCTATTGGTCAATGTTCACACACACACACACACACACACACACACACACACACACGTCTGTCTAGGACCGTGGTCGGCAAGCTGCGGCTCGAGAGCCACGTGCGGCTCTTTGGCCCCTTGCGTGTGGCTCTTCCACAAAATACCATGGCCTGGGCGAGTCTCTTTTGAAGAAAGTGGCATTAGAAGAGGTTTAAGTTTAAAAAACGTGGCTCTCCAAAGAAATTTCAGTCGTTGTACTATTGCTATTTGGCTCTGCGGACCAATGAGTTTGCCGACCACCGGGCTAGGACTTGGTGTTTTAGGCTTCCTCCTTGGTCAGCATCACAAGCATCAAGGTCCTCAAAGTGCTTTGGGCAGGACAATGGAGTGCGAGGCCCGGTGAGGATGGCGGTGAGGCCGAGAGGGAGGAGGCCTGGGGCCACGTGGGGGAGAGAGCATCCCAGGGCATTTGGAGCCACGTGCCCACAGCCTTCTCTCAGACTTGCGTTTTGTCGCATCTGTCATTTCCCCACATCTTACTCTCAATGCCATTGGTCACAAAAACGAGTCATTAAGCTGGTTTACTTAATTTATCTTGTGAACATCCTAATAAAAAGCCTGTTATCAAATCCCCTGGACTCAGGTAACGGAAGGTTGGTATGAGTTTCAGGAGCTCCAATAACGCCTTTAATTAAATTAGAGAATGGCCATTAGAGCTGGTAATTAGTGTCGCCTGCCCGGTAATGGAGTGGTTGGAATGAAAAATGGCTCTGTATTAGGATGTGTCTTGGAATGGATTTAAGAGGTGTGTACATTTATACGCTCTGCCGTATTTATGGTGCATCGGGAACCACGTTGAGCAACAGGCTCAGAGCCATGGGCAAGACAGATGAACAGATGAGGTCCCTCCCCTTCTGGAGCTTGTATTCCAGTGGCTGGTTTCACAAGCCCACCAACGGGGACGTTTTTAACATTGAAAAACGCCTTCCCTGCCCTGACTGGTTTGGCTCAGAGGATAGAGCGTCAGCCTGCAGACTGAGGGGGTCCCAGGTTCGATTCCGGTCAAGGGCATGTACCTTGGTTGCAGGCACATATCCAGTGGGGAGTGTGCAGGAAGCGGCTGATTAATGTTTCTCTCTTGCTCATTCTCTCCCTCTCTCTCTCTCTCTCTCTCTCTCTCTCTCATAGATGTTTCTAACTTTCTCCCTCTTCCTTCCTCTCTGTAAAAAAAAAAAATCAATAAAAATATATTTTTTAAAAATGCCTTCCCCTACTTCTCTTCTTAGTAGGAGAGAGCACCCACCAGGATCCTGGCCAAAGTGAAAGAGAGAATAATCATAAAATGTTCACATTTTATTTATTTATTTTTTAATATATTTTATTGATACTTTTACAGAGAGAAAGGGAGAGAGATAGAGAGCTAGAAACATCGATGAGAGAGAAACATCGACCAGCTGCCTCCTGCACACCCCACACTGGGGATGTGCCCGTAACCAATGCACATGCCCTCGACCGGAATCGAACCCGGGACCTTTCAGTCCGCAGACCGACGCTCTACCGCTGAGCCAAACCGGTTTCGGCTAAAATGTTCACATTTTAATTATCACTATAGCGCTGCGAGGCAGGGCAACATGGTGGAAAGGGCCAGTCGTGGGTTCAGATGCCAACGCTGCCGCCTCCTGCAGCTAATTCTCTCCGAGCCACAGCGTCCTCAAATTAAGCCTCGAGATAAAATACAGAGCATACGGCATATAAATCTTGGGCACATGGCATAACAGCTATTCTTTTTTATTATTTAAATTCTTCATTTAAAGTATTACATGAGTCTCCTTTTTTCCCCCATTGACCTCCTCTGGCTGCCCCCACCCCCACCCCCAGCACAAGCTCTCACCCCCCTACTGTCTGTGTCTATTGATTGTGCTCATATGCATGCATACAAGCCCTTTGGTTGACCTCTTACCCCCTCACCCCTCACCTTCCCTCATAGGTTGGACAGTCTGTTTAATGCTCCTATGTCTCTGGTTCTATTTTTGTTCATCAGCTTATGCTGTTCATTATATTCCGCAAATGAGTGAGATCATGTGATATTTATCTTTCTCCGGCTGGCTTTTTTCACTTAGCGTAATGCTTTCCACATCCATCCATGCTGTTGCAAATGGTAGGAATTCCTTCTTTTTTACAGTGTAGTATTCTGTTGTGTAGCCATAATACCGTTTTCTAATCCACTCGTCTGCTGATGGGCACTTAGGCTGTTTCCAAATCTCAGCTACTGTGAATTGTGCTGCTATGAACATAGGGGTGCATACATCCTTTCTGATTGGTGTTTCTGTTTTCTTGGGATATATTCCTAGAGGTGCGATCACTGGGTCAAATGGAAGTTCCAATTTTAATTTTCATTGTCATTAGGTCAGGTTTGGAGACGAGACACTTGACGCAGAGAGGTAAACTGGTTTGCCCAGAGTCACACAGCTGGTGATTGGCAGAGCAGGAACCTGACCCCAAGCCCCACCCCTTTCCAAGGTGGCACCCCTGTGTAGCTGGAGCCCAGGAGCAACTGTCCATCGGTGGAGTGGCGTAGGCTTACGGAGGGGTGCAGGCATCCTTACTTGGGGGGGACAGCCCGGGAGAGCCAGGGAAGACGTGGTGTGTCGCTCGGCAAGAACACAGTCGAGGGTGGGTGAACAGCCCCGGCAGGTTGGCGGGGACAAAACCCACCTGGGGGAACCAGAGGCCGCCGCTGGCTGCTGCCGGCTCACGTGCGGCCGAACACTGACCCCTGCCGGCCGCTGGAGTGGCTGCGGCACCCCGCCCCGCTCCCGGAGCCTGCGGGCTGCCCAAGGCTGGACACACCCCCCACCCCACCTCCCCAGGTGGAGCTCACTGCACAGGCAGGAGCCCTGGGGACCGCGCCCCCTCTCCCGGAACGAGGCAGAGGGCTGGAGAAGTGGCCGCATCTCAAGACCTCTGTGCCCACCTGGGCCATCTCCCCTCTCAGCTTTTGCCTGCAGTGTTCCCACACCCTGGCTGTCTCCTGGGTCTCCCCTTGTCATGCAACATATCACCCTGTTTGGGGGCCTAAGCCTGCCAGCTTCACCCTGCTTAGGATACCACCCCCTGGGATCTGAACTTGACCTTGCGAGGAGCATCTTAACCAATTCTGGACCAAATGCCACTTGACCTCCGGCCGAGGGGACACTGTGGCAGATGCCCCCAAATACAGCTGCATCTGGTTCCTCCTCCTGGCGTCCCCCGCCCTGGATCCAGAGGGGTTAATCCTGCCAGTCACCACCACTCTTTAGGCCGATAAGGGCCAGGTTTGGGGTTTGGGCTTCTCCCCACTTCATCTCATCCGCTTCCTCCCTACTATCCACCTTCCTTGGCCAGAACTGCTAAAATAAAAAATAAAAAAAAATAAAATGGCCCCTAGCTGGTTTGGCTCAGTGGATAGAACATTGGCGGACTGAAGGATCCCAGGTTCGATTCCAGTCAAGGGCACATGCCCACGTTTCCAGCTCCATCCCCAGTGGAGGGCGTGCAGGAGGCAGCCAATCAATGATTCTGATCATTGATGTTTCTCTCTCTCTTCTTTCCTCGCTGAAATTAAATATATATATATATATATATATATATATATATATATATTTGAAAATAAATAAAATGAGTTAAAAGTTAGTATTTCAGTTTTTAGTTCCAACGTGGCCCTGCACCTTCTTTGCTCTCTGCGAAATGAACGGAGTTAAATACTCTGAGAACCTAAGTGAACAGCATATCTTAATATATCCATGCCTTTCTTAATCTAAGAGGATCCTTTGGGGGAGCAATCTGCAGGAGACCTTTTTTGCAATTCAGCCAGACATCAGACCCAGCCAGGGAGCAAGCTGGAGACGTGACATATGTCTCATGCAATAATTATAAGTTGGTGAAACAACAGAGGACAAGCCCAGTAGCATCTGGAGGGAGGGCTGGGCGGGGTGGCGTGGAGGGGGATTCTCTAGCCTTCTGTGCAGGGCTTTGTGTTTTACTCTGTGACTTGGATAAAAACAAAGGAGACAGGTCTGTTAGCAGTTCAGCTGTATTGACTTAGGAGGCAGGATTGCCATTAGAAAGGAAGGAGAGGTTCACGTTGTAGGGATTGGCGTCAAGTCCTTTTTCCTCAGTCTCCTCAAATCAAGAGTCCTCATCTGGAAGGGAAGAGCTCTGACTCGCTGAGATCTCCCTGGAAAAGGAGGGAGGGTAGGGGGCGAGTTGGCCGAGTTGGCCTTGCACTGGGGGGTGAGGGAGCCTGCAGCCCAGCTGTCTGCAAGTGAAGGTAGCTGGGCTTGACTGAACAGGCCAGCCTCACATTTACAGAGGGGAAAGAACTTTCCGGTGCATCTTTCGTCATCGGGACTCCACTCTGCCTCATTTCCATCCTCATTTCCAATAAGGAACTTGGAACTTGAAGCTCAAAGACATAAAGAGTATAGCTTTTCCCAGCTGGCGTGGCTCAGTGGTTGAGCATTGACCTGTGAACCAAGAGGTCATGGTTCGATTCCCAGTCAGGGCACATGCCTGGGTTGTGGGCTCCCTCCCCAGTGTGGGGCACTCGGGAGGCAACCGACCAACGATTCTCATCATTAGTGTTTCTATCTCTCTTCCTCTCCCCTCAGACTTTCTCTTTTTCATTTTCAATTAGATCTCCACTCAAACGTCCCCTCCGAGTAGTCTTCCTTGACCTTACTAGTCTTGTCTCCATCCCCGGCGATACACCTCCCTCTGTGGCACCATCACTGAACGTGTCTTGTTTATTTGTGGCCACATGTTGGCTGTCTGTCTCCCCTCAAGAATGCCAGGCATTTCTCGTTCCCCCCGGTGCCTAGACTAAGACCTAGCATGACAACAGGTGCTCCTTTAAAATGTTTGACTGAACGAATGAACTAGAACAGTGGTTCTCAAATCTGGCCCACAGACTCCTTGAGGGCTCTAGGCTTTTCCAGGGGGTCTATGAAATCAAGCACTAAACCATAATGTGTCTTTTTTGCTGCATTGACATTGGCACATTTACAATGATGGGGCAAGAGCAGTGGTGGATAAAGCTTCCGCGGCACCAAATGGAACTAGTAGTCTTTGCATTCTTCACCACCAGGCACTGATAGTTACCCTTAAGAATGTCCTAGAATGTCCTAGATGCCTGGCCGGCATGATTCAGTGGGTGAGCGTTGACCTATGAACCTTCACAGTTCGATTCCCAGTCGGGGCTCATGCCAGGGTGTGGGCTCAATCCCCAGTGGGGGGCATGCAGGAGTCAGCTGATCAATGACTTTCTCTCATCATTCATTGATGCTTCTATCTATCTCTCCTTCTCCCTTTCTCTTTGAAATTAATAAAAAAAATATATTTTTAAATGCTGCTATGATGGATGAGTAAGACACTGCCCTAGTTTTCTGGAAGGTCATAGCCCAGTTGAAGGTCAATTGGTAAACGTTGCAGGGAGCCAGATTTCTGCTAGATACAGCCACTCGCTGTCCCCTCCTAATTTCCCCAAAACCCTTAGTTTTGGAACCAACACAGCAGCTACTGCACTTGAAATCAAGGCAGGGAGAACAAGCAGTCCACCCTGGCAGTTTTCTGCACCTGGAAGCATGTGGCTTTCTGAGCACGGAGCACCCTCTAGTGTCTGTCTACAGTACAGCAGGTCCAAAGAGTAACCACAAAGACGCCTGTTGACTGCTAAGAGCTTTTCCCATAAGCGCTGCTTATGCTAAGCTACTTCCAGGTCTCTGCTGCAAGAAACAAAACTGCCAGTTTACAAAGGAATAAATAACACAGTTGCCAACATTTCTGAGCACTTACCATGTCCCAGGCCCTATATTAATTGCCTTACCTTGCTTACTCAAGAGGCAAACACTATTACTATTATTATTATTGTTATTATTTCCAGTATACAGGGGAAGAAACTCAGGCAGGTGAGACAGCCAACTAGAGGCAGAACCAGGATTCAATCCAAGTGGCCAGACTCCATAACTATGCAATTATTATTATTATTATTAGCTTATTGTCAAGGAGAAGCACTAGCCACAGGCAACACCAAGACAATTTCTCCTGTTTGCTTGTGGTAATTGTAATTTATGTAACTCTGGAATGTTTATGTTGAAATATCAAGGATGGGATGAGCATGAGCCTCTCTTTGGTTTATAACGACGGTGATATCAAGAAAGAATCTAAATTTGGAATTTTCAAACTGAGGTTGTAACTCATTGATGAGCTGTATAAAACTTGATATACAATAGATTTAAAAAACAAAACACTAGGCTGTACTGTCATGACCCAGTATTCTCCCCCTGACATATGAGTGTGGATACATATGGGACTGATAACAAGCATTGGAACACTTCCGATCCAGCTGTGTCCCTGTGCACCCAGAGCTAACGGTCAAGCCATTTCTGTCCAGGTGAAGCTTCCTTTTCTGTTCTGAGACCCCAGTAATATGACGTCACAACCTTTTTCTCCTCTTCTTAGTTATTAGTTTTCTTTGAGTGACCCACAAAAGCTAACAATGTCATCTTGGGTCTAAATTAATTTCTCCCTGCCATAGTCCCCCCTCTTCTGTTTTGCAAATGAAGAACTGAGCTCTTTTATTCTTTTATGTGGTTGAAAATAGCAAGTTTATTTTTAAAATCTAATTTGGTATCCAGTAACTGTTTTTTCTCTAAACTTTAGGAGTTGGAGTTAGCCTCCTCTGTGATGGTACCTTGAAAGATAGACATCAACTAGTCCTGGTTTGTATTTATATTCTCGAGAAGATAAGAAATTTGTCCCAGTTCATATAGTTAATGAGAGGAAGACCTGGGGTTAGCACACAGGACAGTCTGGCTCCAGGACAGCAAGCTTTCAACCACTATGTTATGCAAAAGAATCAGAGCGGAGAGAACACAGACCGTGTTTGGGATGCTGATGAACTGGGTAGAGCAAGAGTGGGTATTGAGTTGTATTGTAAGAGCTGCTGCATTATAGAGATTCTTGTCATCCAGCAGGTTGGAGGCCCCGTGACAATGGGTTGGGTGATGCCTGGTGTTTGTGCCCTGATCTGCGACACTGAGGGTGTGTGTGTTGCAGTATGAAACACTGGGAGAGCTTTCAGAGCAACTCTGAGATGTTTATTATTCACATAGCAGATGAAGAAACCGAGGCCCAGGTTGGTCCACAGAGAGGAAATAGCGGAGATGAAAACCAGGTAATAAAAAAGAATAACAGTATTTGAAGGCTTACTACATGACAGGAACTACGTAACGATATTTCCATATATTACCTTAGGCAACTGTCTCAAGGAATTATCTGAATTTTAAAGCCGAGAAAACGGGTTCAGAGCAGTTGATTAAGATGCCTGAGGTTACACAGTGAGTGCAGAGCCACAAGTCAAACTTTGGTCTACCTGACTCCAAAGACCTTGCTTTTCCCCACTCTAAGATAAAACCAGAGAATGTCTGACCTTCTCCTGAGTCACAGAAACAAAGTAAATTATAAATAAATAGATAGATAGATAGATAGATAGATAGATAGTGCAGCTGGCATGGCTCAGGGGTTGAGTGTTGACTTATGAACCAGGAGGTCATGGTTTGATTCCCTGTCAGGGCACATGCTGGGGTTGCTGGCTTGATCCCCAATGTGGGGTGTGCTAGAGGCCGTCGATCAATGATTCTCTCTCATTATTGATGTTTCTATCTCTCTCGCCTCCATTCCTCTCTGAAATCAAGAAAAAATATTTTTTTAGAAAAGGGAAAAAAACCTCATAGCCATAAAAGAACCAAAGTGGTATGGTGGTTAGTACTCAATGATATCGGCTATTATTTTTTCCAGTTTTCTATTGCTGCGTAACAGCTCTCCCACAAGCGTGGCATGGCCATAGAGGCCTCCTTGCTAAAATGAACATGATACATACAGGACAGATCAAAACGTGACCTGGTAGCATATGCCACCTGAAGGAGGGGGTAGCCTCCCCTGCCCTCAGTCCCTGGCCAAATACCACAGTTCTGGAGGAGGTCATCTCTCTCCCAGGCCCCTTGGCTACTTGGGATCAACTGAGTGAACAGCTAAGGGGATTCACATGTTTTAAGGATGGCAGTGCAACATCATACCTGATGAGCCTTGCTTTCTATCTGTTGCCTCTCAACCCTTAAGAGACATCTCTGATAAAGGACAGTTCTCAAGGGTCCACACCATTAGCCAAATGTCAAGTCATCTATACAAGAGAGCAGTGTTTCCCAAACTTCTGACATATGTGTACCCTTTCTATAATTTTCATAACGCTGAGTACCCCTCATAAAAAAAAAAAGAATGGATGTATTTTAATAACAATCAAAATATATTTCTTTTTTCTTTTTTTGGCACATACACAAAATAATAAACAAAAAATTATAATAAAATATAAATAAAAGTTATATTATAAATAACATTTATTTGCACACCGGACCATCTCACGCCTCACAAGACTGTCTTGACTTGACTCATGAGAATGAAGAATTAGGCACAGCTAAGAACGGTGCAGTGCATGTCCCCACCAAACCCCGGTGCAACGCGTACCCCACCAAACTCTTCCCGTACCCCTGGGGGTACGCATACCACACTTTGGGAAACACTGCCATAGAGGATGCCTTGGCCAACAATTGGCATCATCCACACATTTTTTTTCAGACCTTCAGGCCATTGCCAGTGACCTAGCTGTCTGGTCCAGCAGTGAGGACAATCACAACGGCTCTTTATTCAAAGTCACCCCCTTTGGGGTAAAGAACCATTGGAATGTTCTTGTTTCACAGATGCCCAAAAATATAAATCAAGGTCAGACATATCTTTGCACATACTAAAGCCTCACTATGAGGCCTCACCAACACACTATCCTCTTCAGAGTTCCAGACATTATTGAGAATGACCAGGGAGGGCATTCATTTCTAAAAATATACAACACAGGGCCTTTGAACAAGGCATTCAGTAGAATTTCCACCTCCATTACCGGCTTCAGGCTATAGGCCTCATAAAACATCATAAAGTTCAAATTTAATTAAATGAAATGACACATTTTAGCTAGTCAAACATCAGGGGTAAATTGTAATAGAGTCCATGTTTATTAATGGGCTTGATCATCTTTTCACATGATTATTGGCTCATAATGTAGGCAATAAAAGAATTCTCAATAAATTTAAAAGGATTGATGTTATACAAAGTACGTTTTCTGACCAAAGCAGAATTAAAGCCAAAATCTATAACAGATTTGACAACTCATTAAAACTTGTGAAAATTAAACAGCATACTGAGCTTGTATCTTTTTAAAAGTATGTTTGTGTTGTCCTAACCGGTTTGGCTCAGTGGATAGAGCGTTGACCTGCAGACTCAGGGGTCCCAGGTTTGATTCCAGTCAAGGGCATGTACCTTGGTTGTAGGCACATCTCCAATAGGGGTGTGCAGGAGGCAGGTGATTGATGTTTCTCTCTCATGGGTGTTTCTAACTCTCTATTTCTCTCCCTTCCTCTCTGTAAAAAAAATCAATAAATTATATTTTTAAAATAGTAATGAAACAAAGACTAAAAAACAAAGATCAATAAAGCCTTACAAGGCAAAAAGGGCTTTGCAAATGTGATCAAGAACACTGAGATGGGAAGATTATCTTGAATTATTCAGGAAGGACCGACCAATCTGTCACATGGGTCTTTAAAATTGGGGAAACTTTACTAGTTGAACAGAGAGATGAAACCAAAGAAGAAAAGGAAATTTGGCCCTGCTGGCACGCTCAGTAGTTAGAGTATCAGCCCGCACACAGAAAGGTCTCAGGTTCGATTCCCAGTCAAGGGCGCATGGATAGGCTACCCACCCCTGGTCTGGGTAAGTGAGGGAGGCAACCAATCCATGTGTCTTTCTCACATCGATACTTCTCTCTCCCCTCCCCCCCTTCCACTCTCTCTGAAAAGCAATGGGGAAAATATCTTCGCGAGGGGGAAAAAAAGGAAATTTGAAGCATACGAGGTACTGGCTTTGAAGATGAGGAAATGAGGCAGGATAAGGAGAAGTCAGTGGAACGGGGAAACTGAGACAGGTGGCTGGTTCAAATTGGTTATTGACAAGGGAGACTTCTGTTGGGCTAGAAATATGGCTGGAAATACCTTGATCTAGATGGTGTTACACATGCGTGCGCACGTGTGCAAAAATACATGAAGCCATACACTGAATATGAACACCCTTTGCTGTGTTTATATTATACATCAAAGGGTGTTCATATTAAGTATATGACTTAATAGATTCAACCATGGAATGCAACTTAACTTTACCATACTTCTACATTCAGATTCCCGCGGCTGTAGAATAAAACCACAATAAAGCATTTGGATGCTTTCCCCCCCGCCTGGCAGCACAGGCTCCCCATAACCTGCAAACCAAATCAGGATGCGAAGACGTGGACACCCAGCCTGCTCCTCCATTACACAGAGGAGATAAACTGAGCCCGGAAGAGGTGGGGCTGGAGTTCCACAAGGAGTGAGAGGAGGGAGGCAGGACCAGCCTAGAACTCGGATCTCAGACACACCCCATCCTCCTCCTGGGAACCTGTTTGCAAGAAAGGGCTGGGTGCGGTGGGCACGGTGGGTCCCAGACAGTCCACGCTGGCGGAGGAGGAAGAGGTCAGGTCTCAGGCCGGGAGACCAGCCAGCCTGGAGGCAGGGAGGCTGGGACCCCAACAGCCTGTGGCAGCGCCGCTGGCTTTGAGTAAGTGGGAGCCTCTCTTTGGGCCCCAGAGAGAAACAAAGAGAAGAGCCGGGGGTTTCAGGATGACATCGAGGAACCCCAAGGGGGCCTAAGGGACTGGGATGGGAAGTGACACTTGCAAGCTCTTCCTCTGACCTTGGCCGAGGCCGGTCCCTCTGGACCCACTCCTCTGTCACTCAGCGGGGGACGATCCCATTCAGGCCCAGGGAGCAGAAGAAAGGAGCAGGTTGGAGGGCGGTCCCCCGCCTGGTGCTGTCCCCCCATCCCCGCCCCCAGGACGGAGCCCCAGACCGGCGGGCGGCGGCGGGAGGACGTGCAGGAAGCCTCCCCTTGCAGCATCCAACAGGAGACCGGCTACCACCGGGGAGGAACCTCATGGGGTGGGGGTGGATGGGATGGAGGAGGGTCCCCGGCTCCCCCCCACCCCCAGGCTCTGCGTCCTCCTTGGGGATCGGTGGCCCCCAGCGGAGGTCTGTGCGCCCCCTCCCCTTCTCAGACCCACCCGCTCGCCCCTCTCACATTTCCAACTCCCAAGGACAACTTGTGTGGCTTCTTCCTCCATACTCTGCTTTCCTTTTGTCTGTCTCTGCATTTGACGGCTTCTGAGATTGGCCTCTCTCTCTCTCTCTCTCTCTCTCTCTCTCTCTCTCTCTCTCTCACACACACACACACACACACACACACACACACACACACACACACACACACACACACACACACACCCTCTCTGCCGGCCATCTCGTCGCCTCCTTTGAGGCTCCAGCGCCCGCGGTTCCCGGAATCTTTACGCAGCGCCGCCGGCGCCGGGGAGGGGCAGGTGAGGCCCGCGGAGCCCCGCCCGGGGCGCCAATCCGCCGCCGGGCCCTGCCCTCCCCTCCCCTCCCCTCCCTTCCCCTCCCTCCCCTCCCCTCTCCTCCTGTTCCCCTCCCCTCCCCTCCCTCCCTCCTGCTCTCCGGCGCCTGGGGACCGAGGACGCAGGTCCCTTTGCGCCCAGACCCAGACGCCGCGCCGGAGGCCTCAGGGGCCGGAGCCGCCCGTCCCCGCTCCCTCCCGGCGGCGGCGGCGGCCACTTGGGTCCCTGGACGGCGCGGCGCCCGCAGGCCCAGTGCCTGGCCTGGGAGGACCTGAGCGCGGACCGGCGGCGGGAAGGTAGGTGAGCGCCCTCCCCGGCCTCCCCGGGGGCCGGGCCTGGGAGGACCTGAGCTCGGACCCGCGGCTGGGAAGGTAGGTGAGCGCCCCTCCCGGCCCTCCCCGGCCTCCCCGGCCCTCCCCGTCCTCCCCGGGGGCCGGGCCCTGGGACCGGAGCGCGGCGGGCAGACCCTCCGGGACCCGCAGCCCCGCCGGCCGCGCTCGGAGGACCGGCGGCCGCGGCGGCGGGAGCTACGGGACCGCCGTTAACCTTGAGCTCCGGCCAGCCGACCCCCCTCCCCGCGGGGCCCGGGGCGCCCGGGCAAAGCCACGGCCTCCCGTTCTCTCCCACCCATTCTCCTTCCCCAAGCCAGGGTGGGTGAGCAAGGGGCTCAGGGTCGCCTCCCAGCCCTGCCCCGCGACGTGGGCTCTGCAGAGCCGGTGCTGGATGTGCAGCCTCAGCCCCGATTCCAATGGAGGCAGCGGAGAGGCAGCGATCTGTACCCTGACCGGCCTGGCGGGTAGGGGTCGCGTGGGAAGGGCTGCTACTCTCTCTCTGTGGAAACTAGGAACTGGTCTGGGACTCTGGGTCCCTGCAGGAGCCCCAGACCCCCGCACTGGGAGCCCCAGATCCCCCCTTTCTCCCCAGCAGCCCCTCCTGAGAGGGTGGGGGAAGTGCCGGCCACCGCCTTTCACTGAGGGAGGAGACCTGGCCTCCTGGCCTTCTGGGCGGTTCGGGGCCGGTGGCCTCCTGTCTGGAAGAGCCGCCGGCTCTGAATCTGCAGGGAGGCCAGGCACCGCCATCTTGCTTGAGACTCAGACTCACAAAAATAGAGCGAGTGCGCTTTTTGGGAAGGGGGCCCGTTGTCTGCCGGAGGAGGCAGGAGGCAGGGAAAAGTCCCCCATCTGCACGCACGGGGCCAAGACAGAGTGGGTGGATTGTGAAAAGGCCACGTGCGTGGAGAAGCGGCACACTGAGCCCGCAGGGTGGGCATTGTGGTCACTCAGGAAGGAGGGACCCACAGGAGTCAGCGAGGAACCCCGTCTCAGGGCAGCGGTGCCCCTCAGAATGTTAAGCATCGAGTAAAGATTGAGGATTTGTGAAGGATTCATGGACTTATGTGCTCCCGATTGTGCCCAATAGTAAAGGTAGCAGGTGGGAAATTCATATCTTCATATATGAATCCCAAAGCCCAACAGTGCACATTATAGTTCCCATACTCCACATGTCAGAGGTGGAAACACATAGAATTGTACTTTCGGGAATCACGAGAAGCACGAAGATAGAAGAGTGCGTTTGTCAGTGCTGCCCTGATTCTTGCAGGCAGAGAGCCAGGGCTTTTCCTGATAGAACCTTCCTTCCAAATCCCCCTTCCTAGAGTCAGAGAGGCCTCCTCTCTCTCCTCGCCAGGAGCGGGGAAGTCTTCCCCTCCCAACCACATTGCCCTGGCTTCCCAGGAGGCAAGTAGCCCCTTGGAGGCAAGTTGCCCCTTCAGGGCTTAGATCCACCACCCCAACACACACACACACACACACACACACACACACACACGCACGCACGCACATACACACGCGCACACACATGCACATACTCGTGCACACACACGCACACACAGGCACACTGCCCCAGAACAAATGCCAGAAAAGGCTTTCCTAGCCCCAGGCAAGGCCCTGTGGGCGACCTCAGAGTCTCTTAAGACGACTCCCTCACTCTCACACTGCCAACTGGACACCCAGTTCCCCACCCTACCCCCAGCAGATGGCTTGTCTCCCCTCAGAAAGCACCGATCCTGTGACTGGCGCATCTGTTAGGCGGGGAACCTAGTCTCCAGCCCACCCTGCCTACGACTTCCCTTCCCGCCCGATCCAAACAAGCACCAGGCTGCAAGGGCTGCTGGGAGAGAGAGTGGATTATTTTGGTCCATTGGAGTTTCCTCTCGTTTCCTCCTTCCTTGCACCCTTTTCTGTTGTCGCTCTCTTGCTCTTGGGTTTTGACTTCTGTTTCTCTCAAGCACGGAAAGACAGAAAACCCCAACTTCTCTGGGCTTGGAGGGAAGGGCTAGAGAAAGAAGGAATAGCTGACCCACCCAGGAAGCACCCAGAACTGTGATTGGGAACACGGAGCCATCATGGTAGACCCTTCCCTCCAAGCTGAGAGGCCATGGAGTTCCACAACCAGCCCCCAACCCCCACGCTCAATGGTAGCATCCTCTCCGAGAGGAACTAAGAATGTGGCGCTTCTGCAGTTTTCAAACATAGGAAGAGGAAAAAATTCCTGAGGCTATTCAGGTGGCCGGATGAGGATGAGGAGGGGGTCTGCAGTCCGCCCAGGAGGCCTGGGCTCACAGAGAAATGAAATCCTCGGGGCTGAGGGCCCTGCTTACTGAGCCCCTGGTGCTTACTGAGCCCCTGGTGCGGGCAGGCTTGGCCCCGACCTGGGCTCCACAGGGGGGGGGGGGGGCTGTTCCCCAGGAGGAGGTGAGAGCAGGGGACTGGAAGTCCAGGTCCTTCTCCTGCCTGGATGCCTCATGAGCCCCAGAACCTATTCTGACCCCAAAGCAGGAATAGCTGAAAGATAAAGCAATCCTGAAAACAGCCAGATGTGTAATCTGCTTAGAGCCCAGAGCCGTGTGGACGCACTGGGATCAGACTGTCTCCTTGCCCCCCCCGCTCACCTGTTCGGACGGGGTCGGCTGGACGTTCAGATCTTGGCCTCTAGGGCAGTGTCTGTGGAGCTAGTTTATAGGGTTTGGGGCTCCTTCCCTCCCTCCCCGTGGCTCCCCTGGCTTCCTTCCCTCCCCCTCCAGAGCCTCTCAGAAGGTGACCAGGGCTCTGTAGAGCCCCGGATCCCACAGTTTCCGGGGGTTTAGACCCCTGAGACAGCAGGCTGAGAACTTGTTTGGACTGATCAGAGGAGCTCATGTCTGGAAAATTCTGAGACCAAATCTGACCGCTCCTGTGGCTCTCCACTTTCTGCTCCTTTGCTGGTGCCGTGCTGACCAGGTGTTGCTGTCCGCCCCCCAACTGTCTGCAAAGCAAAGGGCAAAAGACACCCCGACCTGAAAGGTGGTCACAAATCTCAAGCCTTTTCGTAGGGAAGATGCCTGAATGTGCAGCCTCTCCACCCTCCCCCAGCCCTCTCCTCAGCCCCTCCCGGCACCCACAGACAGCCTTTCCCACAAGGCGGGCATTAGGGCCAAAGCGCCCCCATCCCCACCCCGTCGCCCCTCTTGGGGTGGCCTTGCTGCCCCCTTCGGAGCCTCCCTTCTGAAGTCTCCCTGGGCCAGTGTTCCGGCTGAATCGGAGAAAGGGCTCAGTTCAGCATAAACTGGGTATAAAATAACAATGATGAGAAAAATAACCGGGAACTCCAGAGCCCCCTCCATCCCAGAAGTTTCTCCTTAAGCTGGGATGGAGGCCGGTGCCCTGGCCCAGCCGCCAAGGACCCGTCCCGACGCCCCAGACCCTGTGGGGGGAGAGAAGCCGGCACCCCGAGGCCTCAGCCTCCAGCACGCTGAAAGAGAGAGAATCCAAATGTCTAGCGAGGAAGCTTCTTACCTCCTCCTCCTCCTCCTCCTCCTCCTCCTCCTCCTCCTCCTCCGTCATCCCTCCTCACCCCCACGGTCTCCTGGGCCGGGTGGGCCCCGGGGGGAGGGAACAGGCTACTCCTGGGAGCCGGGACTCCGCTGGGCCGCTCTGGGGCTCCGGCTCCGGGAGACCATGTGCGCGCTGCTGCCGCGGGTCCAGGGTGCCTGGGGGTTGGGGTGATTGGAGAAGCCGTGGGGAGGGGGTCTGATCAATGCAAACAGAAGTTCTCAGCCTGCTGTCTCAGGGGTCTAAACCCTCTAAAACTGTGGGATCCGGGCTCTACAGAAAGCCCTGGTCACCTTCTGAGAGGCTCTGGAGGGGGAGGGAAGGAAGCCAGGGGAGCCACGGGGAGAGGAGGGAAGGTGAGGCCGCTGCGTCCTTCAGTCCCCAACTCCGCCGCCTTTAGCAATGCGCCCCGGGACCCAGGTCCTGTCTAGGGTCCCCCTTCCCCGCGGCCGCACCCCAAAGTGGAAGTGCTTTGCGGGGATCGGCCCCTTCGCCGCCCGCCCCGCCCGGCCGGCCGCGGAGAGAAGCTCCGGGGAAGCCGCTGGCCGCGCCGCGGCCGGGACGGAAGGTCCGATCGCGGGCTGGCGGCGGCTCAGCCGGAGCCTCAGGGTTGGGGGCGCCTGGGGCTCCACGTCTCCAGCCCCTGTGCCTCCCGCTCGGCCGCAGGAGAAAGGGGGGTTCGGAGCTGCAGCGTCCGGAGGACAGTCACGCGGCGCAGGGAGTCGCGGTGAACACAGGTGTCTGTCCCTCCGACGCCGTCCTCGCGGGCGCTGCGTCTGCGGAGGGGCCGGGCCGGGCGGGCGGGCGGGGGCTCTGTCCGGCTCCAGCTCCGGAGAGGCTGGGCCAGCGCCTTGCCCCAAGCGGGTATTGGATCCTCGATCCTCGCAGGCTGGGGGGGTGGGGTTGGGGGGCGGTCGGCCCTCAAGGAGAGCGGGTCCTGGTCGCTGGGCCCGGCCCTCCCTCCAGCGCCTCTGGCTCCGGGTTTCCCGGCTCCGGGTCTCCCTCCCGGGGCACCGCCGGTCCCGCCACCGCCGCCGGCGTCTCCGGCCGCCGGTTCACCGGAGGCCCGGGGGGAAGGGGGGGCCGCGGCGCTGAGAGGGGGAGGTTGGGGCGAGGGGCGCTGGGGAGGCCCGGACCTCCCGGGGAGGCCGCGGGCCGGACCGAGGCCGCCGGGCCCGGCGGCACCTCCGCGCCCTTCTCAGCGCGGGTCCGGCCGCCCACCTGCCGCCCGGACCCCCGGCCCGGCCCCGCCGCTGCACTCCGCCCCGCCGCCCCCTGCCCTCCGGCCGCCCCGGGGACCCCTTCCTCCGGGCCTGCTTCTGTCTGCCCGTCCCCATGCCCTGCGCCCTTCTCCGCGCCCGCCCCGGCCAAGGGGACTGGCAGGTCCCGGGAGAGGTCCCGGCCGGCGGCCCGGCTCCCGGCCTCACACCGGCCCCGCGGGCTGGGCTGGAGCTGAGAGAGCTGGAGACGCGGGGGATACACGCCCACCCACCCCCACGCCCAAGAGCGAGGGCCTTTGCAGGAAAAACAGACCCTGAAACGTCTGGTTCTCTTGGGGTGGGGGGTGGACCCGCTCAGGACAGGGCGGCAGGAGCGACCCCGGCCCCGGGGAGAACAGCTCCGGTTTACTCTTGTTGGGGACGAAGAGGCTTTGCAGGCGCCTCCTCTGGGCGGACACGGGGGACAAGGTGGGGCCTTCTGAGCCGCCTTGTCCCTCCCTTCCGGGGGTCCCCAGCACAGGGGGCCCGGGAAGGCCCGGGGAGAGTATCCACCCAGCTTTGTGATTGTCCTCTCTTATCTTCCGGGAGACCCAAGTCTGTCTTATTGCCTCTCTCCGCAGCCCGTGTGTGGTGTCTGTATGCGAGTGGTCAGTGAAAGGTTCTTAACGTTTGGGGAGGGGGGGTGTCACGCACCAATCCTTTAAATCTGATGAAAGTTATCGATTCCTACCTCCCCAGAAAAAAAGAAGATGCACTTCTGTAGTAGTCACCAGATCCCACAGCTTCAGAGGGTTTCCGGCCCTGGGCCCCAGGTTAAGATCTCCTGTTTGGAGGGACCAGAGAAGCTGGTATCTGGGAAATGCAGAGACCGGATATGGTCTCCCCCCACCCCTCTGTGGCTGATAACGTGGTGTCTGCCAGGTCTGCCTTCACCTTTCAAAGCATCCTCCCCCCACCACTGCCCGTGGGGGCTGGGTTCCCGTGGGGGTGCGTCTGTCTTCCCTCCCTTCCCAGGACAAGGGGCTCCAGCGAGTGGGAGAAGCTCTGCTGGGGAACGCTGGTTTGGGGGTGGGACCTTCTGCTGGGGGGAAGCTGGGCTTGGGAGGAAAAACAAACCACACTGAAACCCCTGGGCCGGGGAGGCTATGAAGAGACAGCCCCCTCGATGATTTTGTCTGTGAGTCGGATAAGGGGACCAGACAACAGAACGTTCTCATCTACCCGCTTCCTTTCCGCAGAGACTGGCTTAGCCAAGGTGAGAGGCGGGGGACACCCAACTCTGGGCTGAAGGGGAAAAGATTTCTTCCCAAACAGTCGTGTCACTTGTTTGTAGGAGAAAAAAACACACAAAAAACCAACAGGTGTCCCCTGACAAACCAGGGTGAAGGGGTGGAGGTGGAGTGGGAGTGGGAGTGGGAGTGGGAGTGGGAGTGGGAGTGGGTGGGAGGTTTAGGAACCTCCTCCTCGCACCCTGCCCGCTGTGGCTGTGTTTGGCTTCCGCAGATGTAGCTCCCCCCCCCCCCCCAGCCAGTGCCAGGAAAAGCTCCCGACCTTCTGCCCCGTCTGGTGAACTGACCGAGCTCCATCTTTCAGAAGAAAGGTCAGGCTCCTTGGGGTCTGTGATATGAATAAACGTCCTTCTTTGAGGACGATACTCAGACAAACGAAGGGAACTGGAAATTACCTGGTTTACTGTATCCTCCCCCTGCACACAGACATGCACGTCCCAGACCCAGTCCCGCCTGGCTGGTCCGGAGTCAGGCAAATGTGACCCGTTTCCGCCTGCCCCTCTCTGAGCCGGCGGCACCACCACCGCCTACCAGTCTAGAAGTTCTGGGCTGAAACAAGAACCAATGATTGGTTGGCTAATAATATTCAGAGTCCTGCCTTGTGGGGGGAGGGGGAGAAAGAAAAAGAAAAGAAAACTTGCTTGGGACAACTTAAACTGAATAATTCTGGCTGTGAACACCTTGCCTAATGCTTTTAATCAGAGCAGAAGAACTATATGTCTGTTTGTTCCCTGCTCTCCTAATTAAAAAAGTTAATTGCTGTTCTCAGGAACTTCCCACTGAGGGTCCGAAGCCTCTAGACAGTTCCTTGCTCCGCCCACCGTGGAGTTGGCCCCTTTCTGACAGACAGCGGGAGGGGGTGCCCTCACCCCTCTGGCTCCTCTCTGGCACCAGGGCTTTGGCCCCGAGAAGGCACTGCTGCCAGGGCCGGAAGTTCTTGCCCCGCAGGGTCACCCCTGTCCCAGGGTTCCTGGGCTCCTTTCGGGGAGCAGACACCTCTCCCTGGCTGCAAGTCAGCACTCTGACCCCTGGTGGGGTGCAGCTCTGGCTGGAGCCTGGAACTCAGCCCGCTGCTGGGCACCCAATGGGCCACTCGGGAAGTGTTGTTGAATGTGGGGCGAAAGTTCCCACCAGGCAGAGGTCAAAAACTTGTTGGGGGGAGTCTCTGAGGCTGGTGCACGGAGCCCTCCGAGGCCTCCTGGCTGCCCAGGAAATGGGCGAGACCTCCATGTTTTAATCCCAGCTTCCTGGGGCCCCGCGTCTTTTCTACTCCTTCTCTGAGGCTGGATCTTGCTCGTTGAGAATCTCCATGGGAATATACTGCCACTCCCCAGGCCTTTCCCCCACCAGATCCAGATATTTCAGGCTAAAGGGAGTTTGAACCTGAAATGAGCCAGATAATTGCCCCAATTCTCTGCTCCTCATTGAAGAGGGAGTCACAGGCCAAGGGGTTCAAGTGGCCTCACTTTTATGGACATTGCTCTAAGTCAAAAGAATTCATTATGCACATGCAGGCTGGGAGGCACGCACTCCAATCTAGACTGGCTCTCTGGGAACAAAGCAGGCTTCTTCCTCCCCCCCCCCCTCCACCTCTTCTCTCTCTTCCTCCCTCTCCCTCCCCGCCTCCTCCTTCCCGTTATTAATAGTTTCTATTTACTAAATGCCCCCTGTTTACCTGGCACTGTGCTAAACTCCAGACACATTGTACATTAATGAATCCTTACAAGGATCCCGAGATGGCCAGGTTTTTGCAGATGCAGAAGCTAACTTGTTTTCCCGGGCACGGAGCCCGTGTGTGTGTGTGTGTGTGTGTGTGTGTGTGTGTGTGTGTGTGTGAGATAATGTTGCTGTGATCCTGGCAGATTCGAATGCTCAAGAGGTATAACAGGGAATGGAATGGGAATAAAATTGGCAATGAGAAGCTCTTAAAGTTTTTGAAATATGGAATGTTTTAATAGAACACAGATAGTTTCTCCTGTCTTAAAGGGAACAAAGGAGAGATGCAATTAGCTGGCTAATTCTGAGCCCCAAATGCCTTCCCTCGAAATGGGCGGATAATGAGGCTGACAGAATGTTCCCATTTGAATTTGCCTGATGTTGTTCCCTGTTTCCCTCCTAGCTTGTGAGGCGTACAGGCGTGCACACACACACACACACACACACACTCACACACACACCCACACACTCACCCACACGGGAATGCTGACGCACACAGACCTCGCTCTATCCTGCCTCCAGTCTTTTATGACTCAGCCCTGGGAATGAAAATAGGGTTTGAGCAGAATAACGTGCCCAAGGCTCCCGATGGGCACTCAGCAGCCAGGCACCCCACCGGGACGGCCCTGCCAGGCGGGGAAGGACGTCTCTCCAAGGCCCCAGCCCTGGGCAGGCCCTGCGCCCTCAGCTGCCATGGCAGGCAAGTGCCCTTTGCTGGCCCTCTGTCCCTTTCCTTCCCTTCTTTCCAGAGAGTATTCTCCTCTGGGACCGCTGTCCTGAGAATAAATTCGCAGAAACGTCTGGAAGAGGGCTGTGAAGGCATCTCTGCCTTAGGGGAAGGGAGAGAGGGACCCCCGTTTTTCCTACCCCACTCTTCTCAGATTCTGGATGTTTTCTGAGCTCAGAGTCAGGGGGGCTGAATGCAGAACAAGCTTCTTTCCCCCCACCCCACCCCATAACTCAGTCTCCATTGGAGTCAAGGTAATGACCCCACTGTCTGCCCTAAATGACCGTCTCCTTTTGGTTTATGGGGCAGCCCTGTATTCAACACCTCCTCTTAGTCAGCAGAGCCGCTCCTATAAAGCATTCAACCCCCAACAGCCCCTTTAGAGGTCTTTCTCATCTGGGCCTTTGAGGGCCTCCGGCACTTGCCCACAATCACACACAGCCAGGGAGGTTATGAGCTGGCCGTGTCCTGGAAGGGAGGGGCCCGCACTTGTCTTGGCTCCCAATCCCCTAAGATGCTCCCCCAAATATCAGATCCAGACACCCCTTAACTTCCAACACAGACCACCGACAAAGGCCGCCTTTCTGGAAGTGAATTTCGCTCACAAAAAAGACATTTTCCCCAAGGTCCTCAGAGTCTGGGGTAAGAACATTCCGTTGGAGCCGAAACCGGTTTGGCTCAATGGATAGAGCGTTGGTCTGCGGACTGAAAGGTCCCGGGTTCGGTTCTGGTCAAGGGCATGTACCTTGGTTGCGGGTATATCCCCAGTGGGGTGTGTGCAAGAGGCAGCTGATCGATGATTCTCTCTCATCGATGTTTCTAACTCCCTGCCCCTCTCTTCCTCTCTGTAAAAAAAAAAAAAAAAAAAAAAAAATCGCTGAAACCGGTTTGGTTCAGTGGTAGAGCGTCGGTCTGCAGACTGAGGGGTCCCGGGTTCCATTCCGGTCAGGGGCATGTACATTGGTTGCGGGCACATCCCCGGTGGGGGGTGTGCAGGAGGCGGCTGGTCGATGTTTCTCTCTCATTGACATTTCTGGCTCTCTATCTCTTTCCCTTCCTCTCTGTGAAATATTAATAAAGTATATTTTTAAAAAATCAATAAATATATTTTTAAATGATTAAAAAAAGAACATCCATTGGGGGAGAGGACACATCCTCCAGTTCTGCTTCACCACTTGTGACAGCTGCTCTGCTCTCGGCCAGCCACTCCATTTCTTGGGGCCTCCGTGTTTTCTTTTGTAGGTTAGGGAAGGGGGGTGTTGAAGATTCTGGCGCTGCCCTTGAGCTGGCTGCTGTGGGGATCAAAGGAGGATTGGTCTGTGGAAGGCTCCCTAGAGGGTGGGGGCGGGGGGAGGGAGAGGACGGAGTGATTCCTTTCCCAGCCTTCACCCGTCTAATGGTGTTTCTTTCGCTTGGCAGAGGCCGCCCAAGGCGCCATACCAGCGGCCAGCTCCAGGGAGCCTGCAGGAACCAGACCCTTCACCCCTCACCTGGCTTGGGAACGGAGCTGCGGGAAGAGCTTTCTAAAAGTTCAGCGTGGACGCAACGCCAGGGCGCCGCCTAGAGGTCAGCCGCGGCCTCGGCGTCACCCGCCCGCGACCATGGAGCTGCTCCAGCCTCGGTCAGAAATTGGGGGGAGGAGAGGGGGGATCCAGCTGGTGGAGTCTCAGGGATGTGGCTTGTGGCACCTCTGACTTCTCTGAGACGCCCCCCCACCAGCCCCCACCCACGAACCCTAAGCAGGGGGCAGAAAGGCCCAGAAATATTCATTCTTGTGACTCCCACTAAATGGAAGGGCGCGCCAACTTCCGTTACTTTGAGGATCCTGTGTCGTGCGCTCTGCGTCTCTATTGCCTCTTCTCGCCATCCGAATGGCCCAGCCCCCTCCCGTTATGCTAAGCTCTGCTTTATCTTCACTGAGGGGGTGGTGGTGGGGGGGACGACGCAGGGAACCCTTACCCCTCAGCCTGACAGCGTGGTTACCCTCCTTTTCAATCCTCCGGGTAATGTGAAGATCGATGCGCTTTTGGAGAAGCTGTCAGAAAAGTCTTGAGGGCGGAAAACCACACCATTGCCTAACTGGCCGGTTCTGGCTGAATGGCCGGCTCAACGGGGGTCCCAGTGAGAGTCTGGAGGCCGCTGCGGGCACCAGCGCCCCTGCCGGCGGCTGTGCGTGCTGTGCCGGCCATTGGAAAGCTGGCTCCTCGGGAATGAGAAGGAACGGTGTGGGTGTGAGCTGCTGTTCTCCACCACATGCAGAGAGAGAGAGAGTTTCCTTTTTAAAAACTGGGGCCCATGGCCTGGGTCCTGAGAATGGGGGGAAGGGGAAGCCGCAGAGCCCCACACCTGAGGAGTGTATGCAAAACGTACATGCCATTCGCAGGCCGAGGCCTCGTCAGATCCTAGACTAGAGTCTAGGGCTAACATAGTCCAACCCCCTTTCCTCGGTCCAGGACCCCCAACCTCCTCCCCACCGCCCCCATCCCCACGCTCACCCACCCCAGAGGCCTGCGTGTAACAGTCGTGAGCGGTGTGGAAACTGCTGGCCCCTCGGCTCTGCCCTCGGCCCGTCGCTAACAGTTCCCGGAGGCAAAGCCTGAGAGGAGGGGTGACTTGACTGCCCGCAGCTGCCGTCACAGTATTTTTAATAAAAATATAGCATGAGAAAGTGCAAGAGAGGGAGTTCGGGCAAGTAATGAGAAGGGGAGCTGGGGGGGGGGCTCCGCACGCACATCCTAGAGCCTGAATGTTGGGGTGGAAACAAGCTATGTCTTGTCGTCTTGTCGGTGCTTCCGCTGTTAATTAGTCCTCCTCTTCCTCCTCCTTGGTGCAGGGAAGGGGCCAGTGCGCCCCCCCCCCCCCTGTGGCAGTGGGACTGCCTGCATCCCTCAGCCTTTCAGAAAATTCAGGAACGGTAGACCACAGCCTGGTGTTTTTCTGCCCATTCCCCTTCTTAGCCATTGAAACAGAAATCCCCAGCTGTGTGTGTGTGTGTGTGTGTGCGTGCGTGTGCGTGTGCGTGTGCGTGTGCGTGTGTGTGTGTGTGCTTTAAGGAGGGGTGTGGAAGGCCACACCTGTGTGAGGGGGAGGAGAGGTGCCCTCCGGGCACCAAATCCCCACCTGAGTCTGCACTGGGTCCCACCCTGGTACCCGAGCCTGGGCCCCTCTCCGCTCTCCGGCGCCTCCCGGACCTGCCCCCTCGGTGTGGGTGTGGGTGTGGGTGTCCGGCGGGCGAGTGGCCGTGAGGTGCGCTCAGATCCCTCCGCTCCGCGCCCAGGAGCCCCTGGCCCGGCCCCTCCCTCGGCACACCAGGGAGCAGGAAACCAGAAACTTCGCCCCGGTTTCTGGGAGGCGCACCGGGCTTTTCCCTAGGTGTGGTGTGTGGTGGCCCGAGAGCGGTTCCAAACGCAGGTGCCACAAAGTTTTGTAAAAACCGAACCCGAGTGGAAGAGAACCGTGGCGCTCTGGAGAGGGGGTCCCTCCCGGGCGCCCAGGTAGCGGCTGCTTTTGTTGGATGTTGAGGCTTCTTAGGAGCCGGGAGGGAGCGGGGCCCGCGGAGCGCGGCGCAGGCTGGTTTGCGCCCTTCTCGGCGCGGCGGGCGCCCCGCTTCCCCCGACCGGCCCGCGGGTTCCCCTACAGCCCCCGCCCTCGGGGTTCCCGACCCCGACCCCTCTCCTCTTCTCGCACGTTCCTGGCCTCCTGCGGGCCGGCGGGGCAGGACCGAGGTCTGGGCGCAGGAGGCGGAAAGAGAAAAACAAACAAACAAAAAAACCCGCTTCCAGCGGACGGAGGCTCCGGGCGCGGTGGGCAGAGCCGGGCCTGAGCCTAGATGAAGACCCGGGGTCCCCTCCGGGCCGGTGAGCCCGAGCGGTGGCTGTGCGGGCCCGGACCGTGGTGCAGGCGGGCGTCCCGTCCGCGCCCCGCGCCCCCGCCCGCCGCGGGGACGGACACAGACACAGGAACAGACACAGGGACCGGGACGCGCGGCGGCTCCTCGGGCGCGGGGCGCGGGGCGCGGGGCGCGGGGCGCGGGGCGCGGACGGCACAGCCCGGGCGCGCGGCCTCCGGGCGCAGCGCCGGCCTCCGGGTGCAGCGCGGGACGGGGAGGAGGATGGGGGGCGCCAGGCGGGGACTTTGCGGCTCGTAAATTTGTCCCCTGCCTCCCCCCCGCCCCCGGCCGTCTGTCTTTTCAGGACGCGGGGGATGCGCGCCGTTTGAAGTTCATCCACACGGTGAAGTTTTATTGTATTTCCGGCCCCCGAGATTTATACCCGGGCGGGGCGGCGGGCGGCGGGCGGCCCCGCTCCCCGGGATTCCCCGCCGGACACGTGGCCGCTCGGACACGCACCTCCGGGCGGGACGGGGCTCGCACCCGCTGCCGCCGCCGCACCTTCCTCCCCGCAGCCGCCGGGGTCCGCCGCCTCCGCCTCCACTGCCGCCGCGCAGGTAAGTCCGCCGCCGCCGGGCAGCTCGGCCACGGCCGCGCGTGGGAGAGGCGGCGGGAGCACCTGCGGGGACGCGGGCGTCTGGAGAGGCAGAGCTGGCGTGGCGGTTGTCCGTGGGGCCCGGAAGCCAAGGGCCCAGGCCGCAGGTCTGGAAGAAAGAAGCACATCTGTTCTCCGCGCCCGCAGCCTCCCTCCCGGCCTCACTGGTGAATTCGGATGGATAGTCTTACCTGGGACGCTCCGCCTCGGCCTCTGCGGGCCCAGGGCCCTGGGACCTGCCAGCCGCCTGCCAGGGGCCTGTCCAGGTCAGCAGCCGGCTCTTCTGTTTGCTCCCTGGTCTTCCCGGTCACTTTCTCGCACTCCCGCCAGCCATCCTCTCTCCGCACTCCTCTCCGCTCCCCGGCGGCATCCCAGCCTTGAAACTGGAGTTTGGACTGGGGTTTGGTGTCGGGCTTGAGGATCTGGCTTCTCAGAGCTCCCCGGGCGACCCTGGAAGAGAGCCTCACCTTGATCACAGTCTGAAGTTGAGAAATCTTTTTATCTGTGGAGACCGGCCGGCTGCCTAAACCGGGGCTGATAAACCAAGCAGGACCATCAGCCCACCCAGGAGGCCCCGCCAGGCCTGGGGGTGGGCCCAGGCCCCTCCTGCCAGGGCTCGGGCCAGGGCTCCAGACGGACGGACAGCAGAGGTTCCTGGAATCTGAGCCGCCAGGACGGGGCGAGCTCCAGAACGGTTCTGCCTGCAGTCCTGCCTCCGGTTTTTTGGATATGTTGGTTCTTTGGATGATATGTTGTTTCACGGCAGCTGTCTGTGTTCGGTGGGGGAAGAGGTGGAGGGACCTGGATGAAGTTAGTGGGGTCGGCCTGCCCGCTTTGGCCCGCAAAATGGCTGCAGGGCCCTGCCCCCCGTGAGCCCTTGACCCGCGGAGCCTGAACTGGAACTGCTGAGTGAATTAGGTAGTTTCATGTTGTTGGGCCTGGATTTCTGAACACAACGACATCAAACCACCCGACTCACGGCAGTTACTGCTCCTCGCTTAGCTGGAGGAGTAGGGGCGTGGGGAGGGAGGCAGAGTGGGCCTGTGCCAAACAGTGGACCGGGATGTCCCACGGAGAAGAGATCTACTTTTAAAATGTGTATTGGGAGGACAAGGATGGATGGGGAGCACTCCCGTTTCCAAAGGGCTGAGCTGCGCGGTGTGGTACTTGGGGCTCTGAGCTTCCTTCCTGGGGGTCTTGGGCTCCTGCCTGCCTTCAGATTTCCCAATAAAAGTTTCCCCACCTTGGCAAAGTGATGGAGGTCTGGGTAACCCCCTGGGGCAGGGCTGCAGGCGGCTTCAGGCCCTTGAGGAGGGCTCAGGATAGCCCACCCCGAGAGGGACCATCAGGACCCTCTGCAGTCTCAGCCCCGGGGCCTCCAGGCTCCTTCCTAGAGCCCCCTAGTGGGACAGCGGTGGGTTAAAAAAAAAAAAGTCCTTTGCTCAATCCCACAGTTTGCTCCTGCGGAGAGAGAGGCCACGGCTTCCTCATAGACCCTGGGCCTGGGCTGCAGGTCTTGAGGGCCACCTCCTGGGACAGGGTCTGACTTGTAGGCCAGTGGGGAGCTCATTCAGACGGATAGGGGGACCCGTGCTGGAGCAGGGGGTGGGGCGGGGGCAACGCTGTGATACCCTCTCTGACCCCAGCCCTCTGCTGGCTCCTGGCTCTCTGCCCAGGGAAGGAGTAAGGAGAAGGCAGGCGTGGGACGGTCCAAAGCATAAGCTAACTTTTGTTCCCAACCCCACCATCCGCCCCCCCTTGAGGCAGAGGAAATGTAGAAAGGGGCCGACCGGATGGGGCTCCTTGGCGCCAGGCTGGCTTGGATGGCAAAGGAGGGGGTCTCTGAACAACAGGCCTCTGCTAGGGTGGAGGGGCCCCCTCAGGAGACCCGCCCCCCACCCAGAGGGAGCAAGGCCCACCCCGCTGCTGCCCCTGATGCTTCCTCATCCTCAGCCTGGAGCCGCCTGCTGCCTTCCCTCGCCTCCCCGGCCCTCACTGACGCTGGCTTCCATCCCCAGCCACCCCTCCCAGGAGCGGTGCTGTAAAAAGAAAAAAAGGGGGGATGTTAGAGAGAAAGGAGGAAATAAAGTCTTTGGAAAGCGGAGAGTTTTACAACAGCCACAGGTTTTATGGAAGCAATTTCGTAATAACCTTCTACCTGCTCAGCTCCCTTCCGCCCCGCCCGCTGCTGCTGCTGCCCACTCCGTTTGGGCTCCTGGACGCTCCCTCCCAAAGAGTCAGCCCCCCCAACCCCCTCCAGCCCCCCACCTTCCAGATCCCCAATGACTACGAGCTGGTGAGGGGAGATTCCAGAGACCTGACCCTCCGGCCTTCCTCTCACCTCTGGCGCTGGGGCAGGGAGGGAGGCCGAGCAGAAGAGTTTGTTGCTTAAAATCCCCACGTGCAGGGCGTGGAGGCACCGAGGTTCCAACTCCTGTGCAGAGTGGATGTGACTCGTTTTGGAGGCCGTTTTGCATGAAGGGTGAGGGTTCTGGGGTCCTTGGGTTCCCCCCTTCCCCTGGAGCAAAGTGCCTCCACGCCCCCTTTCCCCAAGGGGGGCTGGGCTCTGAGTGTGGGTCAGAAGGAAGATCTCAGGGCGCCTGGGGGCCCAGACTCTCGGGGATTTCTCTGATTTCGTTGTACACAGCAGTGCTTTTATTTTTGGTGTGACCTCCCCAGCTACCGGAGAGCTTTCACATTACACTCAGCTCTGCCCACTGGCCCCGTGCGCCCTTGCGTGGAACACTCACGCACGGCCGACAGTGCCTTCGCTGGTGCCCATCGCCCCCATGAAACACGGACCGCGCGACGCACCCTGCCCCTGCCGCTCTGGGGAAGACGCGCAGTAAAGGATTTCATGGTCGGACAAAAAAGTCACAGAATTCCGTGACCTCCCCGCACCAGTGTGAGGCGTTTCCTTCACCTTCCAGGGAGAGGTTTTGGAAGGAGGCCGTAAAAGGAGTCCAGATGTAAGTTGTTGGTGAATCCGGACGGTATATGTTTTGCCTGAATATCGAGTCAACAGGCAGATCTTCCCGTGGAATCTTCCGAACCGACTGATGTTTTATGGCTACCATTCAAGTGCGCAAATACTCAAGTTTTTGCCCTTTTCACAGGGGTGTGACGGTTATAAAAAACGTACACAAAAGCTTTTGGATCGTAGATCTTATATGAGCAGAGCTGTAAATCGACCTCACAGGCGTCACTCACACATCCACATGCACACCACCAGATCGTACACACAAACAAACGCTTAAGCCGTCCAGTGTTATGGTTGGGCAGATTTACTCACTGCATAGTCTACACGCAGCACAGAGTACAGTATATTCGCACACTGGGTTCAATATTGATCTGAAATATACACACAGGATATACACATCTATTCAAACACAGCATGCATAAATTTCAGCTAGCTTATCGATTAAAAAATAATCTTTCCCCCTTTATTATTTTTGTTTGTTTCTTCTTCTTCTTCCTCCTCCTCCTCCTCCTCCTCCTCCTCCTCCTCCTCCTCCTCTTCTTCTTCTTCTTCTTCTTCTTCTTCTTCTTCTTCTTCTTCTTCTTCTTCGTTTATTTCCCCCCTCTGTTTAAAATTCCCCTCTTGCTGACAAGGACCCTCTAAAAGCCGCCCCTCAAGCCAGCCAGGCACTCACCAGCTGGTCCCGCCTGGCCTCTGCGCCGCCCACCTCGGCCTCACCCGTCTGGTCTGCGCTCAGGGTCCGGGTGACAGTGTGACAGGCCCGCAGCCGGCCCTGCCCGCTCTTCCCGGAGCCGCCAGATTCCAGCCCAGCTGTGCTCAGGCTCAGGCGCGCCCCTGTGCCGGCAATGGATAACAAGAGGCTTGGAGGGAAAGCGGGTTTCCCTTCTTCCTCTTTGGGACTGGGGGTGGGGTGGGGCGGGGTGGGGTACAGTTTGCTTTCTCGGGACAAGGTGACCCTCGCTCAGGGAACCCCGCTATGAGGCGCCTTTAGCTGAAATCCTGTTTGCCTCCCTCGGTTAGGGAAGGCAGCATTGTCTGGGTGAGAAAGGAAGGGTTGTGTGGTTTTTTTTTTGTTTTTGTTTTTGTTTTTGGAAGGGGGGAAAGGCCTTCAAAACACCCAAACAAGGGGCCCCCTCCCAGCCAACCCTTCGGTCATCTGTCTGGCCTGGAGATGTTTTAATTTGGAGCCACAGTGTTTTCTAGAAATTCTACCTGGGTGGGGCCCACGTGGAGGGAGCTGAGCTGAGGGGCTAGCTCATGCTTTGCCTTTCTCTGAGGTGACCCGGACCCTCAAAGCCTGTCATTTTGACACCGTCCCCGTTTTTCCCAGCTTCCTGGTGAGCTCAGGCTAAGTTCCGGCAGCAGGAAAGAGCCTGCGTGCCCTCCTTAGCCAGCACCCGGAGCCACCCAGGGTGAGACAGCAGCCCACAGCCTCGCCCTGCCTGCTGGGACACTGCACCCCTGTAGGTAGGGCACACCCCGTGAACCCCAATGCTCTTCCTCTAACTTCTCCCCTAAACTAAGTGGCCCTCCTGACTTCTCTCTTGCCAAGGACAAATGCAATCCGGAGTGGGCCGTGGCAGCCAGAAGGGCTGCGGGCGGGCAGAGTGCGGGCAGCCTGGGTCTTCAGAAGAGCCCGGAGCTGTGGCTTTTCCATAAACGGATAAAGTCTGCCCACCGTGCGGACGTCCTTTGGGGCCCTGGTCTGTAGGCCCCAGAAAGCCGTGGCCGCAGCCCCATTACTGACGGCAGGAGAGTATTTATTACAGGTGAAGCCCACAGCGGACCCCACACAGCTGGCAAACTCAGAACAGGTGCTGCGCCCCAACCGTGGTTCATCCACTGTGCGCCCCGCTTTGCGCTGGCCAGGCCAGGTAGCTCTCCCCCCCCCCCCAGACGCCCCGCCGCTACTTAGAAGAAGAAGAATGGCACCATCGGTTGGTTTGTTTGTTTATTTTAATTCTCCGACGCACTTGGGTCCCCTGGAAAAAGCAGCTCTTCCCGCTGTTGGTTACGGATACGCCTGGCTGTCACCCTCAGAGAGAGAGAGAGAGAGAGAGAGAGAGAGAGAGAGAGAGAGAGAGAGAGAGAGAGCGCGAGCCGGGGTGGGAGAGGAGGGGGGGGGCAGCTGGGTGCCCGCATTGATCTTTAAAAAATCATTTTGAGATCGCCGTAATGTGAAGAAATATGGCGCGTTGGCCTCGTATTTCACGGGTAATGACACGAGATGGCTTCATTCGGGAAGAAACGCTGGCGGGAGGGTGTGGATCTGCAGCCTTCTGCACAGCAGAGGGGTCCGTGGGCCGAGCGCTAACGCCTCAAATGAGAAGCGCCCCGTTTGTTAAGATACTGCGGCTGGGGCGGCCTATGCTATGGGGCCCGGCGTTGGAGACTCAGCCCCAGCCTGGCCCTCCACCCAGCCGGAGGAAGGAGGGCGAGGGGAGGAGAGGCGAAGGGTCTGTCTGTCCGTCTGTCTGTCCGGGCCGCCCTCCCTGAGTGCTCACAGGCCACTGCTCCCAGGGCAGAAGCGGGGAGAGCCAGGGCTGGGGGGTGAGTCGGGAGCCAGCCAGTGGCCCCCCGGGAACCCCAGCTCAGGGCCCCACAAAACAGGGGATTTGGAAACTCCAGCCAGAGAAGGCGGCGGGTGGGCGGGAGGCTGACCCCACACACAGCTCTCTGCCTGTGCTGGTTGGTGCCCAGCACTAGCGTTTGGCGAGCTTTCTGGACCACGAGGACGGTGAGGGGTGAGAGCAGTGGGACAGGAGAGCCGTGAAAGGCTCCATCCTCCGTGGGTGGCAGGGGAGGGAGCTGGTCCCCTTCCCACACCTTAGGGAAGCCCCCTTAATCCTCTGTCACTCCCAGCTCCCCATCTGGGCGATTTGAAGGGCCCTGCCCCGTTATTCCGAGGAGGGAAGGAGGAATGGCTGTGCCCCCCCCCCCCTGCCCTCTGGCCAGGGCCAAAGAGAGGTCCGAGGGGTCGGGAGGAGCTTTGGCTAGTGGTAGTCAACTCTTCCAGAGGCTCAGCTTCCCCGGCCTGATACATCCCTTTAAACTCGGGCAGGTTCTAATTTCAGGGCAGCTAAAATCCTAGGACGGGATTTTTGGACACTCACCCCCTTCCATTCCCCCTCTGTCAGCTGCTGGGGGGCCAGGAGGAACTCCCAGGGCAGCATCCTTCCTCAAACCGTCACAGAGAGCCCGCTCCAAAGAGGATACCATCTTTAAAACACACACAAAACCCCCCAAAAAAACCACACCAACTTCTCTGCCCACCATCTCCAATGAATGGCTCGCTGCGCAGTGGTTTTAATAAACACATCTTGTGACAAGAAGACAGAACAGAGGCAAGGAGGGCGGGGGGGGGGGATGGAGTGAAGGTGTGTGCATTGGGGCGGGGGAGGAGGAGGTGGAAGGGGGGACACACTTCCTCGGCTAATGACGCCCGGAGCCGGGTCTGAATCCCTCCCCCTGCCCTGCTCCCCCCTCTCCCGCCCCGACCCGGTCGCCGGGGGAGAGAGGGCTCCGCGCCGCCCGCGTCCCTCCCGAGGCCGCGCGCGGCGCTCCCTCCGCCTCCCCTCCGCCCCCGCCGCCACCCCAGCCCCCCCACCCTCACCCTCCCACCCCTACCCCACACCCCCACCCACCGAGGACTCCACCCCCCTCCTCCTCGCGAAAAGGCGGGGGTCCGGGCGGCCGGCTGCTCGCGCCGGGGTTACGTGGCCGCCCGAGCCCTGACGTGGTGGCACATTGCATCAGCATAAAGCGATCCATCCCGCGGCGCGGGGCGCGGCGCGGACGGCTGACAGCGCGAGCGCGGCCCCCGCGCCGCCCGCCCGGTGATTGACGCCGCCGCCGCCGCGCGGCCGCCTTATCAGGCCGTCGGGAAACTTGGGCCAATCACTCCGCCAGGGGCGCCGGCCGGGCCGCGCCGCGCACTTTGTTGGCTGCGAAGTTGGGCGCAGGGGGCGGGGAGGGCGCAGGGGGGCTCCGCGGGGTGTGGGGGAGTGTGTGGGGTAGGGGTGTGTGTGGGTGGGTGTGGGTGGGTGTCGTGCCCGACAGCCCTCGCCCCGGCCCGGGTGCCGCCTCTTCTCGCCCGGCTCGGGCGCCGCGGCCGCCCCGCGAGCGCGCTCCCTGCCTTCCCCCGCCCCGGGCCGGCGCCCGGATGATGTCCGAGGATGTCCATGTCCGGGGCGCTTAGCAGCTACTACGTGGACTCGATCATAAGCCACGAGGGCGAGGACGCGCCCGCGGCCAAGTTCCCTTCCGGCCCGTTCGCCGGCCCGCGGCCGCCGGGCCCCGCGGAGCCGCCCGAGTTCCCCTCGTGCAGCTTCCAGCCCAAGGCGCCCGTGTTCGGCGCGTCCTGGGCGCCGCTGAGCGCGCCCGCGCCCGGGAGCCTGCCGGCCGCCTACCACCCGTACCTGCCGCCGCAGGGCGCGCCGCCGGCCGAGGGCCGCTTCCTGCGCTCCTGGCTGGAGCCCGCGCCGCGCGGCCCGGGGCCGGGGCCGGGGCCGGGGCCGGGGCCGGGGGGCCCGGGGGGCCCGGGGGGCCCGGGGGGCCCGGGGGGCCCCGGCGCGGCGGCCGTGAAGGCGGAGCCGCTGCTCGGCGCGCCGGGGGAGCTGCTCAAGCCCGGCTCGCCCGAGTACAGTCTGGAGGCCCCGGCGGGCCGGGAGGCCGTCCTGTCTAATCAAAGGCCCGGCTACGGGGACCATAAAGGGTGCGAAGGAAGCGAGGACAAAGAGAGGCCGGATCAAAGTAAGTTATAAAAAGTGAGGAAACGCCCGGGCCGGCCGAGGGGGAGGGGACGGGCCATAAACGGCGGACAATGCGGAGGGGAGCCGCGGCGGGCGCCGCCGGGGAGCGAGCGAGCGGGGGAGGCGGGAGCGGAAGGGAGGGAGGAAGGAAGGAAGGAGGGAAGGAAGGAAGCCGGCCGGGGGTCCCCGAGGGGAGCCCGGGGCCGCGGCTGGAGCGGCGCGCCCCCAGCGCGCCGAGCGCGGGAGGAAACGGGGGAGCTGGGACCCGCTCGCTGCTCTCGCGGCCTCCCTTCCCCCCGTTCCCGGAGACCCCGGCGGGGAGCTGGGGGGCTGGCCGGGGCCCCGGAGGAGCTGGCCGGGCCCCGGAGGAGCTGGCCGGGCCCCGGAGGAGCTGACCGGGCCCCGGAGGAGCTGGCCGGGCCCCGGAGGAGCTGGCGGGCCCCGGAGGAGCTGGCGGGCCCCGGAGGAGCTGGCCGGGCCCCGGAGGAGCTGGCCGGGCCCCGGAGGAGCTGGCGGGCCGGCGGAGGCCGCGCGGGCGGGAGGAGCGCACGCGGCCGCGCGGCTGGCCGGGCTCCGCGCCACGCGCGCACCGGAAAAGCGGGCCGGGGGGAGGCGGGGGGGGGGCTCGTTAGGGTTTTATTTGCGATGCCACAGCTCGGCGGCGGAGGATCGAGCCCTGCAGATTCCGAGCTGGAGCGGCCGGGGTCCGCTGCGGGCGCTGGGAGGGGCGGGGAAGCCCGGGACCCGGGGACGGAGCCCCTCCCCGGGAGCCTTCCCTCCGGCCTCCCCGGCCTCTCCTCCGCCTCCCCTCCCGGGACGCGGCTTCCTTTTCCCCGGCCCCCCGCTGCTCTCCCCCCGGGGGCTCCCCAGCCCCGGCCGGCGCTGTCCGCCTGGCGGGGAGTCGGAAGTCGCTTCCGAACTTGGGGACCCCCAGCCAGAGTGTAAGAGGAGAGATCCCGAAGGGACCCCCGGGGAGAGGGGAGAGGAAGGGTGCGGGGAGAGAGGCTCGCGGGGAGGCGCCGAACTTTGCCCTCTGGTGGCTCTTCACCTCCCACCCCCCCCAAGCACCCCCTCCAGGAACCGAGCCCGGCAATTTCCTGGAGGGTGGGGCGCTGGCAGGGGGGGACCCCTATTTTTCGTCTTTAAGGCTGAGAAGAGCAAATCGGCTGGGGACTCAGCCCCAACCAATAACCCTCAGGCTGGTGGGGACAAGTCCTCACCCTTTCCTCTTTTTGGAGAGTGGGGGCGGGGGGCGGGGGGGTCAGATGCTTACTCTCCGCTTGCTTTGCCAGATTTCCCACCAGCAGAGTGGAGCACGGGCCCTTTGGGGTGTTCCTAGGGCCCCCCTCCCCTGAGGGCCCTGTGGGGTCCCACCTGCCAGGTTGAATCCCAAGAGCTGGCATTTGGGTAAAGCCCCGGCTCTTCCCAAACCCTCTCTGCTCACACCCAAATGGAGCCCCCCACCCAAGCCCCCCAAACTCTGCCTGGAAAACCCATTATTGCAAGGCGGCAGTTGGGTTAGGATCAATTATTAACATTTTCCCCTCTTTCATATTTAATGTGAATGTAAGTCCTATCACAGGCGATCACGTTAAGGAGATAGCGTTGCAAATTGATAAGAAGTGGTGCTTAGTATAGGATGGACCAGATTCGGTTTTTAAAAATATATATATTTTGTGCTCTTTTAATTTTATTTGGGGAGAAGGAATGTAGTTGAGGGTGGCTGCTATTTTTAATAGCTCTGCTTTACTTAGCAACTTTTCTGAGTTCCAGGATAGGGAGAGAGACAGTAAGGAGAAGAGAAGCCCGGATATATTTCTATTCCCCCCAATTACTCTTTTCTCTGCCCCCCTTCACCACACGGAGCCAGTTGGAGTGAAGTGTGCTGTGAAGAGTTCTCTGTTACCCCCCCCCCCTTGTCCTTCTCCCTGGCTCCCCACCTTGGGACTGGAGCAGTCATGCTCCCCAACCTCCCTGAACCTGCTTTCCCCCCCAAACTGTGAGCTGAGCGGAGCGGAAACGGAGAGAGATTGCAGCCATAAGTTATCTGGGAGCCCCCGGCGCTCCCGGGCCGGGCCGCAGACTGGAGCTGATGAATGGTTGCAATTGGGTTGCTTGTGAATGGGAGTGCGCTGGGTGTTTGCATCTCCTAGTGTGGACACATATTTGTGGTGTGTGTGTGTGTGTGTGTGTGTGTATGGGAGGGCAGTATCTACATGGACATTACATGCCTGCTACCATGTGGCCAAGAGACTAGAGCTTGTGACCCCGAGGCAGGGTGGGACCCAGGCACTGGGCTGGCGGGCCGAGAGGTCTCTTGTCTGTGGCTGAACGGAAGCGCCCTCTCACCTCCCAGACCTAGAGCGAGGACCTTCAGACCAGCCACCCCTAGTGAGGGCGGTGGGTGGTGGTGCAGGGGGTGTCACCGTGCTGGGCTCTGGCTTGGGTCCTTACCTGTTTGGACCCAAGTGTAGAGAGAGAGAGAGAAAGAGGACCCCAGGCGGGAAAAGCTTTGGCAGTGCTGGGCAGGCAGCCTGGCATCTGGTTGGCTCCTTCCCAAACCACCTCCACCCAGAGGTGCCCACAGCCGCTTCCAACCGACCCAGGGGTGGGCCCAGGTGCCAGGTGGGGGATAGGTTGCCAGGGGTGTGCCCTCCTGGAAGGAGAGCAGGAGAACCCTTCATCTCCCCCTCCCCCCAACTTCCTTTCTTTGATGCTATCGCTGCTTCTCTTTCAGCCAACCCTTCCGCCAACTGGCTGCACGCTCGCTCTTCCCGGAAGAAGCGCTGCCCCTACACCAAATACCAGACGCTGGAGCTGGAGAAGGAGTTTCTGTTCAACATGTACCTCACCAGGGACCGCAGGCACGAGGTGGCCAGACTCCTCAATCTGAGTGAGAGACAGGTCAAAATCTGGTTTCAGAACCGGCGGATGAAAATGAAGAAGATGAACAAGGAGCAGGGCAAGGAGTAAAGCTCCCCACTCCCCTCCCCTCCCCTGCCCCCCCCCCAGTCCTCCCTCCCTCCCCATCGCAAGCTTATTTATAAGTGTTGGCCGTCTGGGATGTGTTCCAGCGGATGGGGAAGGGGGCCTCGCTCTTCCAAGCCCTTCCCCCCCCCCCCAATCTAGAGCCTCCTTTTCTTCCGCTCTCACCAGCCCTCTCCTCCCTAGACCTCAGGAGAAAGTTTTGTTAATCTAGAAGATAGATGTAGTTGGTTCTTAAGAAAGGAACGGGCCACAAGGAAAGAGAGACCCTAGTTGAACCCCTAGCAATTCCCCCTCCCCCCCAGCTTTTCTGGGGAGCCCCAGGCCCCTCACTTCCAGCCTGCCTGTTTCCCTCTTCTCCTAACCCAGTGCCACCCAGCCCGGCAGATGCCCCCCTACATGAAGCCTGGGGCCCACAGTAGTGACCCCGAGCGCTCCCAGCCAACACTCAAAGGAAGTGCAGACCATCCGGCCCGCAAATCTGTGGGAATGGCCAGCACAGCGTCAGGCGGAGTCTCCCCCTGACGCAAATACAGAGCAAGATGCCCAGAGACAGGCCCCTGAGTGAGGCATCTCGGCCCAAGGGGCTAACTATCACCATGCCACCCCCACAGAACCCCCAACTCTGCCCCGCAAAGCTCAGCCCCCAAAGTGCTGGGCTGGGGGTAGGGGGGGTCAGGGAAGGCAGCGGTCGTCTTAGGAGGGTCTCTTAGGTTTTATGAAGGCACTCCACACATTTTGTCGCAGGAACTGTTTAATTCTGCATGTTGTTTTCCTCTCCTTCCAACAAAAGGAGGTCACCCCGCGGGTCGTAAGCCTTGACAGTGTTGTCCCGCTGTTCCTCTGTGTCTGAGACTGTAGCTCCTCTTGCTCTCCACCGGCCCTGCATCCTTCCGCACCCCCCCCCCCCAGCTCCGAAAGCAACCCGGGCAACCCCGGTTGGCCAAACGCACCTTGCACCCGCGAGTCAAGCCGCCCCAGTAGGAAACCCTCCGCCCTCCACCCTCCAGGCCACCCTGCCTTGGGCCGGAGAGTCCCGCGGACAATTGATTGAGAATCGATTCTGAGCGCCCTTCCGGGATAAGGTGCGGCGGACAAGGAGCAGCGGAGGCTCCGGAGGCGGACGCCGGGGTGCATGCCCCCCATTCCCCATCCCGCCCAGGTCCGGACCCACCGGGCGGAGGAGTCTCGGGAATTGGCGGTGCCGCCCGGGCCGCAGAGACAGACCCGCCCGGGCACCGCCGATCTGCGATCCGCCCCGGGCCCGGATGGCGACCTGCACGGCTGCTGCACGCACGCTTCTGGGGATCAGTCCCGCTTCTGGGGATCAGTCCCGCGTGCAGAGGAGAAGGCGGAATGGCACCGAAGCTTCAGGCCGAAGCTTCTTCCGCCCCCCACCCCCTCCAGGTCCTCCAATTCCGTGGACCCTGGCTTCTTCGGCTCCCGCCTTGCAAGGGGACATTCCAGTAGAGCTTTTCTTTCTTTCTTTTTTCTTTTTTTTTTTTTTTGCTTTGTCCGTGGCTGTGGAATTGTGCTGTGTTTTGTGATTTCTTTGGGGGGTGATCATCTCGCCTGTTTTCAGTTGTGGCTTCCATGGGAAGGGAGGGTGGTGGGCGGGAGTGGGGAGGGTAAGGGGCCTAGAGCTCGGATTGTTTTGGAAGAAAAAAAAGAAGAAAAAAAGAACAAAAAAATATATATCACTCTAGAAAATAAACCTCTCCTCGTGTCTTATTCGGCATTCGGCGTTGGCGCCTCTCACCTGCCCGGGGCTGGGGTTCTAGTTCCAAGAGGGTGGCTTGGAGAAAAGCAAGTTTCTCTGCAGAGCGGGCTGGTGGTGGCGCCGAGAGCTGGCCTGCACCCCGGGGCCCGAGACTGCGGCTCCCCGAGCCTTCCTGAGCCTTCGGCAGGAGGGCTGGGCCATGGGGGGAGGCAGGGAAGGGAAGAGAAGCGCTTTGGAGAGGGGCCTGGTCTTGCTTCCTCCGAAGTCGGGCCAGGAACCTTCCCCAAATTCCAGAGCCAGGGCGAGGGCCAGGCCGGCCCTGCGGCTCCTCCCGAGACTGTCTCCGTGGTCTGGTCCCTTTAAAACCTCTCGCCGGCCAGGAAGGCAGTAACTTCCTTCTGCCGGTCCCTTCCCTGCCGCAGCTGGAGGAACTGGTTAGGCAGAGAGGCCGGGGAGGCTGAGCCCTCCTGCCTTCTAATTCAGGGGGATCCACCCCCCTGGGCTCTCGGTTCCCTCCCGGAATCGGAGGCTCCCTTTGGGCTCCCTTGGTATGAAGCGGGAGGAGGCTGGGAGGGGCGGCGGCCGGGCAGAGAGGATTGAGTGTGGGGACGGGATTGTCTCAGGAGAAAGAGAGAGAAAATAATTTTTTCCCTTTCCAATCAGACCCCAGAAGTACGTTCTGGTGGAGAGGCACCTCTCTGCCCCTCTCGGACCGCGGTGTCCCCACCGGCGCCCCTGAAGACCGTTATTCTCCCTCCGCCTCCACCTCCGGGCTCGGGGACTGGGCTCCGGGGCTGGGGAGCCGCCTCCCCGGAGCCTCCGCAGCCGGGCGGCCCGCAGGGTTGGGGCAGGGGCGGGGGACCGAGCTTAACCTGCTGAGGGGGTGCTGGCGGGAGAGGCCCGGCCTACCCCGGTCCAGCGAACAGGGGCGCCCTCATCGGCCAGCCGGCCGGCCGGCCGCGGGCGGAGGAAACGAATGGGGCCTGGCGCCCGCCTCCTCCGAGGGTTCCTTCCATTCGGGTGACCGGGCGGGTCCGGCTTTGGGGCTTGTGTAGACCAGGCGCCCGCCGCCGCCTCCCGGTCCCCCCGGAGCCGGCGGGGCTGGGGGAGCGGAGACGGCCGGTGCGGCTTCTCCACAGACAGACAAAGGCGGCCGGGAGGGTGCGAGGCCGCCGGGAGCCGGGAGCCGGGAGCCGGGAGCCGGGGATGATGGGCGGCCGGGAGCCGGGGATGAGGGGCGGCCGGCGGCCATAAAAGAAAGCGAGAGGCTCGGAGGGGACGAGCGCGCGGAGCGCCAGACAGAGAAGCCGGGCGAGGGATTCAATGCCGTGCGCGCGGCCATAAAAGAATATGACCGCTATAAAAGTTTATAGCGTATAAATTTCTGAAGGTTAAGAAACTAAACAGCAGCAAAGCAAACAGTGAGGGGAAACTTTCCGGGGCCGAGAGCGCCGCAGCTGGGCCGGGGCCGGGGCCTGGCGGGGGGTTAGGGGGGTGGGATGGGGGGTGGGGGGGTAGGAGAGGAGGGGACCGGCTCCCAGGCCCCCCCTCCCCCGCCCAGGACCGGGTTTGAGGTTTCCGGGGGGCCCCAAGGGGCAAAGAGGGGAGAAGAGGGAAGGGGGAGAGAAAAACACTTTGTTGTCACCAATGCTTTACAGGACGCAATTGGACTCTGGTCTTTGTTCTTCAACCGCCGCCCCCCCCCCCAGAATCGGACGTCATAAAGAAGCCCCCTGCGTACACACTCTCTCTCTCTCTCTCTCTCACACACACACACACACACACACACTCACACACTCACACACACACTCACACACACACACACACACACACACTCACACACACACACACACACACACACTCACACACACACACACTCACACACACACACACACACACTCACACACACTCAAACACACACACACACTCACACACACGTCCGGCGGGGCCAGACGTCTGGGCGCGGGCAGCCTCTTGATCCTTTTACTGTCCCATTCCACCCTCTTGGGCCTCCTCTCGTCCCCCCCAACAAAAAGCCCAATTGTTTCTTCTCCGGCTTCGAAACAATCGTGTTGGGCTTGAAAAGTGCTCGGCTCCCTCTTTTGCTATAAACGGCTCGTTGGCTGCCTGGCTGCCTGGCGGGCTCCACCAGAATTTCGGGTCTTTCTTGAAACGGGGGATTGGGCTCAGCCTTGGCTTTTCCTTCCTTTTTTTTTTCTTTCTTCCCCACCCCCTCACCCCGCGTCTTAGCGTATTTGTTTTTAGCTTTTCTGAGCAATTCGACGGACCACGTTCTGATTTCCGATCCCTTTCCCTTCCCCCCTTTCTGCCAATAACGAAAGTTTCTCCTCGCTCTGGCCGGGCCGGCTGGCTGCCTGGCTGGCGGAGAAGCCGGCCGAGCCGGCGGCGGCGGCGCCTTTCCCCGGGGCGACCGCTAGATGGCAGCCTTGCTCCACGCGAGAGGCCCCGGCGCGGCGGCCGCGGGCGCCGGCGGCTGCGCTTCGCACCTTCGCTGGGCCCTGGGTCTGCGAACCGAGCGCCGCAAAAAGTCATGAATAATGTGTGCGTAATAAAAAAAAATATAGGGTTCATTACGGCCATTTCCCCCCATTTTATAGATTTCAGATGTCCTGAGGCTGCCCACACCCCCCCCCCCGAATGGTCAATGTTATGCATTTCCCCCAGGAGGAGGGCTCAGCGCTTCTCGTCCCCCCGGTTTCTGTTCTGTGGGGGCAACAAACGCAAATAGTAACGGTGGTAGTGATCGTAATAATAGTGATAATAATAATAATAGGAATAATAGGAATAATGGGAGAGAGGTGGTTCGCGGAAATGAGAGTTTTCCGGGGAGGGGAGCCGCAGGAATGTCTTCGGATGCGGGCGAGAGTCAGGTGAGCGGAGCAGCGGCGGGAGGTCCGATGGAGCCGCGGCTGCGGGAGCCCGGCCGCCAGACCCGCCGGCGGGGGACCGGTGAGCGGCCCGGGAGGCGGGGGCAGGGGGTGCAGGGGGGACGGTGTTTTGGGGGGGATGGGGGGGATGGATTCGTGTCTCTGGTGGGCTTGGAGGCGCCCGTGGCCGGCGAGGTGGGCTCCGCACGGACCGAGGCTCCCGAGCCCCCGGAGTGTCGGGGTCCGGCCCGGCGCGGGGCGGGGGCGCCCCGGGGCGGCGGGGGGCGCGGGGGGGCTGCCTGGTTTCGCCCGGGAAACCTGCGCGTGTTTCCCCCCCAGAAACTTGCGGGTCGGCCCGGCGCAGCCGCTCGGTGTGACCCGGGGTCCGAGGTTCCCAGGTGCGAGCTCGGGGGGCCGGGCTCGGGCTCGGGGCGCAGACGTGGGGGCCCCCCGGGCCTTCCGCGGTGGAGCAGCTGGAGGCCTGGGCTCCGGGGTTTCTCCTCCTGAGCCCCGAGCACCGTCCGCCCAGAGACTCTTGGACCCCAAACCTCCTATTTCCCCGGCCCCAGCCCCTCCCAGGAGAAGGATAAGGAGCCCCCCTTCCTCCTTAGAAGAAGGAGACCCCCCCCCCCCAGGAGCGGGTGCGCCGAGGCCAGCGGAGTTCCCCCACCTGGGCTTCCCCAATAAATCTGCGCTCCGCTGGGTGTTTATAAATTATCTCCTCGCTGCTCTTTCTTGTTGCGTGTTTTTTTTTTTCCCCTCTCTCCTTCTCATAACAGAAACATTTCCCTTCCATCAGGAATTTCTGGCGCGGTGTGGGGATGATTTAGAACAAGTCATTGAATCGCTGCCTCACCGGTGAGTCCCCAAATCGTGACCGTAAAATCCACCCCCAGCCCCCGAGTTTGATAGAAACGTTGCTTCTTCGGCAACAACTGAACTCTCCCCGCTTCGCTTCCGCTGCCTGCCTCGCCGCCCGCCCTCCTGGTCTCGGGTTGGAGATCCCACACTTTACCTTCCCCTTCCCCGCTCTCCCCCCCTGGCAGCCCACCCCACCCTCCAGATCCACCTGTGAAGGGCCCAGGGGCCCCCAGGGGCGCTTCCCCCTGAGAAAGGCGTTGGTTTAATTTTTTACAAAGGTTGGGGTGAGTGGGGTCCCCGGAATACACAGCAAACCACTCTCCTGGATAAACAGCGAATGGGATGTATTTGTAAAACCTCCACTTTTGTTGCTAGAAATTGTCTCTCCTCTCTCTCTGTCTCTCTCTCTCTCCCTTTCTTCTTTCTTCTTTCTTCCCTTCCCTTCCTTTGGCCAGTGAGCCCCTCCCGAGCCCACGGGGTGGGGTTCAGACCCTCAGACCAGGGCCTGCTGGGGCCTGGCCACCACCATCTGACCAGGCCCGGCCAGGCCACCGGCTTAGGGGATGGCACCGAGTCAGTCCGGATCCGCCGTCCATATTTCAGGCCCCGGGTCCTCAGGGCTGGAGGGAGAGCCAAGCCCCCACTAAAGGCTCCCCGAGGGGGAGGAGGGAAATCGGGGGACTCGGTGGCCTGGCCACATCCACAGCCCCTCTACTCCAAGGTCGTGGAGGCGGTGGCAGTGGCTCTCGGGCTGCGGGAAGCTCAAAGGTGCCCCCGTCACGCACTCGCTCTGCAGCCAAGGCCTAGCCAGGGCGAGGCGGGCACGGCAGGGGTGCCAGGGCCTGGTGCCCAGCAGTGGCTCCAGCGCCCTCTGCTCCCTTTGCTGTGGGACAGGCTTGGCGGTGCCCCCCACCATGCTGGGAAGGTTGGGAGGCAACTGGGCTCGGTTCCTGGGCCGCCAGGCCTGGGCCTGCGTGCGGAGCGAGACAACCCAACCGGCGGCTTCCTGCTGGTGGCATCGGGCTGGGCTCCTCTCCCACCGCGGGGAGTTGGCCCCCCAAAACCCTGACTGGGCCCAAGTGTCTTTTAGAGACCCCCTGCCCATTCCACCCCCCCCCCCCCAGGCTGTGCAGAGACTGCAGAACCCTCAGTGTCCGGGGCAGCTTGCTCCGTGCCCATTCACCACAAAGTTTCTTCCCCCGTCCCGTCCCTCCTCGCCCCCTGCCAGACCCCTTCTCCGGAGAAAAGCTATAGTGTGCCCCACAGGGAGAGGCGGGTGAGAGGTCTGGAGGGGTCAGGGGGAGGGTCTGGGGGCTCCAGGGAGGGGGGTGGGGACAGGTGCTGTCCGCAGCTGAAGGAGGCAAAAAAAATCTCTGAGAAAAAGCCACCGTTTGCACCGAAAAAAACAAAAAACAAAAAAACCCTCACCCCATAATCATTTTCATTTCGGCTTTGCCACCCCCACCGCGCTGCGGCGGGGAGCTGCAGGTTTATAGCTGTGGAGGAAAGAACTCGTAAAATGCTAACAGCTTTTATGCGCTGCGGCATAAACAACAACAGACTCGGGCTTTATTGCGTTTTATAGTTTGTTAAAGAGTTTACAGGCGGTTTTTCTGGGGGGGGGGTGGGGGGCCCGGCCTCGCCGCCAAGACAGTTAAACCTTTATCAATAATCAGGAAATTGATCATTAAAGCTTTCACTATGACTACCTCGTTTGTCGGGGAAAATATGTTTCGGGGAGGAAGCCGTATGATTTGATAACTTGTATTAAAATACCAATTACATTTATCGGACCTTTTAAAAAACTCGGCGCAATTAAGCCGCGTTCGTCTGCTTTTTTTTTTTTTTTTTCTTTTTCCGGAGCGACCCTGACATTTAAAAAGACTCCGGCTGCCTCGTTAAAAATCGCGAAATTAACGGCGTGCCTGCGTCTGGCGCCCGGCTCTCCTCCGGGCGGGTGTGCGTGGTTGTGTAGGGTTGGTTGGTTGGTTGGTTGTTGTTTTTTTTTCTCTCCTTTTCTTTTTTTCCCCGTGACTCCCCCACATCAGCCTTTGGGGGTGGTCTGCGAAGGTATTTGATTTGTTGTGAGGGGAGAGAGATCTCATTAATGTAGGTACTTAAACAGATTTAATCCGTATTCATTCTCTCTCTTCCTCCCCCCTTCTCCCTCTCCCCCCTCTCCCTCCCCCCCTCCTTCTCTCTCTCTGGGTGTTTTTCCCCCTCCCTCCCTCCTCCCTCCCCTCCTCCCCCCCCCCCCCCGCGCTCTCCTCACTCCCTGGCGCTCGCTCTCTCGCTCTAGCTCTCTCTCTCGCTCGCTCTCGCTCGCTCCCTCGCTCGCACCCTCGCTCTGCGTCCCGTCCGGGAGGAGTACGGAGAAGCCAATAGGATGCGCGGTCTCTAATGGATGCAAATGATCATGAAAAGACAGTGCAAAATATGAAACAACTCATTTGCCCGGGGAGTAAATCACCGAAAACTGTTTATGAACCGGCGTCCTTTCTTCGAAATGTGAGGCGGGGGCCTCGCTGAGCGGCGGCGGCGGCGGCGGGCTGGGCGCGGGGGGCGCGGGGGGCGCGGGGGGCGGGGGCGGCGGGCCGGCCGCCCTGCGAGCCAGACTCCCGGGCGCTCCGCCGGGCCCGCTCGGCTCCGGACATCGCCGGAAAGTGCGGCGGCTCCGGGGTCCCCTTCGCCTCCCCCCCCCCTTTTCTTTTCTTTTTTCCCCCCCCTTCCTCCTCCTCCTCCTCCTCCTCCCCTTCCCTCTCCTTTTCCTGGGCGAGGGTGGCTAGGAGCCGGCGAATCCGCGTGTTTTTTTTTTTCCTTCCCCCTCTCCTTCTCTCTCCTCTCTCTCTCCCTCTCTCTCTCTCTCTCTCCCTCTCTCCCTCCCTCTCCCCCTCCCCGCCCCCTCCCCAACAGCCCCCAACTACAGCCGCCGCGGCCGCCGCCGCCGCCGCCTCAAAATTCAATAAAATGAGCTCTTATTTCGTCAACTCACTGTTCTCCAAATACAAAGCCGGGGAGTCCCTGCGCCCCAACTACTATGACTGCGGCTTCGCGCAGGACCTGGGCGGCCGGCCCACCGTGGTGTACGGCCCCGGCGCGGGCGGCGGCGGCTTCCAGCACCCGCCGCCGCTGCAGGACTTCTACCACGGCCCGTCCTCGCTGCCCACGGCGCCCTACCAGCAGAACCCGTGCGCCGTGGCCTGCCACGGGGACCCCGGCAACTTCTACGGCTACGACCCGCTGCCGCGCCAGGGCCTGTTCGGCGCGCAGGACCCGGACCTGGCGCAGTTCGCCGACTGCAAGCTCGCGGCCGCCGGCGGCCTGGCCGAGGAGGCCGAGGGCTCCGAGCAGAGCCCGTCGCCCACCCAGCTCTTCCCCTGGATGCGCCCGCAAGGTGAGCTCCGGGCCGGGCCCCCGGGGGCTGGGCAGGGCCCGGGGAGGTCCCTCCGGCTCCGGGGAGCCGCGCCTGCTGCCTTCCGAGGGCCCCCCGGCTCCCCTTCCTCCCTTCTTCCTCTTCCCTTCTCCCTCCGTCTTTCTCTCTCTCGTCCTCTCTCGCTCTCTGTCTTATTCCTCCTTTTTGTTGCGTGTGTGTGTGTGTTTTGTTTGTTTCCCTGGAAGGAGGGTCGCTAAGAGACATTTCCTGAATCCATAAAAACCCCTCACCCGGGGCCCGGACTTTTCTTCTCCCTCTCCCTCCCCCCGCCCCTGCCTTCCCCCCTTTTACTGTTTTATGGGGGATAGCGCAGAGAGGGTGGTGGGAGCGGGGTGGGGTGGGGCCGCTCAACTTTTGCACTTCTCAATTGCTTTATAGTTTAATTGCCCTGAAGAAACTTTTCTTCTGGGGCAAAGGCTCGGGGGGGGGGCTTTTCAAGGGGGGTCCATTCGTCCCCGTCCTGGCGTTTTTATTCTTATCCCGCCGCCCCCCCCCCCGCAACCCCCGCTTCCTTCACATCCTTCCTTCTAAAGTTTATGGCACTTTTCATAGATGGGAGCCACCCACCCCCGCCTCCCCCTCTCCGGTGGTGGTGGTGGTGGTGGTGGTGGTGGTGCTGGTTACCAGGGGAGGTGGCTCCCCCTTTTCCTGGCTCCCTTAAATTCAGTGGTGTCTGATCCCCCTTCGCCCCCCACCCCCCACCCCCACCCCGTCCAGCGGCCCGCGGCCTCCCGCGCCCCCTCCCCCGCGGGGCCGGTGGGTGGAAGGTCCCCCCCCAAACTGCCCTGAGTGATGCTGCGGGTCTCCGAGGCTGGTTCACGAATCTTCCAAACCTCCCCCGCCCCTGCCCCCTCCCCCCCCCGCCCCTGCCCCGGCCTCGCCCTGTCCCCCCTTCCCAGCAGCCGCCGGACGCCGGCGCGGCCGCCAGACCTACAGCCGCTACCAGACGCTGGAGCTGGAGAAGGAGTTCCTGTTCAACCCCTATCTGACCCGCAAGCGGCGGATCGAGGTGTCGCACGCGCTGGGACTGACGGAGAGACAGGTCAAAATCTGGTTCCAGAACCGGAGGATGAAGTGGAAAAAGGAGAACAACAAAGACAAGTTCCCCAGCAGCAAGTGCGAGCAGGAGGAGCTGGAGAAGCAGAAGCTGGAGCGGGCCCCGGAGGCGGCGGCGGCCGAGGAGGGCGACGCGCCCAAGGCCGACAAGAAGTAGGCTCCGCGCCCGGGACTGCCGGGGCCGCCGCCGCCGCCCTCCGCCCGCCGGTCCCCGCCTCCGCCCGCCGGTCCCCCGGCCCCGCCGCCGCCCTCCGCCCGCCGCCGGCGAGCCCGGGCCCCGCCGCGCCGTCCCCGCTAGTGGTAGTTCCTGTAATAGCTTCTGTGTGTGAGCGGCCGGCGCCCTCCCCGCCGCGGGGCCGGGCCGGACGAGGATTGTGAGCGAGAACGAACCCCCTCGCCCAGCGAGGGGGGCGGCTGCTGCCTGGCCGCCGAGCCCCCGCCCCCTCCCCGCGCCCCCGTCCCGTGTAAAAAGCCTCCTTGTGCAATGACCCCTGCTCCCTCCTTGTAAAGACCGAGGTACCGACGTCTGCTAAGTTCTCCCAACAACATGAAACTGCCTATTCACGCCGTAATTCTTTCTGTCTCCCCTCCCCACTCTCTTCTCTCTTCTCTCTCTCTCTCTCTCTCTCTCTCTCTCTCTCTCTCTCTCTGCGCCCCCCTCCTCCTCCCTCCTTCCCCTCCTCCCACCTCCCCCGGCCCCCCGCCGCCCTACCTAGCTCCGCTGGCTTTCTCTGGCTTTCTCTGGCTTTCTTTCTCTCTCTGGCTTCTCTCTTTCCTCCTCCTCCCCCCGCTTCTTTGATTTGACAATTTCTCGTCCTAAGTGTTTCTCAAAAGAGGTTACTTTAGTTAGCATGCGCGCCGTGGGCAATTGTTAAAAGTGTTCCTAGGTTTACTGTGAAGAGAATGTATCCTGTGCCCGTGAATGGCTTTATTGGGGGGGGGGAGGGAGGGAGGGAGGGCTAATGATATATTTTGTTGTTCCTCTATACTTTGTTCTGTTGTCCGCGCCTCCAAAGGGCGGAAGAGTTACAATAAAGTTTACAAGCAGGAACCCGAGACCGGCCGGGCCTCGCTGCTCCTCGCTGCTCGCTCCTGGCCCGCCGCGGGCGCCTCCTCGCCGGGCTGGGAGGGGGCGGCCCGCCGGCCGGGCCGGGCGCGCGGAGGAGGGGGGAGGAGGGGGCGGAGGCAGGTGGTGCGGGGCCCTCGGCCCGGGGGCGCGGGGGGCGCGGGGGGCGGCTGCCTGCCGCGCGATTGGAGGAGAGAGGGGCGAGGGAGGGGAGCCGAGGGGGGCCCCCACCCTCCCTCTGCGTGCCGAGACGGCGTGGCCCTGGAGACCCCAGGCCCGGCCGAGCAGGAGGGATGCGCCCGGGCTGGTGGCTGCTGCATCCTCAACCACCTTCTTTGTTTCTCTGTGTGCCCTCGTGTGTGCGTGCGTGCGTGTGTGTGTGTGTGTGTGTGTGTGTGGAGGGGAGGGAGGGGGCGGAGGAGGAGGAGTGCAGGGCCACTGAACAAGCGTGTATATATTTTTATTTTTCCGGGCTCTGATGGGGGGGGGGGGAGCAGGAGGAGCGGTGAGGTGCTCCCGCCTGCCTCTCCCTCGCTGGGGCCCGGCCCCCGAGGCCCAGCTCCGAGGCCGCGGCTCGCCGCCTTCCTTCCTTCGCTCCCGCGGCCTCTCCGGCGGCCGGGCAGCCGCTGGACGCAGGCATCCGCCGCCCGGAACCAGAAGAGCGGTGCCCCGGGCCGCCCTCCTCCCTTCCTCTCTCCCCCCACCCGCCCCGCCCCCTTCCTTTTCAAAAAACATTTTTAAATTTTTCAAACCTTTTATTTGTTTTTGTTTTGTGTCTTAAGCCACCACCAGAAAAAAAACGCAGCATCCAACGCTCGCCCGTGGGCTGGATCCGGCGCCCCAGGGAACACCCACGAAGCCTGGCTCCTTCCCTGCCCTCGGTCTGGGGCGCCAGGCTCCCCCACCTCCCCCGCTCCTCGCTCCGGAGGTCCGGGCGGAGTCCCCCCCCCAAAGGCCCAGCCAGGCCGCCCTGGTCCGGATTAATAAAGACCTGACTTGCCCACACCCACCCGCCCCGTGGCGTGCGAGCCCCGCGTCCGCTGCCCGCCGGGTGGCGGCCTGGGAAGGGGGGGGGGGCGGCCGACACGGCGGGTGGCTCCGAGGTTATTTGTCTCCGGGGCCACTCAGCGCCTTCCTCGCCGGCCCCGCCGGCAAGCGGCCTCCCGGCCCCCGGGGGTCGGCCGCGGCCCCGGGGCCCCCAGCCCCAACCCGCGGGGCCTGTCACTCCCCCCCCCCACACACACACCCATTCATTATCGATCATATTTTATAAATCCAACGCCACACAATTTTTTCCCCATTACCGGAGCCGTGGGGAGGCGGCCCGGCCATTGGCGGAGGGGCCGTCACGTGGGCGGGGTCACGTGGCCCGGGGAGGGGAAAAAAAGGGGGTCCTTTTTGGTGTAAATCTGGACTCTAATTCCGTAATATATCAAGGAATCTCGTAAAACCGACACTAAAACGCCCCTGCCTACAAATCATCCGGCCAAATTATGAGTTCATTGTACTATGCGAACGCTTTATTTTCCAAATACCCGGCCGCGGGCTCGGTGTTCGCCCCCGGAGCCTTCCCCGAACAAACTTCGTGCGCGTTCGCCGCCAGCCCCCAGCGGCCGGGCTATGGCGCGGGCGCGGGCGCCCCCTTCGCCGCCGCCGCGGCGCCCGGCCTGTACCCCGGCGGGGGCGGCCTGGCCGGCCCGGGCGCCGCGGGCGTCTACGCGGCCGGCTACGGGCTCGAGCCCGGCTCCTTCAACATGCACTGCGCGCCCTTCGAGCAGGGCCTCTCCGGGCTGGGTCCCGGCGAGGCCGCCAAGGCGGCGGGCGCCCCGGAGCCCAGGGACGCGGACCTGGCGGCCGAGAGTAACTTCCGGATCTACCCCTGGATGCGGAGCTCAGGTAACGCCGGGCACCGTCCCCGGGAGGCGCCCCCTTCCCGGCCCAGCGCCCCTAGGGCTCCCCTCCGCACCCCCGCACCCCCCCCCCGGCAGGAGGTGGGCCCTGGGGGCGCGGCGCCCCCCTTGGCCGCGGCCCCGCGCGCCGCCTCCACCCCGCGCTGGCCGGCTGCTCCCGGGCTCCTCGCTCGGCTTCCCGGCGGCTCTCTCTCCCCGCCGCCAGCGCCGCGCTCCTCGGATCCCCCAGCTCGCCCCCCACCCTCGCTCTCAGCCTTTTAGCTTTAAATATTTATCAGCCGCGCCCGCAAAGGCCGGGGAAGAGGCCGTTTGTCTTGCGGAGGAAGGCTGGGGTTTGCAGAGAATAGCCATTAGGGTTCTCCCCCCTCCCCTCCCCTCCCCGGCCCCCCCTTACCCCCGCGGGGGACCTCAGCTCTGGGTGTGTCCCCCAGCCTCAGCTCCGATGAGGTCTAAGGGAGGGGGCTGCGGCGGCGAGCAGCGGTTCTCCCCTCCCCCTTCCTTCCCAGCCAACCCCGCTCCCCCATTATTCCCCGCTGGACAATCAGAGGTGGGCGCCAGGGGCTGGCGGGAGGGAGGAAGGGGTGTGAGGGATTGGGATCCAGCCCGGGACGCGGAGCCCCGGAGAGAGAGGCAGGTGGAGCGAGGGGGCAGGCCGAGGCCAAGAGAGATGAGGCTCTTGACCCCCCAGTGAACTTGGGAAGGGGGAGGCAGGAGAAAGCGAGAGAAAGGGGCAGAGGCCTCCTGGGAGGACCAGGGGATTAGGCAGGTGCCCTTCCTAGGGCTCCCAAGCCCCTCCCCTCCCCCCAGAACTGGCCAACAAGTCAGCAGGTATTATTATTATTCCAGAAGATGGGGGTCTGTCCTCTTGGGGGAGGCATTAGGACTGGACAGAGCCAAATCCAGAGTTGGAGAGCGCAGGCCACTAAGCCAGCTGCTGTAGGAACCCCAAGAGCCCAGGTGCCCCATGGGGTTCCCTTTCCTAGCCGTCCTTCCTCGGGCTGCCCTGGCCTCCTCGGTCAACCCCAAGGTCCAGAAAGGCCCGAGACGTGTGGTCAGCCGTTCCCAACCCCGCCAGGGCTGAGGGCCAGGAGAAGCCCCGCTCCTGCCCCATCCGTGTTGGTGGTCACGCTCCCCCGAGTTACCTGCCCCACAGTTCAACCGCCTTTCCAGTTGATTCATCAAAGTCCCAATGTTTCTGCTCGTAAACATTTCAGCTTGGCTTTTATCTGCCTTGAAATTAGGGCCCCGGGTCTCTCCTCCCACCAGCTTCTTGCCCGGAGGGCTGGCACCAGCTCCTCTTCCCCCGGTTCCGCCTCCCCCAGGCTCCTCAGGGCTTGGGGCCTAACCCCGGAAGCTCTCTCCTCTGCCCCCTCGGGCCCCCATCACCCATCACCCACATATTTTATGTTCCACCCCCAACCCAGGGGGTTGTACTCTCGCCCTGAGCTTTCCCGTGGAGAGCTAGGTTGTGGGCAGGTGGGCAAGCAGGACAGCCCGTCCCTGCAAGAGCCTCTGCCACTCACTGGAAAACAGTCATCAGAGGGCAGCTGCTCTCACCCAACTCCACGCTCCAAGGAAATCTGTAGATTCTCACCAGCTCCTCATGCCACAAGGCGGGGGGGGGGGGGGGGCGCGGGGAGGGAAGGAGGGGACGGACTGGACATATGAGGGTCCTTTGTCTCCTTTTCTTTTTGGGCCAAGCACTCAGGCCAGGCCTAGTGCTTTATATCAGGGTCACCCACATGGTTTCCATTGCCCCCCACCCCGAAGACCATCCAAAGGCTCGAGGCCCCTAGTCCTGAGGGCGGTGGAAAGATTAAGGTCCCTTCATCCCACATACACCCCTCAGGCGCCGGGCCTTTACCAAACAGCAGTTTAGGCGTTGGGTTCAGAGACCCCAGGGCTGGAAGATTTCTTAGCCGGAAAATGGGAGTATTTGCCAGCGAAGGCCTGTAGAAATGTCCGCAGCCCGAGGAAGAGGGTGGGCGCAGGCTGGGGTGTGGAGAGTTGAAAATTTGGTTTAATGGGACAATGGGCTCCTCCAACCACTGACTCCAAGTTGTGACACACAAGGTCTAAAAGGGAGCTGGGCACTCTCCTGGCTATTTTTTCCCTCCACACGCACTGATTTTTTTTTTTCTCCAAACACTGTGCGCAGGGGCCGACCGCAAGCGAGGCCGCCAGACCTACACGCGCTACCAGACGCTGGAGCTGGAGAAGGAGTTCCACTACAACCGCTACCTGACGCGGCGGCGGCGCATCGAGATCGCGCACGCCCTGTGCCTGACCGAGCGCCAGATCAAGATCTGGTTCCAGAACCGCCGCATGAAGTGGAAGAAGGAGAACAAGACCGCGGGGCCCGGAGCCGAGGAGCAGGACAAGGCTGAGGCTGAGGAGGACGAGGAAGAGTGAGGGAGGGATGGAGGAGGGGCAGAGGAAGAGAGAGAGAGAGAGAGAGGAGGGAGAGAGAGAGGTTAGAAGCCCAGCTTTTGGGAACTGAACCAGGAAACTCAGATCGAATAGGGGAGGAACCCCTATTTAAATGGAAAACAGTTTTTTAAAAAAATTTTTTTTAAAGGAGAGAAGGTGACATTTTGGTTGCTTAACACTGAAAACAAAAACTACCTAGAGAAAAGCCCAACGGGCCTGTTTTGTACAGTATGGGGAGGACATCATCTACCTGTTCTACGGCTTTCTGGAATTTGCCTCCCCTTTTCTATGTCGCTCTTGTAAGGTCTTTGTACACGGTTGCTGTTTTGTAAGCCCCCCCTCCCATCTTTGACGCCGTCTTTTGTGGTCTGTGGGTCTGGACTAGCGTGTTGTTCCCCGCCCTCGTGAGCCTACCTTCCCAGTAGAGGCACTGGTGGGGCGTCGGGAGCCCCGAGGACCCACTGACTAGCTCCATTGTCCTCTGCGCACCTGCCCTGCCCTCAGCTCCTTGCTCCCGCCAGCCCTGTGATCCCCTTTGCAGTCGATGTGTATCTGAAGAATGGAGAAATAAAACACAAATTAAAAACAAACGGATGGATGCTCTGTTTTCTGTGTCTCCCTAAGGCAGGGAGGGCGGTGGGCGGGCGTCAGGGTTAGCCATGCACCCTCTTCTGTAATGGCTGATGCAGGCCTGTTCCTCCTTGCTCTCGGGTCTGCTTTTTCCTGGCGCTTCTGCTCTGGGGGCTGCCAACTGGTGAGCTCCAACATCATACACACATTCACTCTCCACTTTTTACACACACACACACCACACACACACACACACACACACACACGCACACCGTCCTATATTTATAGGCGGACATCACATATAAAGAAATCTATATATTGTCCTCTACAGCCACAAAGAAACACTGGTCTTTCTATGTTCACACATACCCTCACAGGCATCCTCACATCCCAACCGCGTGCCCAGACACATGCATTCATGTTCACACACACTCACGAGCAAACACAGATTCACACTCACCCCCAGACACGTTGATGCGGGCCAACGTACACTCACACGTTGGCTTATAAACACAGAGATTCACATTTCGCCCCCCGCTGCCCCCGAGGAAACACATCCCCGAGCCCACATGCTCAATCACACACACGCGATCACAAGGCAAACCTAAGAAAACCCTGGCGGTCCCACAGACGGCCTCCACCAGGCCTTGGCCCAGGCCGAGGCCAGGGGCTGGGCAGGGCCGCCAGGGCCCCAGCTGACCTGCAAAGCGCCGGGCCCCGCGCGGAGGGCGAGCGGAAGGAAGGGGAGAATGACCGCCGATTCCTGGCATTCCCGGGCGGGGCGGGCGGGCGGCGCTGGGCGGCGGCCAGGCCAGAAGCAGGAACCCGGGAGGCCCCCGCGCCCGGCGCTGCCAGCTCCCGCGGCAGACACCTTCTGAGACATCTATTCGCTTATTTTATTTCCATGCGTTTTTCTTTTAACTTCCACGGACTTTCGTGGATAGGTTCTAAACGAACACAGTGAGTGACCCGGGTAAAACTGTGAGATGGGGGCCGGGGGGCCGGGTGGAGAGGAGGAGAGCCGGGCAGCGCGAATTTACCCGCTGGCGTGGCCGGTCCCGGCGCCCGAGCCTGCGGGCCGCCCGCCCCGCCGCCGCCGCCCGCGGCTTCTTCTCCGGCGCCGCTCGGCTCGCTTTCGGCGCCGCCAGCAACCTGCGGCCTCCTCCGGAGCTCAGGGAAAGAGAGAGAAGAGAGAAACATTGGCCGGGGAAGTTATTTCGTTTCCGGAACTGGGGCGCCGGCAGCTTCATTCAAAATTACCGGAGGATTTCGGGGGCCGGGGAGCTGAGAAACTGGAGGTGGATTGTGTTGTTCTTGGGGTTGCTTTTGCTCCAAAAAAAACACCCAAAAAAACCCTGACTCCCTAATTGAGGGACAAAGTCCCCGAGGAGGCTGGCATCTCCGAACCCAGACCTGGGGTGCCCCCCGAGTTGTAGTCTGGGTTCGCCGAGAAACCCCGGGTTTTTATTTCAATGGAAAGGGCCGCAGCGGGCCGACTGAAGGAGGAGGGTGGGAAGGGAAGGGCGTTTTGAAATCTGTTTGATTGGAATTTGTAAGAAAAGGGCCCCTAACTCTGCAATTCAACCCACGAATGGCCGCTGACCCCCCTGGAGAGCAGTGGCGGTGTCCCCGGAGCCGGGGCGGGGGGGCATTTGGGTGGCAGAGGCCGGATCCCGCCTTAGCCTCCTGCAGTTCATGGGGTGCAGCGGCGAGAATCTGATTCCTACACATCGCCACCTTCCCTCCCTGGGGGGAAAACGAGGGCCCAGGGGGGGATCTGGGGTCCCCACACCCACAATGCTGCAAGCCTCACAGGTGGGGGTCCCGCCATTAAGAGAGCTAGGGATGAGGGGGGGGGGCGTTCGGAGAAGCAGAGGGGGGCACGGGAGCTTTCATTTCGCCTCGATGCCATTGGCAACTCAGAGCACCAGCTGCTGCTCCCCACTAACCCCCAAACTGCCTCAGAGCAGTCCCCGGGAGGAGGATTTGGGGTGAGTTTTTTTTTTTTTACGAGAAGAAGGGGGGGGCGGGCAGAGCTCCTGTGAGAATAGGGAGGTTCCCCAAAAGAACCCCCCTTCCGGAGCTGGACCCTTGCGGCTCCCCGACCTGATTGCCTGCACCCCCAGATATGAGCCCTTCTTAGGGTGGGGTCTCCCCCAAAAAGAGCGAGGAGGAGAAGAAAAGAAGATGGCGACCGAGAAAAGGGTTGCTGGTGGAGCAGCCATGAAGAAATGCAATAAATTCCTTGTTGTTTTATGAAAATTTACAACTTTGTGATAGAAGTTTATGAGTGGTTGAATCCAGCGATTGGCCGGCGCCGGTCATGTGGCCGGGCGGTCGTGATCATGAACTTTTTATCATTTCCCTGGTGGTTATAATGCAGCATTCTTTTGGACACCACACCTAGGTCGGAGCACGCTGTCCTGGGCTCCAGCCTCTTGGCATTTTTACACTCCACTATCAGTTCGATCAAGCAAACGAGAGAGGGAGAGAGGGGACGAGAAGAGGGGGAGAGGCAAGAAGAGAGAGAGAGAGAGAGAGTGGGGGAGAAGGAAGGGTGGGCATCGCACAAAAGAGAGAACCTGAAACAATTTTAATTCCTAAGTTGATTTCCTTGCCGGCCGGGGATTTTAGCCATCATGGAGGGCACACGGACCATCTGCCCAGGACTGCAGGCTGAGACCATTTTTTTCTCAAAGCCAGAACTTACTACTCCATTTTCTATGCAAATATCAGGAGGAAAAAAAAAAAAACCACACACACAAAAAAACGAAACACCCTCTCTCCCAAGTCGGAGAAGGGGAAGCGACGGCTCTCAGGTTGGGACAATATTATCTGGAAGATGAAGAAGAAACCGAACGCTCTTTTTTTTTTTTTTCTTTCCTTTCCTCCCTCCTTCCTCCCCACCCCTTTCCATCGGAGGACAGAAACCTCAAGATCTGCAAAGGTAAGGGAGACTCTACAATTTCTCTTCTCGTTCTTTCGGCCTCGGTGGTGTAGGTGGGGCTTGGGTTCGTCCCCCCCTCCTCCCCTGTCCAAGGTGGGGCCGCACCCCACCTCTGGGTGCCGCAGGGAGAGGCTTCCCCGGGAAATTCGGCGGCCCGGAGAGGGGCGGCCGCTTCCTGGAGGAGGAACGAAGGCAGGGAAGATGGGAGGAGGCGCCGAAGGGGCCCGGAGGCGAGCTCTGAGCCGCCTTTCAAGCCGGAGGAGAGGCTCCGGCCAGGGGGGCTGCGGAAGGGAGGCTGGGGGTGGTTTGGGCTTCAGGGCACTCGGAGGAGAAGCCGGGGGCTCCAGCCTCTGTGGGTCTGCGCCTCCACCCCCTCCCACCTTCCCTCCCTCGTTCTGGCCTCCCCCCAGTGGCCCCGGTGCTGTTCTCTTGCCCGGTTCGGTTCGGTTTGTGTCGTGTGGGCAGCTTCCCGGCAGCGCTGGCACGAGGGGCGGTGGCTCGGGGGCCAGTCCTGGTCTCCGGGGGCCTGGAATGTCCGCAGAGGCCGCGGAGGGCAAGGAGGCGGCTGGGGAGAGACGGAAAGGACACTTTACGGGGAGAAACTCGCCCATGTTTCTCTCTTTGGAAACCTTGCTGAGATTCAAGGGCTTGTAAGTGGAGGCATCTAGATGGAGGCGCTCCCCTCCCCCCAGCCTGCCTCCGACTGCCCAGGTCCCTGGCCTCTCCCCGAGGAGGGAGGGAGCCTGGCTCTGCAGGGAGAGGCAGTTTTGTGGGTTTTTATTCTTATTTATTTTTTTTAATGCCGGTAGGTCACAACGTGTTGGTTTCTGTGCGACGCCGCCGATGCTATTCCTTGTGTTTTGTTGGTTTGGTGTGTGTGTGTGTGTGTGTGTGAATTTCGGTGGAAGGGAAGAAAATCGCCATTTGCATAACGGATGTTGAACCATTTCAAACTTTCCTGGATCTAAACCTGGTGATTGTGAAGAGGCTGTTCTGTGTGTTGTTGTTTAAGGCTTGTAAATAAATTTTTTTTTAAAGGAGAAGAAAATAAAAAAGGACGCCCCCATTAAGGGGCCTAATGGTGTCCGGGCTAGAGAGCTGAGCTCAGACAGCGAGTCCTGTCCCTCGGGCGCCAGATTTCGTACCCCAGCCAGGCCTTCTGGGGGTGAAGGGGACGCTTTGGGCTGCAGAGGGAGATTCCCGCAGCAGCTGGTGGGGGTGGAAGGCGGGCAAGTCTCTGGGTGTGGACTTAAAACAGAGTCAGAGAGCTTCTGAGGAAGCTGCAAGCCAAGAGATAAGCGACTTTGGGGAGATTGGCTCAGTTTGGTTTACACGATGAGGTGATTGCTTCTCTCTTCTTACAGACCAGAGGCCAGTGTCCAGCCTCAGGCCCCGGGTGGCCTAAGGAGGCTGTGTAGGGGGGGTCCTGGCCCCCTTGGTCCTGGGCTGGGAGAGGGACTCAGCCACTTGTGGCCAGGGAGGGGTCCCTGGAGGCCCCCCAGCAGGCCAGGATGGGGTGTCTGGGGGGACCCCGCGCTGCGCACAAGCCAGAGAAGTTCTCGGCTATCACCCACGGCACTCGGAGCTTATTCCCAAAGGTGGGGGAAAAATAAAAAACACCCCAAACCCACCCAGACGGAAGGTCTTTTTCTCCTGCCGTCTCGGCGGGTATAAATCACCCCTCAGTTTGCTGGGATCCAAATTATGCGGTTTGCTGCCATCTACCGTCCGTTCCGAGACATGCGGCTGCGGCGCCGCCGGCCCCGCGGCGCGGCCCGAACGGTGCCCGGCGCCCCGGCCCGGCCCCGCGGGTCTGGCTTCGGTCTGGCTTCGGTGTGGCGGGATCGGGGGCTTCGGGGGCTTCGGGGGCCCGGACTGTCACCGCCCGTTGGGTCCCGGTGTGCGTTAGAGAACAAGGTCCTCGCCCCGCCGCCCGCCCCCTCCCGGCTCCGAAACTGGCTTTTCCTGGGGGAACATGTACCGGGACCGGCGGTGCCCTCCGCGGGCGGGATGGGGGGGCCCGGCCCGGAGAGCCCCCCGTCCACCCGCCGCGGGCGCCAGAGGGGACCCCCGGCCTCGCGGGAGGTGCGAGGCCAGGGCTGTTGCAGGTTTATTTGGTGTGTGGGGGGGGAGGGGTTTTGGGGGGATTTGGGGGGGCCAAGGGAGGGGCCAGCGGGGGAGGCGCCGGCCGGCAGCCCCCTCGGTTGTCAGAGGACAGCCGGCCCGTGTTCCCCGGGTGGCTGGCGGGTCGGTGGTGAAGGGACTGAGCCCGGTTTTCTGGAAACTGTCCGTGTCTGCAATCGTTCCCAATCGTTTGGAGCGAAATGATCGACCAAGATGCTTTGGGGGGGTGATGATCTGGGGGGGGGGGATTGAAGATCAATCACCGGGAAGCCAGACCATCGTGGCGGGTTCGCTCCGGCCTGGCCCGCACTCCCGCTTCCCCAGAAGGGGCGGCGGGCGGGGTCCGGGCCCCGTCTCTCTCTCTCTCTCTCTCTCTCTCTCTCTCTCTCTCTCTCTCTCTCTCGGGTTACTGATTAGCTCGGGCTTTCAAGCCCCGGAGGAGGCTCTGGCCGTCCCTTTCAAGGTGTGGCGGCCCCGGCTCCTGGGCGGGGGCTCCAGGAAATTGCCTGCGGAGCCGCCGGGCGGGCCGAGGTGTGACGGGGTCTGGCCCGGAGCTGGAGGGGCCGCCAGCGCGGGCGGGCCCGGCGGCAAACGTCCCCCAGTACCCCCCCCCTTTGCCCCCGGCGCCTGGGGAGCCTGGGCCGCAGGGGCAGCCCCCCAGGTCTCCGCTGCGGGGAGATTTTCCTCCCGCCGGTGCGGGCCCCTCGGGGGATTTTTCCTGCGGGCAGTCCAGAGGTCAGGTGGGGAGGAGAAGGAGGCTGGCACCGAGGGTTCACACACTTCAGGGGTCCCAGAGTGCTGGGGGACCTGGGGGTGGAGGGGGAGCAGGGACTGAGCACCGCAGCCCTCCCCTCCCCACCCCGGGTCAGAGACGAGGTGGCTCATTTGCATATGAAAATGAGGCCCTTGCCCCAGCTCCGGACCCTGGACCCGGCCCATCTTAAGGCCCCGGCCCATCCAAACCGCTCGCAAGGGTTGGGAGCCAGCACATTGCTTCCTCTGGGAGCATCGATGCTTCCCCAACCCAGAGAATCACAGAATTGGGCAGATATCTGTTTCCATCTGCCACACCCCAGCGAGAGTTACAAGTGGTGTGGGGAAAGGTGCCCACCACCCAAAGAGCTGGAGGGGGGTGGGGACGACGCTTTGTCGCTGAGAGGAAAGGGGACGCCTGGACAATGTCTCAATCCCCCCACCCTCCCCTCCACGCACACACAGGCGGACACCCTCCCCGAGGTTGCTGGGCTGGGGAATGTTCCTCCCCAGCTGAACACAACCGCGGCATTTCCCTGGGAGCCGGAATGTGTGAGCGTCGCGGGGCTGCAGATGGGAAGCACAGAAAGCTACGGTCCCAGCCCCTGCCCCCGCCAGGTTTCGGTGCAATCCTCCTGTTGTGTCCTCAAGTACACGTTTCTATCCACGTCTCCGTAAGCATGCTTCCTGGCTGGAGCCGGGAGAGACCACCTCCCCGCTCTCCCCCCCCCCCAGCCGGCTGTGCCCGCTGCCGTGTATTTACATATCCCCCCTTGGAGACAGACAGATGGGACAGCGGACTGAACCACAGACAGATCCGCGGAGATCTGGCTCCAGAAACCAGGCGGCCTCTGGCCCAGCTCTGCCGGCCTGCTCTTTCTCCCAAACAAACGGATCAGAGGCATAAACGCTCATAAATACCTCCGGGTTTAGATAAGAGCCATGAGGCGCGATTTCCTTTCATGCCTTCCTACAGGCGCCGCTGGGGCCGCTGCCTCTTCGGCTCCGGCTCAGGACAGGCAACCTGCCGAGGTGAGGCTAATTTGGGGCCGTGCCTCTTAAGCGTAAGGGGCTTATTTTCCTGTGTCTATCCCAGGGGGATCTTACGTTGTCCAGACTCCAAAGGCAAGCCTGCACATCGCCCAGCCCCAGGATGGGGACGTAGTGGCCAGTGAGGGCACAGGACTGACACCCGAGGTCCAGCCTCAGTGGCAGGGGAGCAGGAGGGGGGTGCACACGGCCGCTTTCCACCTCGCTCACCTCGCCCAAAGGTTCCACGTGCCTCTGCTGGGACATTATGGGCCCGGTCACAGCTAGACTGGGACATTATGGGCCCGGTCACAGCTAGACTGGAAACATTCATGATGCCCCCTCATTAGCGGGCTTGGGTTTATTTTTTCTTAGCTCTCGATACAACGACTGCAGAGTCAGGCTAGGAGGGGACCCCCACTTGGCCATGAGGGTGCAGCCTGGACGTTGTCCTGGGTTCGGGAAGGCTTGTGGGCCATTTTTGCAACCAAGCAGGTCCCCACCCTGAGTCACCAACCTCAGCCCTCTGCCGTTGTCCCCGCTTTAGGGGGTGGAGCTGGCCCACAGAAAGGAGCCCAAGGAGCAGGGCAGAGAGGAGGCACAGCCTGGCCCCTTCAGCAGCCGCTGTCCCACCCCCGGGCCGTTCCCGGCTCCGGGTCAGGAGGTGGCCGCCCTTCACCTCCTCTGCGCGAATGCTGGGATTTTGAACACACATGGTGGCTGCCTCCAGCCCGGCTCCAGTGTTCATTTTCTTTAGACGCGAGAGCCAGGGACGCACACCCTCCCACGCACCCGGGCTCGTGCTGCAGCGAAGCGGGTGCCACACACATGCGATGGGGGGGGGGAGGATGGCAGAGATGCTGAGAGAGACAGAGGGCAGCGGCGGGCTTCTGGAGAGGGGACGTGGGCTGGCAGTTCCGAGCTGCTTGCTGAGACCCAGACACTCTTCCCTCCTTATAAAAACCAAACCAAAATCAAGTCTTGGGAAAGAATTTTTTTAAAAGGACTGCCAGCTTCTGGAGAGACTCGGAAAAGGGGCGAAGGACCCCTATTTTCCCGGTGGTCTCTGATCGCCTCACATAGCAGGAGGGTTTGAGGACCCCAAATCAGAGGAGGACCAATTTCTCTCCTGGACCCTCTTTCTGAGGCAACCTTGATTCCTAAGAGTCTGGAGCCCCGGATATTCTTATGTCTTTGTGAGGGCGACGTTTGCAGGCAGGACGAGGAAGCAGACAAACCTAGGCTGGCGGGTGCCCCTCACACCTCCTCTCTCTGTTCCTTAGCGGAGAGGGCTAGACCCTCTCCCCACTGCCCCTTCCTGTGCCAAGAGCAAGCGGCATATACCAGGGCCAGGATGATGTCTTAGGGAGCAGCCATAATGGTTGGTCCAGGAGGCCCCTAACCTAGCTGCCCAGGCCGAGGAGAAGGTCAGGCTCACACCTCCTCCCATGTACCCGCCTTTGGGGTCCTCTGGCCCCCCTCAGGCTCCGGCCTGCCTCTCGGGCCAGGAGAGTTGTGGAGAAGCAGACACAACCCCAGGCTTGGAGAGATAGGGCAGATCTGAGAGACAAGGGGGGGTGTGTGCTTCAAAACCTGGGAAGGAGATGGTTTCCTTCTCGCCTCTCTCTTTCTGCGAGGATGCCAGTGAGCCCAGAACTCTTCTCCCCTTCCACCCACACAAAACCCCAGAAATACACCGCCTCCGGCTCTCTCTCCTGCCGGGGGTTGGGATCCGAGATTCAGGGGCGGCCGCCCACCACCCTTCCCTTGAGGGAATGGGGCTCAAGCAGCGCAGGGGTTAACTTTTCTGAAAACACAATTAACTTTTCCCTATATCCTGCGTGGGGAGGGAGGGATGCAGTTATTGGATCACTGGGGGGGGGGATGAGGTGGTCTCCACCCGAGCTCCCTCCTCCCTCCCGCGCAGACGTCCCTCTCGCAGATCCTACGTAGAAGGCACAGAACGCGCAGTGTTGTTGGGGGGAAGAGAGAGAGAGAGAGGGGGTAGAGAGAGAGAGAGAGAGAGAAAGGAGAAGGAGAAGAAGGAGGGGGGGGGGAAAGGTTGATAGGTTTGCGCGCGGGTCCCTCGCGCCGGGCCGCGCTCCTCCTGGGTGCTATTTGCCAATTCCTGCCTCTGCCATTGGTCAGTGTTGGATCAGATGGTTGTATTTCCTTCTGGCCCTCCCTGGCACCTCGCCATCCCCCCTCCGCGAAAACCCCAATCTCAGATATACTACTAAATAGGCGCGGCGCTCGGACTATAAAACACAACAAATCATATAAGGCCGGCGGCGGCGGCGGCGGAGGAGCTGCAGCGGGCCGCGGCGCGCCTCCCTCCCTCCCTCCCGATGAGTTCCTACTTCGTGAACTCCACCTTCCCCGTCACCCTGGCCGGCGCCGGCGGCGGGCAGGACTCCTTCCTGGGCCAGCTGCCGCTCTACTCGTCCGGCTATGCCGACCCGCTGCGCCACTACCCCGCGCCCTACGGCCCGGCGCCCGGCGCGGACAAGGGCTTCGCCGCCGCCGCCGCCGCCTCCTACTACCCGCCCGCGGGCGGCGGCTACGGCCGGGCGGCGCCCTGCGACTACGGCCCGGCGCCCGGCTTCTTCCGCGACAAGGACGCGGCGGCCTGCGCGCTCGCCGGCGCCGACGAGCCGCCCCCGTTCCCGCCGGAGCCGCCGCGCAAGCCCGACTGCGCGCAGGACAAGAGCGCGTTCGGCGGCGGCGGCGGCGGCGGCGAGCCCGAGGAGCACAAGTGCGCGGCGCCCGTCTACCCCTGGATGCAGCGGATGAACTCGTGCAGCAGTGAGTGAGGCTGCGGCCGCGGCCCCCGCGGGCACCCCCACCCCCACCCCGGGGGAGGCAGAACTTGGGGAGCCCCCTCCTCCCCGCGTCTCCACCCCCTGCCCCCCCAGGCTCTCCCCGGGTGCAGGCCGGGCACCTCCGGGGAGGGTGGAAGGGAAGACGGGGGGCGCCCGCCCGGACAGGGTCCCCTGCTCTGCCAGCTCGCCCGCCCCCCGGAGTTGGAAAGTTTGCAGAAAGTCCCAGCCGCCGCGCTCTGGGCCCGGGGGGAGCGAGTGGGCGCTCCCCGGGGGGAGCAAGGCCAATCCGGGGTGGCGGGTCAGGGGTCGCAGCCACGGGCTTGGCTTGCTTTCCCTGGGGGGCCCCCAAGTCCTGGTCGGTCCTCCCCCCCCACTCCACCCCACGCCACCCCAAGACTGTTCCACTAAAAAACCGAGTGCGTCACGGGAAGGGGGGCGGCGTGACGCTAGCAGGCAGGGGAGAGTGCAGCCTGTCCCGGCCTGGTTCCCTGGGGGGTGGGGGTGGGGGTGGGGGGAAATGGGGGAGAAAGAGATGAGGCGCCAGGTTAGGGGAGGTTGGTCCTCGGAGGAGGAAGGGGGCAGCATAAGGGGGAGCAAAAAGAGTGGGAGCAGACGGAGGAGGAGGGGGTGAGCGGGGAGAGGCAGGCGCCTGGGTCTCAGGGTGGATTATTTGTCGGCCTTAAGTCCCAAATTGATGTCCATTAGCGGGACAAGAAAGTGAGGAGCCGTTAATGCCCACCGTGGATCGATCCACGTCATTACGGATTAGGGGCTGGAATCTATCACGGGGGGTGGGGTGGGGGGGGCCGGATGTGAGAGGAGAAAGGGGGCAGCTAGCGGGAGGCACACCTGGGCGCCACATCCCCCACCCCCTCTCCCCTCCCCTCCCCTCCCCCCAGGGGCTCAGGTGGGATTTTCAGGCGCCCCTCCCCTCCCCCCGCGGGGCGGCTGGAGGGGGCGCTGCGGGGACCCGCGGCGGGGAGGGCGCCCCGGGGTGCGGGAAGGGTGAGCCCAGGCCTCAGCACCTCCTCTCTGCCCCCAGGTTCCTCCTTCGGGCCCAGCGGCCGGCGCGGCCGCCAGACCTACACGCGCTTCCAGACGCTGGAGCTGGAGAAGGAGTTCCACTACAACCGCTACCTGACGCGCCGGCGGCGCATCGAGATCGCGCACGCCCTGTGCCTGACCGAGCGCCAGATCAAGATCTGGTTCCAGAACCGCCGCATGAAGTGGAAGAAGGAGAGCAAGCTGCTCAGCGCCTCCCAGCTCAGCGCCGAGGAGGAGGAGGAGAAGCCGGCGGAGTGAGGGCGCCGGCGGCGGCGGGGCCGGGGCGCCGAGGGGGACAGGCCCGCGGGCGGCCGGGGCCCGGGGGGCCGGGGAGGGCTCTGCGGGGAGCCGGGGGAGCCGGGGGGCCGCGCCCCGACTCCAGACATTGGGGCCTGGGGCTCCCCGGGCGCTCCCCGCCCGGCCCGCAGAGCTCCCGCGGGTGCTGGGTGCGAGCCTGAGCCCACCCCGCCCCCGAGGGCGCCCTGCATCCTCCCGGAGCGCGCCCCGGCCTGCCCGGCGCCCTCCCCCCGCCCCGGGGAACCGAGGGCCGGACTCGCTCGGTGTTTGCTGGAAGCGGAGCAAAGCACACGCTCGTCCGCGTCGCATCTCATGCCGCCCCCGTCCTCCCTCCCCCGTGCACGGTTCAATGGCAGCCTCGCAGGGCCCCGAGGGCTCCCCGACCCCAGGCCTCTGGCCCGCCCCCCGCCCCGAAGCCACTGGAAGGAGCACATACTACCTAGAAGTAAGAAGAGGAGCCTGAGAAGAAAACAAAGTTCTATTTTATTAATTTTCTATGTGTCGTGTTTGTAGTCTTGTCTTAGCTCTCTGGACGTGAAATACTTCCGTAATAATATTAATATTATTAATAATGATGATGATGATGATACATAATAATAAAGACATAAAAAAAAACACCCGCGCCGCTTGGTCACCTCTGCTCTTCCCGGCCACGCCCCCACCCCCGGGCCACCCCGGGGTCCCTGGGCCGGAAGGCGCAGGCTGGGGCGCCCTGGGTCCCCCCAACCGGCTGGACTCGGAAGTCACAGTTGAGATAAAGGCTGGAGCCGGCCCGCTGTGAACGGCCTCTCTCGGTGCGGACTTGGGGGGCCCAGAAGGGCCGTTCCCCCGCATTCTGTAGCCTCCCCTCGATCGCCTGTGGCAGCAGGGCCGCCGCCGGAGGCCCCCCAGCCCGGGCTCCTGCAGAGACGAGCCAGGAGGGCCTGGCGCCCGGGCAGGCAGCGCTTTCTGGCCCTCCGAGGCCGTGGCCTTTGGCCTGCCCACTTGGCCCGATCGCTGCTGGCCTTGGCCCTGGGCTCTTGGCTTGTGGCTCCGGAGACCAAATCCAAATCGGGGTCGGGCGATCTCCCTTCCCGAGCAGCTGGGAGCTCCAGGCTGCCTTTCCTGCCTGAAGCAGGAGTTCGGTGACCAGTAGGGAAATGCGAAGCCACGGGCAGCCGGGGCGAGACGTTCTCCTCCTCGGGAGACCTGAGCAAGCGGGAGGCCAGGTTGGGGGGCAGTCTGGTCTCCTCCAGTCTACCCCAAGCGACTCATTTTCTCTTACCCCCACCCTCGCCCAGGCGGCAAGCTGTGGGCGCTGTTTTCCTTCCTTCCTCCTCCCTGTCTCTCTCTCTCTCTCCCTTTTTTATTTTTAAAGAAAATAGCCTATCGGCAGAAAGGGCCCAGCTGCGGCTGTCTCCCGCCGCCCAGCGGGCTCAGCAAGGCGCCGCTGGTCCTCGGAATCCCTTCCCCAGGAAGGCGTGGGCCGAGGGGCACATTCAGAAAGTGCCCCGATGCTGACGAGGGGCCTCCACATGCAGCAGCAGGCGCCTGGTGCCGGGGCGGAAGGCTCCCGCCTTGATCCGACTTCTGAAAACCTCCCTTTTAACCAGACTCCAGTCGCCCGATGCGGTCACCGGCTCCGTTTTCCCCTGCAAACTAGGCCGTTCCGCCTCGGCCAGGCTCCTCCTGGGGTCCCTGTCCGGCTCTGCCATCCCCCAGGCTGGGCTAAGGATGGGGAGGGGGTCGAGAAGAGGGTCCCCCCGACTTCTAAGGGACACGGGAGAAGCGAAAGTTTTTCCTCCCGACCCTCGGCCCAGCCCTGCCTGCTTGCCCTAAGGAGGCAGGCCGGGCCGGGCTGGTGGGCGAGGCTGTGGGCATTCTGTGTCAATAATTGTTTTTCACACATATCTCCCAACCCTCTCTCCTGTTTCTGCGCCCTACTCGGAGACTGGCAAAAAAACAAAACAAAACCCGAGTTAAGGGAAAAGCAGCTCCATGCTTGATCATCTCATCCAGAGTTTACAGCAACAATGACCGAGCGGGGAACACACATAGAGAAAAACAACCCACGCTCCCAAGAAAGGGAGTCCAGGCTCCAAAGGGTCCCTCCTGTCCAGGATTCAGCCCTGCGGGCGCCCCCAGGCCGGGCGGCTCTCTCGCCGGGCGATCCCGGGGAGCCGGCGGCGGGGAGGGAGGCAGCCGGCCTGGCCGCCATAACGGTCCGCGGGCCCGCGCTCCCGCCGGCCGCCGGGAGGTGGCGCGCTCTGCTCAGAGGCCGCGGCCAGCCTTCCTGCGTCTCCCCCCCTCTTCCTCCTCCTCGCTTCCCCCCTCTCTCCCAGCCTCGCATTGAATCGGCCCTAACGATTCTCGGATCGTCATTATTTGTAACCATAGAGCATGAATTACCTCTTGAGGTCATCAGTGAGAATTTACGACTGGTCAACAAAAGCACGTGATTCCCCAACGCCCCCCCATCCCCCCTTCCTCGGCGGCCCCCCCCCCATATTTGGCCGCATACATAGCAAAAACGAAGTACAGTGCATCGCTATAATTCATTAATACATCATAAATCGTGAAGCACAGGGTTATAACGACCACGATCCACAAATCAAGCCCTCCAAAATCACCCAAATGAGCTCGTACTTTGTAAACTCCTTCTCGGGGCGTTATCCAAATGGCCCGGACTATCAGCTGCTAAATTATGGCAGCAGCGGCAGCTCTCTGAGCGGCTCGTACAGGGATCCCGCTGCCATGCACACCGGCTCTTACGGCGGCTACAGTTACAATGGGATGGACCTCAGCGTCAGCCGCGCCTCCTCGGCCTCCTCCGGCCACTTCGGGGCGGCGGGCGGCGAGGGCTCGCGCGCCTTCCCGGCGCCCGCCCCGGAGCCCCGCTTCAGGCCGGCGGCGGCGGCGGCGTCGAGCTGCTCGCTGGCCTCGCCCGAGCCCCTGCCCTGCGCCAACGGCGACGGCCCCGGCGCCAAGCCCGCGGCCGCCTCGCCCCCCGCCGGCCCGCCGGCCCCGGCCGGCCCCGGCGCCGGCTTCGCCGACCTAGACGAGCCCGGCGCGTCCTCGGAGCCGGAGGAGGCGGCGAGCCAGCTCGGCAGCCCCGGCCTCGCCCGCGCGCAGCCGGAGCCCACGGCCGCCTCCGCGGCCGCGCCCGAGGGCCCGGCCCCGCAGATCTTCCCCTGGATGCGGAAGCTGCACATCAGCCACGGTAACTCGGGGCTCCCCCGCTCCCCGCGTGTCTTCCCGGGGCGGCGGGCGGCCCTTCCTCCTCTGCGTTTGGGGACGGGGTGTGTTTGGGGGGGGGGGGCGCACGGCGGAGAGGAGAGGGTGGCTGTCCTCAAATACAGATTTATTTATTTTTGTCCAGGGAGGGGGGTGCAGAAGTCTCTAGCAGAGTCCTCACAGCCCCCGGGGCAGAGCCAAAGAAAGGGCATTTAGCTGGGGTGGTGGTGGTGGTGGGGGGGAGTATTTTATAAAATAATTTTTGCTCCCAGACCCGGCTGGGGGTTCCTTCGCCCCGGCTGCTGCCAGCTTTGGGGTGAAGGATGGGGTTCCCGGGAGGTGGGGAGGAAGGGTCCCGCTTGCTGCCGAAACGGCGAGGCTGCCGCGGGGCGCAGGAGGGCCGAGCAGTGCGGGGGCTCCCCCGGGGCCAAAGGGCAGCGGCTCTCCTCCCCCCGGGGGCCGGGGGGCCGCCCGAGCCCGCGGCGGCGCAGGGAGAGGGTGAGGCGCGGGGAGGGAGCCGGAGACAAAGCCGGGCGCTTGGCTGCCCGCAGACCTGGGGGCTGCCGGAGGGGGAGAGGGGGCGCAGAGCGCGCGAGCTGGGGTTCGGGGGGACCCTCTGGCGTGGGGAGGGTCGGGGGCGCAGCGAGCCGGCGGCCGGGGGCGCCTGGGTCCCGCTCCGCGCCCCCCCCCCCGTCTCCCACCCAGGCGCGCGCCCCGCACCCACCCATCCCCACCCACCCGCACCCTGAACCGGGGTAACGCGGCCTCGCGGCTCTGCTCTGTCCGCTCCAGATATGACCGGGCCTGACGGCAAGCGGGCGCGCACGGCCTACACGCGCTTCCAGACGCTGGAGCTGGAGAAGGAGTTCCACTTCAACCGCTACCTGACGCGCCGGCGGCGCATCGAGATCGCCCACGCGCTCTGCCTGTCCGAGCGCCAGATCAAGATCTGGTTCCAGAACCGCCGCATGAAGTGGAAGAAGGATAACAAACTGAAAAGCATGAGCCTGGCCACCGCCGGCAGCGCCTTCCAGCCCTGAGCCCTCCTCGGGGAGGAGCCCCCGGGCGGCCCCCCGAGCCCTGGCCGGCCGTGCCCAGCGCCGGCCCCGCCGGCCGCCGAGCCTCCCCGCGCCGCCGCCGCCGCCCGCTGGGGACTGGATCCCAGGCGCCCGCCTCGCCCCAGCCTCGTGTTACCATGTTCCGTTTGGTCTTAGATCTTCCTGTGGCTCCCCCCCACCCCACACCCCGCTCCCGGACTGATTGATCTTGTTATTATTGTTCATAATAAGGATAATAATTATTCCCCCCCTCCATGCTCCTCGCTCCCCTCCGCGCGCCGCTCTCCCCCCCCCCCCAGGAGATCCACCAGTGTTTCTGAATGTTCGTTCGTGTCCGTGGTTGCAACTCCTTCTTCCCCCCAGGAAGAAAAAAAGAAACTCTCTCGCATGTGTACTGTGAACTTCCCCCCTCCCTCCCTCCCTCCCCATCTTGTCCTTCTAACTTATTTATAAAAGGATGGTGGCTGTGTTCTGAGTTTCAGCTGGAAACTTCTCTTGAAGGGGCAGAGGTGGAGGTGGAGGTGGGGTGGGTGGTTCCGCAGCGCCGGGCCCAGCTGAGCTGGCCTCGGACATGGAGTCCATGGCTGTGTGTTTCTCCCCGCCCTCCTCCTCCTCCTCCTCCTCCTCCTCCCTCTCCACTCCCCAGGCCCAAGTCTCTCTCTCGGGGGTGGCTTGGTCCCCCGGGGGACGGGAAGGGGCCAGGGAGGCCCAAAGCGGTGGTGATGTTGAGAAGAGGGAAGGTACAGAGTGAGATGTGAGTTCCTGCCGCCTGGGTAGGCCCCACAGGCCTGATCTGGGAGTGTGCGGAGACAAAAAGAACCCTCGGTGTAAAATGTCTTGTGTGTGTTCCTCCGTGAATCCATGGGCCTGGTGTAGAGGGGCCCAGCGCTTGTAAATAGGGGGGTACTCTGGGTAAGACCCATCTCCTGCCCCCCACCCCTCTCCGTCTTGCTTCCAAGACCGTCTGTAGTGAGCGAGTGGACGCTGTGCAACGCGCGAAATCTGTCTTGGCCGGGCCTGCCTCGGTGATTCTCGCTTCTGGTATTTGTGTGTAGCTCTCCTTAAAGTCGAATAAACGTTTCCCCTCCTCCGCCGCCCTCCCTCTTGTCTTTTCTCCTCCGAGGGGCCTGCCTCTCCCACCGCTGGGCACACCCTAGAGGCCATTCTAGACAGGTCTGGGGAGCGGGGCACGGAAAAAGGGGTGCTCGCCAGCGGCCCCTCTCACGTGCCTCAGCCCCTGGCCTGCTCAGCAGTGCGTGGGCCAGAGGACAGGCCTGCACCCCCTGCACCCCGGGGTCTGAGGCCCGGAACCCCACATGGGGCTGGGGCGAGGAGAGGCTGAGCTGGGCTTCACTCTGGCCTTCCACCAGCTGGTCAGAACCCCCCTGGAAACCTCCTCTTCCAGGGACGTAACTTGGGCCTATGTTCTGAGCGAGCGGGAGGCTCCTGGCCAGTTGCTGGGAGTGGTGCTGGGGTACCCCGCTCCCCCGTCCCCTGCTCCTAATCCCAATTCAGTTCTGCCACCCACTAAGGCCAAAAAAAAAAAAAAAAAAGTCTGCTGGATTTCAAAGGTTTTCCTCCCTCACCCTGAGTCCTCTCTGCCCTTATGGAGGGCTCTCTCTCACTCTCTCTCTCTCTCCAGGAGCCCTCACTGACCTTCCCTCTTGGTTAGGAGTTGGGGGGCCCCTCCTGGAAGACCCCCGGTTCCCCCTCCAGTCAGCCTGGCCTCGGGCCAGGGCCCAGGCCTCCTCCATCCGAGCCGGCCTCCACCCTGAGCGCGAGAGTGAGGTCCGAGCACTTACCGCACGTCCCTTCCAGCTCGGCCCAACTTCTCACTGGACGTGTGGGGGGAGGGGAAGCTGGTGAGGAGGCAGCAGAGGGTCTCGGAGGCTCTACTGGGCCCTCTTTGCCCCTCACCCCTTGACTTTGTCCCCCCTTTGTCCATAGCAAACTATCCCAAAAGTCGCGATGACATTTAGATGTCAAATGGATAGGGGGTTTTATCTCGAAGTTGGATCGTAAAAATCGCGGAGAAGTCAGACAGATACCCCTCACTGGCTCGAGAAAGTCACGTGAGGTCCATAAAGTTAGTTTTATGGTTTTGGGGAGTTGACACCGCACGGTATATTTCACATTCTCCAGAATGTTAAGTGACACTTTAACTGCTCGCCGTGGTGGGGAAGGGGGCAGAGGTAGGTGAGGGCTCTCCCGGCCCAGAAGGCAGTGGCGGCAGCGGAGGCCGAGCTCTCCCGCAGTAAGTGGCTTCCAGCTTTTGCTTTTTCCCCCCTCTCTCAGTTTTGGGGCTTGGGACTGGGGAAGGAAATCTTGTAGGAAACGTGGGCGAAATTTGGTCTGCTTTTTTTTTTTTTTTTTTTGCACCAGGATCTGACAAACTGGGTGTCTGAATGTGGGGGTTGGGGGGGGGCGCTCCGTTCAATAAGGCCTCAGTGGTTGGGGCGCCTGGCTTATTATTTGCAATCGCGTCGGACTCTTTGTGGGGGGGGGTGGGGAAGGGTCTGTGTGGGTTCCTTCCGTGTCCTTGGGAATTCAGGTGGTCAGGAGGAGGGGTGTGGACTGCTGGAAGAAGGGGTCCCTGTGGGGGCCAGCTCACTGCGGGGGGGTCTTCATGACGTTCATTTGTTAGGGGTGTGTTTGGGGGTGCGCCGCCAAGGGGCACTTTTACCTGGAGGCGTCTGAACTGAGAAAGATCACCCGGAGGCTACTGCGGCTGCCTTGCACTGGGATGGTCTCTGGTTCTCAGATCTTTGAACCCCATGGAAGGGGTTCCTTCTGATTCTCTACAGCCTCGTCAGGATTATCCAAGATGGGGAGCAGAGCCCTTCTGCACCCCACTTTGGCCTGTGGGTCCCAAGCCTGCCCTTCTGCTTGGCTCTAAGTGGGGTCCTGAGCTCAGAGTGGGGAGCGGACAGAGCAGCAGTGGGCTGAAGGCGGAGAGAGCGTCTCCCCTTGCCGAGAGGGGGTCGATGCTTAAGTGGGACCCCGAAAACCCCTCCATAAATAAAGCTGGCTCCAGAAAGTAGACCCAAGTGCCGGGAGAAAGAAAAGGGACCCAGGAGCTGGGGGAGAAAATCGGAAAGGTGCTTTCTTTCCGGTCCTCTCCTTTTCTCTTCTCTCGCTACCAGGTCCTCAACCGCCCTTTTGTGTTGTGGCACCACACGCCAAAGGGGGCTCATTATCTGACCCCCGGGAGCCTGATATTTCCCAAGGATAAGTCACCCTTCTGAAAACCAGAGGCCTCTCTCTTCTCCACCAAATGGACCCCCCCAAATTTTGAGACTTATTGGGTCAACCACCCCGTCGCTCCGGCTTCTGCCAGCCCGCCAGCTCTTGCTTCCGCTTACCAAGGCCTGTGGAGGGTGCCTGGGATTGGACATGTGGCACCTTCAGACGCTTCTGGTCTCGGGGACAAGGAGGGGGGGTCACAAGATCCCCTCCATTTCCCCTGAGAGGACCTTCCGACTCTCGCCCTCTGTCCTCTCCCCCGGCCACCCTCTGCTTCCCGGCCCTTCAGTCCCCGCACAGGCCTCGCTCACAGGAGAGCCCTCGCAGGCTCTGGGGGCAGAAAGGACCGAGAGCTTGGGGTCCTCACCCCGATTTGAGGACATGTCTCCCCAGGAGTGATGTGTGGGGCATTTGTACACTTGGGGAAGGAGGCTCCTCTCCCCACAGATTTCCCAGCACCGAGTACTAATATTTGTGTTATCCTATCAAATACTAATGTATGTCGGCCACAGCTCCCACGGGCTTCCACTTGGGAGAAGGCAGGGAGCTGAGTGAGGTGCAGAGGAAGCTGCATCAGGGGCAGAATCCGACCTGGGGCCTCCTGGGAAGCCCTGTCCTATTGTGAGCCCCCCCCCCACCCCCTCAGACACTCCATACCACCAGGCCCTGAAGAGGGTTGGCCCTCTCCCGCGTGGGTTCTGCAAATTCTGATAAAGAGCGTAGGGCCTACGGCCCGGGGACATCTGCCGGGCGTATCTGGACAGATTTTCCGGAGCGGCGAGGAGCAGGCGGATTGCCCGTTTCCGCTGCGGAGGCCAACGGCTCGGCTGGGAGGCCTTCTGCTTTAAGCGGGTTCTGGAGAAGGCCTCTCGCCGGGCTCTCCCCTTCTCCCCCGAGTAACAGTCTTCCTTGAACCCCAATAAAGACCTGTTTGGGGAGGAGAGGAGAGGTGAGGAGGGGGTCTCTGGTGCAAAGGAGCCCTGTCCTCTGCCCCAGACCCCCACCCTCCCCTCCCACCTTCCTGGAGACACCCTCCGGGTCTCTCTGGGGCGTTCCACTCCCTCCTCTCCCTCCTCCGACAGCGGCTTCCTCTCCACTCAGGCCTCCACCTTCTGAGCGGCCGGCGGTGCCATCTGGCCAGGGCCCCGCGCCCAGCCTCCCTCCCGGCCAACAGCTCGCCCTCACCTCGGGGCAGGGTCCGGGAGGCGGCGGCAGCAGGACTTTGAGGCTAAAGTTTCCCTTTCCCCCCTTTGGAGGCCGGCCTGACCATCACTCAGGACACAATTGGATTGTTTTGTTTTATTTGGTTGTGTTTTTTTGGTGTTTGTTTGTTTTGTGTTGTTTCTCCTTGGCCACAGGGGTGGGAGGAAGTATAAAGAAGTGTAAACAGGAAAGCCAGCCGGGGCCTGGAGTTCCGAGGGCCCATATTTCATCGGCTTCCTCTCCATAACTGCGGCCGCCGGGACACTTAACCCTTCCCTGGCTGTGAGGAGGCATGCCCGGGGGCTGGGGAGGCGGGGTGTGGGGAGGAGAGCCACGCTGGAGGCTCCTTCCTGGCCTGATCCTTTTATCCCTGGGGTCTGGGTGCTGGGGCGGAAGGCCGAGGGTTCGGAGCCAGGGAGGAGACGGGCAGAAGGCACCGTACCGTCGCCCAAACTCAGTCCCGGCGGCGGCGGCGGCGGCGGCGGCGGCGGGGGGCAGAGAGGAGAAGGCTCGTGCACCTCACAGCCTGGGGCCAACCTGGGCCCCCCCCCCGAGAACCCCTCCCTCTGGAGAGGGGAGAGCCCACTGGCCCCTCTCTACATTTTGGGAGATTCTAGGGGTAATCAGATTTCAGGCTGGGCTCTGCCCACAGCGGGGATTTATCGATTACAGCAGCACTGTTCCACATCCATATTAATTAACCCAGACACCGCCTAGAAACCCAGGAGGGGGAGGGGAGACACGGGGGGGGGGGACTCCTTAAGGAGTAGGGACAAACCTCTCTCCGTGTCCCCGGGGCCCAGACTGGGGAGTCATGTCCCCCATAAGAATCCAATGGCCTTCCCCGGGTCGGTCCCTGCACTTCTCAGCAGGTACAAGTGAGACTTATTCCAACAGTCGGGCCTCACCCCAAATCTCCTGGGGCGGCAGGGGGCTGGGTGGGGGAGGAATTAAATACCCCCACCCAGGCCCAACGGACTCTTTCTGGTCAGAGTTAGGGTGCCCCAGCCCTCGGATGGCTGGTTTTTTTTAATTTTATTTTGTTTTTTATGCTTTTTCCCTGCTTGACCTTTATTGAGGGGTTAATGCTCCTTCCCCCCTTTTTTCCCCCAACTTCCCCCAGGTAAAAGCTTTTTCTGGTCCGGAAGCTTGTTTTTGTTTTCGTGTTTGGTGGTGGCGGTGGCGCTGGCCTCTCCCCCTCCTCCGGCCCCTCCCGCCAAAAAGTGATTAAAATCTGTTAAAGGATTTAATTAAGAGAGTTAAATGAAAATGAAGGAGGCGCAAATGAGTTGGGGGAGAAAGCCCACACCAAAGCTATTCTCAACGATTAAATCGCCATTTTAACAATATAATGGAGTTTGCATCCTGAAAGGGGAAATCAACGCTCATATCTCATCAATAATTCATAGAGTTGGGGATCACGCGGAGGTCAGCAGACAGGGCCGGAGCGCCGGCCTGCTCGGGGCTGCCAGCCGCCGCCAACGCCGCATACATTATTCGCCGGGTGCCAACCGCTACCTACCTCCGCCGCGCCGCCGCCCCCCCGGGCAGGGGCATGCCCACAGGTTCAGGCGGATTTCGCGTCCTTTCATTTCGGAGAATTGACCGAGACCCCGAATTTGGGGCTCCAAGAGGAAGTGGGGTGTAGGAGACCAGGAAAGGATTGAACTTCAGGCTGTTGGGGATTGGGGCCGACTCCCCATGGGACCGCCTCCCCAAATTTCAGTCTCTCTTCCCTTTATTTCTCCTCCGTTTCTCTGTCTTAGGCGTCCCCTTCCCTTTCTCTTCTCTCCTTAGCTTTCCTCTTCGGGAGGAAAACGCCCTCCCCGCAGCATCTTCTAGCTTTTCCTGCTCGGAATCGCCTGCTTCCAGGCCGGCTGTGCTCTCTGGGGGGGGGGGGGGGGGTTGGGGCTGATCCCCCCTGAGGCTGTGGCCTTGGCCCCCCCACCCCTGGAGCTCCAGCTCGGAGGCCCCACCGTGGTGACAGGAATCCCTGAACCCCGGGACCCTGTGGGCCGGAGATGGGTGCATGTGGGGAGACACGGTGCTTAGCCCAGAGAGGATCCGGGTCAGGTGCAAAGGAGGGAATTCCTCCAGGAAAGCAGCATCTAAGGGGAGACGTCGGGGGCGGGGGGGGGGGGGGAGCCCCAGCAAGCGGGGACATCGCCTCTAGGGGACGTGGAGGCAGCCGGGAGGATGGGTAATCCCTCTCCGGCAGGTTTTCTGCAGGCGTGTTCCATTTTCCTCTTCCTCTCTGGGTGTGTTTCTCTAGCTCACTTCTCTTTTTCTCTCTGTTTTCCGACTCTCTCAAAGGCCCGTAGGGAAAGAGGAATGAACCCCTTCCTCGGGAGAGGTGAGGAGCCTGGGACGAGACATTCGAGCTCGAGGGGGCGACCCACAGAGCCCAGGTTGCCCGCGGGGCCGCGGCGCTGGCCAGCGGCGGCCCAGGCTGTAACGTCCCCGAGCTGCCAGTAGAGTCCGCCTCAGACCAAGTTCACAGCCAGGCTGGGCGGCCCAGGCGCCGGCGAGCGGCCGCCGCGCAAGGTGACCCGGGGCCCGCCGGGCCTCGCCTGGCCCGGGTCCTGGGCTCTCCGGGTCCCTCTAAGAGCCCCGTGGGGACTGTGGCCTCCTCCGCTCCCGGGGAACTCTTGTTCCAGAAATACCCTTCCTTAGGCCAGACCCTTCTACACTCCCCCCCCTCAAACGTCTCCTGGCCAGCAGTTGCCCCCACTTTGGGGGCCAGGAGTGGGGAGAAGTGGGTCATCAAAAGCTCCCCCTGGCATCCTAGCAAAGAGGCCGGTGAAAATGCGGGAAGGGGGGGTGATCCATGCAAAAAGGGGGTTGCATTATCAAATAGACGTTATTTGATAATCAAAAGACCCCTCTTCCCCAGGTCTAAGGCCCCTGGTGTGTGTGTGTGTGTGTGTGTGTGTGTGTGTGTGTGTGTGTGTGTGGTGGGGGGAGCAGGGGGAGGGGCAGGGCCGGCGGCGGGCGCTGGGGCTCCTGCAGCCGCCGCAGCAGAAGGAGACCCGGGGCGGGGAGGCCGGCGCGATTGCCGCTTGCCCGAGGGGTCGGGAAGTTGGAGGGTCAAAAGTTTACGGCTTGCGTGAGCGAGCGGGCGGCGGTGGCGTCTAGCGGCGGGGGCGGGGTGGGAGAGGGGAGGAGGCTGTGTGTGAAGAGAGAAGAAAGCGAGCGAGGGATGCCGGAGGTAAGGAAGGCCTGTGGGCTGCGGGGTGGGGGGAGCGGGGAGAGCAGCGTTGGGGCGGGAGGAGAGGCAGATGTCTGGGGGAGGAGAAGCTGAGGGAGGATGAAACAGTTCTCAACACAAACAACAACAACAACAACAACAACAACAAAACCCCCAACACCAGGCGCTAGCGGGGTGGGGAGCTGTACAAAAAGAGAGCGCCGGGCGGATGGCGAATCCTCGGCGCAGTGTTCTCTTGCAAAGATAACCTTTGAGTCACCATATGAAATTTGATTATAACCTCCTTAGGAGCACACGTTTTAAAAATCCAATTACCCACACGTCCTTGCAGGAGGTTGGGGGGGCCAAGAAAGGCTTCCAAAGGGAAGGCCTGAGCCCCCAACAAGATCAGCCCTACGCAGCGTACCCTAAAGGGGCCAAACAGCTGGTCCCCCGAAACCCCTCTCTCTCCTGGCAGCCTGTTCTACAAGCAGAGTTCCACCCTCAGGCTGGGTATAAACAGCTGAAATCCGTGACGCTGGGCCAAGCCAGGAAGGTTTCTAAACTCCCCCATTCCTCTCTCAAACTGCTTGATTTTAAGAACCCGGGTAACTGAAAGCAGTTTCGCTGGTTAATGCTCTCACTCTCCCAAACCTCCACTTGTATGTTCATCCAGATCCTCTCCTCCTGCTTGGAGCAGGGATGGGAGATGAGAAGGAAAAATACTGAATGGTCTCGGAGAGAGCTTTGTGAGTGCAGTGGAAACGGGCGACCTGAACTGAACCTTGAATTGATGCATTAAGCTTATCTCACGAGTAAAATGCTTAGAGACTTTGTAATTATGACGCCAGGGCATATGTCTATTTTGGGTCTTTAAATGACTGTTTATTGCTTTATGAGATGTCATCACATTCTCTTCTAAGCATTCCATACAGGAGGTGCGCTGCGGGTGTTTGTCCTGCCAGAATAGAGATAACCTAAGAGTTTTCATGAAGATGCCTTTTGAAATAGGAGAGAGAGTGGTTGAATGCCAAATTTCAAATGGATTTCACGCATTTATTATTATTATTATTTTAATTAATTTTTTTTTTTTTTTACTAAACCAGCTGGGTATGGTTCCCTGTTTCTCCTCAGCCTTTGGGCAGGTTTCTCTAGGGAGTCAAGCCGGGAAGGAATTCCTGGGGTCCAGAGGAGGTCTAGGTAAAAGCCTGAACTGGAGGCTCTGTCTCCTGTTCCCCCCCAGTCTCCTTCTCCTCCCTCCCAGGACATAATGTTAGCAAATGTATGTCCTGTGGGATAGACTGGAGCAGCCCAAAGCCCTGGGCCAGAGGATGGGGAAGGAGAGTCCTCTGCCACCCCAGGCCACGCTGGTACCTTGGGACTCTCACCCCGACCTCCCTGTACGAGGGGGAAACCAGTTCATTCCTCCTCCACTTGAACTGGTAGGAAAGGGGGTCACCTGGTCTGCCTTTACGGGTCCCTCAGCGGCTGCAGAAAGGGGAAATGCGTTGTTGGCAGTCCACCAGATCCTACAGGGACACACCGAAGGCAATCTATGAATATTTTTGACGCCTCTTTGATTTGCCCCTGAACCTCCTTGTGGTGGGGATAGGGGGAGGTGCAGGAGTTACTGTAGAGATAAGTGGTTTTCATCAAAACCTGCAGGCTGGGAGGAGGTTGTTTTGTTTTCAAGGAAGAACTAGAGTCTCTGAAAGCCAAATCCTCGGCCTGGACCAGTGGGTGTCTAGCTGTCTTCCCCAGATGTACTGACCAATGGACCCCCCCACCAGGTGGAGGGGTCCTTCCTCGGGCTCCGGGGCCTCCAAAGTTTTGGCGGAAATGGGGGCTATTTCTGACATTGGGGGATAGAATAAAGAAGATGGAATATGCATTATGGTTGAGACACTGGCCCGCCAAATTCAGCCATTTATCGGGGAGGCTGTGAGGAAGGGGGCTCTCTGGCCTGCTCTCTGGGACACAGATTTCCACTTCTCCGGGTGCCCGCTCCTTCCCAGGCCTCACGGGGACCCCCACACAGCCCTGCCCTCTTCCTCTTTGCTGGCAACCAGAGCTGCCAGAAACGCAGGAACGACAGACTGTCCAAGTGGAGGCCGGGCGGCTGGGGACATTTTTTGTGAGATGGGGGTCGCGGGGAAGCGAAGGGAAAATTCTGGCAGAAAGTGAGCTGGGGAGGATGGACTGAGCCAAAATTCTGCTCTGTCATTTTTTCCCCCTGCCGCTCCAGCGATGACCGGCACAAAATTCAGGATGACCCAGCGAACCGCTTGTCCGTGGGGGAGGCCTGGCGAGGGGTGAACCGCGGGTCACGGCGTCTAAAAATTATGAAGATGCTCGAGCGCCTCGTGACGCGCCTCGCTGTTTAACAAAGACTGCCAAAGTATGAGATTTAATCCCCAAACTCGCGCTTGAAAAACACACCAAAAAAAAAAAAAAAGGTCTTGTTCCGGCCTCCAAGGGGGCCGAGAGCTCTTCTGCCGCTTTTCTGGACACAGGGGAGTGGACAAGAGCGAACTCGCCCGTCGCCGCCGCGCCGATCCCCATCCCGGGCGGGTCGGTGGCCGGAGGCTGGGGGCCGCCCCGCGAGTCCCCGCTCCGCCCGGGCCTCCCACTCCGCGGCTGCCTCCCCAGCCCTCCGGCTTCCTTCCTGCCCTCGCCCGGTCTGTCCCTCCCATCCTGCCGACAAAAGGTACACGATTTCTCTTCTCGCTGGCTGGGCACAGTCGGGCCGGCGGAGGGGCGCTGAGCAGCCAGAGGTCACCCCAGCAACCTGTGGCTGCGGGGAGAGGGGAGAAGGCGCCCCGCGGCCGCCAGGGCTCCGGGGAGGCGGCTGGAAGGCGCGCGGAGCTCTCTCCCGTTCTTATTTTCATTATGATGCGTTTTGCTGTTAGGATTCTTCCGGGAATGGAGGACGGACGGAGGCAGACTCCTGTCCTGGTGAAACCCATCTTGGGAATGGCTGATAAACCTTATCCTCTACCCATCCGGGCTGGGCTGGGCTGGGGTGGAGTGGAGGATACGATGATGCTTCTTGGGTGGGATGGGTGGCATGGGCAGGTGGGCGGAGGAGAAAATTTCCATGCTGTGTACCTAGGATCAGCCATACACAGCCCCTCGGTGGTTCTGCCTCCCCGCCCTCTCTGGGGTGGAGGGGTTCGGGGCACCTGGCCACATCCCTTGAGAAGTGCAGAGCAGCAGAGATGCCGGGTGACCAGCTCAGCGGCCCTCCCATAATTTTGAAAAGCCCGGGTTGGACGGTTTCAGAGAGCGAGGGGGCTGAGGAGGAGGAATGGGGCGGGGGAAGGGCCCACACCGTTGGGATGGGTTGTGTAGCTCCTAAGTGGCCTTTGACAAGACGTGGAAAGGTGCTTGCTTGATGCCCGGGCCTGGTGGAGGTCCTACTTAGACGTCCGGCTCCCTGGGTGCCCAGATGGGGGTCTGAGATTCAGATAACTACAGTAGGGGTGTGTGTGTGTGTGTGTGTGTGTGTGTGTGTGTGTGTGATTTTTCAAATATCTGTGAGGCCAGCCTGGCTGGGAGGGTGGTGGTGGAGCTCAGGCCTGGAGGCCAGCGTGAGCAGTCTAGGTTTGGGACAGAAAAGAGGGCCTCTGGACCCGGTTGCAGGCAAATGGGAGCTCTCTTCTCAGCCACCTGCGAGGGTCCAGGACTGGATGGGCAGGGACTTCTGGAGTGTGTGTGTGTGTGTGTGTGTGTGTGAGGTTAGAGGGTCTTTTTGTGTGTTATTGCAGTATTTGTTAATGAAAGTGATATTATCCTCCCTTATTCACTAGGGATACAGACATTTTTCAGACCCAGGGAGCTGGGTGGGGAGCCGGGGTGGGGAGGCTCTGGGCTCTCTTTGCCTTACAATGGGAAGGCTGTCAGCTTACGTAGTCCCTGGACTCCCGCTCAGCCCCCTGCCTTCCAGTTTAGCAAGTTTCCTGGCTGCTGGAAGCCATAGAAAATTCGTTTGGAAACCCCAGATACCCCAGATCCCCTTTTGGGTCCCACTGTCAGCAACCCTAGCAGGTGGCAGAGTGAGCAAGAGGGAAGAGAGAGAGAGAGAGAGAGAGAGAGAGAGAGAGAGAGAGAGAGAACGCCGAACGCCTGCCTGGGGCTAGGGAGGTGGGGAAACGGGGTTCCTCCTCACACTCCAGGGCTTACCCTCCACTGCTGGCCCCCAGGAGGCTTGGGGGGCTGGGAGGGACCGGAATATCATCTGGCTGCATTTTTATGGTTCTCCACTGCCCTTCATTCGGAAACGAACCGCCTTTGATCCTTTTCTCAGGTTGTAAACGGAATTGCCCGTCATTAAGGACCCCGGGCCCCATCTGCTTGGTCTCCCAGCATCTCTCTTTACAGCTGTTTCCCCCTCATTTTACCATTGAAATTTTCCAAAAGGACTTTATGACACCCCCTTCACACCCAGCCGCCTGCCCCCACCTCCCTTCGCTAAGAGGCGCCTTGAAAAATATATAGATATTCGTTTGATCGCGAACCGAAAGGCTGCAAGGGTCACTGGAGGAGCCCATTGGGGTTTTGTTTTTCTTTTTAAAAAAAAAGTCGTGGGGGGATGGGAGGGGCGGGAGGGCACCCAGAAGGGCCCGGTCCTGACTCGCCGCAGCCTCAGGATGACCCTTCCTCCTTTTGTGTTTAGCTAATGTTTACATCTCATAATTCATGCCCCACCGCGGAGAGAGTTGCGTGGCGGCGGCTCGCGGGGTTTGCGTCTCTCTGCCAGACTCGCCGCTCCTAGTTCTCCCTCAAAAGAAGAGGAAGAGCACTGGGAAAACCTTGGAATTCCAAGGACGGATCCGCAGCCTCCTCTCCCGTTCCCAGAACTCACAATCAGGCCAGAACGAAATAAACCCCAAGCATTCAAACCACACCCCACACAGAAGAACCCTCGGAAAGTAGGAGAGCTGGAACATGTCTGGGCCAAGAAGATCTCTCTGTCTTCTGTATATACCCTGTAGATCCGAATTTGTGTAAGGAATTTTGTGGTCACAAATTCGTATCTAGGGGAATATGTAGTTGACATAAACACTCCGCTCATGGTTTTCCCCCCCTGAAGAATTTTATTTTTTTATTTTTTTATTTTTCCTAAATGAGGACCATGCGGTGAATGGCGGTGCGAAGACTCCTTCCTTCTGTCTCCTTCCTTCTTTTCCTCCGGAAACTGGGTTAGAGAGCCCATCTACCTGAAATCTCCCCGTGTCTGTCCCCGGGAGCCTTGGTCCCCGGTCGCTTCTCTGGAGAGGTGACTGCTGGTGGCGTTTTTAAAAATTTTTTATCCTCGCCCTCCAGCCCGCCGAGTCTCTCTTCTGGGTTCAGGGAGGTTTGACGGAAAATCTGGGGGAAGTAACTGCTGTCGTCCGTGTGCAAAGGCAAAGGACACTCGCTTTTCAGACGGATGGTGGTGTCCGTTTGGGCTGAGAACAAGATGCCCTGGGAATACCTGATTACCACGGGGTGTTATTGTGTGTGTGTGTGTGTGTGTGTATGTGTGTGGTGTGACCTCGGGAGCACCTGTCCCCAGCATCCCGGGGATGAGAGATGGGTGTGCACCGAGGAGGAGGCTGTGGCGCCGGCGTTCGTGGCAATTACCACGTCTCCACCCCGCGGTTAGCGCTGCTCCGATGGCTCTGGAATCAGCAAACGGCTATTCAGCAGCGCTCTCCAAAGTTGCAGGGGCTTTTTTTTGTGTGTTTTTTTTTTTTATAAAGCCACTGCTCCCGTTCCGCGTGGGAAACCGAGTCGTTTCTCCCGCGTGTGTGTCGGGTAAGGAGCGGAGTGGAGAGGAGCGGGGGACCCAGGCAGGCAGACAGACAGACGGACCGACAAAGCCGAACTAATCGCGCGGCTAAATGCGATTTGGAAGGCGAGGTCTCCCCGAATTAGCGCATGAATTTCCTATCGATCCGCCCGCGGCTCCATTCATCTCTGACAAGCCCCTCGGTGGTGCCCCCGCCCGCCTGCTCCCCACGCCTCCTCTCTCTCTCTCTCTCTCTCTCTCTCTCTCTCTCCCCCCCCCCCGTTCCCTCCCCCTCCCGGTGCGGCCGCCCGCCGGGGAGCAGCTCCGCGCTCAGCGCCTCCCGCCCCCGAGTGGGGGGGTCCCCTCTCCGGGCGAGGACCCCGGTCCTCCGCTCGCCGCGCTCCCCACGCGGGCCTCCTCGCCTCGGGAGGCGGGGACGGGGCCCCCGGAGGCAGAGCATGCGGGCTGCGGCGGGGCGGGGAGCCCCAACTTCCGCGGGTGCCCGGGGGTTGCGCTCCGCCCAGGGCCCCCCAGGCCCCCCGCTGGCAGCCCGCGCGCTCGGGGCGGCCGGGGGCCGGGGGCGGGCGGGGAGGGGGCGCGGGGCCGATGCGGACCCCGGGCGGGCGGGGGCGCGGGCGGCGGGGAGAGGAGCCTCCTTGGCCGGCGTGGGGTCCGGCGGCGGCGCGGATTTCCTTATCCGGGGATCGCAGGCGGGGCGGCCATTGGCTCCCGGGATCACGTGGGGCCCCAACTTTGTTCACTTGACAGTAAGTAGGAGGGCCCTCGGAAACAGGAAAACGAGTCAGGGGGTCGGAATAAATTTTAGTATATTTTGTGGGCAATTCCCAGAAATTAATGGCTATGAGTTCCTTCCTGATCAACTCCAACTATGTGGACCCCAAGTTCCCTCCGTGCGAGGAGTACTCCCAGGGCGACTACCTGCCCAGCGAGCCCCCGCCGGGCTGCTTCGCCGGCGGCGGCGGCGGCGGCGGCGGCGCGGGGCGGGAGGGCGGCTTCGCGCCGGAGGCGGGCTTCGGGCGGCGCGCGGCGTGCACGGCGCCCCGCTACGCGGCCTGCCGGGCCCCGGGGCCCCCGCCGCCGCCCCCGCCGCCCCCCGGGCTGTCCCCGCGGGCGCCCGCGCCGCCCCCCGCCGGGGCGCTCCTCCCGGAGCCCGGCCGGCGCTGCGAGGCGGCCGGCGGCAGCCCCCCGCCGCCCGCCTGCGCGCAGAACCCCCTGCGCCCCAGCCCGTCCCGCTCCGCGTGCAAAGAGCCCGTCGTCTACCCCTGGATGCGCAAAGTCCACGTGAGCACGGGTGAGTGCGTGGGCGCCCCTTCCCCCTCCCGCCGCGGCGCTGCTCTCCGCCGCAGGGACCTGGGGGGCTGGGGGGCTGGGGGGCGGGGGGGGCGGGGTGGGGGGAGCCGGGGGGAAGCCAATTGTCCCCGCTATAAACTCGCCACGGCCGAGATTTACGGTCGCCTGTTTTCAGAGCCACATAATTACATCCCCCATAAATTTTTATGGCCTGGTGGGCCCCGCGCCTTTGAAGTCGGCTCCCCATTCTCTCCTCTCTCTCTCTCCCTCCCTCTCTCTCTCTTTTTTTTTCTTTTTGCCATTCTCACCAGCGACTTTCTCGCCAGGGACGTGTGTAGTCGCAGCGAGGCTGGAAGTTGGGGAGGGGGGCGGGAGGTTGGAGAGGAGGAGGAGGAGGAGGAGGAGGAGGAGGTAATCTGTGTTTAAGCAGAGCGTTGAGTCAACTCCCACTATGTACCCCCACCCCCCTCTTTCCTCTCCTCTAGCCTGGCTCCTGGGCTCAAGAAGTGGGCAAAAGTTTCTTACTGGGGGCAGCAGGCCCCGCTGGGAACCTGAGCGGGGAGGGTGGGCGCTGACAGGAGCCGGGTTTTAGGGAAGCCCCCCCCTCCCCTCTCACCCACCCGGGGCCTCAGGCCAAGGCAGGGAGGGGCCCGCTGAGCACCCCCCTATTCCCCCCCCCCCAAACAACACGGAGATAACCCTCCAAAACTGAGGTCTCCTTCCCTTCCAGCCGCCCCGCTTCCTTCCCGGCCCCCCACCCCCACCCCGCCCCCCGGAGCTGGAAGAGGCGGCGGGAGAGGGAGGGAGGGAGGAAGATGCCGTGTTTGCCGGGGAAAGTGCTCTCCCCCTCCTCCCTTGCGGGGCAATAAAACTTTCTCTTTCTCCTTCCCTCTCTCCCCGTGTGTGTGTGTCCAGTCAACCCCAATTACGCGGGCGGGGAGCCCAAGCGCTCGCGCACGGCCTACACGCGGCAGCAGGTCCTGGAGCTGGAGAAGGAGTTCCACTACAACCGCTACCTGACGCGCCGCCGCCGCGTGGAGATCGCCCACGCGCTCTGCCTGTCCGAGCGCCAGATCAAGATCTGGTTCCAGAACCGCCGCATGAAGTGGAAGAAGGACCACAAGTTGCCCAACACCAAGATCCGCTCGGGGGGCGCGGCGGGCGGGCCCCCGGGCCGGCCGGGCGGAGGGGCCCCCGCGCTCTAGCGGTCACCGGGCCGGGGGGCCGCGGGGGGCGGGGGGCACGGACCCGGGGCCGCCGGGGGGTGCGGGGGAGACCCCGGGGCCTGGGCCTGGGCCCGGCAAAGCCTTCCTACCTCCCCCGCCCCCCTCCACCCATTCAACACGAATAAACCGCGGAGGAGGGGGTCGGGGAAGCTTTATTTATAGAAACCACAGTGGAGAGCCGGCCGAGGCCCCCCCTCCTCTCGCCCCAGAAGCAAAGCTCAAGTCTCTTGCTTTCTTTCTTAAAAAAAAATAACAAGAGGAGAAGAAGGAAGAAAGGACAGAAAGAGGAATAGGAGGAGGCTGCCCGCCCCGTTCTCGGCGGCGGCGGCGGCGAAGATGGATCCCCGCTTCGTCTGTAATCAGCCGGCCCGGCCCATCCGTCTTGTTTACGCGCCGCCGCCCGGAGGACAGGCCTGGGCGGGACCGTTACCTCCACTCCGGCTAACGAATGGGGCCGCCGCCGCCGGAGCCTCTTTCTTTGTCCCCCATTCGAGACACCCGGCCAGCGGCGCACCCCCTGATTGCCCGGGGGGCGCGGGGTGCCGCCCTGGTAACACACACACCTCACACCTCCGCCGGTCACCCAGGCTGCACCCCCTTCCCCTGCGGGGCTGGGAAGGGGTGGCCGCTGGAAGGGGCCTTGGCAACCCAGGAGCAGGCAGGGACATGGAGACCAAGGAGAAAAGAAAAAAAGAAAGAAAGTGACCAGCAGACCCCGGGGGCCTTCCTTGGGAAGGTTCAGCCGCTCCTGGCAGGGTGAGGGCCGGCGGGGCTGTGGGCACACCCCTCTGGCCCCCCCAGAGCCGTCCAGACTGAAACTGAATGTGAAACTAGGAAATGCAACGTTGTTCTGGCCCTCCCGGCCCGGGGAATCCGGGAGAGGATGTGCCAGAGACCTCTCCCCGAGTTGATCATTGTTGCATTGATGATGATGATTATTATTAATAATTATTATTATTATTATTTTATGTTACGTGTGTCCTTCCTCCTCTTCCTGACATTCCAAACTAGGCCCCCTTCCTAGTTCTGGGGTGAGGGGGGGGGGCTGCCTGAGTCTAGAACCCCTTCGTTGGAGTGAAAACAGTATGTGTGTCCTGTACGGAGTGACAATAGAAATAAATGTTTGGTTTCTTGTGACCAGCACGGCGGCAGCGTGTGTTTGTTGAAGCCTCGATCGAAAGATACGGACAAATGCCCCCCAGCTTCTGTCTGAAGCACCTCAGCCCATTTGGATTCTCCTTGTGTGTGGCTGAGGATTTTTTTTTTGTTTTTAACCGAAGGGTCCGATGGGAATTTTTATCCTCAAGGACTCCAAGCTGTGGTAGCTGGTTTATTTTCTTTCTTTTTTTTTTTTTTTTTTTGGTGTGTGTGTGTGTGTGTGTGTGTGTGTGTGTGGCTGTGTTCTTTAAATTTTCCCCCTCCGGTCCAAAAAAAAAAAAAATGGATAGAAAGGACCAGGAGACTGACTCCAATCCCTCATGGGGAGGGGGAATGTTTCATTGTAGGACACAAGAGGCTTAAGTGTGTGGCAAAGCCTCTCATATCGTGATTTATTTGTCATAAGCAAATAAAATGCGGTTAAGCTGTCTCCTCCCAGACAGACGGCTCTTTGCTTATTAAAGTTCCGAGGGAGGATTCCGCTCGCGGCCGGCCGCCCCTCTCCGCCTGCATCCGAAGGTATCGTTTTCCTCGGAGGTGTTTAAGGCTTTAATGAGTCTAATTTTTTGCACAGATGTTTCTGGGTGTTTGCAGGTTTTCAGAGTATTTTTATATTACAAAGGAGCTAGCCGGGGCCATAGCTCAAACGCTGACAAGCAAATAGATAATCAAGAAGACAAATGGCCTCCTTTGTGGAGCCTGCTCCTGTATTAATTTTCATTTTCTTTCTCATAGAAGGTATCGAAAGTACGACCGGGGACCAAATCGCTTTCTGTCTCTCGGAGGTCCCCCGTCACCCCTAGAATGGAGTGGGGGAAGGGAAGGCAGGTGACCCTCAGAAGTTCTGTTAAGCTGGGGGGGGGGCCTGCTTTTGTGCAGAACCCAAGAGGAGTGCGAAGGTCTGGGCTCCAGCTTGAGATGCCCGGGGCCTGGGGCGGCCCAGGGGCTCCGAGAGCACACGGCAATTCCAAGTGGTTCCTGTGGCCCCTTCTCCCTTTAGAAAATAAAAATAGCCAAATCCCACCCACACATTTCATTGTTACTTGTGTATTGTATCCCCCTGGTTTGCTGCACCCGGGAGCTGGAGGCTGGGTAGGGCCACAGGACAGGTTGGGCGGGCTGGTGTCCCTCGCACTGAGAAAGGGGTGAACCGCTGGTTTCAATGTTTCTGGGAGGTTCATAAAAATAAAAATAAAAAATCCCCCCCAGACCTGGAGGATGAGGGCGGCCAGCTTTGTTAGGTCCATTTGGGTGTGATGTTTCTCTGCCGGGAGATGCGACTGGCCTTAAGCAGAGGGAGAAAATGGTTCTTAAAAAAAGCATATTGCGCCCCACCCCCCACCCCACCCCAGGAATGCCTCTATAGAACCAAATCAAAGCTACTCCTTGGAAGGTATGAATAGAATTAAAAAAAAGATTTCTATGGAGCTTAAAGTTCACAGCCATTCTGTGTAGACAAGAGCTAAGAAAAATGCGAGAATTATACAGAAAACCATTAATCACTTCTTTTCTTTAAATACGTATCCTCTCTCCTTTGTTATTATTCAACAGCAAACCTCCGCAGACCGGCTGTTGGGGGGAAAAAGTGTTAGCCGCCTCTCCCAGACCGGCGGCGAGGGGGAAACATTTTGGAGGCGGAAAGTTGAAAACTTTTTTCCCCCTCAGTTTGGAAGAAGGCCTTCGCCATGAATGGGATTCCAGGAGCTCGGGGCGAGAGGAGGCGAGAGGCGAAAAGGTAACAAAGCCCCCGGCCTGGGCTGGCATTTTTTTTAATCCTTTTATGAGCTTTTTCCTTTTTTCTCCTTTTTTAACAAGGGAAAGAAGAAACCCCTGTGTTGGTGGGGTTTTTATGGCGACTCTGGTCAGGTTTGGGGCCTTTTATGGTGACTGATGCTTTGGGTCAGATGGGCGAGAGAGGCCTGACACCTGGAGAATGTTTGAACTGCTGGGGGCTGAGTGTCAGGGTCCCCCTGAAGGAACCCCCGAGAAGGGGGGTTTGGGAGGCAGCTCGGCGTGCCCTCCCGGTGTGGGGGGCAGGCAGGTGGGCCTGTGGCGGCCCAGGCATCTGTGCATGTGGTATGTGTGGAGCGAGGACGCGCACATGTGGCCGGTTGTTCTGCGACTCCTGTTTGTCTGCGCGGAGGGCTTGGGTCCCATGTATCTGTCCACAGGGAGACGCCACGCCGCCCCCTGGCAAATCGGAATGCATTTCTCGGGTGGAATGCCCCCCCTTTGGAGCAGGGAATATAGGTGGAGGTCTTCCTTTTGTCCCCCTTTTTTTGTGTGGCAAGCTTGGGGTTCTAGGCAAATATTCCCAGTTCTCGGGGGCAGGAAACCGCTCCGTTCACAGGCAAGCTTCTTGCCGCTGGAATCTTCCTCTTCAGTGCTGTCCCCCTCCCTTTGTCCTGGAGGCTCAGTGTTGGGGTCGGTTTGCTTTTTGCTCTCTCAGTTTGGGGGCTGTGTCCCTCCCCACCCCCCCCTCCTGCCCCAACCGGGGGCCCTGCTTCTGGGGGCGAGTGAGCCGGCAGCTCGGCCTCAGACCTGAAACCTGAATGTGCGGCCCGTCTCCCTGGGGCTCACTGCGCGCTTGGAGGCAGGAGGCTGGCAGGAGAGAGAGTTCACGGAAAGGCCACGTTTTCTAGGCGATTAGCTCGGTATTAGAGCCACAGAATGACCTCGGAAGCCCCTTGACCTCTCTGAGACTGGACATTGTGCGGGCCCCCGCGTCCTGCCCCGGAGGGAGAGTCACACCTCCAGCCGGGGCTGCTGGTTGCCCATGCCCACCCCCCCTGGAGCCCCCAGCCCCGACTTGGCTATTTTGGAATTTCTGGGTTGTTGTTCTATGACTGCGCCTTGGGGAGAAAAGGAATAAAATGGTTAGCTTGGGTACAGCCAGGGGGGGAGGAGGGTGCTGGGTCTGACTCGCTGTGCAGGCTCCTCGATGTTCACCCCTCCTGTCCTGTTTTGCTTGGAGGGAGCTGCGGGCACACGGACAAAGGGAAGGGGTAGGAGAGGCCCCCAGGCTTTGGGGGGCAAGGGGGACAAGCCTCTGAGTCCACAGGAGAGAGAGGGCTCCCCACTTGAAGAGTTCCCCGGGCATTGCTGTGTCTCAAAGTCTGACATCCCAGCCCTCCTGATGACCCCTCACTCCTCCCGTCCCCCCTGAAATTCCTTTGTCTGGGGAGCAACTCCTAGAATCACTTTCACCCCCTTCCCCTGACCCTCCATTGCACGTCAGCCGCTCCCAGGGCCCGTGGAACACCTTCCAGCGAAGGCGAGAGAGAGCTGGGAGCAGGGCCAGCGCTGACCCCTCTGTCCGTCCCCAGCGAGAGCTCTGCCCTGTTCGCCCGAGTTCCCAGCAACTCCTAGTGCCCAGAGATGGTGGAGGTTTTCTAAGAGCCTTTCCAGATCTGCATCCCGCTCGCTTCCTCTCAGGAGGGGACGGGGAGGGGGACCCTCCAGCTGGGGAGAGGAGGCGCTCCTTTGGGGTTCAGACCAGGAGAGGCTGGACTTTGTGGGGATGTGTTCGGCCTCGGTCTGCATGTTGGAAATTGTCTATTGGAACTGAACGTAAGGGCTTGGTCTTAGGCGAGAAATAGCTGGAGTTGGCTGGTGTCCTCTTTGTCCCCAGATGGCATCATACAGGACGGGGAGGAGGCCTGGGGGAGGCAAGGGGGGGAGCGGAGAGGGGAGCTGGGCTGAAAAGAGCCGGGGCTCAGGGAGCTGCACCCTGGCTTCGAAGGGCAGATAACCAGCCATGGGAGCTCTGTGGGCCCAGGGTCTCTGCCAGCTTCTCTCTGGCAACGTGGGGATGAGGGGTTCACCCGTGGGAGGAGGAGGAAGACAATGGAAAGCGAGGGCGAGGGTTCACTCAAGGATTTCATCCCACAGGTGGGAACGTGGAGGTCTCACGTTCCCCCATTCCCAGACCCCACCCTGAGCGCAGCTCCCTGGGGCTCCCCGGCCCTTTGGGGGCTCACCTTCTATAGTTCTGGGGGCTCCTCATCTCTGACCCCTCTCCCCTCCCGGCCCCCGGTCCTCCCCATCTTCCTCTCACTTCCACGGGGCAGCCCCGGCCCCTCGGCGGTGGGTCCCCCTGGGAAGCGGCCGGGGGCCTGGGCTCTGGTTGGAAAACCAAGCGGGGAAGTTTCCCAGCGCGCGCTGAGCGCTGACGGATTTGTGATCGGCCATAAAACCGGCGCGTTCAGATGCGTAAATCAATCTCGCCTTCCTCCCAGTATAAACGGTCGCTTTATCGGCGGCGAGAGAGCGCGGGGCGCTCGGCCGGCTCTCGGCGCTTGTTTATTTGCACACGGACGTTCCCAGGATCCGCGGAGTGTGGGCATTCTAACAGGACCTGCCCGCATGCCTTCTTGTCAGCTCGCTGCTCTTTCCCTTGTCCTTAAAAAAAAAAAAATTTCCCCCTCGGTTTCAGAGATCGCCGCCTTCCCATGCTCCAGCAAAGCGTACCTTCTCTCTTGCTTGCTCCTGTTTTTCTTCTGGATTTTAGGGGGGAGTTTCTTGGGGGGGGGGGGGACTGTTTCAGTGGGTTTGTGGTCAGGACCTTGCAGAGCGTTGCAGGGGGCTGAATTCAATCCCGGTCTGTGTTTTGTATCTAGACAATCAAAGCCGACCACCCCCCTACAGGGCCTGAGCCTGGCCCGGCCTGCCGGCGCCCCACCAGTGCGGGGAGCAAGACTCCGAGGAGGCCGGGCCGGCCCAGTGCCTTCTGCAGGGGCCTCGATGCCCCCACTCGGGGTGGATGTTTTTTTGGGGGGTTACTAAACCCTCTAGGTTCTGGGCTTTCTCCCCAGTGAGCTGCTTTTGGTTCAGAAGCCTCCAAACAAATCAAAAGGGGGAGGCCGGAGCCTCCCTACCCTAAGGCGCATTTGGTCTGGGGCCGGGCCTGGCCTGGCTGCCGGGAGCTGAGCTGCCGAGATAAGGCCGGGAATGTGCAGCGAGGGGCTTCGTCAGGAATGTCCCCCCACTCCCCTCCGCGCCCTCACCTCGGCCCATGGCCAGACTCTGATCGTAACTGGTTGGAACTGGTCTGCTCCTTCTGGGGCTGAGGGTGTTTTGTTTGGGAAGGTTTGGGGGTGTTTTGCTTTATTTATCTCTGAGATGCAGGCCTCTCTGTCTCTCTGTCTCTCTCTCTCTGTCTAGGGAACGGCTTTCTCCTGCCATCCGGGGTGCTCGGCCCTTTAATAGGCACCGGCCCCCCATCTTTTTCCCATGGACCGGTCTCCATTGTGTGCCGCCTGGAGGCCCAGGGTACTGACACCTGGGGCACAGGGACGGGGCTGCCAGGCCCACTCTGACTTCAAAGCCTCTTTCTTCCTTTCCCCTTCCCCCCTTCCCCCCTTCCCGTCCCCCCTCCATCAGAATCCCCAGCTGTCTTCGGTGGGGCTGGGGGTAAGGGGGCTGAGCCAGGGTGTGACAGAGGTACAGACAGGCTGAGCGTCCGCTTCTTTTGTTAGAAACTTCAGGCCGGTCTTTGTCTCCGGACGGGTTCTCAAACTGGCCAGCGGGATTCGGGTCCCCATCACAGTGGCACCAGGAACGAAAAAAGTCCCGGTTGCGGGTCCTTCTCAACTTTGGAAGGTCCCAGAGCCCCCCCTCCATCCCGTACCTCTCACAAGGTACCACAAGAGATCAAAAGGAGAGAAAGCCACACGCCCCCCGTTCTTTATACATATGCCATGTGGCCTTAGGAAGTGTCTCTTTTGGGAACGGTCTCTCTAGAAATGTTGTTGATTATTTTTAGGAAGAGGGGGTGGGGTGGGTCCCCCTGAAATCGGTATCCTGAGAGTGAGGGAAAGAAAGGAGTCGTGGGGGAATCTTAACCTTAAAGGGTGCGGGGAGAAGAACTGGAGGCTGAGAAATCCAGGGGCTTGGAGAAGGGCTCTCGCCCACCCCACCCCCGCCCCCACCCCAGACGCCCCTGCAGACTATTTCTGCACCTCCACGAACTAAGCAGAAGCAGGAGGAGGAGAGAGGGAGACGAGGTGGGCTGTAGGTAAGTGTGCCCGGGTGGAGGTGGTCAGGGAGCTGTAGATCTGGCGGGCATAGATGTGAATCTGGAAGAGAGGAGAGCTCGATGCTATTCCGCGGGTGGGTGGGTGGGGGGACGTATTTTGCAGGAAAATCTCTCCTCCTGAAGGGGAAGGTCATAGTGGTCCTTTGAGCCTGAAATCGAAAGACCCCCTTCCCCCCCCCCCCCGGTCACGTGATTCATTAAATAATTAATGCCGAGGTTGCAGAATAGATATGTATTCGTCAGGAAAATCGCAGGCTTGGTCTCCCTGTTTCTGACGTGCAATTCAACTGTCCTTTGAAAAACAAGCCTGTACCCTGAGAAAAAAAAAGAGGGGGGGGGAGAGAGAGAGAGAGAGAGAGAGAGAGAGAGAGAGAGAGAGAAAGAGAAAGAGAGAGAGAAAGAGAGGGAGGCAGCAATAAAACAGCCCCGCAGCCGGAGCCACACCGCGGGCTGGGGTATTGTAAGTAGAAGGGATTTCTCACTACCTACCGCGTCTTATATGTCCATGTAAATTTATTGTTTGTTATTAATGTTATTGTCGTAAACTGTGACAAATAGCCATCTCCATTTCCTGCCATTTCTCTTCACACGGTGCTCTGTGTGTTTACACCCATTGAGGCATTGCATAGAGATTTTAGGAATATTCCTCTCCCCTCTCTCTCTCTCCCTCTCCTCCAACCCTTTTCTTGATTTATAGCAATATGGGTGTCAGCTTCTCGGAGGCCGGCATGCCAGCCATTGTGTGTGTGTGTGTGTGTGTGTGTGTGTGTGTGTGTGTGCACGCGCTCGCGTCTGCGTGTGTTTGTGAGCGAGTTGTGTTGTTTATGGCCATGTCTTCGATAAATCATTTCTCACGGAAAATGATGTGGAAGCCGGGCTATTTCTGCGGCCGGGAGAGAGTCGCGCTCTCTCTCGGAGGCACTTCCTCCCTCTCTGCTCTGCTCCCAGGAGTTGGTTATTTCAGATGATCTGCAGTAATATATCAGCAGTTAATATGAAAGCTCTATAGCTGGAGGTCTTAAATTACAGCATCCGTGATTATCAATTAAGGCGAGATTTGTATAAATTTGGTAAACCAGAAATGCCTCATTGGCATATAAACCCAGTCAAAGACCATGACCTAATATAAAAATTATATTTGGGAGCCTGAGAGAGCCAACATTCCTGCAGCGGCAGACAGAGCTTTATTTTGCGTGTCTCCCCACCCCCGAGTTTGGCTGCTCCAATTCCAGCCGCTGGGAGAGAGCCCAGCTCTGAGGGCAGGAGCCTGGGGGCAGGAGAGGTGGAGGCAGAGGAAGAAATGACTGGAAGGCAAAGATTTTTGTTGTGGACCAGGGGCGACCCAATCCCAGTCCCGTGCAATTGGAAGTGGGGGTTGTGTGTGTGTGTTGGGGGGGAGAGATTCAGCTATAGCATTAAAGCTTAATCTATAGGACTGATGTGTGTGCCAGGGTCTTTAGGGTGGAGACTGAGCTGCCCAAACTGGGGGAGACAATGGAGGCCGAGGGTGAAGGGCATGGGGAGAAGCTGCAAGTCCTGGCTCCCCACCCTGCTGGCTAACAAAACAAGGAAATGAATTCACACCCCAGTAGCCTTCCTTCGACCTCCTGAGACAAAGAAAGTTTCCTCAGCAGCCAGAGACTGCGTGTGTGTGTGTGTGTGTGTGTGTGTGTGTGTGTGTGTAAAGCAGGGAGAACTTCTCCAAGTTTTTCCAGAGGAGAAATGTTCCAGGAATCAGGTGGTCCCAGAAGTTGAACTGTGTTCCTCTCCCCAAGCCCCCTGTTTCAAAGAGGAAGCAAACAGGGTACAGATTGGGATGGGGTTGGGGGGAGCTAGGGTTTCAGATGGGGGGTCTCAGTCCCTCCCCATCAGGGAAGTGTCTGCTGGCCAAGAGAAAAGTAGCGGTGGCTTCTGGGGACAGGCTGTGCTGTACCCCAAAGTTGTGACAAATGAGGGGCAGAGGGTACAGTCTTTGCCAAGTCTGGTCAGGGCTACTGGCTTTTTCTTCCCTGGCTGGTGCTGGGCTAACTAACTTTATAGCTACTATTATCTGTGATATTTAACTCTGCCTGCTAGCGTGAACCAGGTGTTAATTATTTATGGCTTAAGCCTCTCTAAGGCTCTCCGAGTGACCGCTTAGGCCCCAGAGGAGCATTCTAGATTCTAGAAGCTTGCTCCCACACTCTCCTCCAAGTGGGCGCTGAGCCCTGTCCTTGCTAACAGGCAGATTTGTGCATGTGTGGGTGGTGGGGGAAGCCTCCCAGTTTGGGAGTCTGGGTTGACAAGGCTTAGGGAGAAAGAGAAGGAGTGGATCAAGGCCCCAGGCTAGGATGGAGAGAACGAAGGAAGGTGGAGTCTGGATTCAAGGGCTGGAGGTCTTGGGGAGGGTTGAAGGGCTGGGGGGCAGCAGCAAAGAAATCTGAGGAATAGGGGGGGTCCAAGCCTTTCAGGCCCTCTCTCCTTCAATGTTAAGAGAATACTGTGACACCCCCCCCCCAATGTGGGAGGCGACAAGGTGGGTGTAAATGTGAGTGCACCCCGGAAACTGGTGCTCCAGGATGTAGGTCAAAGTCTTGGGATCCCTGAGAGAGTGAGAAAGGAGTACCTCTTCCTTGGAGAGGAAGAGGGACATACGGAGAAGGGAGAGAGTGGGGTTGGTTTGTTAGCTTCTGAGTGTAGTCTGTTTTGGAGGTTGGGGGACAAAAGCGGGAGGCTGGAGGATTTGCTTTTGGGGACAGGCCATGGCTACTGGGCAGAGGTGGGGGCCAGCGCCGCGGGCTCCTACCCCTGTGTTGCCAACTCCACCCCCATCTTGCCCCCTCTGCTGCCTTTGCTTGTGCTTATGCCACGGAGGTCTGCTCCCCCCCCTTTTCCTCTCCATTCTTTCAGCCCCCTTCAGGTCTTTGTCTCCTCTGGCCCGGGGACACCCCCTCCCTCTCCCTTCCCAACTCTCACACAGACTCTTCCCCAGGAGACAAAAGCAGAGACCATCCTTCCCCCAGGATCTCTCCGGCGCTGGCCCGGGTTAAATCTCCCTCTGTGAGGCCTGATGCCCCCGACCCGGGCACATGGGCCTACCCCCCAAATCATCACGTTTGAAAAGACTTTGTTTTTGTTCTTTAAAGATACATGTGGTCCATTTAACCACGGAGCGCTCTGCCGCTCCCAGGCCTGTGCCCCCACACACACTCCGTCTGCTTTTGTGCTTGCTGGTCCAGGGAAGGGGTACAGGGCGTTCGATGGCGGGGGTTTCGGGAAAGCTGCGGATTCTGTGTTCCCCCCAGACTCTGCTGGCGCCCACGTTCTCCACGTAATTATCACGTTCTCCCCGGGTTGAGGGTGAAGGGAAAAGAGTGGCCCCAGAGAGAGAGAGTCCCTTTCTGAGGCAGGAAGTCAAGGCAGAACGCCAGGGGAGGGGGACAGGGAGAGTGGAGACAAAGGCCAGTCTGGGAGGCAGGGGGGCTGTCCTGGGAGAAGAACCCCCCACAACTAAGGCACACATACACACACACACACACACACACATACATACATATACATACACACACACACACACACACACACACACACACACACACACACAGAGGCACACACTCTCCTCCAATCTAAGTGAGAAGAAGGGAAGTGAAAAGGGAACCACTTCCGTAGGAGAGAATGTCTCCTTGACAAAGGGGTAGGTGGTCCCTGTAGGTGAGAGGCCGGGGACCCAGGGCCCCCCCTATCCCCGGAGAGGGGCAGCCTCAGCAGGCGGCCCAGAAGTGGTTTCTGGAGGTGCTCCTCCATCCTTCCCTCAACCCAACTCAAATTTGCTTCAGGCACCCGAGAGGCAGAGCAGGAGAAGACAAAGGGGCTGTGAGAGAGGGGCAGAGGCCAGAGATGGTTAGGAAATGGGGGTGCAGGGCAGAGGGAGACACAGAGAGAGCGCCGGGGAGCCCAAGCCCCTGAAACCCCTTCGGGGGCAGGCGCAGAGGGGAGAGGGCTGTGGGGTCTGGAAGCCTTTTCTAGACTCCCTGCTCTCTTTCCAGAGCTGAGGCCATGCCCGGAGCATCTGCCTCCTCGGAGTGGGTCCTCTGGGCGCTCCCTCAGGTGGGGGCAGCGGGCAGGACGGGAGTCTCAGGAAATGGCCAAGATAGATGCCCCGGGCACTTCCACCTCCCTCCTCCCAGCGCCATGGGTAACTGGGTGGCTGGACTGGCCCCAACCAGAATCCCACCACCAGCAACCCTCTCACACCGGACCGGCCCGGGTCTTTCTTGGGCTCCTCTCTCCCCTCCCAGGTTCGGTCCGGGCCTGGTCCCCTCCTCTCCCCCGGGGAAGGGGAGAAGGTGCTCTTCCAGCTGCTCAGAACTTTCCCTCCGGCCTGAGCTAACGGACGCCACCTTCACCGGTCTCCCCCCCCCCGCCCCCCCCCCATCTTTCAGGAAAGAAAAGGGAAAAGGGAACGGAAGTCCCTGCCCGCCCCAGCAGCCTTTACAGACTCTGGGGAACCTGGAAAATGCAAACCTGCCCCCCCCCCCTCCCGTCCGGCCCTGCCCGGAGCTCTCTCCCTTCCCCGCCCTCCCGCGCCGGCCGGACATATGGAACCCATTTCGCCGGTGACATTGAAGGGCCGCCCGTGCGCCCGCCTTCCCTTCCGCCATGGCGCCCCAAGCCCCGAGCCCCCGCCAGTCGCGGCTGCCCTGCCCGGCCGCTGGCCGCTCCGAGCCCCGAGCCCCGAGCCCCAATCCCCGAGCCCCGAGCCCCGCGCCCCGAGCCCCGAGCCCCGCGCCCCGCGCCCCGCGCCCCGAGCCCCGCGCCCCGCGCCCCGCGCCCCGAGCCCCGAGCGCAGCGCGGTGCCCGCCGCCCGGCGCGGGGGACCGGCGTCTCCAGAGAGGGGGCCGCGGAGGCCGAACAAAGCCGGGGCGGGGGCGGGGCGGGGTGCGGGCCGCTTCCGGGCTTCTCCCCCGGGCCTCCCCGCGCCGGTCCGTCCCAGGCCGCCCGCCCGGCGGAGTGCCCGGGATGCGGCCGGCCGAGCCCCGGCGGGGGCCGAGGCACCGGGCCGGGCCGGCGGGCACCGCGCGCGCCCCGCGGCCTGCGCCCTAGCGGGGGGCGCCCAGGTGAGTGCGGGGCCGGGGCGGGCGGGGCGGGCGGGGAGCCCGGCCTCTCTCCCGGGTGGGCCCCGAGGCCGGGTCCAACCCCTGGAGACAAAGCTGAGGGCCACTGAGGCGGGTGGGGGCCGTGGGGCCGAGGGGAGGAGTGTGGGTGCCCGTGGCGTGTGCCCAGGATCGGGGCTCGGGGTGGGGAGCTCTGCCTGGCAGGAGAAGGAAGGGTGTGGGGGGCGGTGGAGGGCTTTCCGGGGCTGCGGGGCATCTGCTGGGGAGGCCGCCCCGGGCCCGGCCTCTTGGCACCTCGCGGGCCGTTTGAAGCCGGACTACAAGGGCCCGGCCGCGGCGGGTGTTCGCGGGGAGGGTGGGAGAGGGTGATTTATGGCCGCCGAGGAGCTGTGTTCACTCCCCGCCCGCTTTGGAAACCAAAAACCAAACAGAGCGGAGGCGGGGCGGCCCCTCTCTCTCTCTCTCCCCCCGGAGCGGGAGGCCGGCCAGGTGGATGGGCGCTGGGGCTTCTTTTCTCAGCTGCGGGGAGACTGTGGGGACTCCCTCCCTCCCCCCGGGCACAGAGCGGGGTGGGTCTGGGCGAGGGATGGGGAGAGGGTGCACGCATGCACACGTGTGTAGGTGTGTTCGTGTCTGTATATCAAGTCCCGGGTGGGTTGGGGTGTGTGGGGCGCAGCATGGCTTAGCCAGGGGGCACCCAGGGAGCTGGGAGGGAGGCAGGCGGGGTGTCCTCTGGTCCCGGTCCTCTGGGACGGACAGTCCCCTCGCCATGGGGCACGGTTTGGTTCCGGCCTGGGTGTTCTTCCTCCCGCGGCCACATGCAGCGGAGTCCCCTTGGCGTGGCCCCTGGCCCCTCTGTGTCATCTGCCCACACGCCACCTGATAGTCACTTTGAACCTTTAACTTTTCGGGGAGACTCAGGAACCAGGGAGCAGAGCGGTGTGAGAAGGGGGGGGGGGAGAGAAGGAGGAAAAGGCCTGGGCTAGCGGGGGAGGGAGGTCAGTGGGTTGCAGCTGGGTCTTGGCAGGCTTGGGTTCCCCCACGACCGCTCAGATGTCCCCTGAAGTTGCTCCTTGGGGGAGGAGGGGGGGGAAAGGGAGCACAAAGGGGACAGAGCAGGAGGGTGGGGGCGGGGAGGAATATATTTTTGACCCCCCTCGGGTGGTTATTTCCGCAGGCCGACCGGCGGCTCCAGCGTTTCTGTCCAGACGCCGCCCCGGCTTTGCCTGGAAATTGTTTTGCATTAAATTTTCTCAGCCGCAGAATTGTCTTTCCTCGCCTCCAGCTAAACTTGCATTTTTTCCACCAGACACTTGGGCCCTGCACCAATGAAATCTGAGAGGAAGCGGCTGGGCCCTAAGTGGCCGTAATTTAATTGATTTTATCATAAATCATCAACTTGATGAAGAACCCGAGGTTTCAGTGAAGTAAATTGATATTAATGGGCGTTCCTTGAAATGCAAACTGGCTGGATTGCTGGGTTGTTGGGGGCATCTTGAGCTGGGGAGGTGGATTACTGGGGTCCCAGGAGCAGGGGGCCTGGACCTGCAGCCTAGCACAGCGAGGGGGTAGGGAAAGCGAGGTGCAGAGGGCAGCTGCGGGCGGACTGGTTTTAGGGGGTGGGGGCAGGCAGGGAACAGAACTTGGTGGGGGGAGCAGGGTCTGACTCGGTGAATCCTGCTGGCCATCTGGGGAATGCTGGTCTCCAGTTTGGGGGTGTGGGGGGGAGGCAGTTGGGAAGCTGGGCTGGTAGGTGTGTGGGCAGAGCTGGGGGTCGGGTGAGAAGGCCAGGCTGGTACAATGGGTGCATTGAGTGTTGGTTAAAAATTGCCAGGCCCAAGCCTTCCTCCTCTAATTATACAAATTAATTATTTACTGCGGAGGTTCCTGTGTTCAAAATCAGCACTTTTGAGTTGGTGATGGAGGTGGAGGACAACCCCCCACCTACACACACACAAGCGGGGAAGCGAGCGCTCTGTGGGGGCCAGGAGCACGGAGCTGGAGTTGGTGTTTGGGGTAGAGGTGTAGTAAGCTTTTAAATCCCCAGAGGAATTACAATATCCTGCCTTGTTGTCTGAACTTGTTGTCTACTGCTGCTGCTTGGTGTTGTCGCTCACTTTTGTCTCAGCACACAGAGAAACACAAACTCTCCGCCCAAAAAGGGCCCCAGAAGATCATGTAGTCCTCCCCTCCCCTCTCCTTCTTTTCCCTCCCCTCCACACATAGAGTTCTCTGCTTCGGCTCACACAGCCAATCTGGAACTCCTAGAATGTAAGCCCCCTCACTCCCAGGCCTATCCCAAGGTCCTATCCTTGAGTGACTTGTCACTCAAGTCACTTCCCTGGTCTCAGTTTCTGGATCTGTAACGACGACGACAGGGGTGGACAGGAGGGTCCCCCAGTTTTCCCAGTCCGGTCTTGAGTAGTCCTCTGCTGCTTGGGGACATCTCCCTGGCACACAGAAGTTGCTGCGGGCTTATTTGCATTATACAGGGGGTTCGTCCCCCTCCAGAGCAGTGGGTGGTGACTCGGACTGGCGCTAGGAAACCCACTGGAATCTGGGCCCTTCCTCCTCCCGAGGGTTGGAGGAGAGCTGTGGGAATAGAAGGCAGCGGAGAGGGGCTCGCTAGCTGGGTGGGGCTGGCGTTGGCATTCGGAAGGGGCGCTAAGGAAGGAGGGCTCAACCTCACAGAGCAAGGCACTCTTCCTGTAGGTGCCCACCGAGGCTGGAGCTGTTCAGAATTCAGTTCTTAACGTCCCTTCCACCCCGGCCAGGGACTGCATGGCGGTTTCAGAATGTAGATCCTATGACGGCAGGCTACCCCCACCCCCAGCTTCACCCCGATCCCTGGGTCTTAGACCCTCTCTTCCTAGGAGAGGGCAAACGTGGTGCCATAGCTCTCTGCCAGCTCTCCTGCCAGGGCAGCCGGGATAGGCCTGCGAGGTGGGTGACCCCCGCCCCCACCAATTCTTGCTCTCTTTTTCCATCTCTTTCCCCAAACTGGGAGAAAACAAAATTCCAGAGGGGTGGGAGTTTCTCAGAAGTTTAATGGTCATGAGAAGAGCGATTTCTTGTAGGAGCAGAGATAGGAGGAGGCCAGATGGACTGGGGGGGCGGGGAGCTCCCCAGATTGCCTTGGGAAGTGTGATCAGGGAAATGAGTTGTGCTGGAGGAAGTGGGGAGAGATGGGAAACAGCCTCATCTTAGTTCTGGAAATCAGAGTCTCAGGCCAGAGAGAGAGAGAGAGAGAGAGAGAGAGAGAGAGAGAGAGAGGAGCTGGCAGGTCCAGTCTCTGGCCCTATCCCATTGGACTTTGGAGTTGTATATTTGGAGGCAATTCGGAAGGCCTTCAGCTGATTGGTCGTTAATCCAGTGAGTTATTGTCTGTTAAGCAGAGGTCACTGGGGGAGAGACGTCCAATCTGTCAGGGGAGACCTGCGCAGCCACTCTCCGAGGCCGGGCCCCTGTTCCTCCCGGGCCTGCGCCCCCCACCTCCCAGCACCCCACCCCTGCCCAGCTGCCCCAGATCCCACCCTCTGCCCACCTTTGTCTCCACATCCGCGGGTGGGCTAGAGGCCAGCACCCAGTTTCTAGACGAGGAGGGGCCCCTGGTTCAGCCCCACCGGCCGCTCCTCGGCGCTTTCAGGCAGTCAGATCCCTGGTCACCCAGGAGACTGCAAATTCTCTCGGCTGCCCCGTTTCCTCCTGCTTCCCTCTTCACCCCCCACCCCCGCCGCTTGGGGCTGGGGGGGGTACAGCTTGGAGTTTTCTCCCACCCCAGTGGCCTTGTTATTCTTCCGATCCCCGTTTCTGCTGAGCCAGGACTCTGCCCCGTCCACACGGGGCTCTGCCCAGGCGCCAAATCTGAGTGCGGCCGCCCCTTTGTTCCCTCCCGCTCCCGCATCTTGGCGTGGGGAGGGGTGGGGTGGGGTGGCGTGGGGTGGGGAGGGAGGATGGCAGGTTGAGGATCTTGATACCAGGAGTGGTCTGTAGGAGCAATTTCCATTTCACAGCCCCAGCTTTAAAACGGTTGGGAATATTTAGATGGAGATTGAGTGCGTGCTGCGTGCGTGCATGAACTTTATAAAACTCCGCCGCTGCAGCAAAGTTGGGCAGTGGCGCCAGAAGATGTGGGTCTGGGACCCAGAAAGAAACAGACCCCCAGATGCTTCCTTCGGCTTGCAGGTCCCGGTGCCTCCACACTCAGCCTGCGGTCGGAGTTTGGGGCAGGCTGAGCGGGTCACCCCAAGGCTGATCATCAGAAATCGATTTTAACTCGGCCAGCCAATCTGTGCTTTTCGAGAGGGGAATTTTCGTTTGCTCTTTGGTTTTTTGTGCATGTGGGGCGGGGGCGGGGGTGCAGGGAGAGGAACTGAGAGGATCCCCCAAAGGCCTGGAGGGCCGGACCACCAGGGATTTCTCACGGGTGTTCAAGGTGCTCCGAGTCCCCTGGTGCTGGGGACAGAGAAGGAGTGGGGGAGCGGGTGCCAGTGCCAGAGAGAGCACTCTAGCTTTTTGGAAACTGAGGCAGAGAGAAAAGAATGTCTGTGAAGGGAGACATTTTCTCTAATGTTTAGCTTTATTGTTAAGCTTTGCCTTTAATTATTAGGTTACACTAAGGTCTCTGTGTCTTGCTCTTTCTCTCCATTTTTTTAACACACACACACACACACACACACACACACACACACACAGTAAGTTGTTAAGTTTCCCTGCCTTGAGTCCGGGAAGAAATTGTTTCCTCTCCTCTCTGTCGTCTGGGGACATCCCCTCCTCTTCTCCGGACCCCAAAGTCTCCCCTCACACCCCTCTGCAGTCTCCCACCCCAAGGTCCCTGCCCACCCTCCTCACTGCCCGCCCTTGTCCCTTGAAGTTTGGAAGGTCCCAATACTGCATCAACACCTCAAAAGAAAGGGGAGCCCTCCGGCTGCCCTTCCTACCCCCACACCCCCATCCCCCCAGTCCCGATCTGGGCCCACCGGCTAGCCAGAAACCTCTGAGGAAGGAAGCAAAAAGGCAAGAAAGAAGCCAAAACGGGACCTAATTGCCCCCCAAACATTTCAAATGGGCTCTGCTTTCTAGAATCAAGAAGTCCCACGTCATCTCCTACCGCATTTGGGGGTGCATGTCTTCTGAACTTTTTCTCCGGGTTAGCTTTCTTGCTCCCCAGTTCTTCTTCCTGCTCCCGCCCCACGACAGACACCCCATTTCTTTGTGTAGCTCAGCCCAGTGAGTTGAGGCTCCAGGAGGGGAGCAGCCCAGTGCTGCCTCTGGCAAGCGCCTGCACCCCCAGCTCAGCTCCAGGCCCCCCCAGCCGGCAGCCGGCAGCTGGTGGGGTGCCCTCCGGCTCTCTTTTTAGTCCTTGATGCAAAGCTTCGTAGCCACAAACAACCAGGTTTTCTCTTCTCCTCTCCATTCCATGATGATCTTCTCTAGCAACAGCTTGGAGAGAGGGAGGGTCTGAAATACACTCCTGGCTTTCTCACTTTGGGGGGGGTGGGCGAAAAGACCCAAAGGTGCTGGCTCCCTTAAGCCTCTAGAAGCTTCCCTGGGCCGAGTCCCCGACCCCCCAGACCCAATGCCACAGAGTCCCACTCGGCGGGTCTCTAACCAGGGACCTGAGGTCTCAGGACCCATTCCCTGCAGCCACATACTCAGGCAGCCACAATCACTCTCTGGGGGTCATGGCTGGAGCCCCTACATCGGGTCTGGCTCGGGCATTTTCTTTTCCTGATACTATTGATGAACCCAGAAAAAAAATGGCGCCCACCCTCTATCCTCATCTGCCCTCTCTCAGCCACCATCTCTCTAGGAGGCCATGGGATCCTTGGGATCTCACTGCTAGAGGTTAGGGGGGGCCATGGGTACCCCATCCCTTAACTCAGCAGGGCCCCGGGAAACCTACTGCTTCCACCCAGAAAGCCTGGCTTAGGGGGCCTGGGAGAAATGGGGGGCCAGAGGGGCCCAGGAACCACTTCCTACGGGAATAGAACATAACCTCAGCCCAGAGCAGAGCTAGGGTCCGAGGGAAGCTTTGCCAGACACAACCACCCTCTCCTGGCAGGGAGACAATAGAGGAGCTGGAGACGGTCTCTCACCTTTGTTCTCCCAGTCCCCTCTCTCCTTGGTGCATCCAGATGGGAGAAGGCAAAAGCCAAAAATTCTAACCGGGAGCTCACAGGGTCAGTGGCTGGTTCTATCCGGGAAAAGTTGAGGGAACAAGTTTTCCAAGCTGCCTTTGTGGGGGAAAAAGAGAGACGGCTCGCCTCCTCTCTTACCCCCCAACCCCAGAGTCAGCAGTTAGGCAGAGTTGCCAACACTCCTGCTCTGGGGAATGTCCGGGTGTCTTTTTGTCTTTCCCCTCTCCCCCACCCCCGAGAGCCAAATCTGCCGACACCTACATTCCTGGATCCGGTCTTCCTCCCACGGGCCTTCCCGCCCTCCTCACGCCGGCCCTGCGCAAAGTTTAGCGTTTACCCTCTTCCTTCCTTCTGCCAGGAACCCTCATCTCGCAGGGCGAAGAGAACAGGTTTGTTCTCAATAACAATAATTATCTCAGCCCCAACAGCTGCCCGCTGTCTCTCCCGCCGGTTCCCCCAACCTTGAGCCATTTCTCGAGTTCTTCTGAGTGCTTCTCATCTTCTCAGAAGTACAAACACCCTTATCACCTCGCAGCCCCTCCGCCCGCCCCGAGGTGAGAATCCCCGCGGAAAGTTCTCTGGGAAGTTCTCACAGGCCGCGGCCAGCCCGCCTGGAGCTGAAGCTAAAACGCAGGGTCCTCCTTTTGTCACCATCTCAGCAGCCCCCCCACCCCCCCCACCTCGCCCTGCAAGATGGTCTGGGTCTTTAAAATAATCACTCACCGCTTGTTGTCTGTTCTCAAAAAAAGGGGGGGGGTGGAGGGGGCTGTTTAAAAAAAAATCAGGCCTTCCATCCACCCCCCCCCCACCAGTTAGAAACTGGGTCTGGAGATTTGTGGGGGGAGAGGGAGACTAGAGAGGGTGCGGGCAGAGGAGAAGCAGACGGGGAGGCTCGGATGGAGGGAGCGGGAGCCGCAGGGCGGCGGGAGACCCAGCCACCAGTCCCAGAGGAGTGAAACTACTTTAAAAAAGGAAAAAAAGTCCTCGTGTTCCACCGCAAATGAATGCAGAGGGGCGCCCGGCACCCCACCCCCAGGGAGGCCGGGGCCTCGGACCAGGCCTCCCCACCGCCATCCCATTAGCATAATGGCTCGCTCCTGGGGCGCCGGCGCTGGGAGCGCCAACTGGCCACTGGCAGCGCCTTGTCTCCGCTCCCCCTGCCTGCCTCGCCCGCCGAACCTCCATTCACAAATGTACCTGTTCTTACAAAATGAAAACACCAAAAAAACCCCACAATAATAATAATCCCAAACCTCTACCTTCCTTCCTTACCCCTTTTTTTGGGGCGTGGGGGTGCGGTGTAAAAATCCCCTCTCCCCCAATACCACCATCCCCTTCCCTCCTTATCAGGCATCTAAGCCCGCTCAAGGGGGGAGAGGTGGTGTGTGTGTGAGTGTGTGTGAGAGCGTGTGTGAGCGTGTGAGTGTGTGTGAGTGTGTGTGTGTGTGTGTATGTGTCTGTGTGGGTTTTTTTTTTTTCTCCCACTCCCTGTGCAAAAGCAGAGGCCATTGTTACGGAGAGTAGGGCGTACCAGTCTTATAGGGCAACCGCACTGTGGCGACTTGGCCGTGGCGGAGCCCGGAGCCGGCTCCCCGGCGAGCCCCGCCGCCCCGCCGCTCCCGGTGCCCCCGCCGCGGCCCGCGCCCCCGCCCCTCCCCGCCGAGCCCCGGGCCGGGCGGAGCGGAGCGGGGCGGCCGCCGCCGGCGCCTCCGGCCGCGGCCCCGGGCGCCCAGCCGGGCGGGCGGGCGGGCGGGCGGCCGCGGGGAGGGGGCGCCGCCGCCGCCGGAACGGTGGGAACGGTGGTCTCTTCTCCCTTCGCCTTCCAGGAGGGGAGGCGCCTCGCCCGCCGCTCGCGCCGGGGCTCGCCGTGAATATATATTATGTCTGCCTGCGCTCCCCTCGTCGGCGGCTAAGGTAAGCTGGGCTAAAATAGGCTATCAGTTTGTGAATGGCGGAGAGTGTGTCTCAATGATTTATGGCCCATATGACTCCAATCTCGGTTCAAGAAGAGTTCACAAGCTTTAAGCTTCCTTCCACGCAGCGGCTGACTCCCTCTCTCTCTCTCTCTCCCTCCCTCCCTTCCTCCCTCCCTCTCTCTCTCTCCTTCTCTCCCTCCCTCTCTCCCCTCTCTCTCTCTCTCTCTCTTCCTGCTTCTCTCTCCTTTTCTCTCCTTTTTTCCTTTTAGCAACCAGGTCCCCGGGCAGAATTCTTTCCTCCCGCTGCTCGGGAGAGCCTAACCGTTCTCTCCTTCCCGGTTTTATTTTTCTTCCATTCATTTATTTTATTTTATTTTATTTTATTTTATTAAGTCCTGGAAGGTGGCCTATCCCCCCTCCCGGGGCTCCCCCCCCCCCCCGCTATTGCGCCCCCCGGCTCTCCCCGGGGCGCCCGGCGAGCTGGGGCTCGGGGCGGCTCGCTCCGGCCAGACCCGGGGGGAAGCGGGGAGCCGCGGCTCCCTCCCGGGCAGCCAGACGGAGCCGGGTTTTTCCAACATGGAGGCGAGGGGACGGGCACGTTCGGCCGGGTTTAGCGCTGCTCCCCGCCCCCCGCTTTTCCCGGGTCCCCCCGATCGCGGGTCCCCCCAGGCACCTTCCCTCCCCTCGGCTCGCTGTCCCGCCCGCAGGCCTCGGCGCCCGCGGCCCGGCCCGGCCCGGCGCGGAGCCTTTTAATCCGGTTTCCCCGGCGCCCAAACTTGCCGCCGCCGCCGCCGCGGGGCTCGGCTCAGCCCGCAGCCCGGAGCCCGGAGCCGGGAGCCGGGAGCCGGGAGCCCGGAGCCCGCAGCCCGGAGCCCGGAGCCCGCAGCCCGGAGCCCGCAGCCGCCGGGCCGGGGCCGGGCGCGTCTCCCGCCTCCGCGGCCGGCGGAGCGGCCCAGACACCCGGCGGCGGCGGCGGCGGCGGCCGGGCGCAGCCCCTCCGCACCCTCCGGGCCCCGTCCCCGCCGGCGGCCGAGTCTCCGTTCCTGCCCACCGGCTCCGGCTCCGTCCCCACGCCCGGCCTCGGCCGCCCTGCGCGGCTGGCGGGTGGATGGCCGGGGGAGCGACGCAAATTTGGGCCTCGGGCTTCTAGTCAAATTATTGCTTTATTCTCCTCCTCGTCCTCGTCCTCGTTCTCCTCCTCATCATCATCATGACTGCTGTAACATTTAGACGAAATAAAGCCAGGGCCCGGCCAGCCAGCCACCTCCAACGTTGTTTTTTTTTTAATTTTTATTTTATTCTATCTATTAATAACAAACTCAACGGATGCCTGCTAATGAATTCCCCCTGGCCAGGGCCGCAGCTCCGGAGCCACCGGAGGCTAACTACCGGCAATGATGGTCCAGGGGCTGCGCAGCCTGGCCGCCGAACCCCCGCGTTCCTGAAAGGACCTGCAGCTGGTGTTTTCCAGGAACAAATTCCCCCCGGAAGCCGGCGGGCACTCGGGCCACCCCGGCTTTCTTTCCCGCACAGATCTGTGCGAGGAAGAAGGGGGTTTGTGTGGGGGACGGACTGCCTTCACCTGCACGCCCTTTCTCTTTTTCTGCTCCCATTTTTTAAAGTTTTCTTTGGGGTGTGCCAGCTGCGCTGGATGAGATTGAAGGATCCCAAACTCACATGTCAGGAGAGAGGGTCAGGCTGGAGGTTTTATGAGAAAAAAAAAAAAAAAAAGGATGGTGAGGCATTTGGGAAGACAGATGAGGGGGAGGGAGGAAGTCTGAAGTTTCAGGAGAAATATACACAAAAAATCCTTTGACAGCTTGAACCTTTATTTTCCCGGGCACACTTTTAAAAGGCTGAATGAAAAAAATTTATTTTATTTTTTAATTTTTTTTCTCCAGAGAACTTTAGTAAACACGGGTACCCTGTATCCAGCCCAGAGAATAATGTTGTTGTTGTTGTTGACATTTTTTTTTTTTTGCCTAGGGATTTTTTTTTCTCTTTTCGAAAGTCTTTTCCCATCTCTTGGTAGAAAAGTCCAGCAGTTATCCAGTTTCTTTCTTCTTCTTTTGAAGGACTCAAAGGGAACCAACTGTCAAGAAAAGGGTGGGAAAAATTAAGTCCCATGAAAAAAAAATGGAGGGAGGAGATGTGGGCCAAATGGTCACAGCACCAACCAGCAGCCTGGCCGGGAATCCTGCTCCATTTGGGGGCCCCCTGGGGCGGCTGGCCCGGTCCCCGCCTTGGCTGGGCCAGGACTTGGGCTGGAGGTGGTGGTACCTGGAGCAGGGACTGGGGAAGGCCCGGCTCCTCTGGTTCCGGAGGTGAAAAGTCTCCAGGAAGTTTCTAGGTCAGGCGGCTGTTATTGTCTTGGTGAGCTGAGCGGATCCCTTACCCAAAGGCTCTCTGCTCACCATGCGTCCTCCTTCTGCCTCTGGCGGAGCTGTTTGTCCTCCTCGGGGCCTCTGCTCTCTGCTGGGGGAGAGAGACCTGGATGGACGGGGCCTCTGCTCTCTGCTGGGGGAGAGAGACCTGGATGGACGGGGAGGGAGGCCTCAGCTCCTTCCCAGAAGGGTATTGCTGATGCTTTTAGAGCCTCCCGGTCTCCCCCCACCCCACCCCCCTCTGGAGCCACCCTCCCAGAGCTGGGGTGGAGGAGACGGGGGAGGGAGGAGGAGAGGTTAGAGGCCAGTCTGCTGGCAGGAGAGAAAGCAGCGACTTTTGCAGCAAGTCGTAAGAGTCTGTCCCTAGCCAGACTCCAACGGTGCTCAGTCCTTATCTTTAAGTGGAAATGAAAACCTTCGGGCTTTTACTTTAAAATTAAAGCGTCAAAATAAGAAAACATCCATCGCCGGGGCCAGAGAGCGGCCTCAGCATCTGCCATGAAGATGTGGGGGGGGGGGGGAAGAGAAGGAAAATCCCCATTGATGTCAGTTCCCTTTTCAGCTCCTAAGATGGATTCGAGCCCCAGTCCCCTTCTTCTCCCGCCTTGTGTCTCTTCTCTCACCCCGCAGGTCAGCGGCTCCGGACAGACCCCGGGAGGAGGGGGGCCGAGAGGGCAGGGGGGGTCCGGCGCCTCACGTGACCCCCGGGGGTGCCAATGTCCGGTGGTGAGGGTGTCAGGCCCTCGCCAGTCGCCCCCCACGGCCCGGGTTCCGCCCAGCGATGCAGAAAGCCACCTACTACGACAACGCGCTCTTCGGAGGCTACGCCGCGTACCCCGGCAGCAATGGCTTCGGCTACGACGGCGCCCCCCCGGCCCCGTTCCAGGCCGCCCCCGCCGGGCACCTGGAGGGCGACTTCCAGCGCTCGGCGTGCTCGCTGCAGCCCCTGGGCAGCAGCGCCGGCCCGCTCGCCAAGGGCAAGGAGCTCCACGGCAGCTGCATGAGGCCCGGCCCGGCCCCCGAGCCCCTGCCCGCCCCGCCCGGCTCGCCCCCGCCCAGCGCCGCGCCCGCCGGCACCCCCGGCGGCAAAGGCGGCGCCCCCAAGGGCGGCCCCGGCTCCGCCGCCGCCGCCGCCCTCACCAAACAGATATTCCCCTGGATGAAAGAGTCGAGGCAAACGTCCAAGCTGAAAAACAGCTCCCCCGGCACAGGTACCGGCCCCGCGCCCTCCCCGCGCCGTGCGCCTTTGTCCGCGGCCAGGAATGCGCTGTTGTTCTAGCGCCCGGCCCCCGGCGCCCCGGCGGCGGCCCCGGACAATGTCAGGTGGAGGACCGGCTCCCTGACCCCCCGCCACCTGGTGACCCCTGACCCCAGGCACCCCCCCCCCCACACACACACCCGGGAGAGCTCCAGAGAGGCCGGGCGCTGGGCCTCAGCCCTCCAAGGCCGCGCGCAGGCGGACGCAGGGCCGCCCGCGATTGATTATCATTAAGTGTGATCACCGCGGGTATTAATCAATCACACCCCCTCTCGCGGGCGGCCCCGGGGTCCCGGCCCCCCAGGCACGGCAGCCTCTTTGCGCCGCACCCCCGTGTCCTGCCCACGGGTGTCCTGACTCTTCAAGGGCCTCCCTCGGGCCACCCATCCTGGTCACAGGCGGGGGCAGGAAATGGGGGGTGGGATGGGGTGGAGGTGGGGGTTGGCGTCTCCCCAGACCTGGAGTTGAGGATGGGGGCCGAAGGAACGCCTGCGAGAGAGGAAAGCCCCGGCCCTAAATAAGCGGCCATGTGGCTCTCCGCCTGCGTGACATGATCAAATTTTCATAAGCCGGGGCAGCGGGAGGAGAGCAGGTCTCTTAATAAATGCCACCGTTATGGAGTGTCCGCTAATGCGACGGGCGTGGGGGGGGGGAGCCAGGGGGGAGGCGGCGGGGGACCCGAGCCCAGGCCTGGATTTATTAAGAAACGATGCATTCAATTTCGGCGTGTTCAGTAATTATCCTTTATTTCATTTTCTCCCCTTCCCACCCCTCCCCCTCGGGTCCAGCGGAGGGCTGCGGCGGCGGCGGCGGCGGCGGCGGCGGAGGCAGCGGAGGAGGAGGCGGCGTCGGCGGAGGAGGAGGAGCAGGAGGAGGAGGAGGAGGAGGAGGAGGAGGAGGAGGAGGGGGCGCCGGCGGGGGAGGGGACAAGAGCCCCCCGGGGGGCTCGGCGGCCTCCAAGCGGGCGCGCACGGCGTACACGAGCGCGCAGCTGGTGGAGCTGGAGAAGGAGTTCCACTTCAACCGCTACCTGTGCCGGCCGCGCCGCGTGGAGATGGCCAACCTGCTGAACCTCAGCGAGCGCCAGATCAAGATCTGGTTCCAGAACCGGCGCATGAAGTACAAGAAGGACCAGAAGGCCAAGGGCCTGGCCTCGTCCTCGGGGGGCCCGTCCCCCGCCGGCAGCCCCCCGCAGCCCATGCAGTCCACGGCGGGCTTCCTGAACGCCTTACACGCCCTGACCCCCAGCTACGAGAGCCCGTCCCCGCCCGCCGCCTTCGGCAAGGCGCACCCCAACGCCTACGCGCTGCCCCCCAGCTACCAGCCCCCCCTCAAGGGCTGCGTGGCCCCGCAGAAGTTCCCCCCGACGCCGGCGCCCGAGTACGAGCCCCACGTCCTCCCCCCGGCCAACGGGGGCGCCTACGGGACGCCGCCCGCCATGCAGGGCAGCCCGGGTTACGTGGGCGGGGGCGGCTACGTGGACCCGCTGCCGCCCCCTGCCGGCCCCTCCCTCTACGGCCTCAACCACCTCTCCCACCACCCCTCGGGGAACCTGGACTACAACGGGGCGCCCCCGATGGCCCCCAGCCAGCACCACGGACCCTGCGACCCGCACCCCACCTACACAGACCTCTCCTCTCACCATGCGCCTCCGCCTCCTCCTCCTCCTCCTCAGGGTAGAATCCAAGAAGCGCCCAAGTTAACGCACCTGTGATGGGAGAGGGAGGGCGGAGGGAGGAGGTCAAGGGGTGGGTGGGGGAGGGCCCGGAGGCCTGAAGGAAGAAGAGGCAAGGGACTTGGCAACCAGGCTTCCTGGGAAGGACGGGCCTGGAGTTTCTTCCCTTTCAAAGATCCTCCAGCCCTTGTGCCATCTGTCTGCCTACCCACTGGAAAGGGGGCCCCACAGCAGGTTGGAGATGACAGCGCCTCTCCCCCCCTCCCCCCCCATCAACCCTAGGCCTCTGGCAATATGCAGTTGGTCTTCCAGGCTTGGGAGTGGGCTCGAGGGAGGAGACAGGGCAACACGGTAGAGAAGCACATTTGAAAAACACAGACACGATGGCTAGGCCATCACCAACCCACCAACCAACCAACTTACCTTCAGTCTCTGTGGGACCTTCCCCCAAATCTTGATTGTGTATCCCCACCCCCTTGCAATTCTCCTTTAAAAAGAATTAGAAAACGTCTCAAAACCAGGGGCACCAAGCACCAACCCCTCCCACCTCCCTGAGGCCTCCAATGCCCTCCCATCTCTCGGAGGTTAATCGGGCACTCCCTCCCAGCGCCGTATTTTTCTGCTCCAGGACATTCATATCTCTACCCCGACCCCTTCAATTACAGTTTTGTTTTTTTCCCCCGAGGGCTCAGGGATGGTGAGAGATCTTGAAAGTCAAAGCTGTCTATATTATAAATATATATATTTTTTTCTTTTATGGAAAAAGCTGGGAGGTGAGGGCAGGCCAATCGTCAGGACTGGAGGGTTCGCCCAATTCTGCCTCCCTCCCGCCCATCTCAGCTCCCCCCGCCCCCCTCCTTCCACAGAAAGCAATCGGAGACACGAGGTTCTTCTACACTTTTTTCCCTTCTGTTGCTCTCTTGACTTAACGTGAAAACAGGGTATATTTTAACAAACTGTCTGTCCCGGGCTCAACCCCCTGGCAGGACTTTCGTTGCACTTAGAGTTTACATTTTAATGGATATAAAAACAACTGTGAGAGATGCCTGGGCCTGCAGGAGCCCAGCACCGCTCAAAAAGTGTGTGTTCTAGTGAACATTTTCATATATATTTATTGGTCATAGCCTGTTAAAATATTTTCTTTTTTTGTATTATTTATCCCCTTACATTATGTATTTATATGAGGGAAAAAGGAAAAAAAAACCTGTACTTTTTTTTTTTTTAGTATTTACTTGTTATAAAGGACGTGTTTCCTGTCATGTAAAACCAGCTATTTTAGTTACGATTGTACTCTAGGAAAGAGCTGTAGATTTATGTTAAACTCGTACTTATGGGCAATTTGTAATTAGTTCTAAAAGGCATGAACTCAGCTCCTAATTGTCACTGTGTAGCCCTGAATTTGTAGAATTAGACTTAATTCCCTCTTGGAACTTTCTTTGTTCTTCCGTAGTTACTTTTTTCCCCTCCCCTTACTTAAAAGGGTTGTCTGTCAAACAATTCTTGAATAAACTTTCTGTTATCAATTTTATCTTGTCCTGGTGGTCCAATTTAGATAGCAGGGGGAGGCTGCTGACTGCCAAGTTTCCCCCGGGGGAGTAAGGACCCCCGGAGACCCTATCCGGGCCCTTTTGTCCCCTGCTCAGGCGCCTGCCTCCCTCCCCTGGCTGTGTCTCATGTTTGTGTAGCTTTGCTCCTAGGAGCCTGGGCCATCCCGCCAACTCCTTGAGCTAAGACTGAAGAAACGAGTTGGGAGGAAGGGAGGACTCTTGGGTGCTCTCTAAGGTCTTTCTGTTTGGCTTCTTTGCCTTTCCATTTTTCTCCCTCATTGACCTTTTTGTCTTTTTTTGATCCTTTGGCTACAACCTCCTTGCCCAGCCCCTGCCTCTACCCCCATAACAACAACAACAAACAAACAAACAAACAACAACAACAACAACAAATCTGCTCCTTCCCAGCCACCTAAACTTCCCAGTTCTCTTCCGGAGCTACAAAGAAGTCGTCACGTGACCCGCAGCCCAACCACCATTGGGTCTAAAATGAAAACAAAGGAAAATGATTAATCTAAAAAAAAAAAAAAAAACCTGAGGCCTGGACTTCTAAGGTCAAACCTGAAAACTAAAGTGAAATGAAATTACTAAATAAAACTGGGGCGGGGGTGGGGGAGGAGGCTCCTTGATTTCCCCAGCCAGGCAGCCAGGACTCGGGAGGAGGAGGAGGGCGGCCGGAGCTGCTGGCTCTAAGCGTCCATAAACCAGTCCCCGCCCGGGCTCCTGGGCGGCGGTGGCCACGATCCCCGGGAAAAAACGTCATTTCTTAGTCGTGGCTCCATAAAAGTTTTATCACATCTGGAGCGAGGCGAGAGAGGCTCTGTCAAAGATGAAATGTCACCGCTGCGTCGCTGGAGTCGATGAGAGCGAGGAGACAGGGCGGCTGAAATATGGAGCTAATTCTCGTTGAAAGGGGAGCGGCGGCTGCTGGCTGAGGAGTTGCATAATTCTAATTGTAAGCGATGCGCAGGCATTGCTTAATTAGGAGCATATATTTGGTGGAAGGGATATGGGGGGTGGGGGTGTTTTCCGGGGAGAATCTTTGCAGGCCCCTCAGCCTTAAAGAGAGGGCTGATTTTCATTTTTATGTGGCATCCTGGCAGCCCAAGGTTAGTAATTACAGGCTTTATGCAACAATAAATAACAATATGTATATATAAAAAAAAGCAACCTGCGTTCTACCCCCCACCCCCACCCCCACCCCAGCAGGGTTTTAACTGGACTCGGCTCATCCAAGCAGCAAGCAATTTAGCATTGGGTCAGGCTATAATTTAAAGGCATAAGAGCGTGCAGAGTTTGATTGGGATCAAATAACGCTCAAGGGTTTTTTGAGTTTTTTTTTTTTCTTCCTTTCTCCCTTTTCCTCTTCCCCGAATCACATTTTCGGAATGATGTAACTGGGGGAAGCGCCATGTTTGGCTCTGGGGCGGGCAGCGGGGCGATGAGTTAGCAGCAGAGAGAGGTAGGCCAACGAGCCAGGATGGAGCTCGAGCTGGAAAACCAGAGCTTTGGCTCACAGCTGGTTGGCAAACCAGAGAAACAAGGCGGGCTTAGCTTGGTGTCCCCCACCCTCTTTTTTTTTTTTCTTCCCCCTGCGAGCTTCCAGCGCCAGCTCAGCAGCCCACGTCCTGGCGAAGAGATCTTGTGCTGTAAGATCCACAGCACCACAGGGGGCGGGGGAGCCGTGCCTCCGGGAAGGGGGGGGGGCCTCTCTTGGCCTCTTTTAACACCCAAGTTCTCCGCTGTTCTCTAATCCGGCCGTAAAACCTGTCAGCAGGGTTAGGGGGAGCCGTATTTCCTGCAGGGACAGGCAGAAGCCCTCCGCCCTGCAGCCAGCGCCACAGCCCGGGAACCAACTGAGAGAGAGAGAGAGAGAGAGAGAGCCAGCCGGCTCTCAGGCCTCCCTGCACAACTTGCGGGACAGCCACTCCTCGGGTTCTTCTGTGCACCCCCCTCCCCCCCCCCTCGCGTCCCCATCCACACCTCCAAATGGCAAACTGTGCTTTCTTTGGAGCTGAGCCGGACATAACGGTCTCTGGCCAGTCTGCCCAGTTCACAGCAGTTCTCTCTGAGCCCTCCAGAGCTTGCCAGACCGGCCACCCCCCTGTCCCCGCAGCAGCTCCCACCTCCAACCGACCCCAACCCCTCAATGCAGACAGCTCGGCCTTTTTTAAATACTCACCACCGCCCACGCGGATGAATACTCACCGCCACCCACGCGGCCGTTCGCATTGACAGAAAGTTTCTAGTTCCAGCTCCCGGCTGGGTTGCCATGTCTCTGCTCACCGGCCTTTCTCCTCCCTTGCTGGGCAGCTGGGAGGCCGGGAGGGGGAGGGGAGGCCCGAGCCGTGGGAGTTCTCCAGACAAACTTTCCACCCAACTCAGCGCCCTGCCCTCCGAGGTCCCCATTGCCCATCTGTCTCCCTGTCTCCCGGCACCACCTTTCTCCTGGGCTCCCGCCACCCGCCCCCCACCCCCAGGCCTTGCACGGGGACGGGAATTTCGGCTGCTCTCCCTCTGCCTTCCCAAAGAGCCAAATTCTTTGATGCCATCCGAGGGAGCTGTCAGGGGGCTAAGATTGATCGCCTCATCTCCTCTCCCGGCCCTCCGACCCACTTATTTAAAAATCTTCCCCCCAGATCGACGTTTCATTTTCTGCCTTGAGATTTGGTTTCCCACCAATTGCCTGGAACCCCAAGTCTTGTGCCTCCTCCCTGCAGTAAATCACAGCGCGCCCTCAAGTTCCCACTATCGGGATCCCTTTAAAAATAAATTTAAAAAAACCACACCACCACAACAAAACAAAAACCAAAAATTCCCTCTGGGGCCAGGAAAGGAATATCATCTCAGTGGTCATTATTTCCACCCCCTCCATGTTCAGGGAATTCTTTCTTGACAGTGATTTTTTTTTTTGAAACCAGCACAATGTTTAAAAAATAGGAGGGGGCATCTCTTTGTCCTAGGGGAGAAAATCCACCCCCCCCCCCACACACACTTTGAGAATGCTTTAAGTTAAATGGGTGGCCACTGTGGTTCTTGCTTATGTTCCTGGGTACAGATACAGACACAGGCTTGAGGCTTGAGGGGTGCTATGCATTTCAGACCCCCCTAATTTCTCCCCCCCATCCTTGGCCCTTGAGGGGCGTGTCCTGGAGGATGCGGCTATCTCCAGGTGAGGAGGCAGGTGAGGGGATGGACACAGGGGCGGGGCAATGCTGCAAACCCTGGGCGGAAGGGGAAGTGAGGCCACACAGCTCTGGAGGCCAGAGCCCCAAAGGGCCCCTCGCCACTATTTCACTCCCCCGTGTCAGCCTGGGAGTGCCTGTCCATTGCCCAGATTTATCTGTTGCTTCTGGAGGGTGGGATGGGGATGGTGGGGCTGATGATTGTAAATCTCTCCTCTTCCTTATGGCACCTGAACACCCACTTTCCCCAAAGGCTAGCGGGGAAGCCCCTTCCTACACCTCTTCCTGCCACACGGAGATCCTCACTCCGCCTTCCTTCCTGGGGGGTGGGGGCAGGTGCCGCTGGCCGGGTACAGAAAGCAATGCACTCTATTAAAATATTTCGAAAAGAGGACAATCTCTCCCTTACATACTCGTGTTTTCCGGGCTTCTGGAGGATTTTGATCCTCTGAAGGGGATGAGGAAAATGTTCTCTCTCTCTCTCTAAGAAAGGGAGGCATTGGGGAGAGGGAGTGAAGGACTGGGGGGCTCATGGTGTCCAGGTCGGGGGTCCTCTAGAGTTTTTGAATCAATTAAAGCGAATAATGCTCTCTGTTTTCCACCAGGCCCAGACCAGCGATTGGCCGAGTCTGGTCGCGTGACCACGAATTCCCTGCAATTTCGCCAGAGTCCTGGGTTTAATAGAGAGAGTCCCCATACGCTAGTATTTATCGGCAATATACAATTATAAAGGCCCCAATTTTTTTTCCCCCCAAAAAAGAGAGAGACGGCAAAATCCCTCCCTCCCACAATCGCTCCATCACACACACCTGGGGGGGTGCAGGAGGGGGGGTCCCTTCCGATCCTCCCTCCTGACGCCCCCCCCCAAGCAGGCCCCCTCCCCCACCACTGAACGCCATGAATTTTGAATTTGAGAGGGAGATTGGGTTTATAAACAGCCAGCCATCGCTCGCCGAGTGTCTGACTTCCTTTCCCGCTGTCTTGGAGACATTTCAAACTTCATCAATCAAGGAGTCGACATTAATTCCTCCTCCTCCTCCTTGCGAGCAAACCTTCCCCAGCCTCCAGCTCGGCGCCTCCACCCTTCCGAGACCCGGGAGCCAAAAGCGAGCCGAAGATGGGCCCGCTCCGCCGCCGCCGCCGCCCGCCGCCCCCCTGGCCCCCGAGTTCCCCTGGATGAGGGAGAAGAAAGCCGCCAGGAAGCCCGGGCCGCCCGCCGCGTCTCCCCCGGCCGCCTCCGCCGCCCCGGCCTCCGCCGGCGTCGGCTCGCCCGCAGGTCGGTAACGGGGTGGTCGGCGCGGGGCGAAGGGCGGCTGGGAGGCAGGGGAGGAAGGGAAGGCGGCGAGCCCGCTGGGGCTCCCGGCCCCGCTGATTTCAGCCACCGAGGCAGCAGAACAGACCGCCGGGGTCCAGGCCTGGCCGCTGCCACATCCCCCCGCCGCCCCCCAACCCCCAGCAGATTTTGGAAGCTAGCTGGGGAAGAAAGAGCCTTTTCTCTGCTACCAGGGGATTCCATGGCCCGTTATCTGCGGGGAGGGGCGGCTGTGTGCTGTGGTTGGGGCTGAGTGTGAGGGCAGGGAGAGAGAGATTCGGTTCTATTCCTCCAGCTCGAGGGAGAATCGGGGAGACGGGGAGGAAAGGAGACGAGGAACCATCTTTCTCCTTTACACACCCCCTCCCTGGGTGGGGTCCGAATGGAGGGGTCCGCTCGGAGGACCTGGGGGAGAGGCTCTGAGATTCAGGGGATGGGGGTGGGCAAAGGGGAGCCGGCTCTCACCCCTGCAGGGCCCGTGGGCGGCTCTCGGAATGCTTTGCCCCGACCTGGGCCGGCCGTGCAGGGAGAGGGCCGGGAGAGCCAGGAGAGCCAGGAGAGCCAGCCGCCGTGGTGGGCGGGAAGGCAAAGGGCGCAGCTGCTGCTGCTTTTTTGGCGGAGGGGATAGCCTTTTATTTCGGCTGAGCTGGGGCTGGGAGGAGGAGGAGGAGGAGGAGGACGAGGAGGAGGAGGATGCGGGCCGCTCTGATGATGCTCCGTCCGCCGCTCTCCCCGCAGAGGGCCCGGGGCCGGCGGAGGCGGCGGGCGGCGGGGCGCGGCGGCTGCGCACGGCCTACACCAACACGCAGCTGCTGGAGCTGGAGAAGGAGTTCCACTTCAACAAGTACCTGTGCCGGCCGCGCCGCGTGGAGATCGCCGCGCTGCTGGACCTCACGGAGCGCCAGGTCAAGGTGTGGTTCCAGAACCGGCGCATGAAGCACAAGCGGCAGACGCAGCACCGGGAGCCGCCCGACGGGGAGCCGGCCTGCCCGGGCCCTCTGGAGGACGGCGGCGAGCCCGCCCCGGAGCCCGCGGCCAGCCCCGGCCGCCTCCCTCCCGTCCGAGGCCGCTCCCTCCCGTCCGAGCCCCCCCCGGGCCCCCCGGGCGCCCCCGCGCCTCTGGCCTCCGAGGTCCCCCAGGAGCGCGCGGGGACGCCGAGCCCCGGCTGCGCGCTGCGCGGGCCCCGCGGGCCGGGCCCGGAGCTGCGGCCGGAGGAGGCCTTCCCCGAGCGGCAGGATTCGCCCTTCCTGCCCGACCTCAACCTCTTCGCGGCCGACTCCTGCCTCCAGCTGTCCGGAGGCCTGTCCCCCGGCCTGCAGGGCTCGCCCCACAGCCCCGTCCCCTTCTCCGAGGAGGACCTGGACTTCTTCACCAGCACCCTCTGCGCCATCGACCTGCAGTTCCCCTAGCCTCCCCTCCCCCGGCCTTTCCGCGGCCCCCCCCACCTCCCAGGACCCCCCCCCCAACCCCCAAGTGGTTTAGACTTCTTGATGTATTTTGCTAAAATTCAGGTATTAACGAATTAGCGTTTAATCCACCTCCTTTCTTCTCTAACATTTTGGATACTTGGGTGTCTTTTTGAAACCACCGAAACATTCCGTTTGGCAGACTCCTTCCAACGAAATCTCAGGAATAATCACACTGTAGGGGGGATGGGGGGCTTTTCTTTAAAAAAAAGAACTAGAGGAGCCTATTTTCCACCTTTTTTTAAAGTGTTAGACCGTAGATTATTTATTAAAACTCTTTAATAATAGGAAGAGGGGAAATATTTATTGTACATTATTTTCATAGATTAAATAAATGTCTTTATTATACGAACACGAGTGTTTGCGTTGGGACGCAGCCCCTTCCCCCCCCCCCCCCCAAGCGCTTTGGCCGGTCGGGCGCCCTCGGTTCTCCCCGGGCTTGGTCTGGTCCTGGGCTGGCCCGGTCCGGTCCGGGTGGTACAAAACGGTCCCCCCACCCCCCTTCCCCGGCCACCGCTGCTCCTCCCGCCGCTCCGAGACTGGAGGGAGGCTTGCAGGAAGCCGGGTCTCCCGCCACCGCCCCACCGATCGCGGGTTCTGGGCCCCCGCATAGGAAGGTGGGGTGCGGGGAGAGGGGTGCTGCCCGCAGGAGAGGGTGCGGGGCGAGGAGCCCGGGCCGAGGGCCGCAGAGATGAAATGGAATTGGGGGGCGGAAGGCGGGGGGGTCCCCGGGGCCTCCCGGCTCCCAGCTGCCGCGCTCCTAACGGCTCTCCCGGGCGCGCAGGGCCCTGGAGGCCCGGCCGGCGGAGCGGGTGGGCGGCAGGCTTTTCTCGGGAAGCAGACCCCGGCTCCGACCCCCCGGCCCCGGAGGATAAAGGGCCTCCGCGTGGGCGGGAAGGAGCCGCGGGGGGAGGCGGCGCGGCCGGACCGGAGCTCTGCGCCCCGCGGCGGCTCTGGGCCGGGCGAGCGTCCGGGGGCGCGGGGCCGACACCCCGGCGCCTGGGCCGCGGCGGCGGGCGCTGGCCCGCGGGGAGGAAGGGAGGGAGACGGAGGGAGACGGAGGGAGACGGAGGGAGACGGGGAGGCACGGACGACGCTCAAGATGGCGCTGGGGCCGGCGGCGGGCGGCGAGGGAGAGGAGGGCGCCATGGCGGCTGCTTGGGGCGCGCGCGGCCCCGCACCCTCTTCCTCCTTTCGGGGCCGTTCAGTGCAGAAAGCGAGCCGGGGAGTCTCCTTCCCAGCTTTTGTTTTATTTTATTTTATTTTTTTAAAAATGAGCCCCACGGACGCCGAGGCCGCGGGGTGGACGTGGCGTCCGCGCGGAGGGGAGCGGAGGGGCCGCCGGCTCCGCGGGCCCCGGTCCGTCCGCCCGGGCGGCGCGCGCTCTGGAGGCCGCGCCCTGGGAAGGGGCCTGCCCGGCGCTTCCCCCGAGCGCAGACCCGCCCGTGTCCGCCACAACTTCATCTGCCGCCGCCACGCCGTCTCCTCCCCCCGCCTCCCGGGCCCGGCCGCTGGCAAAGCCGCCCGCAAGCGGGAAGCCGGGTTCGACGCTCCCCATCCGCCTTCCGCTCGCTTCCGGGGGACGCGGAGGCTTCCAGGGCCCTGGGAAGCCACCCGTCCTCCTCGGGTTTGCTTAATGTTTCTGGGGGCCCAGACACAGACACCGCAGGGCTCCCTCCCCAGCAGATGCTGCCAGTATCTAAAAATCAGCTTACTCCTTGGGTCTCCCAGACGCTGCTCTCCTGGACCAACAGGCCGAGGATTTGGAGGCCGGGGCACCAACAGGCAACAAATGCCAGGAGAAGCCGGACGCCAGCATAGGTCATGCCATACAGGACCAGACAGGCCTCTGAATTTTTTTTTTTTTAAAAAACTGGACCCTCCGTGTGGGAGGCACACACATCTTCTTACAGCTGAAATGGAACCCCTTACACTGTCTCAATATGGAGTTCGCCCTCTGCACTAAATAATCTCGCGTCACGTTGAATTGCACGCATTTCTTTCCACAAGTAAATTAATACGGAACAATTAGACGCGTTCTAACCATAGCGTGCGTCTTATTAGTTTTATTTCCCCCCCGTAAAATATATAGGTATGAAGTAAATTCAATAGATTAAAGCAATAACGCACAGCTTATTGGCTTGCGTGTTAATTCTCCTCATAAATAAGTGAGTGTGCAATATAGTAAAACCACACTATATATTTTTATGGGGCTCTATGTTTATTTCCCTACAAAATATGCCCACAGGCAGTGCTTAACATCTTTAAAAAAAAAACACACCACAGCACACAGCCCATCCCCACGCTAGCAAAATGAAACAGACATTTCAGCCGGGCCTTTGATTTCTATGCCCAGCCAAACTGGATAATTTGGCCTAATTAAAAATGCTCTTTCAGCTATAACAGGTTGTTACAAAGATCAAGAATACCAGAAGGATCTTGCTAATTGCCCACCTTCCAGCCTCCTTTGGTCAGAAAGAGAGCACCCTTCATCAATGCCAAAAAGGCAGGATCTGCTCTGCTGGAGGGAATTCACAGCTCGGGACGGGGCGCGGTGTGCAGTATCAGGGGCCCCGTTGCAGAGCTCCGAGGCCTAGCAGCACCAGCCCTCCCCCTCCCCGGGAGCTGGTTAGAAATGCAGAATCTCAGGCCCCACTCCAAACTCCGTTTAGCAGGCCCCTGAGTAACTCACATGCACGATAAAGTTTGAGAAGTAGAGCTAGGTCGCAGTGCTCCCTTGCTCCCTGCCTTCCTCCCACGCGTAAGGATTTTCGACTCACTTTACCTGGCCAAGCCTCCCCAACCCCAATCCCGGCGCCTGCCTGAGGCTGCCTCAGACCGGGTTTCTTCCTGCCAAAGTGAGTGTGTGGGGGGGGGGGGGCAGCCAAAGGCTCTGTCTACCACCATTCTAGTTCCAGGCACCCAGTGAGTCCTGGGGGCGAACAGCAGTCCATCCAAGGAGATGGGAGTTTTAGCATTTCCCTTGGTTGATTATTAGGGGCAGTTGGAACTCTTTTTTTTTTACAGGCAACACACAAATCAATCAATCAATCTCTCTCTCTCTCTCTCTCTCTCTCTCTCTCTCTTCTTATACTCACAACCCCCCCCCCCCCCATTCCTGATGCTACCACAGCAGAACAAAGAGGCAATGCATTTTCAGAAGGAAACGACTCCTGCTTTCAATCTCCTCACCCACATTACAATTGAAAGGAATGCCTGGCCATTTGGGATTCAGAAAGAACTGGGACCCAAGACAACCTGTGTTCCTAGTTAGCTCTTTTTCCTTGTCTCCTCTCTGGGGTCGCCCTCTGTAGTCCGAGCTTCCTGGTTGGCTGTGGAGATGGAGGGAGAAGAGGAGGGGTTCCCAGACAAGGCAGCGGACTCCCCAGTGGCGGCAGGGCAGAGGACGGGGCAGTGCCCAGGGGTTGTGCTCCCTTACCTCGTCCTGCGGAGACCGGGACCCAATGTGAGTGGTCTTGGAGCACAAACTGGACATACACCGAGTGTGGTTGGAATGGGAATATGTCAGGGCCATGCCAAAAGCGGCTCGTCAGTCTGCCCTGCTTTTTTTTAAAAAAATATATATGTTATTGATATTTTACAGAGATGAAGGGAGAGAGATAGAGAGCTAGAAACGTCGATGAGAGAGAAACTTCGACCAGCTGCCTCTTGCACACCCCCTACCGGGGATGTGCCCGCAACCAATGTACATCCCTTGGCCGGAATCGAACCCGGGACCCTTCAGTCTGCAGACCGATGCTCTACCACTGAGCCAAACCGGTTTTGGCAGTCTGCCCTGCTTTTGATGAGTCATTCTTTTAAGAAGAATGGCTCATTAATATTATAGTGAAAGCAAAGGGCCATTAGATTGAGGAATTTATTTGCGATCACGATAACCCTGAGTCATTTAAAAAATGTAACTTACGCCTGGACAAGTCCCTTCTAGACCTCAGTTTCTCTGTCTGTAAAATAAATGGAAGAACTAAACGCCTATATCCTGCACATTATGTGCCAAAAGTATATCCGTTAGTCTTCACAAACAATACATTAAATATTTCTTGTAGCTGGTGCTGTGTGCTTTTAAATGGAGGTGGTGACAATTGCCCACCCCCCGAGTATCCAGTGGAGCCATTTTAACAAATTTTAATTTGTATCTTTACACCAAAGTTGTGCCCAGAGTCATTATTTAAATGTGCAGGGAGAGAAATCTTTTCAACAGGCATGTAATTGGATGCAGTGCTGTGTGCCAGATGCCAGGTAGTCAATAAGTATGAATATTAAGAAGGGGCCTAGCCATGTTTTCCGCTGGCTTTCCTCCGACGCCCCCTTCCCCGGCATTTGGTTATGTGTCCCCTTGCTTGAAAAAGAGTAGGATGTTTTATACCAACAAGAGGCAGGCGTCACACTTCTTCTTTGACATGGGGTACTAGAAAGGCCCCCTCCGCCAAAACCGGTTTGGCTCAGTGGATAGAGCGTCATCAGTCTGTGGACTCAAGGGTCCTGGGTTCGATTCTGGTCAAGGGCATGTACCTTGGTTGCAGGCACATCCCCGGTAGGGAGTGTGCAGGAGGCGGCTGGTCGATGTTTATCTCTCATCAATGTTTCTAGCTCTCTATCCCTCTCCCTTCCTCTCTGTGAAAAATCAATAAAATATATTAAAAAAGAAAATAAAATAAAAAGGCTCCTCCTCAGATTTTATCTGCTTGCTGGAGCACCAGAGCATTGATACTGGATCACCCTCAATAGCCCTGCTGAACTGTCCTGACCCCCTGTCCCCCGTCTCTGACAAGCATGCAGTGGCCCCTTGTGCAGCTTCTGGACATGGGCGCTGGTCCAATACCTTTCCTCCGTTTGCAGTAAGTAGGGCCCCGTGGCCTCACCCTCTTCACCTGCTGTGGCTGGCGTGGCCCCAAGCCTCCAATGACCCCTCCAGCTCAGCTCCGTTCTTCTGCCCCCCACCGGGCATCCTCTCTCCAGACTCAGTGGTGAGGCGGACATTTAGTGCCTGAAGGACATCTAACAAACTGCTTCCTCCTCTGAGGAAGAGTCAACAGTGAAAGAATCCTCCCCAATCCTTCTCTGACCACCACAGAAGGAGTCACAGTCTGGACAGTCATTCAGATACAAATTCAGCTTGATCCTAACTTGGGGAGGTTTCCAAAGTGGAGATTTTGGCCACAACCACCGCAAACCAGTAGGAAATTATGTCAGTTCTTCTTCCTGTCGCTCGAATCTTTCCTTTTAGAACGATCCCAACTCTCTGACTTACATTTGGACCCAGATGAAAGTTTACATTCTGCTGATCTATCTAGAAGATTCTAGAAGTGAGGTCTAACCTCCCAGGAAGGACAGTTTCTAATGAATCCCTCAAGGAAGAGAGGCAATGTCCTCCCGAGAAAACTCAGGAAGTTCTTGTTAATATCCAACTTCAAACCTTTCTGCTGCACTTTAATGATTTGGGTCCTTTTAGATGATATAATATTGGGTTTCAATGATCAGAAAACTCTTCAGCTTAGAAGGAAAAAAAAATCCTGTCTAAAAAGAGCCAACCATTGCAATTCTCAGTGAAATTTGCATATGATAAAGTTCATATTGTATAATATATGATGATGTGTTACATGAAAATACAGTACATGTGCTATTTTCCTATCACATATTTCCATATTTTAATATGCTAGTTTTATTAAAAAAAACACAGAAGGCTGACTCATACTATTTCAGAATGTGCATGTAATGTCAATATCATACCTGTATAGAGTTCTCTATGGCTTATATTTCCTTGTTTACTTTAATATTTCTAACAATGCAGTGTAATAAGTACTATTAAACCCCTTCTTCTTCTCTGAGGCTGAGACTCAGAAACCAGAAAACTTATCCAGGGTCATAAGGCTAAGAACTGGTCAAGCAAGAATTTGAACCCAAGTGTTCTGGCCCCCAAACTCGCAGTGTTTGCATTACAATACGCACCACCCATAGTCTCAGGTTCTGAACCAGATTGTGACGATTTCATTAGCTTGCATTAAAACAAATACCACTAAATGTAAGGCCATCCTGCCCACAAGCAGGAGAAATAATTATGGAGAAAAAGTTATAACCCTGACTATCTTTGTAATTCTTGGAGTTCCAAGCTTTGATCTTGGGCTTGGCCTTCAAGACCCGGGCTGAGGAGAGCAGGCAGAGAGACACTAAAATACCTGAGGAAAGGACTGTACAAATTGCTCCCGCCAATCCCCGGCTAACACAGCTTTCTCCACAGAAAAGGCCAGAATCAAGTGTAAACTTCTCACACATCATCCTTCTGATTAGAATTGTGCCCAGGTCTGCGTACTCAGTGTGCTGGGGACTAGCGCCTCTCAAATGTAATTTCAGTTCTAAGCATTCCTGTGTTCTCCTTGCTCTCCTCCATGTCATCTCCAGGTAGATGATATAAATGAGGAAATCAACTTTATTTCCCTTGGGTGCTGGGACCCTCATACCTTCTCTGGTGAAGCTCATTGGGTCAACCAGAAAGCCCTATAGCCCATGGGTCACCCCAGGTGTGGATTACTTGTCCTTGTTTGTTTTGCTTTGCACTCGGCTGTGGGATCAGCAGGGAGTCCAGGCTCCACAGACTTTCTCCTCAGGCCAGATGGTGCGTCTTCTTTCTAGGAGGAGGAAGAGACTTGGGAACCCAGGGAGCCAAGTTGATTCCTCCCCCCCCCCCCCCAGTTCTTTCTGCTGGAGCTGGGAGAGCCAGCAGGAATTTTGGGAAAAGTTTCAAAATTTTTCTGCTATGCAAGAGAGAGAAGCAAGACTCAGGGATGAAGTGGAGATTTTGGTGACTTTGGAGAGCTGAGGGTAAAGCAATCCCTGACGGTATGACTTGAGGCCCTTTTGCCCCGCCCCCTGTTCTTTTTGTCATGAATAAAGGACTGCTGGTGACTTCGGCTGGTATTCAGAGACCGCATTTCCCTAGCTCCCACACAGATTTCTCCCCTTTTATTAAACTGATTTGGAAGCTACTTCCTCTTTAAGACCTCAGGTGGTTCCCATAATTAAGAGGGCAAGGAATGAGGCGGTAGGTTCTCTTTGGGCCGAGGGAAAGAGGAGGCTCAGGTCTCTCAGAGGCAGGGCCGCCAGGCCTAGCTCAGATTTAGGCCTAACTCAAACCTAGGCCTAGCTCAGATTTGGGGTTAAAAGAGAAACCCTCGTTTCCTATGCCCTTCCTCTCCCAAGGCCACTGTGGAGAACATCTTAAAGCCAGAGGGAAAAGCTGGGAACATCTACAACCCCCAAAGGTTTCTGGGAAACAGAAAGGAATATGCTTGCCCTCACCTCGACACCCCTTTCTCTTCAATCTCTCTGCAGCCCCCCCCCCCCATCTCAGTGCTCCTTTCCTTTGTCTGCCCTCATCCCTTTGGCAGTGAACATTATCTCACCCTCCCCTATTGTATCTCTCTTAAAGAAGTAACCAGCTGTCCCCCCTCCCCCATCTTGCAAGCAGGGGTCCGAAGTCACATGTGAGGAGGGAAAGGGGCAGGGTCCTGCGACATGCTTTGAGGTCTTTCCTGGTTGGGGGCTAAGCAAGGCTTACCGTTAAGAGAAGAGAAAGGCGGTGCGTTTCTGGGGATCAAAACAGAAAGCCGGAGAGGTGACTGCAGAGGAAAGGCAAGATGACGGAGAAATGGGAGACAGAAACGCGGAGAGACACAGAGACTGAGAGATAACTCTGGGGTTTGCCGCAGAGCTGAGGGGTCCTCACCCTGCCCTTCTTGCGGGTGGGGAGACCGGAGTAGTTTTGAGGTCTCTCTCCGGACCCGTCCCACCTGCTTCTCTTCCTTCCCCTGAGCTCAGTTGTTTACAAAGATCCCTCCCTGAACTCTTGCCCTCCTGGACTTGCCCCAGCACCAGCCCCGGCCTCCAGCCAGGCAGACACCCTGACAGGTTACAAATGAGCGTGGGTGTTGGATTGCACCAAGCTCTTGTCCTCGGAGTCTGGAGGAGGAGAGTCAATGGGCTCTACCCGAGAGCTTCTCTGCCAGCCCCAGCCCCGTCTGAGGAGAGCGAAGGAGGCACTTCCTGTTCTCTCCTCCCCCCATTCCTGACCCAACAGTCAAACCAGGGTCCCCTCCTGAGCCTCAGGACCTCCACCCCAAACCTCCCATTCTCTGAGCACACTCCCTTGAGCTAAGTCTAGAAAATTCATTGAAAACTTGAGTCGTCTTTAAGATATATTTGGTATGGAGCGTCGTCTCGAGTTGAGGGTTGGGATTCTTTTGGGAGGTGGGGAGGAGAAATGGAGGGTGGTGAAGGGGACAGGGACAGGAGGGAAGGAAACAATTCAGCATGCACACTGGTTTTAAATGCTTCAGGAAAAAAAAAGAATAAAAAAAATGTCCCTCCCCTTCACCTGTAAACATCACCCAGCTCGGAGCTCATTATGGCTCTCTGGAGGGATACAGGGAGTTATCTGAGTTTGAGCGAGCGAGCCAGCTACAGCTATGGATGGCTAGAGAGCGGATAAATACATCTTGAGGGATGAGTTGATGGATAGGCAGGGAACAAATATAAATATGGAGAGAGATGGACGAACGGAGCGATGGATTGAGACAGAGGGAATATAAAGGGAGGCCGCGGGAGAAAAATGGACGCGTGAACGAGGAGAGAGCGTTTATGTGGAGAGATGGCGAGAGAAATGGGGGCATTTCTCATCCTCCATCCACATTTCTGCCCTGTTTTTTTTTTTTTCTCCCTAAAATGCCAGTTTCCCACCCTTCCTATAATGAATGCAACCTCTAGAATCTAGAGACCCTGCCTCACACCCTTAGGTGTCTTTTGCACCCTCTTCCTTCACAGTCTCACAGTCACCCATTTGGCCCAAGATAACACACCTCTCACCCTGCTGCCCTAGCCCATCGCCCCTAGACAAACTGGGAGAAAGACACCGGGACTGGGAGCTCTGGGCCACGTCAGGAGGCTGGATCCCCTCCCTCCCCATCTACAGCCTTGGGGGGAAGGCCCCTTTGGGGTGTGGGAAGAGTGAGGGGCAGCTGGGTTGAATTTGCCCAAATCTAATAACTCGGGAGCCTATTGAAGGTCTTGGGGGGTTGGGAGGAGGGGGGGGGGAGGAAAGTCTTCAATATTCCTCTAACTCCCCCCCCCTCCCTCTGGTCCCTTCTTTCCAAAAGTCTTTGAAGAAAGATGTTTTTGACGCTTCCACGTCGCCCTCAGATGGATGGGCTGCGGGTGATTGAAGTGTCTTTGTCATGCTAATGATTGGGGGGTGATGGATGGGCGCCCGGGCTGCCAAACTCTGGCCCACTGCGCCCATTGGCCTGGGAGAGATCACATGCGCCCCTCCGCCCCCCACTCTCTGCCCCCTTCCCTGGGGGGAGCGCTGGCCCAGGAGCGCTGGCCCAGGCCATGGATGCTAGCTTCAGCGGCGCGGTGACATACTGCCGAAAGGTTGTAGGGCAAGAGGGTGTCTCCCCGAAACGGGGCCGACCCTCCTGCGGCCTCCACGCATGGACTATAATAGGATGAACTCCTTCTTAGAGTACCCCCTCTGTAACCGGGGACCCAGCGCCTACGGCGCCCACCACAGCGCCCCAACTTCCTTCCCCCCCAGCGCGCCTCCCGATGTTGACAGCTACGCCAGCGAGGCCCGCTATGGCGGGGGGCTGCCCAGCCCTGAGCTTCAGCAGCATTCAGGCTACCCCGTCCAGCAGCCGCCTCCGGCACTCGGGGTGCCCTTCCCTGGCCCCGCGACCTCGGGGTACCCCCCGGCAACGTGCAGCCCCAGCTACGGGCCTGCCCAGTACTGCCCTCTGGGCCACGCAGAAGGAGACGGGGGTTATTTCCATCCTGCGAGCTACGGGGCCCAGCTCGGGGGCCTGTCCGACGGCTACGGGGCCGGTGGAGCGGGCCCCGGGCCATACCCGCCGCCCCAGCCCCCCTACGGGCCAGAGCAGAGAGGGCCCTTCGCCCCGGCCTACGCTGACCTCCTCCCCGAGGACAAGGAGCCGCCCTGCACGTCAGAAGCCAGCGCCCCCGCCGCCCGGACGTTCGACTGGATGAAGGTGAAGAGGAACCCCCCCAAGACAGGTAGGGCCCAGGCGTGGCCGCCCTCTCCCCGGGGTCCCCAAGTGGCTCCGGCACCGACGTGTCCTGAGCCCAGGCTGCTCTGAGACGCTCTGATAGAGGCAGGTCAGAGCCCCACGCCTGTCTGAGGCCCCGTGGGGGGACCCCACTGAGTGAGTGGGGGTCCACCCTTCAGAGTAAGTCTCCATCCTCACCCCAACTTCCCCACCCGTGTACCTAGCACAGCCCTGGACCTGGAGCGCCTAACGGGGGTGGGGGGTGTAGGATGGGGTGGGATGGGGATGGGGGATGGAAATGTGGGGCAGGTTGCTCTAGATTTGGGGGACCCCTTGAGGGCGGGGGTGTGCCTGGTGATGATCCACGAGAACTTTGAGAGCAGGAGTTGGGCAGAAGGGCGAAGGGGGGAGCAGAGGGGCCCGGGAGGGGGCGGCGAGGAGGAAGGCGAGATAACGGACCGCCGCCCCGCCCCGCCCCGCCCCAGCCAAGGCGTCGGAGCTGGGCCCGGGCGCCGGCGGCCTCCGCACCAACTTCACGACGCGGCAGCTGACGGAGCTGGAGAAGGAGTTCCACTTCAACAAGTACCTGAGCCGCGCCCGCCGCGTGGAGATCGCCGCCAGCCTGGAGCTCCACGAGGCGCAGGTCAAGATCTGGTTCCAGAACCGGCGCATGAAGCAGAAGAAGCGCGAGCGGGAGGGCGGCCGGCGGGCCCCGGCGCCCCCGGGCTGCCCCGGGGAGGCCGCGGGGGACGCCTCCGACCAGTCCGCGGGCACCTCCCCCGAGGCCTCGCCCAGCTCCGTCACCTCCTGACCCGAACCCCCAACCGACGGGGCCCCCCGCGCCGCCTCCGCCGTCCCTGGGAGATTCTCACCTCGGGCCGGCCTGGGGCGGGGAGGGGGGTGGAGGAAGAGGGGGAAACAGGGGAACACCCTCCTCGGCCCCGGGTGGGATGCCGATGGCTGGGGACCCCGTGGGGGACCTGTAACCTGCCCAATGCGGAGGGAAGGGCTTCCTGTCGCCTTGGGTCTGGGGATCCGCCCAGGTGGGGAGGGAGCCCCCGAGTTCTGCTTGCCCTCCCCACGTGGGTCTGCTCGGTTCAGTGCCTTTGAGCTGCGAGGAGGACCGCCCTCCTGCACTCACCCCGGCCCCAGCCCCCCACCCCCCTGCTGGGCCTGGGGCGGAGGGAAGGCGTGGGGGGTCCTCGTGGGACGCGTTTGGGTGCGGGCCCCTCCCCAGCGCTTCCTCTCCCCGGTCACCACCGCCCTTACAACAGCACCAGCTGCCTTGTGACAGACCAAAAAGCACCCCCCCATCTGACCCTATTTACCCGCCCCCCCAACATTTGTATTGCACTAACGCAGCCTCCAGAGGCTGTTCCCCGAGAGCCGACCCCTCCGCCCGGCGACCTCATCTCTAGGCCACCAAAGCGTCGTCGGGGAACTTGGCTCTGCGGAGACTGGAGACTGACGGAATGTGGGGCGAGGCCTGCCCCCAGCCAGGCTCCACCAGGCAGGCACGCCCCCCACTAGCTCCTCCCCTATTTATTGCCTTCTGGAAACCCAGGACCCTCCCCCCCTCTCCCCCTCTGCTCCCCGCTCTCTGGGGGAGCACAGGAGGCCCAGGTGCGGTGACAGCATTTCTCTGAACTTTGGTAGCCGTGGAGGCGCCGCCCGAGTTTCTGGAAACCCCAGCCCCGCGCACGCTGGGTTCTCTCTGTCTCTCTGTACCTCCAACTACCTCACTGCAATAAAGTCTGTGTTTCCCTTCTCCCTGGCTGCGTCTGCGCCTCCCCCTCAGCGTGGAGAGGGCTTTGGGCTCCAAGAATCCCGCGGAGAGGGGAAGATGGAGTTGGCCAAGGCCAGCTCTGCCGGGCGGGGAAGAGCTGGGTGGATGGAAAGCAGAACCTGAGCCCCGGTCTCCAGGTCTGACAGATGTCAGTCCCGGGCCACTGGAAGGAGCGTGACAGAGGGAGGAAAAGGCATGGGGAGGACATACCGTAGTTGGGAGAAAGTCCCGAGGGGAAGGCAAGAAAGGAGAGTTCTTTGGAGAAAACAGAAAAGGGTATAAAAAGAGTAGGATGGCCGAAACCGGTTTGGCTCAGTGGTAGAGCATTGGTCTGCGTACCGAAAGGTCCCGGGTTCAATTCCGGTCAAGGGCATGTACATTGGTTGTGGGCACATCCCCGGTGGGGGGTGTGCAGGAGGCAGCTGGTCGATGTACCTCTATCATCGATGTTTCTAGCTCTCTATCTCTCTCCCTTCCTCTCTGTGAAAAATCAATAAAATATATTTTTTTAAAAAGAGTAGGATGTGTGAGGGGAGACCGAGGCAACTCTCCCCTCTCCCACTATTCGCCCCCCCCAAGGAAAGGTCTGGCATAGAGAGAGCGTCAGAGGATGGGTCGCCCCCAGCCCAGCTCTCTCCCACCCAGCCAGGACGTTGGAAGCCAGACAGGCTGGGGCACCCAGCCACAGCTGGCCCACTCCAAAGTGCCAGCCACCCAGCGCAGTGCCATCCCCCCAGGGTTGAAGGTGAACCCCCGGGGGCCTTTGGTGCTGGGCCACAGGAAGAAGGCGGCCTTTACAAGGCGAGGGGGTGAGGGAGAAGGGGCAGGTGGCCCCAGGGGGCAGGTTGGAGGACCAGGGGCCTGGGGGTGGGCGGAGGAGGCCGAGGCAGGTCCGGATCCGGAGCTGACCTTTTTACCTCCAGCGCCTTTGGGCTTTCCAAACAAGCCCCGGAGCCCCCGCGGGGACAGCCATTGTCTCCTGGGCGGGCCACCGACAAGCCCTGGGTCTGCTGGGGGGAGGGGGGCGGGGAGGCCGGGCTCAGGAAGCTCCGATGGTCAACAAACCTCTGTGGCTCCCTGGCCCCTCAGTGCCATCGAGGTGACCCGGGCCTGCGGGCTCCCAGCACCAGAGCCCCGCTTTACGGATTCCGGTTACCCAGCGAGCCCACATGCCCCCGAGCCAGGGCAGCTGATGGGGGCGGCAGTGGGACGGGGGGGGCACTTATTCACCCCATCTATTTTTAATATATTTTATTGATTTTTCACAGAGAGGAAGGGAGAGGGATAGAGAGCTAGAAACATCGATGAGAAATACATTGACCGGCTGCCTCCTGCACATCCCCTACCGGGGATGTGCCCGCAACCAATGTACATGCCCTTGACCGGAATCGAACCTGGGACCTTTCAGTCCGCAGACCGACGCTCTACCACTGAGCCAAACCGGTTTCGGCCACCCCATCTATTTAATTTTTGACTATTCAGAGGAAGAGAGGCAGCGAAGAGAGCTAACCGCTAAGAGGACTGAGAGCACGTCTATGAAACGCCCGTTCGCTTCCTAATGAAATCGGTGCCATTACAGGAGCGGCAACGTTAGCAGGAATGGCCCAGCCCGGCTGCACAGGAAGGGAAGCGTGTTGCAAGAGGGAGTCTAGCTTTCCCAGGGGCTCCTGTCTTGTCCTCCGTCTTAAAAAAAATCTATTAACTGCTTTTCTGTGTTTAATTGAAATTGCCATCAAGATTGGCTTCCCCAAAGGGGTCACCTTGACGGAGGAGAGGGGACAGAGCAAGTGTCTGTGGAAACAAAACTCCCCCTGCTTGGAGCCGGTCAGGGTTAGCCGGTAGAGCCTTCTGGTTGGGGTAATTGTGGATCAGTGGGCAGAAAAGCAGGGAGGAGCAGTGGTTAGAGCATGGCCCCCAAGGATGGTGGATCTGGGCCTCAGGCTGGTCCTGGGCAGGGTGACACGATGGAAGGGACAGGAGGGAAGGGAAGGCTGCCCATCTGATTCTACCAGATTCCCCCAGGGAAGGGTGAGGGTGCGAATCAAACCTCCGTTAACAGGGGCACGGACTCGAAATAATCCCCAATAAATGTGAGCCTCCTCCCTCCTCCTGACCCCACCCCACTTTGCTGGCTCCTAAAAGCCCACTTTGAATTTGAGGCCCCAGATGGGTTGACGCAGGAGGCGTTCATTTGGAGAAAGAGAAGCTCACTGTGTGTTTCCCCAGCGCAAAGGACAAAGGAGAAAATGGTCAAACAAATAAACAAAAACACATTTGCTGCCGTTGAGTTAAGCTGATGGTCTTTGTTAATGTTCCAGCCAGAGACTCCTCCAGTCTCTCAGACGGGGGGTGGGGGGGGGGTGGGGAGTGGGGGGGGGTGGTGGTTTCCACAGCCTGGGAAGGGGTGAAGGGAGTCACATCTGAAAGGGCATGTCTGCAAACATTGAAGCCCTCCCTCCACTCTTACACCTTCATTTTCTAGATTAAAATAATAATAATAATAATAAAATAAATCTCCTGTTTTGAAAGTAAAAATCTTGAGAATCCCCCCCCCCCCCCTTGATTCTTCAGGAACCTGAGGAGGTTTCTGAGGAGCCGACCCTGGCCCCTCCCCCGGGGGGACAGTCAAGCCTCCGCCCCCCAGCCCTCCGCACCATCTGTTTCTCAGCCCAAGTGTGAACTTTTCCTCTTTCATTTGCCTTTTTCTCCAGCGTTTGTTCTCCCAATGCGAGGTCCTTTGATCTTCTGGACGAGAGACAAGAGAAAGAGAATTAAAAAACCCCGAGGTTCTCCATACTTTTAATGTGGGTTTCTTTGTTATGAACATTCTCTGCGCCAATACCACTGGGCTGCTGGAAGGGGTTCAGTGGGGTTCGGGGTGGAAGAGGGTGCAGATGGGAAGGCCGGGGGGACCTCTGGGTCATGGCTGAGTTGGTGGGGAGATGGCCAGGATCGTTGGGTTCAGATCCTCCCAGCCTGGAGCCCTTGAGCAGGTTGCCTAATTCCCTGTGGAGATCATAATCGTACATATTTCATAAAGTTGATGCTGGGGTTAAAGAACTTTTTAAAAAATATTTTTATTGATTTTTTACAGAGGGGAAGGGAGAGAGACAGAAATATTAATGAGAGAGAAACATCGATCAGCTGCCTCCTGCACACCCCCTACCAGGGATGTGCCTGCAACCAAGGTACATGCCCTTGACCGGAATCGAACCTGGGACCCTTCAGTCCTCAAGTCGACACTCTATCCACTGAGCCAAACCGGTTTCGGCTGGGATCAAATAACTTAATATGTGTAAAATGCTTGGAGCAGTCCCTAATAAATACATGTGAGCTATAATAAGACTAATAGTAATTTTTATTATTATTCAAAGGGACACTTCCTCTCCCTTTTCTATAGTCCTTTATTCCAGAACACTTCTTTAAAAAAAGCCACACATATATTTTTATTGATTTCAGAGAGCAAGGGAGAGGGAGAGAGAGATAGAAACATCAATGACGAGAGAGAATCATTGATTGGCTGTCTTCTGCACGCCCCCTACTGGGGATCCAGCCCACAACCAAGGCATGTGCCCTTGACCAGAATCAAACCCGGGACCTCTCTGTCCATAGGCCTACGCTCTATCCACTGAGCCAAACCAGCTAGGGCTCCAGGGAACTTCTTGATCCTTTGAGATGTGCACACACTCTCACATCCTGTGGGACTCCAAGTCAGGAGTATGGAGCTAGAGACAGGTTATAAGGCTAAGGACAGGTCAAAGGGGTTCCTTCTCGGCAGTTGAGAAGGAGACCCCTTCCTCTTCTTCAGGTTTCAGCCTCCTCTCTTGAGGAAGAGGAGAGTTATCCTGAGCCTCCCACCCTTTCCTCCTTCCCCATTGAGGGGATGGATGAGAACTCTTGAAGGCAGACACGTTGAGGCCCTGATTTAGAGAGGCGAGGGCAAGGGCTCTGGAGTATAATTTCATTATCGACATGGTCCTCCTCTTAGTAGCTGGGTGAGATGACACCAGTTATACAAAAATGAAGGACATTGAAGAATAAATGAGATGTATCAGAAACACTCAGAATGCTGTCTGGCAGTGTTCGGTAGCAATTTTCTGTTTCATATATTCACACAAGACAGTTTTCCTCCTGCTTTTTCCTACTGCGTTGGTTTTGGCATGATGGAAGCAGCTGTCCTTCCGCCTCGGTCCTCCGGCACTGCACCCACAGACCCACCTGGTCTCGGAACCATGAACCTTGCTGCGAGGGAATAAATTACGAATGAAAGGGTTCCAGGTGGCCCCACAGAATACTGGTGTTCGGCAAGTAGTGCGTCACAGCGAGACATGCGCTTGGCAGGACGGCCTCATTGCATAACTCTGGGAGCACATGCTCCTGTAGGGCATGAGACTGGCACCCCCCGCGGTTGTGCCAGATTTTTTTTTCTGATGGCTTAGTCCTGGCTCTGAGTACTTCCTTGCATGACTTCTTTGCATGAGTCAACCACAGATGCTTCAGCTTCGGCTTTATATAATCAGAGCGAGTCTTGGGCAAGACTGGAGTTGGAGATGCAAAACACTTAATGTCCATTTCCGGAAGAACAGAGAGGCTCAAGCAGCTTCTTGAGCCCAAAGATAGACCTCTTGGTCCTTGTCCACTATTGTTCCCTTCGTCAAAAAACAAATGGATCAGAGCCCTGACTGCTTCGGCTCAGTGGATAGAGCGTTGGCCTGGGGACTGACGGGTCCCAGGCTCGATTCCGGTCAAGGGCATGTATCTTGGTTGGGGGGCACATCCCCAGTAGGGGGGGTGTGCAGGAGGCAGCTGGTCGATGATTCTCTCTCATCGATGTTTCTAACTCTCTATCCCTCTCCCTTCCTCTCTGTAATAAATCAATAAAATACATTTTAAAAAATCAATAAAATATATTAAAAAAATAAAATAAATGGATCAGAGACTCCAGAGAAGAAAGAACTTCATAGGAGGCTTCCAGAATGTTCTCTGCCAAGGGCCCATGTGTCCCCTCTGGACCCTGCTTTCCCAGTTTTAATATAAGTTGAATTGTGCCACTGCGCTTGACTCATTCTTTCCTCTGCGGATAGAAGAAGACATAGGTAAGCAGGAATGCTAAACTTGGTCTAGGATGGAGGTGCAGGTGGGGGGAAGCATCCTGGTGCATATAGGCTATGGCCTAATTAGAGCTAATTAAATCCAGTCCCACCCTAACTCCACCCCACCTCTAGTCCATGTCCTTCAAACTCTCCAGCTCACTGGCCTGGGTCCAGATAATGCTGAGCCCTGCAGTTCCTTCTGCCTAAAGGGGAACCCAGGGGGGGAAGGAGTCCTACAACACGCGGACCCTCTGCTCCTCTGAGGCCTGAAGCTCCCTTCAGTTTACTCTGGCCTGACAGCCCCATTTCAACCCCCACCTTGGAGATGAGGCGGCGCAATATTTATTCAGCCAGAGAGGTTTGCCTAGAAGCCTTGCTTCCTCCTCAGCCTGTTCCTGCTGGCTCTGCTCTGCCTCCCCCACCCCCTTCCTTTCCTGGTTCATGGAGAGTTCAGCCCTGGGATGGCTTGCCAGCTCCCACCCCCTAGCCCTGGCTAGCAGTCAGTCCAGAGGATTGCTGAGGCCAGCGGGGCGGGGGGAAGGGTCTTGGTCATGGGGTCATGCCCTGGTCTCTCCACTCTGGCTAGACCAGCAGCCTGGGCCTCCCAGAGGAGAGAAGAGTCAGAAGACGATTGTCTTTTTGGGGAAGGGAGGCATGGAGATTGGCTAAAATGGCATTGTTGAGTTTGGGGAATGACCCAGGCCTGTGAAGGGCGTGTTTCCACCTGCATGTTATTAGTATTAGAGATTATGTTGGTAAACTCCTAAGAGTCTGGACTCTTTCTGAAGACACCAAAAGAGTTAATACAATAAAGAAGTGATACCCATGTTTCCAGCAGCCGTGTATGAAAATAGTCTCTCGCCTTCCTACCATTCTAGAATGGAAGGTCTATGAAGGCTGAGATTTTTGTCTATGTTGTTCATTGCTTAATTTCCAATGCCTGGCCCACAGTAGATGCTTAGTAGATACTTGTTGGAAAAAATGAGTATTGGAACAAAATTCTCCCGTCCAGACATCCCCAAAATGGTGCTCCGAAACGATGAGGGCCTCAGATGTTCCATTAGTCCAAGAGTCTTACCATAAGCAATGTGTTGATACTAATATAAAGATCATGGAAGTAGGGTTAGAGATGGGAGGGAGTTTGGGAGGCGTTTTCTTTTCCTCCTACCTTCCCTTTGTTAAAAGCATCGGCCTCAGGCAGGGCTGGCCTCAGGGCGAGGGAGCGAGCTCCCAGGGTTGCCCACAGGTTTTGTTTGTTTGCTTTGTTTGGGCTTCCTTTAACAAGTGTAAACTCAAGAAAAGACTCAACTTGGGGGATGTAAAGGATCTGAAGGCCCAGCGGGAGCTTTAGATCGGTAGAAAGGTTGGCAGGAAAGGGACAGAGAAGCCATCCTGTGCAGGGAGATCCAGGCGAGGTGCTCCTGTCACAGACAAGCCTTCTCCGCCCCCCAGCTGACCCCCGCAGAGTCAAGGGTCCTTTATATGCGAATGGACCAGAGTTTCCTTTCATCTCAAAAAAATGTTTGGGATGTCTTCCCCTTCTAGGGCCAATAAAATGGATTCATGCAGTGCAGTGCAGTGCATGGATTTGTTTGGGTCTAAAGGGGGACAGTAGGAAGCATTACTTTCTTTTTTAAAAAAACATATTTTATTAATTTTTTACAGAGAGAAAGGGAGAGAGATAGTTAGAAACATCGATGAGAGAGAATCATCGACCAGCTGCCTCCTGCACACCCCCCACTGGGGATGTGCCCCCCAACCAAGATACATGTCCTTAACCGGAATGGAACCTGTGACTCTTGAGTTCAAAGGCCAACACTATCCACTGAGCCAAACTTGTTTTGGCAAGAAGCATTACTTTCTTTTTAAAAAAATATATATTTTGTTGATATCTTACAGAGAGGAAGGGAAAAGGATAGAAAGTTAGAAAGATCGATCAGCTGCCCCCCGCAAACCACCACTGGGGATGTGCCCACAACCAAGGCACATGCCCTTGACTGGAATCGAACCTGGGACCCTTGAGTCCGCAGGCCGGTGCTCTATCCACTGAGCCAAACTGGTTTTGGAAAGAAGCATGACTTTCAATGCTAATGGAACTCAAGGCAAGGAAGGCAACCCCTTGAAAGTTTCAGAGCTCTGATGAAGATCCCCCCGTCTGGCCTGGCAGTTACCTTCCGTGGAAATTGTGGGGAATTGATGACGTCCTGATGCTTATTCCTACTACCACAGATCTGCACACATGGATCCTGGTCCCAGAAGCAAAAACCTAACTTAGAGCAGGAAAAGAAAAGGGAGACTATTAAGGAAAAGGGGAGTCACCTGTTTAGTCTTCCCTACACTTCCTACTGAGGTTAAAGTTCTAGATCGCCCCACCCAAAGAACAAAGTTGGGGGAGGGAATTCTTTAGCGGCAACCTGAAGGACAGCAAAGGTTGGGGGGTCCTGGGCGTGGCTCACACAATCGTGGCCAGAGATCTTTGATCCCCCATTTCCATCCAGCCCGTAGCCCCTCTAGGCACTGTTCTTTTTTCTGGATGGGGAGTCTGCACAGGTGGAATTTGGACAATCAGCTGTTTGGGGGGGGAAAAACCTTTGAGGTGTAGGATAGAAAACAGGCTGGCAGCTTGCAGAGAGCTATGCCACACTCTTTTCCAGTCCCGAATTCCCTCCTCCTCCCATCCCCTCTTCCAGTTCCTCCAATGTCTGTCCATTCAGACTCAGCCATTTTCTGGAACTCAGTTTTTCATTCCCACCTTTGGGGCTCAGCAGGAGAGACCCTCTGCCTCCGGAGCTGAAGCTAGAAAGACTCAGAGGAAGACAGGAAGCCAATGTCAAGAAGACAGGAAGCCAAAGACTGGAGGATGGGTGGGATGGAGGGGGGCAAGTTCCCGAATCCAGCATGGGGTCTCCACTCAGCAATTCAAATTCAGTACTTTGGGTGCATGGCAGGGGGAACTGCAGAGATGCCTTTGAAAGGGCCAGCGGGCCTGCAGGCTCCCGCCTTCAGGGCAAACATTTCAAACCCATTGACATCCACACCTTGACACATTCCCGCTGGCCTCCCTGACAACAATTACAGACCTCTCTGAAAACAAGCGTTGTCACTTGTGACCCCGACCGACCTACCTACCGAAAACACAGCTTTGCAGATGGGCTGCTATAGCTCCATAAAGCAAGCCAGGTGACCTGCGTGGAAAGTTTCTCTTCCTCTGCCATAGTTTCCTTCGGCTGTAAGTAGTGCCAAACAACACCTCCGAGCAGCGCGAGTGGAAACTAGAAGAGTTCTCCACGTAGACATAAAAAGTAAGAGGGTCTTTTGCTAAAAATCCCCCAATTTTTAGCAAATTGAATTTTTAGCAAATTCTCCAGTAGAATTCACAGAATGAAACGGAAAGGAGCTGAGAAATGAATCAGCTCTCCACGGTCGGTGGTATGTGGCCAAGCACTCACAAGGAAAGCAAAAGTTAAGACAAACCAAACTAAACAAACAAAGAATTCCAAACATAACGAATCTACAATTTCCTCACAGAATACCAAAGATCTGGAAAGCTGGTGTTCCTGGTTTCCATGGGGTGTTTGGATTCAGAGTGTGGTGTGCTTTACCTGAATCGTTCTACCTTGAGTAGGAAAAAGAGCTTGTATTTACCCTTAGAATTTAATAATGAAGAGCAGTGGGACAGATACAAACATTTTAAAAAAATCATCCAATTCATGTCTAATACCAATCCCAATTTTGGGTTACATCCTCACCTAATTTTGAAAGACATGAAGCTTTCAAATGTGCATTAAACAAATCTACCAAAAATAGTTTGAGTGTCTTCCCAAATCCTCCCTTCTGAAAACCTATTTCACTAGAAAAAGAAATCTGTGTTTAAAAATTCCTCTTTTTGAATGAGAAGAGAGTTTGTCAGCAATAGATATAGACCTTTTTTTGTCTCTTTTTTCTTTCTAAGTGAAAGGGATAGAGAAGACTGGAAAATATTCAAAGCAATATATATATTAAGGAGAGGAAGGGAGAGAGAGAGAGAGAGAGAGAGAGGCAGAAACATCAACAATGAGAGAGAATCATTCATCCGCCACCTCCTGCAAGCCCCCTACTGGGGATAGAGCCTGCAACCCAGGCATGTGTCCTTGACCGGAATCAAACCTGGGACCCTTCAGTCTGCAGGCCCACACTCTATCCAGTAAGCCAAACTGGCTAGGGCTCAAAGCAAATTTTGGTTTACTCTTCCTCTGTCTTCTTCCAGCTCCCTGTGCACAAATCTCGGTGGGAAGTGGGGAAGAAGGATCCTAGGACTGAAGTGAACTGAATCAGTACATAAACCTCTCGCTCCTATGTCTTCCGCATTGGCCAGGCGCTTATAATGGCAGATTCCTCCCTTAGAAAACAAGAAAGGACCTGATTCCCCCTCCACCCCCCCTCCCCACAACCCCCCCAAACCCCCACAGATATTTTAAGTTTCGTTTTCAATTTTATTGTTGCTGACAAGGGTAAATATTTGCTCTGTTGCTGAGACATAGTTCAGATTCTTCTCTTGGGTCAGGGAAAGCCTGAGGAGCACTCTTCCACCCTCTCCCCTCCACGGAGTCCGGGACCAAGAGGCAGACCGTTTTCCTGGAGTCACAGAGGGTCTCGCTCAGCCCTTTCCTGCTTCAGCCTTGAACTGGGAGTGGTTTCCTGAGCCACAGGGCCCACCCTCCAGTGGGTTCCGAAAACGCTGATTAGGAGAGAAGAGAGAAAAGCTCACACAGCATTGACAGGTCTGAATAGTAGATCTTTCTAGACTGGGTGTACCTGAAGAGAAAGGACGCTCACTGCCCCCCCCCCCCCCCCAGCCCCCATGCACACCATGACCCTGCAAGCTTAAAGGGATTTTGTTAAGGGAGAGGAGGAGGAAGTTACTCTGCTTCCAGCAACAGGGAGAGGTGTTTATCTCCTGCCCTTTGGCAGATGTGGAAAGAAACGCCCAGCAATGAGATACCAATCCAGCTTTCAGATCCGCATTGCCATATATATATATATATATATATATATATATATATATATTTGATTTTTTACAGAGAGAAAGAGAGAGGGATAGAGAGTTAGAAACATCGATGAGGAAGAAGCATCGATCAGCTGCCTCTTGCACACCCCCCACTGGGGATGTGCCCGCAACCAAGGTACATGCCCTTGACCGGAATCGAACCTGGGACCTTCCAGTCCTCAGGCCGACGCTCTATCCACTGAGCCAAACCGATTTCGACGCCTTTGGATATTTGGATGACCATCTAGCTAGCTACTTCTTCGTTCATAGAGCTGAGGAATCTGCATTGCTGAACTCTAGTCCATTCCTTTCTTCCTTTCCCCATGCAACCCCTGGAAATAGCTCCAAAGCATTTTATTTCCCCTTCAGGTGAGTGAATTTCCCTAGACACGCCGGTGCTGAAGCTGACTATTACTGGGGATTTCCTGCTCTTCTCACCCTCACTTAGTGCCCACCCGGGAGGGGCTTAGAGGATGGGGGTGGGGCAAATCAAAGCAACATAATGATTCCATGCTTGGAATGGAAAGCACGTAGAGACCTTGTCCTTTCTACCCTCACCCAATCTTTCCCTCAACATCCTGGGCTCAGACACCTCTAGCAACAGGGGATCAGTATCAGGAAGAGTCTTCCAATGTTGGACTTCTCTAAATGACAGAAAATACTCCTCCAGATATTCGAAGACAGTTGTCCTACGTGGCCCTTCACTAGAATAACACACATTCAGATTCCTCAATTTGTTTCTTAAGACCCGATTTCCAGATCTTTCCTCATTCTGTATTCCTTCCTTAGTTAATATTTTTCCATAATATCGAGTATCTGCCAAACAGAAAACATAAAGTATCATTGGATCAGTTCAAAGTAGAGTGGAAGTGACCCTGATGTGAGCGCTGTATTTCTTTAAAAAAAATATATTTTATTGATTTTACACAGAGGTGAATTGAGAGGGACAGAGAGTTAGAAACGTCGATGAAAGAGATACATCGACCAGCTGCCTCTTGCACACTCCTCACCTGGGATGTGCCCGCAACCAAGGTACATGCCCTTGACCGGAATCGATCCCGGGACTTTTCAGTCTGCAGGCCCACGCTCTATCCACTGAGCCAAACCAGTCTCGGCATGAGCGCTGTATTTCTGTTGATACAGGCAGGAGAGCGTGGGCAGGGAAGAACCGAGGGCAGACTAGTGTTTGGTGATGAGGGAGGGGATTCTTTTTCGCTTGCAAATCGTGTCCATCCATCCATCCATGTGACCGCTAGTGTTGCATCCGTCACGGACACCATAAGCCATGCACGCCTCCAGGCTCAGGGAGAGAGCTAGCAGACTGGCAGTTTATTGGGGGCGAGCAAACACTGGCTGAGCAGCTCGTGTAATCTGTGAGGAGGGAAGGGGGCGTGCGGGTAGAGAGACAATGTGGCCAGGTGAGGAGGAGAGGCTGTTATCTCAGGGGAAGGAAGCACAGCTGACCTTGGCTTGGGCGGCTGCTCCGGTTCCGCTCCTTATCATTGCCATCCGAGGAACTGCTTCTTTACTCAGGGCTTAGCCCTGACCTCCCAGCCGTGCTCGTTTTTGTTGCCACTGTTGTTGTTATTGACACTTATATAGCACTTTGCTATTAGTTCTTTCTTTTCATCATATCTCTGCGAGGCTAGTATGATCATCACTCCTTATATGAGGAGGCCGAGGCTCAGAGAAAATAACTAATGCGTCCAAGATCACATATCTGAAAAGCAACGTATCATTTCCTTTTTCTGCCTCTGGCCCTCAGGACTTTATTTTTTATTTTTATTTTTAAATATATTTTATTGATATTTTACAGAGAGGAAGGGAGAGAGAGATAGAAAGCCAGAACCGTCAATGAGAGAGAAACATCGACCAGCTGCCTCTTGCACACCCCCTACCGGGGATGTGCCCGCAACCAATTGTACATGCCCTTGGCCGGAATCGAACCCGGGACCTTTCAGTCCGCAGACCGACGCTCTACCATTGAGCCAAACCGACCTCGGCTGGCCCTCAGGACTTTATACATGAGTCCACATGTTTGAAATATGCAATGCATTTTAGATGATGGTCTCTCTCTCTCTCTCTCTCTCTCTCTCTCTCTCTCTCTCTTTCTCTCTTCATTCTAGCCCCAATTCCACCCTCGCTATCGGCCCACCAGTCATTGCTCAGGGTCTTAGGTCGCTGTCTTTTTCCTCTCGGAGGAGACAATCAAGCAGACTACCCAAATATCTAAGCTAACCAGGTTCACCTAAGGAATATCCCTCTCTGTGCAATCCTTGAAGGGCGATATTTCCTGAAAATAGAGACTAATTCAGATATTGGTTGACTTGCAGATTCTGTGAAAAACTCTAATGGTCCAGGTTTTGGTCATGATGAAGGTTTTGCTTTGGGCACCTTCCACGTGGGGTGGTCTTCTCCAAGCTTAGAAAGATGTAAACACTTTGAATACGACTGACCTTGAAGTTGAAGGGTTCAGGTTTGGTATATTGCAGCAAGCCTGGGGAAATGGGAAGGAGGGTGTGAAAGTGAATTGGGGAAGGGTTCTTAGTGAGGACACATATTTCCAACTTCTTCTGATGGGTATACGATGCTACGACTCCCCAGGTACTGGGCGCCATAAAACAGGGATAGATAAAAAGTAAAAGCTTTCCACATAGTTCAGGTGTCTGCTTCCTCTATATCAGTGTTTCCCAAACTTTTGACATATGTGTACCCCTTCTATAATTATCGTAATGCTGAGTACCCCTCATTAAAAAAAAAATGGATGTATCGCAACTAAGCACGGTGCCGTGTATATCCCCACCAAACTCCGGTGCAACGCGTACCCCCACCAAACTCTTCCCATACCCCTGGGGGTACGCGTACTACACTTTGGGAAACACTGCTCTATATTGTTATTTTATTTTATTTTATTTTTAAATATGTTTTATTGATATTTTACAGAGAGGAAGGGAGAGAGATAGAGAGCTAGAAATGTCGATGAGAAACATCGACCAGCTGCCCCTTGCACACCCCCTACCGGGGATGTGCCCGCAACCAATGTACATGCCCTTGACCGGAATCGAACCTGGGACCTTTCAGTCCGCAGACCGATTCTCTACCACTGAGCCAAACCGGTTTCGGCACTGCTCTATATTATGAATCAGCTTCCCTCCATATTCTTCCCATCACTTTGTTGAAGATCCTGGTCATGGACGATGTATAGGTCAAAGCTTAAAGACTTTGAGGAACAAGCAGATCAAAGTCCAAATCTCTGACGTCTTCCACCTGCGAGCCTCCCGGCGCTGGTCTGCAAGAGCCAGCACGAGGCAGATGGAAGGCAGAAACCCGGAGGCCAGGAGCAGCTTGCCATTCCATAACTCAGCTGGCTCCTGGAGGCCCAGCGCGTGGGCCTGACAGTGTCATTAACATGCTAGGAGACCGGAAGAGGAAAGAGGAGGGACACAGAGCCAGAACAGGGGCAGTAGATCACCTGGGTCTGGCATCTCCTGTCCTGCTTCGTGCAAATGTTGCTTTAAGCCCAAGGAAGCCACATTCTGGGACTGGCTTGCTGTTTACTTAAAAAGACACAGGCTTTGCAACCCATCTGGCGAGCTCTGAAGGGGCTCCTGATAAGGCCATCTCATCATATCCCAGCAGCAGGGCAGTAAATGGAGAACACGCAGAAACATAAAAAAAAAAAAAAAGCCCTTCCTTGATCAGATGTAAAGAATTTGCCAAATCTGCAGATAAGGAGATAGATCACTGGAGAGAGCGCGGGTGTGAGTCCCTCAGAGGAAGCTCATTCATTTTCTTCTTTCCCTTCCCTCCTGCTCTCTAGATGGGCAAGGCATGCACGGCGAGGGGGAGGTGGGCGAGCTCTGGCTGCGAGGCCGTGGAGCCCAGCCCACCAGGTGCTCCAAACAGGCAACGGAAGGAGAAGCTCGCCTCTCCTTATCGGTTCTGGATTACAAGGCACCGAGACGCGGCGGCTGCCGAGGTAAAAGGCTATCACCGAGCAAATACCCGAATGGGAGAGCCGTGTTTGAGAAAGAACAGATAACATTTTCAACATATTTAGAGATCCTAACCCTCCTCCACCTTCAGCATCCCTTTACCTGAGCTCTCACCGGTAAGAAGGGCCAAATTAAAGAGTTTAGGGAAGGCAGGAGACAGGCATCTTACCAGTCCTTTTTTCACGTGTTGGAGCCAGCATGCTGAAATAATGGGTCTTGGTAATATTCTACAAGCTAAGGGTCCCCAAGCATGCCATATTTCACTTACTCTGCACACAGCCACTCAGGCCCCTACCCCCCAAGGGAATATCAACTTTTTTGCTGAGAATCAGTTAAAATTATTAAATAGTAGTGAGAATGTGTGGGGGTATTAAATTTCTTTATGTAAAGTTAAAGCTGATGAGTCTCTTCCACTCTCACTTTCGCCCCTCCCATCATCAGCCTTGCTTGTTAGCTAAAGAAATGGAGGACAGCCAAAATCGGTTTGGCTCAGTGGATAGAGCGTCGGCTTGTGGACTCAAGGGTCCCGGGTTCGATTCCGGTCAAGGGCATGTACCTTCCTTGCGGGCACATCCCCAGTAGGGGGTGTGCAAGAGGCAGCTGATGGATGTTTCCCTCTCATCGATGTTTCTAACTCTGTATCCCTCTCCCTTCCTCTCTGTAAAAAAAAAAAAAATAAAATAAAATAAATAAATAAAATATATTAAAAACAAAAGGTAGAATGAGTAGATGAAGTGTATTTTGAGGAATCAAACATCTAAAATGTACAACCAATTCCAGGTTGCTATATCTGCAAATCCTCTTAAATATAAGCATAACTGGAAGGAGAGAAAACGCTTAATACTAATTTACTAAAAACTTACAGTGAGGTCACCAGCTTAAAGAAGGAAAAGATATTGGGTTTTAAGGAGAGGGCTATAAAAGTGGGAAGAAGAGAAAAAAAAGAGGTTGCATGCTTAAGCCTCTCTCTCTTCCTCCCTCTTCCTCCTCTTAGAGTTGTGACACATTATTAGCTTTTCATATTTCCTTGAGATCCAGCCTTACCTGGTTACTCTACTCATTTCTCCTAAACATGGCACTCTTTCTATCTTGACTTCTAATAAACTCTTCCATTTCTGTGAATGATTTTCCACTCATTCTGCATTTGGAAAAATTGTTATTTATTTTCCAAGATGCAGCTCAAATGTCACTTCTTCAAGGAAGCCTTTTTTGCCATCCCTGGCGACACAGCGAATCTCTGTCCTTGATTGCTTTGCCCTTGCCTCATTAATATCCCACTGCTGGGCACTTATCTCACTGCTGTTATCATTGCTTATATGCCTATTCATTTTTGTATCCTTAGTACCTAGGGAAAATATATATGATGTATAGGAAAGATAAATAAATGAATATAAGAGTAAAGATGAGACAAGATCCAACAGTATGCAAAGATGGTGTAATAGTAACAGCTGATATAGCAAATTTACTTAGTTTTTTTTTTAATTTAAATTTTATTTTATTAAGGTATTTTCTGTGTACATAGTTTACCATTGCCCCCCCTCCCCTCCCATTTATGCCCTCCCTCCCCAGAGTTCTGTGTTCATTGGTTGTACTTATGTTCATGCATACCAGTGCCTCGGTTGTTCTCCTATCTCCCCCCAGGTCTCCTTCCCCTCCCCACTGTCATTTGGCAGTCTGCTTGTTTTATGGTGACTATCTCAGGACCAAATGAATAGAGTCCGCTCCTCCTCTGGTTTTCACCGCCCCTTCCCCTGGGTCCCACTGCTTCCCCTGGGACACACGGCTCGACCGGGGCACACTGTACCCTGGGACACTCGGCTCACCCGGGGCTCTCGGCCCCCTGGGACACTCGGCTCACCCGGGGCACTCGGCCCCCTGGGACACTCGGCTCACCCGGGGCACTCGGCCCCCTGGGACACTCGGCTCACCCGGGGCCCTCGGCCCCCTGGGACACTCGGCTCACCCGGGGCACTCGGCCCCCTGGGACACTCGGCTCACCCGGGGCACTCGGCCCCCTGGACACTCGGCTCACCCGGGGCACTCGGCCCCCTGGGACACTCGGCTCACCCGGGGCACTCGGCCCCCTGGGACACTCGGCTCACCCGGGGCACTCGGCCCCATGGGACACTCGGCTCACCCGGGGCACTCGTCCCCATGGGACACTCGGCTCACCCGGGGCACTCGGCCCCCTGGGCCACTCGGCTCACCCGGGGCACTCGGCCCCCTGGGACACACGTCTCACCCGGGACACCCTTCCCCTTTGGGGGGTACGGCTTACCCGGGGCACATGGCCCCCTGGGACACTCGGCTCACCCGGGGCACTCGGCCCCCTGGGACACTCGGCTCACCCAGGGCACTCGGCCCCTCTAGGGTGTTGGGGTCGCATATTGGAAGCGCCGCGCTAGCTCCTTGCTAGCATGGGGGGTAGGCTGGGACAGCTGCAGTTGGGCTGAGATGGTTGCAGGCGAGGGGACCACCTTCAAAGGTGTCTCGTTCGGTGTGGGAGCGGAGCAGCTGCAGACATGGAGGCTAAGTTCTGAGGTCGCCCACTCCCTGAGCCCAAGGCGTGGTGAGCTCTGTTCTTGGTGGATTTATTTATTCTCGGCGGCAGTGGCGGGTAGCGGTGCCAGGTGCAATATTGATGGTCGCTCCTGTGGTTCAATTACCACTGTAGTTTTAAAGTTCACATGGTGGTGGTGGTGAGAGCTTCGGCTTGGCCATGTGGTATCGGAGGATGGGCTCGCCTGGGTGGGTAATGGAAGGCACCATGCCATTTCCTCACCAGCGCGCTCCATCTCCCTCCCAGCATGGTGGGTGTGCTGGGAAGATTGTGGGCGGGCTGTGATGGCTGCATGGGGAGAGTCCGCCCTCAATGGTGTCCTCTTTGTTGCGGATGTGGAGCTGCTGTGGATGCAGAGGCTAATTTCTGAAGCCACACTCTCTATGAGCCCGTTGTGTAGTGAGCTCTGATTTCGGTGGATTCCCATTCTTGGGGGCATCGGTGGGTGCGGCAGCGATGGTAGCTCCTGTGGCTCAATTTCCCCTGTAGTTTTAAAATCCGCGTGGTGGTAGTGTCTGATGCTTTGGCCTGGCCATGTGGCAGCGGAGAGAGGATTCTCCAGGTCTGCCAATGGATGGCGCAGCGCCAGCACAGGGAGCGCGAAGGCCTGGCAGAGCAGGCTGAGGTCGGTGGCGGAGAGTCCCCGCGATGTCTTAGTCTTTCAGACTTAGTGGAACGCTTCCCCTGAGCCAGGACAAGCAGCACCACCACCACAAATATTGGCCAGCTTAGTGCTGCCCCTCTACAGGTGACAGTAGGGGCATCCTCACCTTGGTAGGCCTTTGCTCTTGGAGGTCTTAACCAGTGGAAGGCAGCACGGTACAGACCTGCCCCACCTTCTCAGTCCTCCGCTTACTTAGTTTTTTGTTTTCTCTCTTCTCATATCACATAAAGATATTTAAGATTTAGCCGAAACCGGTTTGGCTCAATGGATAGAACATTGGCCTGTGGACTCAAGGGTTCCAGGTTGGATTCCGGTCAAGGGCATGTATCTCTGTTGTGGGCACATTCCCAGTAGGAGGTGTGCAGGAGGCAGCTGATCGATGATTCTGTCTCATCAATGTTTCTAACTCTCTATCCCTCTCCCTCCCTCTCTGTAAAAAAATCAATAAAATATATTTTTAAAAAAGATTTAAGTAACATAATAAGTTGTATTGCTACTTCAATCTATTAAATTGCATTCACTTCCAGGTGCCACATTTTAAGAGCATCTTAGACTCTCTGCATTAAAGGGACCACAAAGATTATGTGGTCCAATCTCCTTTTCGTGACAATGTTTTCACCAAGTGGTTGTCTAGCCTTTGATTGATACCCACCCATCATCAGAGACGGGGAGATGGTCAGTGTTTTCTTCAAACCACTTTGACTGCTTTTTCTTATGTAAGATGAGATTTGTTTTACTGAAGCTTTTACCCTTTGCTCCTATTCTTTCAGCTATCAGAAGGTAATAACAACGCTTTCCCACCCATGTCTTTCCCATTCCAGGTAAAACGACCTCTTATCCTACAGCTGCTCATTATATGATACTAGAGGTCTGGTGCACAAAATTTGTGCACCCTCTCCAATCTGGGTCCCCTCGAGGGAGGAACAACTGTCTTAACCACAACCACCACCGAAGATGGGCATCACCCCTTTGTAGACAAGTGAATTATGTCTTGCTTTTGAAGCAAGTAAAGAAAACAACTCTGAAGTAGAAGAAATGAAGCCTGGTTCCCATCAGGAAGTGTGCTCCTTCCAAGATGCTTAAGCGTGCAAAGCTAAAAAGCCCTCATTCCAATTGGAACGAGGAAGTCACGATCTTCAGGACTCAGAAGGCGTGACCACATGGGAATAAGGAGAATGGTTACATTAAGGTCTAGGCTGAGGGGACTGCTGAGCCAGGCTTCCCATCTGTAGGCCAAATCCTTTTCCTGGAAGCACTTTGAAAATTTGATTTCATGTTCTTTCTGGGAAAAGGGAGAAGTCAGAAACTTTGAGAGTCAGGATGGGAAATGGTTGAGACATAACCCAAATGTCCTTCATACCCCTCTGTCAGGGTTCCCAGGAGATCAGGCGTCCTGACTGCTCCGTGAAGCACTGAGCTCCTGGGAGGAGAGGGTATTGGGAGACTATCGATGTCTGCACATTCAGGATTTAATAATCCAGATGCATACTGTCCTCGCCCTTCTGTGAACCCGACCTTCTTTTCAAGTCCCTGGCTTCCGTGTTCATTAAGAAGTCTGCTCGCCAGTGACCTGGGCCCCAGTGCAGCTGACACCACCTCTGTCCTTTCATTTCTGCTCTGGCCCTGACGTGCTCCAGGGATGCAAAACAGCCAGGGCTCAGTGGTGAGAAAATAACTTGCTGGAGAAATCTGTCTACAGCAAGGATTTCAGGGTAGAACTCGGAGATGGGAAAAGGACAGCCGGAAAGAAGAGGTCTTGCCCCGCTGAGCAGAAAAAAAAAATTGTTTTCATGGGCCACCAGGAGGCAGAGGTTGAGCCGAGGATGACATTCTGAACTTCTCTTTTAAGGCAAGAAAAACAAGAGAAAGAGCATCTCTCCAGCTACAGCCAAAGTAGCTTTTGGGCTGGGCTTTGGGTCAGGGATGCCCTCTGCTCTCCTCTCACAGCTTGAAATTCTGGATCTAAGAACTATCACCAACTGACTTTTTAAAAAAATATATATATTTTATTGAATTTTTTACAGAGAGGAAGAGAGAGGGATAGAGAGTTAGAAACATTGATGAGAGAGAATCATCAATCAGCTGCCTCTTGCACACCCCCTATTGGGGATGTGCCCGCAACCAAGGTACGTGCCCTTGACCGGAATCGAACCTGGGACCTTTCAGTTCTCAGGCTGATGCTCTATCCACTGAGCCAAACCGGTTTCAGCTCCAACTGACTTTTGAAAGGGTGATTTGGGTTGTATTCTTGACAGCCTCATGTTCAAAATGTGATTTTTGAGCTCTCACCCACTGTCTCTGCAATCCTCACTCTGAACCTTCACAGAGATATAGCGCTGGAGATGTTTGACATGATTTAACATTTTCCTGGCTTTGACATTGAACAAGGACATGAGTTATGACACATGACTCTCTTGGTCCAATGGGATGGACACACTGAGGGGCTTCTGTGAAAGTGGGGCTTAGGTGCACTGAGTTATCCACTACCTCTGGCTTGGGTGCCTCCGTGACAGCATTTGTAACGTGACCAGGTAGGCTCAGAGGTGCCACCTAAGATGGAAGAGCTACGTTTTTCGTAGGCATGACCTCGCACTTACCAACAGCCTGAATAAGTGTTTGTTGAGCACATGCTTTGTGCCACACACAGGGACCGATGGGGCAATAGCCATTGATGTTTGCATAGCACTTCCTCTGATAAGGCCCTTTCACAGACATCTCCTTTCCTCTCCAGAAGAGCTCTGTGAAATGTGTATGGCAAGTTATTATTATTTTCAAGTTTATTTTAGAGATGAAGAAACTGAGAATCAAATGAATTAAGGGACCTGCCTAAAGTCACAGGGCTAATCAAGGGTGGAACATGTTTTCAGCCTTAAACTCCCACGTTCCCTCTCCTATAACAAAATAACCTACACCTGTGGCCAGAATAGCTAGCTTAACCCAGGCTATTTCTTGCCCTAACCGGTTTGGCTCAGTGGATAGAGCGTCGACTTGCGGACTTGAAAGGCCCCAGGTTTGATTCCGGTCAAGGGCATGTACCTTGGTTGCGGGCACATCCCCAGCAGGAGGTGTGCAGGAGGCAGCTGATCGCTGTTTCTCTCCCATCGATATTTCTAGCTCTCTATCCCTCTCCCTTCCTCTCTGTAAAAAAAAAAAAAATCAATAAAATATATATTTTTTAAAAAAGAAGCTCTGAGCATGGAATTGGCGGCATTCTTATCCCCCTGCTGGAAAAACAGGACTTGTAAACAGAAAACCTCTTCCATTTGGCCAGGCCTGTCTGTCCTCACCCCCCTGAGGGGATTCAAGCACTTAACTTTGTTTTGTAATCTCAGGTGCACGAAGCTGGCATCCATTACCATCTGAGCACAGGGGTCATGGTTTTTGTGTGTTGTTTTTTTTTTCCAGTTCCCGCCAGTGAAATTTCTATCAAAGGGGCGGGAAAGCAGGTAGAGTGGAGCGGGGATGGGGCCAATTGCCTTCACAAGAGATTTACCGTAGGTTCCATGCCTCCTCGTGGATCCACAGAACTAACCTTTGGCAGGCAAAGCCTTTCCCGTCATCGGACTGGCCAAGGTGAAAGGACACCGAAACCAGCAGAGGGGGGCTGGCTCCACCTCCACAGCCTTGCCTGATTGCAGCCACATCTTGCTCTGGTGAGTCCTCTCTCCTCTCTGTAGGGGCAGCCTCCTCGCCCCAGTGGGAAGAGCCGTGGGCTGTTATCTGGGGGTGGTATCAAATATTTAGCTGGAGAACTTTCTGAGCACTTCAGGGATGCAGGGAACTGTTTAGATATCAGATTCTCTCCTGCCAGGTCAAGCGAACCCTCCGCTGACGAATGGCTGTGTTTCCTCAAGCATCTTTCCCAGCAGCCAGTTATCTCGCGTGCCCTTTAACTCGCTGTCCAGCTGAGCGGCCCCAGGCCCGCAGGAGCTGTTCTTCTAATCCCCGGCTCAGGCCCAGCCCGCGGCAGTGGGCGATGGGAGATTGTTTACAAGAGATGAAGGCTCGCTGCCTCGCACCTGGTTTCTGTCTGGCCCACGCTGACAGGGATGAAGGATCCTTCATTTATCTCGGTTTCTCTTCTCAGGCAGCTCCCGCTGTCATGGCAAGCTCGGGCCGGTGTTTCATTCCCTGATAAGCAGCTTTCTGAGGAGCTGGGGAGAGCCACTCACAGGCCTGCATACCTCTCTGAAGTCCCCCACCCCGGTCGGTCGGTCGCCGCGGGGAAGCTGGATGGGGCAGGGGCTGCTGAGGGTGTATAGAGAAGGTCAAGTGGGCCTTGATTCCAGCTATCTGGCGGTCAGGCCATCTTGCTCTTTCTCTATCTACAGATTTGGGGAACAGGTAGCCAAATAACCCACGTGCCCTTTTTTTGCCTGCTGGAGAGCGAGGGAGAAAGGGCACCTGCTGGCAAGCAACACCAGGAACAACCTTGTTTTATGAAGAATGGGGACAGTGCAGAGAAAGGCCCAGGGAGGCAGACATCGCATTCTAGAAGGAGGGAGTTGGTATGCAGAGTGTGAAAACCCGTCCCTAAAAGCTCCTACAGATAGAGATGGTTCATGATAAGAACTACCATGTACGGGGGCATTGACCACGTGCCCAAGCGCTGTGCTAAGCAAGCACTTGATCTCAATTAATCCCCAAACACAAATGCTCTTATGATATCCACTTACTCTATGAGGATACAGAGGCTTTAGAAGAACTGAGGTGTAAACAAAGGCTAGCTCTGCTCCGGGGCCCCGAGCCCAGAGACACACTGTGCGTAGCCAAGTCTGAAGGCACAGAGTCACGTGGCTGCCGATGTGTGTTCAGGAACGCTGGTGTCTGGTTTTACTTGGTGACAAGCTTAGTACTTGAACCTGGAGTGAGGAAGCAAGTGAAGGTGGTGAGTCAGGGAAAGCAGATAGCAAAGGGTAAGTGTGAATTGGCCTCTCCATGAAGCTGAATTCGGGGAGGGGCAGGAAACCTCTGGCCCCCCACAGCTTTTGGGGTTTTGAAGAGGCTTCCCTCTGACTTGGATAAATCCACTTGCTGCCTTCCACCTCCCTGGGAAAAGTCAATAACGCATGGAAATAATAGGTAATAGTAGATCTAACAGTGGTATTTTCTGGGCAAAGCAGAAAGTTAATAATCTCAGGGTTTTTTTAAAAAATATTTTTTTATTGATATTTTACAGAAAGGAAGGGAGAGAGATAGAGAGCTAGAAACGTCGATGAGAGAGAAACATCGACCAGCTGCCTCTTGCACAACCCCCACCGGGGATGCGCCTGCCCGCAGCCAATGAACATGCCCTTGACCGGAATCGAACCCGGGACCTTTCAGTCCGCAGACCAACGCTCTACCACTGAGCCAAACTGGTTTGGGCAATAATCTCAGTTTTTGACATCTACTCCAAATGGTTGAATAAAGCACTGACCCTCTAGGAAGGTGTCCCCCTCTTCCTGGGTAGCGTGGACAAACCACCACCCTCCTCTGCATCGGAGGACCATTGGACTCGTCCGCAGACAGGAAGCCCCCGCAGACACACCGGTGGTGCTGATGACCCCGGAGAACCAGGCCGGACAGCGTGGATGGTGCAGTTACGCTATGTTCCCGGCTATCCGACAGTCCTGTTGAGGAGTCTGGAGCATTTTCACTTTCAGAGCTGGTGGTACTATTGGCAGCTGAGCGGAGAAGAAGGACTGAGGCCCTCACCCCAGGCTTCCGTCCCAGGAGGGCTGGTCCAGGACCCGGGAGCTTCGTGCTCCATCTTGATTCCACCACTGAGTTGCTGTGGACAGTAAGAAGAGGCTCAACAATCCCCAGACCTCCTCTTGCAGAACAAGGAATTTTGTCCCATTCCTGGACATTGGAATATGACAAAGACAAAGACAAACAGGACCACTCAAAATGTCACCTACACTCAAGGCAAGGTGGCTAGGTGGCTTTATTTTTTTAAAATTATTTTTAAAATATATTTTATTGATTTTTTTACAGAGAGGAAGGGAGAGGAATAGAGAGCTAGAAACATCAATGAGAGGAGAGAGAAACATCGATCGGCTGCCTCCCACACATCCCTTACTGGGAATGTGCCCGCAACCAAGGTACATGCCCTTGACTGGAATCGAACCCGGGACCCTTCAGTCCGCAGACCGACGCTCTATCCACTGAGCCAAACCAGTCTTGGTTAGGCCGCTTCTTTCTTGGAGCAGCCCAATGGACTCCCAGGACCTCACTGTCTGGGGGCAGAAAGTATTGACAGAAGACCTTCAAGCTTCATTCCTACAATTGCAGCTCCTATCTGACCCCTTGAGGACAGACAGTTGGAGACAAGGGAAGATTGAGGTGGGGGAGGGAGGGGACGCTCTCTTTCACACTCTCCCAACCTGATGCCGCAGGGAGGACCGGGATGGTGACAGGCCCTGGACTCAGCGTTCAGAGCAGCTGAGTCTTGTGGACAAGAAGCAGATAAACTGCACCAGGCCTCTTAATGAACCCAGCGCCGGCTTCAGATAAACTGTCGCCACTTACTCCTCCGGGCCCCTCCCTTCCCCGGGAAAGGAGCAACAGGCTTGGAGCAGGCCCGGGGCCAGTGACTGTTGCTCTCCAGGGAAGTTCGGAGCGGGGCAGGCTCTCAGAAACTCTGATTAGAACCTTGTTCGATTCCCCTGTGCTCCAGCTGAATCCAACTCTCCAGACCCGACGAGAGGCAGGAAACTAGCAGATGTCAGAAAAACACAGATAAAAACCACTGGGGGAATGTTAACCTAAAAAACGTGTCCCTGGTACCTCAGAGTGTGACTGTATTTGTAGATAGTTCCCTTAAAGAGGCAGTTAAGGTAAATGAGGCCGTGAGGGTGGGCCCTCATCCAACACAGCCAGCGCCCTTCTCTGAAGAGGAGACCGAGGCACAGACGTGCTCCAAGGGAAGACCTTGTGAAGTCACAAGGAGATAATAGCCATCTGTAAGCTAAGGAGAGAGGCCTTAGAAGAAACCAACCCTGCCAGTACCTTGACTCTGGACTTCTAGTTTCCAGAATTGTTAGGGGGAAAAAATCCTATTGTTGAAGCCAAAAAAAAAAAAAAAAAAAAAAAATAATGCATTTGCTTTCTTGCTTTCTACCACTTCTTTTCCCCCAGAAGTATGTACATTATAAGCCAGTACATTCTGTTTAGAGACGTTGAGAGCCTCCTCCCGGATCGGCAGGGCAGTGGCAAAGATAAGACTAAAATCTGGGAGCATGGCCTCCCACCAGGAATATTTCATTATAATATTTCCCCTCCTCTTTATCTCAATCGTTGCCTCAATTTTATGCTTTGTGTTGGCCCTCGGAGACCTGCCATGCAGGTTCTAAGAAATGGATCATCTCTTTGGAGGCAATTGGGACAAGCAGATTCAAGCTCATTTCTTCTGGGTTGCACACTGCTAGGCTAACCCCACGAAGTCCTAAGAGTTTACACAAAGGTTAACTAAATATTAATGTGCGAGCAAGTGGTCATTCTTAGGAAAATTAAGAAGCCTTTTCCGAAGGCATCTGGAAGAGAGGTGTATGTTTCTCATTGGGGCGATGCCAAAAAAGTATTCAAGCACCAGGATGAGGGCCAAGCCCAGAACCGGGGAGACTATGTTGACACAAAATCTCAAGCATATCTATTCCAACAGCTTTAAGATTCGATGGGAATTTGGCAGAAGACGGTTATAATGTGAAGGATATGATCTAGCAAAATCAAGGACCTTCTAAGTTTTATCCCAATGGTTTACATCCAGGGTAAATATTTTTAACTGAAGGAGATAGGAAAATGCCATTTTTTTTTCTCCTCTTTTGGACCTAGCTGCTGAGTTTGGGTGGATCGGTATTATTCTCTAATGGTTTCAGATAAGGGAGCAAAACATGCCATACATTTCTCCTGCTGCCCACACAGTGGCTACTTATCACAGCTCTGATCACTTAGTAGGGCTCTATTGAATTCTGAATGGGTTTTGGATGTTTCCTTAGCTGGTGATGCTCAGTGGTATTATCGTCCTTTCTATTCAACTAGTACGCAATCCACAGCTTTCGACTCGAAGTGTAATCCGTGGAGCCTCCGCAGCATCACTTGGAAGCTTGTTAGAGGTTCAGAATGTCAGTCCCACCCATATCTATTAACTCCAATTAGTCTTCAATTTAGCAATATCTCCACATGATTTATATGCACATTATAATTTGAAGAGTGCTTGTTCATATTACACCACCTCATTTCATTTCTCTTCTCTCTATGAGGTAGGCAGAGCAATTACCTGTTTCATATCAATGGAAACCAAGACTCAGAGGTCAAGCAATTTGCCCATGCTCGCACAGCTGAATGGAGAAGTTGGAATTTGAACCCAGGTCTTTTGACTCTAGATCAGCCGTGGGCAAACTACAGCCTGCTGGCCGGATCCTGCCTGTTGGGCTGTTCTGTCAGGCCCTCAGAGCTGAAAGAGCGGAGGGTTCTCTTGCCCTCCCCTCCGCTCCTTCACCAGCAGCCCAAGAGGAGAGTGCCAGCATGGTCAGGTTGCTTTTGCTCCGGCCCTCCGGTCCAGTGTAAGAACCCATTGTGGCCCTCGAGTCAAAAGGTTTGCCCATCCATGCTCTAGATCCTAAGCTCCGTCTACTATGCCATGATTCAGAAGGAGAGACAACCTGCTGACTCAGTGCAATGAGGTATCCGGCCATTTCATCTCTTTGTGTTTCTGACTGTTTTCCTCATGTGGAAGATGGCCTCTGGAAGGATGTGATGACGACTTTGGTTCTCCCTTCAGTCCTCTTCTCTCCAGCCACCTAACAGCACCGCTAACCCTGGCCAACTGCTTCCCACGTAGAGGCTGTTAGCAATAATTGCCAGCACCTGTCACGGTGCGTGGCATTTAGGAGGCACTCAACAAATGTTTGTTGAGCCAAATAGAATTACCTGGCGTTGGCGTGAGCTTTCAGCTGTTGATTACCAGGGCGCACTGGCGAGGGAGTGCTCTGGGTCATTGTGACTCCTCTCTCGAGGTACAGACACACATTCAAATGACAGGTCTTCCCGACAGGGGTGAGGAACGCCATCTTCTTAACCCGAAAGGCAGATGTAAAGAGCAAATTCCGTTGTCTGTGCCTGTCTCCTGAGTAGGACCCGAGCCAGGAGCTGCCTGGAGCTGGTGAGTGTGGGATTTTCATGCTTACATTGGAAAACAGACCCTGCTGCGTTTTCTTGACTGGGAGCATGGAGTGTGGGAAAAGTCAAGCGCGTTGACTAAGCCAAATTTGAAGCCAGGGGCCGGCAAAAGGAGATTACGGGGTGACGGTACTGGGATCTGCAGACAAAAATTGGCTAAAACTTGAGGCTTTCTAGAAGATTGTTGATGACGTGAAAAACCAGGCAGGGCATTTCAATGCATCTAAGCGGACACAGAGCTGTGCAGGAAACGCTGAGGTTTCATTGCTTGTTTCCCCGAGAGAGCAGAAATGAAGCAGAGCTCTGAGAAGGGTTGCACTGTTATTTTGTAAGAAGTTTTCTGGTGATATGGGCCCGGGGTCAGCAAACTGGGGCTTGAGAGCCACATGTGGCTCTTTGGCCCCTTGAGTGTGGCTCTTCCACAAAATACCATGGCCTGGGTGAGTCTGTTTTGAAGAAGTGGCATTAAAAGAAGTTTAAGTTAAAACATTTGGCTCTCAAATGAAATTTCAATCGCTGTCCTGTTGATATTTGGCTCTGTTGACTTGTGAGTTTGCCGACCACGGATCTGGGCTATGAGGATGAATCCCAGTAGTAAATTTGGCAGCATTTTAGCAAAATATAAACAAAAGGAATACACCGTCTTGTACAAGGGACTTCTCACGCCTCACTATCCCTGAGCAGAGCCCGTATTTGTGGTTCATCTACCTGAGCTGGGATAGGGCTGATTGTTCTGTTTTACCCGTGTGCTCTCATCCAGCCCTCGGGGTCTGGTGAAATCTGTGAGCCATAAGACAGACAAACCTACAACTCCATCTTCCTGTGTCAGATCCCAAACGACAGAGTGAGTGAGCCCCAGAAGCAAAAGATGCAGCGTGGCCTTTGATCATCTAAAGATTAAAGAGCCAAAACCGGTTTGGCTCAGTGGATATAGCGTTGGCCTGCGGACTGAAGGGTCCCGGGTTCGATTCCAGTCAAGGGCATGTACCTTGGTTTCGGGCACATCCCCAGTAGGAGGTGTATAGGAGGCAGCTGATCGATGTATCTCTCTCATTGATGTTTCTAGCTCTCTATCCCTCTCCCTTCCCCTCTGTAAAAAAAAAAAAAAATTCAATAAAATATATTAAAAAAAAAATAAAATCAATGAACATATCCTCAGGTGAGGATTAAAAAAAAAAGAATAGATGAATGCAACTCTGAGAGAGCTCGCAGGATGCAATCACTAGCAGAAATAATACTCAGAGCCCTGAGCCGGGGACTGGATCCACTACACCTGCTCTTTGTGCTTGGTTTCCTTCCGGGAGAAAGAACATGCCCTCCCAAACGGAAATGCCAGGAGGCAATCTCCCCATCTCTGAAGCTCTGGGTACCTCCCGGCGGGCGGTCCAGGTGGGACCCTGGCAGTGCAGATGGTATCTCCAGAACCAGGCCTATCTGCTGGGCATCAGCGGCCCCGTGCTCCACAGGAAGATGGCTTTGTTCCCTGTTCTGCTGCGGACCTCCTGGGAGGGCGGGGAAGGGACGGGGCTGTGGGGCATGCCTCCTCACTTTGGCAATGCTTTGAGGTTGGCAGCCTGGAATCCCTTTCCCTCCCATGGCTGGACCTCCCCAAGCCACAGTGACTCCCGTTCGGCAGCACGGCCTCAGAGGCAGGCTGCAGGGCTCTCTGGCTCCTGCAGCTTAACCTGCTACTTTTAAACGAGGCCAGTGTCCCCCAGTCCATGTTTCCGCTGGGAGAAGCATCCTGATAGCCACCCAGAGACCTGCAGGCCTGCTCTTGCTGGAAACCTCCGCACAGGAAGGCGGCTGCTTCAGACCCTGGGCGCCTCCCTGGTGAGCGGCTCACCCCTGCATGCCATTTGCATGCTTCTGGTCAAAGCTGGGTAGGACCCGGGTGGGACCCCCCACCCCCTGCTCCCTCTTCCTGCCCAGGGAGCTGGCCTGGCCGGGTGGGCGAGGCAGGGCGGGTGGCCATCCAGGTCTTTGCGCCTCCCAGGGTCCAGGGGGTTCCAAGCTCCCCAGAAATGTGCTCCCCAATGGGAAAAGATGGGCCAGGAGCCCCCCCCGAGAGGCGCAGGCCTAGGCATGGGGGGGGGGGTAGTCAAGTCCCCTGGACTATAAATACATCTCGCACGTCTTCTGTAAATCTCCCGATGTGTCAGGAAGGCACAAAGAAGCCAGCTTGAATTAGAGGCGATTAGAGACCACCTTCTCCCAGAGCAGGGCAAGCCTGCCCGTCAGCCGAGCCCCCAGCGGCCCCAGGGACCCCCTCCCGGGGAAGCTGTGCTTCCTCGCACCTTTCCCGGCCCGCCCCCGCCCCGTCCCGGGCTCTGGGCTCTGGGCTCTGGGCTCTGGGGAGGACAGACACCAGCGTCTCCCCTTGGCGCTTCTGCCCTCCAGGAGAAGAGCGCTCCGGTCGGTGGTCCCGGGGTGCCTGGGTCCCTGGGCCTGGGGTTGGGGTGCGGGGAAGATCCGCGATGAGGCGGCCGCCAACTGCCCGGCCGGTGGGTGATTTATGAAGTGCTGAAAAGCATCTTCGAAGCTGTCATTTATCTCGCAGCTCTCAGCCTAAATAAACACAGAACCCGCCTAATTATAGTTACAGTGGAAACACAACACCCCAACCGCCTCGCCATCGCTGCCAGCCCATCTCCCGGCCGGCCCCGCCCGGCTCCCCGCGCTCCTCGGCCCACAGCTGCACCCTAGCGGCTGCCTCTGCACCCAGCCCCCCTCCGGGGCACCCCTACCGCCTCCACCCCTACTTCCGGCCTGGCCCGGCCTGGTCCCGCTGCTCTCCTGGCACCCCTCACCCCCCCCCATGCCCTGCCCTCCCACCTCCCTTTCTCACACCCACTCAGGAACAAACCACTGCACATCCCTGAGAAGGATTTGCCAAGGGACACGGTGCCATCTGCATCTTGCCAGGGAAAGGCACTGCTGGACCATCTAGTCCAGCAGGGGCTGGCGGGACCCTGGGCCCGGATGCTCCCCCTCTTTCCCTGTCCTGGGAACCTCCTAGGGTGCGGCCCCTTGGGCTAGCTGGCCCAGGGCACTCCTGCAAGGCCAACTCTCTCTGTGGTTGGCCACATCAGGAAAGGCAGAGGGGCCGGAGGGTCTTGGGTGGAGAAAGGAGGAAATTCTTTTTGTTCCTCTGTGATTTCGTGTTCCCCCCGCCCCCCTAAGGAGGAGGGGAAGCTTCCTCCTGCCTATGATTCTTCTCTCTTTATCCACAGCCCCAGACTCGAACTTGGAACCCTCGTCCCCCTTAGCATGTGGGAGGGCGCCTGCCTTTGGAGGTTCTTCTGTCCGGGGTGTCACCGCGGAGGGGCAGATGCTTCCACAGCAACCGGGACAGTGATGTTTCCGGGGTGGTTCTGGATGACCCATCCTTGGGGCACCCTCTCCACTTGGTCTTTGCCCTGGGGAGGCGGGGCGTGGGGTCAGCGCTGTGTCGGGCACAGCGTTATTCAACAACCAAGGGCAGCCGGCCCCGTGACTGATGGAGTCACCGTCCCTTCAAACCTGCTGAAACCAGTTCCCCAGAAGTGGGACTTGGAGGGCCCCGGGGGCCGGGCGGGATGTCATCCGCGTGGTGTTACCTTACACGCCAGCGTAGACGTTGCCCTGGGCGTATAACTCACCTCGGATTTACTGCTGTCTTTCTGTGTGTGCAGGGTCCGGGCTCGCACACACATTTGGGGATCTGGTGACAAAGCGAGGGAGGGATTGCCCGAGGGCAGGTGTAATCTGAGCCGGCCCCTGGCGGACTGGAGAGCCAGAGCCAGCCGCCTGGAGGACGTGGGCTTCGCAAAAGGGCCTACAGCGAGGGCTGCCTCTTACCGGGGAGTGGACAGGCGTGTTGGAGGAAAGAGGAACCTGGGGTGAGGGAGCCCCTAAGACCGAACAGGAACAGGAAGTGACTCTTCCTGCTCCCGGAGGGCGCAGACCTGGGAATTTTTAACCCCAATGGGCCCCCGCACTCAGTCCCGGCTGGTGCTGACAGTGGTTATGGAATGTGGTCTCCCCGGCTCTCTTTCCAGTGTTGAAACCAGAGCAGCCAATGCTGGTGACCCACAGAATTGGGGGGGGGGGGGGCTTCGGCAGCTGGATTCGGGGGAGAGGCTCCCGATTCAAGCTTTTTTTTTTTAAAGAAATATATTTTTTATTGATTTTTTTACAGAGAGGAAGGGAGAGAGAGATAGAGAGCCAGAAGCATCCATGAGAGAACATCGATTAGTCGCCTCCTGCACACCCTCCACCAGGATGTGCCCACAATCAAGGTACATGCCCTTGACCGGAATTGAACCTGGGACTCTTCAGTCCGCAGGCCGACGCTCTATCCACTGAGCCACACCGGCCTCGGCCTGATTCAAGCTTTCCGAGGGCACCAGAGGCCTCTCCGCCAATGTGTGGGCTTCTCCCCTTCCCAAAGGGCAGGGGCCCCTTGGAGTCCTCCCCGCAGGCCAGGTGGCTCAGCTAAGGCTCAGAGCCCAGCTCCAAGGAGAAAGCTGGGCCCTTCCCAGAGTACGCAGAGACTTTTTTTTTTTTTTTTTTTTTTTTTTACTAGTTATAGCACCGCTTAGCCATTAAAGTGAGATAAAAGCACCTGTTCCCGCCCGGCTCCCCGAGCGCCGATTCCAATGAGTGAGGATGTAACAGCTCCGGAAAGAAAATCTCTCCCCAGGTAGCTCCGGATGAGAGAGCGGCTCTTTAGCACTTCCAGGGAGTTAGGCCGCGAGGCCTCGCCTTGGAGCCGGCTGGAGTGGTCTCCGCATTTGTTATTTTTAATAATAATAAGGGGGCACCCAGCCTCAGAGCAGCTGAGTGACGTTCCGGAGGCTGCACGGTGAATCGCTCCTGGAGACTTGATTCTTTATGGGATCACAGTAATTCGAAGGATATTTGGTTATGGCATCAACTCTTCGAAGGCCAAGGCAGCAGAAAAGTGCATTTTAAAATGGCTTACTTAGCCGAAACCGGTTTGGCTCCGTGGATAGAGCGTCGGCCTGCAGACGGAAGGGTCCCGGGTTCGATTCTGGTCGAGGGCATGTACCTTACTTGCGGGCACATCCCCAGTAGGGGGTGTGCAAGAGGCAGCTGATCGATGATTCTTTCTCATTCTCTCTCATCGACGTTTCTAACTCTATACCTCTCTCTTCCTCTCTGTAAAAAAAAAATCAAGAAAATATATTTTTTAAAATGGCTTACTTAACAAGTTTAAAAACTATTTTTACTGGGAAGAGGAGAGAAACTCTCCTATGTTTTGTTGAGTCCCTGAGTCTTCCCCCCACCCCCTTTTTGGGGTGTGTGTGCCTATCTGCCATTCTTTTCCCGTTCCCATTCCCCCCCCCCTTGCCTCAATTCCCCTTTTTCTCCCTTCCTTCTTAACAGTCCAGTCAGCAGCTTTTGTCCCCAGGATGCTTTGCTTTTTTTGATGCCAGCCCTTTCCTGCCAGCTGCCAAGGCCTCCCCCCCTCCCCACTTCCTCGGTTGATCCTGTGCAGAAGCCGATAGCTTATCTCCACGCAGCAAGGAGAAAGCGAGATAGTGGGCTCGGATGCCAGCCGCCCAGAGCATCTTGGGAAACTGCTTGCTGTTGTGAACAGTCCTGCCCCCTCCCCACTCCACCCCCACCCGCAAGCAGAGATCACCCACAGATTCTTCTCTCTCTCTGATCGCGTCAGATCAGGGCAGACAAAAGCAAGGGTCTGGGCGGCAGAGGGTGCATGGTGTCGTGCCATACGCTGAACTTCAAAGGGAGTTTATTCAGGTCCTGGTTTTTTGTCTGCTGTGCTGTGCACCCTCAGAAAAGTCACTCAGTCTCTCTGGTCTCCAGGTTCTGAGTCAAGTAGGACCCACTTGCGGGGGCTTTCTGTAGTCCATTTCAGGTTGAGCGCGCCAGCAGGCCCTTTCTGAGGAGAGGAGAGTACCGTATTTGCCGGCGTATAAGACGACTTTTTGGCCCTGAAAAATATGCCTCCAAGTTGGGGGTAGTCTTATACGGCGAGTATATAACAAACTCTGTATTTTTAGTGGAAATTTTAGGGGGTCGTCTTATACGCCGGCAAATACGTATTTTTTTCAGGGCCAAAAAATCGTCTTATACACCGGCAAATACGGTAATTGCCATTTCCAGTCACTTCGGATGGGACGTGCCCTCCCAATTTCCCATTTCCTCCCCCTGTCACTCATTCTGCACCCCGGGGACCCGGCAGGGAGATTTGGTCCCAGGCAGGGATGATCTCACCTGGAGCGCTCTCCCTTTCAATCCTGGGAAACCCCAGGGATGGGAAGTACATTACTCATCAGTTCTTAATCGAATAAATATGCAAAATTTCCCTGTAGGAGAAAAATATGGTCTATTTCTGCAAGGCAGTAAAACAGAAATAGCTTCTCCCTTCACCTCGGTCTAAGTCAGTAGCTCTCACATGGGAGTGGTCTTTTTCTACCCCTGACCCACCCCTGCTCACCACAGATCTTTGGTGTGTGAAGACATTTCCAGTCGTCACAGCTGGCTGAGGGTGGCCACTGGCTCCAGGAGGCCAGAGATGCTGCCAAATATCCTACAACGCCCAGGACAGCCCCCCCCCCCCAAAAAAAAAAATCAAGGCATTATCTGTCTCAGAATGTAAAGACTGAGAAATCCCCATCTAAGTCATCATTAAGCAAGGTCCCTGTTGGCGTTTTGGAGCTCGCGGAACATGGAGGTGATTTGCCCTCAGAGGGCTTCCGTAGAACCAGGAAATAGTGCCTCTGGCGGAGGAGCAGCCTGTCCGAGAGGAGAAACATGGTTTTTAACTCCATGCTCGGGGAGTTTAAAGAAAAATCATATAGATATGTGATATATTAAACCAATGTCTACCCATTCAGCAGGTTTTTTTTTTTTTTAAAAAAATATTTTATTGATGTTTTTACAGAGAGGAAGAGAGAGGGATAGAGAGTTAGAAACATCGATCAGCTGCCTCCTGAACATCCCCCACCGGGGATGTGCCCGCAACCAAGGTACATGCCCTTGACCGGAATCGAACCTGGGACCTTTCAGTCCGCAGGCCGACGCTCTATCCACTGAGCCAAACCGATTAGGGCCTAGCATGTGTTTATTGTGCTCCTACCGTATGCCAGGGCCTACGCAAGGTGCTAAGAATGGTCGGCAAACTCAGTCAACAGAGCCAAATATCAACAGGACAACGATTGAAATTTCTTTTGAGAGCTAAATTTTTAAAACTTCTTCTAATGCCACTTCTTCATTATAGACTTGCCCAGACCGTGGTATTTTGTGGAAGAGCCACACTCCAGGGGCCAAAGAGCTGCATGTGACTTGTGAGCCGCAGTTTGCCCACCACGGACCTAAATGAGTTCTCAATCCATGTTCCCGGAGGGGGTTTCCTTTCTTTCAGTTGTGTTTCCAGTCACCAATCGGGCAGGTTTGTAACTGGGAAGGAAATTCCAAAGAAAGGCAGCATAGAGGGTTCTGGATTACATCGGGGGCAGTGCTTAGAAAAGTGGAAGGTAAACTGGTGGGCCCTTTGCAGCCGCTCGCCACCAAGGACAGAGACCACCCGCAGCAGAACCAAGTGTTAAAAGGCAGAGACAGGCCGAGACCGGTTTGGCTCAGTGGATAGAGTATCAGCCTGTGGACTGAAAGGTCCCAGGTTCGATTCTGGTCAAGGGCATATACCTTGGTTGTGGACACATCTCCAGTAGGGGCGTGCAAGAGGCAGCTGATTGATGATTCTCTCTCATTGAGGTTTCTGACTCTCTATCTCTCTCCTCCTCTCTGTAAAAAAAATCAATAAAATATATTTTAAAAAACCACCACAACAACAACAACAAAAACAAAGGCAGAGACCGGTAGGCTCAAACCTGTGAAGCAGGCCAAATTCACTTTTTAGGTCTGCGTCTTCTTTTTCTGCAGCGGGCACAGGGCTGTGTCAAGGGACCTGAGTTCTAGGTTCTGCTGCTGACTTGCCACGTGACACTGGAAAAGATGTCTTCTCTCTCTGGGCCTTGGTTTCCTCATCTGAAACACGAGGGTTTAGTTCTAAGACTCCGCTTCCAGCGCTGACCCTGTAGGAGCTTTGGACCTTGTGACCTTTTCATTCCGGTGCCTCCTGTTCTCTCACACCTTCTGTGTCAACAAAACTGCTCTGTGTAGGTTAAAAAAAAAAAAAAAATATATATATATATATATATATATATATATATATATATATAATTGATTTCAGAGAGGGAGAGATAGAAACATCAATGATGAGAGAGAATCATTGATTAGCTGCCTTCCGCACGCCCCACACTGGGGACGGAGCCCACAACTTGGGCCTGTGCCCTGACTGGAATCCAACCCGGGACCCTTCAGTCCACCGGCCGATGCTCTATCCACTGAGCCATGCCGGCCTGGCTGTGTAGGTTCTGATACATTCATCCACACAGAAGCCCCTTTCCTCCCAAGGGGACTGGCATTTCTGTTGGAATCCGGATGACCGAAGGAGCCTCGAACTTAAGGTTTCTTTTGGTTGGAAGAGCAAGGGGCTTTTGGAAGGGGGAAGGGGGAGGTGATGTCAGCAGGGAGGAACGTACCCAAGCTGCCAGCTGGCAAGGGGCTCAGCCCTTGGGTGGCGGTCTTGGCATACCTCTCCACAGCCATGAACCGCCACGCAGCCGCTCCCTTTTCCAGGGACTCTGCGGGGTGCTGGCAGCCCCGCTGCTCTGGAGAACTGCGCTCCAGCTCAGATACCAGTGAGGTCACGGAGACCCCTGTCTGAGCTGGAATTTGGCCGCGGGGCCCGCAGGGCAGCTGTCTGTGGTTTCTCTTTTCCTCTGAAGGAAAGTCTGAGCAGATGATCTCCTAGGTGCTGCCTGTTTCCATGTGAGAGAGAAGCAGGATGTGGCTTCAGATCAGTGGAGTGGGAGGGGGGCTGGCAGGGAGAGCCCGGGGGGACACATAAGTGACATAGTTGGTGAGATGAAAGATCCCAACTTCTTTCAATAACTTCCTCCCGCCTGCTTTTGTTCTTGAGAACACGTCTCCCCTAATATTTATTCATGAAGAGGTTTGTTTTTGGAGACTTTGAGGAGCAGCTGCTTTGGGTCTGAGGGAATTCGCTCCACTGTGAAGGCAGCTTTTCATCGACTCAGGGCAGCCAGGCGCCTCATCAAGACACATCAGCTCCTTGGGGTGGGGGGGCCTCCAATCCCAGCAGGATTCGCGCGCAGTTGTGGAGGGCTTGCAGCGTCCTCAGTCCCTGGCCGGGCGCCCCTGGGACCTGGGCACAGGTCAAGGGCAGCTTTGGGGACACAGGGGAAGCCACACGACAGGACAGGCACCCCTGCCTGGGGACCTCCTGAGCCTGTTTGGCCAACAGAGGACTAGACTGGAGGCTCTGAGAACGAGGAGTTCCAGACAGTCTTCATCTTTCAAAGGCTGATGTGTCATGGAAGAAACCAGGGAGTCCTACCCACCTGAAAACACAGCCCATGTCACATCTGAATGCTCAGCAGTGCAGGGGGAAGACAATTAGAAAAAGACGTGCCCAGAGCGGTTCTGATTGAGGAAGTCAGGAATTCTAGAATATCGAAGGGACTTTCCGTTCTGGTCCAGCCCTCTTGTTTCTCAGATGGAGATAGTGTGAGAAGGGACTTATCTAAAGTCTGCATTAAAGGTGAGATTCCAATATAGGTCTTCTGGCCCCAGCCCACTGCTCTCTCCTCTACATTTGATCTTTAAATGTCTGGTTTGCCCCACATTCTAGGACTCCGCGACTCATTAACTTCCCAACCAGCTCTTCTTCAGACATACTCTTTAAAAAAATATTTATTTATTTATTTATTTATTTATTTATTTATTTATTTAGGGCGGGGTTCCCGCTCACCCCCACTGGTCCACTGCTTTCTTTGTTGATGCCCCATCTGAGCAAACTCTGCTCTGTCATGAGCCTCTGCAACGGTCATGGAGTTGTGGACAGAAGGCTCCAGATTCCACATGAGTAAGGAGAGTCCTGGGAACATTTTTGCCTAAAAGGGGGACCCTGACCTTCAATAAAGGAGAGATGTAGGGAAATCAGGACTCTTGTTTCGATCTTCCCGTGGCTCTGGACCAGCTCCTCTCATGGTCCACTGTCAGCTCTTCAACCTGACACCAAGCCCCTTTCTCCAGGGTTTTCCAGCTTGACTACCTAGTCACCTTCTCTCCACCTCCCCGCCCCCCCCCCCCATCTCACTCAAGGACTGCAGTTTTTAAAAACATATATTTTATTGATTTTTCACAGAGAGGAAGGGGGAGGGATACAGAGCTAGAAACATCGATGAGAGAGAAACATCGATCGGCTGCCTCCTGCACATCCCCAACTGGGGATGTGCCTGCAACCAAGGTACATGCCCTTGACCGGAATCAAACCTGGGACCCTTCAGTCTGCAGGCCAACACTCTATCCACTGAGCTAAACTGGTTAGGGCAAAGACTGCAGCTTTTAACTGTTGTTGTTTTTTTCATTGAGCACTCAGACAATTTGGGTTAATTCTACCTGTGTAATTGCCTCTACTTCCCCTTCTTAAACCCTGAACTCACTTCTGATGTCATTCCAAATTCTAAAATAATGTTGAGGATTCTCGGACATCTGCATTAAATCTGGGGAAATGGGAGATAATAGTAATTGAGATCACAGGCAGGGTAAGTGAATAAATATCGATTATGAACCAAGCCATCTGGCTAGGTTTTTCTGCTGCCTCATGGTGTGGTTTCAGGTAAATCCTTAACATCTCTGTACATTAGTGCCTAATTTATCAAGTGAAAAAAATACTTTCTGACTTGTTGGCTTTTATGGTATGTCAAAAATCAAGTGGAAGGACAAGTTTACACTTTTTCTTAATTTAAAAGAATATTGATAAAAAAGAATATTGCAACTACATAGCATCATGTTTAGGATTCCCGCCCCCCTTTCCCATCTCATTTTATATATATAGATAAAGTATACATTTGAAAAATCATCTTCCTTCACCAGTGTCCTCTGAGATACTTCAGCAGTTAGCTGCTACACTGAGCCTGAATTTCATCTCCTTTAGTATCTTCTTTTCCGGGCCGAGGGGGCTGTGATGAGGGCCACAGCAGAGGACGGGAGCTGCAGTGGAGGGCCTACATGATCCAGAAGAGTCTCAACAACCTCACGTGGAGGGTGAAGGAAAAAACAAGGGAAGTAGCAATCGGACAAGGTTCTGGTTCACTCTCGTCTCATCCTAACAACCCTCACCCATTTGGATGCTGTTAGGATTGAGTTCCGGTTGGGTTTGACCTCTCATTAGAGCCTAGGTTAGGATCATGGTTTGAGTTGGGGTTTCCGTTAGGTTTACATTTTGAGTTTAGATTCAGGTTTAGGTTACAGCTAGTTCAGAGTTAGGGTTGGGAAATTGGATTTAAATTCATATTTAAAGTTAGATTGCATGTTAGTTTAATTTAGAATTGAGGTTAGGCTAAGGTTAGGGCAGTGTTTCTCCATCTTGGCACAACTGACATCTGAGCCTGGATAATTCTGTGGTGGTGGGGGGCGGGGGGCTGTCCTGTACTTCTTAAAAAAATATATGTATATATATATATATATATATATATATATATATATATATATATAATTGATATTTTTACAGAGAGGAAGGGAGAGGGATAGAGTTAGAAACATTAATGAAAGAGAAATATCGACCAGCTGCCTCCTGCACGCCCCCCACTGGGGATGTGCCCGCAACCAACGTACATGCCCTTGACCGAAATTGAACCTGAGACCCTTCAGTCCGCAGGCCAATGCTCTATCCACTGAGCCAAACCAGTCTCGGCTGTCCTGTACTTCTTAGAATATTTAGCAGCAACCCTGGCCTCTACCCACTAGATGCTGATAGCATCTGCTCCTCTCCCCTTTGTAGGAGCCAAAACTATTTCCTGGCGTTCTTAAATGATGTCTGGAGTGTGTGTGTGTGTGTGTGTGTGTGTGTGTGTGTGTGTATGTGTATGTTTGCCCTGGTTGAGAACCATTGAGTTAAGATAAGGATTAGGGTTAATGTTAGCACTATGTTAGAGTTAGGATTTGGTCCTGGGGTCAGGTGATGTTTAGACTTTTGAGTTGGGTTTGAAAAACAAGGTTTTTAAGATAAGGTTTAGAGTTAGGGTGAGGGAGTTACTTAGGATTAGAAGTGAGGTTAATGCTCAGGTCAGAGACAGCTTAGGTTTAAAGTGTGTACACTGGGTATGTTTAAGTTAGCACCTTGCAGAGACAAAGGTATTATGGAAATACTACATAATGGGCTTTGTGCCTCCCTATTAGCATTCTCGGGAAGTGGTTTCCTTGTAGGAAAAGCCCTCATCCCGGGAAGCTCCCCACAGAGCCCTGCTGAGGCGGTAGCAAGTGACTTTATTATGGCCTTCTACATCTAATGAGGTGATTATTTGGGGTTGCTCCTTATCGCTCTGTGTGACTGCAGGAGACTGGCTTTTGTGTACACACGTATTGGCATACACACGGTTGGTGCCAAATGCCTATTTATATCATGTCGCATATCTCATTTGCATACTACCGGCACAGAGACACTCGCGCCTAAGGTTAGGGAATCATTGCATACGGAGAGCTCCCCCGCTGTCAAATTGCTGCTGGTACAAGGAAGCCAATCAGGAGGCGGGAGTTCCTGGGAACAGCACAACAAGATGGCTCAGGGACCCCAATATGGGAAGATCTTGGAGCCGGAAGTAAGGACACCAATCCTCTTCTCACCCTTATTATTCTCCGAGTGTGGAACTGCAGGTGCGTTCGTCTCCTCGCTCCAGTTTTTCCATCTGTAAAATAAGCAGAATAAAACTTAGCTGAAGCCCACCATCCATCCTCAACTGAATTGGGGGGGGATGAAGTTAATTTCAACAAGCCCTTGACGTGTTTGGAGAGGAAGATGCGGTGCCAACCCAGGAGATTTTTTACCATTCTGCTTCCAGAAGAAAAGTGTGTACAGAGCTTCTAGCTCAGCACCTGAGCGGTGGCTGGGGCCTGCCAGGGCCTCCATCTGCCCATGTCGGAGAACGCAGGCGGATGGCGGTGCCAGAGGCAGATGCAACAGAGAGGGGACTATGCTTCACCAGCTTGTCAACATGTCATGGGGTGTTCCTGTGGGAGCCAAGAGCAGAGTCAGGAGGCAGGGGATGCGGGAGGGCGGGCGGGGGAGGGGGGGAGGAGCGAGGAAGAGAGAGAGAAATGGAAGAGATGAAAGGGTCCATGCCAGGACCGCATTCATCCCTGTCACGAGGAGAGCTCTATCAAACCAAGGCCAGGCCTATAAATCAGGCCATAATTAGTTGCAAAGAGAAAGCTTTAACATCCTCATCAAATTGATTAATACATCCTACAGCTCAGGACAGGCTGGCCTTGCTTCGGAGGAGCTGCAAGCTCGCCCAGCTGGGTGAGAATGGAGTGGGGAGAAGAGACAGCTCTCTCGGTGGCAGCACGGAGTCGGGTGAAGTCTCCCCCTTTTGAAGACGGCTTGACAGGTGGCAGGCAAGGCCAGTGCTTGGTCCAGGAGAGCGTGATGGGCATGGGGCCTGGATGTCCAAGCGATTGTCCTGGTTTGGCCAGGAATTAGCCCTGACACCTCTGGCAAGGTCTTTTTCTTCTTCTAGGTCTCAGTTTTACCATCTGTAAGAGGCACATGTTGGACCCAGAGGAACTTGGGTTCATTCTAGCTCAGAAATTAAGTATCTGTGAGCCCAACGGACAAAGACATTTGCAAGTCATGGCCAATGAAGACCTAACTGCAGGTTCAGTTTCTAGGATATTCAATGAGAGGTCAGGAGTTTTGGAAGAAGCTGAAATTTGGTCTGTGCCTCGGGCTTGAGGCTACCAAGCACTGAGACGCAAGTTTTCAAAGAAGCAAATACCCTTCATCTTTCTAGGCAGCGTAGAGAGAAAATGTATAGATCAACTTGAGTTCCCATCCTCGCTCAACCAGTTATTAGCTATATATTTAGGAAAAGTTACCTAACCTCTTCAGCTTCCTCCTCTGTAAGATAGGGATAATAATGTCCACCTTGCTGGGCCATTATGAGTGGATAAGGCAAATTATATGTATATATAACATACACAGCTAAGAGCCCGACACACAGTAAGTGGTCATCAGGTAATAATTAGTATTATTATTGTTCAGATGACTCTTGATGTCTTAGTAATGGCATCTAAATCACACAGACTCTACAAAAGTAAAGCCCAGTGAAAAATAAAGTTCTGGCCCGAGTAGGCGGCTCAGTTGGTTGGAGTGTTGTCCCATACACCAAAGAGTTGCAGGTTTAAAATTCCCAGGCCTGCCGAAACTGGTTTGGCTCAGTGGTAGAGCGTCGGTCTGTGGACTAAAAGATCCCGGGTTCGATTCCGGTCAAGGGCATGTACATTGGTTGCGGGCACATTTCCAGTAGGGGGTGTGCAAGAGGCAGCTGGTCGATGTTTCTCTCTCATCGATGTTTCTGGCTCTCTACCTCTCTCCCTTCCTCTCTGTAAAATATCAATAAAATATATTTTTAAATTCCCAGGCCAGGACACATGCCTGGATTTTGGGTTTGATCCCGGGTTGAGGTGCTTGGGGGCGAGGGGGAATGGCCAGTCGATACTTTGCTTCCACGTCGATGTTTCTCGTTCTTTCCCTCTTCCTTCTTCTTTCTAAAAATCAATAGAAGCATATACTCAGGTGGGGACTTTAAAAAAAAGTAAAGCTCTGATTCTCACAGGATATAACATGAATAGGCAGCATTTTTGTGTGTGTATGTAAAAAGCATTGGACTTGAAGTTGGAAGATGGGGGTTCTGATCCCACCTTCGCAACTTATGAATTGTTTGGCATTGTGTAAGATTCTTTACTTTTCTGAGCCTTGCTTTCCTGAATCAGGAATGGTTTTAGCATCTAATAGGATACTCCTTTAAATGATCTGTGTAAAAGATAAATTATTACTCAAATGTAAAGCATTTTTACATTTGCTGAGTATCAGTCACTTTTGCCTGCTGCCAACTACTCTGGAGTTCTCTAGAAGAACCGATGAAATAGGGTCTTTTCAAGCCCCTCAGACATGCTCCAATGCTTGGAGGGACCCTTTGTCCTTATATTTTCTATGAATCACAATTTTTTTTTGTTTCCAGCTTTAACAAAAACTCTGACCTAATTGCTTATAATAAACTAGAGGCTCGATGCACGAAGTTTGTGCAAGAGTAGGCCTTCCTTCCCCTGGCTGTCAGCACTGGCTTCCCTTTGGCACCCGGGACCCAGGCTTCGTCTGGGAGGACGGAAGGATGTCCAGAAGAACATCAGTCTAATTAGCACATTACACTTTCATTAATATAGATGAAGATCCTCTATTTGGTGGTTTGGGGCCACATGCAGGTTGGTGTAGTGATATTATCTTAAAATCCATTCTTTCTTTCTTTTATAATTATTGAACTGTTGGGCCTATGGCTGCTCACATAAACATTTCCCAGCCCCCTCTTGTAGCTAGGATGGCCATGTGAATAAGTTCTGAGTAACAGAATGTAAGCAGAAGGGATATGAGCCACGTATGGGCTGGGGGCTTAAGAAATGGACGTGACTCTTCTACACTTTTTATTATTCTTGGGGTCCAGAATATGAGTATACTCTCAGTCTAGCTTGGATCAGGCAGACAAGGGCCACCAGAGGGGATTATGGAAAAAACAAGACAGAAGGAACCTGGGTCCCTGAGTGACAGCATGGAGGAAAGCCGCCTGCCAACCTGGAACTCAGGCTGATCTGTCAGAGAAAAACAAACTTCTATATTTTGGACCACTGCATTTGAGGAATCTTTATTATAAGAATTTAATCCTTCACCACAACTATTTATCTATTTGCATTGCATGTCCCCCAGGAATCCAGGCATTTTCGAACCCGTCCCACTATCTCTAGGCACCACCGCAGCAAACCTGCAAAACACTTTCCATTTTAAAAGACACATTAGGAGATTCCACCGCTCTTGTATTTGAAGCCTGGGTCTGCATCCAATTCAGAGTCATCGCCTGCTAATAATTTTATTCAGAAGCTCTCCATCCATCTATATTCAAAACTACCCCCATAAAAATAATCAGTTCCATTTTTTTATTCTAGCCTGCCATAAAAAAAAAAAAACAAAAAAAACAACAACAACACAAAAAACTTACTCTTTACTGGAAAGCATCTGCAATTAGAAGACCAAAGGGAGCGAAGATGGAGCAGAAAATACATCTGTAGGTGGAGGTTGCATGGACCCATAGGGCTCTGGACTCTGACCCTGGGCCAGATGAAGAAGCCGGAAGGGCTCAGTGACCACAGGCCCAGAGAAATGGAACCGAGGTGACCACAGGACTCATCACGAGCCTCTGGTAGAGGAACTGGAGTTTTCAAAGTCTGCGTACTGCTTCCTTATGCCTTTAGTTCACAAGAAGACTTGACCCTCACTGGTCAATCCATCAGCTTCCCCATCAGTTTGCCATCCTCCGTCAATAGTTTTGCAAAGCCTGTGACATTTAGCCTCCTTCCCAACACCCACCCCTCCCCTTTTGGAAGGCGGTCCTGGACGGACTCAGAATTGCTCTTTAAAATGTCTATCTAAGTCGATGGTTTGGGGAGTGAGAACTGAACACTCCCTTTCAAAAGCAGAGAGCTATGTAGATCTAGCTGACATGGGGTTGCAGGGAAGAAGAGAAAATGAAGGAAGAGCATCATGGTGGGGAGGAGGGCAGACCTCACTTTGTCACACCGCTGGCCTGAATCGCGGGGCAGGGCCAGAACAGAAGTGCCAGTTGCAAATGCTTCCACCTCATCTCACAGCTCACCAAATATTACGGCCTCACACATAAAAGCCAGAGTTGTGTGAGCCAGGGGTGTTAAACGCAAGGAGCTGTGACCAGAGGCAGGTGGGCCCTGGGGGTGGGCGCGGGGAGGCGGTTGAGGTGGGCCAGCAGCTCCCATCAGCCCTGTGGCTCCCACTCAGCCACGGAAACAAAGCAGAAAGCTTAGTTCTTGCCCCGAAACCCACCTCTGCCTCCGGCCTCTCCACGGTGAGCGCATTCAGAGGAGTCTGGAGCCTCCTCAGCAGGAACAGGGCCACCCCTAAGCAGAAAAATAATTGCTCTCAAGCCATATAAATCAATGAAAATTAGCGGGAGTCGAGGTAAAAATCCATCCTCTGCCACTTGGATGTTTGAGCCAAGGTTCTTCTCAGTGATTTAGAGCTGTATAATTAGAGCGATCCAATCTCTCTTCCTCCCCGCTCCCCCCCCCTCATCCTCCCTTCCCTTTCCAGATAAAGTCCTCTACCGTGAGGCAAATTCCCACTAGTTGCTGGCGCCTCTGTTCAGAAGCAGGTGTGTGCACCTGTCAGCACAGCACCATGATGGATCTCTGTGCTGGCGCGGTCTACCTCCTTAATGAACAGTCCACCCCAGGCTAGGTATGAGTTGTGGGCGTGGGGGCCCACATTCTGAAGGATGTCGCAGAGGTAGAGATTTGTGACTGCCTGACCCCAAAGGAAATTTGGGCAGCATCCTAGAGGTGGGGGAGGGTGTGCTGGAGTCACCAGAACCCTTGACCTCTGACCTCTGAACTGGGGAGAAGATTGATAATGGCATGAAGTGTTCACAGCCCCAAGGCCTTTCTGCCAGATGAAGAACATAATCCAGGGGTTGATGGAAGTGTGAGCTGGGATCCAGAGAGGTTAGGTGCCTGGATTTACCTCAGAAAATACGCAACACAGAGGGGCGGCACAGTATGGGAAACGAAGGTGGAATTTAGAGCCAAGAGAGACTCTAAATCCCATCTCTGTCACTTAGCACCTAGTTGAACTTGAGCAAGTTTCTTAAACTCTTTGAGCCTAAATTTCCACATCTTTATTTTTTTAATTTAACAAAGGTTTAAAACAACATTTCTTTTTAAAAATATATTTTATTGTTTTTTTACAGAGAGGAAGAGAGAGGGATAGAGTTAGAAACATTGATGAGAGAGAAACAGATCAGCTACTTCCTGCACACCCCCCACTGGGGATGTGCCCGCAACCAAGGTACATGCCCTTGACCGGAATCGAACCTGGGACTTTTCAGTCCACAGGCCGACGCTCTATCCACTGAGCCAAACCAGTTTGGGCTCCACATCTTTAAATTGAATATAATTATATCATCTCAGAGAGCTGTTGTGAAGACTACGTGAAGTAATCGATGTAACATTCCTAGCAGTAGTGGCTAGAGCAGAGTATGTGTTGATCAGCGGGTGTTCTAGAAATACTGATACCTATTGCGCCCAGTACAGTTGTTTGTGTTGTGTAATATAAACTCTTCACCCTCTGCCCCTACGAAATCACTGTGTTTGGTGCACCAACCACATGCATCTAGTGATTTACACACATTCTTTCCTTGGTTTTTCTATAACCTTCCACAGATAAAGAGGGAGAGGGAGGCTCAGAAAACTTGAACAACTTGCTCAAGGTCACACAAGGGGTCTGTGGTGGTGAAGGGATCTACATGAGTCTAGCTCTGGGTACTGTTCTCTGTTGCCCCTCTGGGCCTCGGTTTTCTGAGGTTCAGACAGTCACTTAGCCTCTCTGGGCCCCAGCTTTTCTATCTTTAGGAAGGAGTGTCTCTACTGTTTCTCTCCTTGACCGAACAAATACTTAGATAATAGAGGTACTTCTAGATTTCTTAAACAAACAACACTATTGTACGATTAAAAGCATGCTATTATTAATCCCACACCTCACATGCTAAAAGGCCTGTTTAATTCATCCTGCTCTAAGGAGCCAAAGAAAACATTTTCCTCTCTGTTTAATTTATTTTTCATCGAATGCCAAGTTTGTTCCACTTTGCTTTCTCTCCACAGAAACCAGGCATATGGATCCTCCCCGCAAAAGTAAACAAGTCAAAATACCATGACTATCTCAAAAGATCCCGTTCTTCCCATACATCCCTCCAGCCAGACTAACCCCATGGTGTTTAACAAACAGCTCTCCGGAAGAAAAATTCTGTTCTGATGTGTAGCGTTTGCCATTTTCCTTGGTGTAAATATTCCCACCACGCCTGATTTCAGACTATCATTGTAATATAATTGCATGCAGAATTAGGAAGCCGTTATATTGTATTTCCAACAGATATAAATAACCCCCAAAAGTTAAATTATAGTAAGATTTAACAAAGTGATTAGGAAGAGTGTGTTTTTAGTATTTATTATTTTTGTCTTAAATGTAATTTATTTAGTTGTAACTTTATATAATTCTAGGGTGTTTTGGTTTTTTTTAAACAAATGTTTTGTAAAACTCTTGAAAAGTTTAAAATTAGTGCTTACATCCCTGGCAGGGTAGCTCAGTTGGTTAGAGTGTCGTCCCACTATCAAGGTTGTGGGTTCAATCTCCAGTCAGAGCACACTCAAAAAGCAACCAATGAGCCCTGGCCCTTGTGGCTCACTGGTTAGAGTGTTGGCCTGTGTACGGAAGGGTCCCAAGTTCCGTTCCAGGAAAGACACCTACCTGGGTTTCAGGTTCACCCCCCACCTCCCCGCCCCATCAAGGTACATGCAGGAGGCAAACAGCCAATGTGTCTCTCACCTCTCTCTCTCCCTCTCTCTCTCCTTAACCTCCCTCCTTCCTTACCTCCTTCGCTTACACTCTCTGAAAAGCAATGGAAAAATATCCTCAGGTGGGGGAAAATGTTGTTTTAAATAAAAAGAAGCAACCAATGAATGCATAAATAAGTAGAACAACAAATTAACATTTCTCTCATTCATCAATAAATAAAAAATTAAAACAATAATAAAAGAAATTCAATTGGGAGTCCTATACTAAAAAAAAAAAAAAGAAAGAAAATCAGTGCTCACAGGACAGACTGAAGCAGCTCCAGTCTACCCCTTTGTGACCCACACGTGCACAGTAAGACAGGAAGTCTGTAGCACGGAAGCCAAGCCACATTGGAGAAAATGCCAAGTGCTCCCGATATATATTTTCCTATTCCAGAAACAAGACTCTCACAATAGTAGGCTCGGTTGACAATGGTTATTTCAACCTCAAAGATTCTTAGGTTGGAAAGTGCTCATCCAGTCCTATTCCCTAACCATGAGCAAGAACTCCTTCTGAGTCTTTTCTCCAGGACCCCGTGTTGATTGGGGTTCCGATGGGGAAAACGATGGAGCCCTGGAACAGGGTTTGTGTGAGAAGAGTTTAATAAAGGTATACTGGTATTCACAAAGCTCTGGGCAGGGCTCAGAGAAATCCACGAGGACTGGTGGAATTAGCCAGAGTGGGGAACCAGTGGCTTTCTAGGCCAGAAGGGTTTGGGAAGAGGTATCCCCCAGAATCTAGAGAGAGCTGTTGGGAGAGTACCCCATCGGAGCTGCGGCCTTTAGGTGAAGGACAGAGTCACTGTCAACCTGAGGTCCAGATGGCAAAACCCCAATGGCATGTTCTCTCTGCCTCCAGTCTTCTCCAGTGACTTGCCACATGACATAAATGTGTCCTCCTGTTCCCCTTTAAAAAAAACCAACAAAAAACTTTGGGTAAAGTCACTGTTTCTTGAGCATTGACCATCGATTGAACCCAACCAGAAGTCAGAGGACAAGGGAGCCTGTTGAAGCAATTCAGAAAGGTCACTCCCCAGCACCTGCATCCAGAGCAGGGAGGGGAAGAAGGAGAGTGGATGGGGAAGGGGAGAGAGAGGGAGAGAGAGAGAGAGAGAGATCATCCGGCACAGGTGGATCAGTGGCTCATTGCAAGAAGTCATTCCCATCCTGTCATCCTAGGCTCATGTGGCTCATGCTCCCACCCCTTCATGAGCACACTAGTACTAACCCCCCAGGGATTACAGTGCAATTTCTGACTCGGTCTGTGTGAGTTGAGGCCTAAGATCCCAGATGCTGCTGCTGCTGCTGCTGCTGCTGCTGCTGCTGACCTGTGGATCACCTTCTGGAAAGAGGATCTTAGGCCATATCCACCTCAACATGCACCCTCCACCCCCGAGTTTTTATAACTTTGATTTCCTAGTTAAGGGAAAATCAGAGTTATAAAATACTCCTTATTCCTTCCCTTCTCACTTCTTCCCTCCCCCTTTCCCCTCATCCCAAAATACCCTTCTTGTAGAACCCAACTGTCTAGCAACATCCCAGAATTATGTTCTCTCTCCTCCCCCCCTCCCAAGGCCACGTAGAGAGAGGTGTTTGCGGACCCTCAGCATTGAAGGCAGACCCCTCCCCTGGAGGAAACCATTGGGAATATTCCTAATTTCCCACAACCTCCCCTGTCTGCTGCTTTCTCCCCTTGTCCTCACCCTTCCCGCAGGAGGAAGCAGCTTCAGGCTCAGCCCCTGGACGCTTGGTCCGATTTCCCATATGCGAAAGGTTGACTCTGAGAACATCTTTAATTTCAGCCACCATGCGGATGTGTGTGCTAGTGGGTATAAATGTGTGCATTGGGGTGGGCGAGGAATGCAAAGCTATAGGATGGATCAAGACGGCTTAACACAGTTCCTTCCCCTCAGAACTTGGATAAATTTGAAGAGAGAAACAGTGCAACCACAAAGGTAATCAGACCTACTGCCTTTCAGGATATTCCTCATTACCTATATCCACTCGCTACAGTTTGCACACGGGATGCTTTCCATGTGTGATCTAGGCATGGTCCAGTGAGACTTTCCCGGGGATGGCCCGTTGTCAGAGCGGCCACAGATACCCAGATCCAACTAATGAAAGAGTCCCCAGCAGCCTGTGGATAGTTCCGCTTGCTCTTTTTTCCCCAAGAGAAAGCAGAAGGGGAAACAGTTCCAGATTCCTGTCCAGTGAACACACTGTCCCATAACACTCACCGCACCGTTGTTTGGCTGTCACTGTCGTAAAAACATTGGACACCAGCCAATACTGGTGTGGCTCAGTGGATAGAGCGTCAGCCTGCAGACTGAAGGATCCAGGATTCGATTCCAGTCAAGGGCATGTACCTTGGTTGCAGGCACATCCCCAGTAGGGGGTGTGCAAGAGGCAGCTGATCGATGATTCTCTCTCATCCATGTTTCTGACTCTCTATCCTTTTCTCTTCCTTTCTGTAAAAAATCAATAAAATATTAAAAAACACACACACACATTGGACACCAGAGAATAATTTACAATTTATAAGGAACTCTTCAAAGACATCATCCCATTTAATTTTTACAACAAACCTGTGAGATAAGGGGAGGCAGTTTACCACCATTGTGCAAACAAGAGCTGAGCTTTGAAGAAATTAAATAATTTACCGGAGGCCACGAGACTCTTAGGTAGTGGGGCCAGGACTGCAATTCCAGTGTGCCCAGCTCCGAATGCAGTATGCTTATATTGCCGTCCTTTTCATGCACTTCCGGGTCTAGTAGGCAATATGTTGGCATTTAGTTCCCTTACTGACGTATGCAGGTCCCCTGACAGCCCGGGCTTTGTCTCTCTCCCTTAATATTTCTTCAACACCTACAACAATGCCTGATACACAGCAGGTACTTAATAGAATCGTGTGGATTGAGTGAATAAAGGGAGCAGATTGTAACGTCGGTTTTTGGAATTACACAGTGGGAGAGTAAACGTTATTGATAGGACAAATGGCTGACACCCAGTGGGTGTGACTGACTCCCAGGAAGTCGGATGCCCTGGAAGGTAAGATATTATGAAGAAAAGGGTCCTTGCCATGGCTCCCAACATTCTAGGAACGGACTCTTTACGCTCAGCATTTCTCATTACCTTCAAATGCCCCCCTCTCACCCTCCGGGCTAAGACATTCGCCCTTTACACAGACGGCCCAGAAGTGCGGGCCTGCGTCTTTGTGATTTAGGAACGAGGCACCACGGAGGCTCATAATAACGCTCTGCATCTCCATGTGCTCCCACCGCCACCAGAAGTAATAAAATGGTTTGTTTCTCTTGGCAGCCTCCACCCTCCAGTTCCCCATGTGTGTGTTGCTTTCTTCAATTTTCCCCTCTACAAAATCTGGTCATGTTTAATAACAATAAATCAGAGGAGAGATTGCAGCCCGGAAGAGAAGTCTGGGGCAGCCGGGGTTTCCACATCTGGGGCCCATTCGGGTTGAAGCGATGACAATTCCTAATAAATGTTAATGGAGAACCTCCTCGGATTCATACACTCCAGCCATAATTTAGCCTGTCTCCCTGCCAGATGACCTTTTGAACATCCAGAATACACCCATCATAGCACCGGCCTCAGCGCTGGAGCGCTTCCTGCATATGAAGTGGAAAAAAACAAGGCTTGTTGTTATTGATTACATCTCTCCAGTTTCCCTCTCTTGTATTTTTCTTCAAAGGCTCACAGAGCCCCGGGGCCCCCAGCCACCCAGGTGGTTAGGGGCAGGGGAGTCAGGTTAAAGGATGTTCCCCTTCACTCCTAGCGGAGGCGTCACAGGCCTGACAGCCGGCCCGTTCGGACGAGAGACAGGGCTGGGCATGGGAACCCTCCCGCGCCCTCCTTTTGGGGGCTTCTGAGACCCTTTGCTGGTCCTGTTGGCTCTTTTCCCCCCACCAGTCACTCTTTCCCCTCCTGCCCCACTGGGGATGATCCCACAACCAAGGTACATGCCCTTGACCGGAATTGAACCCAGGACCCTTCAGTCCGCAGGCCAACACTCTATCCACTGAGCCAAACCGGTTTCGGCTAGATACACTTTCTAGTGGGGAAGACAAATTAAAAAAAAAGGAAAGCAGGCAGCCTGCACCTGGGCTCCAGGTTTGATCCCTGGCCCTGGTTGGGGCTCGTGCAGGAGGCAACCACTCGACGTATGTCTCTCTCACACCGATGTTCTCTCTCTCTCTCTCTCTCTCTCTCTCTCTCTCTCTCCCCCTCCTCCTCTCTTCTTCCCTCCTTCTTTTTCTCCCCCTCCCTCTCTTATTTTGACTCTCTCTCAAAATCAATGGAAAAATATTCTGGGGTGAGGATTAACAAAGGAAAATAAAATAAAATAAAGTAGGCAAATGAATAAAACAATCACAAACTGCAGTAAATGCTGAGAAAGAGTTGAGGGAGAATAAAGGAATTCTACAATATTTTAATCAGGTCTCCAAATTCTTATCTCTCCCATCGCTACCTCTCTGGTTCCTGAAGGATACAGCTGCTTCTAGGGCACCTGCCCTCTCACAGCTCCAACAAGGATAAGCATACTTGATTTGTTTTACGAAGTATTACGTATGCTTTGTACATCTCTATTTTGTTAGCCATTTAGATATTAAACAAATCAAGCAACATTTTTTTGGACATTTAGAATCAAGGACACAATCTAGTGACTCCTTGCTTGGACTGCAGATGTCATAATGTTGGAGCCAGATTTTTAGATTGACATGCCTTACTCAAATTTATTTATTTAACAAAGATATATTTTGAGAGATACATTGGCTGGATCTTTACCTTCATGTATGAGGAATTCAGGTTAGACACAGTGAAGAATTTCCTGCCAAAACTACAGCGGAACCGATGCCTGAGGGAGTGTATCAGTTAGGTTGACTACAATATAGTGCTGCATAACAAATAATCTAAAGTCTCAGAGGTTACAACACTTCTTTCTTTTCTTTAAAAAAATGTATCTTATTTATTTTTTTAAGAGAGGAAGAGAGAGGGATAGAGAGTCAGGAATATCGATGAAGAGAGATGTATCCAGCAGCTGCCTGCTGCACACCCCCCACTGGGGACATGCCCACAACCAATGTACATGCCCTTGACCGGAATCGAATCTGGGACCTTCCAGTCCGCAGGCTGATGCTCTATCCACTGAGCCAAACTGGTTTCGGCACAACACTTATTCCTTACTCACAGGTTTGCAGATTGGCTGTAATGCCTCTGGTCCAGGTTGTGAATCTTGTTCAAGTTTACTCCATGTACCTTCTCATTCTGGGACCCAGGCCAAAGTGACAGGGACACCCTCTTCTCATGGCCAAGAGGAGAAATGGAAGAAAGCAAGTAGAGTTAAAACCTCTGCTTGCTTCCCATTGGCCAAATCAAGTCACATGGCTAACCCCATCATCAGTGGAGTGGGGAGATTTTTCTCCCTCCACAGAGGGGCATGGAGGAGACTGAATATTTGCTGAACAACAATACACTGAGCAACAATATACACCGCAAGGAGGCCCCGGAGTTTCCTTCACAAGTTTCCTTCACAAGCCTTTACACACAGAAGAGACTGTTATCTATCTGGGTTCCTCTGCGTACCATATTACCTGAACTATAGCAAAGGAGGACAAGAAGACATGCTTTCTTAAAAATGCCTGCTTTGGTACAAGGGCGATGTAATTCTTGTTTGATATCTGGTTGCTACGGAAGTCACTTTTTCTTTTCCACCCGAGCTGTGCCAAGGGGGCGATTTGCAGCCCAAGTCTTAATACCAGAATCTGTATACAAGTGACAGTCACACCGCAAAAATAAATACGGAAGAGCTTCTGATACCATCAGGGAACAGTATTCCTGCCGTGGGGCCAGCTTTGTCTGCCGCCTCAGTACTCTCAACTCTGGAATGAAATTGGAGAGGTAACTGATGGTCAGAGGGGACGGGGGGTTTCCATTTGTAACCGAGACAGGCGAGCTCAGCAGAAGATGAGGCAAGAACGATTTTACCACAGCCAGATAAATGCAGCTTATAAACATTTATCCACGGTATTAAACCAGCAATGGTTCTCATATTTGAACTTATTCAAATGTAAAGACACAGGCACAATTAGGAACCCACCCCTCAGCAGATCTCACTCCAAGGTCTCATATTCTATACCCCTTTCACCCTTGATGATAACCTTCCTCTCTCTTTTTATCCCAAGGTCTTCTTTTCCTTCTTCTCCCCTCTCAAGATCTGCCACCAGAGACTTTGCAGGCGCTACTCAAAGTATGGTCCCAAGGGCATCAGCAGCTGCATCACCTGAGAACTTGCTAGAAATGCAAATTATTGGGTCCCTTCCCCAGACTTGCTGAGGCAGAATCTCTGGTGATGGGGTAGGAAGGGATCGTCCTGTGAAAATTGTATTTAATAAGCTCTTTAGGCAATAACTTAAGCACACACACTGGAGTTTTGAGAACCAAGATCGTTCTGACTTGGTAGGTTTGTAGGTCAACCATCTGCCTATTGTTAGAATTGCAAATTTTAACACTTTACAGATGACACTGAGGCTGTTGTCCTGTTGACCATGCTTGGAATAGCACTGCTAACGGACTCAATCGCATACACATGAAATGATGGTCAACGGTCAAAGCCTTACTGGTCATGAGTGGTTAAGATCAAAGTCTTAGTGAAAGAAAAGAGTCACTAATTGTGGGATTTCAGATAAGAGCCCCCAGGTTAAAACAAACAAACAAACAAACAAACAAAGCATGTTCCGGTCAGAGGGTGGACTTGGAGCCTCTGAAGTCATAACATGATTGACTTCCTACTTTATGTAGAGTCGGTCTTGGCTATGGGTGATTAAAGAGGGAGAACCATATGGGGGCAAAGCACGGGACGGGGAGTCAGGAAACCTGGGTTCCAGTTCTTGTCCTGTCACTGAATGTAACCATGGTCGGGTCCCTTACCTCTGATTCTCATCTACAAATTGGAGAAGATGAGAGCTACACAATTTCTACTATCCCTACCCCCTCCCACTTTTTTAAAAAAAATTGATTTTAGAGAGAGCATGAGAAACATCAATGTGAGAGATCCTACTAGGGACCTGGATCCTGGGCATGTGCTCTGTCCAGGAATCAAATAGGCCATCTTTTGGTGCACAGGAGGATGCTCAACCAACTGAGCCACACCAGCCCTACCCCACTTTTTATTGAACAAGATTATGACGGCCTCATCCACAATATTCTCTCCAAGTGAGTAAGGGAGTCTCAAAAACATGGGAGCCCCAAGGTGCAGAATGGAGGGTCCCATTGAATTAAACACTTGGCCCCTCAGTTACACTGGAATCCCGAGTGGAGTCGGGGCTGACTCTAACTATTTCACCACACGCGTCCTGGCATGAGGCTGTTCAGCACCCAGGCTCTGAGGCAGACTTTCAGGATTGGGATCCTAGCTTCCCACTCCTTCACTGTGTGGCTTGGAGCAAGTTACTCTTACGGAGCTGCAGTTTTCTGTTCTGTAGAACGGGGCTGACCGTAACCCCTACCTCCTAGACTTGTGACATTTAAAAGAGTTCATGCATATCTCGCACGTAGGACCGTGTCTGACACTGGAAAAGCATTTGATACACCACAGGGACTATAATGACGAGGAGTAGGGATGCCACAAAGCCCTTGAATTCTTGAGACCAGCTTGCAGGGCCTCTTCTCTCCTGTAGGTGTCGCTTCCTCTCGTTGAGCACGCTGTCTGAGTCCAGGAGCCCTTGATTGAGCAAGTTAAAGGAAGTAAGTTTCTGTGCAGCTCTGCTCTGTTTAGGATTGCTAGAGCGGGGTCTTCTGCAGCCCCCCGAGACCCGTGCCCAGGACAGCCGGGTATGGGGTTCCCGACTTCCTTCCTGGAAATGACCCCGCCACACCCACTCCCATCAAAAGCCGCCCTCTCACCCCGGAAGCCGCACCTCCCTGGAGGACGCATGCAATTTTACGGGCCACGTCCTGGGAGGATTCAACTCCCAGCACCTGAGCGAGGGAGTTCAGTGGGAGTTTCTTTCCTGCTCGGTTAAAATGACAAATTGGTACATGAGCGCTTAATGAAAGATGCTGGAAACGTCCGCGGAGATCAGAAAAAAATCGCCTCCGCGAGCTGACAGCCAGGCCATCTGCATTCCCGCATTCCTATTAATTCCTTAACAATAAACGACAGGAGCGCCTAGAGGGTTAACAGCTTAATTTAATCTCTGAGATTCCTTCCCGGGGCATGGAGAATTAGATAGGCGTTTATGAAACGTTATCTGCACACCTGATTTTTCCCCCCACTTGATGTGTCTGCTGGACGGTCACACCCATTTCCTGCTGCATCTTGTGTGGAGGCTCTGCCCCTCCGGCCAAAGACAGGGTGCTCTCCGCCTGGCACCCTTGGCTTGCCTGAACCACATGATTGAACTCCAAGGGTCACAAGATTTGGCTTTTTAAAAATATATATATTTTATTGATTTTTTTTACAGATAGGAAGGGAGAGGGATAGAGAGCTAGAAACATCGATGAGAGAGAAACATCAACCGGCCGCCTCCAGCACACCCCCTTCTGGGGATGTGCCCGCAACCAATGCACATGCCCTTGACCGGAATCGAACCCGGGACCCTTCAGTCCGCAGACCGACACTCTATCCATTGAGCCAAACCGGTTTCGGCAAGATTTGGCTTCTTATCCGCTGCCCCCCAAACTGGTTTACATGATTCCCCCAGGGCCTTTTAGGGACAGTAAAATCCCCCAATAGGAAGGCGGTGCCCCGGTTAGGAGTCAATTTCTCTCTCCTGGCAGGAAGCAATGCAACCATGTCGGTGGTAGCTTGGAGAGCTATGGGGTCAGGCTTCGAATGTCTCCGGCAGGTCATGAACTATTAATCAGAGATGGCCAATTCTAATGTTTAATGTTTGTTCTCTGATTTTATGGGTGAGGAAACTGAGACCTGGAAATACTGAACAGTTTGTTTAGGGCCAAATATCCAGGTAATGTCAAAGCTTTAAAGTAGGATTCAAGTCTCCTTACTCCGGGACAAATATTTGTTCAATGAGAGGCTTGGCAAATAGACTTCATCTTACACGGTTGGTACCTCTCATAACTGGTTAGTTAGGGGTGGCCCAGAGCCCTGAGGACTTTGTAGGCTGTGTCCAAGATTACCAGGGAAGGCCTTGGGAACAGTTTGGAGATGTTTTCTGGGGACGGAGAGGAGGCAAAGGGGCCAGGTATTTTCTGTGCCATTTACTACCGTGTTTCCCCGAAAATAAGACATCCTCCGAAAATAAGACCTACTTCATGGAAACATAATACATCCCCTGAAAATAAGACCTAGCGCATCTTTGGGAGCAAAAATTAATATAAGACGCTGTCTTATTTTTGGGGAAAGAGGGTATTAAAATGGAAATGTTGTCTGGAAGAAGGATAGCCATTCTCTGTCTATACTTTGGCTAGAATTCATGTCAGTTTAGTGTGCAGCCTGGCCGGTATAGCTCAGTGGTTGAGAGTCAGTCAACCTAAGGACCAGGAGGTCACAGTTCTATTCTGATCAGGACACATTCCCCAGGTTGAGGGCTCCGTCACCATTAGGGCGCATGCAGGAGGCAGCTGATCAATGATTTTTCTCTCATAAGTGAAGTTTCTCTCTCTCCCTCTCCCTTCCTCTATGAAATCAATAAAACATTTTTTTAAAAAAGATTAGTTTGCAGACCCACAAGGGAATGAGAGTTTTGACCAGGATAGGGACCTAGGAGAGTACAAAGGGCCTCACTCTGGAGGGTGCAGTATTTGGGGGCTCAGCGCAGACAGGGTTGGAAAGAAGACACTGGATATCAAGCAGGAGGAACAAAGGGGCTGGGGAAAGGGAAGGAGTGACCCGGAAGAGATTTTCGCACAGTTCTCTTGGCTTAAACTCTGCATAGTGTGAGCTTTACCAGCCACACTGCTCAGTTTCTCCAACTGTAAAGAGTTGGACTAGGTCAGACCACATCCTCCCACCTAGGCAGGAAGCGTGAAAGAAGATCAAGGTCACTGAGATGTGTTTTGTTCGCTTGTGACATGACAGCGTCTTCCTGAACAGCAGGGTCCTGTCATCTGGGATCTGATTCCCCCACCCTATCTCGCTGACTGACCTCGCAGCATCAGACCTTCACCGCACTCTCGAACAGGGGAGACCACCCACTTTCTGGCTTCTGTGCCTTCATCTCAGCCCAGGGGTGTTTGTCCGCCCATGACATCTGCAGAGCTTTGGAGGGGCCCTGTTTCCCTGAAAAACAAACTGGATTCTGCTGCCAAGAGTGTGGGGAGAAAAGAAAGGCATGTCCACACACTAAATAAAGCTGATATCTAGAGAACAAACTGAACACGTAAGCATCGGGGTGATGCCCAACTAAGGGACCATCAGCTGGGATAGTCAGACCAGGGCCAGCTCCTGGCAAAATGAGACATGTTGAGAACTGCCTTTGGTTAATGGGTTAATATTCTTAGTGTTGAAGAAATCTCTAAAGAGAAAAACAAAAGTTAAGACAAATACCCTCAAAGGAAAGCAGGTAAGGAGTAGAACTAGTAATTTATAAAAGAAGTAAACTAATGGCCAATAGATGCATTTTTAAGATTTTATCTTTACTAAGAATTAAATAAACTTAAAACAAGATACCAGTTCTATCAACTGGATAAAAGTTTAAGAAGGTTCTAAAAAAATTATAATACCTAATGTACCGAATAAGATAATTTAGCACTTGTGTCTGTTCCTATAGGTTTTGGTGGGGTTTTTGTTTGTTTGCTTTGTTTGTTTTGTTTTGTTTTGTTTCAGAACTGTAGAAGGTGGAAAGCTAAATGCTTTCCAGCTAGGATTCTAGCTGTGAATTGGGTTCCACTAATTAATGCATTTTCCTGAAATTTGGATGATGCTCTCTGTGGCTGTCCAGAAGCCTTAGCCCGCATTCCTTTGTTAGATTCTTTAGATTACTGAGCGCTGTGGCAAATAACTAACCTGTATATGGTGCTTTGTAAATAAACTAGAGGCCCAGTGCATGTACTCGTGCACTTGTGGGGTCCCTTGGCCTGGCTGCACCCTCTTGTAATCTGGGACCCCTCAGAGGAAGTTGGACTATGTTTTTGTTTTTTTTAAATTTTATTGATTATGGTATCACATAATTGTCCTCATTCCCCCATTCCCATCCCAAACCCCTCCCCATATATGTCCCCACCTCCCTGTTGTCCATGGCCACTGGCTAGGCCCATTTGCATGCACACAAGTCCTTTGGTTGATCTCTCCCCTTTACCCCCACCCTCCCCTATTTCCCATCTGAGGTTTGAGAGTCTGATCGCTGCTTCTCTTTCTCTGGGTCTGTTTTTTGTTCATCAATTTATGTTGTTCATTATTTTTTCTAGATGTGTGAGTGGACTGTGGTTGTGGCCCGATCCCCGTAGGCCAGGCCGAGGAACCCCACAGGGGTAAGTGCACCAAGTCTCTAGTATGCATACAAGATCTTTGGTAAATCTCTTCCCACCCTCCCCTCTTCCCCCTTCCCTCTGAGACTCATCAGTCTGTTCCATGTTTCCATGCCTGTGCACTGAGCGTCTTCCCCCCCTGGTGGTCAGTGGGCATCATAGCTACTGGTCAAACGGTTGCTTAGGCTTTAATATAGAGAGATTATAAAGCAAGGAAATGTAGATTAACTCAAGGAAATAAAAGTATTTAGTTCCATTTCTGGCTTTGCTTTCATGGTCTTAAATAGGCACTTATCTCTCTGGGACTCAGTTTCTCCATCTGTACAGAGAAAGGGACTTATTAGATGACTCCTGCCATCACTGACAACCTAGTCCCATACCAACCAAACACAGTGCTGGGTCCTTTCTCCTTGGGAGTCTCTGTCATGCAGGTGACCCTAATCTGACTTGAAGATCAGTGGGAGAACAAATCAAAGTTTGTTTGATTTGAGGTAGATCAACATTTATTTCTTTGGCCAACTCATTTGGCTGGGGTAGAGACCACACATACTCTTAGATTTCTTAGTTCTGAAGCTTCTACACAAGGAAGATGGATGCCGTGGTTTTAGGAGTTCTTATACAGGTGTTCTTCAAACCCTCCTGCTGACTATTTTCCAACTTCCATCCTCCCAGAATGCTGGCAAAGTTGCAATCACCATTAGAAATGGCTCCTAATATTAGGTCCAAGGAATTGTTCCTAGTTAAAGCAAAAAACGCATTATTGAAAGAAGCCATACATTAATATATTAACCCCAGCTAACCTCATTAGCACTTATCACATGTGAGGTTAGCTAACTAGTTATGGGTTTGGAAGGCAGAGAGCAGATCTGGGAGAGAATGCTTTTCTTCCTGGTGAGAAGAAAGAGCGGCTGATACCGGAAGTGGGGGAGGGGTGAGCAAACTGCAGCTACCTTGATTTTTATCTAGGGCCAGCCTTGATAAGGGAAGTGCAAACCTCCTCTGTGATTGGATAATGAGGCCAAATGAGTTTATGGAAGAATCAGAGGCAGAGCTCCATTTGACTTCTTCCATGGTTGGAGGGCAATCTGCTTGCCCAGCATCTGCAAGTTACCAATAGCAACTTGGAGCAGAGCTTGTGGTGGCTGAGAGCATGGCATTTGCTATCACCCTGCCTGGCTCTGTGACCTTAAGCAAAATACTTACCACCCTCGGTTTCACTTTTCTTGCTTGTAAAGTGGGAATAAAATAATACCCATCTCATGGAGTTGGGAGGATTAAATGAAACATGGAAAGCAGTTAGCAACTGTGGCAATTGCCATATATTTTCTAAGAAGTGTTCCATGGAACAGAAGCTACCTAATTCAGTGGTGGGGCCCAGGAAGTCCAGCTCTCGTTCAGTCTCTTGGGTCTCCCTGACGAAACCAATAGCTTCTCCATGTATCCCAGCGACCGTGCAAATCTTTTTTTTTTTTCACAACCTTTTGCCTGCCTCATGTCCCCATCCAATTCTTTTGTAGTGAGGCGCCTCACATTCAGAAAACTCAGGACAGGAAAACCGGAGTCTGTTAAATAGATACATCTAGAGTTCATTATTCACATTACAAAATACTTATTTGTTTTACAGGAGCACTAACCTTGACGAAGTTAATTTCCCATGTACACGCCAAACTGAATGCAGAATATAAAAACTTACTTTACATACCTCTTTGACAATAAAATTGTGAAAACTTAAAGGTGGAATGGGCCTAAGAAATCATCCAAGCCAGTGGTTTTTAAACTTTTATTGTTGCAGCTCTATTTTTTTAGAAGTCTTTCTTAGATTTTGTAGATACATGATACCAAGGAGCACAGCTACTCTGAGTAAGCCAGCGATGGGAACGTGGCAGCAATCACTGCCTCACTCTTGCCCAATCTGGAAAGCCCTTTCAGGACCCCTCTGAGGGACCTTAGGGCTTCTAGAAACGTAAATTTGAGTTCCACCGATCCACCTGAACGATCTCACTTTGCTCATTCCTTTTGCAAAAGGTGGCACTCCTGTATTTCTATTTAACGGTCTTATTTTATTTTTAAAATGACAGGTTTCTTGAGGCCAAGAACCTTTTTATTTATATAAAACAAGTCTTAATGTGCTGCTCTACATGTAAGTTAAGGACTTAAGGTCTGTTTTAAGCTGTCCTGTTAGCGCCAGAAATGACCAGGCTATTGTTATACCTAAACATCCTTTATTGAATCTTTGAAAATTGACTTCATAAAACCATCACATTTTCAGCTCGAAGGCACCTTGGAGAACATGCACTTGAACAGGTTCATTTTCCAGATGTGGAAGCTGGGCCCCAGATAAGTGCTTTGGTTGATGTCGTGTTGTAAGTTAATAGCAGGGCTGGGACGAGAGAGCTGGATGTCTGATTCTTGGGTTAAAGCTGCTTCAACCTATAACAAGAAGCTGCTCTTATTCTACTAGAATGCTGCAGATTTGTGTTCTTGAAGACATACTTAAGCTTCCTACAAATCTTCTTTCTTTTCCTAATAATTAACCCAGAGAACTATCTTTATAGTCCACTAGAGGCCTGATGCACAAAATTTGTGCAAGGGGCTCAGTCCTTGCAGCTGCAGCTTTGTCCGGAAGGTCGTCTGGACGGTTGTCCTGCTATTTGGTCTAACTAGCATATTAGCTCTTTATTATATAGGATGGCCTATGTTTCATTAGGCAGTTCTTTTAAATTATAAAAATAAAAAAATACTGACCTAAAGAGATGTCCAGGAAATAGTAAATGAAAATGTAACTGTTGTATGTGGGATGAGATCCCATTTTATTTAAAGCTTGGGTTATTTCTCTAAGGTTTAGCTGGTGTATTTTTATTTCTTTTTTTAAAAAAATATGTATTTTATTGATTTTTTTTTACAGAGAGGAAGAGAGAGGGATAGAGAGTTAGAAACATCGATGAGAGAGAATCACCAATCAGCTGCCTCTTGCACCCCCTATTAGGGATGTGCCCACAACCAAGGTACATGCCCTTGACTGGAATCGAACCCGGGACCTTTCAGTCCGCAGGCCAACGCTCTATCCATTGAGCCAAACTGGTCTCAGCGTGTGTGAGCATTTTTATGGGATAGATTCCTAGAAGTGGAATTGGTGGAGCAAATTTTGAGATACTGTATGGCATTTATTCTCATATATCCTCCTGGTTGTTGTTGTTGAGTCTAACATGAATAAATCTCAGCATTCATACATAACTTTGTAGTTAATAACACATACATGGAACTTTTAAAAATACATATTTTATTGATATTTTTACAGAGAGGAAGGTAGAGGGATAGAGAGTTAGAAACATCAATGAGAGAAACATTAATCAGCTGCCTCCTGCACACACCCCCACTGGGGATGTGCCCACAACCAAGGTACGTGCCCTTGACCGGAATCGAACTCGGGACCTTTCAGTCCGCAGGCCAACGCTCTCTCCACTGAGCCAAACCGGTTAGGACTATTGGAACTTTTTAACAACTCAGTGAGTTTATAGATGGGGAAAGTATAAAGTATAAAGTATAAAGTTAAGTAATTTGCCCAAGTCCTATAGCTAGGGAAGATAGAACTAGATTTGAAAACTAGGCCTTCTTCCTTCAGGTGTAGGGCCAAAGTTCCCAGGGAACACAACATAAATAAACCCTTAGGATGAAAACAAGAAGGTCAACTCCCTCTCTGGCTGTAACCTCACATAGCCAAGAAGGAAAGATGTCATGTCTTTTCCTCTGACGAGGGCATTCATCTCATGAAGAAGGCCCCGCCCTCATGACCTAGCCTGGCCATAATTACCCCCAAGCACCCTGCCTCCACATACAACCACGGGGGGATTAGGGTTTCCACATACGCTCTTGGTGGGACACAAACACTCAGTGCAGCTAAACAGAGAGGTCTCTGATGAAAACTTAGGGCGCCTGCTTGTAGCACCTCCTTCCTCAGCTACCCAATCCTTCTCAACCGTGGTTTCTCTTGGGCCGATGATGCAGAGCTAGCCAAGCTCTGGCTTGTCAGCCCCCTGCCATGGGCCACCGGCTGTGAGGGAGCCCAGGTAAACTTTGGGGATGCGGAACATTTGGCTCCGTCTCCTCTTCTGAGACACCCCCTGTCCCCCACTCCAAGCTGCAAATGATGCCAGCAGGGCCCCGAGAGATTGATTCGGTGACCTTTCTGGATGCGGCCTCCAAGCAGGAGGAGGGAGCACATCAGCTCCGAAGCGGTTAATTTTACTGGCTCCTAAATTGATAAAGGGGGGGGGGGATCGGAGGAGGGGAGCACGTCAGTCTGAAATGAACTCGCCTTGTTCAAAGGGGTTCGAAGACAGCGGAACTCAATCAGCGGCCGGCCGCGTGGTTCAAGGCTGCAATTCATCCCGCCGCGCCTCTGAAAAATGGGAGGTGACAGTTCATTTTGCCAGTGACAGTCTGTCGGTCTCGCTCGCTGCCTCTCCTGTCGATTGCCTGGCGGAGGTGAAGTGCAGCCCGGAGACACCGGCGTTTGGTATTCCGCTCAGGGTTGGTCCTAGGACCAGGCAAGGTGTGCACACCTCACTCGCCCCCTCCTCCCCTCCCCACGGCCTGTCCTCTCCCCTCCCTGAGTCCTGACATGCTCCTGTATGATGATGAGTCCCCGGAATCATCTTCCCACCTCCTGGCCCTAGCTGTCCTTCCAGCTTCCACTTCCGGAGCCCCGGGCCTCCTCCTCTTTCTGGGATCCTGTGGGACAAAGCCCTCAGCTCAGGGGGCTCCCCGCCTGGCAGAGGGCGATCGGGGAGGCGAGCTGTGGACACGGATGCAGAGAAGTTAGGGGAGTCCACAGGAGGCCCCAGAGGAACAACAGACAAGACCCTGCCTTCCGGACCCCAGTTGCAGGGTTGGAAGGATCCCCTGAACAAGGGCAGAGAGAGAGGAAGGAGAAAGGGAGGTGACCCTGTGAATGCAGGCACTTCCTGCCCGGTGCTTTCTACTTCGCTAAAAAAGAAAGAAAGAAAGAAAGAAAGAGAGAGAGAGAGAGAGAGAGAGAGAGAGAGAGAGAGAGAGAGAGAGAAAGAAAGAAAGAAAGAAAGAAAGAAAGAAAGAAAGAAAGAAAGAAAGAAAGAAAGAAAGAAAAGGAACTCGCCCAGACCCGGTTTGGCTCAGTGGATAGAGCATCAGCCTGTGGACTGAAGGGTCCCAGGTTCAATTCCGGTCAAGGGCATGTGCCTTGGTTGCGGGCACATCCCCGGTAGGGGGTGTACAAGAGGCAGCTGATTGATGTTTCTCTCCCATCGATGTTTCTGACTCTCTATCCCTCTCCCTTCCTCTCTGTGAAAAATCAATTAAATAAATAAATAAAAATAAATAAACAAATAGGAAAAAGGAACGCATGTATCTTTATTAACTTTCCTCATTTGATAACTGTACGGGACATTATTTAAGGGGAATGTTCTCATTCTTAAGAAATACTACTGACGTGTGTAGAGGGAAAGGATCATGATGTTTGTAACTTACTCTCAAACGATTCAAGAAAAAAAATATGTAAATTTATATAAGTAGAACATAAGAAAGCAAATGTGGCAGTAGTTAATCATGGGCGAATCTAGGTATGTTTGCAATGATTTCAAAATTTTAAAAAAATGTTAGAAAACCCCCAACAGCCTTACCTGGCAACATTTCCTTAGTACGTGTTTGTTGAGGACTTACTATCACCAGGCGCGGTAGTGCTGGGGTCACAGTGGTGCACAAGACGGGAAAGGTCTGACCCCTCAGGGAGCTTGCAGTTGGGAGAGGAGACAGGTGGCGGGTAAATGATTACAGAGAGGTCCGAATGCTCCGGGAACGTGTGAGAGGGGAACAAGCCAGCCGAGGAAGCCAACAATGATTACCGGGAGAAATTCTGTTTAAAGTGAGACTTGAAGGAGGAATGAAGTGTAGGTGAAGGGTGTTGCAGGGAGAGGGAACAGCACATGTGAAAAAATGAGAGGGGGAGAGGGCATGACTCATTGGAGAAACTGAAAGAAGTCTGCAACTGAAGCCGAGAGGGCACAGCAGCCCCCTTACCTGCAGGGACTGTGTCCTAAGACCGCAGTAGATGCCTGAAGCAATGGGTAGGACTAAGCCTTATATATACTATGTGTTTTCCTCTACAGACCTGTGATCAAGTTTAAATTGTAAATCAGGCACAGTAAGAAATTAACAATAGCCAAGACCGGTTTGGCTCAGTGGATGGAGCGTCGGCCTGCGAACTGAAGGGTCCCGGGTTCGATTCCGGTCAAGGGCATGTACCTTGGTTGCGGGCACATCCCCAGTAGAGGTGGTGCAGGAGGCAGCTGATCGATGATTCTCTCTCATCGATGTTTCTAACTCTCTATCCCTCTCTCTTCCTCTCCGTAAAAAAAAAGAAAATCAATAAAACATATTTAAAAAAGAAATTAACAATAATAACTAATAATAAAATAGAACAGCTTGGCTGGCGTGGCTCAGTGGTTGAGCATCACCCTACGAACCAGACAGTCACAAGTTCAATTCTCAGTCAGGGCAAATGCCTGGGTTTGATCCCCAGGAGGAGGCAGCCAATCAATAATTCTCTCTCATCACTGATGTTTCTCTCTTTCCCTCTCCCTTCCTCTTTGAAATCAATAAAATTATATTTTTAAAAATATTTAAAAGTAGATTAAAACTATACTGCAATAAAAGTTATGTAAATGTGGTTTCTCTCTCTCTCGGTAAACTAGCATGAATTGCTTTTTCCTTCTTCACAATTTCACAGACGAGAGTTCCAGGGAAGAAATTGTGAAATGGAAGTTTCTTGCCTTCAGATCCCATTTGTTCTCCATATTTCTTTGTTACACAGTCACTCAAATTGGTGTTAATATTCACCCAGGCCTGAATTCTCTTGGGTAAAGTTCAGTGTCTTAAACATTTCCTGCTTTCATGTCCTATCAAAATTTACCTGCCCACGTCCCACATCAGCCCCTCAGGACAGCTACTAATCTGATAAACTGATGTGTATTAATGGGACAAAGAGTGGGAATGTAGCAGCAAGTTCGCCCTGCCAGGTAATTCATATCTTATTTATTTATGCATTTTTATTATTGGGCACTGTTCCTGGCACGTACCAGGCATTCAGTTCATGTCTGCTGAAATGAAATTGATTGAGTATGCTCCTTTTCACTCAGACATGCTGGAGATAATACCTTACTCAAAGTTAAGGCCCTTCTGGAAAAAATTTTAAGCATTGTAGCACATCAGAAGGAAAAAGATATTTGGGAGCAGATGGCCTTATAATATTCCTCAAACCACAGCCTGAGGTCAATTGCCCATCCCGGTTCTGTTTAGGATAGACCTTGAGGTCCACATGAAACATTAATTTGAGCATTTTTTGGGGGGAGCCTTTGTTTTGGCACTAAACATCTTTGGGTGTTCAGTTAATACTGAAACATTAAACCGGCAAGTATTTTGGTCTCCAAAGAGGATCACACTGTAATTTGGCATGAAGATGATATTAACATAGCACTGTAGGTCATGTGTTGGGGTCCAATCATGAGGATGAGAATAGTCAACATGCTTGACTCTTCTTGAGAGCAGCTGTATTGCCTCTTCATTTCTGTGTTCTGGTGCTTTGAACACAGTAGGTGCTTAATAAATGTTGAATGGATAGATGAAAGAGAGAACCCACACTGGTGTTCCTGGTTCCCTTTGTGGAATACCTAAAGGAATACCCAAGGCCATTTTGTAGTTCAGGTTAATAGAAGTTCAAAGGAAAAAAAAAAATGGTCTGTTGTCTTATGTTTCCTTTGCTTGTGAAACTGAGGACTGAACCCATAACCTCAGCTCTAAACAATATGACTGCCCTGCCTTGAGTTATCCTATTAGCTGGAATACTAACATCTTAGACGGACATGAGTAAAACAGAACAAGTCTCCTCCTCTTCCTTCTTGAAACATTAGGCGTTTTGCTGCATGTGTCCACTCTGGTCTAAAAGCCACAGTAAGCCCTGGGAGTTGAGCATGCCTTGGGTGTTTGCCACATTGAGGATCTAAGGTTGGGCAAAGGGGAATGAGCTATACTTAGAAGATGCACATTATCACTTGTGCGATCAAACACTGTAAAAAGATACAGGGGAAAGACTGGGAAGTCTTTGTGTTTACAGATCATGGAATTCTGGATGTTGAAAAGGAAAGAGGTGCAAATTACCGGTCCCAGATGGTTCAGAAGACATGATGCCAAACTAGATATCCTCTTGGCATTCCTATAAGCTCCATTATCCTTTGATTTCATGATTCGGTGTTGGACACCAACCAATAAACAACCCGAACCATCAGATCTTTGCTCCCCTCAGGGAGCTGAGAGAAGCAGCGTGGATTGAGTGGGGACAGTTGCGTGGAAGCCCCACGGTCTTGTCACTTAGCTATCATTTTGTCTTCTCCAGAATCTTGCCCCATCCTCCCTCCTCCGGTATCGGCTAACACAGGAAATGGTGATGCTATTTATCTGTAGACTCAGCTAAATCACCATTTCCTGGTCTTAATGTTCAATAACCACTTTTGAGTCCTCCCCCACTTCCTCTGCGATTCAGCTTGAAGTTCAAAAGCATCCCGGAGGTAAAGCAGAGTGGGGCCCTGGCACCCTTGTGGTTCGGCCGTTACTTTTCTGAGACTCAGGCACGTCACTTCTCCAGTCTGGGCCCCTGTAAGCGATATGGTTTCCAAAGGCCCTCCCAGTTCTGAAAATCTGAAATTCTTTGAGGGGATTTTGAAAGGAGAATCTATTGGACCAGCTCCCTTTTGGGAAGGAAAATGTGTCATACAGCCCTATGAATCTCTTCTTAGCCCAGACCCCGCTATTTCTTCCAGAGCATGAGATTGGAACAATGAAGGAAGTCAGGGAGGCGGGGTGACGGGTAACTGAAGCCTGCCAGCGTCTCAGGTGAACTGGCAAATGGAATCAGAGGATGCCAGCTTGGAAACGGCCAGAGCTGCTTTGTGCTGAGGCTGTTCAAGGAAAGAGGCTGTGGGTTTCTCCTTTGATGTTGCTATATTTCTTTTTCTTTTCTTTTTTTTTAATTTATTAAGGTATTATATGTGTACATAGCTTACCATTGCCCCCCCCCCCACCTCCCATTCATGCCCTCCCTCCCCAGAGTTCTGTGTTCGTGGGTTGTACTTATATGCATGCATACCAGTCCTTCGGTTATTCACTTATCTCCCCCCAGGTCTCCTTCCCCTCCCCGCTGTCATTTGACAATCTGCTTGTTTTATGGTGACTATCTCAGGACCACACGAATAGAATCCGCTCCTCTTCTGGTTCACACCGCCCCTCCATCCGGTTCCCACTGCTCTCCTGGGGCACACGGCTCTCCCGGGGCACATGTCTCCCCTGGGGCACACGGCTTTCCCGGGGCACCCAGCCCCCTGGGACACACGGCTCACCCGGGACACCCGGCCCCCTTGGGCCACATGGCTCACTCGGGGCTATTTCTTTTTCTTTAAAAAAAATGTTTAAAAAATGTTTCATTTACAATGATATAATACATACAATATTATATTCAAGTGTGCAAAATAGTTATTAGACAAAGCGATCAGATAAGCCTAGCACCCAGCTAATACCAGGCCTAGTTATCGCAATCTCATTGATGTGGCGCATATACACAATGGAATATTACTCAGCCATAAAAAAACAAAGGGGACTTTGCCATTTGTGAAAACGTGGATGGACCTGGAGGGTATTATGTTAAGTGCAATAAGTCGGAAAGAGAAAGGCAAATGTCCCATGATTTCATTTATATGTGGGATCTAAAAAACAACAAAACAAGTGAGCACATAAAACAGAAGCAAAGTCATAGATACAGGGAACAGACCAATGATTGCCCGATGTGAAGGATTCATGGAGGAGGACAGACAAAAAAGGTGAAGGGATTACGGAGTCCCAGTTCTAAAAAGTGTCCTGGGGACGTCGCTATATTTCGCTCTCAACTTCTGTTTCCCAGCCGTTCAGTTGCAAAACTCTGGTCCCCTGCTCTGGGCCAGCTCAGAAAAAAAATCGCATCGTGGTTTTGTTTCTCATTCAGGAGTGAGGTGAGGCAGTCCTGCGCTGACATAGACGGAATCAGGGTTACATGCCCTGGTGACTCCCGCTGATAAGATGAAAACTAACGTCCTAGGACAGGACTCCACCGGGGGTGAAGAATGACTGGGTGCCCTCTTCTCCTGGGGACTTTGGGAGCCCTCGGCCTTCTCTTCCCCAGGCACTTTCTCCCGTGGTGGGAGAGGTTGAAACGTGGAGGTGAAATGACTTGCCCAGGGTCACACTGTTGGTGGCGGAGCAGGGACGAAAACCTCAGCCCGTATTCCGAGCGCCTAGCCTGGCTTTCACTGGCTCGTGCCACAGCGGTTCCCCGTAGAAGGGACAACGGTACCTCCGGAGGATGACGGGCAGGAACGCCAGGTATTGATGTGACCGCCGTTCCGGTCCCCAGCGGCCTTTTTACCTCCTGCAGCCTGCTCAGCGGGCGGAGGCAGCGGCTCTGGGGCAGAGGGGGCGGCCGTAGGCAGAGCTGTCCTGGCGGAGATAACAGGTTGTCACTCAGCCCGGGAAGCCTACGTAGGGCCTGGACCACAGAGCTTCCGCTGACGGAGAAATTAAACCTGTCTCACACACCACTCCCAGCGCGCTGATTACATTTACAGAGGTCGCGGCCTGCGTTCTGTCACCATGGAAACCTCTCATGCTGCCAGGGTGCCGTCGGTGTGTGTGTGTGTGGTTGATATTTAAAGGCAAAGTCACAAGCCCTGTGGCTGAACTCTCAGCTGCCAGGGGCCGTCGCTCTCCTCCCCCAGCCCGCGTCCCGGGGCTCCATCCCAGCGATAAGAGGAAGGGAAGAGATGGAGAACAGCTCTTGCCTGTCTCTCCCGCAGACAGGCCCTTTCAGTAGATCCAGGTCTGTAGGGAGAAGGGCTCTGGGATGGAGGTGCTGGGGTAGCAGATGTGGGGGAATCAAAAAACACCTCGATTTAAAAAAATATATATTCTATTGATTTTCCACAGAGAGGAAGGGAGAGGGATAGAGAGCTAGAAACGTCAATGAGAGAGAAACATCGATCAGCTGCCTCCTGCACACCCCATACTGGGGATGCACCCGCAACCAAGGTACATGCCCTTGACCGGAATCGAACCTGGGACCTTTCGGTCTGCAGGCCGATGCTCTATCCACTGAGCCAAACCGGTTTCGGCAAACGCCCCGATTTTGTTAAAACCCGAGCATCTTCTTACAAGTCTATAAACCTGGTATGAGGAGGAGCCGTTCCTTCTCCGATGCTTTCTCCACCTCGTGAGCACATCGCAGAGCGGCCAGGGGGAGCCGGAGACACCCCCATACCTGAGTGTCTTTGGTGGCTGCGACGTCGCGCATCTGGCAGCTGTGTGAACTGTGCTGATAACAATGGGGTTTCCGAAGGATCCCTGCTTCTTCCAAAGACCCCACAGCGCTGTCCTGGAAAGAGCTAGCGGGGGAGTGGCTTATCAGGAGCCCCAGGTGGTGAAGAGGTAAATAACACCTGATTCCACAGGGTAAGGAAAGAACACAAGTGCTGACTCGGCTTGGGACCATCAATTTTTTTTTCTTTTTTTTTTTCTTTTTTTCTCGAGACAATTATTTCCACACCATTGAATGGAGTGTAGATAACACGGGCGCCTTAATAGTGTGGGCGCAGAGGCTATTTAGAGGAGATTTTAAGCACCGTGAGCATAAAATGAACATGAATATTCTGCAATATGCATCCCACAACTCGTCATTAAGTGGACAGCCTCAAATGATGGGAAGCAACAGGCTTTGATTGGACTATTGAGCTCTGGAAAGGGAAAGTCTGCGTCAATAGTTCTGCGATGCGGAATACCACATCTAACTCAATAAAACGTGTCATTGTGTTGATTGTGTATAGGCTAAAAAGTACGGCAGCCGATGATAAAGGCTTGAATCGCTACAAGGCACTTTTCTTTAAGGATTCACAGCCATTCCCTGAAGCTTCTCAGTGTCCTTGGGGGTGGAACATGGTACATCCTGAAATTACAATTGGGAAATAGAGTGTATATATTTGATTTCATTTCTAATCCCTCAAAAGATGGAAACCTCTTTATTTCCTCCTTATGTTTTATTTCTATTTCTTCATTTCTTCAATTTGTTATCTGGCTTCTCATTCACCTTCCTTCCTTCCTTCCTTCCTTCCTTCCTTCCTTCCTTCCTTCCTTCCTTCCTTTCTTTCTTTCTTTCTTTCTTTCTTTCTTTCTTTCTTTCTTTCTTTCTTTCTTTCTTGTGTTATCCCTAGGCCATCGCCTTCCCATTACCTCCCTTCCCCCACCGCTGCTTTCTTTCTGTAGAGTTGAGCCCTGCTGGCAGCCCTCCAGACTAAAGAGGCTACTGACTCATGGGATATAATCTGCTTTCTGATTGGCTCTTCCTGGAGTCTGTGTTTATAGTGGAAACTTGGTTTCTGCCACAATGAGTGAAAAGAGGAGTTAATATCTTATGCCTTCCAGATGAGTGTTTTCCCCGTGTGGGTTGGAGAACACTGCAAATATTCCGGAACAGATAGGCCGGGGAGGAAGTCCTCGGAGGCGGGCGGGAGGATCTGCAGGCTGGTCCTCCCCGTTTGTCAGAGCCCGGTGCCGAGGAAGCCAAGGCCGCCCCTTCTGCCTCTTTAAAGGCAAGTGACCTTCCTGAAAGGAAAAAAATCTCATCCTTGGAGACCAATGACACCCACATCTTGGCCAGTCACTCTCAGATGTATCTTTAGTGAGCGAGGAGAACGAAGGGGGAGATTCTGAATCACTCAATGTATATAGTCATTGAACACTTCCCAGGTGCTGGTTGACCCGGGGAATGCAGAGATGATAACAATGGCTAAGAGTTAGGAAGCACCTACCGTGCTGAAAGCCGTTGGAAACATGATATATACTCGCTCTTTGAGTTTCCATAGCAACCTTGAAGACACTGTTGGCATTGCCATTTTACAGATGAAGAAACTGAGGCACGGAGACAATGCCCACTTTCCTGCATGGCAATAATCAGCCTTTGCTGGTGTTCGTTCTGAATCCAGGCAGGGCTTCTGTTGGTATTTGTGAACATTGACGATTACATCAGCTCCTCTTAGTGGGTGTATACCCCCAGAGCGTGTGTGTGTGTGTGTGTGTGTGTGTGCACGCGTGCCAGGCAGGCTTAGGTTTCGACCAGATTCTAAATAACTGCTCTTTCTATCATCTCGAATCCCCTTGCCCTAACCCTGAATTCTAAGACCTGTAGAAAAAAAAAGGGGGGGCAGGGCACACACGCATGGGCAGCTAAGGCAGAAATAAAAAAAGGGACTTAGAGAACTTAAACTTTTACCTTTTGAAATAACAAATGGAAAGAAACCAATGAAATCCAGGTCAACCTTAGGAAATTCTCTATTATTTACTCTGATCTCCATAATCACCTCAAAAGAAATGGCTGCTCCTTCTATGCAGTTTCCCAAAGTTGTCATGTCCGCAAATCTCTAGCCTATGAGATCTACCTTGGCCCACCTGCCTCTTGTGCAGACGACCCTCATAGACTGCCCCCGGGTCTCACTCAGAGTCCACAGCCTCATCTGGCGACAGCGGCACATCCTTCAGGCTGCCCTCCCCCCTCTCCTTCCGGTTCCCGAGAGAACCAATCAAAGATAGAGAGTGTCAGAGCCAGCAGCCTCTGTGGTCTTTAGGGCTTCTGCCGGGCTCAGCGGGACCCGTGGGGGATGTCTAACGGGGTCTCAGGAACAGGCAAAGATGATTATTTAAAAATTGTGATTGGAGAATACAGGGATTAAAAAAAAAACCACACACACACCAAAAACAAGGGTATTGATAGAAAGATAAGAGAAAGAGCCAAGAAAGACGTGTTCCGATTTCGATGGAGAGGGCCCAGCAATGATCACCTCACAGAGCTGCTCAGCGACGCCGGGGCCGGAATTACCCATCCCCGATGGGCAGCTCCGTAAGAGCTTCGGACCGGTGTTAGGACGCCAGGATCCCAATGCCAGGGCAGCCCTGCTGAGCGGGGTGGCCCCGGGCAGAGCACTGGGTCTGTTCCTCCTCTTAAATCTGATCGCCTTAGAGGTTCCTCTGAGTTTCAGTAGCTCCTTGTTCTGTTCTGAGCCTGCGCCTTGTTGAGAACTTGCTTTTGGGAATGTCCCTTGATATGATAAGAGAACCGGCTTGTTTTGCACGCCAGGCAGGCCTACAAAACAAGGGTAGTGCGAACCAGAAGGGGAGACCATCGAAGTTCATTTTATTTTATTAAAAATATATTTTATTGATATTTTACAGAGAGGAAGAGAGAGGGATAGAGAGTCAGAAACATCGATGAGAGAGAATCATCCATCAGCTGCCTCTTGCACACCCCCTACTGGGGATGTGCCCGCCACCAAGGTACATGCCCTTGACTGGAATCGAACCCGGGACTTTTCAGTCTGCAGACCAACGCTCTACCCCTGAGCCAAACCGGTTCCGGCTCAAAGTTCATTTGTGTAAACACTCCAATAATAGGACCCTCCTAAGTCAGAAGGTTAGCTAATTCCTCGGAGCAAGGAGGCTGTGGAAACTCTGCCTTTTAAGGCCGCTGAAGTGAGGGGCCCAAGTGGACACCTTGTGTCTGTCTCCTCTGCCTTGGGTTCTGGGACCTTGCGAAGCGTGCAGAAGGCCTGGTGTTTGGCCCTCTCTCCCTCCACAGCCCTTAATGAAGTGCGCGGCCTGGTCCTCAGTAGACCTCAGCATCGTCGATACAAGAGTCCATACACCTGGGTGATGGGGCTGGGACTGAGGGGCTGGGATGCCGTGGCCGCAGGCCCCCGGGGCAGGTGCCAGCTCTGCTGCGTGCCATGCCCCAGCACCCAGGGACCCATAGTCAGCTCCCAGGAAAGCCCCGCAGCCTGCCCCCTGCAGCCTCCTCTCTAGCCCCATGTCTGCCCAGGGCGGAGCAATGCCAGCCGGCGCCTGCTTTGCTTGCAGTTGTTCCTACCCCACGCCATCCGGGGTGCCAGCTGCTCCTGTTTCCTCCTGATGAAGCCCTCCGGACACCCCGGTGGATGCCTGCTTAGTGAGTGCCCACCTGGCACGAGAACATGGAGGTGGCAACTCTAAGCAGGCGCAGGGCTGGCGTCGGCCCCGCTGTCTGTGTCTGTGTCTGCTGTCTGCTGACAGTCCGCGAGGGGCCCTGGTGGGCCCGGCAGTATATTCTCCGCGTGCCGTGCGGCCAGACCCCATTCCCGCCAGCTCTGCATCTCTTTAGATACCCTTATCTTATCTAATTACAAGGAATTTCTGATTAATTTTGTGGCTTCTGCTCCAAAGGACCTCTTATCGGAGAGGGCCTTGTGTTTCAACCTTGTCATTCTTTTGTTGTTTGTCTTTAAAGGCCAGACGGCTGGGGGTGGGGGTGGGGGGGATGTTGAGATCTCGCTGGAATTGGGGCTGTTGGGGGGGGGGGGAGGGAAAGCAGGCAGACCTGGGATTTGTGTGTGCCGCTCCATCCCCCGGCCTGTGCGTGGAGACAGCTGGCTGCTTACTTCCCTGACAGCCACATGGTACCCAGCCACACAGAACAGGCCCCGGGCAGGGACTCGTGGGCTGCCAGCCCCTCCAGATCCCTTTGATATTTCCGACAGAGCGGTAAAGGGCCCTTGACTAGCGCGCATTCTGCCTCGCCTCTCCCCACCTCCTCCAAGACTCCTCCGTGCAGTTTCCATGGCTACCCCCAATCAGATGTGGCTTCCTGCGAAATTGGATTTCAAAGAAGGACAAGGCTTCAAAGGAATTTGTCCATTTAACAGAATGTCATTAGGAGGGAGGCTGACGGCTGCACCGGGGTCCTCCGGTGATTACGGAGGGGCCGCGCTCATGTGTGCAGGCAGGTTTCTGTCTGCCGCCAGGAGCCTTGATGCAACGTGACAACGCCGTATTGGAATCTGCCAGTCAGCCGCGGCGCACCCTCCAACCCTGCACCCCCCTCCCTCCCCCTGGCTCCCTCAAACCCGGCTCCTTGACTTTCTGCTGCTTCCCTCCGTATCAGGAAGCTCTGACAGGCAGGGGGGCCCCAGAGGGTGGGCAATTACCTGGGTTTATTGGTCCTCACCAAACAACTCATTAATGTGTAGGCCTAGATGCGCATCTGAAAAACATCCTTGGAGAAGAGGGGCTGGTGGCCAAATTCCCTCCCATGGCCGAGGGGGAGCAAGGGCAAGTCCTGGGTTACCTACAGGAGGGACACTGTTTCCTTTGTGGTTTTTTTTATTTTTTTAAGAACAGTTTTAAATTTAGAGAAAAAATCGCAGCCATCGTACAGAAAGTTCCAATATGTCTCCCCTTGCTGTTTAACGCATCGGAAGCACTCAACAAGGATTCAGCGCAGCTCCCGTGTCCTGGGAGGAGCAGGGAGAGTGGGGAGCAGGTCCCTCCCGAGCCTGGCATTCACCCCGAAGCCCGGAGGAGGCAGCATGGTGCCTTTCCCGGGGCAGAAAGGAGCCAGATGCCCCAGAGACCCCAGCCTTACCCCTCACCCCCACCCCATCCCCACCCTCACCCCCACCCCAATGTGCTGCACCTTGCGAGTGGGTCATGTGATCCTGAAATCAAGGTGCCATTTCTCTTCAGAAAGCAGGGCACAGACCTGTAAATGTGCTAAAGCTACTGCCTCCCTCAAAGCAGGGGCGGGGAACCTTTTTTCCTGCCGGGGGCCACTTGGATAATATCATTCCCTTAATATAATTACCTTAATATAAAGGTATGTTGCTATGAAAAAAAAAGTTCTTAGATGTATTTATTTAAAAAATATATGTATTTTATTGATTTTTTACAGAGAGGAAGAGAGAGGGATAGAGAGTTAGAAACGTCGATGAGAGAGAATCATCGATCAGCTGCCTCTTGCACACCCCCTACTGGGGATGTGCCCGCAACCAAGGTACATGCCCTTGACAGGAATCGAACCCGGGACCTTCCAGTCCGCAGGCCGACGCTCTATCCACTGAGCCAAACCGGTTTAGGCAGCTCTTAGATTTATTGTATTTTGAGTCCCACCTGCAGTTGCCTTGGCAGGGCCAGACTAAATGTCTTCCCCACCTCCCTCCCCGCCCGTCCCCTGCCTTAAAGGATCCAGTCCCCAAATCCCGAGACTGTCTCTGGAGAGGGAACCAGGCCAATTATCTTCCCTGAGGCGGCTGTACACATGGATTCACCCATCTTTTCCCCGGGGCCTCTCTTACCGTTCCCAGCCCTGCCACATACGCAGTAGGCAGGATCTGAGAACAGAAAGCCCGTTTTCCCGAAGAAGGAAAGGGCAGAGGTGGCGTGAGATGTGAGAGGTCACACACCACACAGGCCCCAGCGTAGGTCACTCCCCAGCTCAGAGCCCGTCAGTGGCTCCTGGTGTCACCCAATCAGGTTAAAAACCCTCCTTCTGACTTTCGAGTCCTTTCACAACAGAGCTTCCATTTTCCTCCACCACCATCGCTTCTGCTTACCACCCGGCCAGAGGGCTACAGCTGTTCCCCAGCGGGCGGCTCCCCCATCTTCGCTTGCTCCTGGGAAGCCCCTTCTACCTCTTCAAAGTCTGCGTGTTCATGCCAAAACTGGTTTGGCTCAGTGGTAGAGCGTCGGCCTGCGGACTGGAAGGTCCCGGGTTTGATTCTGGTCAAAGGCATGTACCTTGGTTGCGGGCACATCCCCAGTAGGGGGTGTGCAGGAGGCAGCTGGTCGATGTTTCTCTCTCATCGATGTTTCTATTTCTCCCTCTCTCTTCCTCTCTGTAAAAAATCAATTTTATATATATATATATATATATATATATATATATATATACTCTAAGTGTTCCATCTCAAATGGCACATGAAGCATGAAGCACACACATCTGGCACCTCCCTCCTTCTCTCTCTCCCAGTCTTCTCCCCCCTTTGAACACCCACGGCCCTTGAAAACTTCCTGGTGGCCCTTGGTCTATTGCACTTAAGAACAACGCCTCTTTCTTTTGGGATGCTGCATAGTCACAGAAGTCATGGGAAACCATACAGAGCTCTGCGGTCCCCCAGTTGTCCCCAGTGGACAGTGCGTGCCACCCCCGGACACGGACCCCTCCCGCGCTGTGAGTGAGGGGCAGCGCCCCTCTGTGATCCTGCGCTCCCCTGACCTCCCCGGGTCAGCTCCTGGGGGGACAGGCGGGGGTCCCCTCTCCCGGGGACAACCCCTCCCGTCCTCACCTCCTTCCGGCCTCAGGGAGGAAGGGGCACTGCAGCGCCCTGTGTGCGCCGCTTCGATGCTCCCCAAGGTTGGTGGCTTTGGATCACCCATTGGGAATGGACAGTCTCCCTGTCAACGTCCTGGCTCACCCGCAAGAACCAACCTGCCGAGCCTTGCTGGGTGTGGACCCGGGGGCCGGCTCGGAACTGCCTGCTCCTAGGCGTGGGGGGACCAGTCTCAGCCTCGGATGCTGCCCCCCCTCACCCCTCCCACTCCTGGCAGCGCTGCGGCTTTTGCATCCTCCCCTTGGAGTCCACTGTCCGGTGCCTAGGATGGCCAGTCCCCAGAGGCGAGGCTTTAGCCTTTGGTTTGGGGGGTGTGGGTGTGGGTGTGGGGGTTGGGGGGGCCTAAAGGACCCAGCCTGGGCCCCGCCGGTACGGCGCTCCCCGGTCCCCCCAGGGCGCAGGTGGCGGCGCCCGGCGCACAGGTGTCCCGCCCGGCCCGCCCCCTCCGCTGCGCGCGCCGCTTCCTCGCGGCCCCGCCCCGGCTCCGCCCGCGGCCGGCGGCCCCGGGGTGCAGGTGCCGCCGCCGCCGCCCGCCGCCCCGCGCCGCCCCGCCGCCGGCCCCATGCAGGCCGCCGCCCTCCCCGAGGAGATCCGCTGGCTCCTGGCAGGTAACGCCCTGGCCCTCCGGCAAGTCCCTGCGCGCTGGGCAGACTGGGCTTTCTTTGCCGCTGCATCGCCCATCACCTCCTAGGACCTCCAGGCTTCTAGAGGCTTCCACCCTGCAAAGCGCTGGGTGCATGCTTCCACCCTGCAAAGCACGGGGTGCATGCTTTCATCCCCCAGTCCCACCTTCTTTCTCAGGGTGTCAATAACCCTTACTTAACCTCCAGCTTCTGACAAACTTCAGGCCAGGCTCCTGCACACACACACACACACGCACAGACACACACACATACACACAGACACACACATACACACACACCACACACAGACACACACACAGACACACACACAGACACACAGACACATACACAGACACACACACAGACACATACACAGACACACACACCTGGCCACCTGGCCTGGCCTCCAGCCTGGCCCTTTCTCCTCAGGACGCCTTCAGGGGGAGGGTTTGTGTCCTCCTCCCTCCCCAGCCCAGGCCACCGCCATCTCCCCCAGAACCCTCACCCCGCCTGGAGTGCCTCGAGGCTCCCGGGGTCCTGGGCCCGGCCTGCGGGTTAATGAGAGTTTTGTGGGCGCACAAACACCTGGGCTCCCTTCACCAGCCTGCAGGCTTCTGGGGTCCCGGGGTTCACCAGCTTGGCCGACCCTCGCTCAGGGTTACGTGGCTTCCTGTCCTAGAAGGTGGCGTGTCCACCTGCAAACTCAGGGCCTCAGCTGGCCCTGGCGGGAGAGGCCAGGCCCTGGCCCCCAGCGCTCAGCACGCCCTCCCGCACCCCGAAGGGGCTTTTCGCTAACGGGGGGGGCCTGTCATCCGCTCAGGCCACACTTTTCCCGGCGAAAGCCACTTGCTTTTCCCGAAACTGACCTTCCTGAACAAGAGGCCCGGGATCTGGGCTGGCACAGGGTCCCGGGAGGAATCTGCTCAGAACGAAGCCTGTTGGCATCTCAGTGACATTTCTGACACACAGTTAACAGATGGCCTGCTTTGGGCAGGTCGTACTTTTGGCAAGCCGTAGCCCCCACCCCACCCCCTCCTGCTTCTCTGGATTTAATTGGTTTTATATCTCCATTACCTTGTTATCTTGGTATAAATGCCTCCTAATCAAATAGTTGGCAAGTCCTCTTGGTCTCCGTGGCACTGTTTCCTTTCTGGATCGTTTCTGTGTAAAAGCTGTCCACTAGGTATTTCTCCTGGGACCCAAATAAACACAAAACCTCAGAGGGGACACGCATTTGCGGGGTGAAGGAGCATCACCGGGGTGTTTAGAAGAAGCCCCCCAGCCTTCCCCTTGGTTCGCTAGTAGGTGTGCAAAGAAAGGCGGGAATGAGCTGACTTCCTGGAGAGACACAACTGTTGGCAAACTTCCGCTGGGCCCTTGCATTGAAATTTAAAGATGCAAAGTGATTCCTTTTACAGGCGCCTGTCATTCGACCAGAGGAAACCTCCTTCGCACGCTTGTTAAACCGTGTTTCCATGTTTGTGGGCAGCCTCGGTAGAAAACGCCTTTTTATTTTCAGAGGCGCGCAATGAAACCCACTCCGGCAGCGGGTGTTTTTGTTTTTTGTGGGTTTTTTCTTCTGTGCGGTTCTTTATTGTTCAGAACTGACACTTTGTCAACAACTCATTCCTGCACCTGCCACCTTCCTTTAGCTTAGGTTATTTTCTTGTTAGCTGACGGTTTTTAATGGAAGTCTTCAGATCTCCTTCTAAAGCAGAGCCTCCGCTGACAGGTGGAGCGGGGTGTGAATGGAGATTAATTGCAATTAGAGTCTGATTCTGAGGTAGAGAAAACTGTGCAAAGATGGGATTCAACCAGTCATTCTATTGGGAAAAAAAATGTTTGAAGAATATGTTTTAGAAAGGTTCATGGAATCATAGCTACATATTGGCTATAGGTTTTTTGTGTGGTTTTTTTTTTGGTGTGTTTTTTTGAAATACCATCTCTGGTATAGAGCCAACAGAATCACTTGCTGTACTACAGATAATTTGTGTGTGTTAGAACCCTAATGGCTACCAGTTTGGCATATGTTGCTGTTCACTTGCTCCCGCCCACCCCCTCGCACACACACTTTTTAAAGTTGACTGTTGACGTCTAGATCTTGATCTCTGTATCGTCACTCCGTGGAAGGAGTCACAGGGTGAGAGGGCTGCCACATGGCTGAGGGGGTGGAGTTCCCACTTTCATAAACCAAGGCATAAGCATTTGCACGGCGATGGAATGCTGATCATCACAGCCATAACTTAAGCGTTTATTTACTTATCACTACATGGGCATAAATGATAGGGGTGCTTTTGACATAATGCGTACACCTTTACGAAATAAAATATGCAAAGTATTGTGAAAGGTTATGCCAAAATTATACACAATGAAGAAGGAAGCAGAAATTTTGAAAGTCTAAAATTAATATTCTTTCAGGGTAACATTTTATGTTTTAAAAATATATTTTATTTATTTTTTTACAGAGAAGAAAGGAGAGGGATAGAGACTTAGAAACATCGATGAGAGAGAATCATCGATCAGCTGCCTCTTGCACACCCACCTCTGGGGATGTGCCCGCACTCAAGGTGCATGCCCCTGACCGGAATCAAACCTGGGACCTTTCAGTCCGCAGGCCGACGCTCTATCCACTGAGCCAAACCGGTTTCGGCATCAGGGTAACATTTTAAACATTTGAAAATGTTTCATTCACCCCAGAAACTATACTTTCAGGGATCTGTGTTACTGAAATTAAAGGACATGAGGTGTCTATAAGAATACATCCTAGCCCAGCCGGTGTGGCTCAGGGGTTGAGCATTGACCCATGTACCAGGAGATCTCCATTCAATTCCAGGTCAGGGCATATAACTGAGTTGGAGGAGAGATCCTTGGGGCATGCAGGAAGCAGGCGATCAATGGATTTTCTCTCATCACTGATGTTTCTCTCTCTCTCTCTCTCTCTCTCTCTCTCTCTCTCTCTCTCTTTCTCTCACTTCCTCTCTTTGAAATCAATAAAAACATTTTTTTTAAAAGAAAAGAATGCATCCTAAATGTCCATGAGTTGGGGAATGTGGGGAGATTATATGAATAAATTTCTCATCTTATGGAATATTTTACAGCCGTTGAAATGGATGTGATGTGTATATGTATGTTTGGAAAATATCCACCACAGATTTTTTTAAGACTAAAAAGCAAGGTGTACAAAATACCCCTCCCCCCCAAACAAAACAAAGCCCCCACAACCTTCATGTTATATACGTCTGCGCACGCCTAGGAAGAAGCAAGAAAGCATCTACACCTGTTAACGCTGGTTTCCTCGGGCGGGATGTGAGAGGAGGTGGGAGGGGGGAGAGAGCGGGATTATTAATTATGCTTCCTACATCTTCCAGGGGTTTGAACCATGACAATGACCATGCATTGCTTTTGTAATCAGGAGAAAGCAGCCAGCAAGGTTATTTAAGAGAAAAAGGAACAAACAAGAGACAAATAGAACCTTAGAGAGATCAGAGTGCTAAAGGGGCCATTAACCAAGATTGTGGTTATATTTTTCTCTTCCTAGACCTTGGGGTGTATGGAATTTTTTTTTTTTTTTTTTTTTTTTTTTAGTGTTTTCTTGGATAAATGTTAAAGCAGGGGGAAGCTTCTCTAGACTAACTGGGGAAACAGCTTCCGCAGAGAGACCCCGTCAAGCTCTCCTCTGGAAATAGTAGCTGGTCTCTATCGGCGAATAAGCATCTCACAGATAAGGGCACGGAGGCCGGCGCTGCGTTATTGAAAGCGGAGGACATATTCAGGGCTGATTTCAAATAATCGGGCTTCAGACACAGAGGTTATCTTTTTGTTTTTTGGTTTTGTGATAACCATGCTGAAAACAAAAACAGCGGGGCGCTGGCAGTTTGCATGATCTCCGTTGCACAGATATAAACATAATCAGCTTCTTGCTTGTCTTTCCGGCCTGGCTTTGGAAGCCAGAAGCACGAGAGAGGCCAGCGCGAAGGACCGAGAGTAAATATTTGTTTGGCTCACAGTGTGTTCTGTGCGATGAAATGAGACTTCCTTCCCCCTGACCGCTAACAGAGCCCCGCCACCTACAAAGAACCTAGATCCTGCTTGTAAGAGGAACGGAGGCCAAAATAGCATCCACAACCCGGCTGCGTTTAGTAGCAATTGCCGTGTTAGTGCCGATTCTGACATGCCCGTGGTTACTTATTTTTAAACTTCCTTGGAAAGAAGCGGTCATTAATCATTTCCTTCCAGATTGTTCTCCAGATCTGTATTGGTCGATGCAGCCAACCATAAAATCCTATTAACATAGTAAAACTCCAGCTCTGTGGAACTCACAGGCTTGACTTGCTCTGGATCACTGAGGACGCTCTCTTTAAGCTCTCTAACTTTTTTTATTATGAACATTTGTGATCACTTTTTTATTTTCTGTATTGCTTCTCTCACTTCCCCCACCAACCAGTCTGTGTTCAGAACACTTCCACGCAGAGTTGTTATCATGGATCATCATCTTACTTTCGGAAATACGTTGCGTTGGCTCAGGGGCCGCTTCTGCCATTATTAACACCTGGATTGCTTTGTGGATGTCTATGTCTGTTTTTATTTTTTATTTTTATCCCTTTGCACTGCTCTCTCTGTACCTCTGTTCCTAATACTTCTGGAAGATTAGATAACCAAGTTTGTTGGAATTGAGATATGGGTAAAAGAAGGTTTGTCTGCGTGCACACAGTACCCAAACTTTTAGGTGTGGCCTTTGTGACTTATATTTTGGCTGCTCATAGCATTTTTTGCTTGATTAAAAAAAAAAGATCTTTATTGTTGAAAGTATTATATCTCTCCCTCTCTCTCTTTTTGTCCCCCATTTATCCCTTCTAATCCACCCCCACCTCCCGCCCCAGGCGCTCTCTGTTCTGGGTTGTGTAGACCTAAATTAGTGGTTCCTAATTGGGGTAATTTTGTTTCTCAGGGGACGTTTGGCAGTTCACAAAGACATTTTTCTTTGTCACAGCGGGGAAAGGTTCTTGTGGCATCTTGTGGGTAGAGGCCATGGATGCCGCCAAACCCCCACAGTGCACAGGACGGTCCCCGCAGCCAAGAATTAGCCAGCCCCGGTGTCCGTTGTGCCAAGGCTGAAACTCTGTAGCCCAGGCCAGTGGTCGGCAAACTCACTAGCCCGCGGAGCCAAATATCAACAGGACCACGACTGAGATTTCTTTGGAGAGCCACATTTTTTAAACTTAAACTTCTCCTGACGCCATCTCTTCAACATAGACCCGCCCAGGCCGTGGTATTTTGTGGAAGAGCCACACTCAAAGGGCCAGAGAGCCACAGTTTTTGTTTGTTTTGTCTTGTTTTTTGCCAACCATGGGCCTAGACATATTCTTGTCTTCAAATTCCACAAAAGCCTGCCCACATGACGTCCCTGTGAGTGTAGAAGACATCACTAGAGATTTAGGGGGTGCGGGATGTGGGAGGAGGGGTTTATATCTCTGTGATGCAAATGACTTCAATTTGAATATTAGACCTCCCTCTTCCTAAACGCCCCTTTGCCACCCCAGTCATCAGAGAGTACCCTCTGACCCTTCGCCTAGTATGGTTCCCTGCCTTATACCTTCTCACTGGCCCTTTCCCCCTTCATCCTAGCTGGAGCAAAGTTTTAAATACTTTTTTTAATTGCCGAGTGAAAAGACAGTATATCTATCTATATGTTTAGTTGTTTAGGGTCTTACCAGCACCCACACATAGAAACGAGTTACCTTTCCCAACAATCACAGTTCTCTCCCTAAGAGGGATTCTGGTGCCAGCTATTAAGACAATAACATTTTTTACCTCATTACATAAGTGTAATTCTTAACCAATTTTTAATCACTTTAAATATAGGGAAAATAACTTCCAAGTTTTACCTCCATCTGAGAAGCTTAACATATTGACATAACTATCGAAGATCTAGTTTTTCACATTATAAACCATTACACCCCACAGAAACCCTATAATTTCTGCTACATTTATTCATATTTATTTCCCCCGTGTTTCCTAGTTCATTGCTTGCTTTTCCAGTTTGTCAGTGCTGCATTATAGGTTAGGTGATTATAACAGATGGCTTTTCTGGTTTGGAGTCTTTGAAGTTCCACTGTGTAGTGTTACTGTTCAGCTTTTCATGGAAGATAGGGCAGATGTGGGCTCAGAGCAGAGTGGTCTTAGCGTCCAGTGAGCAAGCTTTCCTGAAGGCTTTGATAAAATCGTTCACGAATTACTTAAATTCTTCTTCTAACATTGTTGACATTCTAATACTTGCTTGTTATGGAGAAGTAAAAAATTTTATTCACCTAATAGGAGCTTTACTAAAAAGTAGCCAGTGGTGCATATTTATATTTAGTTGAACCAATTAAATGTGAATTAAAATTAAGGTACTCATAATCCAGGATGAAAAGTTTGCCAGGGTACTTAGCTACAGAAAATATCTGTTAACTGCATTGTAATACTAGTAGTAAAAAGGATAAAACTGATTCACAGAACAACATGGATAATTCTTTAAAAAAAAAACCATTACGTTGAAAATAGAAAAAAAAAAAAGAGATCATACTGAATGTATGAAGTTACAGAACTGGAAAGGAAAGTTTCTAGGATCATAGTAATGTTTATGTCTTGATCTGGTTGGTAGTCACACAGGTATACTAGGTGTACTGGTTGATAATTCAGATTTTTTTCAATAGATGGAGTTACACATATATTGATATATATGTGATTTGAAATGTATGCTATTTTGTTGTACTGACAACAAGCTTCAAAACCTCATATATCAAATTTACTAAAGGTGTTACCATCATAGATATTTTTACGCTAAAAAAAGTCAAATTTCATGCCAAAAAAAAGAGAGCATTTGCAGGAACTTTTAATATATTACTTTATTTTGAAGAAAAGTGCTGCTGAATACTTCAGGAAGCTTATGGTGAACATGCTCCATCTCAAGATACTTATGAACGCTGATTTAAATGCTTTACAAGTGATGATTTCGAGGTGAAAGACAAAGAACGTCCAGGTCAACCAAAAAAGTTTGAAGACCAACAGTTACAAGCATTATTGGATGAAGATGCCTGTCAAACTCAAAAACAACTTGCAGAAAGATTAAACGTTGCTCAGCACACAATTTCTGATCGCTTACAAACAATGGGAAAGATTTAAAAGGAAGGAAAATGGCCACCAATTCAACTGAACGAAAGACAAACGGAAAACCAAAAAGTCATCAGTAAAATGTTGCTTCCATGGCGCAAAAGAAAGTCTTTTTTGCATCAAATTGTGATTGGTGATGAAAAGTGATTTATTTTGAGAATTCCAAATGCACAAAATCATAGGTTGATCCAGGTCAACCATCAACATTGACTGCAGAAAGAGGGATATTTCAGGATGATAAAAGGGCCAAGCCATAGAGCAATCATAAATGTGTATGCACATAATAACAGAGCTTCAAAGTAGTTGAAACAAAGTCCAACAGAACTAAAGTGATAACAAAGACATATCCACAATTATAGTGGGGGATGTTACCTCCTTCCATCAGAAGCTAATAGAACAACTAGACAAATAATCATTAAGGAGATAGAGGACCTGAACAACACTATCAACCACTTTGACCTAATTCAGATCCATGGAATGATATGTCCACTAACTATAGAATACATATTTTTTAAGTGCACAAGGAATGTTCACCAAGATATACCTTATTCTGGGCCATAAAATAAGTCTTAATAAATGCCAAAAATCTAAAACCTTTCAGATTATGTTCTCTGACCGTGAAAGAATTGTTAGAAATCAATGATAAGGAGATATCTACAATTTGAAATAACGTAAACCAAAGAAGAAATATTCTTTTTTGAACAAATTGAATATTTCAAGTTGAATGATTATAAAGCATACCCAAATTTGTAGGATTTGTAGATTTCCTTGCTTAAGGGAAATGTGTAGTATTAATGCTCATGTTAGAGAGAAATAGGTTTAAAATCAGTGACCTAAGTTTTCACCTTAAGAAAACTTAGAAAAAGAAAATCAAATTAAATCCCAAGTCGAAAAAAGAAAATATTAAAGATAAGAGCAAAAATCAATTAAATAGAAAGCAGAAAAAACACTGGTTGGTACTTTTAAAAGACCAATAAATTTGATAAGCCCCTAATAGATTTATCAAAATTCATGAAAGGAAAAAATAGAAAACACAAATTACCAATATCAGGAATGAAGAAGGGATATTATTAAAAATCTCACAGAAGTTAAAAGAATAAGGGAATAGTATCAACATCTTTTTGCCAATAAATTTAATAACTTAGATTAAACCAATAAATCCCTTGAAAAGCACAACTCACCAAAATATACACAAAATAAAATATAAAATCCAAATACTCCTATGTCTATAAAAGAAATGGAATATATAGTTTTTAAAAACCTTTCTAGAAAGAAAAGTCAGGCCCCAATGATTTCACAAGTAAATTCTATTAAACATTTAAGGTAGAAGTAATACAATTCTTACACAAACTATCACAGAAAATAGAACAGAGCAGACACTTTCCAATTTATTTTATGAAGCCAATATAACCTGATATTGGAACTTTATATTAAGGGAAGAAAATTTACGGACCAATACATAATACATTTGCCCTTCAGTTCAAAAGATGATGCTGCCGAAACCGGTTTGGCTCAGTGGATAGAGCGTCAGCCTGTGGACTGAAAGGTCCCAGGTTCAATTCCGGTCAAAGGCATGTACCTTGGTTGCGGGCACGTCCCCAGTGGGGGGATGTGCAGGAGGCAGCTGATTGATGCTTTTCTCTCATCAATGTTTCTAACTCTATCCTCTCCCTCTCCTCTCTGTGTAAAAAATCAATAAAATATATATATATTAAAAGATGATGCTCTTCACAGTGAATGTGACCCGAAAGGTTCCTGACCAGTATAGCTCGGAACACGCTACTCACCGCTGCACAGGGGAGAAACTTGGAAGGGCCCCTCAATAAATCACCTCCTTTTTTCAACCAAGCTTACCACTCTATCTGATGGGTTTTTCTGTTAAGTGACCAACCTCTTTAGCACAAAATGTTTTCTAGTGTAAACATCATGTCATATCACCTCAGGAGACCTTGGGTTACCTTCGAGGCAGACACTACTCTCTCATTTTCTGGATGAGAAAACTAAAATGAAGAAACTTGCTCCCAGCTTACACACTTAGCAAGTGGTACAGCCACGACATGGATCCAGGTAATCTCACTCCAGACTCTGAGCTCTTAATCACTGCCCTGTACGCCTCCCCCCAATATTTTAATGTAGTGAACATAAATTCGGGCAGCAAATTATGGTGCAGATGTTTCTGGTAGATTGAGAGGGGAAAGGTAGAAAATGTGTTTCTCAGACTTACAAACACAAACACATTTTACCTCTTCTTCTAATAATAAAAAAGGCATTATCGCTCATTGTAGAAATTTTGCGAAATATAGAAACTGACACGAGGAAGAAAATTATAATCACTTATAATCCCACCACTCTTTCAGTTTTTATTCTCTAATATGAACATTTATCTTCATTTACAAAAACCAAATGTTCTGAGGTTTTCCACTTAACATTGGTTATACCATAGATCCATATAATGACTATATAGCCATTGAAAAAGAATATGTTCATGAAGAAAATTTAAGGAATTCAAAAATCCTCACAGTATATTTTAATACAATAATAAAGAAAAAGGAAGAGGAGAAGAAGAAAGAGGAGAAACGAAGTTGGAGAACTCAACTTCAAGACTTACTATAGCCTTGGCTGGTGTGGCCCGTTGGTTGGAGCATCATCCTGTAGGCCAAAAGGTTGCAGGTTCAGTTCTTGGTCAGGGCATGCACCTGGGTTGTGGTTTCAGTCCCCGGTCGGGATACGTGTGGAGGGCAACCCATCAGTGTTCTCTCTCACATCAATGTTCCTCTCTCTCTCTCTTTTCTCCTTCCCCATCTCCCTCCTTCCTCCATTCCACTCTCTCTCTCTCTAGCTGACCTAAAACCTAACTTCCTCGGCTTCCAGACAGCTTTTTTGTCCCAGCAAATAATCACAGAATAAGCAGACAGGGAAGGAAGACAGGAGGCTAAGGGAGCAGAGAGTGTGTGGAGCACTGGGCATGATCTGACCTTCACGTCCCTGGGAGAGAGCACTGCAGCCCCGGAGGCTGGCGGAAAAGATTCTGACTTAGCGGGACCCACCCAAGATCACCAGGCTTTGCAGGCTGGGGAACGCCTCTGACGCACGCCCGGACCTCTGACCCCGGCCATTTGCAAGGCTGTTTTGTGTATTTGGAGAATGACGTCTTACAGATCACATTTTTCAAGTTTGCCTCCATCTGCTTTCTAAGTAATGCTCCTCATACGCGGAAAGGAAAAAAAGTTGTTGGTGTTCCCTAATAGTTGCAAATGTCTTTTTGTTGACATATGTTTCTACAGCTCAAAAGTTTGCTTTAATCAACCTTCTGTGTGGAGGCAGGATGAATGGCCAGCGCTGTTGAAAGCAAATCCATCAACCAAACCCCAATCAAACTATTCCTAGAGGGGATATTTTGTGAAAGCATTTGAACTGCTAGAGCAGAACTCACATTTCTGAGAAGGATGGCACAGATTTCTGTCTGTACGGGCTTATACATTTAAGATTTTTGTCTGTATGCAAAAGGATTGGGACAGGCAAAAATGACAGTATACAGATGTCCCCCATTTTCCCTGCCTTTGACCCCCTGCACCCAGTCCCTGGTCTTCACCACACTATTGTCTATGTCCATAGGCTATGCATATCTCTCTATATAAAAGCCTAAGGGACTGTTACAACTGAAAGGCCAATCACTATGATGTACACTGACCTCCAGGGGGCAGACACTTAACACAGGAGCTGCCCCCTGGTGGTCAAAGTGCTCCCATAGCCAACCTCCCATGGCTGGCCAACCTCCTGCAGCCCCTCCCCAGCCGCCTGACCCCACCAGGCCGAGGGACCCCACCCACACAAGAATTTGTGAACCGGGCCTCTAGTATGCATTTAAGTTCTTCGGTTAATTTCTTCCCATTTCCTCCACTCCCCTTGCCTCTGAGATCTGTCAGTCTGTTCTATGCACCCAGAGATTTTCTATATAGACACAAGATAATAAAATCCGAAAGTAGAGATAGTTTTACTTCTTCCTGTATAACCTAGACTTTTAAAACTTCATTTTCTTGCATAACTTCCCTGGCTAGCACCAGTAAAATTTTTAGTATAAATGGTGAGAGCAGACATTCTTGTCTTGTTCCTGACCTTGGGAACAGGGAGAAAGTATTCAGCCTTTTACTGTTAATTATGATATTAGCTGTGCGACTTTTGTAGATGCTCTTTATCAAATTGAGAAAGTTTTCTTCTATTCCTAGTTTGTTGAGTGATTTTGATCATGAAGAGCTACTGAAATTTGTCCAATTTTTTTTTTCTTTATCTGTTGAGATGATCATGTGACTTTTTTCCTGTTAATATGGTGTGTTACATTAATTCAATTTTGGGTACCATTTATTTTTACCTTTTAACTCAACTTCCCGTTTCCTCATTCTTTAGCCTTCATAGGACCTTGGAAGAACCTACTAAATGTATATCAACAGATGTGATGCAGGGTATAGAAGTTGATGGTGGTCCTCTGTGAAAATTTTAATTTTCAGAACTTTATACCTCATCAAAAATGTTGATGATGGCTACTTGGAATTTTTTTGTTTGGTGATTTTTAATGGTATGAATGTAAAACCGATTTTAAGGGTGCTTATTATACAGTGACCCAACTGTATAAATTCTAACATTATTTTGATAGCATATATAGTACAGTTTCATATTACAGGCTCTATTTTTGGAGGTGGAAAATTTTAACTATATTATTTTATATACTTTTTTTAAGGGATGATAACCATTTTATGTATAATAAAGTGTGTAGCTAGTGTTTCTGACAATTGTAATCATTATCAATATATTATAATGTGAAAATTTATAGGTCTCCCCCAATTTCTTTCAACATAACATGATTTGTTTCATATTATATCTTTCTACCATGTTCCTGTTTTATAATGTATGCCCACATTAATTGCCGTTTCCTTCTCTTAGACACATTTTTCTTTTCCATGTGGGTTCCTTCACTTGGTTGCAGTGTCATTTTCATTGATGATGCATCTGCTAATTAATTTTTCTTCTTTGGATGCCTGCCCTTTTGTTCTTGATTTTGCAGTTCCACTCTGTTTTTCTATTTCAGCTTTATTTATTGGTACTTCTTTCTAGCTCCTATTGGTCTGTGACCTTCCATGAATTATTTGCAATATTTAGATGTTTGTGAAAATGACAGTCCATCCTCGGCCAATGATAATTACTATTTAAATATTCCTTTAAAATAGCTCAGAAAATAGTTTTTTTTCTCTTGTTAATATATGCATTAACTTTCTAGCAATGCCTTGGATTATCAAAAGATGTCACTTCATAGGCATATATAAAGTTTTATTTATTTTTTATTCTGGTAAACTCTACATAACAAAATTTACCATTTTAACCAATATTAAGTGTACAGGACCATGGCATTAAGCGCATTCACATTGTTCTGTGACTTTAAAGTTTTTGAAGAGAAAATAATATCCATTTCTAAACTCTTCAAATTTTCCCCTCTTTCCTTTAGTGCTTTTTAGTTGATCCACTTTCCTCTTCTTTTAGATGCTGAGGAGTTTCTGGCGGAAGATCTGAGGAATGAGAACCTCAGTGCTGTTGCGAGGGACCACAGAGACCATATTCTTCGGGGTTTTCAGCAAATCAAAACTAGGTCTGTATAAATGGTTCCACTCTTCTTCTTCATAATTTTAAAACCGTATATACTCAGTAAAACCTAATTTATTAGTGTATAAGTTAACAAGATAAAGACATACCCATCATAGTTCTTTATACTTGGCAGAAGCTTAGTGAATATGATTTTTGGGTGTGCGTGTATGTACATTTATTTTATTTAAATGCAAGGTAAGCTAACCATTCACAGGGAGCTTAATAAATATTTACTGAATTGGATTGGAACCAGGCAGGTATAATTGGTATAGCTTACCAAAACAGAAATAGTTCGATAATTATGTGGCTTAAGATAACAATCCTGCGTTTAGCGTTAGACTGTATTGGTCTTTACTGAATACTTTTGCAAAATGTGTGGCAAGCTAAACATTTGTGCCTGTCCACGTTACTCAAGGGAATATGTTAGGCAGCGTGATACAATTAATTTTCCCTATGATTTTCAGTCCTGATTTTATTTCCATGTCTCCTTCTCCAAAAACAAAAACAAAAACAAAACACAAACAAACAAAAAATGTAAACCCAGACTTATCTAGTTGACTCTTGACTCTATTGGAGTGTTTCAGTCTCAGACTGGACTGGGCTGTCATGCTCATTAGGATTTTTTTTAATAAGAGGCTCACACCTAATTTGTGCCTTTTAGAATGTGAGCATCTGACAGATGCATACACCTGTGTAGGGAAGGAGAAATAAAAAAATTTTCTTTACAGTATGCTTCTCACCCAGGTCTTACTTGCGGTGTGGAAAGGGAGAGAGAGTTGGGGATAAGTGAGCGTGACTTGAAGCCTCTTCCCACCTGGTGGCAATGTGATTCGGAACGTTTGATCTGAGCACTCCTCGCAAGGGCAGAGCATCTGCAGGGTTACAACTGGGAGCTAATTTGTGTGGCTGACCGATCTTAGCATCTACTTTAGAAGCCTCACCGAAACTCCCGAGAAGCGGGGGGCTTTTTCCTCTCAAAGGGCACAGCCAGAATCTATCCCCTCCAGGGGTGTGAGAGAACCTCACAAGATGCCCCGCTGGATCTTAATCGATCTTTCCTGCTGGCTAATTAAGCATCACTTTTACTCGGCGACTGGGGACTGTGCAATTATCAGCCTGGGTTGCCCTGAATAATGGAAACTAACAGAATGCAGAAGATGCGAGCTTTTGGAAAAAGTGAAACTATTGTAATATTCGGTAGTGGGGAAGAGTGTTTAAAACAAACTCTCCCATAAGGTTCCTTTATTAGCAGACTAGGAGCCTGGTGCACGAAATTCGTGCACGGGTGGGGCCCCTAAGCCTGGCCTGCGATCAGGGCCAATCGGAGTCAGGCCAATCAAGGCCCGGCCAGAGAGGAGGGGAAGGTCGCCAGGCCAGGCCTGGAAGGAATGGACACCGGATGCTGACTCGCCCATTGTTGGTGCCCTGCCACCACGCGGTTCCCTACGCCCCTGCTCCTTCCTCCTTCGCTCACCGCCACACTGCCACCGCAGTGGGTTGAGACCAGTTGTTCTGGTCATTCTGGTCGGTCTGGCCGCTTAGGCTTTTATATATATAGATAAGCCCAGGCTCAGTTGTGAACTTGAAGGCTTAGTTAGTAACCCATAGAATTTTTATTATTTTTTTAATAATACAAAGTTGACCTTTGCATGATAAGGATAGCAGAAAGGAATCAAGGTGGGATTATAGTCTTAAAAAATATATATATTTTTTTCTGTTTCTATGTGGGGTGGAATTATTTTAAATTATATTATAGGGAGAAGTATGCCCAAAATATAATTGTGTATATGGAGGTACAGTTGGTGTAAATCTGTAATAGGGAATGCAAAAACAATTTTATTTCATCTGTAGGGACAGATAGATATGCAATGAGTAGGAATTATCCTTTCCATATTTGTACCACGGCATTTGGAAAGGGATAAATTTCAATCTGAAATTGGCAACCAAAGGTGATTTTTGTGGTGACTCATTGTTATCAGTTGCATATTACTTAGTCCTCTTTTTGTTTATTTTTTAAATTTAAGATTTAGTTCTTCAGTCTCAGTAGACACATTTTTAAAAATGTATTTTATTGCTTTTTTACAGAGAGGAATGGAGAGGGATAGAGAGTTAGAAACATTGATTACAGAGGAACATTGATCAGCTACCTCCCGCACACCCCCCACTGGGGATGTGCCGGCAACCAAGGTACATGCCCTTGACCGGAATGGAACCTGGGACCTTTCAGTCCACAGGCCGATGCTCTATCCACTGAGCCAAACCGGCGAGGGCTCTTGGTCCTCTTTTCAAATGCAGACATCCCCCCCCCCGCCCCCCCCCCCCCCACACACAGACACACACAGAAGCTGTATTGGTGATGGGTGGAGAGGCTTCCTTGTTCTCGGGGAACGCGCTGTGTGGTTTGTGGGACAGACCCTCAGGAAACAATCAGCGGGAGCTTCAGGAAACATCTGCATTGTTGATGGGAGCTTTCTGTTCGCTGATTTGTTGCAAGAAAGATGACACGTTATTTAGAATATCATACTTATCAGGTCGCGGAGGAAATGAGGAGCCAGAAACTAGAAACTGCGCAAGAAAATGGAAAGGGAAGCTTCCCGTTTGCACGCTGTGGAAAGAGACCGTATAGCCACCCATTTGGTCATTACCCTGCTAGCGTAGCCCTTGTTTCACTGAAGCCTCTCCTCCAGCCACATCGCCTTATGGTCCCTGTCTTGCATTTATATGTATTAATACCAGTTGGTGTGAAAGCACTAAACGCTTGTAGAGTTCCAGCCACATTTACTTCTGTTGTGTGACCCCCCGCCCCACCCCAAAAGCTGGGCGTGAAGAGAAATTTGGAAGTCATCAAACTTGAGATTTAAATGTCGTGCAACATGGAAAGAATTATTGGGAATCATTAAAAACATCTTATCTGGGGGAGATAAGAGATCAACCGAAGGACTGGTATGCATGCATATAAGTACAACCAATGGACACAAAACTCTGGGGAGGGAGGGCATGTATGGGAGGGGGGAGCAATGGTAAGCTATGTACATATATAATACCTTAATAAATTTTTTTTTAAAAAGTCTTATCTTGGCCATAGGAGAGCAATAATATCTCAGGGGCTTGTGTTTCCTCCACGTGCCCATTTGTTTTTCGGTACTGGTAGCTTAGTTATCCCCTCCCCTCCCAGACTCAGACACAAAAAATGAAATCACACCTGTATCTTTACCTACCTGTGAGTTCTTGGGCTCAAAGGCGTTGCCAACGAAGGGCAGCGCCTTCCATGTGGGACAAAATGAAACACGGAGGGCAACCTGCGATTCCAAGGAAAGGAAGGCCTGCTGCGGCGTCTGATGTCCTGAGCTGTGAGGTTTATTGCTCTCCCCCAAACCGCCTCCTCCTTTAGACCTTCTCCCTGAAAACCGACGGCTTCCACATTCCGCGTCCACGTTTTCACGGAGCTCTTCCCAGGATGGCCGGGACGAACGCCAGGCCAAGGCGCCTCCCGTTTTATGGCAGCGGCCACCGCAGGAGCCGCGCCAGATGCGAGACACCTGGCACGAGGCAGCCGTAACCTACCCTCAGACGCCCGGTGCTGTTCTTGGGCACTTGGAGAAACAGTGGAGCATTTCTTATTTCTTAAGTGTGATTCAGGGGAAGCCATCTGACAGCAAAAAATACTTTTTTATTACTGAGGTAGAGATGAATCCTCTCTCAGGGGCCTATGTTGGAATGAGTAGTCCTTTAGCTCACTGTGGGAAGCGAGAGCCGGGGCCAATGGAAACAAACCGGAGTATTACTTCCTCTTGTGAAACGTAAAGGAGTTCCGAAGAGAGACAGGTAGATGGATGGTGGTGTACTGGAGAGGAAAGAAATAAAGAAATAACGTTATGTAACAGGATTATGGCAAAAGACCCAAGGCATTTACAGCACAGGCTGAAGAGTACCTTGAGCATGTCTCACTGTGGGTGGTTAGTAGATAGCTCTGCATGAAACATGATACACCAGTACAAATATTATAAAAGTAATTCTAGTTTTCTTTGGGAACTCCAAGTTTTTGTGGGTTTTTTTTTTCCTTTCAGATTAACGTGGATTTAGCTTTAAAACAGGATTTAGTTTAAAACTATATGCTTCAGAGGTCTTGGTATTATAGGAAGAAAGCCAAGGAGTTAGTCTGAGACAAGTCTTGGGAACGAGACTTTCAAAGTCGTGTAAGCACTGTGAAGCATCATCACCATTAATGACACACAGAGTTTTACATTTAAGTGCTAGTTAGTGAGCTTAAAAACCTCCAACACAAAATGGAGTGTGCTTATCAAGAGAACGAATGTCTCACGCGCTGTTCGTACATTTGGGTCACTAGCAAGTTTAGGTATTTGGTTATACCATCTCTTCCTATTGTTCATTTTGTTACGTGTGCCTTCCCCCCAAAATGTTTGGAATTATTGACACACACACACACACACACACACACACGCCCAGATGTTACAAAATGCAAACATGACCAACCATACTTCAAAACCTCGATTTGATTTCTTTTATGGTATCACTATGCTTTTTTTTTTTTTTTAATTTGGAAAACGATTCAGGAAATTTCATTTCCTTGGGACTTTACTTTATGTTATGATTCTGTTGAAAATGAGTTGGGTTTTTATCATCACACCATGCGAATCATCTCTTCTCTGGAAGCCGGATTTCCCCCACCAATGAGCGGCCCAGCCAGCCTCCCCGCTCGCTCGCAGGGCGGATAATGAAATGCGGTCCTGCTTACCATGCTCAGCAAAGAGCTCGGAGAGACAGGAAAAATCAATCCCACAGGAACCTCCCCAGCGCTGGGTGCCCATATTTAACCCCCGTGCATTTAAAATGGAAATGAGAGATCTCAGGGTTTTAGTTTTTGATTTATACAGATGTCACCGCCTCCCTGGCAGTGGGAATATCTTACGGACCAACCGCTGACCCGTTGGGGAAGCTCTCAGCCCGTCACCCCAGGTCCAGTTTGGTTTCTTCATATTTCCTTTGGCCCAGCGGCCTTTTGCGGTAGTTTTGATTCTGTAGGCTTCAAAGGATGCCCCTTCCAAGGGCCAATCTTCTGAAAGAAAAAAAAATTAGTGCAGGGGAACAGACAGTGTATAAAGGAAAGGGCAGCCCTCGCTGGAGTTGCCGGTAAGGAGTTTACAAACCAGGAATGCCGGCGCTTTGTGAAGCCAAGAAAACTCCAACCTGATCCTATTGCTTTGCTTTGAAATTCCCACTTGAAGCGACTCAGTTTCCGATAGTCCAACTGCGAATTATTTTATTACAGGCACATAGTGGCTCATGTAAGATGCAGGGTCCTTACATGTTCAAGCTCACTCCCTCAAGTTTATGAGCCTTTTGAGTTCTTATTATAATTTATGGAAAATTGTATACCCACATCATCTCCAATTAGCTATTTCCTTAAGTCAGTGGTCGGCAAACTGGGGCTCGAGAGCCACATGCGGCTCTTTGGCCCCTTGAGTGTGGCTCTTCCACAAAATACCACGTGTGGGTGCATGCGTGCAGTGCAAATGAAACTTCGTGGCCCATGTGCAGAAGTCGGTTTTTCGGCTCTCAAAAGAAACTTTAATCATTGTACTGTTGATATTTGGCTCTGTTGACTAATGAGTTTGCCGACCACTGCCTTAAGTTACATTAGTGAGTGCCTCATTTGTGAATTCTGCTGTAACCACAAAGCCCACTCTGCAGTTTGGTAATTGAGGCCTTCCACCGTGTCTACCAAACGCCGTGGTTCCTTTGTTAACGAGAGAACTGAGATATACGAAATTACTCAAAGTAACAGAATTAATAAAAGATTAGGATTTAGAACATAGAACTTCCAATCGATTGCTTAGTTTGCTTAGCCAAGCCATTGGGAAAAACAAAAGAATGGGCATCTTTCAAAAGGTTATTGGTTTAAAAGACCTGTAGCTAAAATGTTGAAGTTCAGTTAATTACATATGCATGCTGGAATGCTTAGGGTTGGAGTGTTCTGATGTCTGCAGTTTATTTTGGAATGCATCAAAAAATAAAATGGATGGATAAATATGTGACAAAGCAAATATAGCAAAATGTGAATCAGAGAGTCTAGGTTATTGTTTTGTTTTTTTTACCTTTTATGCATATTTGAACATTTTCATAATGCTATATGGTTGCAAAAACATTATTTGTTTCACTTGGCAGTTCAGAAACCATAGACTTCATTCACTGTGGTTTCAGAAAACCATAGACTTCCTCAATTTGGAAATGTAATAAACATATTTGTGATTATCTTAGGATGATAATTTTCCAGGAATAATACTATTTTTGGACGAGTGTGGGCTAAGGGGTAATCTTCCAGCTTGTTACTCTGACACAGCTGACTTTAAGTGGCCAACTTGTATACTTCTTTAAAACTTCCAGGCCGGCAATTACTGAGAGCTGAAATTTAATTCAAACATTCTGCCCAGGAGATCCTGAAATTTTGATTTTTTTTTTAAAGGAAAGGCAATTTCTGACTTTTCTCATAAATTTGATAAAAGGAAAGCTAATATGAGATTGGTACTCCGGTAGGAAATGGAACTCAATTTTACATTTTTTAAATCATTTTATGGTATTAAAAATGACAGAGGTTAGAAACAAAGCTCTTATTCTTTTATTGAACTGGAATTGAAAGTGGCAGAAAATCATTTTGGCCCCAGTGCAGTAAATGTTATCACTAAAACATGTTCAGGGGATATTAGGGTAGTCTCTCAAGCACCGGAGACAAAAGTTCACAGAACAAGAACTGATCTTTCTGTCCTTATCTTGAAGTTATTAGATGTCCAGGAGATGAAAGTATCTTAGCTCTAAGAGGACAGGGATGGAGTATGTGTTGAAAATGATAATGTCTCCATTCTGGAGAGAGGTGAAATGGAGAAAATATGGCGGAGTGGCGGAGTTCACAGGGGCAGGAGGGCTGGCACCTGAACCAGCCCCCCCTCCCCCCGGGGGCTGAGGAATCCAGAACCAGAGAAAAGTAAGGCTTGTGCCAAAACCGGTTTGGCTCAGTGGTAGAGCATTGGTCTGCGGACTGAGAGGTCCCGGGTTCGATTCCGGTCAAGGGCATGTACATTGGTTGCGGGCACATCCCCAGTAGGGGGTATGCAAGAGGCAGCTGGTCGATGGTTCTCTCTCATTGACGTTTCTAGCTCTCTATCTCTCTCCCTCCCTCTCTGTAAAATATCAATAAAATATATATTAAAAAAAGAAAAGAAAAGTAAGGCTTGTACAAAATGGCGAGCTGACGATGAAAATGGTAAGAAAGCAAGCGATACTGCTCATGCAAAGCACTGTTTGTAGATTTCGTTTAACCAGTAGATTAAACTGGAGCTGTCAGCAGCTACTTTATTTGGAGAATCTGGCAGGGAAGAGATTTTAAGTCCATTTTGGGAAAAACCAATCATTTTTGAGTGTGCAGTTATTCTTTAGGATGCTGTGTAAATGGGGCAGGTTGGTGGGCATCTGTTTGCTGATCCTATGATGATTAAAATTCAGAAGAAGTAAGACTCTTGTGAAATTGAGTGTTCGGGTTCCAGCGAGTGTTCTGTACTGCCATATGGCATAACTGGAATTAATTGCTCTTCGCAGTCTCTTATTCTTTTACTGAATAGCTAGGTGCCCTGTTTGAAAGATTAGAGGTCCCACAGAAGTGTTTAATCACTGAGGTAGATGCTTGATGTGTTCATGAAAGCGGTGTGTGTAGCTAGAAGGAAAAACCCTCCCTCTTTTTTGAGGGTTTCTACCCTTCCACTTTTTTTATTTTATTAGAAAGATGAATGTATAGGAGAGTTAGCAAGGCAAAGAGGAAAGATTCTCAGGATTTTACAGGTCAGTGCCATAGAAAAGGTAAAGCAAAGGAATCTTTTGGGCTAGAGTCTTCAGCGCCTTGATACTTCCAGTGTGGACATCGACCAGCCAAACCAACATCACCTGGAAACTTGTTAGAAATGTGGACTCTCGGGCTTCATTGAATCGGACTACTGAATCAAAGTCTGCATTTTAATAAGATCCCAACATTATTCCATATGAGCATTAACATTTGAGAAGACTGCTTGTAACACATACTTAAAAAAAAATCCTTACCCGAGGATATTTTTTCCATTTTTTTTTTTAAAGATAGAATGGAATTGGGGGTGGGAGCGGGGAGGAATGTATATATCTTAGTTCTTAACAGGAAGAAAGTATACACATAAAGGTAGGAGGGTTTTTAAAAAAATTTTTTCAATAATCCATTGTAGCTTTTAGAGTGGTTACCAGTAGAAGCCTACTTTCTGGATTCTATATTTATATATCTATTCAGGTTTTGGTGTAGTATGAATGAATGAAATAATATTATGTCTTTAATTAGGATTCTGTTGTTATTTTTCCAATTAATCTATGTCAGTAGCTTTAGCGTTTGTATTAAATCATTTTCTTCATGAAAGCTTTTAATGAGGAAACAAATTGATTGTATTTATATATTGGATTCTTGCCACTGCGATGTGTATTCAGTCATGTCTTTTGAAGAATATTTTTGCCGGTCATTTTGTGGCTAGTCTGTGAAGCCATACTTTGGGGCAGGGCCGGTGAGGGGGGATAATTCTTCATTGGGATGAAGTTTTTAATTCAACAAAGCTTTCTCATTTTTATTTGTCTTACTTGCTTTTTCCTTCGATTTTCTTTCTCCCCCCCCCCCCCCATTTGCCTCTTTGTCAGTGACTTAGAGGAAAATGAAGGTATTTTTCTTTGGGGTAAAATCCACGCCCCATGGCATTCTGGGAGAGCGTGGCCTTCTGCTCGCCTTCTCAGCCTCAACTCCCATCCTCCCTGAACTCAGCCAGCCCTTCTGTTTCTCACCGTCAGTTACTTACGTAGCAAGCATTCATTGAGCAGAAGCTCTGTGCCACGGGCCCTTGAGGGCTCAGTCACAGAGAGAGACAGGAACATTGTAGTACCGTATGGCAGGTGTTGCTGGGAGGTGTGTTCGAATGTGCTGTGGTAGCACCTACAACTGGAGAGTGAACTGAGCCTCCAAGGACCATCAGGGGTTCCCTAAGAGAATTCAGAGCACAAAGGGAGAAGTGTGTTGGCAGACAGAGCAGTGGCATGTAACAGCAGGAGGGTGAGCAGAGCAGAGGAGGACCTAAGGGCTGGGGTTCAAGCAGGAGAATAATGAGACAAGGTTTGTACCTTAGGCCATTAGAATAATGATGGTACTTTAAAAATATATATATATTTTATTGATATTTTACAGAGAGGAAGGGAGAGAGATAGAGAGCCAGAAACGTCAATGAGAGAGAGACATCGATCAGCTGCCTCTTGCACACCCCCTACTGGGGATGTGCCCGCAACCAATGTACATGCCCTTGACCGGAATCAAAACTGGGACCTTTCAGTTCGCAGACCGATGCTCCACCACTGAGCCAAACCGGTTTAGGCAATGATGGTACTATTGACATCACAGCGGACATTTATGGGAGGCCCGTGGGTGCCAGACCTAGTGCTTAGTTCTTGCATTATCTCGGTTAGTCCTCCCAAGAGCCGTAAGAGACAGGTCTGATTATTATTTCTATCTTAAAGATGAGAAAGTGAGGTTGCAGCTAACTTCTCACAGCTAAAAGATGGAGGACCTGAGACTCCAACACAGACCTGGCTTGCAAAGACTTTGCTCTTCAAGGTCACTTCCACTTCCTTCTCCATCGTCACTGAGGAGAATGGGTTAGAGAGGAGCAAAATGGCAAGCAAACCAATTAGGAAGGTACATGGATCTAGGCGAGGCATCCTGAGGGTGTGAATGAATTCAGTGGCTGTAGAGATGGGAGGAGATAAAAGTATTAAGGGAGTAGAATCTACAGACCTCAGTGGTTGGGTGTACATGGAGACAGAACAAGAAGTAAAAGAATTACTATTCGCAAGTTTCAGTTGGGTGTATAGAAGATGTCAACCACTGAAACAAGGAACATGAGGGTAGGGAAGGTTTGTGACTCGTGGGACAAAGGATAGTCTTGAGAGAAAAGACTAGAATAATAAGATCTCCTGTTTTTGATATTTTAATTGTTTGTTAAAAGTATTTGTGTGCAGACACCAGAGTCAGGCCATTGGCCATTTGTTTCTTCCCTGGCCAGCCTGAGTGAGCTCCAGGACATGAACCTCCTGTCTTCTCTTACTCTCTTGTCCTTTCGTCCCACAAGCCTAGAAAAATCCTGCCGTGGGTCAGTTCAACTGCCCACCTTTTATGCTCTTCTGCCTGGGCAGCTAATCAGTGCTGGGGCAAAATTACACAATTGGATTGCCGCCACCAGAAATCTTAGTTGCCAACCTCAAAGGAACCCCCAAGGTTACATTGTATGCCCCATAGCGGCAAGCTTTCCAGTTTTCCTAAATGTTTATTTCCCCTCAAGTCCATAACTGTCTTTGTCATTTCACCTTGCATTCTCACAGGACAGCACAGCCCACTTCCCAAGATAAAACAGAGGGTTTCAGGTTGGGCCCCGCCCAGAATCCAGCCCTGTTGTTCCCTCCCCAAACGTGTCTGCTTTGGGCCTCTGCCACCTGCTCCGAGGAACCTGGGGCCCCTCTGCGTCCTGAGCCTGGTCTCTCTATGACGACCCCCCCCCCCCAACCCTGCTCCTGCTAAGCATCTTTTACCCTCTGATCCTCAGCAGGCCTCCTCTGCAGGCAGTGGGACAGGTTCTGGCATCAGCCAGACCTGGATTCTTCTAGCCCCAATTCCTACCTTGTGCATGTTTTGGGCCAGTCACATCACTGCACAATTTGAAAATTCCAGCCAAACCAGCTCACAGTTCAGGCTTTCTGTGCTTTCAGACCCTCACAGAAATATCTGGCAAAGTGTGAAGATTTATTAATGTTTGAGAGAATGAATGCAGTCTTCCTAACTTGAGATATAGAGGGTATGTAGGCATGTTAATGGTGAGAAATCCACTCTGCCTAGATGAGTTCTAAGAACGGTCCAGCTTAATAATGTGATCATGTGAATAACACAGAAAATATAAAAATAATTTTTAAATGAATATCACGTTTTCAAACATGCCTCTGATTCTGCGCAAGATAAACCGTGGTAGCTCCATAGTGCGGACTTTCAGACTTCCAGGGTTCAATCAGATACTCTCTCCACGCTTCATTTTTTCTCATCTGTGAAGTGAGGGGCTGGATTAAATGACCTTCGATGTCCTTCCAGCTGTAAAATCCAGTGAGTAGACGGCCGCACTCACAGAGCCGTACAATTACCTGTTACTCGCTAATCAGATAATCAGGAGGTCTCTGTGGTCCAGGGGTAGCCCTTAACCCGAAGGAAGCGAAAAAATAAAACAAAACTGGGTTCTAAGCATTAGCGGTGACAAAATGACAGGGCAAGAGGCAGAGATAACGCAGCTTAAAATATGGTAACCAGCGGGAGCTCTTTGTCTGTGAGTGTTGCTTTGTTTTCTTCAGCAAACAGGTTTGGGGACAAAAGATATCTATGCTCTATTCCCAGCCTGCCTCCACGTCTGTTATCCAACCTCTTGTTGTCTCTCCTGCTCTTCAGGAGCCTCCTAAACTATCTTCTGGCTCCTCTCCCTCCGCACATTTCCACTAGATGTTATCACAGCAGACATCACTCCCTACCCATAACAACAAGCAAACAAACCAATCAACCCTCCCGTTGCTCCCTTTTATCTACAGAAAGAAAGAAAAAAAAAAAAAACTAAACTCTGGCCTGACATTTGAGGTCCTTTATTTTCCCACAGTGGACCTGGCTGGCATTTTAAAAATGGTTTGTTGAGTTACATTTGATACAGGGAGTATGGGCATTGTGTAGACAGACAGCCAAAGCCTGCAGTCCCAATGCTGGAGCGTAGAGGAAGGAATATCAAAATGGTGGTCCCCAGGGTTGAGTGAAAGCGTCTAATCACTGACTGGTCCAGAGGAACCGCCCACCCAGCCAGAGCGAGTGGCGCAGTGGTTGAGCGCTGATCAATGAACCAGGAGGTCACGGTTCGATTCCCAGTCAGGGCACATGCCTGGGTGGTGGGCTCAGGAGGCAGCTGATTGATGACTCTCTCATCATTGATGTTCCTACCTCTCTCTCCCTCTCCTTTCCTCTCTGAAATCAATAAAAATATACTTTTAAAAAAAGAGAGCCCCCCAGATTTCTTACTGTTAGCATCAGAGCGAATGTTCAATTGACAATAGCAGGGCTTTTATGTAGTTAAAGTGTTATAAAAGATTCTAGTTGGGGCCGAAACCGGTTTGGCTCAGTGGGTAGAGCGTCGGCCTGCGGACTGAAGGGTCCCGGGTTTGATTCTGGTCAAGGGCATGTACCTTGGTTGCGGGCACATCCCCAGTGGGGGGTGTGCAGGAGGCAGCTGGTCGATGACTCTTTCTCATGGATGTTTCTAACTCTATCTGTCTCCCTTCCTCTCTGTTAAAAAATCAATAAAATATATTTTTTAAAAAGATTCTAGTGGGAAATAGGGTTTTATTTATTTTTAAATTTTATTACTTTTTTCAGTGTCTTGGAATAGACTTCAAAAAAATTTTTTAGTCATGGGTAATACTGTCAACATCAGATACTATTGCTTGTTTAGCATTTAGTAAAAGACTAATTGTGACTTCTAATTTGTAAGTAAGAGGACATTATGTTGCCTTCTGGAGTAGGTTTTTAAAATGTGTGGTTGTAGACTCGAGACTACAGAAATGTTACATTTCACAAAAGAACACAGAAGCCTTTTTTGGACAGGTTCTTCTATTCCTTTAGTTAAATGCGTATTGTCTCTTATCACCATAGTGTTTGTTATTTACTACCTTAGACTGGCGTCTCTTCGTGTGTAAATATCTCATAGTTTAGACTAGATTGTAAGCTTCTTGTAGGCAGGCACCAGGTCTTTCACTTTTTTTTTTTTAGGTCTTTTCACTCTTGATAAATTAAAGGAGCCGGGGCTAGAGGGGCACCGGTGCCCCTTCAGGGACCTTCCCAATTCCTTCCCAACCGTTAGTTCTAAGGCCGGAATCCCAATCCCTGGGGCCCAGGCCTCTGATGCCTCCACCAGAGGCTTCCACCAGATGGCGCTCTTTTCCCATTTCTGTCCTTGAGCTGTCATCTGCCATCTTACCCTTGCCACTTGCCCAGGCCTTGTGTGAGGGAGGATGGAACACTGGTAGAAAGAGGATTTGAAATCAGGTAAATCTTCTCAAGTGAGAAAATAAACGACAGGAACTATGTACGGTGCACAGATGGTTAGCATTGTTCAGAAGGCCGTTTCCTTGGGCATACATCAGTCTCTATCGTACAGCTTGCTGCTTAAGACCAATTGCAAGGGATTCAGCGCTCTTATCCATCTGCCATTGAAGCACTACTCAGCCAGGTGTCCACTTGAGTTCTTAAGATTCCCTTGCTAACGCCAGAATAACATTCAGTATCAGTCTTTGCCGTCTGCTTGGAAACAGCCATTCCCGGGGAATAGAGGTGGTCAAGAGGGAAATGGAAGACATCTCTGAACATTGCGTATTGCAGACTGCCTATCCATTTAGAAGGCACCACTGTTTTGGTACAAAAACTGAACCTTCAACTTAGACATCCTTACGACAGCAAGAAGAGATTTGACTTTGTCTACCAGGTAGCAGGGACTATCTGATGAGTTTTAAATTTACATAAGTCACAGACAAAACAACCCCTTTAATACCTTAGTTGCAAAAAAATTTTTCATCTAGATGTTCTAGATTTGTCACATTACAGATGTTGGCCTTTCTAGGGATCTAGTGTTGTAATGCTATTACAGCCTTGTTCATCTAACCCAAAGGGTCTTCTCCTTTTGGAGGGAGAGAGTTATCGATATGTTTCAGAAATCTGATGGAGTTTTTTGGACTCTTTTTCAAGAGAAAAGAAAACACATGTTACTTTTAACTTATAATTTTAGGGAGTAAGAGAACATAATGTTTATTTCCCAAAGCTCAACTATGGACTGACTTCAAACTCAAGACCTCTGATCTATGTACCCTCTGAGAATAGGTTGTCTGACAGAACAATTATACTTTCTCTTAATACTTTAAAAAATGTTACAGCCAATTGAAAAATAGTTAATATGGAATTTAAGAGCTTGTGCTCTGGAAGCAAGTAGACCTGGGTCCAAATCTTGGTTCTGCCACTTAATAGCTACGTGATTTTTGGTCAAGTTGCTTGACCTTCCTGAGCCTCAGTTTTCTTATCTATAAAATGGAGACAATAATGGTACTTGACCTCATAGGGTTGTGGTGAAAATTAAATGAAATAATACATGTAATATATGCATGTATATCTCAATGTTTCTATTAAATACTAAATATGCTAATTTTAAAGCTATAGTTAGGAAATAGAATTATTTCTCTTCCTAGATATTTCCAATATGAGGATAGTTATAGCTGTTTGTTTTACCTCCTTAATTTATTATTAGAGCGCCTATTCTGGAACTAGTTGCTAGGATTGGTAACTTGTTTGCCTTAGTTGCTAGCTGTGTGATTATGGGCAAGTTATCTCACCTCTTGATGCCTCAGTTTCCTCAGTTATAAAAAGAACATGATAATAGGGTCAGAGTTGAGGGGGGAGTGAGTTACTATAAGAGAACTGCTTAAAACAGTGTCCAACATGGTATTCAAAATATTTTAACATTGTTATTATTTCCATAATAATAACAATACAGTGGGTTCAGTTTATTTGTTGTACCTTTCCTTACACTAAAGCTCAATTGAAGGGGATTGAAGGAAGGGTGAAAAGATGAAGGGGGTGGAAAAATACCAACTTCTGGTTGTAAAATGAATAAGTCATAGGGATGTACAATACAGCATAGGAAATATAGTCAGTGATATCATAATAACTTCGTAAGGTGACAGATGATTACTCTACTTATCCTAGTAATCACTTCATAAGGTACATATGTAAATATTAAATAATTATGTTGTACACCTGAAACCATTATAATATGTGTCAACTATACTTTAATAATAAAAGCAAATCAATAATGTTCAGTTGAAACCTCTTTAATTTAAAACATGGATTACAAACTTTGCCTTGCACGTAGTAATATTTAACCCTAAATGTTCAAGACTATTTTGTAGAGTGAACTTAATGTTGTGGATTTTTATTTTTTCATTTTCATTTTTGGAAGCAAAATATGTATTTATTTTGATTGAATGTGAAAATAATCACCAACATGGTTTCAGCATTTTCTCTCTGCTCATTCTGCACTCATCTTTTTCTAGTTTCAAATCTTATTTGCATGGGCCTGATAACGTTGACTATGACTGTTACAGAGGAGTGATAGCTTCCCGTTCACATTGAAGCCAACGCTTCAAAGAGAAGATTAAAGAAGTATTTGTTATCTATATGCACAGGCCTGATTTGAAATTCTCAGAGGCTTTTAGGATAAACACAACTGTGTGTGTGTGTGTGTGTGTGTGTGTGTGTGTGTGTGTGTGTGTGTTTGCTTTGCTTTCATATATTTCTAATGTGGTCTTTGCATTTGGGTTCAACATTTTTAGTTTCAGACTTGTTGGAGTCTCTGGCTACGGGATAATTGTTTTCAAAGTGAAGGATAAAAATTAGAAGATTTTGGCAGGATTTGACTAACTGCCCCCTAAAGAGTGTAGAATTCTCTAGTGTGGAATCATCTTTCCAAAGAATGTGATGAAGGCAGTCCATGGGATATGTTTAACAAGACAAGATCAAGACCTTAAGCGTGTCCCACAGAGAATAATCCGTGGCTCCTCCAGTGAGGGATGAGGCTGCTCACCTTTTGGCCTTGCCTTTTAGAAATATCCTCTGTGAATTGTGTGTGTGTGTGTGTGCGTGCGCGCGCGCGTGTGTGTGTGTGTGTTAATAGACTTTCTTTAGGGTCGTTACTAATTAATACTTTAAGAAGAGAGGGGGGGAAAGGTAGGGTAACAGGATAATTTTACAACTTCTGAAAAATAAGGGAACTAGCATTCCACTTCATGTCATCTCATTTCAGTTCTACATATGAGTTTTATTGACAGACATGTTTAATTACAGTATTATCAAGAATGAAGCAGATTCTGCTTTTTAACATCAAGATAAACGCACTGTATTTGATACTGCTAAATCTAATCTTTTTAAAAATATAACCATCCTTCGTAAGTCACAGCTATGAGCAGAAGCACTTCTCTTAGTATATATGAGCCTAAAACCTCTTCCTAACTAACAAGAGAAGTCGGAAGGCCAGGGGCACATCGTGTAGGTAGAGGAGGGACTGAAAATGTGTGTGTGAGTTGGAGTGGGGCTTGTGGAGGAGAGAGGACAAAAGAAGAGGCTTAAATCATCAAAAACCTATTTTACTTAACAATTTGCCAAGCGTTGGTCTTTTATTTTATACTTTTAAAATATATTTTATTGATTTTTTTACAGAGGGGAAGAGAGAGGGATAGAGAGTGAGAAACATCAATGAGAGAGAATCATTGATCAGCTGCCTCTTGCACACCCCCTACTGGGGATGTGCCCGCAACCAAGGTGCATGCCCTTGACCAGAATCGAACCTGGGACCTTTCAGTCCGCAGGCCGATGCTCTATCCACTGAGCCAAACTGGTTTCAGCAAGAGTTGGTCTTTTCATTGCTGTTGCATGGCTAGGATTTTTGTGGGTAATACATGAGAATATTGGTTAGCAAACTTCCTGCTGTTACCATTAGCATTTTGTTGTGCGCTCACACACACACACACACACACACACACACACACACACGAACTTGCATATGCTCACACCCTAATTCCTCTTTATATTGAATTAGAAGTTGGTTAACGATTGGAATCAAGGGCTTGGGCGGTGTCCCGAAAGAAGATGGAAAACAGTAGGGGGAAGATAGCAAATTGCTCAGGTCTTTTATGATTAGCTTGGTTAGCTGCATTTTACAGAGAGGAGTTTTATGGAAAACTCTTCACAGTGGCCAGCAGGTAGGGTGGAGCTGCATTGTCTGCTGGTAGAGACTGACCCCTCATGCCAGTTCCTGTGTGCACGCCCCTACACCCACATGGGCGCCTTCCCGGGTGCTACAGCTTTACATTTTCCACCCCTTTCTTCTCTTCTTCCCTCTCTTCCTTCCCACCGCAGCTGCCAAGGCTGTCTTTAACTCTCCCTGCCGTCCAACCCAAGCATCTTACACTTCCCTTCACCTCATTGCCAGTCCCAACTGTTCTGGGAACAGAGAGGAAAAGGAAAAGCCAATCATGAGGTTTCTTCTCCATCTTCTCCTTGTCATCTGATGATTTCCCACGGACTCATCACTGGATTATGGCGACCTCTACCCCCGATTTCCCTCCTCTCCATTTTCTGAAATTTTATCTTATTAATAAATAACCTAGATACCCACTGGCCTAATGTTTCCCCCTAAAGTGGTCACATAGTATTTCAGTCATGTATGTACTGGAGGATGCACAATTATCACCTATGCCCTTCTGTTAGTCTTTTTTTGGAGGGTGGGTGGGTAATGGATTCTTTTTAAGAATTTGAGAAAACTGTGACTCTCTAGCCAAAGGGGGAAATGCTCATATGCACCTATAACTCTTGGGAGGTCAGGATGAAGTTAAGTCACTCTACTTAGTGGTATGGGAGGGTCACGATGTCCACAGCAAGAAACAACATGTGGGGATTGTAAGCAAGATTGGACTTCGTTGAGAAATGAGTGGGAGGCGAGGACATAAAGAGACAAAACCACAGACAAACTTTTGAAAACGTCACTGTGATGTGAGGGAAGAGGGGACAGCCAAGATGGAGGGATGTTAAGAGCGTGAGGGAAGGCTTGCTTTATTTTTATATTAACATAAATGCTGATGGAAAGTGCCACGCTGAGAGGAAGAGGTTGATTATATACAAGAGGAAATCAATATGGAAATCGTGAAAGCTTCCTGTGAAGGCAGGAGGAAATGGGATCCAAAATACAATAGACTCTTGTGGGCAGCCGCCATATAGAACATTGTTTTGGAGGGAGGGGATGCTGTTTAGATTCCAAATAAGCGACTTAACAACGATCCTGCCACTGCTGTCTCATTGGCTTTAAGGCTTTCAGGGTTGTCAGTTTTGCCAATCATTTCCCAAAATAAAAAAGGAGATGGCAGGAGCCTTCAAGAGCCTCAAACGTGGCTCAGATACTAAAATGGTTGATGACCTCGTCAGTTGCTCATGCTCAACCTATAATATTTAGGAATAATTTAAGCCCAGAAGTATTTGAGAATGTGTTGTTGGGGGGTTTTGGAGGTGCCACTGGCATTTGATGCCCAGGACCAGTGACGCTGGTTGTCCTATAATACACGGGACAGGTGGTCACAAACAGAGAATTGTCCTGCTCCAAGTCCGTAAGCTCCTATGAGAAACCCTGGTTCGTGGCTAGCAAACCTCTTAAGACAGTGGTCGGCAAACTGTGGCTCTCGAGCCACATGCGGCTCTTCGGCGCCTTGAGTGTGACTCTTCCACAAAATACCACGGCCTGGGTGAGTCTATTGTGAAGAAGTGGCGTTAGAAGAAGTTTAAATTTTAAAAAATTTGGTTCTCAAAAGAAGTTTCAATCGTTGTCCTGTTGCTATTTGGCTCTTGACTAATGAGTTTGCCGGCCACTGTCTTAGGACATTTCCAGCAACCTGGTCAAAATTATCTGAGGCGGTACAGGGAGGTAAATGCCGCTTTCAAGCCTTTGAGAATCTTTCAAGTCCCTTTGGTTCTTGTCAAGGCGGGTAATAGCCAGTGGCTTTGGCTGGTTACTGACTATTTAGCAAGCTTTTTGGACTGGTTGCTATAGCTACCATCTGCCACCCAGACTGAGAAATACAAGTTTGACTCATCTGCATTCTTTTTGTTTTTCCATTTCAGGTACTTTTGGGATTTTCAGCCCCAAGGTGAGTCCTCTGACCAGTTATGCTTTTACCCTAAGAACGTGGAGACGGCATTGTTTACTTCTGTCTCTTCTGAGAAAGCTTCTCCACAGGGTGGCATCAGCCATTTCTGAGAAAGTTAGGGGAGCGTTTAATGAACCTCCATCCTGCCGGGGAGGGGGGGGGGGCGCCCCGCTTTTCAGCCACAAGAGTCTTGGACGCGTCACCTTTCTGAGGGGATCGGTGCTCGATTACTTTATAGAGCTGAAACTATAATATGCCGTTCTTTCTTGAGCTTTGCTAGAGGCCAACAGGACCCACTGGCATTCAAATGAAATGGGAGCCACGTCCACCGTAACAACCTTGGGAGGGCCCCAACTCGGCTAATCCTCCATTTGCCCCAGAAATAAACCCCCGTGTGTTGCCTCCCCCATCACAGTGCCGGCCTGTCTGGCAGGAGAGAGATGTCAGAAGCGGAGCAGAGCTGAAATTCCCACCAGAACCGCGTTCCCACATTTTCATACGGCCTCGCCGCAGCCTCGGAGCTTCTAATTACTGCCAAGCCATTGTTTTCCTGCCTTTGCTTGATGAACCCAGCAGCTGGCATGATTCTAAAAAGTACAGCAGACAGCTGTGTGCAAGATTAAAAAAAGGGAAAAAAAGAGGACAGAATTGGAACACATTTTTAAAAGGTTCAAAATTAGAATATATATATATATATATATATATATATATATATATATATATTTAATTCAAACAGTTTGAGGAGATGTCTTTCAAGTATATGCTTCCCTTCTTTTTGGGACTCTGGTTGAGAATGTCAGAAGCATCCCTGTGAATGTTAATTACCTTATCTCATTAGAAGCACAGATTTTTATTTTCTGAGAGAACCACAGATATTAATAGATCAAATCTGCACCTACTTTATGAACTATTTTGTGCTATAACTTTTTGACCAATTGTAAACTTTCCCCCATATTTCTTCTATTTATTTTTTATTGATTATGGTATCACATAATTGTCCTCATCCCTCCATTCCCACCCCAAACCCCTCCCCATGTATACCCCACCCCCCTGTTGTCCGTGACCACTGGTTAGGCCCATGTGCATGCACGCAAGTCCTTTGGTTGACCTCTTCCCTTTCCCCCACCCTCCCCTACCTTCCCTCTGAGGTTTGAGAACCACATACTTCTTATTCTTTTACTGTCACTGTATCTCATCTCAGTGAACAGTTATATACCTTAAAGAAATTTAAGTTGTGCATGATGATACTAGTTTTATTAAAATTTTACTTTTCCTAGCTCATACTTTGTTTTCATATATTTCAAGTTTTTTTTAAAGCAAACTTTAACAAATGAAAATATTATATATTTTTTTATCTTGAAATTCTTAACTTCACTTTTTTCTTTTTAAAAATTTCTTTATTAAGATGTTACATATATGTCTTTATTCCCCCATTATTCCCTCCCATCCTCCACTCATGCCCTCACCCCCTGTTGTCTGTGTCCATTAGTTAGGCTTATGTTTTTTCAAGCTTCTTGATTCTTGTAACCAAGTCACACATGATGTATGGTTATATGATGTGGGAGTTACTATATATCGCACTGTCCTGAAACATTTATGGCGAAAACATAGGTTGAGAATGGAACATTCTGTATAATCCTGTAGCAGTCTGCTTGTAACATGTGAATATGCTATTCAGGGAATGGCCCCACAGTCCGGGTTTAACAGATGTTAACCAAAATCCACAGGGGCCAGACCATGAATGTGAACTGGCAGAAATGAATGGAACTGCGAGGGTAGAATTAATTACCTAAAGGAGAAATAAAGAATTAGTGTCAGAGATGTGGTATAATAATATGTTGAGAAGAAAAAATAATGTTGGAACTTAACACAAGAGACTCTCTGGAGCTAAAAAGACAAAGGGCATATCTTACCAGATGCTAATAATAGTGGCGTTGCAGTCATCTTCCCGCACAGGGCCGTTTCTGCACAACCTCTTTCTCTTGTTGGAAAGAGTTTATTTAGAACAGAAAACTATTTACCTCTTTTTTTTCTCTAGTGTTTTTATTTTTTAAAAATAAATCATTTTTGTTCAGATTATTACAATTGTTCCTCTTTTTCCTACCCATAGCTCCCCTCCACCTGGTTCCCACCCCACCTTCTGCCCTTACCTCCCACCACTCTCCTTATCCATAGGTGTATGATTTTTGTCTGGTCTCTTCCTGTACCCCTCACACTCCTTCCCGCCCCCCCCAAGAATTGTCAGTCCACTCCCTTTCTATGCCCCTGATTCTATTATATTCACCAGTTTATTCTGTTCATCAAATTTTTTATTCACCTAATTTTCAGATTCACTTGTTGTTAGATATGTATTTATTGTTCATAATGTTTATCTTTACCCTTTTCTTCTTCTTCCTCTTTTTAAAGAATACCTTTCAGGATTTCATATAATTCTGGTTTGGCAGTGATGAACTCCTTTAGCTTTTTCTTATCTGTGAAGCTCTTTATCTGACCTTCAATTGTGAATGATAGCTTTGCTGGGTAGAGTAATTTTGGTTGTAGGTTCTTGCTATTCATCACTTTGAATATTTCTTGCCACTCCCGTCAGGCCTGCATAGTTTCTGTTGAGAAATCAGCTGATAGTCGTATGGGTGCTCCCTTTTAGGTAACTAACTATTTTTCTCTTGCTGCTTTTACTATTCTCTCTTTGTCTTTTGCTCTGGGCATTTTAATTATGATGTGTCTTGATGTGGTCCTCTTTTGAATTCCTTTTGTTCGGGGTTCTCTGTGCTTCCTGGACTTATAAGTCTATTTCTTTCACCAGTTGGGGATAAGTTTTCTGTCATTATTTCTTCAAATAGGTTTCAATATCTTGCTTTCTCTCTTCGTCTGGCACCCCCATAATTCAGATGTTGGTACACTTGAAGTTGTCCCACAGGCTCCTTACACTATCTTCAGATTTTTTAAAATTCTTTTTGCTTTTTGCTTTTCAGGTTGGGTGTTTTTTGCTTCTTCATATTTCAAATCTTTGACTTGATTCTTGTGATCCTCTAGTCTGTGGTTGGATCTCTGTATTTATTCTTTATTTCAATCAGTGTATGCTTAATTTCTAGTTGGTCCTTTTTCATATCCTTGAGGGTCTCACTAAATTTATCGGCGGTTTCCAGAAGATTCTTGAAAAACCTTATAACCGTGGTTTTGAACTCTATATCCAGTCATTTGCTCTCCTCCATTCCTGTCATTTGTGACCTGTTTCTTTGTGTTTGCATTTTGGCTGCTTCCCATTTTGGTTGATAGAGTTGCTTTGTGTGCTAGGTGTCCTAGAGGGCCCAGTGGCTCAGCCTGCCCAGTTAGTTAAGGTGGACACTCTTGGTGAACCCCTTTGTGGGCTGTATGCACAGTCTTGTAGTTAAGCCTTGATTGTTATTGGTATCACTGGGAGGAATTGACCTCCATGTCAGTTGGCTGTGAGGATCAGCTATGTCTACCTACGATGGGAGAACTTCTGTGTTGGACACACCCTTATGGGGCAAGACTTGCTTCAGTGGGCTTTGGTGGTCACTGAGTCTGCCCCTTGAGTGTGTCCCTTATGGATCTGAGGAGTTGTAATCTGGATGGCCCCACTCGGACCACTGGAAGATCCAAGGAGGTTCAAATTTAGCCTCTGCCTGAGGCCATCCAGCAGGAGCTATGGAGAGATATGCAGATGCCTCTTCTTTGTTTTGGGTTTGGAGGTGCCCAGATGAGGCCCAGCTGTGAAGCAATGCAAGCTGTTGTGGGGCCTTGGGCCTTCTTTTGGTGGCTCTGGGGCTCTCTGACCCAGCTACAGTTTGCTAGGTAATTTTAGGTTGGAAAGGGCCAGTGTGGGTGGGGCAGGGTCTCAAGGTGGAGCAAATAGCTATGGCTGGTCCTCAGCCCTGCCCTAAAAGACTCTGAGTCTCAGTGTCCCTCGGGAATGGTGCAAAAACCTCTGAGAGAAAGCCACCCTCAAGTTCCACCTGAAGCCAGACAATTCTCTATTCAATCCCAGTTTCTCCCCATATGAGTCTGGGTCCCCAGAGTCTCACCCCGAACTGGAGTTCAGAGCAGTTGGGAGCTCGTGTCTCCCTCCCGATTGAAAAAGACAACAGTGTCCTCAGTTGCCAGCCCTTTCCGCGTGCCTCCGCACCTCTGCACTTTACTTCCACGCCTCTTCTGAGTCTCAGTGTGCTTTTCTCTTTTCTTCTAGTTGTAGAATTTCCACTCAGCCAGCCTTCCGTGGTTCTAATCTAGATGATGTCCATTTTGTCTTTTAGTTGAAGTTTTTAAAAATATATATATATATTATTGATTTTTTTACAGAGAGAAAGGGAGAGGGATTGAGAGTTAGAAACATCAATGAGAGAGAAACATCGATCAGCTTTCTCCTGCAGGCCCCGTACTGGGGATGTGTCTGAAACCAAGGTACGTGCCCTTCACCAGAATCAAACCTGGAACCTTTCAGTGCACAGGCCAACGCTCTATCCACTGAGCCAAACCAGTTAGTGCTGGTTGTAGTTTTGAAGTGGTTGTACCAGGCAGCAATTTCAGGTGTTTACCTATGCCGCCATCTTGGTTTCTCACATAACTATTTACCTCTTGGCAGTGGTTGAATATATGTAGCAAAATCTTTGCTCCTTTGGAAGTACTAGTAAATGTAAAGAAAGATCAAGTAGCAAAACCCTTTGTCATGTGTTTTGCCCCCAGCCTTTGCTCTTACCCCCAAGACATACTTTTGGAGCAGGGGAGGGAGAATATCTTTTACCTTGAAGCCCTCTTCATCAAGTCTTAGTTCACTGTGTGCTTCAGAAACTGGTAGAGCGGGTGGGTACGGATCTGTATGAGGTTGTACAGGTCAATTTAGGATTATACAAAGAAAATTAATATGTAAAAAAAATAGACCAGCTAGCGGAAGACTTTCTAAAGCCCTGGAAGACAAGGTAGTATTGAGAAGGGAGTAAGAAAGGACAGAAATGGTAGCCCCAAACTTTTCTAGCATCTTCTGTCTGTGGCAGGATCTTCTGGGTAGGAATGTGATGGGGTGAATTTTATTAACTCTGCACACAAAATGCACCCGTGTGCTCTTCAGGATATTTGGACTAAACCAGAGTCTGGTGCCTGCAAGGAAAATGGCCCTTAATTAGAAAAGATCCCTTATTTATAAAGCCCTCCAGTAGCACATATTTAAACATATGTTTATGGTGATGATTCGGTACAATGTGCTGAAGGAGTAACCTTTAAAGAAGGATGCTTGCCCAGACATGGAGAAAGATTGCAAGCAAAGTTTTTCTAATCAATCCCAGGTTTTCTATTCAATCCCAGGTTTAATGCGCTAGAGGAGTAACCATTGACTCGTATTAGGGAGAGTCTTATCCCTGTTTTGGAAAAGAAACATGCTTGGCAGAAAGAGCATGAAGGTTGAGGCTTGCCAGACCTGGGTTCAAAGCCCAGCTGTATTATTTAGCTAAAGGTCATTTGACCTTAGCAAGTTGCTAAATTTCTCTGATCCTCAGCTTTCTTTTTTTTTTTTTTTTTACACCACACACACACACACACACACACACACCAGCTTTCTTATCTATAAAACAGGGATTGGACCAGACACTGTGCTAAGTCCTTTACATGCATTATCTTATTTAACCCTTTGAACATCCCCCACAAAATAGGTGCTATTAGTATACCCACCTATAGATTTGGAAACTGAGGCACAGAGAGGTTAAGAGACTTGTTCAAGATCGTTCCTCTCAAGGATTCCAACTTGGTCAGTCTGATTCTATAGCATACATTTAAATATATAGAAAGCATGTATTGAGATATAATTCATATACCATAAAATTCACCCTTTTAAAGTATACATCAATGGTTTTTACTTTTAAAAATTTTTTAATGTAATTTTTATTGATTTCCGAGAGGAAGGGAGAAGGAGAGAAAGAAACATCAATGATGAGAGAGAATCATCAATCGCCTGCCTCCTTCACGCCCCCTACTGGGGATGGAGCCTGCAACCTGGGCATGTACCTTTGACTAGAATCGAACCTGGGAACCTTTAGTTCGCAGGCTGACACTCTATCCACTAAGCCAAACCAGCTAGGGCAACATCAGTGGTTTTTCAGATAGTCACTAAGTTTATATAACCATTACACTATTAGTTTTAGAACATTTTCATCACCCTAATAAGAAACTTGTACTGATTAGTAGTTCCAGAACCCCTACTCTCCGTGGTGATATATTATTGCCTCATTGAGGGGTTGTTATGAGGACTAATTATAATATGTGTAAGCACAGTACCTATGCATACTGAACAGTAAGAAAATTTAGTTAGAATGCTTGATAGTATTAATGGTGATTCTTTCCCCCTCATATTTCCACCCAAATGTTCTTATTGGTCCACTGTCAACTTCCTGAATTATGTTCATTAAAAAAGAATGAAACATAGAGGAAGTAAAATGTAATCCAAATAGTTATTACTTTAATGTAGGAGGGACATGAATGAAAGAGCTCTTTTAATGAGCTCAAATATGTTTGGAGAACATGGGGAAACCTTATTTTTATTTTTAAAAATATTTTTATTGATTTTTAGAGAGAGAGAAAGGGGGCCGAGAGAGAGAGAGAAAATAAAAAACATTGATGCGAGAGCAGAACATGGCTCAGCTGACTCTTGCATGCCCCACACCAGGGATCGAGCCTGCGGCCCAAACAAGTGCCCTGACTGAGAATCGAACCAGCAGCCTCTCAGTGCAAAGGATGGTGCCCAACCAGCTGAGCCACACCAGCCAGGGCTCCTTTTATTTTTAATCAGACATAGGTTCCCTTTATATTTCAACTGGTGCTTACTCTAAGAACTTTTCATCCACTTAATTTTTCACTTAAAGTTGCAAAGAAAACTCATTGGAATCTTTGACTTTTACCACTTTACTAATCAGACATCTAAAAAAAAAAAAGGATTGATCAGATGTCTAAACAATAATATTAGTTTTCCCCTTTCCATATGACAACAATACCATTTTATCGCTTGAGAAGACCGATTTACCTCATTTAGTTTAGTCTCCCCTTTTGTAAAATAAGTCAATTATTGCCAGTTGTAATTTAAACCTCATTGCAATAAAACCATCTTCACATGTATTAGAAAAATGGCCACCGTGGACCCGGCGTCTAAAACAAATGACACAATGTTTAAATAAAAAAATTTAAGAACACTGAAAATGTTGTAAATGTGCGTAACAAAATCCTGTTTCATTGGTCCAGTGATCCCTCATATTACATTGGTGATAGTGGCAGACATGGGGCAGGGGCATTTCTTGCCAGCTTGAAGATTCTGCAAGGATGGCATAGCGGGTTTCTGAGGACGTTATTCAGTGTATTTAAATATGAAAAATTTTCATTCTGTGGCCATTAAAAACCTATATTGAGATGGCAAGGCTATATCTCTTGTCAGAGCAAATTTATCCCTAACAATATAGCTTGCCAAAAGCAAATAGTGCACAGTGGAATGAGGTAAATATTATTATAAAGCCACATTAACTGTAGATTAAAAGAGATGTGTCACTATAAAAAGGGATACCTATCAGATAATTTGAAATTTTAACACTGACTGGATACTTTATATTATTAAAGAGGAGGTGGAGGAAGGGTTAGGGGCAATGAATGGTGATGGAAGGAGACTGGATCTTGGGGTGGGGAACACACAGTACAGGGGTACAGACCATGTGTGGTGGAATTGTGCACCTGAAACCTGTATGATTCTGTAAAGCAGCGCCACCCCAGTAAATTCAATAGCAAGAAAAAAAATTTTTTTTAAAGAAACCACTGTTAATTTTGTAGGTGTGACAATGCTTTATGCGTATGTTTGTGTGTTTTTTTAAAAAAGAGTCCTTATCTTAAAAGAGGCTTGCTGTGATATTAAAAGATAAAGTGGCACTCGGCTGACACATTATTCAAAATAACTCAGGAGGGGAGAGGAATTTTGCGGTGGAGTTGTAGATAAAACAAGTTGGGTCATAAATTGACTCTTGTTGGAGCTGGAGGAGGCGTACCTGGGGGCTTATAATACAGTTTTGTCTACTTTTGTACATGGTTAAAATTATCCATAATGCAGAGATAAAGGCAAAAAGAAATCCAGGTTGAGATTAATAAAAAATGTGCCATTATTCTTTTATTTCTGTTGTGAGACCTCATTCATGAATGCATAAAAATATTTTATGTATCTTGAATACAAAATACATAAAATAGTTAGCTAGGTTTTTTTTTAAACCCTGTTGTTTCAAGTTTAATGTTTTGTGATGAAAGAGCAAGAGCTTTGACTTCAGACCTGAATTTGAATCCTGACTCCTGTACCTAACAAGCTGTATGAGCAAGTGACATATCTCCTCTTTTACAAAAATCTCGCTAATGATATCTACTTCACAGTTACTATGTATGAGTTGTAATGAGGTTTTTTAAAATTAATTTATATTACTTACTGTTTAAAGTATTACATAAGTCTCCTCCCCCCACCACCTCTTGACCTCTCCTGGCTGCTCCCATCCCCAGCACATGCCCCCACCTCCCACCCCCCAATCCCATTTGTGTCCATTGGTTGTGCTCATATGCATGCATACAAGCCCTTTGGTTGATCTCTTACCCCCTGACTCCTGCCTTCCCTCATAGGTTGGACAGTCTACTCAATGATTCTATGACTCTGGTTCTATTTTTGTTCATCAGTTTGTGTTGTTCACTGTATTCCACAAATGAGTGAGATCATGTGATATTTATCTTTCTCCGACTGGCTTATTTCACTTAGCATAATGCTCTCCAGATCCATCCATGCTGTTGCAAATGGTAAGAATTCCTTCTTTTATATATATGGAATACTACACTGATTATATGTACATATATATGTATATATAATCAGTGTAGTATTCCATTGGGTAGCTGTACCAGTTTTCCAATCCACTCATCTGCTGATGGGCACTTAAGCTGTTTCCAAATATTAGCTATTGTAAATTGGTTTGCTATGAACATAGGGGTACATATATCCTTTCTGATTGTTGTTTCTGTTTTCTTGGGGTGTATTCCTAGAATTGGGATTACTGGGTCAAATGGAAGTTCCATTTTTAATTTTTTTGAGGAAACACCATACTGTTCTCCACAGTAGCTGCACCTGTTCTGCATTCTCCCCAGCAGTGCTGCACGAGGGTTCCTTTTTCTCCACATCCTCGCCAGCACTTGTCATTTGTTGATTTGTTGATTTGTTGATGATAGCCGTTCTGACAGGTGTGGCATGGTATCTCATTGTTGTTTTGATTTGCATCTCTTGAATGATTAGTGACTGAGCATATTTCCATATGTCCCATGGCCTTCTGTATGTCCTCTTTCGAAAAGTGTCTATTTAGGTCCTTTGCCCATTTTTTGATTGGATTGTTTATCTTTTTTTTTTTTTTTTTGTTAAGCTGTATGAGTTCCCTATAAATTTTGGAGATTAAACCCTTATCTGAGATAACATTGGCAAATATGTTCTCCCATGCAGTGGGCTTTCTTGTTTTTTTTGTTGATGGTCTCATTTGCTGTGCAGAAGCTTTTTATTTTGCTCTAGTCCCATTTGTTCATTTTCTCCTTAGTTTCCATTGCCCTAGGAGCTGTATCAGTAAAGATATTGCTATGACAAATGTCTGCTACTTTGCTGCCTATGGCTTCTTCTAAGGTTTTTATGGTTTCCCATCTTATGTTTAAGTCTTTTATCCATTTTGAATTTATTTTTGTATATGGTGTAAGTTTGTGGTCTAGTTTCTTTCCTCTTTCTTTCTTTCTTTCTTTCTTTCTTTCTTTCTTTCTTCTTTCTTTTTTATTTTTGCATGTATCTGTCCAATTTTCCCAACACCATTTATTGAATTGGGAGACAAGAATCACATAATCATATCAATTGATACAGAAAAGGCATTTGACAAAATCCAACACCCTTTCCTGATAAAAACTCCCAGCAAAGTAGGAAAAGAGAGATCATGCCTCAATATAATAAAAGCCTTATATGACAAACCTTCAGCCAACATACTCAGTGGGCAAAAAACTAAAACCATTTCTCCTAAGAACAAGAACAAGACAGGGATACCCACTTTCACCACTCCTGTTCAATATAGTATTGGAAGTGCTAGCCATAGTGATCAGACAAGAAGAAGAAATAAAGACATCCAAATTGGAAAAGAAGAAGTACAATTGTCATTATTCGCAGATGACATGATATTGTAAAACCCTAAGGACTCCATAAAAAAAAAAAAACCCTCACAAAATGACTAGAATTAGTAAATAAATTTGGCAATGTAGCAGGACACAAAATTAGCACCCAGAAATCTATAGCTTTTTTTATACACTAATAATTAACTCACAAAAAGAGAAACTAAAAAAAGAAAAAGCAACCCCACTTACCATTGCAACAAAAAAATTAGGATACCTTTGAATAAACTTAACCAAGGAGGTAAAGGACTTGTACTCAGAACATTACAGGATGGTGAAAAAAAAAGATAGAGAAAGACATAAATTAATGGAAAAATATATTGTGTTAATGGATTGGCAGAATTAACATCATTAAAATGTCCATAATACCCAAAGCAATCTATAGATTCAGTGCAATCCCCATTAAAAAAGCCAATGGCATACTTCAAAGACCTAGAACAAATTCTCCAAAATTTCATCTGGAATAAAAAAAACCACACACACAAAACAAATAGCTGCATCAATCTTGAGAAAGAAGAACAAAGTTGGAGGGATCACAATACCAGATATCAAGCTATACTACAAAGCCACTGTTCTCAAAACTGCCTGGTACTGGCATAAGAACAGACATATAGACCAATGGAACAGAATAGAGAATCCAGAAATCAACCCAAGCCATTATGCTCAATTAATATTTGACAGAGGAGGCAAGAGCATACAGTGGAGTCAAGACAGTCTCTTCAATAAATGGTGTAATGAGTTTTAATGAGATGAATGCACAAGGAGGGCTTGGCACGTGATTGGCACTTACTAAAGTGCTAGCACATAGTATTATTTTGCTTAGAATTAAAAAAATATATTTTGCTTAGAATTTAAATATATATATTTGCTTATATATATTATTTTGCTTAGAATATATATATTGATTTAAGAGAAGAAGCAAGAGGGAGAGAGAGATAGAAACATCAATAATGAGAGAGAATCATTGGCTGCCTACTGCATGCCCCACATTGGGGATCGAGCCACAACCTGAGCATGTACTCTGACCGGGAATCAAACCGTGATCTCCTGGTTCATAGGTTGATGCTCAATCACTGAACCACACTGGCTGGGCTAGCAGGTATCATTTTTATGTTTCAAAGTAGAGCTGGCCAAGTAAATCCATGTATGGAACTTAGACAACCACAGGACCCCACTGGTGCTCAAATTCGTGCACCAGGCCTCTAGTTTTTTCATAAAATGTATTCATTTCAGCTGAACCTTGAGGTAGCAGCATGGAAGTCACCATGCACATATTTGTGGGGTTTGCATTTACAGGATGTATATGCAGAATTTTTATTGGTAGGCCTTTCAGAGTTTAGATTTATGAGCTTGTTGCTCTGTAATGTCTGGGACATGTTGAATTGAAGCATGGATGTCACTTAACTTCTCATCTCTTACTATCACATACTTGGAGCATGTAGTTATGACAACTACAAGAAGCAGACCATTAAAGCAGCAAAGAAACACCATCTTTGCACTAAAAAGGAGAGAGAAGGGTTTCCCTTTGAAGTTGAAGAGAAGTGTTTTGGAATTAATGGAGTGTACAGTGATTTTACTAAGTTTATTTATGAAAATACTCTTTGCATTTATGCCAAAAGGTTTTAGCCCAGTTGTAAGTGGGATTTATACAAAGAAACACAGCTCAAATTTATGACGTGTTTGCAAATGTAAGAAAAAGTCCGAATTTACAATATTTGTAATTTATTGTTAAGTATCTTTCTATCACTATTCCTGGAATGCTAATATTTTATAAACACAAGTGTTGGTTATGAACCCAGCATATCCTAACCTATGCTACTTTTTGCAAAGAAATCTTCCAGAATGCTTTCTGTGTCTTCGGGGGGCTTAACGGGGGGAAATGTACACAGGACAAATACTCCTGCCTTTGGCTTCAGCCCAGCCTTTTAGCATCAACAATCTTGACAGCTGCTTTTGTGACTTGACTTCCTTTAGGCCTTTCCCCCTTTCTTTATTTGCTCCATTTTATACAAATTAATCTGTGGAAAGTGAATGTACACACAAATTGTTTTTGAATTTAATTATTGACTTTAATACCTTTTCAAATATTTTACTTCCTATACATCTACTGGTTGGGTGGTTTTTTTTTTAATTTTTTTATTGTTGACAGTATTACAGATGTTCCCTGTTTTCTCACCCTTTGCCCCCCTTCACCCAACATGTTTTTAAATTAATATACTTTTGCAACTACTGTCAAAGACAGATTTTAAAATCAGAAGACTGACTTTTATTTATTCTTTTTAACATTACAATTTTCTACAATTTTTCTTGTCCTTTGTAAATGTCCTAACTTGAAGTAGATTATATTGATACTACACTTGATCTTAGCCAAAAGGCCGAGAAGCGATGAAGTAGATTATATTGAGAAATAAGAAAGAGAACTGCCCTTCAGCAGGGTGAAAGAAGGAATTATTGGAATCAGATGCTTCTGTCTTCTGTATTCCCTACACAACATATTATGTATAAGGATGTTTATTATACATTGTTTGGAATAGCAAAGACTCCTAAATGTGCAGCAGTAGAGGACTAGTTAAATAAATTACGTTACAACCATTAATGGAATGCTGCATAGTGTTTAGAAGAACATAACACATATATATTTGTAACATGGAAAGCTGTCTCCAATTCATATTGCTAAGTGAAAAAGAGCAATTTGGACAAACATTGTACAGTGTGTGTGTGCGTGCCTGTTGCTTTTATTTGTATGTGGAATAATTTTGGAATATATTAACAGTGGTAACCTCTGTTGATAGGTTAACAGTATGAATGCAAGAGAGAATCTTTATTATTTATATCCTTTGGTACTACTTGAGTTTTTACCATATGTACATATTTTGTGCTAAAATGAGATAAATCTATATGTGCTAATATAGAGCAACCTTAAAGATAAGTGATTAGGAGAAAAAGCCGGTGAAGGAATAGGACAAATGCTACCATTTGTTGTTTTTGTTTTTTAAAAAAAGACATACCACACAGACCATTAAATATAAAGTTCATAGAACGCCCAAGAAACATCACAATGGTTGCCTCTGGAGAGAAGAACCAAGAGAAGGAAGGGAAGATGAGCTTTCATTATATGTCTTCTTGTAACATTTGAAAGTTTTGCTCTGGGCATGCTTAACTAATGAAGAAGCTTACAAAAAAAAAATCTTGATTTGACACAAGAGTGAGCTCTTTTTCAGTAGAATCTTGATTTGATCATTTTATATATCATTCAAAAATCTTTCCTCCTTATTAATTTTTACATATGAATTTTTGGGCAAGACCTTGATGATGTATAAACTAGCAGCAATCTCAGTTGCTTAGTCTTTGAGAATCAGCAGTATATGCAAATTGACGATCCCTCCAACACACAAGATGGTTGCCCCCATGTAGTAAAAGATGGCTGCCTCCATGTGGTCACAAGATGGCCACCATAAGATCGCCAGCAGGGGAGAGCAGTTGGGGGGGGGGGACCAGGCCTGCAGGGGAGGGCAGTTAAGGGCAATCAGGCTGGCAGGGGAGTGGTTAGGTGGTGATCAACTAGCAGGCAGAAGCAGTTAGGGGCAATTAAGAAGGCAGTCAGGCGAGCAGTTGGGAGCCAGCAGTCCCAGTAGGATCGGGCCTAAACAGACAGTCAGACACCCCTCAAGGGGTCCAAGATTGGAGAGAGTGCAGACTGGGCTGAGAGTCATTATCCACCTCCCCAAATTTCACACACTGGGCCTCTAGTATCACTTAAAAGTAAATTTTAAAATAAAATAGTATCATATAATATGATATGATTAGCTGATTAAAAAAATATCTTTTTTTTACCCTCAGTATTTTTTTTCCTTATGTGGTATCTAAATGTTCATAGAAAATCTGATTCTTGTCTTGATGTAGATGGCAAACAAAAATCAAGTCATTGATACATTAATGTCTGCTTTAAATGTCTTTGTTAAGTTTTGGGAAATTGTATAGAGGAAAAAAAATAAGTTATTTCTCTTAGATAATATTATCCCTAGAGCAACTCAGAAAATCCAGCAAAGGAGTACAGTTTCTAAACATAAGTTTTTGGCGTAAGAATTTATCTCTTCAGGAATTCTGCCTCTAATTGAATTTTCATGTTCTGGACACAAAATGTTGAGAAAAATGTGTAGCTAGTTTAAATACATTTTAAAAAAAAATTTTTCTGCTTACATTGTTTTTTCATGTAGGTTAAGCTCTTGAGAGCCAGTGAGTTTGTTTGATATTTGGAGGCTAAATAATGTGATGGTTGAGTCCGATTCTTATAATGCATTAATTTTTCACTGTGCTGCCCATCACCACACACTTCTCTGAGAAAGTTGTTTACTGGTTATTGGGTACCAGGATGGCTGAAGGACCACTGAAACAGGAAAGGAATGACTTAGTTATGGAGAAGGGGACTTATATATGATGTGTAAAATAAAGCTTCCAGCTACTGCTGACTCCTGGGAGGCAAGTAGTGGGAACTTTGAACCTATCTGTTCTTGTCAGCTGATGTGTATTTAACACACACTTTCCAGCCTGAAAAGCTCTTTTTTTAAAAAAAATATATTTTTTATTGATATTTTACAGAGAGGAAGGGAGAGAGATAGAGAGCTAGAAACGTCAATGAGAGAGAAACATCGACCAGCTGCCTCTTGCACACCCCCTACTGGGGATGTGCCCGCAACCAATGTTCCCTTGACCGGAATCAAACCCGGGACCTTGCAGTCCGCAGACCGATGCTCTACCACTGAGCCAAACCGGTTTCGGCCTGAAAAGCTCTTGATCACAATTCATCTCTAAAAGATAACTTTCCCAAATTGAACAGACGCTGTCTGTGATCACCATGAATTCACGTTGGTCTCTTGTTGGAGCTGGCAACCCAAAGTGACAAATCCTATCCGATATAATAAAAGGCTAACATGCAAATTGACTGAACGGCCAAATGACCGGTCGCTATGACACTCACTGACCACCAGGGGGAAGATGCTCAATGCAGGAGCTGCCCCCTGGTGGTCAGGGAGCTTCCACAGGGGCAGTGCCACCCAGCCAGGGGCCAGGCTCATGGCTGGTGAGCACAGCCTCTCCTGCCTCTGTGACAACACTGAGGAGTCTGGCTGCTGGCTTAGGCCCCCTCCCTGTGGTCCCAAACCATTAGCTGGACATCCCCCGAGGCCTCCCGGACTGTGAGAGGGTGCAGGTTGGACTGAGGAACACCTCCTCTCTCCCTCCCCTCCCCCCGAGTGCATGAATTTTGTGCACCAGGCCTCTAGTTGATTAATAAAATACATGTGTATTGATTAAAATAATAATAATAAAACTTAAAAATGGATATCACGTGCCCTCAAGGGTTGTGCACTTTACTTGTGTTAGTGATATCCCAATAGAAAAGGAAAATAAATTTTTTAAAAAAAAGAGGATTACTCTTCTGTTCCAAAAAGGACCAAACACTGAACAGAATGTAGATAGTGAGAAGCTTTGCTTGTTGATATTGTTGTTACCTACATGTGATTACACACATGTTATTTTCATACATGAACAGGAGTCTTGGCTAAGGTGGGATTGGGGTATCCCATCATCTGTTGCCATTACACCCCTCGTGATCTTGGAGGTCTGTATTACTCTCAGAGAAAACCCTCCTTTTATGCAGTATGTTAAAAGATGTTTTACATTTTCCAGGTCTGCTCACCGAACCTGTAAATCATTCTTTATTGCATGCCGTGTTGTTTTTACTGCTCGGGTGTGTGGGAAGTTGTTCTCGTGCCTACCCACAGCCTGCACACCATGCAGTCCCACTCTGCTTTAGCAGAAGATACTGGGACCCAACTGGCCTTACAGTTTTTCTCAAAAAGAGGCAATGTTGGTACAAATGATCCCAGAATGCATCGGGACCATGAGTGGATGCTACGGTCTTACTACAACCTGTCATTTGTGGGGAGGAAAAGGGAAGAGAAAAGAGAGCAAGATGATCCAACAGAAATAAAATCACAACATTTATGGGGGATTGGGTATTTTTCAACCTATTTTCCTACTGTGAGACTTAAAGCATGATGGTGCTGTAAAGGAAATAACATTCCTTAACTACACCAGGTCAAAACTCTATTTGGGTGTGTAAACACGTTGGTTCGTTTTACGCGAAGCAAGGTCAAACTACCTGGGATCCCATGAAACCAAACAGGAGATGCAGGAAAACATTTAACATATGTGTCAACTAAACCCAAAGTAGTTGTATTCTGTAAGCATGAAATGTGTGCCCAAAAGCGGTATTTAAAAAAAAAAATCACCGCAATAATACTACTGCAATAAGTTTGAACCTCTGACTAGGGCCAGCTCCCTCCTGAGCAAATCGCTGACCACGTTCAGCTTTGTCTGTCAGCCCCACGCCTCATGTGATCACTAGTATCACTACGACTTATAGTAATTTATACTTTTTATTACAGATTTGCTTTCCTGAAAAAGGAAATAATCATTTATAGCACACGTCCCACATCCAAGTCATTCGGATTGCTTTGCCCTTGAGCAATGACCGTAATTTACAAAGCACGCAGATTTGGAGACCGTACAGCTCAGTGGGTTAGAACAAGAGGTTGGTGATCAGACAAGGTGGGGTCACAGCCTGGCTCTGCCACTTGCGAGCCCCTCGTGTGGCTTTGGGTAGGCCGTTTAATCTCCGTGCTTCGTTTCCTTTTTCTGCAGCTCTGAGGTAAGGACACATCACGGGATTATTCTGAGAATCCGAGGAGATAGCGCACAGAAAGTCTTGACCCAGAGCCCGTAGGCAGGAGGAGCTGCTTCGGAGCAAATATAAAACACTAAGAATACAGCGGCCCCAGGAGAACAGAACCAGGTTCTGATTGTCTGGTTGTGGAAGGATAAATGCATCCATCTTACAGTATATCCATCCACATGCTAGCAACTACCTATGTTTACATGTTTTGAATCCTGTCAGATGCCGTCGTTACCGAAAACATGCCAGCTCAGCAGGTCCCATGTTGGCGGCGGCCGGACAATGGCGGCGGTAGATGGAATGTGTTAGTGTAAAGCCAGAATGATTGCTGACAGGCTGCAATTTGCTTTATGAAGTGTGTGTTGTCACATATACAATTATCTGGTTTGTATTTGTTGCTGCCAGCCCTCCGGTTCGTTAAATGTCCAGGAGTTATGCCTTTATGTGAAACCTAAGAAGGGTTAAAAAAAAATCTCAGCTTTTTTAGGGGGGTGGGGGAGAGCAGAAGGGTTTGTGGCTACCTTTTTTTTCTCTTTTCTTTCTGTTTTCTTTTTTAAGAACTAGGATGATGCTATACACTGCAGCGCACCCTACTGGTCAAAAGGGAAAACTGCATTATAAAGGACCATTTTCTTGAAGGAGATGGGGGGGGGCGGGGGGACTTTTCAATTGGCTCCCACAGGCCTGAACCACCCACCACTGACAGATGTAGCTCATTTTGGAAATATGATTAAGCTGTGCCGCCCTTTTGGTTATGGATTCACGGGTGTGGTAGTGATCGCGCTATAAGTGTCTACTCAATTCGGTTCCATTTCTGATCATGTAGATTGTGCTCCTCTCTGCAAATGGGTGCACCCCTAAAGCCTCTTAAGAGGTTTGTTGTTCTTAGCATGATTCTATGATTAGCAAACAGTATTCTATGTTAAAAAAAACAAACCACTTAGTTTTAGGCTCAATCTATTTCTTGTCCGTTCAAGATCTAGTTGGGCCGAAACCGGTTTGGCTCAGTGGATAGAGCATCGGGTCTGCGGACTGAAGGGTCCCAGGTTCGATTCCGGTCAAGGGCATGTACCTTGGATGCGGGCACATCCCCAGTAGGGGGTGTGCAGGAGGCAGCTGTTCGATGTTTCTCTCTCATCGACGTTTCTATCTCTCTATCCCTCTCCCTTCCTCTCTGTGGAAAATCAATAAAAATGTTTAAAAAAAAAAAAAAGATCTAGTTGGGGCAACTTATAAAAAGAATGATCAATGGAAACTTTCTTTACCTGGCCCACCGTTTGTTCTGTAGATTTAATGACATTCAGGACTATTACACTCACTGCTAGGGCCTTGGCCGGGGGGGGGGGGGGGGAAGCAGAAGAATATTTATACATTGAGTTATGGCTACATGTAGGAGGCAAAAAAGAGGGATGGGCAGGAAGTCAGACTGTATAGAACAGAGAAGAATTTGAGACCTTCACGACAATATGGATTAATCACAAGAACTAACCACGCAAATCCAAATGGGTATTTAGAAACCAGCGAAGCCTCTAGGATGTTCTGTGGGGGCGCACCATACATTTTCCAAGGCATGAGTGTGTGCAAAAGGGTATGTCATTTATAACGGCCGTGTTGACAGAACTTCAGCTTCGGTGTTGCAAATGTGCTCCATAATATATTTACATGTGGGTTAACGTTTCACACATACGGGCACATGTGTATCCAACATATTTTTTCGGTTGGCGTTATATCCAATAATTTAGGAAAATGGCGGCCATAAGGAGCAATAAGCTGCAGTTTTGCTAATCTTCCCACAGTTCAGCTTTGGGAACGGCATTCCTATTAAATTGGCCAATGAAAACCTGGCAATATCAATGCCACCAAGCATGAAAGCTAACTGGATTTGGATCAAGGACCTTTATGGATAGCATTTTACGTAGGACTGATTGGTTTAAAGGCAGAGCCGTGTGTCTCGTGGGTTTTTAAATATTAAGTAGAGTCAGAAGTCTTGTGTTCCAACAGCAACAATAAAAAAAAACACACCAAAAAATGCAGATAATTTTACATTAATGTCAATTTCCCGATATTACCCAAAGATGCGTGGTGAAGTAATAGCAAACCCTGTAAAGTTTTTAACCATACTGTGTAAACAGTTGGTTGCAGATGTGGAAAAGCCCTAAGAACACAGCTCACTGTTAATTAGAAGAGAAGTAAAAGATGATGACTTTATATATTCACATGAAAAAAACCATTGAGCCTTTACCTATTGCATAAGCAAACGTGTTTCCGTTTTATTTGTTCTTTGTTACTCTCGCGTTATTTTCCATGCTCATACTACTTTCTGTCTCCCCCCCCCCCCACTTCCTTCTCATTTCTTTGGTAAAATTATTGTCATTTATGGCCTGTGTTTGTCCCTAAATAGTACCTGTACGTTTAGGATCAGATGGGTTTGCGGTGAGTCAAAATAGTTACAAAGGGAACATCATCATGGTTCATTTTCCTCCCTGTTTTATTTGGAATTGAATTAGGAAATGAAAGGTTTTTAGCAGTTTAATTCACCTCTCCATAAAGTTTATGGAGCAGCAACAGCTGGTTGAATCCATGGCAGGAAAATCCAACTTCTAGGGTCCAAGCTATTGTTTTAGAATTAAGGCGGGGGAGGGGGGAGGTAGAGAAACTCATTAACTGTTAATGAAAACACAGGGAATAAAGACAAATAGCACAGAAACCCTAGCAAATAATTACCTCACACCTACCACACAGAGACTTGGTCGTTCTGCTCCAATCCCGGAGAAATTCCCAACTTATCACTCCACGGAGCGTGAATGAAATTGAGTTTGACTCTCAGGAAAGAACAATAGAGAAATGCCCCCCTCACAGGCCCCTCAGCACAATACTCAGTGGAGAACCTGACACCGAATCTACTAAGGAGTGTATCCAGCGCCCAATTCTTATGACACTCAGGATGAAGGAGCAAATCATCAGCTAATAGCGGGCGCACCCTTGCTATGGTTCCCCCAGACCCTGTTTAGAAACACAAAGAGAAGGGACTGGAGGTAGTGGGTGTGATGAAGGGAGATACCGTGTGTTAGAATATATATGTGTCCGTATGGAAATACATTGATTCTGAGTGAGTTGCAATGGGAAAGGGTGTCCCTAGTGGCAAGGGTTCTTGCTTGCGAGAAAGCCGCGCTAAGCAGATGGAGTTCTGAGCCCTAATTGGGGAGCTGCTGGAGTGGAAATGTCTGTCACTATAGCTTGTGATCATTTACGTCTGATCCCACTGGACTGTCGCAGTGGCCACTTGGAACTGCGACTCTCGGAGCTATAGATGAATCCAGAGATCACCTGCGGTTATGTTTTAACAACAACAACAAATGATGTTATACACATAAACAGGTCCAAAATGACCTCAGTAATTGCTGGTTCTTCTATAAAACTTTCCGCCCATGCATCTTGAGTCGTTGTAATCAGGTCAATTACACGGGAGTGTCCGTGTATGTGGTGTTACAGGCTTCTTTCAGTGTCTGCCCACTGGAGTTGGGCCATTTGATATGACACCAAAAACACTTACAGCAACATTTCCATCACCAGGAACTAATTATGCTTGGGTGTAAAAAACACATTTTCAAGTGTTTCCCCCACTGCCACCATTTTTAATGTTGACCTCAGCTCTCTTTTTCTTGCGTTGTGTACCTTTGTTGTTATCTGCCTTCTGGAGGCGTGGTCTCGTGTCTGGCTGTGAACAGCCTGCCTTGGGAAACTGTGTTCAGAAGCCATAGGAATCATGTGGAAGTGACGTCCCCATCCGAAGTTGGTAAATCAGATGCCAGATCCGGGCAGATATTTTGATTAGACTTTAACGCTCCAGCCCTGACCGCGTGGCTCAAGTGGTTAAACATATGCCTATGAACCAGGAGGTCACAGTTCAATTCCTGATGGGCACGTGCCCAGGTTGTGGCAGCTCAATCCATAGTGTGGGGCGTGCTGGGGGTGGCCAGTCAGTGATTCTCTCTCATCGATGTTTCTCTCTCTCTCCTCCTCTTCCTTCCTCTCTGAAAGCAATTAAAAAAAATACATTTTTAAAAAATGGAAGCTCTAAATGCAATTGGAGTAGATCCTGGAACAGAAAAAGAACATTATTGGGAAAACTGGGGAAATCCAAATAAGGTCTGTATTAAGTTTGATGTACCAAGGTTAAATTCTTGGCTCTGACAGATATACCCCAGTTACATCCTTAGTTGACATTTGGGGAGACTGGATGAAGAGTATATCGGGATTCTCTTTACCATCTTAGAAATCCTTATAATAAATCTAAATTATTCCAAAAGAAAATTTCATTAAAAAGCAACAAAGCAAAGCCAAATCCTTACCTGATCTGCTTATTTTTAAAAAAATAAATAAATAAAACCCGGGCTGCTAGAACGTACAAGAGAGTAGATTTGTCAAATTTCTGAAGCAAGCAGCAAACTGTGTCTCTAGAATGTTAGTTGATAAATAATGTTCAGTATATCCTACGAATGTTAAATGTTGCATGGCAACCCAAATGATTTATTATTTTTTTTAAGAAAATTGAATTTGGTTTGCCTCTAAATTTCTAAATTGCTTTAACTTCACAGCTCCCTCTCAGGTGGCCCGCCAGGCAGTCTGCTTAGGGCGGGCTGATAACATAACTCCAGGGAATCGGCAGCGATGCAAAGTTCGAGTCATTTAATCCTCAGAGGTTTTCCCTGGTTATGATAGGCGTTTCATAGCGACACTTTAAGCATAATCACAAGCTTTCTATCCCGATCAGTGACCTAGTAAAGGAGGGCATGTCTTGTGGCTCTGGCCCGCCACTGTTATATGAAATGCTGTTTGCTTTTCTTTTTCATTTTACTTTCCTTCTCCACAATCAACTCCACAGTTTATTTCTGAGGTACTATATCTGCAGGTGTTCTGCTCAGTTATGAATATCTACCTTGATCATAGAAGAGTCTAAATATGATCATCTAATTTATGGAAGGAGAAGGCTACAGCCATCCTTAAAAAGAAAAAAAGAAAAAAAAGCCAAGACTGGTTTAGCTCAGTGGATAGAGTGTCGGCCTGCGGACTGAAAGGTCCCGGGTTCCATTCCGGCCAAGGGCATGTACCTTGGTGGCGGGCACATCCCCAGTAGTGGGCGTGCAAGAGGCAGCTGATGGATGTTTCTAACTCTCTATCCCTCTCCCTTCCTCTCTGTGAAAAATCAATAAAATATATTAAAAGAAAAAAAAAGAATGGTTTATTGATTTTTAGAGAGAAAGGAAGGGAGAGGGAGGGAGAAGCATCCATGAAAAAGCACAACATCGATCGGCTGCCTCCCCATACCAGGGATCGGGCCTGCCACCCGGGCACATGCCCTGGACAGGAAACTGAACCGGCAACTTCCCGGTGCACAAAGGATGCCTAACCAACTGGGCCATGCCAGCCAGGCTGCTGTTCCTTTGCTGTTGTTGTTGTTGAATTTATTGGGGTGACATCGGATAATAAAACTACACGGGTTTCAAGTGTACAACTCAATAAAACATCATCTACATACTGCGTCGTGCGCTCAGCCATTCTCCTTTCATCATTTTATATCCTCCCTACCCTTCTGGTTTAATTGTAGGAAATAAACCTTTAAAGTGAAGCAATACCGATTCTATGTGGGCTGTTTGGTTTCACTGCTCCCTAGCTGAAACCCAGGGCCAAAACGCGGCAGTGTTTACTGAGATGAGCATTGGTGATTTCCTCTGGAAATTAGTATTCGAGATAATATTAAATTCGGCTGAAAATCCCCTTTTCATGTTTGCAAAATGAACGGAGCAGCTGTCGGTGTCCTTTCATCAGCGGCTGTACCTCTGTTCAGGGGGTTTTAAGGAAGGCCATTTGCAATGCAGAGCCTCTCCTTCCGGTTCCTGAACGAGCCAGCATCTTCCGCCTGAACCTTTTAAAGCATCGTCATAGCACGGGCCACTTCTACAAAACACGATCCGACGTATGCTGAAAACACCCAAAAGCGATTAGCATTGTTTTAATTGCATAACTCGGTATTGTATATACATTACCTTTCATCAAAGCCATTTTGCAGAACAAACATTACCTTCTCAGGGCTTTTAGGATTCCTAAGAGGCGGGTTGCACAAGGCTGTACACTAGAATTGTAAAGAGAGAACTTTCTTAAGATTGCAACACAAGAAGTGATTGAAATTGGAACGGAATCCGGGTCCTCCATAGCTTCACCTCTCTTGTTTTCCAGAGCGGAAAGCACATTGGCCTTGCTCCATTGTATGATGTAGGGAGGGTGACCCTTTGTGTATTTGGAAATATAACGAGAAAGAGGCATTCGTGATCCAGGTCATAATTAATGGAGACATAGCATAGATGGATATTTATTTTTATATTGCTATATTTTCATTCTAAGTGTGGTGGAGAAGCTTTCCTCTGGTGGCAAGAGGTCTCCCCCGGTCTAAGCTAACAGCTCCTAAGCTCTAGTTAGAGAGCAGTAGAATGGAAAACTCCCCCTCCAGGTAAGTTGGCTTTTGAACTTATTGTTTCTGTGTCTCATATGTTAATGGTTAGTAGCCACGTCCATTGAGATATACCTTTTGGTATCCTTTTATGCGAACACCAGAAGAAGTAGACAAAGACCTTTATAAAGATGCCCAAAGTATGACCTTACTTTTTTGTCCCGCAGGGGGAGACCAGGCTGAAAGCTACCTTGGACAGGACAGCTCCGACGACAACCACAGCGGGGTTCCCGGCCCGGCCCTCGCCTCAGATGCACCTTTCTTGCCAGATTATCAGGATGAGGGTGAGTGTCATTTTTCTGGATTTGGGGCTCATCATCCTTTGTTACTTTTTATCCCGGTGTCTTTGCCCTCTGTCATTTGGCTTTTGTCATTTGGCTTGAATGAACCCACTCCTTCGGTGTGGGTTCTCCGAACTGGTAATCACTCGTTTGCAAAGAACAACTGTTTGTTTCACTGTGGTGCTGGGCCTCCTGGTAATTCAATACTTCTGAGGTTAATGCATTTAGGAAAACGCTAATTCCACGGTGAAGCAGGAAGGCATCATTATCGATCTTTTTATAAGAACTGGAGCTTCAAAAGCTAAGAGGGCATTTTAAGATTGCGGGGCCCAATTCTTTCAGATTCTGTAGCCTCGTAGAGTTGCGTGAGAATTAGAGCTTTCGTATAGTGGTTATTGGATTATTGATGTATTGTCGATTGTTTGAAATTTTAAGCTCATCGTATTATAATAAGACATTGTTTTTACCCGTTCTTTTCATATCGGTGGTGTTCAAGGGGAAGCCACACGAAACATAAGGCAAATCTTCCTGGAGCATCGATTTTACTTGGAGATTTAGGAATGGGAGGGTTGAAACAACTCAACGTTTATGAATATTATTTTTATATTAAAACACATTGCTGTGTAATAGAGTCAGATGCAGAATGCAGATGAATTTTCAAGATACATGAATATAAAAACGTTGGCTTGGTGGCTGCCAGTTCCTGGCTCAGGCTCAGCCATCCCAAGGGTGGGAGTTCAGCGGGCCTCTCTGGCATCCGGCCACTTGAACAGAAGGTTTGATCATCACTGACGCACACGGTTATCTTACCAACGTCTCTCCTGTGCCTTGCCAGTGGGGGGGAAAGGCAGAGATGCTGCTAAACCGAATATTAAATTGGAAGTTTACTACTCACTTAGGAGTTGGGAGTAAAGTTGGTAAATTATTCCTTATCTCTCTTTATTAGTCTGCAATCTTTCCAATTATTTTTGGCATCTTCCAAGAGTTCTTAATCCCTATATTCCCTCCTATGTTCAACTTATCCATGAATTCTCACTTCGTTTAGCTCGTTTGGCGATTCGTGTTTTCTCCTTTGCATTGACTTGATAACCTCCACTATGGACTCAGGCACACAGAAGCATTTTATCTTGTTTGAGCTCGGTAAACCGGCACAATTCGTAATACGCACGTTTTAGAAATTGGGCCTTGTAAGGTGAGATCTGTATATTGGCTCAGGTATGGCACTGAAGACATTGTTTGGGTTGAGAGCTTAATAATTACGTTAGTAGCTGATTAATAATTGAAGAAAATTAACGGTGCAAAACATTAAAAAGAGAAAACAACCTGTCATTTGTTTTGGATCAATCTAATGCTTGACAGAATTAGAACAATAGTCCCTCCTTAATCCATAAGTCACTTATTTGGTATCCCCAGTTCTCCCAGACACAGCTGAGAGCACGGTAAGTAAGCTCTGGGTAGAAGTAGATGTGCCTGAGGCCTGTGTGAGCACTACGTGCCTTCCCTGTGAGAGGCCCCGCGGCCTCTGCGGCCTCCGCCCACAGGGAGCGAAGCATCCGATTGGAAGGGGGTCCTGCCAGGGCACCCGCCGAGGTGTGACCAAACAGCACCGAGGTGAGGAACAGAAAAGCAATCGAAAATTTATATAGAAAACAAAGCTTATAATTAAAACAAAATTTATATGGAAACTTTTTAAAAATATATATTTTATTGATTTTTTTTTTTTTTTTTTTTTTTTTTTTTTTTACAGAGAGGAAGGGAGAAGGATAGAGAGCTAGAAACATCGATGAGAGAGAACCATCAACCAGCTGCCTCCTGCACACCCCCTACTGGGGATGTGCCCGCAACCAAGGTACATGCCCTTGACCGAAATCGAACATGGGACCCTTCAATCCACAGGCCAACGCTCTATCCACTGAGCCAAATCAGTTTCGGCCAATAAAATATATTTTAATAAAATAAAATAATAAAATAAATAAGTAAGTAGACCAGCAAATATAAAGTCAGTGTCTTCAGTTGCTGGTGAGATAGTTAAGGGCATCCTTTTTTAAAAAAAGGATACTTTACCTTTCTTTGTATGCCATTATCTTAGGCTTTTGGAATCTTATCTTTATTAGATAATGGAAGGTCACTGTTAAAATATTTCATTTTTGTTGCCTTCCACCTCCAGCTCGTGTCCTAAAGGTACAATTATAAAAGGACACATGGTCTGACCCATCCACCCGTAGCTTCAGTGATGAGAAGCAGTAACCACACTGCGTGTCATGTTTGGGACACGCTTTTGTGAGAACTACAAAGGGCTCTAGAAGAGTATAGAAACCTGGCCAGGTGCACAGCAAAAACGAAAACCAGGGTTACAGGCTAACCCATGCATGACAATGAGAGCATGTTGCCACCTCCTCACAATTCCTTCTTCTTTTCCTTTGTAAAGGCCCTCAAACAAGCGCCTAGCCCACCATTAGAAATGAAAGCTTGCCTGCAAGTAATAACACTTAGATTTCTAAATCTAGGGAGGCACGCTTCCTACCATATCGAAGGAAAAACATTTAGTATGAAATGCGGAATATAATAACTTTACAAGAGTCGGCCAACTACGAAGCCCACTGCTTTCAGGGTCCAAAATATACAATGGATTTTAGTGTGTCTGTAAACTTACTTTATTAGTATAATGAATAACCCCTATATACATACATTTTTAAAAAAAAGATGAATTGGAAGATTAAATTATTCTATAAATAGGGTATAATGACACCTTCTGGAAGAAAAAGAAAAACACTTTATAAGGGATGAAACTTAAAATCCTATATAATAAAAGCCTAATATGCTAAGTGTCCAACTGTTCACTGGACCGTTTGACCAGTCGCTATGATCGCACTGACCACCAGGAGATAGATGCTCTGACAGGTAGGTTAGCTTGCTGCTGGGGTCCAGCCGATTGGGACTGGACCACACGGGCCAGACGCACCAATGGGGTCCCTCAGTCTGGCCTTTGGGATGGGGCCAAAACTGGCTCTTTGACATCTTCCAAGGGGTCCCAGATTGCAAAGGGTGCAGGCTAGGCCAAGGGACCCCACCAGTGCATGAACCGATGCACTGGGCCTCTAGGATATAATAATATATTATTTATTATGTACTATGTATTATTACATTCTAATTAAGGTAAAGGGAATGAATGGATACGGGACAGATATATCTGAAAAGAAATGGGAAATAATTTTTAAATATATTTTATTGATTTTTTACAGAGAGGAAGAGAAAGGGATAGAGAGTTAGAAACATCGATGAGAGAGAATCATCTATCAGCTGCCTCTTGCACACCCCCTACTGGGGATATGCCCGCAGCTAAGGCACATGCCCTTGACCGGAATCGAACCTGGGACCTTTCAGTCCGCAGGCTGATGCTTTATCCACTGAGCCAAACCGGTTTCGGCAAGAATGTTTTTAGAGTTTATTTTTACATCAGGAAGTTGAAGGTTTAAGGGAGGTTGTTATGCTCTATCAAAATGAAACATAGATTTGGAAGCGTAAAGACCTATAACCATCTTTGAAGAAGAGTAATAATGACTAAGTGAAGAGCCTGGTATTGGTCAATTTATTATATGTTAGTTGATTTAAAAGAAATTTCAGACCTGTTATAGCACCAATAGTGGCCATTTTCAACTCCATGCCTTTTCTGAAAGGTACATTAAAAAGCATATAGAATATTTGAAAATAAAGAGAATAGTTTTGGGGCTTTTTTTACAGCTTTATCTCCCTCTCCTCTCTTTTACCCCACTTCCCTGCTTTTATTTGATTCTGAGATAGAGGTTGGTTTTGGATTTAATATTATTAATAGCAGTAGACTGGCTCTTGCTGATTGTTGTGTGTTTTATTTCTATAATAATAATAGGAAGAAGGTATTTTAATATCTTTCCTAATGGGAGGAAGAATATATTTTAAACAAAACTATTTTAATATTGTGAAATTAAAATGAAGGTTTAAGTGGTTGATTAGATTTTTGTAGCTGAAATTCAAGTATGTCTTGAATTTCATTTGACCAAAGTTGAAATCTGGGAGTTGGAATGAGCGTCATCTAGCAACAAGAAACATGTATTGAGAGCACTTACAATGCAGTACAAAATGCTTTATATGGATTATCTTATTTAATTTTCAAACGATCTGAGAGTTAGTCCCATTTTACAGGTAAAGAAATTGAGGTTTAAAGAAATTCAGTGACTTGGTAAAAAGCATAACGTCTAATCCAGGGGGCCCAGGGTAGAGGTTGAATTTCAATATTTTCGACTGCTTTAAGAAGATTTCTGATTAGCTGGATATTTGTCCTCTGAAATATCCATTCTTAGGGGCTTTACATCTCATTCCCATTATTGCTTTTATTCCATTGAATATAATGTTCATTTAAAAAATAAATATAATCAAAGCTAAAAGTTATCCTCTAAATACTCCATTAACTGTACTTAGTGTATATCCTACAAAACTTGATATGCACTACTTTCATATAATCATAATTCCATACTAGGTATTTTGTTATTTCTTTTATGATACCCTTTAAAAAATTTTAAAGTATATTTGTATTGATTTCAGAGAGTAAGGGAGAGGGAGAGAGAAATAGAAACATCGATGATGAGAGAGAATCATTGATGAGCTGCCTCCTGCATGCCCCATGTTGGAGATCAAGCCCACAACCTGGGCATGTGCCCTGACCAGGAATCGAACCGTGACCTCCTGGATCACAGGTTAATGCTGAGCCACTGAGCCACACCCACTGGGCTATGATATCCTTTTTAACCTACATGCCATCTAGAAGCATTTTTGCATGTGTGTGTATTTTTCCTGGTTTTTGTTTTGTTTTAGTTTCTAGGGATTTTTAAACCTGCTTTTTAATGTTGACTTCTAATTTTATTACATTATATTGTCTAAGAACATACTTTATATTACTTATATTCTTTGCATTTTATTGAGGCATCTTTTGTGGCCTACTAATGATGGGTTTGTGCTTATGGGCTGTGTGCACTCCTACAGTATGTATTGAGTACACGCTTATTATTTTTAGACTTGTGGATGTTACTCTTCAGGTCTTTTATATCTTAGCTTTTCTTTTATCTGCTAAAGTGGTTGAATTAAAAATCTCCAGTGACAGTGATAGATTTATCAATTTTTCCATGTTTTGTTTTACATTTTCAAGGTCGTGTTATTAGATACTCGTAAAGAGCTCTAAGTGTTTTTTTTTAAGGTTTCCTCTTACTGAGCTGGAACCCTATACCTAGAGTTCCCACTTATTAAGCAAGTTTTGCTCTCCAAGTCTACTCATGCTGCCCCTGATAGGCTTGACACTCAAGGAGTATAAAAGGTGTTTGTTTCAAGCCGGTTTGAGACACCCGTTGCCATGAGTGGTACATAAGGCGTGGTTTTGGTGTAGAAATTGCATTGCTTCGCAGAGTAAATAAGCTGCATTTCTTACTGAGTTTACCGAGGTCTGTGAATTGATGATGCAGTGATGAGTGGTGAGCTCACCGATCGGCTAAAACTCAAGCGAGCCGAAACCGGTGTGACTCAGTGGATAGAGCATCGGCCTGCGGACTGAAAGGTCCCAGGTTTGATTCCGGTCAAGGGCATGTACCTTGGTTGTGGGCACATCCTCGGTGGCGGGTGTGCAGGAGGCAGCTGGTTGAGGTTTCTCTCTCATCAGTGTTTCTAGCTTTCTATCCCTCTCTCTTCCTCTCTGTAAAAAAAAATCAATAAAATATATTTAAAAATAAAACTCAGGCGAATCCTGCTGACGACTTGGGAGAAGCAGGCGTGTGTTTTAGGGCTGCTTCTTTGGACGTTAAAGGTACCTATTGCAGGCTCCACCGCTGGCTCCCTAAAAGCAGCAAGCGACTTGCTTCATTCTCACTGATAGAGCCAAGTGCATTACTTTCTCTCTCCCTGTGTGTGTGTGTATGTGTGTTTTAATGACATAAGTTATGAGAACCTACTTAAAGTTTCTAGTTCCTTTTTCCCCCTATGCTACGAAGAGAAAGAACGTGACCCAAGATAGTCTCTGTCCACATGTCCACATATAAATAAACATATGTGCATACATACACCCATCCAATAAGCATTCATCTCATTCCCTATTTGTCCTTGAGACAGTTGCTTTCATCTTTGTTGCTCCCAGGTATATTTTTCTTAAATAAAAGCACATGACTCCCGACAACCCTAATGGGATTTATGTGTGTTGAGAGTGCCCATTGTGAAAAAAAACAACACGCAAAACTCGTGTCCGTGTCTGAGCTTTGGAGGCCAAAGAACAAATCCTGCTGTAAAACACACACTTTCAGGGGCGCGGTGAATTTCCGAACAAGTTTCTGTGAGCTTCAGGTGAGCCCCCCAGATTTCCGATCACGGTTAGGAATTAAGGGCTCGGTGTGGAGTTAGCTGTGATGAGGGTAAGTAACCTGTCACTCAGGGTTGCAGTGGCCTCCTTCATGAAGATAAATGTCTTATTAGATCGAAGACATCATGTCGTTTATATAATCCGTTATAAATCACAGATGAAGATGACAAACTGGGTTTCAAAGTTAACGGTAATTTATATAACTTAAACAAATGATTCCCGTGGATTATACATGTTTTGTGAAGAATAAAAAAACAATAACAATTATCTGTCTGTGACCTACCCATTTTTCATTCCTCAGCCCCGCACGTTGGGCTGTTGGTTCATGTTTAAACTCTAACCCTCTGTCCAGTGCCCAGTAGAGCACGCTCACGTATGTCGATGGCTGGGTAGCCCCCATAATGCTTCTTTCACTAAGGCAGATTCTTTGCAGATTCCACGCAAGTTTGTACATCCCTTCGTGGTCTTTCAGAGCTGTGAGAGACTTGGTGATCACCTAATCTGATCTCTGTTTTTACCAAAGAGGAATCTAAATTTTATTTTCTTTTTCCTTTTTATTGAATTTATAGGAGTGACACTGGTTAACAAAATTATACAGGTTTTTCAGGCACACAATTCTACAACACCTCATTTGTACACTGCATTGTGTGTTCACCACCCCAAGTCAAATATCCATCACTGTTTCTTCCCCCCTATACCTCTTCTCCCTCCCCATTCCTCCACCCCCTAGCAGTCTACACCCTTGTCCATGAGTTTTTTTCAAGAAAGCAAAATTTTATTTTTTTTCTCACAAGAAGTTAGGGGCCGGGCAAAAGAGAAAACTAAATTTTAGAGGCTACGCACCCAGGTCCTATGGCAGGCGATGTTTGTTTCCTCAGTGCAGACCCAAACAGTTTTGCAGGAGGCCTAATCGTGGCTCTGAACTATTTCTTGAAAGTTTTTTGTCAAGTTCTTCAAACATGTGTGCCTCTTTGGACTGTGTATGCTCTTAGCCTCTTCCCAGAATAATTTGGGAATGGTACATTTTATAAAGAATTTCAAAGGGTTCCATAAATGCTAAGAATTATAATTATGACTGACATAAAATTAGCCCCTAATATAGGACCAATAGTTGCCTTTTTTGTCTGCTGTAGATTTTAATACACTGCCAATGAAGAGCTTGTTACTGAATAACTTTATTGCATGCCCTTAGTTAATCATGAGTGTAGAGGCTGTTTCAAGGATACAAAGAAAAATAAAGTAGGACTCCTTTCCTTAGTGAGTAAATAATCTAGTGAGTTAATAGTCTTAGTGTAAAGATTAGACACTTCCACAACAAAGTACCTGGTACATAATCCAGTACTTTATTATTAGGGACAGAGTTTTCAGAAAACACACACACACACATACACACACACACACACACACACACACACACACACACACACACGGTTGGACTTGTAGTCGTTTGGAAGAAAGTCAAGATAATTTTTGGCCTGTGTTGTGGCCAAAGTGTTTTTAGAAGTCGTCCAGAGTAGGCGTATGAGCAAAAAGTCCATTCTTTGAAAGGTCAAACGTTTACTGAGCTTCCACTGTAATTAGCAGTGAAATAACAGTGGCTTGTTTTCAAGTGCAAACAGTTGGTTTTTAAGTGAGGGACTTGGCCGTTGAGATTAAGCTTTTTCATAACTGCCTCAAGTATTCTCTCTGTTTCTCCCCAAATTCTAAACTAGTCAACAAGTTTAATGGTAATATGGACATTCTAATATACGATTATTGAAAGTGTTAGGGTGGTGAAATGATATGCATTGTTTTGGTTGCTAATGTAATCTATTTATCTGATTGGTGTATAAGTGAGTCAGAGGTGGAGTGAGGTTATACTACCGTATTTGCCGGCGTATAAAACGATTTTTTGGCCCTGAAAAATATGCCTCCAAGTGAGGTGTAGTCTTATACGGCGAGTATATAACAAACTCTGTATTTTGAGTGGAAATGTGAGGGGGTCGTCTTATATGCCCAGTCTCTTATACGCCTGCAAATATGGTATTTTTCAGGGCCAAAAAATCGTCTTATACGCCGGCAAATACGGTAGTATGTCTTGGTTTATTAGAAAATCTTATATACTGTGTTCTTAGAATATATAAATGCATTATAATTAAATATGGCACCTGCCTAATAGATGAACACCGAATTACCTAAGGGTTAGCTACCTTACCTGTGGCAATCATATCTAAAGTTCTGGATTTCTCGTGATAATTTTAACCACCAGACCATCCTTCCTCAAGCTTCAAATCTGTTGACCATTTTTACCTCAAAATTCAATATTCACTTAACTATGAAATAATTTTGTTTAAGAATGTTCAGGCCAGCCCTTGCACAGAAAGGTTGCTGGTTCAGATTCCAGGTCGGGGCACATGCCCGGGTTGTGGGCTCAGTCCCCAGTAGGGGACATGAAGGAAGCAGCAGATCTATGTTTTGCTCTCATATCAATGTTTCCCTCTCTCTCTTCTCCATTTCTTTATCTCTAAATATCAATAAAAATATTTTAAAAGAAATTTCAGGCCAAATATATAGATATGTGTACTTAATTTATATAAATATAAACATATATTTACACTTTATATATATATTGCTTTGATGATCTTCTCTCCCCCCCCCCACTAGCCATAAATTCTTTCTGCCCTGTCTTAGAACTCTGACTTTTCCAAAAGAAGATAAATATTAATAATACTGTTAAAAACAATGCTAAAGCACCTACTAATCTAGAATATTATGGCCTACGAGGGAGATATTGTTGAATTCACACACTGTATTACACTGATGGTCTAGACGGCCTTTCTGACTTTGAGTGACAGCCTGTTTATCCTGAGCCCTAAGTAGCTTAAACCCAAACACGTGGTCTAGTGGGAAAGAAAGATGATACAGAGTGGCTTCTCTGGCTTGTAAAATTCCTTGGTGGAAAGTTTTCACTCTAGGAGCCTTATCCAATTTGCAGACACTGTTAGGATATAGCTTATAAGGTTCTGTACATTTTAATAAAATGCTCCAAAAGATAAGCATAATTGTCACGGTTAACTTTATGATTGTGTTATTTCAGACCAATACTCCAGATTTGGTCTCAATCAACAAAACATAGGGTTAACTGGGTTGGTGAGCTTTCCTCCCTATAAATGGTCATTATCGTCATTGAGAGACATTTATGGATGCCTAAGATCATAGTCGGGCCTAGAGATTGTCACAGCTTAGGGGGAAAAAATCACTTGAGTTATCTAATCTAGCCTTTCTAATGAATTCCCATCATTCTCACTAATATCTCATTTAATTAATTATCAAATATAAGCGATGGTGCTTTGTATCCTTCCTTGGCAGGACATCTTTCCCGCCCAACTATTATTACTAATTTATTCCCCACGTCTAATCTAAACTTTTCCTTCCTTAGTTTCAGGCCATTGCTCTTTCCTATACCATCTTCTGAGACCGAACAATTCCCCTGATTCATTTATATCATTACCTTTAGAAGGTATTTAAAGACGGTGAACATTTATCCCCAGAGTCTTTCACTTTTTCAAACTACATAAATTCCAGTTCCCTTAATCCTTCCCTCACCCTGCCCCTGTCACACTGTCCAATCCCGGGGTATTTTATAACACCCCTTGATATTTCCCGTTCCCAGAGAGAGCTGCCTTTTGGGAGGGAAATGCAAAAACATAAAAATCTCATGTAACAAACCCCTAGAAGATGCCTCGGTGTTTGTCTGATGTTGGCAGTGGCGATCATCTGGTGGGCATGCCAGTGTAGCGCTTGCTTTGGCATATGCTGGGATATATGTGTGTTTTAAAGCCTTAATGTATTATGGCCTGTTGTAATTGAATGTCTATAAAGTAGCAGTTAAGAGGGTTTTATAGACCTTAGAAGAGATCAGAATTCTCTAGCCCCCTCTTGTGGTAAAAGGAAATACTACTCTTGGGCTTTTCTAGATTTTTAGTTGAAGAGGAAGTTCTCAACATGTGACCATAGGAAGTGAATCCAAGAATTTAAAAATTTTATATATATATATATATATATATATATATATATATATATATTTCCAAGTGTTTACACCCTCAGCTATAAGAAGCTTCTGTTCCTTTATATTATTAATGCTCTAAAACCGAAAAGATATCACCTTCTTACAACCATCATTTCAGTATATTTTTATTACACAAATCAGGAGGACAAATAACATAAAACCATAATCTTGAGGTTTTTCTATTCCTAAGCAGGTAAATAAGGGACACTTGGATATAAATATTAAACCAAAATTACAGGTACTTTTTTTAATTTGTCATTACAAACGGCTATTTTAGCATTTCTGACAGACGTAAACAGACATTCTATAGCTCCAATAACGTACCAATTTTACCAGATTTATAACGTATTATTGTAGCATTCCTTCTCTGGTGGGTGCATTTCAGATATTCACAATCGCTTAGTAAGTAGCGAACAGCTGAGGGGAAGACTAAACTGACATGCAAGGAAGTCCGTGTGCATTGCTTATGGGGAAATTCTCTACAGGTAGCGCAGAATTGAGTTTGCTTTTCTAGGAGACCACTGAAAGTAACACTTCTGTGTTGGAATAGCCGGTCTATAGACGAGAACCAGTGAAAAGTTGCTGTTAAGATGCCTCACATGACAATTCAGGAAGAGATCAAAATTAGACACTTTCCCTAAGTGGTTATTTTTTTTTTTTTAAGCTACGAAGAAAAACTTAAACAGTGGTTACGCAGATTGCCTTTATGCCCAGGTTGCATTCTAATGAAAAACACGAGGTCCCGTTTGGCAGTTCTGAGAGCTCGAGGCATGGATGTGAGACTCTGCTTTCTGTTTTTACCATTTCAGTTCAGTGTCATTTTGTGCTCATTTCAGTTGTTCTGCATTGTGGTTAGTCAGTCATACACTTTGCAAAGCGTCCCTCCCAACATTTCCAGGACCCACCTGGCACCACACATAGCTATTCTGTTTTTCCCCCAAAAGGGAATATTGGAAATTATACTGATCGAGGGATTGCAAATGAAGAATGGCGTAAGACATAGCAGGACAAAATGCAAAGGGGTCGGGCACAGGAGAAATGAGGGAGAATATTGTAACGATTTAAATATTAAATACAAAACTGCTAATTTGGACTGATTCTCTTTTTCTCTGCCGCATGAAGCGGTGATAATAGTTATTTTTTTTAATGGGGAAATGAGTTCCACTTACGTGCTTTTCCCTTAAGATGCGTGAATAAAATTTTAATCTCAGCCACTTATTAATTTTTAGAATTGACATTCTTCTGAACATATGAAGACAAAAATGAACTGATCTAAAGGTGAAACCTCTTAGGAGACCACTTATGGGTCTGTGTGGGAATAGCCTCATTTTTATACTTTTTAAAAAGCAATAAGTTGACATAATGTTTTCAGGATTTATCTGTAATCAGTTTAGGTGGTCTTACACACCCCGATTTTCCTGATCTATGTCAGCTTTCTCAGGGAAATACTGGATCTGATTTTTTCTTTCATGTAAAGGCTGCACTTTTCACGAGACAGACTAACTTGTGGACTTTCATAGAATTTTGGAACGTTCTCAAAATGAGTAAAGAGCAGAAAATGGTCCGTGAGATCAGCCAGAAAATTACAACTGCTATTGGACACACTGTCCTTTGACTGTTGATTTTAAACTAGGTACATGTGTTTGCACAAAATTTATTAATCAGTTTAAGCATTTGTTTTCTTTATGTTAGCTTTAACATTAGGGAAATTATAATAACCAGTTTCTTGGGTGATTATAGTTAATAACAGTAACATGTAGAAAGTGTTTGTGAAGTTTGGCTTTTGTAGCTATAAGGCGCTAGCAGAGGGTCTCGTCGGAGTGCCGTGGGTCGTTGTCAAAGTACAGGATAGAAGAGGCTTTTCTGGGAAACCACATCCTTATATGTCTTTCATTACAATGTCTTATTGTAAATATTGTCTGCACGCTACGTCCTTACATGTCATATTGTAAATATTATCTACATACTACATCCTTATATGTCTTATTGTAAATAGTATCTACAAACTACATACAATAAGTGTCTTGTTGTAAATATTGTCTTCTTCCGCGTATCACTGGATCTGGAAGCAAGGCGGGTTACTTCTATCCTCCCCGCCTTCTCACTCTGTATGTGCAAACGCCGTCCGCTGTAGAGCAAGCATCCTTCTGCATTTTCCCAAGGACAGCAGCACAGTTCACGGAGCTCTGCTCGTGGACTCTTTTGCATGCTTGCTTCTTCAAAAAGAACACACTTCTTTTAATACGATAGAGTTGTGGGTTTTTTTTTAAGCGTTTCCCCTTACTTTGGAATTTATTAAAATTCCCTTTTCACTTAAGATGAGACATGTTAAAAAGGAGCCGAAGAGGAACAACTTTGTGCTGCTTTACTGACTTGTTCGGAGCCTGCTTTTATATTTGTTCCGTGGACAAATGATCAAATTGAACCATAATCTAGTTCTAACCATATCAACTTCTTTGAAGGTGTGTTTCATTCAGCGTTAAGAGACAATACAGATAGCTTGTCTTACCAGTAGAAAGACATTTTCCAGCTACAGGAAGTTTTAGCTTTATCTAATTGAGGGAGGAACATAGACACGTGAATGACTTTGTGTATTTGGCCCAAAAATTAGAACAAATGTTGGAAAAGTTGATTTAGTTCCAGTTCAGTTAGGAAATCTAGATTATCCCATGAAAGAGATCGAGCGAAGATACATGGGAACTAACTTGTGGAGGTACATGTACTTGTAAACCTTTAGGATGTTTACTTTTTGTATCTGATTGTGTCCTTCCTTCAGCATTTTTTGCTGTTTCTTATATTCTTTTTGTTTGTTTGTTGTTTTAAGAATTTTGTTAAGGAGAAATCACCGAAATTGCACAAGTGATGACTTGGTAAATTCTAAAAGTTGAGTTAGTAATTGGGGCACACTTTACAGCTCATGTATGATTGTTACAGGGTGATATACTATATATAGCCGTTATGACTGGGACGGTATGAATCACTGAACAGAACTTGCCAAGACCCCAGTCTAGCCCTGTAGAAGCCAGACCGAGGTAGAAAGTTTCACAACGCTAAGTTTACTTTTCCTGTACAGAGTAGGCAAAAAAAAAATTGAGTTCTATCTGATTTAGTTATAATGCTCTTTAAACTCTTACCCAGGTTGTATCACTCACACGAATTCAAACATACTCTGTTTTTCAGTCCAAGTGATAAAAGAGCATGCCGGGTATGATTTTCAATCCATGGCAAAGGTGCAGCATTAAGAAAAGATTTCCGTGAAGTTTTTCGCACACTCTGCTAAATGAATTATTGGAATTCCAATAAAGAAAAATTCTAAAAACCTAAAAAGCCGTACGGGTTTTATTTCCCCCTCAATCCTTTCAGCTCTCATAAATGTCTCCGTGAAAGCTGTATCTGCAGGGTGAGAAAAGAATATATCCTTTAATATTTACCCGATCAGGGAGATTTTTTAAATGAGGCATCTCCGTGTGAGGTATTGACGGGCGTGGGCTGGCGGATGCTGCTGGTTTGCAGTAAATCCATGCGGCAAAAGACCCCTGAGAAGTTTCTGATGAAGGAACTTTTACTGTCCTTTCAAAATGAAATATGCTGCTCATTTTTTAAATGATAAAAGCGGATGTTTTATGTTGTTGTCTGAGTCAGATTCTGAAATATATTTTTAATGAGTTTGCTGTAGAAAAGTTCCTGGATTTCTAAGATGCTAACTTAAATGATCAGTCCGGAGTCCAGCACATCCAGAAAACATGTAACAAGAAATGATTTTTTAAAAAATAAGCCTACTCAGCAAAAATAAGTATAAAGTGTTATATCTAAAGCCAGGAAACCTGCATTCAGAGAAGAATTAATATTGGGGGTTTTTAAATAAATGTTATCAGTTATTTAAAGCTGTCATACTATAGTCAACTTCTGAATGGTATAATTAAAGGAAAAAACATTTTTAAATTAGCAAATATATAATCTTTAAATGGCTGTAGTTTTTAAAAAACAAAAGTTTTGCCTTCTAGATTACATTTCTACTTAGAGTCAGTAAAAGAAATGATTAATTTAAAGCAAGGTGAAGAGACCCGAAATGCTAAACAATTTTATTAGGAACATGAATTTAGAGATACCGTTTTGGATAGAATTTCACAATTAAAGTTTATATAATTTATTGAGGATAAAATTTGAAGAGAGTGCCTGTCCTTCAAAAAGCCACATACCCAATGAGTATATTATTTCTTTTCTTAGATGTTTTATTAACTAGTCCTTCTTGACTTTTGCATAAAAGCTAGCATTTCACCCAACTGGACTTTTAGAAGTCTTATATGATTATTTTAAAACTTTTTTTATTTAGTGAGGAGAGACAGAGAGAGAGAGAGAGAGAGAGAGAGAGAGAGAGAGAGAGATAGATCTCAAATTGACTTCTGGTTGCTGAAGAAGAGCTATGTGTCTATATTTCCTCCCAAATTAAACTTTTTTTTTTTTTTTAATCCTCAACCCCGCGGTAACAAAAACCGGTCCTTCACTCACTGGGACCCTCTGTTCAACTCCACAATTCCAGGAGAGGCAGCTAAAACAATCGGCCTCATTCCTCACCCAGATAACGCTTCCTCCGCAGCTAATAGCTCCTTGTTCATCAAGGAAACGAATGTGCTCAGAGGTGAGTGCTCTTCGCCCACTGCTCTTTGTCCAGCGCCCCTCAGACTGATTGTATCAGCCCAGCACTGACAAATGTCCCCCCAAACTTTAACACTACGTTAAGTTGAGTTATGAGGTTTTAAGGTTACACTCCTCTGGCTAAAGGTTGATTGTCTCTGAGAGATAAAGGAATGGTGCTCCACGGGAACGCAATCCTTGGCATGGGATAATCCTGGTTATTGAACTCATAGCTCTCTTTATCTGGTTATTTGCTCATCTCTCTCTCTCTCTCTCTCTCTCTCTCTCTCTCTCTCTCTCTCTCTCTCTCTCGATACTACATTGGTGCATCACCACTCTCCACTTCCTCCCCCAAGGATATTTTAGAAAGACCCACAACATTCTACCAGTTGAAGGAACAAGACAACTCAAACACATAGACCGACTCCTGGAGATGTCACTTAGGTGTACCAACTACTAGACGCAAGAGGGTCTCGGTCCTTGTTGGCCCTCCCCCCGGCTACACGAATGTGTGAGAGGGTCTGAGGATGCAAAATACTTCCCTTCCCCTTCCCCAGCCCTCCAGTTTCTCACGCACCCATTTTATCGCTGTTTTTAGATAGAAAAACAAATGTTTTCGGATGACACTCAGAGGGCAGGAGTTTCAGACTGGCTGTACGGACAAATGTTAATCCGCAGCCTTGGTGACAGCGATGAGACAGTTCTGTGTGCCAGTCTTCGCCATTCCAACCCAGCACACCACCCCGTAAATGCTTTTATAATAGTAAAAACTACTGTGTAATGGTAAATTAAACCCTGATCTCCCCCCCCCCCTACATCATATTAACCTAAGAGAACTATTATGAGTGGATTGATAATGCCACGGAGGAAAACTTGAGGTTAGCTGCATTCTGGGAATACCCGAGGAAGCCCTGTGTAGGGAAATATGTTTAAACAATGCGTGACTCCACCCTACAGCAGATTGACTGGTCTGTCCCTCATCCCGGACAGCAGCAACCACTTAGCATCTAACTATGCTGAATGCACGGCGCTCTATAAGGTGAATTAATAGGGCCTGCTCTCTATAATAAATTTATGGAATGCCTACCCTATGCCAGCCATAGTGTTTTTGCATGCATCACCCGTAATTGCCAATACCACTGAGCCGGGCAGGTGTACCTGTTCCCCTCCAGAGGGGGAAACTGAGCACCGGAGAGGTTGGTTCGCCCGGGGTCCTCAGCTAGTCAAGAGGCAGAGGAGGACTGGGACAAGCTTCTGTGCATCAAAGGCCCATTATCGCGAAAACCGGTGTGGCCCAGTGGATAGAGCGTCGGGCTCTGGACTGAAAGGTCCCAGGTTCGATTCCAGTCAAGGGCATGTACCTTGGTTGCGGGCACATCCCCAGTAGGGAGTGTGCAGGAGGCAGCTGATTGATGATTCTCTCTCATTGATGTTTCTAACTCTCTATCCCTCTCTCTTCCTCTCTGTAAAAAATCAATAAAAATATTTTTTCCCAAAAATATTTTAATATAAAAATCTATTTACTTTGGGTGGTGGGCGCACAGTGTAATATGCAGATCATGTGTCATCGAAATGTAGTCTTGAAACCTAAATGATCCTATCAACCAAAGTCACCCCAATACGTTTAAAAAATAAAGTATATGGCTGCAAAATCTGTAGCCACCTGTAGCTAATCGCTACCACATTAGAGAGTGCAGCTCTAGAAAAATGACAACTTCTTAACTAGTCAAGACAACCTGGAAATAGTGTTTTAAAAGCTTTAAATATATATATATTATTTCAGGTAGGAAGAGAGGCGTAGAGAGAGATAGAAACATCCATGATGAGAGAGAATCACTGATCGGCTGCCTCCTGCACGGCCCACACTGGGGATGGAGCCCATAACCCAGGCATGTGCACTGACCGGAAATCAAACCCTGGCTCCTGGTTCATAGGTGGATGCTCAGCCACGGAGCCACACCGTCGGGCTCAATCACTTCTCGATAGATGTATAGGATAGAAGTTAGGTGGGCAAGGGAGAGAAGAAAGAACGGCTCAGGCATAGATTATGGCGGAGGAAAAGGTCAGGAATGGGAGGTAGGTGAAGCAGCAGAGGGCCCTCAACTAAATTGATGTGAGAAGTCCGTCAAAAACAGGATGTGGAGGGGAGTGCTTTGAAGAAGAGCATTAGAACCCATAGTTAATGGATTTGCACAGATTGAAAGGTAAATAAAAACCAGCATTTTTCCCCCCAGTATTCACCTGCTGTAAATCATTTCCCGACACTTTGATGAGTAGCTGCGGCGTGAGCTGTTTAAATGGCACCGTGGTGTTTGTGTGCGGTGGAAGCTCAGAGGCTCTCGTCCCACGGCACCCCCAGAGCCCCGAGTCAGAGGGCAGGGAGTCCTCGGGTGGGGCTGGGAACTGCCATTATTCTTTTATAGGTGTTCGCCAAGTCATATACCGTAGGTCACCTCCTTGTTTCGAATCGGTGCCCTATCGAACCTTTCTCAAGAAACTAATTCTCCAAACATTAAAATATTATTTTTTTCATTATAAAAGTATTTAAGGCCCTGTTAATAATTAATGCTGTCGCCGAAACCAGTTTAGCTCAGTGGATAGAGCGTCAGCCTGCGGACTGAAAGGTCCCAGGTTCGATTCCGTTCAAGGGCATGTACCTTGGTTGCGGGCACATCCCCGTTGGGGGGTGTGCAGGAGGCAGCTGGTCGATGTTTCTCTCTCATCGATGTTTCTAACTCTCTGTCCCTCTCTCTTCCTCTCTGTAAAAAAAATCAATAAAAATATATTTAAAAATAATTAATGCTGTCACTAATTTATACACGTTCATAGCACTTTACAGGTGTGTTTGTTGTTGTTTTTTAAATCTTGTTAGAATGCATCAACCCACTTGACCCTCTCAGCTCTCTTGTGAGGCTAGTGGTAGGTGTTCTTGTCTGATGGGTGAGGAGGCGGAGCCTGGGATTTATCTGGGGTCACACACCTTGCGTGTAGCCGCGTTGGGACCCAGGTAGAAGGTGGGCCATTGCAGGGTCTGCGTTCTCTGGCCACCCTCTCCCCAGGGTGGGTTTTCAGCCGTCAGCTCCCTCTGCAGTATCCCAGTGAGCTGTAATACTTTCATGTGCGGGTTGCCATTTTTCAAATTAGGAAACTGAGGCCCAAAAACCTCAAGCATGAGTCATCAAGCCTTTGGGTCTAACTCCACGTTTGCAAGAAAAAACAGGACAGGAGAACATGTCCGACTGTCTTGTGAGTATGTAGTTGCCAAAATGTGGACAGCGGGAAGCTACCAACGGAACATCCCATGGTTTTCAACAGATACGTTATAAGGAAAAATAAGGGATGAAGAGCAACGTGTAGATTAAAGGAGATTTGTAAGACAACACGTGTTTACCTGGGCAGTGTTTTTAAAAAGGAAATTAAAAAATTAAGATGCAGATATATTAGAATCCAAATCTGAAAGCCATGATTTGTTTTCGCGTCCATCACTTAGTTTCTTGAGTTATATTGAAAGAGTGTCCCATTAGTTAGTGTTTAGCAATTACTTTGGAAGATAATATTTAAAAAAAAAAAAGCAACAGTTGTTCTTTTGTGTGCTGACCCTACGGGTTCATTCTGAATGACCGCCAACCCTTTGCCCATCCAGTTTTCTTGCCGCACATTTTGTGGTCATCCCTTAAAATGGTTCTTCGGAAAGAAAGTCTCTTGGACTGAAGGGCCTTTTAAGAAGTTCCTAGTGTTCTGTAAATCTTGATAATGCTCAAGTTTATGGTCATTGGTACAAGGATAAACCTACGGGGAAAAAACAACCAGGAGAAATTATTGGATATGTTATTCATGCCCTGCTCTGGATTCAGATCTACAATCAATATAAGCATGAAAACAAACATTAAAAAAAAGAAAAGAAAAAAATTGGACATAAAATGAATGCACATATACTGTGAACTATACTGTCCAAGTGCTTGCATTTGGTCTAGATAAACCATTCAAAACAAAATCAGTTCTTAACTCACAGGGGTGCTGAGGTTGCAGGGGCCCGGGGGGGGGGAGGGGGCGGAGGGGTTGGGATTTTTCAATGAGAGATGGCAACCTTACAGGTGCTATTTCCAATCAATTCCAAAGCTCCAGAAGATTGAAGAGCCTGAGCCATTTGACCTGTAGGGTTTCCCATGGGCTGTGATAGTTCCTTTTGTTTTTATCCTGTGTTCCTAGCTTTGAAACAAATGAATTTATCAACGTTTCAAGAATAATACGGGAGAGGCCGAGGCCGCCGGTGAGAGCGGCTGGCTATGTGCCCGGGGCGCTCCAGGTCTCCCTCCCGTCCTTTCCGGTTCCCAGCGACCCCTCGGGTCATCACGGGAGAGTCCAGTCGGAGGAGAAAATGGCGGAAGAGCAGATGGGCGGTTTCTGAGTCTTGTCCCGAGGAAGAGAGAGAAAGCAGCTGAGGATCGCGCTAGGAGTGCTCGTCAACAAGCCAGGAGACTAGCAAACACCAGAGGAAATTTGGGGTCTGCTGATTAGGGAGCCACCAACAGCTGACCACCCACAGCTGGGTCCCTTACCGGAGATACTTGCTGGCGCGGACGGGAAATCTCGCCATCTTGGAAGGGAGGAGGTTCGAGTGTCGGAGGCCTGATTATCCCCAGCCCCAAGGAACACCAAATGAACATAGTCGGCGCGAACCCTTGATCTCAGAGGAGCTCAGATTTCGCAGCGATCCGGTGGGTGAGTTCCCCTCGGACCGGTAGTTCTGACTGAGTTCCACTCGGCGCAGCAACACACCCCCCCCCCTGCGCACCAGCGCGCGCGGCGCACAGAGGCTGAGGGACTGGGACCGGTAGTTCTGACCGAGTTCCACTCGGCGCAGCAACACCCCCCCCCCCCCTGCGCACCAGCGCGCGCGGCGCACAGAGGCTGAGGGACTGGTCGTGGATTTACTTCTCAGCTGGAGGCGCGCCTGTCTGTGGACAGGGCTCCTAAGACTAGGGATATCTAAGGAGCAGCACAGCTGGATCTGAGTCCAAGAAGTAGCCGCAGAATTACAGGGGAGTGCAGCCAGCTCCGGACCGCCCCACCCCCAGCCATCAAAGACACAGAGAAGAGGAAAAAGCTAGAAAGGCTTTAGAGTCCTGGAAGTCATCCAGAAACACTGCCACCCAGAGGCTAAAGCACATAGGGTCTCTAGATTGGCTTAAAAATCAGGTCTTGTAATCAACACGGAGGAACGGTGAAACACAGTGAACTGCCACTACCGCCCAGACTGGGAACAGGCGAGCGAGACATAGCAACACAGAAAGTGAATGACCTTCATTACTGCAAATTTTGTTTAATTTTTAATTTTCAATTTTTATTTTTTTAACTGTTGAATTTTTGTTTTTTACCTACTTTAATTGCAAAGTTTACTCAAGAAATTTTTTTCATCTGCCATCACTAGATTTTACCTTTTTAATTAATTCATTTTTATAGGTAATCAACATTATTACTACTACTATTTTACCTTTTTTATCTTTTTTATCTTATTTTCTTTTGTTTATTTTTATTACTACTTTTTAAGTGTCATATTATAATCCTTTTTTTTTGCTTTCTATTTTTTTTTTTTCCTTTTTCCTCTATTTCCTTTTTTCTCTATTTCCTCCTGCGGGATTATTATTCTAAAAACTATTCATACCTTGCCTTCTCCAACGCTCTATTCTATCTCAAACCTACCTTTATGACATCTCTCTATTCCTAACCCTTTACCTTTGGTGTCCTGCTTATCTTAACCCTTTACTGCTATAGATTTTCCTTACTCTTTCTGTTTACCCTCTCCAAAATTTTCACCTGTCCTGTGTATATATAATTCCCAACCCCCTGCTCCAATCCCATTCATACCTACCTTGCCACTGCCCCCCCACCAAAAAAAAAAAAAAAAGCCTTCTCTCTACCCCTTTGTTGTTGTATGTTGAATGCTAACTATATCAAAGGTTTATGCTTTTTTGTATGTGTGTAAGATTGGTTTGCTTATTCTTTTTATTGGATTGTATGTTCTTGTTATCTGGGTTCTAGACACCTTTATTGGAGGATATTAATATTGCAAACACATTTCTGTCCAGTGCCTTGTGTGTTGTACCTGGTTGTGTTGTATTTTGTGCCTTTAAATCAAAGCAGGAGGGAGAGAACTACGTTACCAGGCACCCTATAAAGAGAGAGCATGGGGAGACTAAGAAACAACCCGCCTGTGAAAGAAAATCAACCATCACCAGAAAATGAAGTAAACGAGTTAGAGGCAAGCAACCTACCAGAGCAAGAATTCAGAGTAATGATCATAAGTTGGCTAAAAAGAATGGAAGACAAATTTGACAATATGAATAAGACCCAAGAGGAAATGAAGAAGACCCAAGAGGAAATGAAGGTGACCTAAGAGGAAATGAAGGTGACCCAAGAAGAAATGAAAAATGACATCGCTACTATGAAGAACTCAATAGAAAGCATCAAGAGTAGACTAGATGAAGCAGAAGACCGCATCAGTGAGCTAGAAGACAAAATGGAAAAAAATACCCAATTACAGCAGTTGCTAGAAAAAAAAATTAAAAAACAGGAGGAGAGCCTAAGGGAGCTTTGGGACAATACAAAACAAAACAATATTAGAATAATAGGGGTTCCAGAAGGAAAGGAAACTGAGCAAGATATGGAAAAAGTATTTCAAGAAATAATGACAGAAAACTTTCCTGAGATAGAGAAGAAAAAACCAACACAAATCCAAGATGCTCGAAGGGTCCCCAACAAAATGAACCCCCAAAGATCAACACCCAGACACATTATAATTAAACTGGCAAAAAACATCGACAAAACCAGAATCTTAAAAGCAGCCAGAGAGAGACAGAAAGTTACATATAAAGGAAACCCCATCAGACTAGCAACTGATTTCTCAACAGAAACTCATCAGGCCAGAAGGGAATGGGATGACATATACAAAGTCATGCAAAGGAAGGGTCTGAACCCAAGAATACTGTACCCCGCAAGGCTGTCAATCAAAATTGAAGGTGTAATCAGGAGCTTCACCGACAAAAACAGACTAAAGGAATTTATCTCCAACAAACCAGCAATGCAAGAAATGCTAAAGGGTCTACTGTAATAATAAAGAAATAGGAAGTGAAGAAGGAACACAGGGGGATAGAATAAAAATGGCATCAAATACCTACCTTTCAATAATTACTTTAAATGTAAATGGTTTAAATGCTCCAATTAAAAGACATAGGGTAACAGAATGGATAAGAAAGCAAAACCCATTCATCTGCTGTCTACAAGAAACCCACCTCAGAAAAACAGACGCCCACAGACTGAAGGTGAAAGGATGGAAAAAGATTTTCCAGGCAAACGGAAACGAAAAAAAAGCTGGGGTAGCAATACTTATATCTGACAAACTAGATCTCAAAGTGAAGGACATAACAAGAGATAAGGAAGGCCACTTCATAATACTAAAGGGTGTAATCCAACAAGAAGAAATAACCCTGGTAAACATATATGCACCCAATTTGGGAGCACCCAAATACATAAAGAAACTGCTGGAGGACATTAAGGGACAGATTAATAGCAATGCTATCATAGTAGGAGATTTTAATACTCCATTGTCACCTCTGGACAAATCATCTAAACAAAAAATCAGTAAAGAAACGTCAATTCTAAATGACGTATTAGACCAGATGGAATTAATTGACATCTTCAGAACATTTCATCCCAAAGCCACAGAATATACATTCTTCTCAAGTGCACACGGGTCATTCTCAAAGATAGACCACATATTGGGACATAGGCAAAGTCTCTTCAAATTCAAGAAGATAGAAATCTTATCAAGCATTTTCTCAGATCACAGTGCCATAAAATTGGAAATCAACTACAATAATAATAAGCCAAAGAAATTAAACACATGGAGACTAAATAGCATGCTATTGAACAAAGACTGGGTTACCAGAGAAATCAAGGAAGAAATCAAAAACTTCATGGCAACTAATGACAATGAAAACACAACAATCCAAAATCTATGGGACACAGTAAAAGCTGTTTTGAGAGGGAAGTTCATATCCCTACAAGCCTATTGCAAAAAACAAGAAAGAATGGTAACAAATTATCTTACCCTACAACTCAAACAGTTAGAAAAAGAACAGCAAGAAAGGCCCACTGTAAGCAGAAGGAAGGAAATAATAAAAATCAGAGCGGAGATTAACGACATAGAGACCAAAGACACAATACATAAGATCAACAAAACCAAGAGCTGGTTCTTTGAAAGGATTAACAAGATTGATGAGCCTCTAGCCAGGCTAACCAAGAAACAAAGAGAGAGGACCCAAATAAACAAAATTAGAAATGAAAGAGGTGAAATAACAACAGACCCCGCCGAAATACAAAGGATTGTTACAAAATACTATGAACAACTATATTCCAACAAACAGGACAACCTGGAGGAAATGGACATATTCCTAGAAAAATACAACCTTCCAAAACTCAATCAGGAAGAATCTAAAAATCTCAATAGACCAGTAACTTGGGAAGAAATTGAAGCAGTCATCAAAAAGCTTCCAGCAAACAAAAGCCCAGGGCCAGATGGCTTCACAGGAGAGTTTTACCAAACATTCAAGGAAGAACTAAAACCTATCCTCCTCAGACTTTTCCAAAAAATTCAAGAGGAAGGAACACTGCCAAACTCCTTTTATGAAGCCAGCATCACCCTAATACCAAAACCAGATAAAGACAACTCAATGAAAGAGAATTACAGGCCAATATCCCTCATGAACATAGATGCCAAAATCCTCAACAAAATTCTAGCAAATCGGCTCCAGCAGTACATCAGGAAGATCATACACCATGACCAAGTAGGTTTTATACCAGGAATGCAAGGATGGTACAATATTCGCAAATCAATAAACGTGATACATCACATAAACAAATTGAGAGATAAAAATCATATGGTCATATCTATCGATGCAGAAAAGGCATTTGATAAAATCCAACACCCTTTCCTGATAAAAACTCTCAACAAGATGGGAGTACAAGGATCATACCTCAACATAATAAAAGCTATATATGATAAACCCACAGCCAACATCATGCTCAATGGGCAAAAACTAAAACCATTCCCTCTAAGAACAGGAACAAGACAGGGATGCCCACTCTCACCACTTCTCTTTGACATAGTACTGGAAGTACTCGCCATCGCAATTAGACAAGAAGAGGAAATAAAAGGCATCAAAATCGGAAAAGAAGAAGTAAAGCTGTCACTATTTGCAGATGACATGATATTGTACATAAAAAACCCAAGAGACTCCATCAAAAAGCTAATAGACTTAATAAACGAATTTGGCAATGTAGCAGGATACAAAATAAATGCCAAGAAATCAATGGCATTTCTCTACACCAATAGTGAACTTACAGAAACAGAGACTAAAAAAGCAATCCCGTTTACCATCGCACCAAAAAAATTAAGATACCTAGGAATAAACTTAACCAAGGAGGTAAAAGACCTATATGCAGAAAACTACAGGACACTGAAAAAAGAAATAGAGAAAGATGGAAACAGATGGAAGAACATACCATGTTCATGGATTGGTAGAATCAACATCATCAAAATGTCCATACTTCCCAAAGCAATATATAAGTTCAATGCACTCCCCATGAAAATACCATGGACATACTTCACAGACCTAGAAAGAACTCTCCAAAAATTCATTTGGAACAATAAAAGACCCCGAATAGCCTCAGCAATCTTAAGAAATAAGAGTAAAGTAGGAGGAATCTCAATACCAGATTTCAAGCTGTATTACAAAGCAACTGTTCTCAAAACAGCCTGGTACTGGCACAAGAACAGACATATTGATCAATGGAATAGATTAGAGAATCCAGACATCAACCCAAATCAATATGCTCAATTAATATTTGACAAAGGAGGCACGAACATACAATGGAGTCAAGACAGTCTTTTTAATAAATGGTGTTGGGAAAATTGGACACATACATGCAAAAGAATGAAACTAGATCACCAACTTACACCATACACAAAAATAAACTCAAAATGGATACAGGACTTAAACATAAGACGGGAAACCATAAAAATACTAGAGGCATCCACAGGCAGCAAAATCTCAGACATATGCCTAAAGAACTTCTTCACTGATACTAACCCTAGGGCAATGGAAGCTAAAGAGAAAATAAACAAATGGGACTACATCAAAATAAAAAGCTTTTTTACGTCAAAAGAAACCATCAACAAAACAACAAGAAAACCCACTGTATGGGAGAACATATTTGCAAACGATATCACTGATAAAGGTTTAATCTCCAACATCTACAGACAGCTTATACAACTCAATAAAAGGAAAATGAATGAGCCAATTAAAAAATGGGCAATGGACCTAAATAGAATCCTCTCAAAAGAAGACAGAAGGAAGGCCAAGAGGCACATGAAAACATGCTCCAAGTCACTGATTATCCGAGAGATGCAAATCAAAACAACAATGCGGTACCATCTCACACCTGTCAGAATGGCCAACATCAACAAAACAACAAACAACAAATGTTGGCGAGGTTGTGGAGAAAAAGGAACCCTCGTGCACTGCTGGTGGGATTGTAGGTTGGTGCAACCACTGTGGAAAACAGTATGGAGCTTCCTCAAAAAACTGAAAATGGAACTCCCATTTGACCCAGTAATCCCACTACTAGGAATATACCCCAAGAAACTAGAAAGACCAATCAGAAAGGATATATGCACCCCTATGTTCATAGCAGCACAATTTACAATAGCTAGGACTTGGAAACAGCCTAGGTGCCCGTCAGCAGATGAATGGATCAGAAAACTATGGTACATCTACACCATGGAATACTATGCTGCCATAAAAAGGAAGGAATTCTCATCATTTGCAGTAACTTGGATGGAATTGGAGAGCATCATGCTGAGTGAAATAAGCCAGTCAATGAAAGAGAAACACTACATGACCTCACTCATTTATGGATATTAAAGATCATTATAAACGAATGAACAGAAAGATTGATATAGTGACAGTAAAACAACAGGCAGTCTGTCAAATGACAGCGGGGGGGGGGGGGTAGGGAGATCTGGGGGAGATAAGAGATCAACCAAAGGACTGGTATGCTTGCATATAAGAATAGCCAATGGACACAAAACTCTGGGGAGGGAGGGCATATATTGGGGGAGGGGGGCAATGATAAGCTATGTATACAGATAATACCTTAATAAAAAAAAATAAAAAAATAAAAAAAAGAATATTTTGTACCAAAAAAAAAAAAAAAAAAAAAAAAAAAAGAATAATACGGGACAGGAAGATTCTGACAGGCATCCTAATTAGTCTGGCCCATGCTAAAATAAACACATGTATTCCCCTCCATTATCGGGACAGTTCTAGCAAGAGCAAGATGTATGCACAAAGATCTTTTGGGTTGTTTATAATAAAAGGGGAATTATTGATGCTTTACACCCTTGGAAGGATTTCAAAGTGTTATAACATCAATACAACATAACTCTTTACGTTCCCCCCATTCTACTTGGTTGGAACTTGTAGACCTGGGTTGTTTGCATAAAACGATGGGGTGCGTATGTGTGTTTTTGGCAATGCAAAGTGTGCTTGTGTGCATTAATGAACAACTTCCCCTTTAAAATGGACGTTATTTATAATATTAAGAGTTTCTTGCTTATAAATACTTGTGTAGAGCTTTTTTGGTCAAGAATTCTGAAATAAAATGTCGAAGTTTGGAAATAGATGCTTTGTTTTCCCTTCCATAGAAATTATTCTGTCTATGAACATTTCCCACTAGATTAAACTTTTAAAATCTTGGGCATTTCCTGTTTTTCTTTAACATCTATGGATTCTTGTATGGCACATTGTATCAAGAGTTTGAATCTGAGCCCTGGTTGGTGTTCTCAGTGGTTAGAGCATTGACCTTGCACCAAAGGGTCTTGGGTTCAAGTCCCAGTCAAGGGCATGTACTTGGGTTGTAGGTTCAATCCCCAGTCCTGGCCAGGGTGCAGGTGGCAACCAATCAATTTGTCTCTCTCACATCAATGCTTCTCCCTGCCTTCTTCTCTTCCTCCCTTCCTCTCTTTCACCTTCCCTCCCTCCCTCATTCCCTTCCTTCTATCTCTCTGAAAACCAATGGAAAAAAATATCCTCAGGTAAGAATTAACAACAACAACAACAACAAAGAATTGAAATCTGAAAACAAGCTTGCAGCATTTTCTGTAGGAAAACTTGGGAAGTTCTGGCATTAATCATTCATTCACCCAGCAAATATTTGTTGGTGCCTAGAGTGTGTCAGACACCGACAGACACTGGGACTATAGCAAGGAATGATATAACCCTGCCTCTAAGAAGCATACAGACTAGTTGGAAAGACAACGTCTGAACAAGCGATTTGACTACAGCGTAGTAAGCACTAAAAATGAGGAACGTACATTGTATTATGAGAGCACATTGGAGGAAATAATAAGTACACCAGGAAAGGAAACTGGAGGTCAAGGAAGGCCTCTCAGAGGAGGTGATATTTTAATTATGTCCCAATAGATCAGCAGGAATTTATCCGGCTGACAAGGGTTGGGTAGCAATAAATGAGAATAATCAGCGTCGGGCCAAAGAGTAGGAAGTGGCCACAACTGCAGGTGGGTATATTGCTCGGTACTGTTTTCCCAGAGAGAAATTGGGGGGAAATATAACAAAAACCTTAGTTATAAATTCCCTTTGACGTAGCAATTCAACTTTAAATGTACTTAAAAAAATTAATATACATAATGATGTTTCAGGATATATACTACAGACTTGTTTATAAAAGCACAAAATTGGAAACAAGCTAAATATCTAGGCTACTACCATACAGTGGATACATGCAACCATTAAAAGTGATGTTTGTAGGCCGAAACCGGTTTGGCTCAGTGGATAGAGCGGACTGAAGGGTCCCGGGTTCGATTCCAGTCAAGGGCATGTACCTTGGTTGCGGGCACATCCCCAGTAGGGGGTGTGCAAGAGGCAGCTGGTCGATGACTCTCTCTCATCGATGTTTCCAACTCTCTATCCCTCTCTCTTCCTCTCTGTAAAAAAAATCACTAAAATATATATATTTTTAAAAAAGTGATGTTTGTAGGAGAATATTTTATGATTATGGGAAGATGTTCATATCTTATTACATGAAAATACAAGCCAATATAGTACGCTCCCAGTTTCGAAATATATGTATATGTGTACATAGGAAAACTATAATGTCCTTCACCAACATTTTGGGCTTGCTTTTGTCTCTGAATTTTATGCAGTGAAATGGGTTCGTTTTATAATATAAATACACAGGGAAAGTTCTTTTTCAAAAAAAATCTTGAAAGTGGGCAGAGCTGAGGGCCCAGAAGTTTCACTGCTAAGAATTTGTTCTAAGGAAATAAGCCAATGCAGCTCGTAGAACAGTAAGTCACTGGAAGCGGCCTAAATGTCTAATTACGTGGAATCGGTTTAATAAATTGCGGCCTACCATATGATGAGCTGCAGTACAGCCATTAAGAATCATATTGTCAAGTAGTGTAGCCATTATTGTCATGGGAAAATGTCCTTGATATATTAAAGGGGCGAAGGCAGAGCACAAAAACAGTGTGGAAAGGCACATACCCAAATGTCCATAGTGGTTTTTTTCTGGGTTTTATGTTCTTGTTCTTCCTTTGCGCTTTTCTGTATTTCCTAACTTTGCTGGTTTAAGCACGTTACTTTTTTAAACAAAAGGTGGTGGTGTTTTTTTTTCATGAGTGTGCTCTTAGTTGTGAGATTAGATAAGTATCAACTAACAGCTGAGGATAGATGCATGAGGGTCACAGTGACATGAGTACACATACGGAGCAAACAGCACCCACGGCCTGTGTTTGTGAAAGGACGGATGTCCTATCAAACATGCCCACCACACCTGGGGAGGCGCCTCCGTCCTGCCTCTAGGGCAGAGGGAGAGCAGCACGCATCCCAACACCCAGGGTCCCATCTGGGATCTACCCTCGCTCAACGTCATCCCTTTCAACCCTCTTCTTTTTGTCCCGGCCTTCCCATGTCTCTCCCTCTTCATCGTCATCTTTTCTGAAGGGGATGATAACGCCTCGTCCAGCTGCAGACTGCTCTTCCCTTTCCAGCCCCCGGCATCTGGCCTGGTGCCTTTCGGATAGGAACACTCAATAAATGCTCGGTAAACTGTGTTTAAAATAAGTGCATTTAAAAATAAAGGTCACAATGCCCTCCGTCATCGTGCCTCCAATGGCGTGCCCTCTTTGTCCAGAGCAGGCCGTTAAGGCAAATGGCTTCAAGGACATCCTGGTCCAAAAATCGCTTTCTAATGATCTCAGTGAGAAATCTCTCTTTGGTTTTAATTGTTGGATGTCCATAATGCATTAAGTATGATTTGGATTCTGCGAGGAACGTGTCTTGTATGTTTTCCCTGTGCTAAACCAAGCATTAGCTACCACTTAGCTACCCTGGGAGCTCATCGGCCATTTCTCTGCCCGGTGATGGATGCAGTCTTGTGAGGTTTTTCTGCAATTTGTTCACATTCACGTGACGTCCTCCCCCGCCCCTTCCGCTTGGTTTTACTGGTATCCGAAAACTTAGTGATTTCACTGTCTCCCCTCTTCTGAGTTGTCACAGGCTCTCTTCATGGTGTATCAGTATCCACTTCACTTTATTTCTTTCCTATAGAACCCTGATTTTGTTCACAATGGCCAGCTAAAACCACGTGCCTCCTCCGACAAACCTGCCGTAAGGTAGCTACATAGTTCTGGCCCCCAAGGGGTGCGGGGGAATCACCAGAGGGAGTACCCCTTCCAAAACAAAAAAGCTGAGAAAGCCCTTTATCCGGACTGTTTCCACCTTTCCTTCTGCACCTTCACCTCCTTCCCGCCTGGAATACAGACTTGTTGCCCAGAGATATAGTAGCCGTTTGCTCAGAGATATTGTGATTTGCCCTGGCAATGGCCAATAAACAGCAAAGTGAGAAGAATATAATAGAAAAATATCCAGGCCATTCTTTCTATTGTACTTTGAGTGTAGTTATTAGTAAATTTCCCGTTATTACTGAACATTTCAAGCGAAGGAAGTCTAAATAAATATACGAATATGCATAACTCAGCAAACATATGAGTGCCTTCTTGTGCAAGCGTTATGCCAAGAAATAAAGGCGAGAGCAAGACTAACCCTGCCCTCAGGAAGCTTACAAATAGACGTATGTGCAATTGTAATGAAAGTAGAATATGGTAGTTATGGCATGTGCTAAGAGAACGAAAGAGTATAAGTTTTATCTTGTGTGGGGAATTCTACAGAAACTTCAAGAAGGTAGTGGACCTTGGAGTACAGCCAACAGTTACAAATGAAGAAAAGGTAATTCCAGGCAGATAATGAGACATAAATGAGAAGATAAGAAAAGAGAGTTTCTTGGGTAGGGTTCGGTAGCTGGCCTGGCTGGAGCTTATGCCGCTCAGATAGAAACAGAAGACAAAGCTAGAACATAGCTTGGACTGCGAAGACTGTTTAAGCTTCGTTTTGTAGGAGGTGGGCAGCTATGAAAAAAAAAATTAATCATGAATGGCCATGATCAGATCTATGTTTTGGGAGGAAGAGAACAGCAGAGACAAGGTGTTGGTGAGCAATGGTCAGGACCTCTGCATCTCATTGGCAAAGGGGGAAAGAAGGGGGACGGATGAGAGAGAGCACTTTACCTTTAAAAATTATGAAACAGAAGGATGAATTGGACCCCAAAGATCATTGTAGAATATTGTTCCTTGAAAACCTTTTAAGTTTGGGTGGCTAGCCATCTACCTTGAATGAGTTACATATTTATATTAGGAATGTAAGGAATTTCCCAAAATGATTTCACGAAGGACCATTCTCTGCTCTTGGGTAAGTGGGAAACACGTACAAACGGGATAGCTCCTTCTATAGTCTGGTTAGATTATTGGTTATCTAAGTCCCTCTTCATTCTGTTTAGACTGCTATTTTAGTGATTAGTATGACATTCTTAAAAAAACAAAAAACTGGAAAAATTCTGAGACTCACATGCTAAGGTATTCATTATCTGGATGCCTGCCATTGGCTCGGGTAGCCCAAGCTTAAATACACAGATTTCCACTAGAAGTAGAAAGCATTAGACTTGTAATGAGTTCAGTAATCACTGCCTTCTACTCCTCCCTGGCCAGCATGATAACAGTTAAATGAGTTTTTAAGTATCTATGAATTGTATTTATTATTGCTCTTTCCCCCAACTTTATTGAGGAATAATTGACAAATATAATTGCATATATTTTGAAGTGTACAGTTTGACGATTTCATATGCATATACATTGTGGAACGTTTACCAAGATCAAGATAATTAACACATTCATCATCTCACTTAACTATCTCTCTCGTGGTGTGTGTGTGTGTGTGTGTGTGTGTGTGAAAGAGAGAGAGAGAGAGAGAATGCCTTGCTCTCAGCAACTTTAAAGTATATAATACCATGTTTTATTATTGCTCTTTTAACTCCCATTATTATTGATAAGAAGAAATGCTTTTTCTTTTGCTAAAGTTCGCATTTACTTTATTTCTGTGTTTCTTTTGTCTTAAAAAGATTTTAAAGAAAAGCATACTTTCTTTTCTATACTACAATAGCTGTTACTATTTTTAGTAATTACAAAGTTCAGCCCAAATGAGTTATTTTTATTTAACGACATTTATAAGTGTGTGCTAGGGAGTGTGAATTTCTACCAGGTTCTGGGTTTTTATACTAACTTTAATTCCAGAACAATAAAATAAAATTTTATTTTTGAAGGACATACTTGTCTAAAAATATCAGTTTAAGGGAATATTATTGATTTATTTAGCTCTCAGAATTGATTTAGAGGCTTTTTAAGAGAGATTATTCAGTTCATGCTTAAGGCCAAGTTTCTCCTGATGACATAGTCTTAAATTATTACTTGGTTATTTGTGGTTTGTGAGAGACTATTTCCTGTTATAATCTACATCGTTGATAGGAAACTCATTCTTTTTTCCTTTTGGCTTGATTTTTTTGTTCCTGGGTTATCTTGTATGCCTTTATATCTCTTATCTCATGAAACATCCAATAATTCTGCTCCTCAGTTTTTTCACAGTTGATTACTAGAAGACCTTGGGTTATTTGTCCATTTGGTAGATAGTTTTTATATAAAGCACACTTTTTATTTATTTATAACTATATTTTATTGATTTCACAGAGAGGAAGGGAGAGGAATAGAGCGTTAGAAATATCAATGAGAGAGAAACATCCATCAGTTGCCTCCTGCACGCCCCCTACTGGTGATTGAGCCTGCAACCAAATTACATGCCCTTGACCAGAATTGAACTTGGGACCCTTCAGTGTGCGGGCTGATACTCTATCCACTGAGCCAAGCCAGTTAGGGCTATATAAAGCATATTTTAGATACTTAGAAATAGGCTTTAAATATTCAAATTTTTGTTGAAAGAGAAGAACTATCTCAAAAACAATATTTCGGATTTTAATATAACTATTATGTTGAAGTTGTGGAGCATCATCATTGACCACCACGATCTGCTGAAGTTTCTAACGTCCAGAATACACCGACAGAGAAGATAACTGGCTTCTCTGAGTTTGTCATTATTTGCCCAGTTGGGAAAAGGTGTCACCCATTCTTTCATATTAACTTAAATATCATCCTAGGCCTCACTCTTAAATTGTCTGCTCCAGGGAGACGGAAAGGGTGTGGCAGGTGAAGATCTTTCTCAAAGAGGATTCCTCTGGAGGCGAGAGGACCCTGGGACTTATGGCGGAAGTGCTTCTGTAATGGACATTTAAACCTACGGGGACTGGCAGTCCCTGAGACACAGCTCCAGTTTCCCACTCCTGAGTGCCTGCCTGCCTCTTGCCATTCTAGTCCGTTGCTTTTATTTTTCTCACTCTGTCAGAGAGCCATCGACAACCAAGTCCAATCGTACATTTGTCCAAGATAATTTCTATGAAAAAGTTATTCTTGCCTTTCTTTTACTTACGGTCTGATGCAAACATTAAACGTTCGTGTCTTCTCTTTGGTTCCCCTCCAAGATAAGCATGCATATTAAATTGGGAATACTCGAGTCTTTGAAACATTGAAGGCAATCATAGAAAACGTTCATTTTTAAGAAAGCAAAGATCTTTAAAGCATCCATTAGTAGAACCCATGCAACCCTGTGTCTTCTATCTACCTAATCCCAACCCCCCGAGAGCCCAGTACTGATAGTGGCGACAGGGAATTGTGAGAGTGGCTTCAGTGTGTCACAAAAGCCAAGTGAACGCAGATAGCGGCAGCCTTGATGTAATTGTAAGCGGGTCCTCCTAAGTGGGCCACCCGGCACGAAACCAAAGGGAGCCAGCCTCCTGCTTTGGGTAGAGGATAATTGCCATCTGAGGTCAAGAAGAAATGATGTTCTTGATATAGAATTGCACCATTAGGTGTCTTATTGGATTTGGGCTGGGGAGAGTAGCGCTCTCGCCGGAAACATCTGCTCCCTGTCAGGGCGGCGTGGCGGAGAAAGATGAGCCGGCGGGAGGGCGGCTGCAGCGGGGCGATTCCCGCACAAGGATGTGGGGGCGCAGCGCGGTCCTAGGCCCCTGTGACGCGTGGGGCTGTCCCTGACATACGAAAATCACTGTTTTTGCGTGTGCGTCCCATCGCAAGCTCATTTGCCCTCTCCGTTGCCGTGAGATCTTGACAGCACCATGCTTTTTAAACCTTTCTTTTTTTATTGGCACTTGTATTTTGGAGTGTTTTTCTCCCAGACCTGTTGATGGCAATTTTTTTTCGCGATGGAATTCCATTTTTTGTTTTATCCTTGAGGCACTTCAGATTCTATTTCTACCCTATGCTTTGAATTCTTCTCTGTATTTGTAGATTTCTATGACGCCTTTCTAGGTTAATGTTTGTGAGAGCTTAATATGTGCTCTGGTCTTGGTCATTAATAAGCACAAAACACCCTTAGCATCCCGAGAAACCCAACTAGATTCTTATTTAATTGCTGTAACATAATTATTATATTACATGGCTCTCCTTTTAAGCCATAGGAAGATATATATTACATAAGAATATATTACATGTAATTATAATAATTATAATGATTAAAAATTTAAAAATACCAGAAGTTACTTCCGTGCCTTTAATTTATAGATAATGGTACTAAGATGCAGAAGTATTAAGCCACTTGTCTATTACCATCTGTTTGCAAGTTTTATCTAATTTCTGGTACATGAAGATTATTCATGTCCAGTTGTATTTGGGTTTCTTTCAAAAGGAGATTTTTATGGGCATTTTCTATGTCCAGCCTATTGTCCTAAGTACAGAATTATACTTTGCTTAGTCTGAATCTTTGAGCACTTTAATGTTACCATCCTTAAAATTATTCCTATGAGGTGACTCAAATCCTTAATTTTATCCAGTACAGTATATATGTTAAGCATGATCATTTTAAGTATCATATTTGTGATATTTCTACATCTGTTTGGAAATTGACCTGAGGGGGGGGGGATGAAGGTCACCTAGTGACTTAAGTTTAGTTACTATTTGTGTTCATCATTATTTCATCAGCATTGGGGTAGCGTTTCCCTCCATTATCATGCAAGGCACTGGTGATTTTTCATAGATTCATTTTCATGGTGAGACTCTTTTCTTTCTTCAGCCTCGTCAGCAGATGAATGCTCAGGAACATCCATCTGAGTGCAGAGCTGGGGACCATCGCTCAGGGTGGCTCCTCGGGGTTGGCACCCTTCACTCCTGCGCGCGCAGCTGAGCCTCAGTCTGTCATGGCCGGTGTGACTGTCAGCCCCACCCACACGCCAGTGCTCTGCGCCTGCTCCGTGCTGGGTGTGGTGAGGGGTAAAATAAAGGACCAGCTAGGGATTTTTCTAACAAAGGCTACCCGTGCGAGAAGACCGGTATGCAAATAAAGCATGGCACAAAATAAACAGTAATAGGTACAACCAGAAAGACATATTTTAGTGTTAGGGACACTGGGGAAAGAGAGAGCTGATTTTTAGTCAGTAGTGCCACTGATGGTTCATTTAGGTGTGGTGACTTCTGTTATGGGAACACATCTCTCAAAGGTCGCTTTAAAGCGAACCGCAGCGGAATGTCTGCTTGCTTTGACTATTTTTCATTCGTTCATCAGTGAGTACCTACTGTGTGCTAGATCTTAGACTAGGTTGTTGAGGACACAGAGATGAAGCTGACAAGATCTCTACCTGGATGGAGCTTACATTTTCCTGGGGAAGATACATAGTACAATCCCAGGTCACGGTAAAAAAACAAAACAAAAAAACGAGACAAAACAAAACGTAAAAAGACTGGAGGACACAGAGATAGGAAATAGCTAAGTTCCCTAACCTGGTTTGTTTCATAGGCTAGAGCGTCAGCCTGCAGACTGAAAGGTCCTGGGTTTGATTCCCACCAAGGGCACATGCCTCGGTTGTAGGCTCCACCCCTGCCCAGGCCCTGGTCCGGGTGCATGCAGGAGGCAACCAATCAATGTGTTCCTTTCACATCCATATTTCTCTCTGTCTTTCCCTCTCTCTTCCGCTCTCTCTGAAAATCAATGGGAAAATATCCTCGGGTGAGGATAAAGAAAAAGAGAGAGAGGAAGGGAAGGAGGAAGGGAGGGAAGGAGGGAAAGAGGGAAGGAGAGAGAAAGGAAGGGAGGGAAGGAGGGAAAGAGGGAAGGAGAGAGAAAGGAAGGGAGGGAAGGAAGGAGGGAAGGAAAGAAGGAAGGAAGGAAGGAAGGAAGGAAGGGAGGGAGGGAGGGAGGGAGGGAGGGAGGGAGGAAGGGAAGAAGGAAGGAAGGGAGGAAGGGAGGAATGACTAAGAAAGGATGGCAGTAGGACTCTTTGAGACAGAATGCCCAGAGGAGGCCTTTGAACAGAGACCTGAATGAAGAGAGAGCTCAGGCCAGGCAGCAATCTGAAGTAGAAGCATTCGGGCAGAAGGAACAGCAGAGGCCAAGGCCGTGAGGTAGAGACTGTCTCAGAGATTGTGAGGGATAGTTAAGAAACCTGCCTGGCCAGAGCTAGGTGATGAGGCAGAGCGAGGAAATGAGGTCGCAGAGGCAGAAAGGAGTGAATCCTGGAGGGCCTTGTGAGCTAGAGGAGGCACTTGGATTTTATTTTGCATATCATGGCAATTAGTAAATGTTAATAAGAGATTAGCATGATACAATGTATATTTCTAAAAGATTTCTCTAATTTCTCTGTGGAATTTATTATAAGGGGCGTGGGAGTGGAGGAGAGGAGAGTCCAGAGTGAGATATACTAGATCAGTGGTTGGCAAACTCATTAGTCAACAGAGCCAAATATCAACAGTATGCAATGATTGAAATTTCTTTTGAGAGCCAAATTTTTTCAACTTTAACTTCTTCTTATGCCACTTCTTCAAAAACAGACTCGCCCAGGTCGTGGTATGTTGTGGAAGAGCCACACTCAAGGGGCCAAAGAGCTGCATGTGGCTTGCGACCCGCAGTTTGCCCACCACTGTACTAGATGATCCACAATAGATGAGAAGAAAGTATTACAGTGTGTGTGTGTGTGTGTGTGTGTGTGTGTGTGTGTGTGTGTAGAAAATTAAGCTTTTCTAATATTAATGGACTAATAGTAGCATATGTATATAATCTATAAATTAATATACATATATTTTGTGTCTAATAGAAGTTTACAACTGGGGCAAATCGATTTTCAAAAGTTTGAAAACCTCTGTTCTCAGTGAGAGATGATGGTGACTGTTAGTTGGCTTCCAATGCCTTTCCTTTGGAAACTGTAATAATCATTTTTTGTGCTTTTATTCCTTTCCTTATCACTCTGTAGCAGTGTTTCTTCTTGCCATAAAAATGAGCGCACACAGGCAAGCACGCATGCCCATTTGCATATGATTTCAGGGCGCTCAGATACCCCATTAAGAATCTCAACTGCAGAGGACCCCCCACCCCATTTGTCCTTTTCCCTGAGCACTCCCACTAGCATTTCTATCCCTGTTTGTGCCAGTTCCAAACTTACTATGCGAGTGCACATTTCTTATTTACTTTTCAAGCCCAGAATTCTGACCTGCAAATGGGCACAGTTCCCTTTAGTTACATTTTGCCATCCATCTATTCCGACAGGGAACTATCTTGAGGCCGAGAATAATGCCAAATCCACGATTTCTGTCACAGAATCGGCACCCCATTTTCCTCCGTTTCCTGGAGCGTTGCCTGCTATACCGATATGAATATACATCGGTAAAGGTCCTTACGACAGCCAAACAAAAATGAGAGGCGATGTTTTCATAAATAAGTGATGTGACTTTTGCTTTCATCTGGGAAGTTTTGTGACATTCTGCTCTATTTCTCTGGTCACGCCTCAGGCCCTTGACAGAAGTGGGAGTAGAAATCGGGCATTTTCCAAGAATCCTTCAGAGTTCCGTATGAGTTGTACTTTCATGAGTGCAGGAAGGTAGCACGTCTGACCTGTTCCCTTTAGACAAAAACCTAGTGGCCCAGCGTCGCGGGAACCTTCCAGCCTATTCTGTAACGTCCGTGCAACCCCAGCTACCCTTGGCATCATAAAATGTTAATCTTCTAAAGATTTGCCTCAGTGCACACTGTAATAATTTCCTACTCAGAAAGTTTGCCCACATACTTCTTTTTTTTCTTTTTCTTTCCTGTTTGCTTAGGCCTCTGGGTTAAAGTATAATTAAAACTAATTGCTGAGAATGAAACTCAGGATGCCGGTCCACCGTGGCGATCAGATGAAGGATTACTTTCGTGTTGTTTAATTATTGTAAGAGAGGACCCAGGTAGCGCCACAGAAAAAGGACAGGTGATCTGGCTGCACAGGCGTGTGCTTCCCTCGCCTTTTGTCCCCGCCCACCTGTAACGCCTGTTCACATTTTGAGTGACGTGATGCGCGCGTGGCATTGAGGAAAATTGACTGTCATTTCATTTCTGAGAGAGCAGGATGCCCTGGAATACGAATTATGACATACAGAAGTGAAAGTAATCTCTCCTTTGTTTATCTTTTGCCGTTGAACTTTCCGCAATTCATCTTTATTTTTCAGTTGTCTAAGATAAGATATTGAAAATGCTACAGTCTCGGTTTATTCCTTTAAAAAATTGTAACTTGTGGTAGAGAGGAATACAGTTCATTTTTAAAGTAAATGCAGTTTCTATCAACTCTGGCATGGTTTTTAAAGCACTTATTTAATTTTTAAGAATGCATTTCATAATTTAATCTGTTTAATGAAGGTCTTTCGGATTTGTTGCAGTAAACTTAGCAGACACTCCCCCCCTACACACACACACACACACACACACTTTCTTTTTTTAATTCCCCATAGTTTAAACTGATTATCCTGACTCTATTGACATTGCCTGTGCCTGCTCTATAACCTAAAGTTTGTAAATTATTAGGAGAGAATCTGAATCATAATAGATTGATGCTGAGAAGCCAGATAATTTCAGAGCCTTGTGGGAACTTTCTAGTTCGCACTCTTTTGTCTCCTCAGAAGACTTTTTCATGAAAGAGAGGGATTCGTGACAACTTTCTACTGCAGAGTTAGTCTTTAGTTTTTTTGTTTAAAAATGACACTTTGAACATGGGGCGCATAATGCATGCGAAGGATCTGTTGCCAGGCAGCTTGGAGCCGAGGGGGCATTGTCGGGTTTGAAGAAATAGTGGGTTCAGGGAAGGGGCCAACAGAAAACTTGAGAAAAATAGAGTAAGACTGAAAGTGTTTTATGATAATTAGAATAAAAATTGGATATCAGGACTTCACGGGTCAGCTTCTGTTCACACAATTTAGCTTTCACCTTGCAAAGAAAGGGATGTATCAGGTAATTAGGTCAAATCAATGATTATATATCTTTAACTCAAGTGGAAGGGACTATAATTGTGATGAAATTTGTCTGAAGGGGAACGCATGGGGAATCTTGTCAAAGGTCACGAGTTCAAAGGGGAAATTAAGTTCAAGGTTCGGTTCCTGTTCACACCACCCCACCCCCCACCCCCCAAATACCGCATCACAAGAAACCAAGCTACCGGTCTTTCTATAAACAGATTATTTGTATTATTTTTTTGACATAAGCAGAACCTTTCTCACTCATAACCCTTCAGGGGCATGGAATTAAAGCAGTTACACCTCCTTAATGGGATATCTTCTGACATGGACAGAAAGAAAAACTCCAGCATTACGTTTCCTGTTTGTTGGTTTCTTCTGCTTTGTTGCTGATCACACACACAAGGAGCCCAGTTCATGGAGTGCAAATGAAGAGCCCGTCTCCGAGACCACGTGGCCCTGTGTGCCCTAATGTAAAATCTCCCCTTACTTATAAGATAACAATAAAGTGTTTTAAGATTAGAGGTATAAGAAGACATCTAAGGAAGTTGTTGGGCTCTCTCTTCTCTCTCTCTCTCTCTCTTTCTCCCCCTCCGCCCCTCTCCCTCTCCCTCTACCTCTCCCTCTCTCTCCTCCTGAATTCAGTTTCCCCTTAAACTTGACAAAGTGGAACCAAAATTCACCCTTGTCTTTGGTCATTCTTCTGAAACAAAGGGTCTATTCTCCCTTTGAGTGCACGCAGCACTTCCATTAGGGTTGACGTCAACTCTTGCATGGGATGAAAAAAAAAAGAAAAAGAACCTCAACTCTTTTCTTTACCCCGGTGTTATTTTTAAAGGACAAACAATAAGAACATAGTTTTCACAGAGTGATAAAAAGAAAAAACCTCTGGCTGAGGAGACCTGGCCTTTTAAAACCCAATGGCCTTTAAATAGTCTGGATTCCATGTGTTGCTTCCACACACTAAATTCTATCAGATTGTGTTAAGAAAGAGAAATACATGCAAGGTAAAAAGTATATAGTTGGGTCACATCAAGAAAGTCCTTGCAGACATTTAAAAAATATTTTTTTTCACCCAGTTGGGTATTACATTTACAATTCATAAAGTGTTTTGTAGAAGAAAAACTAGTCTGCCGGTTTTATCTGCTCTAAGGGGAGTTGTGTGTGTGGATCTGCACTCACACGTGCACTGGGCTCAAACAAACGAGGCTAATCACGGAAGTGGTATTTTAATATTAAATGAGATCCACGTAAGAGAAGACAGAAATATTTCAATCATAAACACAATGACCACGTCTCAGATGTTCAGTTCCTCCTTGGAAAATGTTTCATAAAAGTGAATTCTTACCATAAAGGGGGAAAAGGAGGCATCTGATGAAAACCCTCCCCATGTTTTTGCTAATAGATTTCCTTGTGTTTATCATGTTCGATGCTTGGGTGGACTTATTGGCATGGGGTTCCTTCTTGAATGATTCGACATTTCTGTGTCAGGATGCATGGGATTTCTGTCTGCAAACTCTAAGATACTTGCTAGATTTTAACAACAACAACAAAAACAATCATCTCTGACACAGACCGTGATGGATAAACTATTTGGGGATCAACTGTTTTGGGATACACAGGCCTGTGCGTGAAGAAGACAGGTGCCTCGCTTGGCTGGATGGGTTTGGGAGGGGACGGATCAAGGGCTCCGCTCTGGCAACTGAAATCCCCTCCCTGGTGAAATGTGGAAGTTCAAGGCACAACGCTGGCTGGCATCATATTAATGACCTCCGGGGGCGTGTAGAGTTCAGAGTTCATTTTCTATTTACACCGTCTCTGCTGCTCCGCCTCTTAGCCTCCCCTTCTCCCCCTTCCTCCCCCACCCCCCACCCCCCACCTCTCCAAAAAAAAAAAAAAAAAAAAAAAAAAGAAGCAAAAAGCAATTATTTAGGACATTGTGGCATTCAGCCGGGGCTACTTTTTATACCGAAATAGAAACAGTGGGAAATACAGCAGTTAACGGCGGAGGACGCTCAGGGTGCCCCGTGCGCGGGGGGGGGGGGGGGGGGGGGGGGGAGGGGGGAGAAGAGGGGGTGTCTCCCGAGCAGTTCAGAGTTCACCCTTTGTCCGCATCTCGTGAAAACAGTCCTCAGTGAGCAGGTATTTAAACCCAAATCAGCAGCCGGGGATCCGTAACGGGAGCCGCGGAGCGTCCCTCGGCCGCCGCCGTCTGCGGGGAGCGGGGTGGCAGCCGGCGGCGGCGGCGGCGGCGGCGGCGGGGACAGATGGGCGCCCCGCGGCCCCGCCCGTATGCAAATGTGAACGGCGGTTCACCCGGCCCGCGCCTGACCCCCCTCCATCCCCTCCCTCCTCCCTCCTCCCCTCCTCCCTCCCCCCCTCCATCCCTCCCGGCGGCGGATGAAGGATGGCCTTCGGATGGTACCAGCGGCGGGTCAAGTTTACCATCCGTCTTCCGGCGGGGCCGCGGTGGCAACGCAGTTATTTAGTTTCAGTGTTGATGTGCGTCGCCGTAAACTCCATCATTTCACCTGTTTATGAACCCGGCCTCGTCCGAGATCCCCGTGAAATCAGACAAAGCTGGCAATCACACTCTCTTGTTTCCAGCAGAACGGGGGGATTATGGACTTCTTTCTTTTCTTTTTTTTGTTTTAAAGCATCTTTATTCCCCCCCCCCAGCCTCACAATTATAAATCACCATTCCCCCCCCAGCTTCCTCTTTTATTATTATAATATTATTATATTATTATTGTTATTGTTATTATTTCTTACATTGAGTGCATCCGTTTCGTATTTAGAGGGGGGAACCAAAGACATTTCCCCCGAATGCTTTTTTTATTGTGTTTTGTTTTGTTTCAAATGAAGAAATATGATCGCCCGTGTCAGAACAAACAACCGGCGTTTTAGATGTCAATTAACGGTTTTTTGCCCGCGCGCGCGGCCGTGTACAGCGCCTAATAAATCTTACAATTAAACGCGCAGCCCTTCATTAGGGTGGAAATATGAACAGCTGTAATCACGCACATGCTATTGACAGAGAAGGATTTGGTTTCGTTTTGTAATTTTTCACACCGGGGGGCGGAGAAGGAGAGATGGATGGAAACGCGACCCGCTTCCGCGGCGGTGGGCTGTTTCCTTCGCACGTAGGGAAGGACAGCACACCAGCATCGCTGACTTCAGGGTCTGACAGCGGTGATTTGCCTCAATTTTCTTCTCTCATGAAAGTAAATTTCTCTTGGGAAACATTATAAGCCTTTGGCTAGGAAACCCATAGGACAGACACCCCCAAACTGTCACAAAACAACAACAACAAAAAAACACCCACAAGGAAAAACAAATTGATGCATTTCTCCAGTACATCTGTTCTTGAAGGGATTCTGTTAACGGGTGTCGGGAGCTGGCATAAAAGAAAGAGTGGCTAAGACTACAGTGAGAGGTGATGCATGCAGCAAACACTGCTGCCGGCAACAAAAGACGCCACTTCTGGTAACACATATACATTGCCCAGGATGCAAACGTGGCCTTTTGACGTTGTGTGGGCGCCTGTTTCAGGAAAAGCCAAGGCAGAAGCTTCCCTCAGAAAAGGTGCCAAATCGTCTGCATGAGGATTCTCTTCCACCTCACCTTACTCCACCCCTCACTCCAAGGTGCAAGGCCTCCACCATGTCGGGACAGCATTTCCAAGCAGTTCTAAAGAGTCAGGTTTGAAATAACTTCAAAGAGACCTAAATGGTCAGGACCAGGACTCGCATTTGTCCACCAGGCGCTGGGTAGGGGCTGGCAGAGAAAATAAAGGATAAAAGGCATTTAAAAATGTTGTACTCCTTTCCTTGAGGATTCGAATTGATTTCCTTCTCTCACCTGGTCTCTAAATATGCATTTTCCATCTATTCGGAATATATGTGGAAGGTAGATGTGGGCATATATGTATAAATACATACTGACAAGAACATATGTATTTACATCTGTGTATACAAGTCCTTTCTTATACAAATAAGGATTTATGATGTGAATGCAGGATTTCATGTCCACGTAAACTTTGGCTCATGGTTGAATTATTGTAGGCCACCTTAAATCAAGGATATAATTTACACCCTTGGAAAATTTGTTTGAGAATGGTCAACACGGTGCTTACCAGGGAATTAAAAAAAAATGTTTATTTACTTTAGAAGCAAGCAATTCGTATGTCCTAAGTTTCACAAGAGGCTTAGCAAAGTCATCTTCTGGCATGAGTTAGATCCTGAAGACTTTTTTTTTTTTTTAATATTCTTAACCACTAGTTCACTTTAGTGAAAAACTGAAAAGTAAAACATTTACAACAATATTGTAACCGAGTTATTAAAACCACTGTATGCGGTTGTTTTAGTAAAATGATGCATTTGCTGAAGGACTGCCTCAAAGAAGCTTGAGATTTTGAAATCAACAGTGTCTTTGTGAAGTAATAGTGTGAATTGGGAAGAAATGCGTATGTGCTTTTTAAAGTTTTCAAGGAGGAGAAAGCCCAGACATAATCAGTTACCTCTCTCAGAGCAGTTAGGGATCTAGAAAAATGATAATCTTCATGTCTTTATAAAGTCCACGAAAGTTCTCCCTTCCCTCTCTCCAAATGATGGTGGCACAAAATACTTGCAAACAAGGAGGCTCTGAGCTCCCCAAAAATGATAATAATAATATAATATAATAATAATAATAATAATGGCAAGCATTTATATGGCTCTTATTATGAACCAAGGCCTCTTGCAAGGGTTTAGATATGTTACTGCATTTAATTCCGACAAAAGTTCCATAAGGAGCATGAAACTCCATTTTGCAGATGAGGAAAATGAAACTTGCCCAACTAGCTTCTCCCTGGAACAGAAAATGGAAAAAGTGAGAAAATGAAGACTCGGACTCTTGGAAAGAACTTCCATATGTAATCAGGCGAGCGATTTGTCTCTCTCTGCCTCTTTCATCTGTAGAAAATTATGGTGTTTTCTGTAAAAATTACATTTGTGAAATATAGCCTGTTTCTTAAGCAGCAGTAAGTAAATATGAAATAGTTTTAGTCCTTTTAAAGCCTTGCAGTATTCGAGGTCACTGTTCTTCGTCTGTGACCCGGTGTGGGACTTCTACGAAAGCACTGCAAAGTCCTCATGAAAACTTTCCCTGTGGGGAAGTTACCAGGACCACAAAATCCAGACCCCTTCCTAACTCCAAATGTGAGTTCCAGTTTGATGAGAGCATGCTGTATGCTTTCCTTAAAATTTGGCCCTGTCTGGCCTGTGACTCTGTGCTCTGGCAGCAAAAGCAGGTTCCTAGAGAGGGTCTCATTCCTCGCCTCCTCTTGCTCTAAGGTCAGTCAGTTGTACCCTTGGAAGGACGAGTAAAGAGAAATTTAGGCAGGACACAACGGTCTTTTGCTTCCTCCTCTTCCTAAAGACCAATTTGCATTTTATCTTATTGTACCAGGGTGTGGGTTGTGAGCCATTCGATTCACAATAAAAAAATATAGTATTTATGGGTCATAATTAGCCTCTGACTCCTAGTCCATTGGCTGCACCCTTTTGGTTCATGAGAAGGGGTCGGGGGAGCCACCTTGTGGCCGGAAGGGGATCCAGCAGCTTCTAGGACCTAGTTCTGTTTTGAGTCGAAAGGAAAAGACCACGAGAGTAGAAGCCAGAGGTAAATCAGAAATATCAATCACTAAATATTTGTGGAAAGTAGTAAGGGATATAAATAGAATGTATAACTACAATAACACTGAAGCTGTAGTTGTAAATATACATTATCCTCTTTAATATGACATAGAGTAGATTGAGAACCGAGAAATTATTAAGATCCCCACCAAAAAAAAAAAAGGAAGAAAGAATGAAAACATTTAAGTTAAAATTATGTTCATTTTGTAATTCAATAAAGAAATCCCAGAGACATATTTTTAAATTTAATGCTGTTTTCTAAAGCACAGCAAAAGCCCCACAGACATCTGTTTGCATACATTGTGTGTCAGGCAGCATCAGATTTGAATGGAATTTATCTAAATTTTATATGCATGGCTTGATGTAAATTGAAATAAATTGTACAGCATACTCTGCGTGGACATATTGGTTTTTCCATCGCTGCTTGAACTTTTAACCCCGGGGCCTGAGCCGGTCACACGTTGACCTGTCTGAACTCTGCTGGTAGATCCAAGTGTGGAAGGCTGGCCTTGCCTCCATGGCAACCATCAAGGAGGGTCCATGACTCTCCTCTCCCTTTCTCTCTCTTTTCTCCACACTCCACTAAAAACAAAACAAATTAGGATATTCTCCAACAGCCAGGGAGCGTAATCTTGGAACAGTTTTGCCAAAAATGCATTTTGCCTCTAACCCAAGCTCTGAGCAAAGCTTTCGCAGCTTTGCTTGTCAGATGTTAATGAAAGTTTGAAATGAATGCCTTTATAAAATTAATGGAAAAGGCCCCTTCCTGAGACACATTCCGTTTGCTTGTCTGCTATTAGAGTAAAATATACTTCCCATGCTCATATATTAGGTAATGTTGCTATAGGTGTGTTACACATGCAGATAAAAATTATACTGGTGTGGAATGGCCACATCATTCTTTATAGGTGGGATTCAAAAAAAAAAAAAAACAACAAAAAACAAACTTGGATTAGGTTTTACCAATGCCCACAGTATCCACATCAGACTTAGCATTTTCCAGTGCCACGGCGCTAATGTATCTGAAAGGAGTGAGCATTATGGATCTAGAGTTAATCTCTCTGTTGTGGGTTATAGTCATCTTAATTAAGGTACTTTTATGTTTCTGATTTGCCTTCATTTGGATGATTGATTTTTAAGTCCATGTACTAACAAGTTATTATTTCAGCAGTAGTTTTAAAGGTGTTGGTTATTCCTCTCCAAAGTTAAAATTATGTTCATGGGGGTGTATTTGTAGTCATTCATTTATTAATGCAAGCAGCATTTGCTGAATGCCTACCATGTAGGTAACTTCAACTAAATACTGTGGTGATTAAAAAAAAAAAAAAGAAGTGACTGCCTGGTCTTAAGGAATCCCAGTTTTGTTGCAAGATGGGAGATTATTGCATCGAAGGAGAAAAACTGTAGAACCGTTAGACAGCAGTGACAAGCGTATGTTGTTTAAAATTGTATGCCAGCTGACAGGGAAGCAGGGCCTAATGAAGTGATGTTGGGAGTGGATTTAGTGGAGAAAGGCCTCTTATGGAGGAAGGCTCTAGAAGGTCCAGGGCTTAGTAAACACACATTCTACCGAGTTTAAGAGTAGATTGAGAACCGAGCAGATTGAGAGGTTTCCTAGAATAAGCAAAACCTGTGAACAGTGTTGGTCTTGTGCAAGAGTCGATAAGGAGCAGAAAATAACCGGTGAAAATGGCCTGTATTATACCAGGAATAACAAGTATCCTTGAGTGCTCATAGATTAATCTGCTGTCCCTCAGACCCTGGGGTTCAGATACACGCCTCAATTATTTGTTTCTGAAGTTGTGCAGTAAAAAAAAAAAAAATATATATATATATATATATATATATATATATATATATGAATGAAACAAATTTGCCAGTTTTGATTTGCTAAGGGACTTCTAGTGTCCTTTTTAGAAAGTATAAAGGAAAATCTTAATTTTTAAAAGTTCGAGGTAGAGACCTGAAAATAGCAAATGTTTGACAAGTTGCCCCTGGACAGCTGCAGGTAGCAGGATTGATCGGAGGCCAGTCTGATGAAACTGAAGTCCTCGTTTAAAGTAGCCTTGGGGTAGTTTAAAAACAGCAACCAAAATATCACAAGAATGTTTTTCTTTGTCAGGCAGTGTAAAATATAAGAAACATAATATACTGTAGGCAAGGAGAACCAGGAAATTCTCCCAGTTTGCCTCTAGCAAATTCCTGGACCCTCTGAAGTCACATTATCTTGGTGGGCCACAGTTTCCTCATGTATAATAATAATAAAAATATCTAACAAATACCGAATTCTTGCTTTATACCAGGCTCTAGGGTTCCAAGCACGTTCACTAATTCTCACAGCAATCCTATTGGGTCAGTATTATTGTCCTCAGTTTACAGGTCAGAAACAGAGAAACACTGTCTTTCCCAGGATCATACCCAAGTAGTCTAGCTTTAGATCTAATTGCTTCATCTAATGCACCAAGGGTCAGCAAACGTTTTCTAAAAGGGACCAAATAGTATGTCTCTTAGGATTTTTGGGCCTTGCAGTCTCAAGGTGATGACTGTGCCAATATACTGCAAATATATCAACTATACTAATAAAAGGGTAAGATGCAAATTGACCATACCTTCGTGACTCCCACCAGCCAATCAGGAGTGGGTATGCAAATTAACCCGACAAAGATGGCAGGTTAATTTGCGTGCACAGGCACCTAATGGCTGGGATTGGGGTTGGGCACTTGCGTTGTTGTCATAGTGATGACACAGGCATTCCACACTGCCCCATCCGCTTCAGGCCCCTGGGCACTATGGGAAGGTGGAAAGGCGGCTCTGGGCCAGACCCAAAAGGTGGCACCAACCAGAGCAAAGGCAGTGCCAGCAGCCAGGGGAAGGAAGGCCTATTCTTGCACAAATCTTCGTGTATCGGGCCTCTAGTATGTAAATAAACAAATGTGACTGTGAGCCATTAAAACTTCTTTTATAATCACTAAAATTAGAATTCCATATAATTTTCATGTGTCATGAAATATTATTTTAATTTTTTTCTCTAGTCATTTAATAATGTAAAATAAAAAAATTGTAAGCTCACAGGTCCTGGAAAACATGGCGGGTTGCATTGGGCCTATGGGTCATAGTTGCCAGCCTTTACACTGCACTAACTTTTCTGCCTTTCAGTTGGACTAGATGATCTCTAAAATTACCACTATTCAAAAAACTATTCAGTGACTTTCTTTTTAAAAAAATATTTTTTTTATTGAATTCAGAGAAGAAGGGAGAAGGAAAAGGAGATAGAAACACCAATGATGAGTAAGAATCATTGGTTGGCTGCCTCCTGCATGGCCCCTACTGGGGATTGAGCACAAAAGCTAAGCATGTGCCCTGACTGGGAATCGAACCATGACCTCCTGGTCCATAGGTTGACACTCAGCCACTGAACCAGACTGGCCAGGCTACTAAATGACTTTCTAGCTAGTAGGATAACCATTTTGAATTCAATATATACAATTAAAAGATTGAAAGCTGACTTGGAAAACAAAGTCTGACCACTTGTTTTATTTGGGAAAGACTGTATCTAAACTCTCTCAGAAGAATGAATTATCTTTGTTTAATTGATATTTTGAAAAATAATGTTTTTGTTGTTATCAGGATTGTAGTGTGACATCTTGCTTGAGTCTCTTATGATGCAGTGGAAGCCCCCTTGCTCTGCTTTTTAGATAAAATGATAAATTTGTCTCTGTCTTGCCCACAATTCTATACTATCACAACTTCCACATCACCTTCTGCAGCTGAAGGTAAGAACCTGCCATCATTTCCCCAGATGTTTACCCTTTGCTCATTGTTCTTTATTGTGCTAGCTATTATTCAAAGGAATCCTCTCCAAAATGTCTTATCCTATATAATAAAAGGCTAATATGCAAATTGTCCCCTGGACTGGGAGTTTGACCAGGGGGGCAGGGCTGGCCCACCAACCACCCGTGGCCTTTCTCCCTGGCCAGCTCCACCCCTGATTGGCTCTCTCCAGCCTGATCAGAGTGAGCCGGCCAGATCACACTTGTGCACGAATTTGTGCACTGGGCCTCTAGTATGATAGAATTAGGAACTGGACACATTAGAGGCCTTTTTTTCTTGTCTGTATGTAAAATTTTGATATTTCTATAAATTTCATCAGTTCCTAAAATACCGTATTTGCCGGCGTATAAGACGATTTTTTGGCCCTGAAAAATATGCCTCCAAGTGGGGGGTAGTCTTATAGGGCGAGTATATAACAAACTCTGTATTTTTAGTGGAAATGTTAGGGGGTCGTCTTATACGCCCAGTCGTCTTATATGCCGGAAAATACGTATTTTTCAGGGCCAAAAAATCGTCTTATACACCGGCAAATACGGTATGTGTTTTGCAGGGGCCCATAGGCTAAGCTCAAAACTGCTTTAGTTCTACACTTGGGTTTTATGATAGATGTAGCAAACACCTCTCCCTTTAAAACCAAGTAATACAGCTAATTGTGAATTTAAAACTTTTTCTTTTAGCTCTTAAAACTCTCACCAATTCCAGAGTTTACTTCTGTTTCCTTAGTGTCTGTTGAGGTGATATTATAAAAACAACATATAATGTCTCTCATATATCATGATGTTTGTACATATTATCCTCAGTTACAACCTTAGCCTACAAACTCCTACATAGTCTACTGAGCTGTATGCCTTATAGCTTCCCAAACATTCACAATTTATCTCATAGATGGCAAAAAAATATCCCTTATTATCTAATATCCTTCTGTATGCCCTAGGTATGATAAATATAGAGGGCTGCATTTCATTCTCAGGAATGGCCACTGGAATCAAATTGTCAAAGGTTTTTCCCAAGCCTGTGTCCTCCTCCTCCTCCTCCTCCTCCTTCTTCTTCTTCTTCAGAAAACTAATATTAGAACATATAATTTTTTTAATATAAGATGGTCCAATAGCCACAAAATTAGAAGTACGTGAAGGAAAGCAGCCTGCTCCCTTTATGTGTGTCCCATAAGATCGTGGAGTACTCACTCAGCGGCTTTGCTCATGGGCTGTGGTGAGGCCAGATGAATAAAGAGCTCTTTCAGAGTAAAATGCTCATCTATTTCTATATTTCTAAGACTCTGGACTATTATTTAACAGATGATATGGGCATTAATGTAAAGGCTATTTACAGGGTATTTGAAGGGGATGGGATAAAATGTGATTTTATCTAGGGAAACCTCTAAGGAAAAGCCTTAAAAAGGGAAAACAGTAGCATGACAAGGAGATCCTATCCCCTTAAACAGTGTCACAGATCACCCACCACCTGGTAACATTTTAGCATAAACAAAAGACAGATTTAAATTTACTAGCTGTAGTGAGATTCTCTCATATTTCTTTCCCCTTTCTATGTTTTGCTTGTATACAAAGAGTTTATTGCCATTAAAGAACTTTATTTTGAGAACAATCTGTTCATTGAGTAGGCTAGTCATTTGGTTTTTTGTCTTTTAGTTTGTACTTGTTTATTTTGTTCGCATTTAAATGATCTTTAAAAACTTCAGATACAGCACAGACATGGGAGCTAAGTGGATTGGGCATCGTCCCATGGACCAAGAGATCCCAGGTTCGACTCCCAGTCTGGGGACAAGCCCGGCTTGCAGGCCAATCCCCCATAGGGGATGTGCAGGAGGCAGACAATGAATCTCATCATGGATGTTTCTATCTCTGCCTCCCCATTCCTCTCTGAAATCAATATATATAAAAGAACAAAAACGAACCTATTACCTAGGTGTTTTTTTAAAAAAACACCTTCAAATACACTTTAAGTTTTAAAATCTTAAAATATAGAATTGCCCCAAACAGAGTTCACTCTCTCTTTGTTTTTTAAATATTTTATTGATTTTTTATAGAGAGGAAGGGAGAAGAGAGAGATAGAGAGCTAGAAACATCGATGAGAGAGAGACATTGACCAGCTGCCTCCTGCACATCCCATACCAGGGATGTGCCCGCAACCAAGGTACATGCCCTTGACTGGAATCGAACCTGGGACCTTTCAGTCCGCAGGCCGACACTCTATCCACTGAGCCAACCCGGTTTTGGCATCACTCTCTTTTTTTAATCCCTGAGATTTGACTTCTTCAAGTCACTGCCAACATTATATTAGAATTCCATGTTTACAAACCTGTCCCCACTGGACCCTGGCTCCTAGAAGGCCCAGCACAATGCCTCTCACAGGGCAAATGCTCCCGGAGTGTTTACTGATCTGAACTGTTGAACCAAATAGTGACAAAGATGGTGGACTTTGACTGAGCATTAGCATATACTCAGAGAAACTCATGGCTTCTTTGCATTTTTAGGTGGGTAGGACCACTCTAAAGGAATGCTGCAGGTAAACAACTGTGACAAGCCAGTATTGCTGATTTTCTTGGGCATTTCACATTGCTTGCAATAAACTGGATAGTAATATAGCAGGGTAACCTCGGTATACACCTGTGTGAAAGAAGTTGTATGACACTTGAGCTGTTCCTCAGGGCTCTTAAAGTTTCTCAGTGAAATGGAGTCTATGTGAGAGATGGGAGAAAGGACCTCCACTTCCTGTTAGTGAAATTCCATAGCCATATATGTATATAGAACCAAGGGAAATACAGAAGCAAAATCAGGGTCCCTATATCCTTATGCATCTGAATCTGAAGTAAGAACATGTGCTCTTATACCCAATGCAAATTGATTATCCTTATGCATCTGAAACTGAAGCAAGAATATGTGCTCTTGTACTCAATGCAAAAAAGCATATTTATTAAAGACTAGAGGCCTGATACACTAATTTGTGCATGGATGGGATCCGGCCAGCCCGCCCCAATGGGGGCCAACTGGGCCAGGCTGAAGGGGAGGGGGAAATAGGAGGTTGGCTGGTCAGTCCTAACCCTGATTGTGTGTTTGTGTGAGGGGGGGGGGGGGCAATCGGAGCCCCAATCAGGCTGGTGGGCCCCCACAGTATGCGTCATAGCGACTGATCATTCTGGTTGTCCCATTGTTCCGGTCACTTGGCTTTTATATATATAGATATCCTATCAATATTTTAATAGTGACTGGCTCAATTCCAGGTTATATATTAGTGTGTATTGTGTCTCAGCCACCTATAGAACTTCCTGGGAAAATGGGCAGGAAATACAGATTATTGAATAATATCAGGTATTATTACATTTTAGTGGTTTGTGTTTGGGTCAACAGGAGCCACTTAATAAGTCTGGCAAGTCAGCGTGTCTCCCATTCTTCATTTTTAAATTGCTGATCCCTACCGTCGACCACCATGATATACATTTCCCGTTCAGTATACATTGTTGGTTTTGTATAGTTTCGCAATGAGATTAAATAATTTTCACCATACTTCATGGTAAATGAGAGTTTAAAAATAATTTTGTTTTCAAATAATGCGATATTTCCTAATTCTCTAAGTCCATTAGAAAAGGCATCTCAGAGCATTGTTAGGTTTCTAACACGGTGCAAGGAAATCAGGAGTCATGTGGATTATGAGGAAGGTTGAAGACATTCAGATTCAATTAAAATACTCATAGGTTCTCTACCATATGGAAGGCATAATACTAGGTGTTCAAGGATTATAAAGATGAATAATTGACCATGGCCCCTTGGTGTTTACAAGTTTTTAGATATGGAGGTTGGAGGCAAGATTGGGAATAGAAGGAAACAAAACAAGAAGGTCTTTACTAAACTTTCAAGGAGCAGTTCAGTGGCCTAGTGGGAGTAGAAACCTGATTTTATTTAGGCCATGGGTGTGTGCTACTTTTAAAAAGCTGGTTGATGAAAAGAAGGAGATGGATAAGTGCTTAGTAGGGAAGAGGAATTTCTTTGCTTATTTTGTTTTCGTTTTGGGAAAAAGCAAATCTGAGCGGATTTTCCAGTAGATGAAAATGAATTCATCTAGCCGAAACCGGTTTGGCTCAGTGGTAGAGCATTGGTCTGTGGACTGAAAAGTCCCGGGTTCGATTCCGGTCAAGGGCATGTACATTAGTTGCGGGCACATCCCCGGTGGGGATGTGTGCAGAGGCAGCTGGTTGATGTTTCTCTCTCATCGACATCTCTAGCTCTCTATCTCTCTCCCTTCCTCTCTGTAAAATATCAATAAAATATATATTTTAAAAAGAAAATGAATTCATCTAAAAAAGAGAAGATATGGAGAGAATAAAGTCCTAGAAAGGGTAGAAGTGGGATCAGATAATACTATTCAAGCATCAGTCTTAGCGAAAAGGCAAGGCACTTACTCTCTAATGATAGGCAGTTAAAGGATGGAAAGGGGTGAAGATGCAGAGATATTTCACTTGAAGGGAGAGGGGTGAAAAGCCATTTGCTGCGAGTAAAGAATATGGAGTAGGGATGGGACCAGGAGTTGGGGAAAATGGAGAGTGGAAGTATAGGGAGGCACTATAGAAATGTAATAGAATCACGAAAATAATAACTGCTAAATAGTAATTAATATACAGCGTGAACCATCTCAATCCATTCAACAAATATTAAACATTAAATGGAGAATTTGTGGTGTAATGTGAGCCAAAGTCTTTAGTCCATGGAAACTCACATGTGATTTCTTGCTGAGTCGCCCTGAATCTTGGCTTACCTGTATGATCCCGGTTGACAGCAAGACCCAGTCTTGAAAAGATTCCACACTCACAGAAGCACATTAAGAGTAAGCATTTCAGGCCCCCCAAATACCTGAAGTATAATTTTTAAAATATATTTTATTGATTTTTTTACAGAGAGGAATAAAGAGGGATAGAGAGTCAGAAACTCAATCAGTTGCCTCCTGCACACCTCCTACTGGGGATGTACCCGCAACCAAGGTACATGCCCTTGACCGGAATCGAACCTGGGACCTTTCAGTCCGCAAGCCGACTCTCTTTCTACTGAGCCAAACCAGTTAGGGCTGAAGTAGAATTTATAAGACAACTCTCCCCTCCTCAAAATCCCCACAACCCCCTGGAGCCTCTTGCTGTCCTAGCCCAGAACTCTCCCAGACATACAGTCTGCCTGTCTCTCCTGATACTCAGCAGTACGGAGTGGAGAGTGCTTCTTTGCTCTCTGTCCTCCACTATTTTACTGAGTGACCTCTGTCCTTTTGAACTCCCATCGCATTCTCCTCCGTCTCCCCAAACCGTGCCGCAAAAGGCCACAACACTAGTCTGAGGGTGGCAGAGCCCTCCTAGGAAGGAACCGAACCAGTGAAATCAGAACCTCTTGAGCACACAGTGGGGATACTAATAGGCAAGGAACACTCACCATTGAGAACTGTTGTCTGGTTACACTGCAGCTTGGTGATCTTGCCTATGATCTCAAACACGAGTCATCGTTCTGAACCTACCTTTCCTCTTACCTTCTACATTTGAAACTCTGCCCTAAACTCTGGCCTCGCAGGATTATTCATCGTTCCCCAAACCCAGCTCCATGTCTTCCACCTGGAATGCCTTTCCCACCGTCTCCAGCCACCCACGTTTCACTAAATCCTTCAAACCCTTCTCAGCATGGCTTCCTAGGTGTCCCAAGTTAGACTCAACATCTCCCTGTCTTGCAGTTTACTTGACCAATAACTCTGTTATTGCTGTTGCCACCACTTGCCTTGCATTATATTCCTTACGTATGCTGGCTTCTCTGACAGACTGGGAGCTCCCAGAGGGCAGGGGTTGTGCCTTAATTGTATTTTCTATTTCTTGCAGATTTCAACACATATTAGACATTCAGTAAGTGTTTGTGAAATTGAATCTCTCCCCCAAAAATGTGGTCATGTGGTCCAGTCCCAAATTACACACACACACACACACACACACACACACACACATATATATATATATATATATATATATATATATATATATACGAATTTGTCATATCCTAAAAACCTTCAGAGAACCTTGAGATAATAGCAGTCTCTTGTTCTATAGTGTTTCTTTATATGTCACAGAGTGACACCCTCCCTTTCTCCTCCTTCCCTGATATCTGGAGATTTTCCTCCCTTAGACAACAGCGATGAGGGTATAAAACACCATACAGATAAATCCAAGATAAGTGTTTACTTTGTTCACTATAGCGTTTGGGTACAAAGGCAAATGCTGGACAGTATATTGGCACTACAAAGATAAATTACGGAGACAGGAACTTCAGGAAAGGGGAAGGAGGCAGTCAGCAAGGACATGCTCACTTGTGTATGTTACAACCCAGGGAAGAGAAAATGGCAGAAAAACCAAGTCCACCTAAGAGTTTATTTCCCTTTGATCACTGGAATAGGTTTATGCTTAGTTGTCAACAACCTATGATCACCCACATGAAATGAACATGTTCATATTTATATGGTACTTTTCATCCAGAGAATCCAAAGATACTTTATAAATTACAAATATGAATGCTCCTGATGCAATGACCCTGATATTCTCCACATACAAAATCCAGTTCCTGGTGGCCAAAATCTCCCCTACCCACACCACACCACTGAATAGTTAAACATTCTTATCAAATCACATTTTTTTTTGTCTTTAAAGTATCCTCTGTTTCGAAAAGTCTACAAGTCACACTATTTGTCTTCTAACCAGTGCTGCATCTCTCCTGCCCACCACCCTTCCCCCACTAACGTGGAAAGTGAATTCAATTAGATTTAAGACAAAGAGTAATTGCATTGGAAAATAGAAAAAATATCTCATCCAACAGTGATTAAGCTCTTTACCTTATAGAGGGAGTTTAACTCTTTCAGCAAAAGAGGACCCAGTGCAATAAATTAATACAGAGATTTGCTAAATCAAAGTATAGTATCTTGCTTGAATCTAATTCCCTAGTCATCAGTGAGCTCGCTTCAAGAGAACAGGGTGTTTGTTTTAAGGTCTGCAAGAAATGTAAAGACTAAGTCAATAGAGGGTTTTAATTTTTTAAAACTGTTCTTATACAGTAAGTATTTTAGCTAACTCATTCCTATCTTAAAGTCTGAAACTCAGACTAGACGCTTAGATTGTGGAACGGGAATCTAACCAGCTGCTTTCCTAGAATTATTTTGTGCTTTTGTTATCTGGGTTTTGATAACCCCTTCCACAAACTTAATCAGAATTGGTCCACGCAGAGTGTGAGTCGTTCTGCTTTGCCAACATTCTCACTGACTGCTTGTCGGTGCCCATCCTGGAACGTCGCAGGAAGATAATGGAGCAGCATAAGGTGGCAGGTTCCTTAGAGGACGTCCTAGATCTTGAGACGGCCAATTAAGTAGGGGTGACTGGCATACAGGCCTTTCATTTGCTATCCTCCATTTCTGAGGCGGGGAGGATTGTCAATCGCAGAGGAAACTTACTACTAAAGGTAAATAAGGAACTATCTGAGACAGTCTACAGTAAAAAGACAGGTCATATGTGTATTTGGCTGCAGTCAGCTCTGTGGAGGTTGCTCAAAGGTGCAATATAGCAAACAGAAGAAGAGATCTCTAGGGCAAGGGATGAATTCAGGTGCCTTGAGCTAAGAAATCTCCCTTCTTGGACTTTTCCCCACCTGCATTATTCAGGCATTTCAGACCTGTCAATCTGTGTGGATTGATTTCAGTAAGGCTGCAAGAGTTTCTGCAGCTGGCCCTGTTTTAATTACCTTGGTTAAACTGTCTTAGTCACGGTGAAGCTCTATAGGTCCAATTCATATATTTCTGTGTGTCCTCTTTAAGAACCTATAAAATAGGTACTATACCTTTTGTACGTCACATTTGGAAAAACTCTAGTGACACAAGGCTCGGACTAGGTCTTGACCTGCGTCTCCCATGGTGGCATATACTTTTCTCTAGAGCAGCCATGTTTTTTGAATGTTGATGAGAACCTGCTTCTATTTGCTTGATAGGGTGGTGGGTCTGATTTTAAAAGTTGAACACTTGTCTTACAAGTTTTGTCCTACCTGTCTCACCGTATGACCTTGTTTTTCCCCACTCCTAACCGGGGACAATAACATCCGTGATTCTGTATGAAGTAATGTATATTGTTCTTGGAGAGCCGCTGGTGAAGGACACTGTGGCAATTAATCCTGATGTTGATATATCCATGTTTTAACCCATGTCTTAAGAGCTCTGTTGTCCATAGGACAATTTCCTTTATGACAAGTCCTCAGTTTGTTACACTCAACAAAACTGTCACGATAAATACTTTAAAATAGTTAGACACGTTAGCCAGGGGTCGGAGAGACTGGTGCATCTATTTGGAGTGGGGTGAAGAATAAAATACGGCCTCCCTCTATTTGAGTCATGGAATCGGATAAATCCAGAAGTTCTTCCGTGAAACGTTTTTAGTCCACAGTAGGGTGGGTAGCATCAAAAGGAGCATCTGTCTTGAAGTAATACAAGGACTGTCAGACAGGACTTTCATTTGCAATACTCCAATTAAAATATTAAAAATTTACCAAGACCGGTTCAGCTCAGTGGCTAAAGCGTCGGCCTGCGGACTGAAAGGTCCTAGGTTTGATTCTGGTCAAGGGCATGTACATTGGTTGCGGGCACATCCCCAGTGGTGGGTGTGCAGGAGGCAGCTGATCGATGTCTCTCTCATCGATGTTTCTAACTCTCTATCCCTCTACCTTCCTCTCTATAAAAAATCAATTAAAATATTTTTAAAAAATAAAATATTAAAAATTTAATATTTTTAAATCTGGAAATGAGTGAGTTGAGAAAATTAATAGCCCTTCTAACTCCTGAGACAGAGAGTGGTCCTTTCAAGTTTGATGGAGGTAGTTTTGAGGACAATTTAAGAGAGAGGCTACAATTCAACTTCCACTCGCAGGACTTCAGAAAAGGCAAAAAGAAAAATAGCTTGAGTTTCTGAAGATTCCGTGCTTTAAAAAAATATATAATTAAAGCTGCCCAGCTGGTGTGGCTCAGTGGTTGAGCATCAACCTATGAACCAGGAGGTCACGGTTTGATTCCTGATCAGGGTTGTGGGCTCCATCCCCACGGTGGGGCGTGCAGGAGGCAGCCAATCAGTGATGATTCTCTCTGATTATTGATGTTTCTATCTCTCGCTTCCTCTCTCTTTCTCTCTGAAATCAATAAAAATATATTTTAAAAATAATAATAATTAAAGCTGATAAAAATGCAAATGATTACTTATATTCTGAGTATTTTATGATAGTAGTGTATTTTTTTCTCCCCCAAATCTAAAATTTTATCATTTTTTCCAAAGACTATAGTGGAGAGAACACCAGCTTACCAAGATACAAGGACTGTGTGGCAGTGTGTGCTGACGGCTCACGTAAACCTTTCTTCACAGCAGGATTTGGGCAGAAGCTCACCACTTAATCGAATAGTTCAGACGCCACTGAGTAGGAGATTTTAGGTAGAGCAGAATATTAGTAAACTTAACGCATACAAACTTATATGTATTCTGACAACATACACAGTATTTTCAAATATGAAAAAATAATTTTTTAAAGAAATCTTTTGTGCTCTTATGCCAATTGTGGGTATTGGGACCTGGAAGTATTCCTTTTATACTGTAGCTGTTGGGGGTTTTTTTGGTTTTGTTTTTTTAGAACAACAACAATAATCTTGCTTTATTTTCCTTTTTATTTTTGAGCTGTTTGCAGCCTCCTTCTGAATAGCGAGAAACAATGCAATTAATTTCCTCCCGCGCAATCATGCATAGATTTAATAAGCATCCGAAGGTAGGATCCATCTGCAAAGTACGCGTTGCATGTTAAATTACTTCTCTTCTGTGGATTTTTTTTTCCTTCCAAACCTTAATTAATTGGAGAAAAAAATGTTTATTAAAGTGGGAACAGGCCGGGCGCTGGCTCTCCGCCTCTGGTTCAAAAGTTCAGACGATTCCCCGGAGGCGCATCTGAATGTGCGTGTCTCCCTCTCGCCATCTTTCTTTCTCTGTCCCCATTGTCAGAATGGGGCGAATGCCTAGAAAAAGGTGTGTTATTTTGTTCCCAGGATCCATTTTAATAACCTTAGCTTGAGTAAACTAACTCTGTGTGTGTGTGTGTGTGTGTGTGTGTGTGTGTGTAGATTTGCATACACGATGTGTTGATATAAATAGTCCATATACGCAGACACGCAGATGTGTCACTTGCCCATTTTCCTGTTGCCTAAAATAAAAATAAAAAAAAAAACTGATATATAGTTTCAGGGGCATCTTTGAACAGGATGTAGGCGGAGGGCAGGAAGTATAATTCTACAGGTGGATCTCGGACAGGAAATTAGAGAAATTACGTATTGAAACACAAGCTACGTCTTCATGGGTAAATGTAGGCCAGAAGAGAAATAGTAAACCTATCCCAAGGGGGAAAATGACTGCCCGTCAACAGAGAAATGGGGAAAAAATAAAGAAGAGGATGTGACTCACTCCTGAGATATCGCCCGACCTGAAGTAAGCTTTATGCGAGCCGGCTGGAAACCGGCGCGTTTGCTGTGAAATGAAAATGTTATCTGAAAGATGAACTCAGAACGTTTTCAATTATTATTATTTTTTTTTTACTTTAACGTAAGGCTTGTTTTCTCCTTTAACACGAGGGAGGGTCGCACGGTCCCACCTAGATTTGGGAGCATGGGGACCGGAAGGCAGTGGTGGACGTGGCTGTGGCCACTTCCCTTGGCCCCGCGGCTCCCCGTGGCTCCCCGTGGCCGCAGCGCTCACAGGGGCGGGCGCTCAGCGCGGCCTCCCACAGGTTGTTCCGTTTCCTCTTCGGCCTCTTGCCCAGGGTTCCTCCCCTCCCTGGCCCGTTCGTCATTTTAATTTGCTTTTAAAGAGGCATTTAAATGGGGAGAGCGAAGCAATCGGGGAAGCTGCTTCAGCCTGGCACGGATGCAGCCTCGTCACGCCGGCCCTCTTAGCATGCACAGGTTTACCGCCCACACTCGTGCGGGGAGTGTCACACGAGCCACGCGGACATCCCTGGGCGGCATGGTGATGGATCAGCACCCCCTATATTTTTCCTCTCAAAGGCCTTGTTGCTGCTGCACGTGGACATGCACCCACTGGGGCCACCTTTGCACACCATTTGCACACGTGTAAGATGAATTACATGGAGGTGATGCCGATCGTCTTCTACCACGTAGGGTACCTGCTTATCTGCATACCTCGTCACCGTCTCCCCGCACCCCAAAACCTATGACTTTCAGGGAGATCTCGTCTTGCTTTCTAAACGGCCTTTGGTTCAGGCTCCTGTGGAAATCCTGAGTTGAGTGTGTGTCTGTGGCTGCCACGGCGTGCATGCATGTAAATAACATACCTTTGAAGGGAGGGGGTGGGGGCCCTCTCCCCTACATGCTTATGGCTCTGTTGTCGCAGGCGGGCGTCCTCTGTGAGCCATTCGGTGACATTTCAGAACCATTTTCCCTCTGCCGAGAGCCCGCAGTTGTGTTTCCTGAGCTGACACCGTGGCACTTGGCACTTGAAATTGCTAGTTAGAAAAAAAAATTGTTGAGGCCGCTGGCTGTAATCAGCGTTGTTGCTGTCTGTTTCCCCAGACTAATAGCAGAGCGATCGGAGCCTGAGAGTTCAAACAGAGGTTATCTTTCCCAGGTAGCATCTCGCCCAACGAGAATTTGATTTTTTTCTATAGGACTTTACTCCATTAGATTAATGAAATTTCAATGAGAGCCGGGCGCCCCCTGAAGCTTTGTTAAGAAAACAAATGGTGATTCTGTAGGTGTGACAGCTTGCTTGGGAGAGTTACGAGAAGGTGAATACATCCCCACAATCCAGGCAGCCTGGAACACATTGATCTCTATTTAAAGCACCAATCGGATTTTTTGTTAATTATAAATGATTGATCTGCAGTTTTTCCCCCGCCCTCTCTCTCTCTCCTCTTATACGGGAGGGCGCCCCTCCTTTCCCCACTTCTAACTTCTTTGCATGCTGAGTGCAGAGCTTTTTGTTTAAAGGGACAATCAGAGAGAGCAGAGGAGAGCAGGACCCGGCAGCGGTGCTGCTGTGGATGTCACGGCCACAGCCTTCCCCGGGCCCCCGGTTGGGGGGGCGCCCGGAAGCAGATTTCAGGCAGACTCCACGCTCCCTCTTTATTTGGCTCGTTCCTAAAATCAAGAATCATTTCAATGAAAATAAAGCCATCGGAATCATTAGATTGTGTTCTGAAACCCGGATTGTGAGCCCTCTGCACCGAACCCCCAATGCTAACTCTGAGCCACAGCGCACGCCTTGTGCACACCCGGATGTGATGTGTGAGCCACCAGCCCCGGGTGCTGGCCACGGGGTGAGCGAAGGAAATATCTCTGACCTTACATCCCCATTGGTAGGCATTTGGGTGATTAATCCACCTTTTATCATCTCCGTGGAGTGTTGTGTTTTTTTTTTAATAATGTTTAGGAGCAATGCTGCACTCAAACACTGGCACGTGCGTTACTCCCGACACTTGCTCTCCGCCCGGTTCTGAGGGGCCCAGACTCACGCCCCCCGCTTTTCTGTGCGACTGTCTCTAGCGAACACAGCTGAGCACTAAATGCTTACTTATTGAGCACAAAAGCACATAGCTGCTTCTTTGTTATTTGTAACATCACAGTACATAAAGAATATAATTTACACAGCTCTTAGGAAACATTTTGTAAATATATATATATATATATATATATATATATATATATATGTGTGTGTGTGTGTTTGTGTATATATATACACACAGTTTCAGGAGTACAGGGCTTAGTAGATTACATTGAAAACCACACTTCTAACTCAAATGTAGCTTTTGTGAATGTGCGTTTCTTAAGTCTGAGCCCTTCACTAAGTTTTGGGACGCATCTTTTCACGTTGGAATCGCGAACTTGCCCGGGGGCGGTTTCTGTGTGTATGATCCAGGCAAATCACAGGACGCTGTTTGAGGCCAAAAGTAGTTTGTAGTTCGCAGGGACGCTCTTCTGCAAAACCCTCTCGATCCGAAGAGGTATTGCCTCGCTTCTTCAAAAATCCCGAAACTTGTTCAACTTCCCTGGGAGTTGCTGCGTCACTAATTATATATTACGAACTCTCACTAACGTAAGAGCGGCTCTGCCTTTAGAACAGCAGTGCATAAAATGGGCCAGAACCTCAGCTACGACAGACCGTAACCGCTCCACACCCCAGATTCTGGCATTGCCGGCAGGAGCTCACTGTTGCTTTCCAAACAGTGCTGTGGGCTCCCTCATACTCACCCCAAAATGGAGCTCCGACAGAACTCGCCGATGAGGTCATCATTTAATGATCCTGCAAGTCCTCTCAGGAAAAATAGATTGAAAGTGTCATTTTTGCCATATGCTGTGCGTCCTCAGCATTTAAAAATGTTTTTCTCCTCTTTATAACCGCTTATTATTTTCACTATAACGTTTTAAAATTAGCAAGAGTTATTAAGGCGGTGTATAAACACTTACAACTCTGACTTTTAAAGTCAGATTTTTGCATTAGCCAAAAAAAAAAGCAATATGACTTTTTTACAAATATTGACACATGTGAACAGTTGTTGATGTCAATGTCTAAATAGTAAGTGACCAGCGGCAACATGAAGAAACGGGTGATCACAATAAACTCACCAAGTTGTTTTCATAACATGTGTCCAAAGGGCTGATTTGTAAATGTGTTTTTTTTTTAAATTTTATTCCTGTTGGTTGTTGTAGGTTTTTAAAGATAGGCTAAGGAATGATTTTCATTAGTGCATCTGCAATTTATGTGATCTTAGTAGGTCCCGCCAAGGTTAAATAATTTAAGGAAATAAACCCTTATCTGATATAAGAGAGCTAATGAAGTATATTAGATACTTGCCCTATTGCTACACGAAATGGATCTCCAAAGCTCACAGCAGCTTCCTGCGGGAGCACAAATCTCTATATAAATATCCAAATGCAGCAAGATGCTGCAAATTTTTAAAGATATGCCATAAAAATAGATTAACGCTAGCGTGCCGCCCTGTTCAACTGAATTACAAAGGGATATCATGGGATTGCCAGTGACACCCCCATAAATAAAAAATCAATCCTTAATGATGAGGCAGACTTCTCCTCGCGCATTACCCAGGTTAAATGGGAGCACACAAAGACATCAACTCCTCCAAGACTCGCGGAGTCATTGTATATTAATATGATTTAGGGAGCCGCGCACCTCGATGGGATAATTGTTATTATATCTATAGAGCCAGATGGCTCTAGGTGTAAGCAGCCAGGGGGCACCGCACACACCAGGGTGGCAGGTGATGGTTAAGGTGTTCTCGCATCCTGCTCACTCATCTTATCACCGGGATCTGCGTTACTGTTTGCAGACTGCACGAAGGTTTAATTGCTAGCACGCCAGTGTTTCAGAACGGTTCTGTTGTTCAACAGGAACATACAATACAGAGTGTCCTTCGCAGGAGAACAGATGAGGTAGAATAAATGAGAATTGATGAGGCAGCTACCTGGATTTGTGTGGTGAGGACTGTGTTTTTTACAAGAAAGAGACAGGGGAGTCATTTTTTTTTCCCCCTCAGCATCAACAACAAAAAATGGTGTTTTCTGAAATTTTAAAAAATGAATTCACAAATTTTTAGCGAAGTGAGCTCTAGTAATGACCGCTGTCAAAATACTCCTAGAAAGGAGGCCAAAAGCTACAAAATTGTGCGCTCCCAGCGTAAGAGAGACGCAAGTTCTGAGAAGTATATGCAATTTCTTGTAAAATATCTTCCCCCGTTTTTTTTTTCCAAGACTCAGGTTGATTTCTGCTAACTCTATTCAATTGGAGAAAACTCATCCATTCATTCAACATATATGTATGGGGCACCTACTATGGGCCACGTACTGTTCTAGGCCCCGGGGATACATCCATGTAAAAACCCTGCCTTCATGGAGTTTACGTTTCTGGAAAGGCGGCAACACGTGATATATGATATATAATATATGATATATAATATATGATATAAGAAGATATGGGAGGAAGTGTGCTAAGATAGTGTGTACAAGTGTAAGACTTGCTTTTTCCCTTAAAACAGAAAAGAGACAGCCTGGGATAATAAAAGTGGCTGCAAACCTTCCTGTTTACCAACTTCATTGAGCATAAGAAATTTCTAGTGAGTTAACGGATAAGGTATCTGTTATTTCATCCTCAACTCGGTGGCCAGCGTCAGAGTTAGAATGAGTTCATGTAAGCTTAGATTTCTCTTGGCTTAAATTTAATTTATTAGTGTTACAAACGGTTTTTTTTATTATTATTATTTGGTTGCTCTCCTTTGATAATGGCTTTGGCCAGGTAGCTCAGTGGGTTAGAACATCGTCCCGATGTGCCAAGGTTGTGGGTTTAATCTATAGTCAGGGTACATGCAAGATGCAACCAATAAATGCATGAATGAGTGGAACAAAAAAAATCAATATTTCTCTCTCACCACCACCCACCATTTCTCTCTCAAAACAATCAATAAAAAACGTCTTAAGCATATTATCTTTAACTATAACTAAATCCTAAATTGTCCCTTGCTCTTCCTTATATAACCCATGGTTTCTGGGTCATCGATACCAAGGACACAAAACTAACCTCGTACTGGGTTATTTATCATAGTATACTTAGTGGATTTGGATTTCCAAACATGTAAAACGGATTTTCCAAATGTCTAAAATACAGGAAGTTCCTAAAAATTTGGGGATCTCATAAAATAATCCTCCTGTCCCCTAATGTGAAAAGCATCTCAATCCAGAGATTATATTCCTCACCCTCCTCCGTGGTGCTATTGACCAGTTAACTCCTGGATTTTAAACCAATGCTGTTCTTCACCAGAAGTAGTTACCATGTGACTGCAGCTACTCTTTGGACGAAACACGGTACATGCTGTGAAATATTCCTGTAGTTTTGGTGAAAAGGTAAAACTCATTTTGTAATATGGTCTTCATCCAGGTTTATTTTTTATTAAATATTAAGAATAAAAAATACATATGTTTATCACTGCAAATAGTTGATCTCTATATAAATATCCAAATGTAACACATTTGATGTCTTTGTGTACTTCCATTTAACCTGGGTAATGCGCGAAAGGATGTCTTTCAAAGTGCCAATGGCTACAGTTTATAACATAATATTAGGAATAGTATTTACTCTTTCTTTGCTCTCTTCGTTATTTTAATTTTTTTCGACAATGAGCTTGTATTTTTTTAATAATAAAGAAAACTTTCTCATTATATTTAGAGACTAAAAATTGATTTTTTTATTTTATTTTTTACTTAACACAAACCTCACAGCTGGCAAGTGTATGCAGGTCAGTTCTGCAAACAGAAGGTTGTAGAAACCAGCAAACATCAAGATTTAGACAACACCATGAAATTACTAATCTAAGCTATCTCTATTCATTGTACGTGAAAAGTGCTGTGCAAAAATTGGATCAAATCATCAAATTTTGTGTGGCACTTTTATTTTATTCTCAAGAATTTTTTTTTAAATAGTAAGCTGCTATATTTCTATAGCAACATGCCAGATATACTAAATTTCACGAGGAAACATGTTTTTAATTTCAAGCCTTTGAATGTGGTGTTTCTCATAAGGATGAGTTTTTATGAATGTATCAGAAAAAAAAGAAGCTTGGAAACTTTATGTCTTTCAGCAGTCCACAATATTTAGCCTGTCAGGATGCCTGAGTGGGTAAACATCCCTACTGTTTTAATTTTGAATATAGATTGTTTCGTGCTGATGGGAAGTATTGTTAATTTTAATAAAATTAACTTTATATTGTTATTTCGCCGCTTTATAATAATTTTACATGGCACCCTGGGGATGCCTCTGTTTTACATTATCAGGTGTCACATTTGCCATTTGGTTCTGTGGCTGCGTTCAGCTTCACTTCTCCATTCAATTGCCTGAAGCCACACTCTTCCCGTTCTATTACAAGCAGCTATATTGCTATATGCCGCGCAAGTTTACATACTTTTGTTTTATATGTTTATGTCATTTTTTGCATTTTCTTAAAATCACCGTTTTGTGCTATTTACCTGCATTCCTGTTACTTGCCTGTAGGTAGACATAGTGATAACAAGTTGGCTAAGGTACCTTAGCAGTCTGCATCGAGTGCTAACATATATTTTTTTTTTCAACCCAGTAGTCAGTCATGATTTTGATACAACCTCAGAGAGTGCTTTCGGTGTTTTTGATAAGCGTTATAATTTGATAAACCCTTTAAAAATAACTTTTTAAGTGGAGTTATTGCTTACGGGGAAATTATTGATGACTTTCATAACTCACCGTATGTCGGACAGATCCCTGAGAGATAATCAATCAAAACACGTCTTCATTAAATGCTACCACTTGGCTTACACTCTCCCAGGAATTCGTAGAAATCAGACAGACTAGCAAATAATCTGTAGGAGAATTGAGTATTTGTCAAATTAAAGACCACTGTTACTAAATACACGGTAATTAAAGACATACCGAGTTCCTCCTGAGTCCGTTCATGTTTTTACTTTTTACATGTTTTAAAATATAAGTTTATTGGCTTAGCTTTAAAGTTTAAAGCTTTCTCTCCTTTGAATTGTTCTATTATATGCTTTTATCGTGCTGCTAGTGAGGTGTAGAGTGTGTTAAAAGATTTTGATTGTGTTAAATATTTATTGTGGACGGTTCAGAACATGCATTTTAAAGTAGACTTTCTTTTCCACTTGAGTTTGTGTATATATGTTTATATGCAAGCTGGTCTCTTGTCTGAGATCCTGTATGCAGCTGGCTGGTCTTTGATTGATAGGCTAATGATTCCTATAATCAGAGGCGCATTTACCCAACTGATAACTGATTTAAAAAATAGAATAATCAATTTAGCTCTACTTTAGTAGTTGGGAGACAGAACTACATATATTGAGTACTGAGATATTTCTATGGAAGTGTGCTGTAGATTGGTATTTCTGGTTTTTTTAGAAAATATTTCATTTTTTCTTCTCCTACCAAAAATTTCTGTGGCTCATAGGAACTGTCTCTGCTTTGAATTATACCATTATTCCTTATTGTTAGTAGTAATCACATGTCACTTTCTTTCACACTTTCAATTTTTATATTTTGTGTACTCCCTTTTAGGTAGAATCTTCAAATACATTATTTCAGTTGCACTTTTTTTCTACAACAATAACTGCAACTACCCTCTCATTCCCTTAAAGTGTAAGCTGCTTATTGAATATCTATTTTTCATTTTCTTTTATTGTTGTGAAATTTGTAGGTCTGGGGAACGCTGTTGACTAGAGGCAGCGAAAGGGTGGAACCAGGTGGTCTGAGCCTCTCCTGGGTTGTAGTTGTGACACTGGTATGATGTACAAAGTGACTTCCATGAAATAATTAAAATGATCTAGCAAATTAAGATGAGCGTGATGAAGAGAAATTGTAAGAAAGGGGCAGGGCAATTATTAAACGGGTTTCAAGCCCAAAAGAACTCTTGCTGTTGAAGAAGACGTGTGTGTTTAGTATGGGGTGTTGTAGATGTTGGCGTTAGACAGTGTGTGCCTGTTGCATGCTTATGTGGCTATCCATTCGGTACATCCCCGTTGGCTGTTTGCCTCTGGGCTGAATTCATAGACTTTACCTCTGTTTTTCTAGTTCAAATATTTAGAGTTCCTACATGTGCCATTTGAAAAGTAATACCTCGTAGGCCACTGCAATGGCAATATTGCAGAGAACTTTCTTGTAAAAATTTAGCAGAATGTGGAGAGAATTTTGAGGTAAAAATTGTTTGCCTGACATCCCTCCCTCCCTCTGCCATTTCTGAGCCAGAATTGGAGGCAAATGACCCACAATGTGTACAAAAATCCAATGGCTATTAATATATTTCTGAATTTTCACAGGGAAACTTACGGTATTTGAAAAAGATTTTACGAAGCCTCTGAATGTGGGCAATTTGAATAATGTTTATAAATATTTTACCTGCCTTGAATGCATGATTAGTTTTGTCCAATAACAATTTCAGAGTAGCTAATGTGGCAATATAAGTATGAATATTTAGGGAGGCATTTTCTCTTTATATTGTAAATATGTGATTAGTAATGATTTCTTTTACAGAAGGCTTTTTTTATGGCGCATTGCTTTATAAAGGAAACAAAGTTAAGTCTGAAGAATTACATAATGAAATCTGGGAGTGGGTCATTCACGTATAATTATAAAAGTGAAAATGTATAATTTATGCTTTCATAACACCTTTCATTGAAGGTTATGAAAATAAGTCTTGTGATGCATTCCAGGCTTTACATTTCTTACCTGCCTCCCTATATAATCGAAACAACTTCCCTACCATGGTCTAACAATAGTCCTACACTCACAAAGACCTAAAATGTAGCATCATGCAACAAAGTCTCTCCATGAGATGAGTGATGCCTTACGTGTGTTTCTTACTGTTTGTTAATGTATTCCCTTCTTCTACCCAGCATTTGAAGTTAGCCACCCCCACCTACTAAAAGACTTTTATCCAAGCTGAGTAACTATAATCAAAAATTAAAATTGCAGACATTTGCTGAGAGTGCTGCGTTAGGCCTCGTGCTCTCTGCTTTCTGTATAAAAACTCATTTTAACTCGCATACTAATTCTATAATCTAGATATTATTATCCCCATTTCACAGATGAGGAAACTAAGAGTCAGAACGGTTAAGTAACTTGCCCAAAACTCAACTGTGGCACAGCAAAGATGTTAACTTGCATCTGATTCCAAAAGCAGCTGTCTGAGAAAATGAGGAACAGAATAAGGAATGGTGTTCTGAATTCCTGTGTTCTAGTCTCACTGTACACTTGCTCTTAACGGCTTCTATGATTTCTGGTGGAGAAAACGATGAACAATAAAATTATAGGACTTGCGAATGGCCAAAGGATCAAAAGGGGCTTCTGGGAAATTCTGGCATAAGAGCTTCCTTTTCCTCTCTAGACCCAGCATGACCAGCAAGAGGAGTAGGTATTCTGTAAAGAATATAGGTGTTTAATCTAGTCCCACTTGTTGGTTTTTGCTTTTATTGCTTGTGCTTTTAGTGTCATATCCAAAAAAAAAAAAATTGTTGCCGAGATCAACATTAAGGAGATTTTCCCCCTACGTTTTCTTCTAGGAGTTTTATGGTCTCGGGTCATATGTTTAAATCTTTAATTCATTTAGATTTCATCTGAAAACCATATATCTGATAAGGGGTTAATATCCAAAATATATAAAGAACTCCTACTACTCAATAACAGCTATGAACTATCCAACCTAAAAATGGGCAAAGGAACCCAAGAGACATTTTTCCAAAGGAGACATTCAGGTGGCCAGCAGGTACGTGAGAAAATGCACATCACCACTACTAATCATCAGGGAAACGCCAAGTTAAAACCACAATGAGGCCCCTGCTGGTGTGCTCAGTGGTTAGAACATCAGCCCACAGGCTGGAGAGTTGTGGTTTCGATCCCCAGTCAAGGGCACATGCCTAGGTCGTGCGTTTTCTCCCCATTCCTAGTTGGAGCACGTGTAGGAGGCAACCAGTCAACATGGCCCTCTCACATCGATATTTCTCTCTCTTCCTCTCCCTGCCTCCTTCCACTCTCTCTTTAAAAATATATCCTTAGGTAAGAATTAACAACAATGAAAAAAACACAATGAGCTATGACCTCACACTTGTTAGAATGGCTATCATAAGAGAGAGAGAGAGAGAGAGAGAGAGAGAGAGAGAGAGAGAGAGAATGTGGAGAAAAGGGCACCCTGGTGCACTGTTACTGGGAATTTAAATTGGTATAGGCACTGTGGAAAACAGTATAGAGGTTCTGCAAAAAAATTAAAAATAGAACTACCATAGCATTCAGTGATCACACTTCTGGATACATATCCAAAGGAAATGAAAACATTATCTTGAAGATACATCTGCACTCGTGTTTATTACAGCATTATTCACAATCTCCAAGATATGGAAATAGCCTAAGTGTTCCTCCTGGATAAATGGATAAAAGATTGTACGTGCGCACACAGAGGAATATTATTCAGCCGTGTGGAAGAAGGAAAACCTGCCACCTGAGACATGAGTGAAACTTGAGGGCTTTATGCTAAGTGAAATGTGTCAGATTAAGACAAATCCTTACATATGTAATAACTTACATAGACTAGAATGTCCAAGTCGTAGAAGCAGAGCAGCGTGGCGGGTACCGGGTCTGTGGGACAGAAGAAGTGGGGAGATGTTAGCCAAAGGGCACACGCTGCCAGTTACAAGGTGACTGGGCTGCGGGGGTCTCAGGCCCAGCGTTGTGACTGTAGCGAACAGTCCGTATCATGAACTTGCCAGTTGCTAAGGAAGCAGGGCTTACGTCCTCACAGCAACAGAGAAATGGGAACTGTGTGGTGTGATGGGGGTGTTGGCAAAGTTACCTACGGAGGACACCATTTTGCAATATGTGTGTATCGACTCAGCACATTGTATACCTTAAATTTATACAACTCATATGTCAATTGTATAGCAGTACACCTGGAAGAGGAAAAGGACAGTTGTAGAAATGTCTTCTGATCCTCTCCTAAAATCATCTCTCCCATCTGATTCGCTGCTCATTCAGAAATAGCTCAAATATTTTATTTGTTTGTTTGTTTGTTTATTGTTTATCCTCACCCAAGGATGCTTTTCTCATTGATTTTTATTTATTCCCCCCCCCCATTGATTTTTAGAGAGAGTCGAAGGGAGGGAGAATGAGGGAGAGAGAGAGAGAGAGAGAGAGAGAGAGAGAGAGAGAGAGAGAGAAACAACAATGTGAGAGACACGTTGGTTGGTTGCCTCTCGCACATGCCCTGACCAGAGCTGGGGATCAAACCTGCAACCCGGGTGCGTTCCCCTGACCGGAAATCGAACTTACGACCCTCCAGGGCACAGGCCAGCACTCTAACCACTGAGCCATACCAGGCAGGATGGACATAGCTCAAATATTTTGCTAACTGTCTCTTTCCTCATCTATAATAACACCTGACCACTGAGGAAAATGCCCCAAAAGAATACTTAGAGATGGCTGTGAGGATTTGGAGAACTTAGAGTGAATACCAAAGGCATTTTGAAAAATGGCCTTCTCTCTTCGCAAGGAGAGGCCTCGGGCTCCCTGTGAGAGAACTCGCCCTTTAATTGCTTCGTAGGCTAATCCATACCTTCGTGTCTTTCGATATGACTCCCATAAATCTCAGGCACCTAAGAACTTCACAGCGTACTGCCTAGCATCGGATGCTGGAAGCTTCAGATCTGGTAACCTGCTCGGAGCTGAACGGCTGCTATGGGAGAACTCTGTTAAATTGTCAACAAAACCCACACGCTTCCAGTCTTGTCCTGTATGTCTGTGCCAGGTTCTTGGCAGCCCATGAAAGCCAGGTTTGCCCCGACTTGGCTAAAGTTTAATTTTCTGTAAGAGTTCCAAGCTTACCGAAACCGGTTTGGCTCAGTGGTAGAGCGTCGGTCTGCGGACTGAAGGGTCCCGGGTTCGATTCCGGTCAAGGGCATGTGCCTTGGTTGCGGGCACATCCCCGGTAGGGGGTGTGCAAGAGGCGGCTGGTCGATGTTCCTCTCTCATTGATGTTTCTAGCTCTTTATCTCTCTCCCTTCCTCTATGTAAAATATCAATAAAATATTTTTTTTAAAAGATTTCCAAGCTTCTAGGACTGCTAAAATATGTCCTGTGGTGTCAGGTAGAATGAAATGGTCACAGCATATCTGTATCCCTCAGTTACTTACAGAAAAAGGACAGATCAAATATAAGTGTATTCTCCCTTCCCTGCCTCCCTACCCTCCTCCCCCAGCGTGCCAGTTGTGTTTTTCAGAAGCTATTTCTGAACACGGTGCTAGGCAGCAGTGGGCAAACTACGGCCCGCGGGCCGGATCCGGCCCGTTCGGCTGTTCTATCCGGCCCGCGGAGCCGAAAGAGCGGAGGGTTCTCTTGCTCTCCCCTCCGCTCCTTCACCAGCAGCCCACCATGAGAGTGCCAGCATGGTCAGGTTGCTTTTGTTCCGGCCCTCCGGTCCAGTTTAAGAACCCATTGTGGCCCTCGAGGCAAAAAGTTTGCCCACCCCCGGGCCAGAGCACACGGGAGAGGAGAAGTCACCTGTGTGTTCCCTCTAAGCCTCCTCCACAGACCACCATCTTCACAGACCACCGTCCTCACAGACCACCATCCTCACAGACCACCATCCTCACAGACCACCATCCTCACAGACCACCATCCTCACAGACCACCACCTCCACAGACCACCACCTCCACAGACCACCATCCTCACAGACCACCATCCTCACAGACCACCATCTTCACAGACCACCGTCCTCACAGACCACCATCCTCACAGACCACCATCCTCACAGACCACCATCCTCACAGACCACCACCTTCACAGACCACCATCCTCACAGACCACCACCTTCACAGACCACCATCCTCACAGACCACCATCCTCACAGACCACCGTCCTCACAGACCACCACCTCCACAGACCACCATCTTCACAGACCACCACCTCCACAGACCACCATCCTCACAGACCACCATCCTCACAGACCACCACCTCCACAGACCACCATCCTCACAGACCACCACCTTCACAGACCACCGTCCTCACAGACCACCATCCTCACAGACCACCATCCTCACAGACCACCACCTTCCGAGCTGGCGGTGCCACCACAGGCCCCCCGCCCCTGAGCACACGGAAAGGAATGCCATTTCGTAATGGCCCAGGCTGAGACGACAAGCCATTTTTCTGCATGTTCTGACAGCTACGCATGAGCGGTCTGTTTCAATGTTTCAAACTCGCCATCAAATTCCCATTTGATATAGAATGTCTTGAAAGAAGCTGATCTTTACAAATTGCTACTGATCTCTACCAGCAGTTCTATTTGTAACCCGCTTTTTAAAAAACACATTATTGAAGGATCTCCTCAGTAAGATCATAACAACAATACACATTTGTCATAAATGGTGTAGGGTTGTCCTGTCAACAGGTGGGGAGCTCCCCCTAGGACAGGGGTCGGCAAACTCATGAGTCCACAGAGCCGAATATCAACAGTACAACGATTGAAATGTCTTTTGAGAGCCACATTTTTTAAACTTAAACTTCTGCTAACGCCACTTCTTCAACATAGACTCGCCCAGGCCGTGGTAGTTTGTGGAAGAGCCACACTCAAGGGGCCAAAGAGCCGCAGTTTGCCGACCACAGCCCTAGGAGAAGGGACCGTGTGGGAGTTGACTAAGTAGAAACAGGAACCGGAAGGAGAGGTAAAGGAAGATTTCAGGATGTGAAACGGAGGAAGCAGCTGGTTTCCCTGGGAACTGAGTGTAAGCAAGGCAAATAATTTCCAAGTTACACCCAAAGCATTCAGCCCAGGCGGGCGAGGCAGGGCCTGGCATCAAGGCGGACTGGGTAATCAGGGCATTCAAAGAACGACAGGTGAGAGTCTGGACACGCATCGAGAGTTTATGTGAGACAGGAGGAAAGTGGAGTCTGGCGAAACCGGTTTGGCTCAGTGGATAGAACTTCGGTCTGCGGACTGAAAGGTCCCAGGTTCGATTCCGATCAGGGGCATGTACCTCGGTTGCGGGCACATCCCCAGTGGGGGGTGTGCAGGAGGCAGCTGGTCAATGATTCTCTCTCAATGATGTTTCTAACTCTCTATCCCTCTCTCTTCCTCTTTGTAAAAAAATCAATAAAATATATTGAAAGAAAGAAAAAAGGGAGGAAGGAAGGAAGGAAGGAAGGAAGGAAGGAAGGAAGGAAGGAAGGAAGCCGGCAGGCTGGAGTGCCCCTCCCTCCCCTGCTGGAGCCACACCCATGGGGAACTAACTAAGGACCAGGAACCAGATAGGAGGGCCAGAAGTGACTCCCCTCCCTGCGGGAAGTGATGGGGAGCAGCGGCTTACAACCAGCCCTTACTTGTTTCCCTGGATGAGTGTTTAAGAACCAAGGAGACTCCACCCTGCCTTCCCCCACATGTCAGTTAGGGCAGCACTCCGGCTCCTCTGAGCCGTCCTCATCGGCCCACGCCTGTGCATCTGTAGGTGGAGAGGCTATGACAAGCATCTTTAGTCAAGCTGGATTTGAAAGGGTTAAACAAGGTACAGAGCACTGAGGGAGTTCAACTGTGAGTTGAGCCCAAGCCAGGGTGGGCAAACTTTTTGACTCGAGGGCCACCATGGGTTCTTAAACTGGACCGGAGGGCCGGAACAAAAGCACCCTGACCATGCTGGCACTCTCCTCTTGGGCTGCTGGTGAAGGAGCGGAGGGGAGAGCAAGAGAACCCTCCACTCTTTCGGCTCCGCGGGCCGGATAGAGCAGCCACACGGGCCGGATCCGGCCCGCGGGCCGTAGTTTGCCCACGGCTGGCCCAAGCAGTCTGACTCCAGAGCTAATCTTGCCTTAACCACTGTGTTATGCTGCCTCAGTCGCCTGCTCTTAAATTCAAGATACAGTTTTAAACAGATCTTCCCTTAGGAACCCATTTTTATCTAAAAACTCTAAACTTTTTATCCTTCACTGTTGTTAATGCCGCTCTGAGTTATTCTCGAGTGGCTCAACACATGTAATTAATTTTTATGACCTTGACAAAATCGGGAGCTCCCCAAGGGCCTCGGCTGTGTCTCTTGACCTAGGTCACGTGTTTGCTGGAGCTACAAGGAGGAGAAGCGTGCCCACCTCTGGCTCTTCAGGGCCTGCTAACTATTCTTAGAAAATCCAGGGGAGATTGCCCCAGCGGGGTCCTCAGACCAAGAATCCCAAATAGCTGATGACTGGAATAACTTACTCCATCTCATAACTGGCAGTGGAGCTCTGGGTGGCAAGGGAGCGCATTTGCTCCTGAACATCCATTTTCCCGGGAACTCGGACCAGGAGTCTCCTGGCACTGTCATTATCTACATTTTAGAAACAGCCAATGTGTCCAGGCCAGAATTTTATCGGTATTTCTGTGTTGGAATAATTATTAGATCAGATTACGTCCCTAAAATAGGAGCCTGGCTCTCCCAAACATCTTGTTAACTAAAAATTTCATTAGTTTATGGCTACTTCCGAGATCTTAAAGTGCTTGCTCTTTTTTTTTGGCCAAATTAAGGAAATAATTACAAGGAATCACAAAATTGCCAAGGGTGGATGGTGTTTTATAGTTATTGTTGCCTCAAATGAGTGTGTTTGCATTCAGCGGAGGAGCACAAAAATTGAGCAGTTTTTCTCACAGAAAAATAAAAGCAGTTTATGGGCGTGGGTGGTGACACCGTGGCTTTGTAATTCGCTAGTAAGGGGGAAGATGATGAAGGATTTAAAGGGCCTCTGTAATAGTTTAACCGTTTTTTAAAATCATAAATTAATTCAAAGTTAAAAAGGTGTTGTCTTTTTAAAAAAATATATTTTATTGATATTTTACAGAGAGGAAGGGAGAGAGATAGAGAGCTAGAAACATCGATGAGAGAGAAACATCGACCAGTTGCCTCTTGCACACCCCCTACCGGGGATGTGCCTGCAACCAAGGTACATGCCCTTGACCGGAATCGAACCCGGGACTTTTCAGTCCGCAGACCAACACTCTACCACTGAGCCAAACCGGTTTCGGCAGGTGTTGTCTTTTTTGAAAGAAAGACATAATTTGGGTGGAGGTAAGGAGTGAATAGGAGATAGATGAGACAGGATTGGCCAAGAGATGATAATTATTGAAGCTGTGTGATAGGAACAGGAGGTTTATTATACTATTTTCTCTATACTTGTACATGTTTGAAATGTTCACTAATAACTTTAATAAAATAAATAAGAAAAATATAAAGATGAGTTATGCAGTTTGACTTGGGGGGGGGGAAATGTAAGAATTTTCTAAATGAGAGCTGTTAGCTGGGACAAAGTTGTATTGCTTTGGATTCTTATCCTTTGGTGCACAAAACAATAAAGTATGTGCTTCTGTAACTTTTTTTAAATTCTAGAATATATATTCTTCATTATACTTGGCTACTATTCTTCATATTTTTTATTATTACAGTGCTAAAATATATTCCTATGATGAACCAGAAATTTTGTTTAAAGTTGTCTTATCTATCCATAGACTATTTATTTTATAAGTTTGGCTTTTATTATTGTTTTTCTAAACAATATGAATGTAAAGTCACATCATTGCAGATATTTCCCATTGTTTTTACAATAAATGTATGTTATTCCAAAGATAATAAATTATACTGGACCAGCACTGATGGGTAAGAACTTTTAAGTACCATGTTAGAACATAAACCATGGACCACTGAATGGTGGCCAGAATGTTGATTTCTTATTTTCTAAGTCCTCTCTTTAAAGATATCTGAATTAGAGGGTTTCCTTATAAATGAATTTCCTTCATTAATTTGGACATACAAAGGGCTTTCTCTAAAGCACAACTTTTTAGATTATATATATATATATATATATATATATGTTTGGTTTTTTTTTAATTGATTTCAGAGAGGAAGGGAGAAGGAGAAATACATCCATGATGAGAGAAAATCATTGATCGGCTGCCTCCTGCACGCCCCCTACTGGGGATCAAGCCTGCAACCTGGGTGGGTGCCCTTGACTGGAATCGCTCCTTGACCTCTTGGTTCTTAGGTTGACACTCAAATGCTGAGCCACACTGGCTGGACTAAAACACAACTTTTAAGGCATGCTGCTTCTGCCCACCAGCTAGATGTGTGGTGTTTGATGTGGGATCAGGCAGTCTCCACTTGAAGAGCAATACAGGCAGCAGGAGAAATCAAAAGAACACAATAAAGGGGCGCCAAGATGATGGCAAAGAGCTTAATGGTTCATTGGGCACCACTGGCGTGGAACGCTTAAAAAATGTGAACTGTAACCAAAACTGGTTTGGCTCAGTGGTAGAGCGTCGGTCTGCAGACTGAAAGGTCCAGGTTCGATTCCAGTCAAGGGCATGTACATTCATTGTGGGCACATCCCTGGTAGGGGGTGTGCAGGAGGCAGCTAGTTGATGTTTCTCTCTCATCGACGTTTCTAGATCTATCTATCTCCCTTTCTCTCTGTAAAATATCAATAAAATATATATTTTAAAAAAATGTGAACTGTATATCTAGACTGCCTAGGTCTGAACACAGGTTCTGGTTTGAGTGTTTATAGCAGCTTCCATCACAACAATCCCAGGCTGAAAATAACCCAAGTATTCCTCACCTAGTAAGTGGATTTAAAAAATGGTATATCCATATAATGAAATACTACTCAGCAGTATAAGTGATAAACTACTGATACATATAACAACATGGGTGAATCTCAAATGTTTTATGCTAATTGAAGGAAGCCAGACATTAAAGGTTAGGTACCATATTCTTTCATTTATAGAACATTGTTTTAAAAACTATACACAAAAATATGGATCAGTGATTGCTAGGGGTGGGAGGGAGTGGATGGGCTGCAGAGAGGCACATGGGAGTTTTTTTGGAGTGATGGAAATATTCTCTCTCTTGATTTGGTAATGATTGTACAATTACATATATGTGATCATTATAGATATTTATATGTTTGTCAAGTATACAGGATGGGGTAGCAGTATGTTTATGGTTGTTCATATGGAAAATAATACAATCATTAATAAATAATAATACAAGAATAAACTCTGTGTTTTGCATTCGCACAACTCTTTTGCCCCACCCTGTATAAACACGTGGCAAAGAACTCATATATCCCTTGATTCTAGAAGGACAGCTGACCTAGAGCAATAACAACAGGCTTGTTCATGGAAGCCAGACAAATTAAAAAGGGTCCTAGAAAATGTATTCTATATATTTGATTTTGAATACTTTTTAGATACAATTTACATAAAATAAAATTCTTTATGCGTTTGGATGAATTTTGGCAACTAGATAGATGCAGGGGTGGGCAAAGGTAGGTTTACCGTTGTGAGTACATGAGACACAGTTTATTCTTGTATTATCATTTATTCATTATTTTATTATTTTCTGAATTAACAGCTGTAAACCCACTTTTGCCAACCCCTGTACATTCTCTTATCTATTTACTCTCTTCTGCTAAAATCATATAACAGAGTTTTTATCCAGGCAGATAAAGATAGCGAAAGGGATCCTGGGTTAAATATTGGCCCTAGAAGACAAGCTTTTAGAAGGAACTGTCAGTGCAGGAGAGAAGGACTCAGAGGAAGAGGAGCTGGCCAGGGCTACAGAGAGGAGGATCCCACAGCAGTGTTGCCTGGCCCCAGCAAAGGGGGAGGGCGGGAGGTGACCCTGTGGGGAAAGGGAAGCTGGGAGAGTGAGATGGAACGTACCTCTTTAGGTATCACGGCTCTCCAATTAACATGTTTACACATTCATGACACCCAAGTGGCTTCCATTTCTCGGCAGTGGAATTCCTCACATAATTAAGCTTTTAGGGGAAAAAAATTCCTTTTTTTTTTTTTTTTTTGCCGTTAAAAGAACCCTGACAAATGGGCCGCATGTATCATTTGGACACAGGTCACATTACCCAGATAATGAACTCATTCATGTAAAATTTCCAGTAGATTTTTAACATGCAAAAGTCCTTCTCATATGTTATCCTGCATTGATCCGATCGGAGCTGTTAGTGTCTAGTGGATCAATGACCAGCAAACTAAAAAGTCACTTAGTGGCTATGACACCCCTGGCAGTGTTAGAATCTATCGTGTCAGGAATTCTTGTTTTATTAACTCTGTAATTACCTGTTCAGCTGAACCGGTGAATTTTATTACACATTTTCTTTCACCTGAACAAGACCTTTGCACTTCTACCAGTGCCCTGAGGATTCTCCCTTCCTCCCCCCCTCCCCCACCCCCTTGCTCACTGTCTTTCTCCAGTGCCCTGTGGCTTCCCCGCCATCTGTTGCGGCAGGTATGTGTGTGGAGAGCGAGGCTGCGCAGAGACCACTGCCTTGCTTTGGAAGCTACGTGGCCTCGCCCTCCAGCAAGGTGGCCTCAGTCGAGATGCACTTGGGCGTCAGGAAAAGGAAAGTCAGAACTGCAACTCTGCTTCCTATGGACTGGTGCTTTCTTTAAACAAAGGATTATAACCCAGTGGCCAGGTTATGATGATCTCTGAACGCGTAATAATCTGGCCACTCGGTGTATATCCTATATAATAAAAGGCTAATATGCAAATTGTCCGCTCGACCAGGAGTTCAACCAGCAGGCAGGCTGGCCAACTGCCCATGTCCCCTCCCACTGATCAGGCTGGCCAGACCCCACCCATGCATGAATTCCTGTTGCAACAGGCATACACACACACACACACACACACACACACACACAGACATATATATATATATATATATATATATATATATATATATATATATATATATATACTGAGTGGCCAGATTATTATGCGTTCAGAGATCATAATAATCTGGCCACTCAGGGTAATTCTACATAGCCTAGGAGTTAGCAGCAAAGATTTGGGAGACAGTTGTAGGGCTGACTCCTGGCTCTGACAGTTGACAAGTTGCATAAGCAGTCTCGGCCCCCGTCGTCCTTGTGTGTTGAGGGGAGAACAGAAATAGCTTCTCCCTCCTAGTAACACATGGGTGTCTCACCAGAGCCTCAGGCTCAGCTTTTCTCCTCTGCCCCAAACCCGTACCTCCTCTGCTTTGTCCTGGTAAATGGCACAGTCTTCTTTGACCAGCTCTCTCGCTCACCCCACCCAAACATCCAGCACCCACCAAATCCTATCAGCTCTGCCTGTTAAACGTTTTTCTTGATCCATCCATTGCTCCCTATCCCCATCAGCTCTGCCCAAGCCCACGCCACTACCATTTCTCATCCGAACTACTGACCATCCAACTGCATTCCCCCAAGTTCACTCTTAGCTTCTTTTAATATAATCACCATGCGGCTGTTGGTCAATGATCTCACTCTCATCTTTAGAATCAGACTCAATATCATTAATACATCCAAAAGACTTTGCATGATTTAACCCTTTTCTCTTCCTTCATGTCACTCCTCTCAGCTACTGTTGTACTAGGGCTTATACATAAAATTTATGTTTTCACTTATTCACTCATTCAATTAACATTTATGGAGCAGGTATTGTGTGTGAGGCGCAGTGCAAGTGCTGAGAATACAAAGGGAGGGGACCTGGCCTCTGTCTAGGATGAGCTCAATGTCTCATGGAGAATAAAGATACAAGAAAGTGATTTAAAATGGTAAAGTGTATTGTAATAGAGCCGGAATGAGAGAGTGATTAGCACTGTGTTTGGCGTGTCAGAGAAAGCTTTGTAATGACCATGACTATGTCATATCTGGAAGGATTAATAAGAGTGTGTGTGGCTTTGAGTCTAGATTCTTATGCTAGAAAACATTTTAGGAACATACTAGAAACCCAACGCATAACTCTCCTTCAGAGAATGTAGATGGTGCTTAATAGTTTCCCACGGCATTTAGGTTACGGATATAAACACCACTACCTATTGATAATTTCTCTTGTAACAAATAAAGCTGATGAAACATCCTTTTCTCCCCCATGAGAAGTACTTTTCTGTCACCTTTGTTAAAATCTGACTACTTGTTTTGAGTGGCCGATCTAAATCCCCAAATTCCCATTTTCTTGAGTCATATGCAAGGAACAGGGGGAAAAATCGAAAAAGCTTTTGATTGTAGAATATGGTCAGAATCAACCAAAAGGAAATCAATTCAACGTCTTCAGACTTTGAGTCTTTTAAACTGGCTTCTTAACAAAATGCTCCATACACTCATCATGTAAATCAGGCCTTCTTTAATATTTAATTTCGGTACATAGCAATTAGACTGTTCACAAACGACAGAAGGTTTGTCACGTTAAGGTTTTGTGGCCTGCCTAAAGAACACATTAGGTATGAAATATCTAGTTTTCTAGAAATGCAACCTTAATACTCAGCTATTACTGAATGTCCACTTGATAAATTTAACTCGATAACAGTTTCCTTTAAAATTTGGTCTTCTGATTGTATTTTATTTTCCAAACTTTTAGATAATCATTTTCTTAATTAAAATTTGGAAAAAAAAATGATTAGGCAGTTGAGATAATTTCCATAATGTGAAAGAGAAACCTAAATTTCCTTTTATGCCTTATGACGTTTATTGACCATATTATTTAGCAGACATTTCATAGAAGCGTTTTTACCATGAGGAAACTGATTCATAAACACAGACACCATATCCGTTGTTAGAGATAATGTCTTCTGTCTAAAGTCTGGCACATAAAGATCTTAACGTACGTACTGCATAAGATGTTTTAGAGTTCTTAGTTTTAAGCCCAGTGTCTAAGATACAGAGAAATGCATGCAGTTCGCTCACTCTGTGCTTCTGAAAGAAACATTTATCAATTAAGCACAATTGAATTGCTTGTAAGACCTCTGAAAGTACTGATGACACCTAAGTTGTGAAGAGCAATGGGAACATTACTCCCCTCTTCCCTCGGCTAAAGAATAAGAAGTAAGAAAAGTTACCTGACCCAGTGTGAAGTTGACCCAGAACTCTATAAGGCTGTTTCGTCTGAAATGATTAGAAAAGCACGGGGTATGGAGCCAAAGAAATTAAATTGAAGAACGTAAACCATCAGTTAAGAGACCTCATCATTATAGCAACACCACCTCTTCTGCTCCCTAATTCTTCCTTAAAAACGTGCTTACTGGTGTAGACTCTAAATATATAAAGATGAATAAGATCCAATCCCTGCCTTCAAGGAACTAATAATCCAATGGAAAACAGATGTGTACAGCTCACCCTAATCATTGAGATTTATTGTGTTTTCAGAAAAGTCCTAAGTGGAGGAAGAAGAACAAAATAGATTAATTCTGCCCTAGGGAATCAGGGAAGACTTCATAGAGGAGGTGACATTTAGCTGACTCTTGAAGGATGAGTAAGCTTTAACCAAAGAAAGAAGGAAAGTAGGGTTGCCATAGAAAGATAAATATCAGGAAAACAAAGGTAAGTTGTAAGAAAATACTTAGTATGTTTGAGAATGACTGGGAAGGTATATTAGGGTTAGTTGTGGAAAATATGAGTATCCCTCCTGTGTTGATCCACTTCCAGCACCTTCTGTTGATAGTTTAAACTTTATTTTGTAAAACATTGGGGACCAATCAACTTTAATATTTTGTGATAGGCATTTTTCATTGTTTGGCCATCTGTAATCAACTCCTTTTTTCCCTATAGACCCTCTGATCCTTTTTGTGTGATCTTCTGTCATGTGTGGTATTAGTCAGAGGTAGTGATCCCCTTCCACTACCGGATCCTTCTTCAACCAAACGCAGTGCTGTCAGGGTCCCACCACAGACAGGGTTTGGATACTCTCTCCTTGAAGACTTTGAATCTTGACCTAGTGAAACATGTATATACAGTAGCAGCATCTATAGGCGCATTGAAGGATGTTTGTTGTGGTTCCCGTCCCAGGACTATCGGGATATGTGGGTGCTGCCATAGGGCACTCCAGCCTTGAGGTAGTTTCTGCCTTGCAGCTAAGAATCCTGACAGAACAACGTCCAAAAACAAATTCGTCCTTCAAGTTCAAGGCCCACTTGAAATTTATAACTACAGATTCAGAACTTTAAATGAAAGAATTTTCAGAGAATGGGAAGACCCACTCTATGAAAGCTGAGAATTAAAACCCAGGAGATACATCACCCAGGGAGAGACTATAGAGGAAGAAAACAAGAGGACCGGAATAATACCCTGGGAGGTGCCCACGTATGAAGAAGCAGACAGAGGAGCTGGCAAGGAGGCCCGAAAACAATATCAGAAAGGTAGGGGAAGACCCAGGGAGGAAATATATCACATACTGCAGAGAGATCAAACAGAATAAGTACTGAGAAGTCATTGGGGTTTGCCAATTAGCGGGTCACCGGGTACTTGGAAAGGACAGATTCAGAGTAGCCTTGCGGGTGGGAGCCACCATCCTATGGTTAAGAAAATAATGGAGGACAAGCAGATGAAGCAGTATAGTGACGTACTAAGGGATGAAGCAGCAGCCAGGGGATTTAGGGTTTTCAAAGAAGGCTTTTTCTCGAGATGAAAATGAAGCATTTTCAAGCAGAAAAACTGGTGGAAGAGGAAGTTGAAAATGTCAGATAGTGGAGCATTATTTTGGATTAAAAAGAAGACATAGAAATTGTAGCAAGGTGGAATAGTTGGCTTTAGAAGGGGGTAGAACCTCTTTCTATTTGAAGACCAAACTGAAAGAGGTGAGATAAAGATTAAAATCACCTTGGTTGCCGAAACCGGTTTGGCTCAGTAGTAGAGCGTCGGTCTGTGGACTGAAAAGTCCCGGGTTTGATTCTGGTCAAGGGCATGTACCTTGGTTGCAGGCACATTCCCGATAGGGGGTGTGCAAGAGGCAGCTGGTCGATGTTTCTCTCTCATCGACGTTTCTAGCTCTCTATCTCTCTCCCTTCCTCTCTGTAAAATATCAATAAAATATATTTAAAATCACCTTGGTTGCCGAAACTGGTTTGGCTCAGTGGATAGAGCGTTGGCCTGCGGACTGAAAGGTTCCAGGTTCGATTCCGGTCAAGGGCATGTACCTTGGTTGCGGGCACATCCCCAGTAGGGGGTATGCAAGAAGCAGCTGATTGATGATTCTCTCTCATTCATCGATGTTTCTAACTCTCTATCCCTCTCTCTTCCTCTCTGTAAAATATATAATATATATATATATATATATATATATATATATATATATATATATATAATTACCTTGGTTTTCATTAGACCTGGAGATTCCTCGGGCCTACCCTAGACTTTGTGAGTCAGAATATTAGAGGGAAGGACCTTAATATGCATTATTAACAAGCTACAGGTGACAGTTATGCACAAAATTTAGGAATCACTAGTAGAGATAATACAGAAGAAACATGGAGGTCAAGCTAAAGAGTGTTAAGAGTTTGGCACCATCGCTGTGGGAAACCAGAAAGAGAATCCAGCAAAAATAAATGAAAGGGTTTCTAGAGAACAGTAAGAACTTAACTGAGGTTGAAGTCATTAACAGATTTATTTATCATACACTAATTTGTTATGTCTAAAAAGAGTTCATTCTGTTACATCGATCTGAGTACTTTTGCACCAGCACAAGGACTTACTGTAGCTATACAATGTCCTAAACTTGTTAGTGTCGACCACTGCTTTCCTTTTTCAAAATTTCCAAATGCTGTTTTCTCCTTTTTATTTTTTCTGTAAGTTTTAGAATTGTTTTTTATCAAGTGCCTTTAAATATTATTGTGATTTTAGTCAGCATGACGGCATAACACTTAAAACGTGGCTTCAATCTGTCCACCCTGTTACCGACAAATTATTTTGTCTCCCAAGCATTTTCCACCAAAGCTGCATATGGGCAGTGGCAGCGGGAGATACACTTTATATCTGAGGGCTCTGTAAGTCAGGGATTGTCTGCATTCATGTGAAGTCCATACATTAGAAAACCGTGCCATTGAGGGCCTTGCACTAGTAAGCTCAGTGTGTGGTACAGGTTTTGTTGTGTGTGAGGTGTTTTTTTTATGTAGTCATCAGTGGTCTTATTATTTCAATCTGCCTTTCTGAGCGCTAGCTGCTAATTGTTAAGTAATCCAGCTCTGATATGCTTTGCATCCTCTTCCCATTCTTATAATTAGCTTATTATATCAGGTTGGAGACCTCTTTAAGTCTTCTCTTTTTTGAAACTCTAGAGAGAAATGTCTATCTTTCAAGTGTTTTGTAAGATTCATTTTGTAAAGTATTCCAAACCCTGGAATGATCATTACGTTGACTACCTGGGTGATCTCAGGGAAGGCATTTAAATTCTCTGATCTTAAGTTTTCTCATCTATGAAAAGGACATAACAAACACGTGACGTATTGATGTAAAGGTACTCATAAACAGCCCCCATGGAATCACTCAAAAAATTATGTGCCTTTCCATCTCTCCCTTCCCTCCGTACACCTATTGATAGGTATTTGGTCAGTCCCCTCTGCCTTTGGCTTCATGATTACCCTTCCTAAGGGAGTTCCTAAACTTTTCCCATAGAAATTCTGTCACTTGCTGGCTTTACTTAAGACCAAATGGGCTAGGAATAGAAATAGAGCAAATGCTTTTGTAAGCAATTATAAAAATAGTTGATGTTAAATTAATCACAATTCATTTTTAATTGGTGAAGGTATCACATATGTGTCCATATCCCCCATTGCCCCCCTACTCCCATACATGCCCTCACCCCCCTGTTATTTCTGTCCATTGGTTATGCTTATCTACATGCATACAAGTCTTTTGGTTGATCTGTCTTCCTCACCCCCACCTTCCTCTACTTTCCCTCTGAGGTTTAAGCATCTGATCAATGCTTCTCTGTCTCTGAATCTGTTTTTGTTCATCAGTTTATCTTGTTCATTATAATACGCAAATGAATGAGATCATGTGATATTTATCTTTCTCTGACTGACTTACTTCGCTTAGCATAATACTCTCCAGTTCCATCCATGCTGTTGCAAATGATAGGAATTCCTTCTTTTTCACAGCAGCATAGTATTCCTTTGTGTAGATGTACCACAGTTTTCTAATCCACTCATCTGTTGATGGGTACTTAGGCTGTTTCCAAATCGTAACTATTGTAAATTGTGCTGCTATGAACATAGGGGTGCATATGTCCTTTCTGATTGGTGATTCTAGTTTCTTGGGATATATTCCTAGAAGTGGAATCACTGGGTCTAATGGGAGCTCCATTTTCAGTTTTTTTGAGGAAACTTCACACAATTCTCCACAGTGGCTGCACCAATCTGCATTCCCACCAGCAGTGCACGAGGGTTCCTTTTTCTTTGCATCCTCGCCAGCACTTGTCGTTTGCTGATTTATTGATAATAACCATTCCGACAGGTGTAAGATAGTATCTCATTGTCATTTTGATTTGCATCTCTCGGATGATTAGCGACTTTGAGCATGTTTTCATATGTCTCTTGGCCTTCCTTATGTCCTCTTTCGAAAAGTATCTATTAGGTCACAGACCTAGAATGAACTCTCCAAAAATTGATCTGGAATAAAATAAAGACCTCGAATAGCTGCAGCAATCCTAAGAAAGAAGAACAATGTAGGAGGGATCTCAATACCAGGTATCAAGCTATATTACAAAGCCCCTGTTCTCAAAACTGCCTGGTACTGGCATTAAAAGAGACATATAGACCAATGGAATAGAATAGAGAACCCAGAAACCAACCCAAACCACTATGCTCAATTAATATTTGACAAAGGAAGCAAGAGCATGCAGTAGAGTCAAGACAATCTCTTCAATAAATGGTGCTGGGAAAATTGGACAGATACATGCAAAAAAAATGAAACTAGACCACCAACTTATACCATACACAAAAATAAACTCAAAATGGATAAAGGACTTAAATGTAAGATGGGAAATCATAAAAATATTGGAGGAATCCACAGGCAGCAAAATCTCAGACATATGCCCAAGCAATATCTTCACGGATACAGCTCCTAGGGCAATGGAAACCAAAGAGAAAATAAACAAATGGGACTATATCAAAATAAATAGCTTCTGCACAGCAAAAGAAACCATTCACAAAACAACAAGAAAGCCCACTGCATAGGAGAATATATTTGCCAATGTTATCTCCGATAAAGGTTTAATCTCCAACATTTACAAAATACAACCTAACAAAAGGAAGATAAACTACCTAAACAAAAAATGGGCAACAGACCTAAATAGATACTTTTCAAAATCACAATTCATTTTAATAATATAAAATGGAGCTAAGTCAGTATTCATACTCCTCCATTAGAAAAGAAAGTGATGTTTGGAAAAATATCATCTTCTAGAATATTAATGATTAATACAGGTTGATAAATTTGGTGTCGATCTTAAGGACTTATATACTAAGTGTGTATTAGAACCAGGTGGTCAGTCTAAGTGTAAATGCTGATCATGTCACCTTCGAACCAAAATTCTTGATTAAATGGGCATGTTCAACATTGAAGTGTGTGTGTGTTTCATTAAAATTGATTTTAGAAGAATTCTCGAACTACTCTTCCTAGGTTCAATGGTATTTTCTGCCTGTAAAATTGAGGTATAGTTTAGGTTAAATTGTGTATGTTGCGAAGTATCTACTTTTGTGTTTTTCTCTCTAAGGCCTAATAATTCATATCTTAATTTCATTTTTAAAACATTTTTTAATTTTCTTTATTGATTGAGGTATTACATATGTGTCCTTATCCCCTTATCCTCTTATTGCCCCCCCCATCCCCCTGTTCATGCCCTCACCCCCTGGTGTCTATGTCCATCAGTTATGCTTATATGCATGCATACAAGTCCTTTGGTTGAATTTCATCTTATCCTAGGAAAGCCTTATTAGTGTTCATAAATCAGAAGTTGAAATTTTACCTAAAGAAGATCCTAGATACTGTAGGAGCATTCAGAGCCCTGAGAACAGGGAGGGGTGTGGAAAACAGATTTGAAAAAGAGTAAGATTTTGACTGCTATCCATCACCTTTTTTATGCTGAGATAATATTCAGTGTGCTAATTCCATCATGTGCTATGCTCTATTAGGGCTTTCCTTAGAGCAGTGAAAGCATATATGTTTAGTCTTAGTCATAGTCACAGAAAGAAAGAACATATCATGTACACTTGAACATTTCCACTTTTTCCACCTAAGAATTCTCACTAATAATTAATTATAAGGTAGAAATATTTTTATATTTTTTAAAAAAGGAATAAAGGGGCATAATTAAAAAAACAGAATTTTTAAAATTCAGTTGGTTTTTGGCTGCAGACCTCATTCTCGCGATAACAGTTTCAAAACTGCATCCATCGATGTACACAGCGTAATTAGTATCTTACAGGCAACGACCATCCATCTGTTCTGATAGCCGGCAACTACCTTTAATGATGAAGCACCTTCTTTCTGACACCAGTGCTCTCTGACTCTGAGAGCGAAGGAGAAAGATGCAACACAGTGTTTGCATCCATCCGTCATTTGCATTAAGGCCCACCTGATGATTGTATCTTATAAAACGTGGCATCTCGGTAAACGGTTTGAGAAGACTGGGCTGGGTTTTTTTCAGTTTTGTCTCTCTTTCCGATTGCCTCTAAAATACGGCCAGCTCCCTCACAGGTTAATAATCGCCCGATGATGTCAGGCAAATCAAGTGCTGACAAGGAAATGGGAGGCCTGTTCAAGAGAGAGATGAGTAAATATCCCAGGAGAGGAATCAAACAGCAAGCAGTCATTTTTCATAAAGAGAGAAATCACTAAACTAAAGAAAAGAGGGTTTTAAAAAAAAAATAAGCTTAACTGAGAACTTGAACAACGTAAAAAGAGGTGCAGATGGTAGGAGTGTGATGGAAGGGGCATCTGGGAGTTTGGCCAGCAGTGGGTCCCACCTGCCACGGGAGTTTGCCTGTGGGCAGATGCAGCTCCCGCATTTGAAAACAAAACAAAACAAAACAAAACAAAAAAGTGAAATGGCACAGTCCAGGTGAGTTAGACACACCTCTAGCCAGGGTGAAGTTCTGATGACAACAACACTATAAAAAAATAAAATGTGAGAGCAGGGTGCTGATTTGTTTAACTACCACGTCAATTGGCTTAAAAAATAACTTAAGGGTTTTTTTGTGGTTTTGTGTGTGTGTGTGTGTGTGTGTGTGTGTGTGTGTGTGTGCCCCTTTTCTAAATACAGCGTAACCACACACCACGGTTTCACAGGTTTATGGCCAATAAAAGACTCGCAGTTTTTTAGACACAAACTTCACCTGAGAGTCTTCGGGGCTTGAATGCGGGCTAACTTTCCAAATTAAAACTGGGTCCAGGTACTTTTTCTCTTTAACAGATTGGGGTCCATTAAGTCCCACCACACACAAACCCTTTTTCTTCTTTTCCAAGCGTGTATTGTTTCAAGTGGCTGCAGCGGAGAGCAGCTTGGCCCACCCTCTCTGGCGCCGTGGCTCCCCCGCAGAGCGGCGTGTTCAGGCTCCTGGGGGAGACCCGTTCGGGGAAGCGGCGTTTGTGAGTCAGACTCCAGCTCCCGTGCCAGCTTCGGAAAGTCAAGCAGATGTTTCCTCGTTTACGGCAGCGTAGCTCATCGCTTATCCCCGGAGGAAAACCAGGAGAGGCCGGGGACAAGCACAGTTCTGTCAGCCACGCCGCAGGGAAATGGGGATAGAAAGAGGATGTGTGTGCGTGCGTGTGCATGCGTGCGTGTGCGTGTGTGGGTGTGTGTGGTGTGTTGTGTGTGTTGTGTGTGTGGGGTGTGTGTGTGTGGTGTGTGTGTGCGTGTGTGTGTGTGGTGTGTGTGGTGTGGTGTGTGTGTGTGTGGTGTGTGTTCTATATCTGAATAAATAGGAGCCTAAACTTTGCTTTATTTAAAGATAGAAACATTCACCGATAGAAAAATATACCCTCCACCCACCTAAATTTCCTTTTTTACTCTCTTTTCTCTTCTTCCTCCCTCGCAAAGTCCAGTGATTTTTATGAATCTTCTGGCAGTGCAATCTTTGTGCTTTTCAATTTTGCTTTGAATTAATAGGTTGTTTAAGAGCAACGCTTAGCTCCTTGTTTGTTTTGGGAAAATAGTAAGACCACACATTTCTTGTTCACACACATCAAAACATATAAACTCAAAACCACACACATCTAAAATGTATTTTAAATCTCAGTACCACAGTGGTGTGGCCTGGGAATTATCCTCCTTCAGGGAATTACCAAAAAACTGGGGAACATATAGTGGAAAACAATTTTGCATAAACCCTTAACTAGCATTAGGAGGGACATAGAAAGACGTTTTCATTTCTGATCTGAAAAAAAAAAATATTTTTTAAAATAGTACTGCTGAGTTTCAAGCTAGAAATCACATTACTCAAAAAAAAAAAATCTGTTTCAAGCATTCCCATGTTTTGGTTCTGGACACGTGTGAGACACAAACCTCCCTGGTTCTATTCTAGAGTCGGATTTTTAAGTCGGATCTCTGGGAAAATAGCCCGACGTCTCTTTGCTCGGGAGGAATTGCTCTAGCCCCGGCCTCGGGCCAGGGGAAGGTCGCAGCTGGGTTAGGGGGCTCTCCGCGGACGGACGTCCCTGTCTCCCCCTTTCAGACGCTGCCGCTTGCCCTCTCCTCCGGCTCTGTGCGAACGCCGAGTGCTGTCTGTGCTCCAGGAAAAGAATGTGTGCTCAAAGAACTAATGGTCCGACTGTCCATCAGACCGGGCAGCGATGGAGGTCATCCGGCGGTCAAAACCCAATCATCCCAGCCCGCCCCCCGGGCCCCTGGGCTGTGGGCTTGGTGACGGGAGCTCACTGCCTCTTGTTGCTTCTGTAGCCTCTGAAACCTGGGAGTTTTCGTCTTGGAGACAAGAACGGGCATATTTTCTCCCTGGCAACTGTGTGTACACAGCGCCTGCCGCTCAGCGGGGCCCAGGTTAGCCGGGCCGGACAGAGTGTGTATACAGTCGGTGCTCCTTCTGGAAACAGCCCTGCCCGGAATAGACAATAGGCCTGATTTTAAAAGGAGACGCTCCCAAAATATTGGGACAGTCTAACCATGTGTGCTTGTTTGAAGCGCATTGTTATTTAGAAAAGCCTACATGTTTAAAAATAAAAAATATATTTATTTTTTCTCTCTTTTATAAAGAGATCTGATGGTCTGAAACTTTCTACAGGCTCATATTTTAAGGTAACCTTCCAAGTTCCCACATTCCTATGGAACAGATGGGAGCGGAAGTTGTCAGCAGAGCACTGACAACTCAATTAAAAAGGTTTTTAAGTCCGTAACCCATAAACCTGAACCAGATTTTGGTTACGTTCACAGCCCTTCCGTGTTCCTGGTACCCAGTTTGTGAATACCTCCCCCTGCTGGTAGTTAAGGGCAAGTTCTTGCTTTGTTGAAGGGTCCATCCGAAAGTCAGGAGTAAATAAAACTTAGATGTTTTAAGCAGGTAAGTTTTTGAAATGGAAATCTATGTATTGTGTTAGTTTGAAACATCCTAGCCACAATTCGTTTATCAAAACTTTTAAAAAAGGCATTAGGAGAAAAAAATTGTACATGGGATATTGTTTTTGAAATGGAAGTGTTCTTTGATTTTACTTCATGCCAATTGTTATGTCTCTTTTCACCTCAGATCCTTTCTCTTTGTCCACTACATTTCAAAGGGATGTTAGAAGTCAAGTCATCCCGTTTGATTTTCTTCTACTTGTTTTGTCTGCCCACTTTCTAAAAGAAGTGTGTGTTTGCAGTGAGGAGGAAAAGGGACAGGAAAGCAGGGAAAATCCACAGGCTGAATAATTAAGTACCATCTTCTGAAGATTATGCCTGTGGCTGAGAGATTTGCCACCCTTATTTTGGCATTGACTCACAAAATATATGTTCACAAAATCTGGGTGTGTTTTTTTTTGGGGGGGAAGGGTTAAAACAGGCTAAGAAATTCTAAATACACAATAGAATAGGAAAACGACATTGTCATGCAATCGTATTATGATATACTTGTTTCTTTTTCTCCTCAAACCAAAACATATTATAATAACTTATAATAAAACAAACTAAAATACAATGTCACTGTTGCCCAATACGGGGAATAGCAAAGCTTTATGGATTAAGATAATCCAAAACTACAGTATTCCAACAACAAGAACAACAGAAAACATTTGCTGTTTTCCTTCTGGAGCTGCCATTCAGAATATGCATCCTGGTTCAACTTTCATACATGCCTTTAGCAAGGTCACTTTAGGATCTCTTGGTATCTAGTAAGACTACTAGAAATGTACTGGTTTGGAGCCAACTCAAGCGAAGCTTCCTTCTTCTCCACTGTCTTTCTCTGTCCCCCTGAGGGCTGTCCTGAAGGTAGATGTTCCTCGGCGGCCCTCCAGGTGAGAGGCCCTGGCACCTCTGCGAGGCCTCCACCCCCGCGCCCACAGCGCACTCCCACTTGGTTAGCTGTTCGGAGCATGAATGTCTCAGTATGTTCAGTATTTCAGTCAATTAGAAGTTGCAGGCCTTTGGCAGCAAGAAATGAAGCCTCACCAAAACTTGGTTATACTTACATGGCCTGGCACTGAGTTTTATGCGCTACCTGGAGGAAAATGAAATTGACCCAACGCTGAGAAAGAGAGAGAGAGAGAGAGAGAGAGAGAGAGAGAGAGAGAGAGAGAGAGAGAATGCCTTCCAGAGATTTTACTCTCTTGGGGGAGCTTTTACAGAATTTTTTCAATATTCTTTCATTGTGTATGAGATGTCACACACCCCACCATGAAACAAAAGTAACCCCTCATGTCACAAGGAGGAAGGAACAGAAGAGTGGAGAAGGACCGCACCAAGTCTCTTTTTTTTTCTTTTTTTTTTAAATATATTTTATTGATATTTTATAGAGAGGAAGGGAGAGAGATAGAGAGCTAGAAACGTCAATGAGAGAGAAACATCGACCAGCTGCCTCCTGTACATCCCCCATCAGGGGTGTGCCTGCAACCAATATACATGCCCCTGACCAGAATCGAACCCGGGACCTTTCAGTCCGCAGACCAACGCTCTACCACTGAGCCAAACCGGTCTCGGCACCAAGTCTCTTTTGATCATGGAAAATCTAAGTAGCAAACCCTATTGATTCCCTTTAAGAACTTCTCCCTTTAATCTGAGGATTCTGGGTTCAGGCTGGCCCCTGCTTTTACACTTTTCACATTTCCCTCCACCCCAGGCTTCTGAGGACTGCTGCAAGACCCCACTTCTGTCCCCTGCTGCTTACATTTAAAAGGTCACCAAAGCAAGGTTTTCTGCAGGCTCCACCCATCCCCGTGAGCACAGCCTCCATCCATATCCTCAACGGTAAAGCACCCCCTACCGTTCCAGTGATGCAAGTGCAGGAATGATTCTCAGGCCTGTACTTCCGGGATCGCCTGCATAGGCCTAAGGAGAGGGTCTAGTTTGGTGCCACACTCCTCCTCACAGCTTTCTCAGGGTCTGTGCAGGGCAAGCTACCTTCTTTGGTCAGTAGAACACAGAATTCTCACTCTGCACAGCTTTGAGACAAACCGTACTTTGAGAGATGATTTCACATAATCCTTTCAACTAATTCAGATAAGCACACGTGAAGCATTGTCCCTTGGAGAGCGCGACACCAACCTTTTCCTATAATTGTCGAGGAATGGCTCCTGAGACTTCCACACCTGGGGTCATCCAAACCCAAGCACAGATATCATAATGCTCATGCTAGAATGTGATAGTGACTGTAATGGAAGCGTGTTTCTTTTAATTCTGTAGGAAAGGCAGAGTTTGATTCCACCCGGGGGGGGGGGGGGTCTGAAAGGCATTTTGGAGTAGGCGGGTTTCCAATTGAATCCTAGAAGAGTGTCACAGGCAAAGGGAACGGTAGTGTTGAGAATGTGACATTTGTTTTCACCAGGTCTCTGGTTTCCCTTGACTTCTTGGTTGCCTTTGTGGTTAACTGCGTGGTTAACCAATGAAAGGCAGGAGAAAAGCGGGCTTGAGAGAACCATGTGTAAGAAAGCTTTGATCTGGACACTTGTTTTCTTTTCACCTGGTGATTCTGATATGGATTACATCATTAATTCTTCTTTCCTCTTATAATCCATTTTACCTGTCTTTCCATCTATATTCTCTCTCTCTCTCTCTCTCTCTCTCTCTCTCTCTCTCTCTCTCACACACACACACACACACACACACACACAGTTCATTCTTGGGCACAGCCCAAACCGATTTGGCTCAGTAGTAGAGCGTCGTCAGTCTGCGGACTGGAAGGTCCCGGGTTCGATTCCAGTCAGGGGCATGTACATTGGCTGTGGGCACATCCCCTGTGGGGGGTGTGCAGGAGGCGGCTGGTCGATGTTTCTCTCTCATCGACATTTCTAGCTCTCTATCTCTCTCCCTTCCTCTCTGTAATAAAATCAATAAAATATATTTTTTAAATAAAATATTCTTGGGCACATTCCAGTTTCTAATATGATCTCCACAAGTCAAATCAATTAGTTAAGTTGACAGTACAACTTAACAACCCTGCTTATCTTGTGCAGGTAAACTTGAGAACAGAATGAATCTTAACTGCCAACTCGTTAACCTTGAGAGACAATCCGGGTGGTTTTATTCTAATGTTTCCGGTGTTTGCTTAGAGTTGAGCCCACGTTAAATATGTCTGCATTGCTGTCGAATAGCCTCTTGTTGTGCACAGTTTCCTGATGGCTCACTGGATAGTCTTCGTTAAAGACCAGGTCTTAATGAGCTCACTCCCATTCCTCTTGAGTGTACGTTCAAAGAGGAGATTTCTTAATGGCTTCTTAAAATGCTGACTTACGAGTTTTACATTTATGTATTTCATGCCGGCATACTCAGAGTGTCTTGTCTACATCAGATTTCCTAGGTCCTCACCCTGAGCTTTGTGGGAAACAATTATCGCACCCTTCTCTCTTTCCCTTTCTCTAATTTTGTCATCCATGCTGCTCACTCTCCGCGCCATGGATGTCTTCGTTAAGGGATCAGTGGGCTTTCGGTCCCCAAAGACAAATATTTTGTTCTTTCTTAATGGCGATCTGCTGTGGGAGGTTACATTTCAGGACACTGTTTATTTTAGTCTGTTCCTAACTTGTTTTTAAGGAGGTTTTTCCCTCCTTATTTCCAACCGAGAGAATTCCTCCAGAAATGTCTCCACTGCCACCTACTTGCAGTTTGGAAATTTACATGCACCTGGCTTTTCAAATAAAGCTGATTTTTTTTTCCCTCCCCCTGCAAGGCAAGATTACTGTTGAGAATACTGTAGGTGGCATTGTGGATTCTTCTCATGTTCTTCAAGGCGTGGGTTCTGTGCAATTGCTAGAAAAATACCTCCATTATAGGATTTTGACTAACATTCGTGGAAATGGCTTTTTCTTTAAGTGTGGTCTGACTTCTCCTATGATAATTATCTTGCTACAAATTATACAGGTAACAGTCTAAGTGAAAATGCCATTTAGAGGTGCTTTATTCGCATTTATATTAGGTTTATGTTGCTATAGTCATAATCCTTAATAACTTTTTATAAAGCATGTTATATAATGCATTGGTGATTACGCCGTGGAAGCTGTTACCTAGCATATTGTAAAAGGCAGACATTTTTAAAAACAACGCATGCTCCTGTTTAATGGAGAGAGATGAGTTATCAGACACCGTGTACTTGTAATTTTATAAATAATAATAAGGCATGTGTAAATGGCTCTTTAATGCCCCGTGTTATTATGTAGAGAAGAAAGTGAACTCTTCTAATATAATAATGGGTATGAGAATTTTGAGTTACTTTTTTTTCTTCCCATCATAGCAGTGACCTCTCTTTGCCTAATGATTTCATTTCATTGCAAATCCTCTGGATGGAAGCTTAAAGATTTGACATTGTTATGCGCTTTTTAACTACAAGTTGTTCTACCTTTTATTCAGCCCACTAAAAGTATATTGCCCTGTCGTAGGATATTCAACTAGAAACCCTAGCTTGAGTCATTTTGCAACAGTCTCTATAGAGTCTTCCTTTTTTTTTTTTAATTACGGCCATCCAAGCAGCTGCCTAAAATTTTAATTATATCCCAAACTCCACTTCCTCATTTTTCTCAATGTTCACACTAGATAGCTAGACTCCATTTTTAAGAACGTTTTGGAAAATGTTAGTTAATTATTCTTAATCTGGAAAAAATCATTTGGATCTTATTGTATAGGTATTCATCTTCATAGGAGGACATATGTGATTTGTGATGAGAAATCCGGTATTATTCCTCATGAATACAGCGCTGACAGTTCAGAGTCTAGGGCTGGTCTTTCTCTGCAACCATCCAGTCCTATCTGATTTCCCATCTATACAGTTTGTCCCTAAGTGACGTTTTAAAAGCAGCTGTAACTTTATGGTTGTTTATGTTCAGTGACTAGAATGGTTGTCGAAGAGAAGTAAAACAAATCTTTGCTGTGTGTTCCCTGGCTGGTACGTAAGCGGTATTGGGCTTGTACTTTTAAACAACTTCTACTGTCATTTGTTTTCCTTTGTATGCTGCTCCCCTTTTTGAGATTTTTTTTTTTAAATATCATCTAGAGAAACTGCAAGTCATTCAAGCTTCCTTAGCAGCCCCGGTCATGTATATAAATTTTGTTAGCGTGCAGTGCATTCCAGAATGGAGTGGCGTCAGAACTCTTCTGGTGCAAAGTCATGCTCTAAGGAAGGCTTGCAGACCTGGAGATAAATGCTGTGCTTGGTGAAGCCACGTCATTGGAAGGTGTCTGGAATGTAATCTGTCTTGTAAAGGCAAACCTTTTCACATGGCATAGAAACCAGGTAGATTCCCGTCACACGTGTGGAAATCTCTGCAGTCGGATTAAATAAAGCTTTGAATTCTTCTCCTGGATAAATGCAGTAGAACAACCTATTGAGATTGTGTGCATGTTGTTCTCCGAGTACACAGAGAGCTTTGAGATTTCAGTGTCAACAGCAGGGCCAGAGGATGTCCTGGTGGGGTGGCTGGCCATTTGTCCGCCAGGATCGTCCCTGCAAGTGGCCAGGAATCGTGACCGTCCTCGTGTAGGATGAGGAAGCGCTGGCGTGTCCTCCTGACGGGGCTTTCTGCTGGCACTTGGCGTGCATAGACAGGCGGGCCAGAGGTGACCACTGTCCTCAGCAGATTTCTAGCGTGGGGTCACTTTTCTCAGGCACGTGGCCCATGCCCGAAGCGGCTCCCTGTGGGAGCAGGTCAGCCTTTGCATACACTCGGGAGATGGATAGACAGCGGCGGAGGTCCAACTGTCAGCTCCTTTTCTGCTTCGAGAGACGAAGAAGCCCGTACACTACAGTTATATTTTAAAAGGCGGTAATAAGTTACAGTGATGGGCCATGGCAGTTCTTTTCTATAGTGTTATTACCATTATTATCTTCCACAGCAGTAAAAATTGATTGTTCGGATGAGCAGTGTGAGAGACCCTCAAATTCAGGCAGCAGGACTAAATCTCCCTTCTAGATAGCAAAAAAAAAAGGGGGGGGGAAAGGAAGAGCAAAGAAAAGAGAACACTGACCCACTCCCCCTCTTCCCCTCATGGCTTCCTAGAAAATGTTACCAATATCCATGGGTGGACCACAGATATGTCCCTCGAAGTGAAACTACATGTTAAAGTTGTAAATCTCAAGTTTGGGACCCTCTGTCACCTGTTTTGTTAATCATTAGTCATCATCTACTTTACTGTTGTAATCATGATAACTTCTTACATAGCTCCACATGGAGGATCTGTGCTTGTAATAAAATGGGCTAAATATTATTTGGTTACGTATGTGTAAATGCAGATGACTGTGAAAAAGCAAACATTTCTGAGCCCCGGAATACATTAACAGAGACTATGATACAACGAGTGGTTAAGACAAGGAATATTAAGTCAGGAATCCTTGAGTTCCGGGACCTGCAGTAAGCTACAGTATTTTTCCAGGCTCATTAGACAATGAGACTTGTTTTGAAATGTTTCAAGATGCAGATTTTAAAATACAACAGCATGGCTTTTAAACTACCATATGCTAGGCATTCACAGTTATTAGCGGTAGTTTTAAAATCTGAGATTGTCAAAATAACATTCTGCTGGTTTGGTTTTGCTTTTTTGTTGTTGTGTGTTTTTTTCCATCTCTTTATTGCCTATCAGTTCCTTAGAATCACTCCTGCGCTTAATCAAGTGAACTTATAAACACTTAATAAAACCATTTTCACCTTAGAGGATATTCTGAATCCTTCTAAAAATCACAAGACTGCCAGCAGTATTTGGACCCAGTGTTTATGATCTTGGCTCTGTTCCATCTTGAGATGTGGCTACTCTCCCCCTCCATATTGAGATATATTTCACCGTCATTAATAATGCATCAACCACATACCATTTCTAGAAGTATTTTTTATTTATAGCTTGGCTCCTTCCTTCCCCACCTCCAGTTGCCAGAGGAACCCTCGGAGCCTCCTGCCCGTTCTTACCTTCCCTCCCTCAGATCAGAGGCATTGTCCTTTGGAAGACTTTCTGAGCAGGGATGAATAGATCGGTCCTCCTGCTCCACGCATGATAGTGTCCCCAAAGAATACAGGGGAATCTCTCCTCATGAGGCTTGGGGAACAGCCGTCTCCTCACAGCTCTCCTGGAAAATAGGAGGACTGGGATGCTGATAGAGGTTTAGGTTCTTCCTTCGTCATCAATGCTGAAAGTGTAATTGTGTAATGCCACGGACTGAAAGAAACATACGCTGTGATGGGACCCTGGAAATATTTTTATGTCCTTTTTATGGGCACACTTGATAATAATTTTATTTTATTTTTTTGCTAAGTGTTTTCATCTTTATTTAATCCTCATTGACAACCACTTTCAACTGTGAATGTTCGTCCCGTAATTTTCCCCGTTTCCCATCATGTAATATCAGACCATTAATATTATTTATATGAGATTGATTTCCTTGAATTGTTCTCTTGGCCTCTATTCTCTGGACCCTCTTCACTTAATTCCATGTGTGGACTCCTCACACACACGTGCATTCATTCACACACACACACAAATTTTGATACACTGAAGGATACACGTGGGTATGAAGGAAGTGACAAATGCAGAGGGGTAGCAAGTAAGGAGAAAACCATGCAAGTCTGGCTATTTTATAACCCTATTTATATTGATTTAAAAATGCATTCCTTGCAGAAGCCCTTTCCTTTTGCTCTTTTGCCTGCGAAACCGAAAAGAAGGAGAAAGCGATGAGAGTCATAGTGTTAAGCAGAGAGCAGACGGCAGCGATTTAGTAAATATTGCGGTGTCAGTTTTATTTCATTTATACAATTTATTTCATTGAGAAATATTGGATAAAATAGATTTCCAAAACAAACGTTATGACTTATATTCTCTTAGGGTGAACCGACTGCATTTCTCATAAGCTGAGGCTGCAGATGTCTTCAAAGGAAAATTATGAGGGCTGATGTTACAAACCTCCGAGGTAGCTCTTAGGGTATAGATTTTGAGGTTGGGGGACTAGAATGTTTGAATAACGTGGGATGGCTGTATAACAAAAAACTATAATCTCTGGCCACGTTTTGCTTAAGTTAGGGAAATTTTTAACCTGCAACGCTTTGACTGGGAGAGTAGTCTTTTTTTTTTGTTTTTTTTTTTTTGCCAGATTACATAATTATCCATGTTAGGGGGGATTGTTTTGAATTTAATAATTACACAATGCTTCATAGGAAGGTCATGATTTTTTTAAAAATCTATGACTGTACTCTTCATTCTAATGTGCAGTACATCTGTATTTACATAATGATTGCTAAAAAAAAAAATGAAAAGAGTCTCTTTTATGTGGCTAAGAAATTTAAAAAAAGAGTTTGCCTATAAGTAGGGAAGCAAAATGGGAGACCCGGAACGCAGTGCGGGTCACCTCTAATGAGCGCGAACAGATGACTGCAGTCTCCGCCGTTGGACATAATTCTGATTTAAGATCCAGTCATTTTGTCTGGCTTTACTTTTAATTATATCCTGTTAATTAAAAAAAAAAAGATAAGCCCAAGAAGAGGTTTTTAGACTCTTTTCCTCTTCATTTGGTCACCAAGGATGAAGCTTGTCGCCATCCATCTCACACGAGGTCCCACTGCTGCGATGACACACAGCATTTCAAAGGGGAGAACAGGTACATCCCAGGGAGGAGCTTCTGTCTCATATTAATATGTGGAGAAATTCAGTGATAGGGGGGAAGAAATGTCAACAGCTTACCCAGAGGAAGCGTAAAAACAAGGACCTCAAACTCTTAAGAAAACCCAGGCCTCTCAGAGTCATACCTCAGTGATGTTCTGACTTGTATTCGCTTGCAGTATCGAAGTTCCCACCCATTGCGTTGGATTCCCAGCATTGTATGGTATTTTTAGAGGTACAGGAGAATCCTGGTCACGTCAAAGAGGTCTAATACCGACGTTAAGCCAGTCTACTTTTCTTCTGAGAAAACGTATGGGAGACACTTGCGTATTTCTTGGGCACGCTTGCATTTAGTAGGCACTCAATAAATACGAAAGAATGAATTAATGATCTATGAGCTAGAGTGTTGTCTAAATTCTCTTTTTAAAAATAAAAAAAAGCAGCAGAAACCGGTTTGGCTCAGCGGTAGAGCGTCGGTCTGGGGACTGAAGGGTCCCAGGTTCCATTCTGGTCAAGGGCATGTACACTGGTTGCGGGCACATCCCCGGTAGGGGGCGTGCAAGAGGCAGCTGGTCGATGTTTCTCTCTCATTGACGTTTCTAGCTCTATATCTCTCTCCCTTCCTCTCTGTAAAAATATCAATAAAAATATATTTTAAAAAAAAAAAGCATGGTGATACTGTACTGAAGGGTGGATACAAGTAAGTCTTGCTTTCCTCTTCCATCAGACATGTCTGCAGTGAGAGGGAACGGAAGTCATGGCTCATGTCCACTAGGGTTTGTCCTCTATCCATGCACACATGGCGCGAATACTGTGTATCAAGAAGCTGGTGCTCATTTCTCACAATGTTTACACTCATGCGGAAGGCGTGAATTAGGGAGCTCAAGCAATGTGTTCCGTGGCAGAAAATGGCAATCAATAACGTGCAGATTTCTCATGTTCCATTCCAGCCCTGTGATTAGGAGTGAAGGTTGTTTTATGCGTTGTGACTCATGAACCGAAGGGGTGGAGGGGGTGGAGAGAAAAGAAAACATTCCCTGGCAGAAGTTTTCTCTTACCAAAAGTTTTCCTAGTGTTATTTTTATAGCCGAGTGAGAGAGAATTTACAGGGAGCTGAAATCATTGAAGCTAATTAGTTGAATGGCCCTATTATTTATCCAGGGACACGTAGTACAATAATTGCTATTGCAGGTTTGAAGCGTCTCAGGGATATTAATTCCAGAGCTTTCATGTCATCTCAGTACAGTAAAACTTCCTAATGGCACCCTGAAGGTGCATAATCTCATTTTAAAACTACTTTTTCTTATTTTTTTCTGAAGGAACTGGCAGAATCTCCTTCCATAAAAGCTGAAAAAGGGGAAGAACTCATAATATTTTCCTCATAAGAAAGCAATTATATTTTCTTCTTCTTCTTCTTCTTTTTTTTTTTTTTTTACTGTGTGACCTTTCCTACCTTCTGATGAGGGGGTTGCTGTGGCACTTTGTCAAAAGTTTATCTGAACTCTGCTCCTGTGGCAGCTGAGGCGTCTCTCGATCTCTCGGGAGAGAGAGGGGAGGTGTGAGGCGGAGTAGCCCTGGTCCCTCTCACAGTCACTCAGAAGAAGAGGACCCATCACAGGGTAGTAAGAGTTGAGTCCAGCCAAAACCAGTTTGGCTCAGTGGATAGAGCGTCGGCCTGCGGACTGAAAGGTCCCAGGTTCGATTCCCATCAAGGGCATGTACCTTGGTTGCGGGCACATCCCCAGTAGGGGGTGTGCAAGAGGCAGCTGGTCGATGATTCTCTCTCATTGATGATTCTGGCTCTCTATCCCTCTCTCTTCCTCTCTGTAAAAAAAAAAAAAAATCAATAAAATATATATATTTTTTTTAAAGAGTTGAATCCAGCACCTATGCCTAAGACAAGTCTTCTGTGGCCATCCGACCCTGTCTCTACATTGGTTCCCCTCGGAGAAAACAACAATCCTCATATGGTCTCTACAAAACCAGGCCAAGAAGTGCCACCTGTGTAATTTTAGAGGAAAAATGAAGCCATTGCTCAGGAAACTGCTGGCACCGTCTTGAGTCAGGCCTCGGGGTTGGTTGCTTGGCAAACATCCCACATGCATCTCAGGAAAACCACCTCCGTCCTCCCATTTGTCTTTCCTTCCTCTTCCTCCCTCCCCTTCCTATCGCATTCTTGGCCTTGACACAGCTGGAAGACCCAAGTGCTGACCCAGAAAACACATAGTTCAGTCCCTAAAGTTTCAGACTTAGATACAGTCGAGTCCCATCGGCCTCGGGAGCTCCGTGGGACTTGGAGGAACCACTTCGCCCGTGTCTCAGCCCCAGGCCTCTCTCCTTCTACTCTGACCTTGCAAATCTCCGGGGAGGTAGAGATGCAGAGCCTTCCGTCTCTGTCAAATGGCTCCCGACCAGGAATGTACCCTGGATGCCTCCTGTTGCCGTTCCCTAAGTGGGGAGTGACCAGAGGACCACGGTGTCATGTCCTCCCCGGGGACCAGACTGAGGCTGCTCAATCCGGGGTCTGAAAACCTACGCAACAATTTGCACCGAGTTTTCAAGAAAAGCAAACACAATTCTTACTCTGCCATTAAACTGGAGAGAAGGTGTATCGTATCTGCTCCAGCAATAAAGCAGCAGAGACCTCCAGGGAAGCTGATGCAATTAGGGAAACTTGACTTAAGTACAGTATATAGATCAAAGCTGCTCCCTTATTGGCTGTGGTTGTAAGTGCCTGGGTCTGTACACACACGAATGCGCGCCCACGCACACACATACCGTCTTAGAGCTCTGGCCATTGCTGTCATGATATTCTCCTTTCGTTGTTAAGGTTTCCTTGCATCCCTTTAAGCCCAATGTAAACTTATTTGAATAGCAGCTCTATTCATTAAGGTCTTAAGCAGAACACAACACGAAAATGGTAATGCTCCATCCTTCTTTTCCTTCTCTGAGAGTTCATTATAAAGACTGGTAGATTTCTCCCAGGAGTCGGGGGCTGCCTTTTCAGATATACTTGTAAATACTACAGGCCAAGTAACGACTAGTTCATGGCTTCTATCAGATCCGGGGTGAAACAGTGCAAACCAGAAAAGCCGATGGGGCTGCCACGGAACCCCAGCTCTTGCTAAACACAGTGCCGCTGCTTATCCGACTTTTGGTCTCAAGAAGTGCTGCCCAGTGAGAAAACCAGGATTAAAATCAAAGATCCCGCCGAAACCGGTTTGGCTCAGTGGTAGAGCGTCGGCCTGCAGACTGAAAGGTCCCGGGTTCCATTCCGGTCAAGGGCATGTACCTTGGTTGCAGGCACATCCCCGGTACGGGGTGTGCAAGAGGCAGCTGGTCCATGTTTCTCTCTCATCGACGTTTCTAGCTCTCTATCTCTCTCCCTTCCTCTCTGTAAAATATCAATAAAATATATATTTTTTTTAAATCAAAGATCCCGTCTTCCTGCCCTCTATCAATCAACTAAGGACATCGCTCATGCATGTGTTCCTCTCCTTATCTCTCTCTCTCTCTCTCTCTCTCTCTCTCTCTCTCTCTCTCTCTCTCTCTCTCTCTCCCATCCTCTCTTCCATATATTATTTACTCAAGAGTCTGTACCAACCCTTTGGGGGCTGTTAGAATCTATTTTATAGTTTGTTGGTCACTGACCTGATAAGTCATAATGGTTCAGAAAGAATCATCACAATTTTATCAGGTAAGGGCAGCTGTGGCACAGGCATAGTAAATTCTTGGGCTTAAAATCTGTGTGGTTATTTCTTTCCCCAGAAGAAATGTTAAATAAATCCATTATGCATGCAGTGAAAGACTCTTCAACCCTATTTAGAGTTTAGCAATGGTGTTTTGGGAGGAAACAAAAAAATACTAAGTGTTCAGGAAAAGCATAAGAAAGAGAATTTTGAAATTTGACACAATCCTATCCATATATGACTTTGAAACCCTCTTAACTTTGCCTTACACAAGTTTACAATTGCAAGATAAACAGGGGAAGGGGGAGATTTTTGTGTGCGTTTTGTGAGTGGACAGGAGGTGAGTGGCGATGCAATGGAATTTCTAATATTTAATATCCTTTAGAAAATCCAAGTACATAGAAAATTTTATGTTTTAATTCATTTTATAGCTGGTATGCCTTCGAAAGCTGGTTTGGTTTTGTTTTTCTGAAGCCCAAGAAAAATCTGAATTAAATAAATGTCTTAAATCACTAGAATGCTCATCTCTTTTGCCCCAAGATGAACTTTTTAAAAAGTCATTCAAGATAAATAAAAATTCATTTCCAGGCAAAGCTCCTCAATGTTAAGGTTCTTCCTCTTCTTTTTTCTTTTTCTTCTTTCTCTTGACCCTTCCAAGTTATAAACTTGTGACAGCAAGGTTTTTGCATAAAACATGCTGGCAGACCCTTAACTATAACAATGTGAATGGTGCTATTTTCCCGTTGATTTAACTTGCTTTACATGAAAAGCATGTGAAATGGAAGAGGGTGTGCATTTGGAGGTGATTCTTATACACACTTGGTTTTAACCAACAGGCTTCCTAAGTGTTCATTAAGAAACTCCACCAGGCATGTTTCCTGCTGCAGAATAGACTTTAACGGAAGAAATAAAGCTGTGAAGATTCCGTTTTCACTTTGTTTCTCGTAAAGACAGTCAGGATCCAACATAAACAACAATTTACACCCAGCATTTATTCTGGAAATTACAGTATCGTGCAGCTAACGCACACAGATAAATAATGTTTTATGGGGTTCCGTGGCGCCTTTCAGAACAGCGGATGTTTAACCGAATTAAAGGGTTTCTGAGAACTCCAAGCCCTCGTTTTAAGCAGGTTTAAACAGTTAATATTACAAAAACACCAGCACCGAGGAGCTGGTCCAAATATATTTTTAATGCACAGTTATTTTATTCCCGTGATTTCCCATTTTGGTTTTATTACCATTTGGCACCTTCCGTTCAGACGAAGTTACTTGTCTCCCAAGCCATTCCCCTCAGGACTTGGCTTGCTTTATGGTGACATTTTTTAATCCACTTTTTAATCCCCTATATATCTGCAGGTGTGGAAATCTCAGAAATGGAGCTATAATTCCTGCTAGATGGAGTTGTACAGCAGCGATGATTATAAAAAAATAAAGAATGGTGATTTTTAAATAATAATACCAAGAAACTATATTTTTTTAAAAAAAAGGGAAAGAATTGCATATTTAGGCTAATTTCTGACTTTTCTGTTCGTCAGAGGGGGGCAGTTGTTTTTTTAAATCTCTCTTTCTGAGGCAGAAAGAGGGGGAGGAAATATCACCCTTAAAATAATAATGAATGATAACAGTGTGGAGTCATTTCAATATAAAATATATTGGAAAATTGTAGTCCAGGAATGCTTAGGTGAGGAAAGGTAGGAGCTGTTGTAACGGCGGCATCGGAGAAAGGTGATGCTCCCGGTGAAAAGCTACGGCTCCAAAGAGCGAGCTTTACAAAACGCTCCTGAGGTCGGTCCTCCCTCCGCCTTCAGAGCCGTAACAAATCTATGTCATTTTCAGGAGATTGCTCCCTTTCCGTGCTATTAGATCTACCTTGCCTCCCCTCCCACCCGCTGATGGGGCCTCTGTGCTCTCCCAGATAAGCAATATATGTCAGCGGTTATCCGGGAGCCATCATTTTTAGTAAAATTCAAATTGTGATTTTAAATTTTAGTAAAATCCTAGGGTTTGTTTTTTTTTAAAAAAAAAAAAAGATAACCTCGGGAAATAATTATAAAGCTTTAATGTTCTTGTTTCGCTCATCTGTTTTACACGAGGCACGGTTTTCAATCCTGTTTTTATGACAGCATTAGTTTAGCTGTGGTTAAGGTTAAGTTGGCATTTTTATTCTAAATCATCTTTTTAGGCTTTTGAAACTTGACCTTTTAAATTCTAATGGGGCCCGAAGCGGAGAGAGCTAGACCAAGTGAATGCAATTAAATATACATAAAGCCATTAAAAATCTGCTGTGGGGGTCTGCCCGATGGTCTATTAGAACTAGTTCGAATTGACAGCTACGGTCTGGTGGAGGATCTGAGTATTTCTCTTCTGTAATTAAATTACCTGAATGTGGGGTACGTTGAGGCATAATGAAGTTACGGGATCGTTTTTAAAGGCCCTCTAGTGAGCCCTTTCCATGGATGGAAATTCAACTTCTCTTCAACTTAGAATCTTACCACCTCCAAGCAGTCCTTCCTGATCACTCCAATTGAAGGCGTTTCTCCCTTCTCTGACTGAGAACACATGCATCACTTATTCTAAATTTGTCTTTATTGCCTAATCATTGTCATTAGCTCCCTGGGGGGGAAAGGATTGTATCTTAAACTTCTTATCACCTGCAGTTCTTTTTTATTTTTAATACTAGAGGCCCAGTGCATGAAAATTCAGCCCAGCCTGCCCCCTCTCACAGTCTGGGTACCCTCAGGGGTGGGAGGTGACATGGCGATCAGGGGAAGGTGACGTCCCCGTCACACCTCTGCTGCTGCCACTGCGGGCAGCACAAGCCTTGGCTGGCCCTGGGCAGCTGCAAAGCCTCCATTCAAAGCTTGCCTTCACCTTGGGGCTGACCCGGGCAGTTGGCGGGGCTGAGAGGACTGGGTGCTGCCATCTTGTGGCTGTGGGCGCCACCATCTTTGAGGGCTTGGCAGTCAATTAGCATATTCCCTCCTTATTGGCTATGGGTGCCACCATCTTTAAGGGTGGGGCAGTCAATTAGCATATTCCCTCCTTATTGGCTGTGGGTACCACATCTTTGCGATGGTGGGAGGGTCAATTATCATATTCCCTCTTTATTAAATAGGATATTTTATTGATTTCAGAGAAGAAGGGAAAGTCTGTCTGAGAGAAAGAGAGAAAAACAAAACAAAACATCAATGAGGAGAGAGAATCATTGATTGGCTGCCTCCTGCACATCCCCCACTGGGGATTGAGCCCGCAACCTGGTCTTGTGCCCTGCCAGGGAATCAAACCTTGACCTCCTAGTTAGGTTGATGTTCAACCACTGAGCCACACCAGCTGGGCTCACCTGCAGTTCTTGATACATACCCTATACAGAGAACACACTCACTAATATTTTGGTGAAGATTGACATAACTAAAAATTTGGACCACTTGTTCCTTGTAGACCATCCTTCTTGGAAGAATAAATTAGTAAAAATACAGCTAATTAGTTATACACTGGGAGGTCTGTTCATTGGCCTCTTTTATCATTATGACCTGTTTGCCTTAATAGAAATAGTATAGCTGATGATTCATTCATTCATTTACTCAGCTATTTCTTACTGCAAGCTTACAATAAAAGAACAAGGTAGACAAGGTTCCTATCCTTGTGGGGTTTTGATCCTATTGGGAAATAGCAATAATGAAGTAAATCAATAAGTAAAATAATTACAGATTGTGATTAGTGTCATAAAGAAAATAAAGAAGGTATTGTAATAGAGATGTGCCTTTCCTCCTTTGGGGAAGTTCATGAAAAGAGATTCCAGAAATAAAGTAGAACAAGTTTGCAAAATTGATGGATGTCTGTTATATACCACACATCATCTATGGTATCTGGTTAGCACTTGACACATCCCTCCTAAGTTTATTGGGGTGGGAAGGGAGGATGGAAAGAGATCTATAAAAGCACTTTGAAAAATTAAAAACAGTTCATGTATTGTGGTTAGTACTGTCCCCAGCTGAAAAAGTACATATATTATAGTTTTTAGTCAAACTTTACTAAGGAAGGCAGAGGTTACCCTTAAATCACTTAGTTAAGAAAATGAGTGACAGATGTGAACAAATCCACAATATTGGGATTAGTTTGCAAATTGGAGGTGCACAAAAGAGACAACATAAGACATGCTACATGATACCAGCAGCTTCCTCTGGTAACTACTACACCCTTAGCCTCCCTGTACCTTTTTTCATTCTTTCTTTTTTTGTGTGTGTGTGTGTGTGTGTGTGTGTGTGTGTGTGTGTGTGTGCAGTTTGCCTTCCTTGTCACATATGTGCTTTCATGGTGCTTAGTTAATAGCTCTCTAGTGGTATTGTGCATAGTTCTCCCAATATGTTGTAGCCAATTGGGAGGGAGGATTTGGTCTCCTCCTTCTTTGGTAAAGGACTGGTCCAGGATTCCCTGTGTACACTTTTTAAAATACATATATTTTATTGATTTTCCACAGAGAGGAAAGGAGAGGGATAGAGAGCCAGAAACATCGATGAGAGAGAAACATCGACCAGCTGCCTCCTGCACACACCCCTACCAGGGATGTGCCCGCAACCAATGTACATGCCCTTGACTGGAATCAAACCTGGGACCTTTCAGTCCGCAGACCGATGCTCTATCCACTGAGCCAAACCGGTTTCAGCCCTGTGTACACTTTATAGTAAAATGCACACCAGGGCCCAGAAACTTTTGTGAAGAAAGTGAATTAGTGCATCCGTATAAAGTATAATGATGCTCAATTTCCATTAACTTTTCTGCACACGTGGATGTATTTCTTTCTTGTGCCCTGGAATTGATATGTTTGGTTTAAAAAGAATTTCGAGAGGATGAGAGATATGAGACAATGCAATGGGAAGGCTCTTTAACTCCTTCCTTTTTAACATTCATTCATACGTTAATGCAAATACATACTAAGTGCCTCCTGGTTACGGGCTCAGTTCTAAGCGCTCTTGGGGATAGAAATGGGGGTGTCAAAGGTGAGTGAGGCCATGCTGGGAGGTAAGACATGTACCCAGCTGTGTGCACAGAATCTAAAAGCAATTCGAGACACTATGTGGTAAGTGCCGTAGGTACTCTAGCAACTCCAAGAAGGCCAGTCAGGTTCAGCTGAGAGTGAAGAGGAGCACCAAGGGGTTGAGCAGTTTGCCCTCAGAGATCTCTGCACAGTTAGGAAGCCGGGTTGTAGACTGAGCTATAGCTTGGCGTCTTCGGGCAAATCACTTAACCCTGCCAGCCTTAGGAAAAGGAAGTAGACCTTTTGGTCTCTAGACCTCTCCCAGCTCCAAAACTCCATAATTCATCAAGGGGCTACATTTGAGTCAGGCCTTGAAGGAGGGATAGAAAAATAAAAGAAAGCCTTATTGTCTGAACGAGAGAATCTCGGCGATGCTATGATTTCAACAAGGAGAGGCGGGGGGTTTGGGAGGATCAAAGTGGGAATGGCAGACTCCAGAGTGAAGGGGCTACGTCTACAGGGGTGCAGATGTGGGGACACGCGGACGTGCTCGGGAAGCACCGAGTAGTGCAGTCTATCAGGGTTTACTCATTGTGGACAGGCGATGAGAGAGGGAGCTGTAGCCGAAACCACTTTGGCTCAGTGGATAGAGCATTGGTCTGTGGACTGAAGGGTCCCGGGTTCGATTTTGGTCAGGGGCATGTACATTGGTTGCAGGCACATCCCCAGTGGGGGTGTGCAGGAGGCAGCTGATTAATGATTCTCTCTCATCGATGTTTCTGGCTCCCTATCCCTCTCCCTTCCTCTCTGTGGAAAATCAATAACATATTTTTTTTGAGAGAGAGAGAGAGAGAGAGAGAGAGAGAGAGAGAGAGAGAGAGAGCTGTAAAAGTAAGTCAGCCTAACTTGTGAAAAACTTCGCATGCCAGTCTGAGGCCTGATATTCAGCTTAGTTGAAGCTATTTAAGAACGTCACTGATATCCTCTGTCAGTGATCTCACTTCTAGGAATATATCTTAAGGAACCTGAAGCACCCATCAGAAAGAATGTAAGCACCCCTATGTTCATAGCAGCACAATTTACAATAGCTAAGATCTAGAAATAGCCCAAGTGCCATCAGTAGATGAGTGGATAAAAAAGCTATGGTACATTTATACCATGGAATACTATGCAGCAGTAAAACAAGAAGAGGAGGAGGAGGAGCACCTAACTTATGAAAAACTTTGAATGCCAGTCTGAGGCATAATATTCAGCTTAAGGAGAGGGAGGGGAAGAGGAGAAGAGGAAGAGGAAAAAGAGGAAGAAAAGGAGGAGGAGGAGGGGAGGAAAGTTACTTAACCTCTCTGTGCCTCAGTTTTCTCACCCATCCTTTAAGGTCTGACTCAAACGTATAAAAAGGATACAATTAACAGTCCCTTTTAAATTTTATTTATTAAAAATATACTTTGGTTTATTTCAGAGAGAAAAGGAGGAGAGAGAGGTTCGGTAACTTTCCTAAGGTTACACAGCGGGTGAAGTGTCAGGGCTGGAAGTCAACCCATTGGCTTGAACTCCTATAGAAAAGTTATTAGCACTGTCTTCATTTTTCTCTGAGTTACACACTATCTAAAAGCACATGTAAAAATCAAAAGACTGAGTACTAGGAGCCAGTACAGAGCACCCATTCTCAAAGCATGATGAACGCACTTTTACCCAACTCCAGTCTGAGTAAGCAGCAACTATAATCAACAGCCAGCCTGTCACTATCATTATTAAGAAGACTTACTTATTTTTATCAGAATGTGTCCATAAAAAGGTTGGTTTTGAAAAATCAGAGTGGGAGCTGTGTTTATAAAGACTGCAATCATTGTTGAAAAGCACAAATATCCCAGAAACCAGCTGAAACCAGTTTGGCTCAGTGGATAGAGCATCAACTTGTGGACTCAAGGGTCCAGGGTTCGATTCCAGTCAAGGGCATGTACCTTGGTTGCGGGGACATCTCCAGTAGGGGGTGTGCAAGAGGCAGCTGATCGATGTTTCTCTCTCATCGATGTTTCTAACTCTCTATCCCTCTCTCTTCCTCTCTGTAAAAAGCCAATAAAATATATATATATATTTTTTTAATATCCCAGAAACGCGCCAGCCAAGATGAGGAAGGAGGTACCCACTATCTTCCGGGTTCCTACCAGTTTAGATCCCACAACTTCTGGAACCTCCAGGAGTCCCTCGGGCCAATGGTTTCCCCCAGCGTCCCACTGCTCCCCGAGAAGGAAGGATAGTCGGAAAGCCACGCCCCCTTCCTGTGCCCAGACTCTGTGAAGTACAGGGGTGTGCATTCATTCTTCCTCCGGCCCCTGGCTACGCCAGGACTCCGTATGGAGTCACTGCTCCCGGAAACCTTCTCTTCCCATCACGTGCAGTCCCGGCCCACTTTCCAGAACCAAGAGCAAATGGAGAGAACCCATTCGGCATTTTGTTTTGTTTTTTTAAAACATATTTTATTTATTTTTTACAGAGAGGAAGAGAGAGGGACAGAGAGTTAGAAACATGGATGAGAGAGAATCATCGATCAGCTGCCTCTTGCACACCCCCTACCGGGGATGTGCCTGCCCTTGACGGGAATCGAACCTGGGACCTTTCAGTCCGCAGGCCGACGCTCTATCCACTGAGCCAAACCGGTTTAGCCCATTCGGCATTTTGGAGGTTCTAAAGGAAAACACAAAGCCATTCTTTTGTCTGTCAGTAGCGAGTATAATGTTTAACTAACTCCTGGAGCCATTTTCCCCTGCAAACGCATCTTCTTGAAAGTGGACCTTCCTGCTTTTTGTGGGCGCTCTGGCCATGTCTTCTCCTGACCAAAGAGACCCCTTCTTTTGAGGTCCCCAAGCTTCCTTGACGGCACTGCGACCGTGTGCCACCGGCCAACTTTTCCGTCTTCTCCCCCCACGTACTTCTAAGTGTTTGCTGCAACGGACCCTCCACAGGAAGTAAACTTGCCCGGCGCGGCCCAGCTGCGCAGGAGGCCTGAGTGAGAGGTATTTATGGCCTGACAGGAAGATAAAGATAAAGATAAAGATGGAGCTGACTCGTGGCTGTTAGCGAGGGGAGAAGGAAATGTTTACGACCCCATCTGCTGGCGTTTCAATGGGATGGAGCTGCCTTTATGGCGTCAATCTCCCCTGTGACTTCCTTCCATTTGGGGAGCAATATCTTATTTCAAGATGTTCCCACCGAACACACTGCTGTCCCCTTTGTTTAGGGACGCGGGGAGGAAGGAAGGACTTTGTTGCTGGAATGTGGGGATGAGGAGTATTTATGGTTATGACTGGAGCTTGGAGAAAAGGCTTCATTGGAGTTGATTGCGTAGGTCCAGAAAGCTGCCTTGCATTCTGCTGCTTCCTTAAATGCTATCCACACTGAAAGCTGCACCATATTAGCTCCCATCATTACCAGCATTAAGGCTAACCGTTTTCTAACACTATTATAACAGGAATTACTGTAGCTTGATTTCCTGGCCCACTAGGGGGGAAAAATGACTTTTATTGTGTTAGTTCTTTGTTGTTGTTTTTTTTTGTTTTGTTTAACTTCTTTAATTTCCTTCTCCTCGATGTCTTTTCTTTCTTCTTCTTGGAGGAGGAGACACTTAACCAACAGGTGCAATGTCTGCTCGCTTCAAAAATCTGTGTACACGTAACAAAAGCAGCATGAAATGATTCCTTTCTTAAAACTAGCCCATGTTAAGAGAACCTGCAGATGGATTGGTATTCCTTTGTTGAGATAACACATTTTAAAGTGCTATGCCCTTGCCAAAACCGGTTTGGCTCAGTGGTAGAGAGTCGGTCTGCAGACTGAAGGGTCCCGGGTTCGATTCCGGTCAAAGGCATGTACATTGGTTGCGGGCACATCCCCGGTGGGGGTTGTGCAAGAGGCGGCTGGTCGATGTTTCTCTCTCATTGAAGTTTCTGGCTCTCTATCTCTCTCCCTTCCTCTCTGTAAAATATCAATAAAATATATATATTTTTTTAAATAAATAAATAAAGTGCTTCGCCCTCGCTGGTTTGGCTCCATGGATAGAGCATCGGCCTGTGGACCGAAGAGTTCCCCAGTTCAGTTCGGGTCAGGGCACGTACCTCAGTTGCAGGCTCAACCCAAGAGGCAACCAATCGATGAGTCTCTCCCCCATCGATGTTTCTCTCTGTGTGTCTCTCCCCCTCCCTTCCACTCTCTGTAAAAATCAATGAAAAAATATCCTTGCGTGAGGATTAACAAAACATTAAAAAAATAATAATAATAAAGTGCTAAAAGTATGGGAATAGGTTTACAATACCATATCTTGTGTATCACTGAAACCAGTGTTTGTATATATATATTGATGGTATTCAGTTTACTGCAAAATAAGTATTTATTTCTCAGTTTTATTTGTTCTTCCCTCAGGCCCATTAGTACAGATTAAATTTTATATTAAATTGCTCCAATAATTAGCACAATATATGTAAATCAGGAGCTTTAACTTCATTGGCACTATTTGTGTGGATAGATGTGACCGGAGTCAACAGAGCAAAAACAAGCCTTCTTTTCCTTTTAGTGCTTAAGATCCTATTTCTAAAAGATGAATTGTTCACCAAATTACATATACATAAAGCTCAAAATCACAAAAGGAATGACTTTGTTATTGCCATTTAGGTTTGTCTGACTTAAAGAACAGAGGGGAAATTTTTTGTTTGGGGGTAAATCGCCCAATGATGGGCTTATATATCTCCTTAAGGTCCTAGCTTCACTTTCACTGGTGGTGAAGAGTAGGGAACAATATGGCCTACTTAAGCATTTTCCTCTAGAGAAATCCCAGAGTAATATTTTTTTTAAAAAAACAGGAGAGTCCTGTAGTTTAGTTGGGCAAATTAGTTATAATCTTTGGAAGTGGTTACCTAAAAATTGGAAGATCATCCTGTGTGACAAGTTACCTTTCACACCGTAGCCCAGGTATAGCCGATTCGCAGCGTGGAAATATTCTGGTGGCCATGTCCCTTCAAAGGGTTAGCGCTATCACTGAAATGAATCTCATATAAACGCTGAATATCATAACGCCAAGATCTGATCCTGGATTTTTAAGGAAGGTACTCCAAAAAAAAAAAATCCTACCATTCCTTCTATAATACAGATCCAAGCCTTGGCCTGCTCAGTAGACCGGCAAGTCCAATGCCAACCACGTGTACCCAGCGTGATCTCGAGAATAACGCGATAGGCCCGCGAGGGGAGGTCCCATCACACCTGCGGTTTCCTGGGATCTTCCTTCTGCGTTACAGGTGACCAGGCGGCGTTCTTTTTAATAAAGGTTCAAACCATACCATCGCATGATGGTTCAGGCCACATAACCTCCTGTCCCGGGAGTTAAACCAGCTTCCTGACCCTCCCTTGCAGCGGTCAATTCCGCGGAGGAGCTTTCTATCAGCCGTAATAGCTTCAAGGTAGGAAGTAAAAAATGGAGAGTGTTTAAATTGTTAATGGGTTTCATGTTCTTGTCACTGTTGAGGGTTTGTTCCCTTTTATAAACTCATAGTTTTTGGTTGACATTGCTTTTATGCGAGCCATCAGCCGGTTGGTGATGGCGTTGCCGTGTTAGACCATTACTGCCGGATTGTATTTGCAGTAAAGGAGGAGAATGGAGGCTGTAAATCTGCGGCTGGAGATTTAGGGCCCTGTTACTCCGCAGTGCGGGCCCGTGTGCTGGGGAGTCCATTCTCCTCCGGCAGAATTATACCCTCCCAACACGCCTTCCCGGGCACTGATCGACGACGCTCATTCCCTGGGCTACCGAGGCACTTAATGCGGCTAATTCAGTTAAAAGGCCTGAGGGGTGAGGCGGATGAGCCCCGCTCCCCGCTGGAAGCCGGATGCAGAGCTGCTGTGTCCTCTCCCCGCGCGAAGCTGCCAGGACCAGCCGCCACTGCTGCAAACACAGAGGGGGAAAAAATTTTAAAAAGAAATGATCCTAATGCCCTTGGACTCCTTGATTCTCCTTCAAACAGGAAATGCTGCCTCGCCCAACCTCATTAACCCCTTTAGGACCGAGCCCATTGTCAGCAACACTCAGGAAACGCATTCTTGCAGAACTCAGGATGTGTCAGAGGCCTGCGGATCTTGACATCGTTTTTTTACAAAGCTAATACCGGAGAAAGGGGGGCAAGAGAGTCAGTGTTTTTTTTTGGGGGACAGGTAACTAAAAAGTTGGTGTTTTTTTTAATTCCCACTCTCATCCAGGTTTTGAATCGAGGCAGTCTGGAAGCCAGTATCTGTGACTGCTGAATTCAGAAGTAATCTCAAAAAGATGTCATTATCAAATATATTCAGGGTGGCTTTATGAATCATGTATCGTTTGTAATTGTAGATATTTCATAGTACAAAGAATATTGGAGGATGCCTTGGGCTGGCAGAAGTCACCGCCATGATTGTAGGTTTTACATGTTTTGTTTTGCTTTGTCCCGCCTTCCCCAGAGAGGGAGGATGTTAAATATAGGCTCATCCCCACGCCCCCTGCGAGGCATATGGGGCTGCTCCCCGTGTCAGCTGCGGCACAAGCGTGCATGATTTAACCACGCCACTATTGAACCAGCATCGGCCTATTAAGACTCCGGGTGATCTGTCCGTGAGCTGTCAGCCCAAATTGAGCTTGAAGCCTGCTGTAAAAGATCTAATTTTCATAATTATATCCAGAACCTTCACACCCTCCTCCTCCCCGTGGGCCCCACCCACCCCGGCACGGGCACGCGGAGGGGCCGACCCCCCCCCCCCCACAGGCGGACACGGGGGCACCGAGCGGCGCTGTCCCTGGAGGCCCATCAGGGCCCCTCGCCCGAAAATGCGCCGAGTTCATCCAGGGGTCAGGCCCGGCTGTGACTTCCTGTTTGAGGAGCCCCATGTGCGGCTGTTCCAGCATCGCTAGAGGCTAGGGATGACTAAGTAACCTTTCACACCACAGCCCCCCCCCCCCCCACACCCACCCAGGCACCAGGTCCCTTATGGCCCCGGACCTGGAGTGATTAGGGCACAACAAATACCTTTTTAATCTATAAGGTGGAACTAATGCCTATAGAAATAGCGCCTCGCTTGTCTCGTGGCTGTACGTGTGTGTGTGTGTGTGTGTGTGTGTGTGTGTGTGTACAGAAAGGGGACAGAGCCGTTGTGTCTTTGAGGATGAAGAATTTTAAAGGCGACCTGATTTCGTCTCGGTATACGCTGGGGACGTGGGTCATTTAGGGCTTGCTTAAGGCTCCCTCTGAGCTCTACCTGACCCCCATCCCCGAAGGAGATCAGCACGCCGTGCATGGAGGTCAGCCGCTAACATCCCTCCGGGCAGCCGGGCCGGGATGCGGGTCAGCGGAACGGGCAGCGCTCTCGGGTTTAACCCTTTGCCAACACCGGAGGCGAATAGCACACGCTCCGAGGATTCGGTCACCCCGGCGTGGCCCCCACAATTCCACCGGAGCCGCGCTGCCCGATAAACCATTTGATTTCTGGACAGATATTGCCCATGTGTTAAGGGTGGGCTGGCAGCAAGCACTTTAACAGGTTTTTCTCATACAACCTCAGGTTGTTGTGTTTTTTGTTTGTTTTTTTTTTGAGGGGGCTGAGACTTACATTCCTTTCCTTAGCACGGGACAACTGTATTTGTACACGGGCTGTCAATCGTCTTTGCCCTCTGAGGGCATTTGCTGCAACTCGGGGCTCTGCAGTTAGAATAAAGGGAGTTATTTCCTGTCTTCACAGCCTTTCGCCTTTTTTTTTCTTTCTTTTTTTTCCATCGTGAATGGAGACCGAGTATATTATTCAAACCTTGTCTTCTCCCTGAAGTCCGTTGTTTACAGAGAGGCATTTGGGTCCCTGGGGCTCACTCCCATAAAACCTTATTATCATATATTTCAAGGCATAAACCTCAGTTGTCAGCTCGGGAGCACCGGCTGTAAAGCTCTGGTTTTTCTCCTGCCCCTCTCCGGCCTGTTTTTTCTTCCAGCTTCGGCGTGCGTCCCCCCTCTTCCTCATCCCCAGCCATGCTCAGCTCCACGCTGGCTCGGTCCTTATTCCACTAATTAGACAAGAAGTCCGGAGAGGCCATTATTAGATTCGGGGAATCTTTATCAGAGCCCATTACGGCCTAAACACTGCACAAACATTTTACTAGCTGAACCCATGAAATTTCCAGCTGATCCATCCTCGGCCGTTAGCATCCACCTTCTTTGTACCTACCGAGTTCTGTTCCTGCTAATAGAGATTCTTAACAGCTTATTGTTCTTTGTGTTAATTTTCCCAGAGGCGGCGGTTCCTATTCTCTCTCTCTCTCTCTCTCTCTCTCTCTCTCTCTCTCTCTCACACACACACACACACACACACACACACACACACACTAATTACTGGTGGTGGAGGTGCAGGTGCAGGTGGAGGAGGAGGTCTCAGAAGCCTGCTTTTTTTTTTTTTTTTTTCCTGGGTGGGGAATGTGTGCGTGTGTATAAATGCCCTGTGTATTGATGTCACCAGCAAGCAGGATTCATGGCGGCCTGTGTTTCTCTCATTTTCTTTACAGGGCCAGGGGTTATCTGTATGGGCCAATGGTCTACCTCTTCTTTCAATGGAAGAATAATCCTGCATTATAATATAGTAACTGCAAAAGAAAGCTCCTTTTTTTTCTTCCTATTTCATTCTTTTCTTTCTTAATTCACTGTCTGGCGAGTTTCTGATTGACTCACAGACCAATTAAAGTAAAATTTAATGGAAGAATAGATTAACTCCCTGAGGTTTCCCCGCCATCCATCACATTTTTATAGCAGGAGCTGTGAGGAAGCTCATAACTTCATGCTGTGAGTGTGATAATAAAGAGGGCACGGAGAGGATTCCGATTTACTGCTGGGCTCGTGTTCGCCAGGACAGAATTTACTGCCCCGTCCCCTGCCCCTTTGGATTCAGGAGGAGGTCACTGGGTCTGCCCTCGGCCCGGGTCTGAGCCGCTGAAGGGCAGATTGTCAGGCCGAGACTCTTTCCCTTTAATTGGGGTGGCGTGAGCAGGGAACGTGGATTTCATTGTCCAGAGAGGGGATATTGTGTGAAATCCGTCTCTGCCTTCAGGACGCTGCTGTCACCGCGAGTGATCGTATTTTTAAAGGATGTATTTGGTTTGTTACTCTTTACTCTCGTAGAAATTTAAAAATAATATCAGGTGTATCTATTTCTGAGTCACTAAGTCATTGTCTTTTTTTCTTTTTAATCGACACGCTTTTCTGGGTAACTAAGGACACCTCTCTCTACATTTTTTATAGTTGGCATTAATACTATCTTCTTCTGGGTATCTCTCATTTGAAGACCTCAGCGCACTTTGTAACCATTGTTTTAGTCTTTCTGCTGGGTCCAAAATCACCTATTAGCCTTCCAAGCATTTTGCCAGTTCACTAACATTTCTCTGACTCAACTTAATGGCGTGTGATAGTGTTCACCACGTAACGGTAGTCATGTGATGGAGCCCCACACCTGCGCCGAAGGTGAATTTTAGACAGTTACTAACACGTGTACTTCATGTGGCACCATCTATTGTTAGGCCTTGAGTATTAAACCTATGTCAAGTTTCATGATTGTACATATTACATAATTTTTTTCAGAAGCTTGTTGAGATAGATTCAAAGTTTTAAAATCATGTTCATCTGATTGTCCTTAAAATCAAAATGTGCTTGAACTGAATTCATTACCTGACTCTTCCCTCATTATCAACTCACTCCTCTTCCTGTATACAAAATCTGATACAAGAGGATCCACCCTTCAAATTGGTATAGTTTGGAAATGTGGGCATCATCTTATATTCTCTCTCTCTCTCTCTCTCTCTCTCTCTCTCTCTCTTTCTCTCTCTCTTTCCTGCACATGGCCCACTGACTACTTCCTTAGTGTCTCTTAAAACCATCCCTTCTCTTCATTCATTCTCTTGCCTTAGTTTTCTTTGTTGGACCATTATGGTCATCTTCAAGCTGATTAAAAAAACACTTGGTAGTTCTTATTTTTATTATTTTACTACAGTTCTGAAACTTCATATTGATATTTCTCTTATTGTATTTGGAAGCCTGAAGTGGTTAAGGCACAACCAATATCTTTTTAATATAGAAGATGAACTAATGCTAGTTAAGTAGACGGTCTCTGGAATCAGAAAGAGCTGGATTTGAAATCCAGCTTCATGATTTAATCGATATATAATCATGGGCGAGTTGCTTATCCTCACTGAATTCAAGTTCCTTTATCTGTAAAATGTAGTAATAGTACTTACCTCTTAATGTTGGTTTGAACACTGCATGATATATGTGCATAAAGTGTCTCCCACATAGTGAGCACTTGGCAGTGTTAAGTATTATTATTTGGCCACCTGGCCTCATCTCCTACCACTCCTGTATGAGCACCTTATGTCTACAGATACACTGAAGTGCATTCGGGGGGTTCCTGGTGGCTCCTAGACCAAACACAGTTCCCTATTTGTCCCTCCTCCTCCATTGGCAAACATCTTCCGTCATCCCATAACATTTTGTAGATTGCCAAAACCACACTCCATGCTTGTTGTATTCTTTAATCTCAATAAGTGATTAAATAGCTTAATGTTATAGAGAAATTGATATTGGGACTTTATTGCTTCAATGAATTCATTGATTCAATGAATATTTGCTGAGAATTACTATGTGTATAAACCTCTGCATATGGCGTATTCCAATAACAGTAGTGCAACATCCAAGGTTTGGGAAGAACTAATTACTCTCTTCTGTGATTCTTTGGAATCTGGTAGAAGCATTAATACAAATGACAATATGTATGCTAATTATTAGGTTACATTCTGACTCCATCCTCTCTAGACTGAGTTCCTTGAAGGCAGTTATCTTACTCCTTTTTGTCTTTCCAGAACCTAAAGCTTTGAGGGTGCTCAGGGTAGGGTTATTGAATAAATAAAGGAACATCAGCATTCTCGACTTTAAAGAGCTTGATTGGACCTTGCTAACCCTATGGTTGACTGCATTGTCCCTGACTTTGAAAGAATACCATCATCCCATGCCATTGTAACTATTTTTAAAAGGCTGAACATCGTTTCTGGCGGGTCCACATGAATTCTATCCTTCAAATTGTGTGTGAAGCTCCATGGTTTCTCTCTTAAATCAATGAATCATCCTAAGCTATTAAAAAAAATTATATGTGTGTCCTCTTGAACTACATACCAGACTATTGTAATAAACTCAGATCTTCTTGTATGTTCAGGTATGTTTTGACTATAGGATTATAATGAGCTAGAGGCCCAGTGCATGAAATTTGTGCACTCGGGATTGGGGCGGGGGGAGTGCCTCAGCCTGGCCTGTACCCTCTCGCAGTCCAGGAGCCCTCGGGGGATGTCCGACTAGCGAGTGGGCCTAAGCCATCAGTCAGACATCTTTAACATCCTTAGTATCCTTAGCACCGCTGTGAAGGCGGAAGAGGCTCCCACCACAGCTGCTGTGCTCACGAGCATTGAGCGTCTGCCCCCTGGTGGTCCGTGCACATCATAGTGACTGGTCGTTCCACCGTTCAGGCTATTTGCATATCAGGCTTTTATTATATAGGATAAAGCAAGGGCAAGAACTATGATTTCTGGTCCAAGTACATGTAAGACTTGACTCTGGGTAACATTATTTTGGGGAGTTAAATATCATCTTACATTTGCAATTATGTTCTCAAATTTGAGAGGTGAATAGCAACATTCCTAGCTACTAAAAGCTAGGAATGATTTATGGGCAATTAAATATCTCTCTGATCATGCTTATCCCAGTTTAACACATTGTCCAGAAGAATCTTGGGTATTCAGCTGTTGTTACTTTAGCATTCCAGAGTTTTGTTGCAATTGACTTTGCTCTAGAGTTTGCTACTAAATAAAATCTCTGAGCAATATTGATGAACTCACTAGAAAAATGAAAACTAACTTTTAGAACTCTGTTCAAACTTCCTAGTTACATGGCAAGTCAGGACAGCCTGATACTTTATAAGCCTACAGCTGTCCTCATGCTTAGTACTCCGTGGTCACATATTCCGTGGCACTCCTCAAGAAGATACATTTTTTATTAATTTTTCAATTTCTTTGAAGATCAGTGCCACCTCCTTAGCTTCATCTCCCTTTGCTGCTCATTGCCCTTTTTATATATCAGCAATACCAGATAGCCCCCACTTTTTACATCTTTTTTTCTTTCCAAATGTTGTTACTCCTTTATTCTTAGAGAATTCCTGTTCATCCTTCTAAACCCAGCTCTGTCTTTGTCTCCTCTGTGATGCTCTCTCTCTCTCTCTCTCTCTCTCTCTCTCTCTCTCTCTCTTTCATACACACACACACACACACGGGGGGGGAGGGAGAAAGAGAGAGAGAGAGAGAGAGAGAGAGAGAGAGAGAGAGAGAGAGAGAGAGAGGTATTTCTTGAGCTCTTATTAGGATACTCATGCCAGGAACTATGTTTGATACTTTGCAAGTCTTAAGCCTCACAAAGCACTTCAAATAGGCATTATCCCTATTCTCAAAAACTAAACCGAGGCTAAAAAGTTACCATATTTCCCCCAAAGCTTTATGGCAAGCAACTGAAAGATCTAGGATTTAAACCAAGGCCAGCATGATACCAAAACTGGTACATATTCTACCATATCACACCACTACTCATCTGCTTAATCAGTTTTGTATGAATGCATAGGTCTATCATTTTGCTTTTTATTTACCATGTCTATTGTGTTTTTCATTTGCCTATTTTTCCTACCAGAAAAAATAACTCCTTGGAAGTTATGTTTTATCTTGGTACCTGCCCGCCCCCCCCCCTCCTTTCCAGGGCTCCCAGAACACTACCCAACACGTAATAGAAGCTGAATAAAGGTTTACCGGGTTGTATTGGAGCACATCACAACTGAGTTGCACTAAGCAGCATATTTAGCTTAAATCTCAAAGCGTTGCCTTTCCGATAGTGTCTTGGTGACATGTAGCCTCTTAGCAATTGTCCACGTGCAGCCCTGTAACCCACTTCCTCCTGAGCATCTCCCCAGGCACGTGACTAAAGAGCATAGCCATTAGCATATAGAAGTTCCTAGCGAACTGCCTTCTATCTCATATATTCACTGCAGTCAGTGGAGTATGCTCAGTCTTTTAGGGATAATTAAAATAGTCTGTAGTTCTAATTAAAGTAGTCTGGATATTTTTAAGAAACCTATATATAAGAACAAGCTGAGTGCCGACATCAAGTTAATGGTGTTATTTTTAGCGGAGCTATCATCGGAGACAGCAATATGGCACCCAGTGCCTTTTTAAATCCTCATCTCTGGATGTATAATGTAAAATAACCAGCATCTTAAGCTCTTGAGAGAAAAGGCATTAAAGCATAAATAAATAAAACTGTTATGAAAACTCGGAAAATTATCTAAATGCACTTGAATTAGGAGTCATAGAGTTATTAGGTTGCCAGCTATGGAGACCAATGCCCTTAAGACCTTTCACTGCCAAAAACGAACAGCCCAACGACTTGGAACTCTTGTCATGTAAGGATAATGGGGGGAGCCAGATGGAAAAGCTGGGCTTAAATTTGATAGAATGATATCTGATCGGTTTAAATTACACACTGTTGCCAAAACCGGTTTGGCTCAGTGGATAGAGTGTCGGCCTATGGACTGGAAGGTCCCGGGTTCGATTCCGGTCAAGGGCATGTACCTTGGTTGCGGGCACATCCCCAGTAGGAGGTGTGCAGGAGGCAGCTGATTGATGGTTCTCTCTCATCGATGTTTCTAACTGTCTATCCCTCTCTCTTCCTCTCTGTAAAAAATCAATAAAATATATTAAAAATAAATAAGTAAATAAATTACACACTGTTTTTGTTTTCACTAGAAGTCCCCTTCTTTCTAGTCCCTTTCTCCAGAACGTGGCTGAACAGGGAAGACACAGACCCTCAACACCACACACCCTAGCATTGCCGTTCTTCCATTTTCTTCCACGTGAAGGGCCATCACTGTTTCCTCTTAATAGCCTCCTTCCTTCTTTTTTTAAAAATATATTTTATTGATTTTTCACAGACAAGAAGAAAGAGGGATAGAGTTAGAAACATTGATGAGTAAGAATTATCGATCAGCTGCCTCTTGCACACCCCCCACTCGGGATGTGCCCGAAACCAAGGTATATGCCCTTGACTGGAATCGAACCCGGGACCCTTCAGTCCGCAGGCCGACACTCTATCCACTCAGCCAAACCAGTCCCAGCATCCTCCTTCCTTCTTAATTCCAATTTAACACCGAACCCCCATTAGGAAGTGGCGCGATTTAACTTTCTGTCGTTGAAATGGCATTTCTTTTCAATGGGCCGCCCATTCCCCGGATGGTGACACCTCCCGGCCCCCACTGCTGCCTGCAGACCCCCGATGGCGGTGGAGCATGCCTCCCATGCAATTTACTCAGGAAGGAGTCACCGGACTAAGCCTGCCTGGTCTTCGCCTCTTCCTGTTTCTCGGGACCGAGAAGGGCAGCAAACCGGGGTCTCTCGGCCATAAGGCACGGAGACAGGCACAAGGGCCCGGGCCCGGGGGGGATGGGGGGTCTCCACTGGGAAATCTGGCTCCGGGTCACCCGTGAACCTGAGGAAAGGGGAATCGGGGGCTGAGCTTGCTTGGAAATAACAAAAACGGTCGGTTGGGTTTTGTAAGCGGAAGTCCTGGAGTTAATCATTATTCTGCGGGATCCTGGACGGTGCCGCCCGCGGCTTTCCTGTGCAGGCCGTGTCCCCTGGGAGCCCTCCTAACGGTCTTTTGTCAGGCGCCATCAGCGGTATTGAGCCAACCTGAGCACCCTATTATTAATCCTTTTCTCCTCATGACATGACAGCGATCGATGTCTGAACAAGCTATTGAAACTGTAGCAATCAAGTGGGCTTCAGTTAATCCAGTGGGATACTTCCTCGGAGCCTGTGGGAAGGGCAGGGGATTTTTTCTTCTTCCTAGCCCCCTATACTATTTCCATATCCACACACGCCACGCTGCTTTCATTTGGGCAGCCGCTGACACTCGCCCGGGCCCGTGACATACACAGGGAACCCTTGCCGATGGCAAACACGCTCACGGCACCTTTACAGCCACCTGCTACTTCTGTAGACACATAAACGCGTGATCGTTACACAAATACTGGTGCCTGTGTAAATATAAAGCAAGGGCGACGGGAGCTTTTGTGGAAACGTCCTCACCTGGTGATGTTTACGGCCTCATGGAAGTCTACCAGCGATGACAAAGGCCGGTGCATGCAGCACACGGGGACCAGGTTTCCCGTCTCCCGATTCAGATAGAAGAGTCTTCCATGGTGATGCCCCAGCAGGCTGTGCTCACCCATTCCTGGGTTCCATTCCCACGGGTTTCTATTCAGTTCCGGGGGGGGGGGGGGGAGGGAGATGCCCAGGAATCTACAGTCTATGTTCCCAGGTGATGGGCCTAAAACGGGAGCTTTGAGGCTATATTCCATCCTGCTTTAGGGTTTCCTAAGCACCCACGTGGTATATAGAAGGGACAAGAGGGGCAAAGGCCAGGAAGGACAGATCTGTTGTTCTCAGCTTTGCCAGCAAGAGCATCGCTTGTAGCAACCCACCTCGGCTTCTTGATTCCGTTCCTCTGGCTGTAAAATCCATTTTATTCATTTTGTATGGGTATTTTTAGAAGAATGATAGGAGAGGGTAGAGAAAAGGGGGAATTGTAGAGGATGAAGCCAACTTCCCAATCCGTGTAGAATTCTTTTTTTTTTTAATATATATTTTATTGAGTTTTTACAGAGAGGAAGAGAGAGGGATAGAAAGCTAGAAACGTCGATGAGAGAGAAACATCGATCAGCTGCCTCCTGCACACCCCCCACCGGGGATGTGCCCGCACCCAAGGTACATGCCCTTGACAGGAATCGAACCTGGGACCTTTCAGTCCGCAGGCCGATGCTCTATCCACTGAGCCAAACCGGTTTTGGCCAGTCCGTGTAGAATTCTGTTCACATGAGGTCATACAGTCACTGCTTAACCGTGCAGTGAGGTGGGGCTTCCTTCTTGTGGCCACCCTTTCTCCTCGGGGCTGGAGAGGGGGCAGTTCTCAGGGCCCACCGGAGCTTCCGGTGCCGAGCCTAAGCTAACCCTCCATCTTGTTTGCGTCTGCTCACAGGCTCTAGGACTCCCACTGCTCTCCGTTTCTGTGGGCCAGCCCTTCAAATATTGGGGGATTGTTAGGTCTCAGGCTAAAATTTCTTGCTTTCCTAAACTATTCCTCAATTAATTCGCTTTCTGAAATTCTCTCGTCTATGTAAAGCCTGTACGTAGCGCCCTTCCTCAGATGATGCTGCTTGTTCGTTCGCTTTTTCTTTCTGCTCCTGGGTTTTCCCGCTTCCACTCGGCCGTCTCTCTTCAGCGTGCTGGGTTTTGGGGGGTGGAGGAGAGTGTGTGCTTTACAACAGTTATTGCAGTAAGCCCCCCTGCATCATACGCTGTTTCCCGAATAACGGTGTGAAACTGGTCTGAGAACACCCTTATTGGGCAAGGTGCCTCTCAAACGTATCTGCGTGGTCGAATCATTCAGGAGAGTTTGTTTTTAAATGTATATTTCTAATGACCTCAACCGGAAGTGCACTCTGAGAACAGGGGTGAGGCTCTGGAAAGTTTATCTTTAAGGTGCCAGGTGGTGCAAATGCGCCTGATCTGAAAACCACCGTGCACACTAACTGAAGGACCGACCCTAGATGGTGTAGAGTCCTAAGCCCTCCCTGCACCGGATCCTTTAACTGGTGTGAGACCCGTGGAGGTTACTTGGTATGCCGATGCCTTCTTTCCTCATCGTCTGCATCACATCTGCATCCTACACCATGAGGATCACAGGAGATGAGATTTGTAAGACATGACTGTCAGCCTCAGAGGGAAGGTAGGAAGGGTGGGCGTAAGAAGAGAGATCAACCAAAGGACTTGTGTGCATGCCTAGAAGCTTAACCAATGGACACAGACAATGGGGGGGGGCATAAGTGGGGCGGGGGGAGGTAATGGGGGAATGAGGACAAATATGTAATACCTTAATCAATAAAGAAATTAAAATGCAAAAAAAAAAAACAAAAAAGATTTGTAAGACAATTGGTTGTCATCAAGGACTACACTTTTTTATACATTTATGTTTTTATAGTTTGTTTATTGATTTTTAGAGAGAGAAACATCGGTTTGTTGTCCCACTTATTTTTGCACTTACTGGTTGATTCTTGTAGGGGCCCTGACTGGGGATCAAACCTGCAACCTTGGCATATGGGAATAACGCTCTAGCCAACTGAGCTACCTGGCCAGGGCATATATACGTGTATTTTATCCGATTCCATTTTGATGTATCTTTGTCTGATAAAGATTTAGAATCTTAAAGTTCTCTGTGTATGTTTATTCATTCATAGAACAAGTTTAAGAGATGATTATTTATCTCGTTTGTAGATATGTGTGTTTGTTTCGAGTAGTCAATCAGCAAATCCTTCTTTGGCTGGGCAGCATCTTGTCTGTCCCCATCCAGCCGTTCTAGAAGAATCTGTAGAAAGAGGCCTTCCAGTGTGACACAAAACAAAACTTGGTGCCAAAACCAGTTTGGACTGAAGGGTCCCTGGTTCGATTCCGGTTAAGCACATGTACCTTGGTTGCAGGCACATCCCCAGTAGGGGGTGTGCAAGAGGCAGCTGGTCGATAATGATTCTCTCTCATTGATGTTTCTAACTCTCTATCCCTCTCTCTTCCTCTCTGTAAAAAATCAATATATTAAAAAAAAAAAAAAAAAAAAAAACTTGGCTAATGCCCTCACCTGGCCTGGATGTGACTAGACATCCTAGAAGGCTCCCGGGCGCACAGCACGTTCTAAGAAACAGCTTTCAACAAGAAAATTGCCAGGTTTATTATTTTTAATTTAATGAAGCTTGTTCCTGTAAAAAAAAAAAAATGCAGGGTGGACATTCCAGGAAATCAGCATCTTTTTTTAGCCCTCGAGCAGTCAGCCCAGTGGTGGCCACGGCTAGACACGTGAGCCTGACCTACATCCCAGCCCCAGGGGGCGCTGTTGGAAAGTGAGGAGGACTTTTGAGGTCAGGGTCTGAGCCCCGAGGGTCTGCCCTTCCCACAGAGACTGGCCGCAAGGAGGCAGATTGTGAAACAAAAGTTTTGTGGCGTGTTCGCTTTCCACTGCAGACTGGACAGAGCCCAGAACTCATTTCTCAGAGTTCTCCATCCAGGCACAAGATGAGGAATGGTCTTTGGTCATTAGCGCTCGGTTTGGAATAGCCCAGAGGCGAAAGAGTTGCTATTGGGTTTCATTAATCTGAAGAATAGTGTTTAGGTTAAAACATCTTCCTGGTGTTTAATTGGGGAGGATAATATTGGTGTTCAGCAACAGGCAAAATACATACTTAAGATTAAGCCGAAATCGGTTTGGCTCAGTGGATAGAGCGTCGGCCTGCGGACTGAAAGGTCCCAGGTTCGATTCCGGTCAAGGGCATGTACCTTGGTTTCGGGCACATCCCCAGCAGGAGGTGTGCAAGAGGCAGCTGATTGATGATTCTCTCCCATCAATGTTTCTGACTCTCTATACCTCTCTCTTATTCTCTGTGAAAAATCAATAAAATATATATTTTTTAAAAAAGATTAAGGAGGGGAGGGGGCAAGCCATGGTGGTGTGCTGAACCTCTGAGTAGAAAAACTGAATGCTTTAAGACAGCACCAAAAAAAGTTTATTTGTGCCCACTGAGTTGATCCTTCCAGACATCTAATGGTCATCATTCTCTCCGTTTCCAAACTTACTAATATAAAATAAAATAAAATAAGATAAAATAAAATAAAATAAAATTTTCATATTAAAACTTCAGAACTCCCAAACTGAAAAGAGTAGTCATACTTTCCACATGCTTATCATGAGCCTACAACATGCCTGAAAGAAATAAACTTTTTTGTTGCCATTAGGAATCCCACCACACTAGTCTCCCCTTCAGTCCAGATCAGTGGTGCCTACTTCTCTCTTCAGTTTCCTAAAATGCCAAAAACCTGGCCTCAAACCCCAGCCAATAAGCCAAAAACCATGACTGTGAGCCCTGAAGTTCACTAGCGGTGTAATCCAGGCGAGTGTCTTAACCTCTCCATGCCTCGGTTTTCTTCATCTGTCCAATGGGAGCGTGTCTGCCTCCGGTGGCTGTGATAAGAACTGAAGGAGGTGACACACGTAAATCACTTAGTACCACAGCTGGCACCTACGTGGAGTCTCGTGAATGTTGTTAGCCAGACTGTTTGCTCAGTTCTTGCACAGGACCTAGTTCAGGGCTTAAATTATGCCTACCTTTGTCTGCACATTGGATATGATTTGAGAACCTCACGCAGTCCTGCAGCGGTATCTGAATGGGGCTCCCAAAGCAGAAACCAACCTATGGAAGCATCTGTTACTAGCTCTAGCCAGATGTCAGAAGACATTTGGGGCTATTGAAGTGTCAGTGCTCTCTATGGGAGGTTTATTAACAACACAAATGTTCTATATCCTGTCCTTGAGCTAGACACAATACACCAGTGAAAAAAATTTAAAGTAATTTGTAGGCAGACTTTTCCTTCATGAGTTAGGAAGATTTCTCCCTTCCCTTCCCTTATTTTTTTTCTCCTCTCTCTCTCTCTCTCTCTCTCTCTCTCACACACACACACACACACACTACTTAAATGACGATGGTTCCAACAATTTTAATGATAGTGAATCAAATTAATGTTTCTATACACATGCACCTAAAACTTAATTCTAGATATTAAATATGGATCATAGATCTTTGCTACTCATCAATGCTAAGATGTACATAGAAATATACTTTGAAATTATTGACAGAATTTAAGTCCAGTATTTTTTTTTTATTTAACCAACATTGTATAGGGCTTACTTACTCTGTGTCAGGCACAGTTCTAAACACTTTCCAAACAGCAACTCGTTTTATCCTGGTCACAACTTTTATAAGGTAGATGTTATTACTGCCCCATCTTACAGATGAGAAAACCAAGGCACAGACAGAGATTTGCTCAAGTATCACAGCTAATAAGTGGGCGGAACCTGGATTCAGAATAGACCATTTGCTTTCAGAGTCCATGCTCTTTACCATTACTCCCCTGACCAGTAAACGTCACTTCTTTTAGTCCTCAAAACAAAGCAAATACATTTCTCTTTGAGGCTTTGTTCGTGAGTCTCCTCTCACTGGACATAAATGTTCAAAGTGCCAATAGCCCCTGCATTATATAAAACCCTAAAATTATTAACATAGAGTGTTAATACTCAGTCCGCATTTATTAGCGATGATGGCGATGATAATGATGATGACGATACATAAAATTTAGGTTTTAAAATGTTTTCCAGTCCCTTTCCCTTTTGAACTGAAGCCCAGATGGCACTGGTCTAGGTAGAAACAAAGGAGGATCTGAGAATCTGAGAACTGGGAAGGAGCCATATACTCACGAGGCTGAGCCCACCCATTTTCCAGGTCAAAATGCGGATAGTTCAAATGGCTTGCCCATTATTATAGAACCACTTAGTAGCAATGCTGGTGCTAGAGCGAGGGACAGAGAATGAGGAGGGGTGGTTGAGGAATCAGGTCCTAGAAACTGTCTCAATTTCTCCCAAGAAAAGACTCTTTCGATTACACCGTGTTCCCTCTCCTTGTACAAAAACTAAAGTAAGACTTGAGAGATCGCCTATCTTGGAAGTCGGGGTAGGAGGAATTCAGAATCCAAGTTATTAATTAGGGTTTGAAGAATTGGCCAGTGCCAAAATTCAAAGCCAGGTCATTGGCCAAACCGAGAGAGGCAAGCCACGTCCAGACCAAGAGGCCGGCGAGGTAGCTCGAATTTAGGCAAACAAAAGGTGAAGGGTCAGGAAGAAGTCATTGGAATGGTAATAACCCGCCCATTTCAAAATCCAGATGTTTAAGAAGGTCTCAGACTCGGGGGACGATGCACTCTCACCCTAAATGGTACATCCCTTTTGAATGGTGAGCATCAAATTTAGCATTCATATTATTCAAAATTTTCCAACAGGGCCAAAAAACACCAGAATTGAATTTAATGTCAATTATTTAAAAGCCAAATGAGATTATGGGTTGCTACAACTCATCTAAGAGATCTGTGCACAGTAAGCTTCTCAGCGTCTTAATTTATCTGCCAGTGAAGACTGGAGGACTAAGCCAATGCAGCTGGGAATTGAACCTGTGGTTCCAGGAAGTCTAGATGTTTCAAACCTCATACTGAGTCCATTAAGATATCCCCTCCAAGAACATAATGTAGTTAAAGTAGACTTAGGTATCTTTAGTACAGAGAGTGGGTTTTATGTCCACTCTGGGAATTTCTGATCCATAGTAGGGGGAGATATAGATGAAACCTACCTACAGTAGCGCCTATGCAATAATGCGTGCATGTCAACACACACTGTCACTTTTCTGATTTACGGTAAGAAGAGGAAAACCATCCTGAAGGAAGAATAGATTATGAGTGCATTTGCTAAATGGGGGGGCCTCATACATATCCCCCTTCTCTTATTCTTCCTAAAAGACTCACTCTTGCCTCTGTCGATAAAAATGGGAGAAATTATACTTACCTGGGCCATTTGAAGAGGGACCAGAGATTTCACACACATCTGTCTGTCAGGTGGGTCGGTTTATTTGGGGGATGTCAGGGGGACATCCTGTACCATTACAGGCTGTCAGCCACAGAGAATGTTTACTAATAAGCCGAGCCATTAGGTTGGGTCGATGATGGATGGTCTGTGTCCCCCTGCCCCGGCCTGGCATGTGCTGTGATACTCACTGACCAGCAGCAGCTGTTGTACTAGCTGCCTTGTTAAGGGCCTCGCCAAGTGACATCAGCCATACATCACACTGGCTGATACCTTTGATTATTTGGACAGCTCCTGACATGATGAATCGTTGGGATTGATCTGTCTTTTCTCGCACGTCCTAGTCAGTGTTCTCTAGCCATCTCTCTCAACTCTTCATTCTTCGGCTGAGGGCCCTTATTACTGTCCTTTCAGATGTGTGCGCCTTCCACCCTCTCCAATTTCAATGGCCTGCTCATGTTAGTCTTCATAATGAGGAACTGGGAAGAACAGAAGTGCGTCGTAGTCAGAACAGGCAGGCCGGTGAACAGCAGCCACCCTCCTGCAACCAGAAAAACAAGGAGAAAGGGCTTCTTACCCTGGGCATCAAAGGCTCGGCAGCCTTAGTTACTGAGGTCATGGGCCTTCCACATATTCCATGTGGTACAAATTAAATGGGAATGGTGCGGGGCAACTTGAACAATGCCTTCTCTTTGTAAGATCCCTTTCTTCCACGGAACACAAAGCATTCTGCACACACAGTATCTCAGGCGTCACCATATGTATGTAAAGGAAATGTTGTCACCTTGATTTCACAGAAGAAGGGGAAAAAAATGAGCACAGAAAAGCTACCTACCCAAATCTATCTGGAAAATGAATGGCAACATCGATATGAGGACCCGAAACCTCTGAATCCCTGCTATATTAAATCCTTTCGTTGGTTGGTTTATAAAAATGTTTGTCAGGCACCTGTTGGGTGTGTCGAGGACTAAGAATTCGGAGAGGCTCTGTGTAGCAGCCCCGAGCTCCTGCAGTCCCACTTAACTTTAACTGGTAGTGAGGGGGAAGTATTTGGAAATATACTCTTTTATTTCAGAGAGAATTTACATCCAAGTACTATTCCAGCTTACCATAATTCAGCCAGAGGCCATCATAGACTGATCTCCCATTTAAATGATAAATTCCTAAATGGTAGAGACAATGTTTCCTATAGTTCTTTTCAAAACCATTGATATTGAGTAGATTCAAATATGGATACATAAAAGCAGTAATTCTCAATGTGTCTTAATAGACTTGGCAGAAACTTCATTAAATATGTTTAATTCCTTTCCATAAACAATTCTACCAACATAAATTATGGCCATTTTATAGGTTGCAATATAAACTTGCAACATCTCCTTTCCCTACCAAATAAGACCACTGAATTAAGCATAATCAATACAATCTCCAAAATTATTTTTAATATATTAACTTACAAATTTTGTTTTATTTTGTTTGGGGCTGTATATAGAAAAGTGATTTTTAAAAAATAACACAAGCTAGCCGAAACCAGTTTGGCTCAGTGGTAGAGTGTCGGTCTGCAGACTGGGGGGTCCCAGGTTTGATTCCGGTCAAGGGCATGTGCGTTGGTTGCGGGCACATCCCCGGTTGCGGGGCGGGGGGGGGGGGGGTGTGCGGGAGGCAGCTGGTCGATGTTTCTCTCTCATGGACGTTTCTGGCTCTCTGTCTCTCTCCCTTCTTCTCTGTAAAATATCAATAAAATATATTTTTTAAATAAAAATAACACAAGCTATAAGAGAAAATTATGGGAAATTTTTCAATTTGAAAACATTTTCTAGATATAGATAAGCCATATTGTTACAGAAAGAATCAAAGGCAAGAACTAATTTATTTATGAAGAATTATTATTCTGCAGAGGAATACTTTGTAAAGTACATGATGATCTAACTAATATGCTGTACACCAGAAATTAATACAAAATAATACTGAATATAAACTGTAGTTGAAATTTTTTTATTTAAAAAGAAAGGAATTATTATTCTGTTTGAAAAACTGAATAGCTCAGTCAATGGGAGAATAATTGTAGAACAACTATATATAAGTCACCTCCATTGCTAGAAAACACTGGTTCTTATCATGTCTTTTCCTGACTGAAAACTCCCAAGGACTCTGTATAACTGAAAGGAAAACCAAATTACTGGAACCTCTTAGCTTGACCTTGGAAGCCTTTCATTGCTCATCCTAAACTCAGAGAATAAGTGCCAAGTTTACTTTATAGAATGCACCTGTGCCTCCAAGGAAAGCTCTAGGCTTCATTCACGTTCCTGTTGGCCAAGGACATGTCATACCCAGCATGGGCTGCCAAGCCCTCACTCGTGTCATGCTGTTTCCCTGTCTAGAAAGTTCATCGTCCTGCCCTCCCTGTGCAGTCCCCACAGACCAGCTCAAGGTTCCCTTCTCCACAGTCTGCGAGCACCACCTTCTCTGAACTTGAAAGGTTTATTCTAGTACTTAACCGTATGCTTTCTTATGTTATTAACAATTTCAGCTACACAGATTGCCACACAATGCCAGCTGTTCTTCTTTGTCTCTAGCATAGCACTTGTACTCGTAGAACAAATACCTGTGGTAGTTCTTCTAGACCTGATGTGTGGAAATTGGCAGAAATGTATGTCTTAGAGTGATTTCAAAGTTCTGTGGCCTGGGTTATAAAGATCTACACTGAGTGGCCAGATGATTATGATCTCTGAACACATAATAATCTGGCCACTCGGTGTATATCCTGTATAATAAAAGGCTAATATGCAAATTGTCCCCTCAACCAGGAATTCAACCAGCAGGCGGGCCAACAGCCCATGTCCCCTCCCCCTGGCCAGGCTAGCCCAAAACCCACCCTTGCACAAATTCATGCACTGTGCCTCTAATATATATATCTATAGCTATATCTATAGCTATATCTATATATATTAGAGGCACATTATATATATTTTTTTGAGTAGCCAGATTATTATGTATTCAGAGATCACACAAGACATTTGGCCCACATTTCAGTTTTCAGCACCTCGTAGGTACATGCCAAAATGACATTACCATACACTGTGCAATATATAATGTAGATTAATAGGAACTAGGAAAGTGTCCAGAGGATAAGGGACTGGCCATGTAATTCAGAGAACCGCAGTGTTGCATATAACAGCACCCATACTCTGGTAGTGCCAGAAAGCCACCCTGGAGAAGTTCAAAACCTGAAATTGGAAAGACCTTACATTTCCACATACTATAATTATTTCTCTGGCATAGCTCTTTATGATGCATAAATCTATTTCTGATTCTTTAGACCTTCCTTAGTTGCTGTAATTCAGTTTCCATTTACCTACGAAGAATCAGCAATTTTTAGAACGCCAATATTTCCAAAACCACATGGGAATTGAGCCAAAAACCTAGTAGCACTTTAACATTGAAGGGCTTGATTTCAAGCCAAGCATCTTTTGAGAGGAAGCACTAAAAATATTCTTTGATATGCATCTCCTATTTTAGCTAAGTAGACTTCTCAGCCGCCAGCCCCCCAACCCCGCCAAAATAAACCAAGGTAGTTAATTACTTCCATAAAATATGGTTTTTCTTGGTGGCCGAAAGAGTATAGGAATAGGGAAGAAAACTTTAGAAAACTATAAATGATAGCTAAAACTGTTACTGACTTGCATTTGTCTGAGAAAACGTTTTTATCACATTTGCTAAGGGTTTCCTCTAGATTCATCTCCTAAGGGTCCCTTTGTGAGTCCCTCTGCTTCTCAAACACCACGGGTGCCTGTAGCAACTTAATTCCTGAGCCAGTGTTAAGTACCAAGTTACCATTTAAGTGGGTATTTTTGACATCATTGTTGCAGTTGGTGGGTTTATTATAATAATTATTTACATTTACATACCATATTTTATCATAAAATCACTACAATTTATAGATGCTAATCAACTGGGCTTTCTTCTTCCTTTACCGTCAGGAGAAGAAGGCCACAGAGGTTCACCGAGAGAGAGACTGAGTTACGGACGTTTCACTATCAATAAATGAGCTAAGACTCTCAGTGCTCTCTGTAAATATTATTAACAGTAACACAGTGGAGCTAATATTTTTTAAAACCTACTCTTACCAGGAATTTTACTAAGCTCTGTGAAGAGTAGCTTTTTAAACTCGTCTACCATTCTACTGCTGAACTGAAGAATTTTGCTTAAAAGACATCTCAAGGGATCTTGTGATCAGCCCACCTGCTAGATGGTTTTCTTTGCTTTGCTTAGAGATACCCAGCAATTCTGATTCCACAATTATTTAACTTCCTGGTCCAGAAATTCTTCTAATGTCCAGCTGAAACTAGTCCTGTTTTAATGTAAGCCAATTTCCTCTTGCTGCACAGAGTAACAGGTTAACACCCTCCTTATGACACATGCACTCTACGTTATACACGTGAATGTATAAGCCTAGTCACCACTTAGCCTTAAGAGCTCCAGACTAAAAAACACTATTTTTGCCGAAACCGGTTTGGCTCAGTGGTAGAGCGTCGGTCTGCAGACTGAAGGGTTCCAGGTTCGATGCCAGTCAAGGGCATGTACATTGGTTGTGGGCACATCCCCAGTAGGGGGTGTGCAAGAGGCAGCTGGTCGATGTTTCTCTCTCATCGACGTTTCTGGCTCTCTATCTCTCTCCCTTCCTCTCTGTAAAATACCAATAAAATATATATTTTTTTAAAAACACACAATTTTTGTTAGCCATGCCTATGTATTTCTCTAAAACTTTCTTTTTAATAACTGTATAGTTAATTTCAATCAAGGAGAAACTCCTTTGTTTCTTAGTATTTCAGAAGTTGACCAAGGCATTAAATAGATAGCACTGATATCTTTTTGTTCATTTTCTTATTGCAATATATCATCCTATATAATAAAAGTCTAATATGCAAATCGACCAAACGGTGGAATGACCAGTCGCTATGACACACACTGACCACCAGGGGACAGATGCTCAATGCAAGAGCTGCCTCCTGCTGGTCAGTGAGCTACCATAGGAGGAGTGCTGCTCAGCCAGAAGCTAGGCTATGGCTGGCAAGCGCAGAGGCGGCAGCAGGAGCCTCTCCCGCCTTTGCAGCAGCACTAAGGACACCTTGGGGATGTCTGTCTGCCAGCTTAGGCCTGTTCTCCATGGGGAGTGGGCCTATGCCGGCAGTCAGACATCCCCCGAGGGGTCCCAGACTGCAAGAGGGCACAGGCCGAGCTGAGGGATTCTTCCCTTCCCCCTCCCTCCAGTGCACAGATGTCATGCACTGGGCTTGTAGTTATATACAGAAAAAATGCCCAAGTCATAAGCACAGAACTCAATTATTTTTTAAACAAAGTGAGCACACTCATGTAATCTCCACCCAAATCAAGACATAGATCATTACCAGCACCCCAAAAGCTTCTCTCTGTACCCCTTCCCAATTGTTATCTCCACAGAAGCAGTTACTATTCTGACTTCTATCACCAGATTAATTTTGCCTTTATTTGTACTTTATATTAGCAGACCCATTCAATATATACTCTTGTGTGTCTGGATTCTTTCATTCATTATTATATTTGTGAGAATCACCCATGTTTTTGCATGTAGCAGTAGTTCTTCCGTTACTATATAATATTTAATTTATTCATTTGTCTTACTTTATTGTAAGCAGGCATTTGGGTTGTTTCTACTTTGGAGATAGTATGAATAATGCTGCTGTACACATTCCTCTACTTGTCCTTTGGTGCAAATTATGTTGACGTTTCTGTTGGGTATATACCTATGAGAGGAACTGCCGGGTCAGAGGGCTCAGCTCTGAATAGATAATGCCAAATAGTTTTTCAAAGAGTTTGTGCCAATTTACACTCCCACCAACAGTATGTGAAAATTTCAGTTGCTCCCCACCTCACTGGCACTTGCTATTGTCAGGTTGTTGTTGTTTTTTTTTTAATTTTAGCAATTCTTGCGAGCAAGTCTTTCTGCCCAGGTGGATTAGGTCTCTGAGAACATCCTTTTTTCCTACTGCTGTTGTTCTTTTACCAAAGAATCACAGGCACGGCCTCAAGGTGCAGAGCAACCTTCATTTGCATGACTTTGGACTGTTATCTGTGGCCCATAGAGAGTGTAGCAAGAGCGGACTGGGACATGGTCTTCTTGGGGTTTTTGTGTGGTTTTTTTTTTTTGGGGGGGGGTAATAAATCAATTTTATTGATTTTTTTTTACAGAGAGGAAGAGAGAGGGATAAAGAGTTAGAAACATCAATGAGAGAGAATCATCAATCAGCTGCCTCTTGCACACCCCCTACTGGGGATATGCCCGAAACCAAGGTACATACCGTTGACTGGAATCGAACCCAGGACCTTTCAGTCCGCAGGCTGACGCTCTATCCACTGAGCCAAACAGGTCTCGGCCCTTTTCTTGTTTTTTTAAGGCCCCACTTAGCTCTTCATGAGGCGGCGGCAGACAACCTAGGAACACAGGTTATGACTCTGTGGCTGTATAATCCAAAGAGGAAAAGGCAGAATTTAAACAACTGGGTTATGATACCAACCCACAGAAAGCGCAAAAGTTAGGTTAAGAGCACCTATACTTGCATTTTCAACATACCTATGACTGACACAATCCTGTTCTCCATAATATATATTCAGGGTTTTAAATTTTATGCTGAAATCTAGAGAGAGGAAGGTTAATTGTCTTGAAGTGTTTTTGAAAAGACTAATCAGTAAACAGTCATGGCAGAAGCAGTTAGAATTGGTACAGAGCTTAAAGCCGGGCACATCAGCGTTTTTAAAAGCTTTGTGAATAGTAACTCCTCTCCTTTGGTGAGCAAGAAATTCAAGTTCAGTGACCAGTTTTTTCTTGCCAGTGAGAAGTGAATAGTACAGCTAACTTTAAAATCAAATGTCAAATTCCATATAGTTCCCACCTTGATTTCATTTCGTTTCCTAACAAAGGAGCAAATCCTATATAATAAAAGGGTAATATGCAAATCGAGCAAATGGCAGAATGACCAGTCACTGTGATGTGCACTGACCACCAGGGGCAAACACTCGACACAGGAGCTGCCCCCTGGTGGTCAGTGCACTCCCACAGGGGCGCATTGCTCAGCCACAAGCTGGGCTGACGGCTGGCCAGTGCAGTAGTGGTGGCGGAAGCTCTCCCACCTCCGCAGCTTCACTAAGGAGGTCCCACTGACAGCTTAGGCCCACTCCTTGCGGGGAGCAGGCCTAAGCCATCAGTCAGACATCCCCCAAGGGCTCACGGACTGCTAAAGGGCGCATGCCAGGCTGAGAGACCCCCCCCCCCCAGTGCCCGGGGTCTCTATTTTTTCAATAAAAACAGAGGTGCAAAGGCTAGCCAAATAATTTTATTAATATTGAGGGGATTCTAGATAAGAGACCAACCAAAGGACTGGTATGCATGCATATAAGTACAACCAATGAACACTGAACTCTGGGGAGGGAGGGCATGTATGGGGGGGGGGGAGGCATGGTAAGCTATGTACACATATAATACCTTAATAATTTTTTTTAAATCAAAAAAAATATTGAGCCGAAACCGGTTTGGCTCAGTGGTAGAGCGTCGGTCTGCGGACTGAAAGGTCCCGGGTTTGATTCCGGTCAAGGGCATGTACCTTGGTTGCGGGCACATCCCCAGTAAAGGGTGTGCAGGAGGCAGCTGGTCGATGTTTCTCTCTCATTGACGTTTCTAGCTCTCTCTCTCTCCCTTCCTCTCTGTAAAATATCAATAAAAATATATTTTTTTAAATAAAAATAAAAATAAAATAAAATAAAATATTGAGGGGATTCTTACCTATTGAAAATCTGTGTGTTCTGCCTAAAATTTGGAAACAAGGAACTCTTTACCGATAATTCTGGAAACTCAAAAATTAAACATACACTGTTAGGCAAATACAGATCAGAAATTGGATTTTTTTTTCAAAAGGTTAACTTTTTCTCAATCTGCTTTTCTCCAGTTCCCACCGTAAGATGTATGTACATTCTCCTCTGCTTTATGTTCTGATTTCACTTGACTATCCCCCCCCCCCCCGCCGTGAGAGGTTTTTTTTTTTAAATCTGTAACCCCCCAAAATATTGGATTATTATGGAAACAAGGTGCAGTATTTCAAGCATCAGGCCACAATAAAAGTAACAGGATAATGATTTTCTTTCTCAGTTCAGACACCAGAGGCCCAAGTATTGATTGCCTTTTCTGTTGCCTCCTGTCCTCTGGTGAAACTACACTTCTGACACAGAGCCACAAGAAAGCATGCCCTTGCCAGCCTGAGGTCTCTGTAGAAGTCGTCCACACAGTCGTTGTCTTTACCATTCTGTGTTTCAACAGAGCACACAGAGGCCCTCCACCGAGTGGAGAGAGAGAGCAAGCAAGGTTTCTACGTAGAATTCGCTGGAACAAGCGGGCTCCACTATTTGGCTAAGGCAGCCGTGGGCAAACTACGGCCCGCGGGCCGGATCCGGCCCTTTCAGCTGTTCTCTCCGGCCCGCAGAGCCGGAAGAGCGGAGGGTTCTCTTGCTCTCCCCTCCGCTCCTTCCCCAGCAGCCCAAGAGGAGAGTGCCAGCACGGTCAGGTTGCTTTGGTTCCGGCCCTCCGGTCCAGTGTAAGAACCCATGGTGGCCCTCGAGTCAAGAAGTTTGCCCGCCCCGGGCTAAGGGCAAGTAGCATTCTAACAACAAGACTCCTTTTCATAGCGACTACAAGATTACTACCACTGGAATTGGCTGAGTGCTAAGGACTTCGATATGTTGTTGGGGCTATTGATGTTGGGTTTGGCAGGCAACGGGAGGCCGTAAAACTCATGGCGAGTGTTGGTGTTTATGGACCAGGAGGATTGGCTGGCAGCCTGAGCTGCAGGCAAGGCTGGAGACCCCGAAAGGACGGTCAGTTTCCTGCCCCCCTCTTCCTCCTGACCTGCACCTAACTAACTCTTGCTGCCTCAGCTCCGTGCCTCTGATCCCAGCTGCCAAGCAAATGATTAGCGATTTTGTTTAAGGGTAACTATCGGGGTTAGCCTCGCCGGAGGCCACCGAACTCATTCCGCGTGTGCCCTGCCCCAAACGTGATCCCGAAGGTAGACAGCCTGTGTGTTAACACAGAGTGACACTTACTGCCCTCACCCTCTCCCGTGAAATCGGCTTATCTCAGACCCTCTCCCGCGGAGGACCCGCAGACACAGCCCCGCACAGAGCACTCCCGGCCGCCGTGATCGATGGGACCCTCGCACCTGCGGCTCTCCGGGCCCGCCCACGCCGTGACCCGCCGTCTCACGTGGAGGAGCTTTTTTATTTATTTCTAATAGCCTTCCAGTCAGTCAGCACCGGCGTCCTTTGTCTAACCTCGGATCGCGTCCCAATAATCAGCTTTGGTGCTTTTATTGGCCTCCGAGGCGGCGAGCGGGGAAAACCTTTCTTTAACACGTTTCCCTTCGATGAGAGAGGTTTCAGGGGGCCCCGTCCCGCTTCTGCCTCTGCCTAACCTTCTCTGGATAGACCCAAAATCATGGGTCACAGACCCTAGCAGCAGCATCTAACCTCAACATGAGACTCACGCGGACGTAGCATCACTTAAGCCTCCTAAAAATTCCTGGTCGTATTGGGTCGGAAGAGGGAGCATGGGTCTGTCACGGAAACTGCACACTACTGCACTTTGTGAAAAATTGGAATGGCCTGGTAGTGTGAGGATAGCATCCTTCCCACTACTAATTGGTTTTCTTATCTTTAAAAAAAATTATATATATATATATATATATATATATATATATATATATATATATATACACACACACACCTATATATATAATTGATTTTTTTACGGAAAGAAAAGGAGAGGGATAGAGAGCTAGAAACGTCGATGAGAGAGAAACATCGATCAGCTGCCTTTTGCACACCCCACACTGGGGATGTGCCCGCAACCAAGGTACATGCCCTTGACCAGAATCGAAGCTGGGACCCTTCAGTCCACAGGCCGATGCTCTACCACTGAGCCAAACCGGTTGGGGCATTTTTCTTATCCTTTGAAGATTAAATGCAGGGAAGAGAACCAACTACTTTATTTGCATACTCCATTTCGTTTATGTGTATCTTGGTTTCTACCTCCCTGGCCCAATTTATGTCCCAGAGGGATGAAGCCAGCCAGCTGCAGCTTTTTTCTAGGACGTCTGCAGCAGCCCCATCAGAGAGCAGTCCTACCGGACCCGTTCAGAACTCCTCTGTCCATGCTTGCATCAGCCTGTGTGGAAGGCAAAGTCATTGGGAGACCACTGAGAAGACAGGTCTTTTCTGTATGCGTCCTACCTGGTTTCTATTGATTGTCCCTCCAAGAAAGGTAGCTGACTTAGAGGGTCTGAACATGGTTTTGGAGAGACTAGAAAGGGGTGGGGGAATGAGATCAATGTGAAGAAGTCAATATCACCCACCCTTCTCAAACTTGGCAGACACCTTTAAGTTCTGAAGTATTTCAACCCTGGCCAGTGTGAGCCAGTGGGTAGAACGTCATCCTGCAGACAGAAGGGCCCCGGGGTTCCATTCTGGTCAAGGGCATGTGTGGGAGGCACCCAACCAATGAATCTCTCTCACATGGGTACTTCTCTCTCCCCCCTCCCTTCCACTCTCTCTAAAAACCAATGGGAAAATCTCCTTGGGTGAGGATTAACAGAAATGTGTTAGATGTTCTTTCTATTTTATATGCAAGAAAGATAAGGAGTGGCTTTCCTGTTAACACACAATATATCGGTGGGAGATTGTCAAGGTAGAACCTAACTTGTAAACTCTCTCTATTTTAGGAGTCTTTTCTCCCCCATAATATGTTGTATTGCTTCCTATAACTCAACAAAATGAAGGTGTTGCTGGCACCATTTTCTTCAGCGTGCCAGAGGCAGGACTGGTCCCTTTGTGAGAAATGTGAAGAGTTACCCAACCATCAAGAGGCTGCCAGAATTTGGACTGGGGGGGGGGGGGGGGGAAGAAGGGGGGGAAACGCAGACTCCCCTGGGCAGTGACGTGAGCCCAGCCTCTCCAAATAAGGCCTTTCCAGAAAAGAGGGCATCCGGGTCCTGAGGGCACCCTTCAGATAAGGCAGAGGCCAGAGGTGGGATGGACAAAGCCACATGGCGGGAGCCCATTGCTTCAGTTCGGAGACCCAGACCTGGAGGTGAAGGACTGTTGGGGGGCTGTCGGCAGGCTCGGGGGCTCCCCGGAAAGGTGGGCCGGCCCTGTGGGCACTCCTCTGGTCCCCAGTGGGAGGAGAGAACAAGTGTTTCCGATTGGCATCAGGGGGAGCGGATGGGCTGGGGCCACCTTTATCTGAATCCTGATCTCATACTGCTTCCCGGTGGAGAAGCCTCAGAACTGCAGCTTCCCTCCAGCGGCCGCCCGGCCTCGCACCCACCCAGGGTGGTCTCCGCCTGGACTTGGATCCTCTGAGAACAGTAAAAAATAATAATTATTATTATTATTAAAATTTTAAAAATCTGCTGTTAAGAATCTCAGCAAAAAGAACAGAAAAGCCCCGAGGGAGTGGCCGTGTCCTGAGTCCAGACCTGCTGCCTCACCCTCCCTTTCCGCACACTTCTTCCAAAGCGCCCATCTGCCCGGGGGCATTCCTCATCTTGCTTTCACAGAGCTATGTGGAGACTTGCACCCTTAGAAATTCAAATCAATGGGTAAAACTGTCTAAACTGTCTCTGAATCCTTCCTCTCCCTTCACCCCCCCCCCCCCCCCCCAAGAGCTAAATCACAATTCTCTGGCCAACAGAGAGGTCCCCACACTCATCTCTTGATGATTGTCCTCACAACTTCCTGCTCCTCGTCATGATGCACCAATGGGCGTTTGGGTGGGAGACACACACGGGCATGAACAAGGACGCTGCTACCCCCAGCCATCCTTCCGTGGAGGGCATTAGAGCACGGAAGCACATTTTTTTTTATAGAGCCATCGCTCCCTGCTTCATCATAATAGAAAAACAGCCTTGTAGGAGCAGAACCGTTAGTGTGGTGGGAGAGAGAATCACATATCCCCATTTCTTTACATCTTAGGAACGAGGGGAAAGCTCAGGCGTTCTTAATTATTTTTTTTTTCATTTTTATTAAGGTATTATATGTGTACCTATCTTACCATTGCCCCCCCCCACCCCACTCCCATACCTGCCCTCAAACCCCCTTCCCCCAGAGTTTTGCGTCCATTCAGACGTCCTCAATTAGCTACCAGTCAGAAGCTAACGGAAAGCAGTCGTGCTTCCATCTGGACACTTTTTAGAGGGCATGAAGAAAAGGGGAGTAGATCCCCCACGCTGGCCAGGGGTGTGTTCCGGGGCCTGTGTGAGTGAGAAGGTAGAGGAAGTGGGCGGTGGAACTCACATTCCACAGAGAACCTGTGACCCTTCCTCTTCCTCTCCTCCCCACCCCGGTCGGAGGCTCCAGGGTGGGAGCCGCAAGTTGAAGAGGACAAGCCATCAGCAGAGGGTAACTGATGACGAGAAATAAAAATATTTGGATTAGCTATAATACCAAGCCAGTGATATTTACAAATTATTAAACGGCTGTCCACACATCAAACACTCTTCCTTCTATGAAATGCTAAGCTGTGCTTTCAGTGGGTTTCAAACTGTCAGGCCCATTATTTGATGTTCCTCTGTGTTTGTTTATCTTAATTAAGATGTGGAATCAATCATTTTTACTTTCTCTCCTCGAGAGCAGCAGCCGGCCCCGAGTCCGGCGAGGGCGGCCACCCTCGAGCGCCGCGCAGGTGCTGAGCTCACGTGTTCACCGAGGGATTAAAAAAAATGTTCTCCGGGTCGTGTGGACAGACTGACAGATTTTTTTATGGGGAGGTGCAGTGGGGGAGGGAGTTCTGCCTGTGGTGAGAGATGACATTTCTATCTAGCACAAGGAAAGGCAGTAGCAAATTGTATTCCTGTGTTGCAGATGACTCTCTCCTACATCCTGACAACTCCCCATGGGGTGGGGAGCACTGATGGGGGGTTAAAAAAATGGGAGAGACAGGCCCTGGCTGGTTTGGCTCAGTGGATAGACCAGCAGTGGGCAAACTACAGCCCGTTCGGCTGTTCTATCCGGCCCGCGGAGCCGAAAGAGCAGAGGGTTCTCTTGCTCTCCCCTCTGCTCCTTCACCAGCAGCCCAAGAGGAGAGTGCCAGCATGGTCAGGTTGCTTTGGTTCCGGCCCTCTCCGGTCCAGTGTAAGAACCCATTGTGGCCCTCGAGTCAAAAAGTTTGCCCACCCCTGGGATAGAGCGTCGGCCTGCGGACTAAAGGGTCCCAGGTTCGATTCCAGTCAAGGGCATGTACTTTGGTTGTGGGTACATCCCCAGGAGGGAGAGTGCAGGAGGCAGCTGATCCATGATTCTCTCTCATCAATGTTTCTAATTCTCTCTCTCTCCCTTCCTCTCTGTAAAAAAATCAATAAAATATCTTTTTTTTCTTTTTAATGGGAGACAGAATGTGGTGTCCTGGACCAAATATGAAGCAGGAAATGAAAAACTCTGAATATGGCAGCTGTGTTCTTGGCATTCTAGCTTTCTCTTCCCACTTCTGATGTCACAGTTCGGGCTCCATAGGTTTGGGTCACAGTCTCCTGAAAGTAGGATGGCTGGTGGTTGGTGGGGCCAGTTCATATCCAAATCACTCTGTGTTCCTTTTTGTGTAGAGGTAAGGGTCTGTGCGGGATTTTCCCAGCAGTACAGACACCTACTCTTTCCTACTCGGCCCCCCTCCTGAGGAGCATGCATTCATTCAGATCAGCTAGCCAGGGACGGAGAAGAAATCACCTAGACGTGGAACAGAATTTTACTCTGCATACCCATCACTCTGTCTGTGGACAAAGCCTGTGACCTTGGTCTTGTTAGTACTGACAAATCTGCAACCTCCGAGTTCTACGCTTGGAAGCGTCAGGAGAAAGGACACCTTTTCATTGATCAGAATCTGCTCTTAAGCACAGCTAAGCAGAATGTGTGTGAAGTAAGGATTAGCATTTCTCCTAGTTAGCACTGTCAGGACGAGCAGCCAGTCTGGAAATCCACGGTCTAGCATCTGTTCCGCTCCCGACACATAACGGAAGCTGGCTCTAGGGGCTCGGCCAAGAAGGCTCTCTCTCGCTCCAGCCCTTCATTAAGGCGAGAGGTGGAGTTGGGGGATCACAGAATTCCGGGAGGAAGCAAGCTTTCAAAAGAGAAACCAAGCACTTCATTTATTTGAGGCCTCTGTTATGACTCCTGGGCCACAGATAACTACTTTCGACAAATTCTCACTCTTCATTAGTGGAAAACACGTTGCTCTAATCACCGCCAATTACCCAACACCTGGAATGAAGCCGTCTTCTCTTAGCACACTCATCTGCTCTCTTTCCGGGGGGATTCTGGGTTCATAAGGTCACTGCCGGCACTTGTGTAGCTGTGCGCACAGCTCCCGGTGTGGCTGAGACAGCGAGCTGGTCCCCGGTACGCCGGCTCCCTCTTCTGCGTGTCCAGGTGGTCTCGTGGCTTCCAGAACAACTCCGGGCCTCCTGACTACATTTATTTTTTTAATATATGCCAACTACATTTGTGGGGTTTTTTTATATATTTTATTGATTTTCCACAGAGAGGAAGGAAGAGGGATAGAGAGGTAGAAACGTCAATGAGAGAGAAACATCGACCAGCTGCCTCCTGCACACCCCCTACTGGGGATGGACCGGCAATCAATGTACATGCCCTTGACCGGAATCGAACCCAGGACCTTTCAGTCCGCAGGCTGACGCTCTACCACTGAGCCACACCGGTTTTGGCCCTGCCAACTACATTTAACCGTGCGGCTTAACTTCCGGGGTCACACACCGGTGTCCTTACCTGCTGGGAGGGCGAAGCTCTCTCTCCCCGGCCCCCGCTCACCGCCCTGCTGGCCGCAGCCGGAGCCAGCTTGGACGAGGAAGGAACCACCTGCTAACGGGGTGGAGGGGAGAGAGGAGCCTGAGCCTCGGAGTGTCCTCCCCCTCCAGGCTGCCTCCCTCCAGTCTATGAAACGTGACAGAGAAATCGTCTTCTGTTTGGTTAAGGCCTCGGTCATTTGGGGTTTTCACTTGCACGGGCCCAACTCACCCTGACTCACCTCATGAGGACTCCCTTAGAAGGAAAACCAAGGACAGGCTGAGCAGGACTCAGTCTGAGGGAGGGAGGGGGGGACGGCCAAGAAAGGGATGGGCCCTGGCCAGTATTCTCCGTGGTTGGAGCATCAGCCTGCAGATGGAGGGGTCTCGGGTTCAATTCTCAGTCAAGGGCATGCACCTGGGTTGGGGGTTTGCTCCTTGCCCCCGGCCCCCCTGGTTGGGGTGGATGCAGGAGGTAAGCAGTCGATGTGCCTCTCTCATATCAATGTTTCTCTCTGTCTGTGTGTGTGTGTGTGTGTGTGTGTGTGTGTGTGTGTCTGTCTGTCTCTCTCTCTCTCCTCTATCTCCCCACTCCTTCCTCTCTCCCTTTCTTCCACTCTCTCTAAAAAAACAATGGAAAAACTTTCTTCAGGTGAGGATTAACAAAAAAAGAAAGAAAAGAAAGAGAATTGGATGGGAACAGATACTATCGTAATGAAAAGACTTACAACATTTGAAATGATGAAATAAGCCTTTGTTAAGTGAGCATAGATAATAATTCCCCTGGCATTTCTTAAATGGTGCTATGCAAAAGCCCTAACTTCCGTAGGTTAATGCTGTTTCTCCAAATCTTCGTAATAATACTCCTAAGTAGTTTGCCAAAATTGTGAGGTAGACAAGTTAGTTGTCCTGGTTTGTTTTTTTCCAGATCACCTTTGGTTACTTTGTCCTCAAGGCACCTCCCTTGCCTCTCACCACCTATGTACGCTGGTGCCAGGTGTCCAGCCCCCCCCCCACCTGGAGGCCCAGTTCACCAAAGCCCACCCGCAAGCCATCAGGCTGAGAAGGGCCTTATATTCAAGTGCACGCTGAGGCGCTGTGATTCCCACGCCTAGCTGGAGCACCCCCAGAGCTTCGTAAAAGTAAATGTCTCGGCTCTACTCCCAGGTGCTCCTGATTCAGCCGGTCTAGGGTGCAGTCCAGGGGTCTACATTTTCGGGGTGATCCTGACGTGCAGCCAGCATTAAGAACCACTGCTCTCGTTGCTGGTGGCGGGTGGCTCCATGCAATGTCATCCACCACGCACCCCTCACGGGTAAGAGTCACTGCTGGACCAGCTTCTGTCCGTTATCTCCGCTCAGTGGCCTGCGGCTTGGTTACCAGTGGCCGCGCCTAATCCCTGGCAGAGCCTGAACTTTGGGCCTCCCTCTCCCAACGGTCTAAGATACACCCGTTCGTCACCACTCTGGACCAGAATGCCTCACTTTAATGGACCACCTCTCCCAAAAGGCACTTGTCCTCCAACAGGAAGTAATGCTCTCTCCTTTAAGGGAACGGGCTCCTCCCAATGGTGGACTTCCGGGAACGAAGGAAGTCAGCTGAGGAGATATTGTGGAAGAAGGACCCTTTCCGGTTCCCTTGAGCACACACTATTTACGCAGCACCAGTTCTACTTGGTTGTAGAAGGTTAGGCTTGTAGAGGGAGGAGGAGGAGAGAGAGAGACACACAATAGCACATGCCCTCGTTTTTTCTCATACGCTATTTGCGGCCTCCGTCAGCCCACACTTCCTCCTGCCCCTGGAGAAGCAATGCCATGCATCCCTAACTCCACCTTAGTTCGATGGCAGGAGAGCCTGTGTTGAAAGGGCACATTACACTATCCTAAATATCTTTTCATGCCTGGAGTATGGTCTTAGAACGCCAGGCAGAGGGTCACTCGGAGATCAGTGCTCTGCTATAAGCACAGGAACAGGCAGGCCAGTCAGTATTCTTACATCGGGCTGTCTTTTACAACCCTGGCATCTCATTAAGGGTCTGCAGTGTCTTAGGTAATCCTTAATATTTCACTGGCTTTTCTTCTCCGTCGTTTAAGCTGCTGCTTCTTATTTTTATCCTCTCGTTCCAGGTTCCGTAAAGCCTACCTCGTTGGGGCTATTATAAAAGTCGAACGAAAGTGTGTAAAGCTCTACACAGATGTATAGTAACGTTTCTATAACGGGGAATATATTCCTTGTGTAGCAGCAGCACTTCAAATCTTTGGTGGAAAGAGGAGGGGGCTGGATCGAGCGGTGCCGAGAGATGGATGCTAAGGATTGGCACGTGGATTCTTTACGTCCTGCCCCGTCCGATTACCAACTGGGAGACTTGAGCGAGTCCCTTTAATTCTCCATCCAGGAAAAAAAAATGATCATTTTCTTACTGCGGATAACTTTCTTGCTATAGAGGGAGTGGTCATGATTGATGAATCCAAGTGTATAAGAAGATTTAATAGTCCGTAGGTTTAAAAAAAAACAAATCCCGCAGCGAGAATCTGGAAGGTTCCGACACAGCCCAAAATCCCAGTGACGAACTAGAAACGGAACCCGGGCATCTAGGCGCTTGGTCCTCAGTTCTAATTACTCAGCGCACTTCCTCTGCTGAGTAGGACGAAAGGAAGAGTTTTTCTTTTGCAAAACCACCTTAAACCGTCTATGGGGATTTTTTTTTGATTTTTTTTACCCATTGCAGATTTATTACCCAGCAAATAGGATTTGTAACGGGGGTGTCCTCCACTCCACGGTTGGCCCCCCGTGTGCTCCGGAGGAACAGGCAGAGAAACCACTGAAATATTAACAGGACGGGGCCGCCTCCTCTAATTGTTTACTTTCTTTTCCGAAGCGACAAGGAGCTGTTGGGGTTTCATACTTCATTTTATACACAAATTGAGGTCCTGGGGGGAGAGTATCCTTCATGCGAACAGCTCTCCCCCCATTTCCAGGAGAAAAGCCGAGCAACAGTGAAACCCTCGGGGACATCACTTCATATTTCCAGCGTGTCACATGCGCTTCCGACACTGCGGTCTTCAAGGGGGGGGGGGCTGATTTATACCTCCAGCCGTTAGACAATGCAAAGGTGAGGTCAGGCGCGTGCATCCTTCATCCCTTCTCCCCGCGCTCACGGGTCCCCTGGGCAAGGTGGAATCAAAGCATTTCAAATGGGAGAGGTCACAGGAGTGACACCGTGAGAGGGAAGAGAGCACAGCCTCCTTCCTCCGCCATTGGGCCTGACACCCATATATCTTCATATTGCCGCTGTTTCCACTTGAAAAATGGCGTGCAGTTGGTTTTACTTTTCCTTCCCTTCCTATTCCTAAAACATGACGTCCACCGCGCGCGCGCCCCTCCCCCCCCAATCTGAAGCGTAATTTATGTCGAGGATAATGATTATGTGTTCCTGATTATTTTTTAAAAAGGCGAAACCTTTAACATAAATGCAGGACAACAGGTGTCCTGTTTTATGGCCTTGTACCTCGCCAGCCCTATAAATTAAGATCACGTCTGTGCTCTCTGTGTCTGAAGTCATCTTTCTAGGACATCCCGGGGGCTCTGTGCCCCTCCTCCGGCACAAGGCTTCCTGCACGGTGGGCGCCAAATAGATTTTTCCTGATGTGACTTTATCTGCTAGGTACTTGATCCAGTTCTGGTCATGCTCAGTGGTGTGATGCTATTTTGTAAATTGCAACCCAAGTTTGCATCCTGGGCTTCTGACCCCAACTTCCACAATGAGATTGTTACATGCCCTTTGTGACTTGTGAGGTAAAACACATCTCCCTGTTTTGGTGGGGCCCCCGGCAACGCAGGAAGAGCTTAAGCAGGATTAAACCGATGGTAAATCAAAATACAGCATTGCAAATGAATGTCAACATTGCACAAAGACTGCAGATTATTAAAAGATTCTTAAAAACAACACCTAACTCAAATATGGCTTTGTGTAAGTGTTTTTAATAAAATAGTTTCTCTTGGCCGAAACCGGTTTGGCTCAGTGGATAGAGATAGAGTGTCGGCCTGCGGACTGAAGGGTCCCGGGTTCGATTCCGGTCAAGGGCATGTACCTTGGTTGCGGGTACATCCCCAGTGTGGGGTGTGCAAGAGGCAGCTGATCTATGATTCTCTCTCATTGATGTTTCTAAGCCTCTATTCCTCTCTAAAAAATCAATAAAATATATTTTTTTAAGTTTCTCTTTATTCTACACTGACTTCACCTTTCTTTTCTGGATTCCTTTGCTTTAAACCCTTCACATCAAGTTTAGGAATTTTGTATGTTTAGCCATTCAGAATGGACGTTATTACGTAAATATGGACACATATGGCTTTGTTGTAAAAATAGTTCTAAAATGACACTTTTTATTTTGTCAAAATAATGTAGATATACAGTTTTTAAAAATCAAGTAGTAGTGTTCTGGCCGATGATCTCAGTGGTTAGTGTCAGCTCATGCACCGAAGGGTCAAAGGTTCGATTCCCGGTCAAGGGCACATACCTAGGTTGCAGGTTTGATCCGCCACCCAGGTTGGGGTTCATGTGGGAGGCAATCAATTGATGTGTCTCTCTCACATCGATGTTTCTCTCTCTCTATCTCCTTCCATCCTTCCCTCCCACTCTCTCTAAAAATCAATGGAAAAAAATATCCTCAGATGAGGATTAACACAAAAACACCAAAAAAAAATTATATAGCATTACAAGCAGTCATCACTTCCAATACCAGGGTACTGCTCTCCTGGGGCAACCCCTTTCAAATCTTGCATCAATTCTGGTGTGTACTTCCACATTTCTAAATAATATTATTACACAGATATTTTTTAATTTATCAATTTCAGACATTATCTATTGATTTCATATAATGGCAGAGGAGAATTTAATACTCCTATCTCATCCCGACCCTCCCTTCTCCCTTCATCTTCCCAACATAATTATATCATAATTTTTAGTTAGTTTCATTTTAGGGTTTACATGATTTTTAACTATGTAAACTGTATTTACTGCCAACCCTCATAAACTTCTGTAATTAAATTTTATTTCCTGTTTTTTTCCTAGAGTTGGCAAATGCTGTGGCTTTTTCATTGGATTGGTTTTCTAAGTCACCATCTCTAATTCTTCCCAAACTTTTCAACAGGATTGTAACATTTGTCTCTCTGTTCTCCACGTGGTCAAACACAGCAGAGGATCTAGCACAGCCATGGGCAAACTACGGCCCGCGGGCCGGATCCGGCCCGTTCAGCTGTTCTATCCGGCCCGCAGAGCCGAAAGAGCGGAGGGTTCTCTTGCTCTCCCCTCCGCTCCTTCACCAGCAGCCCAAGATGAGAGTGCCAGCATGGTCAGGTTGCTTTTGTTCTGGCCCTCCCATCCAGTTTAAGAACCCATTGTGGCCATCGAGTCAAAAAGTTTGCCCACGCCTGCTCTAACCGCTGAGAACACTGGCCAGAGCAAGTAATTGGAGTTCCTTGCATCATTTCCTATCCTTTATTCTCTATGTTGCAATTTTTTTTTTATTGATTTCAGAGAGGAAGGGAGAGAGAAACATCAATGATGAGAATCATTGATCAGCTGCCTCCTGCATGCCCCCTACTGAGGATCAACCCACAACCTGGGCAAGTGCCCTGACCAGGGATGGAACTCTGACCACTTGGTTCAAAGGTCAGTGCTCAACCACTACACTACACCAGCCAGACTATGTTCCAATATTTTTATCTTTTTTGTTTTGTTTTATTTTTCTTGATCTTTTTGGCTTATTTCTTTAAGATTGCCTCAATTCATCTTCCAGCTCATCTGTTGATTTTATTTTTAATTTTGGCTATTATGAATTCCATTTCTATTTTTTCTTGTTCTCTGATTGTTCCTTTATAATTATCCTATTTCGTGGACATGGTGTCTTCTCATCCTTCTGGAGATATAATGATGATTTGTTTGTTTGTTTGTTTGTTTGTTTGTTTTTTATTTTATTTTCTGCTCCCTAAATTAACTGTTTCCCCTGACTTCCGTTTTGTATGTTTAGGTCTTTGTCTTTCATCTTGGAAGCTTTTCTGCAAATGTCTGGTGATCTGTAGGCCCTGCTTCTACTAAAAGGAAGGCACTAAAATGCAGATTGAAACTTCCGGGTGCCAAGGTGGAGCGCATCAACTCCCGGGGTTCACTTTGAGAAGCCTAAAGTTAGGAGTGATGGGGGGACCCAACCATCTTGCTTGGTGTCTCCCAAAAATTACTATCTGTAAGTCTTTTCTCTGAGGCTGTTCATTTTTTCCAAAAAGGATCCATGAATCTCCTGGTGGTGCCATTCTACACGACCACCGAGGTCCTTGTAACAGAGCAGCAAGGAGGTTAGGGGCTCAGTGTTCAGGGCGTAGGCTATTACTTAAATCACCTCTTTCAGGACGCTTCTCACTCTGCACTGGACTGTGCGCCCCAAGCTTTGGGACCTCCCTGGCTTAGTTTCCCCACATAAATTAAACCCCCAGTAGCAGGGTTAGAGAAAGATTGTTCCCCAGCTACAGGGGGAGAAGTCATAGTCCTCTGAACTAGAGTCAGAAAACCCTATTTCTCCTCTCCACGCTGCAGTGGACCAGTCACGTCACCTGGGGTGGTGTGACATAACGGCACCACGGCGTGAGTCACGTCATGACATCACTGGGTGAGCCACACAGTCTGGCGGGGCGGGCGTTCGCTTCCCCAGCAGGGAGATGAGTTGAGGGTCTGGCTTCATCCCTGCTGGAGAGCCTGTAACCTCTTACCTAAGAGCACCTCCCTCCTTAAGGTGCCTCATGGAGACGCTACAATAAGGGATGACGTAATGCTTAGAAGACTTTCATGAGTATCGCTACCTTCTTCCATTATGTCACCGTTCGGCAGCCGCTCCTACAGATGGGAATTGTGACGGTGGGGAGGCAGGACACGCCGCTCAGACCCCGCACCAGAGCGTCTCTCCTTCCGCAGGTTCTGTGCCGTTTGGCCCCTGAGAGACCCAGCAGGTGGGGTTCAGCATTCCTGTGAACCTCAGACCGGAGGGTCACCCCGGGACCTACCTCTTCTCTGACCCTGCCCGAGGTCAGGTCCCACTTGAGCGTTGACATCCTGGACGGCTCTCCGGCTCCATCTGGCAGGACTGGGACCCGAACCCACGAAATTTGGACTGGGAAATCTAGACTGAAAACGGTCTTCAGCTTGAGTTTACAGTGTGGTTATGACTATACCATTATTCATTGTGGAAAGCATTTGTATAGCATGGTTTGGGGGGGAGGAGAAGTACTGAATTTGAAACTTAAAAAAAAGAACACCTGAGTTTATGTCTGATTCTCTCCTTCCCCCACCCCCAGCTGGGTGAGAAAGTCCCTTTCCCTCGCTGAGCCTCAGTTCCGCCTTCTGAAGGCCAGGCCGTTGGGGGCTCTGTGTCTGTATCAGGATCCAGGAGTTGCCGTAAAGGAACGCATCTCACAAGCTCTACGTAAAGGGCTCCCAGCTACAAAGTGTTACTACTGTCATGGCTACTGTCCTCACTGTTTGGTCAGGGAAGCCTGCATTCCGTGCTGCCTCCCGTCTGCTTTGTTGTTTTTTGTTTTGTTTTGTTTTAATATATTTTATTGATTTTTTACAGAAAGGAAGAGAGAGGGATAGAGAGTTAGAAACATCAATGAGAGAGAATCATCGATCAGCTGCCTCCTGCACATCTGGGGATGTGCCCGCAACCAAGGTACGTGCCCTTGACCGGAATCGAACCTGGGACCTTTCAGTCCGCAGGCCGACGCTCTATCCACTGAGCCAAACTGGTTTCAGCTCTCCTGTCGCAATTCCACAATTAGAGTTGGCTTTCCAAAGAGACTTTTGTTCTTTTCTTTTCTTTCTTTTTTTTTTTCCCCTGTAAAACAAATGAATCCGGAGCCAGTCTACCTTAGCCATCCAATATGTGCCGTCTCTTTTGTTCATGAACAACCTGAAGGTAATAAACCGCCAGGCCCCTATGACAGAGAAAAATGTTGGGGGGGAATGGGTTTCCATCCCAGGCTTCTGAGGTTCTATGCCACACAACGGCAAGGGGAAAATTATTCAGCTAAACCCACCAGACATGCATCGGCGTCCACGTAGGCCACCCTCCTCAAGTGGCATTGTCACTCATGCACCTGCCGCTGGGCGGGGCCGCTCAGAAGAGCTAGCTACTCTGCGCTCATCGGATATACGTTTTAGGGACGTTTAAACAAATGCACATAGAAATACAGAGCGGCATGTCTTCTAAACGTTGCTGTTTCATCCGTCTGTACCAAGCACCGTGAAGCAAAATGGATGTGCCCTCAGCGCCCCGCAGCCCTGGAAAACGAGCCAGTCCGCTCAGCAATAAATGGCGGTTGGCTCAAGCACACATGACCGGCCCCGTGGAGAAGGAGAGAAAGTGGAGCGTAATGAAGTCCGGTGTCTGTGTCCCGCGCCTGGACAGGAAAGGACGAGTGTTTTATAACTGTTTGTTGGAGCTAATGGTAATAAATTCCTCACTTGTGATGCATTAACTTTAATGTTTTCATTACGTGGTGATTTAGGTTTTCCCTTTTCACGTTGTAAATCATGTCGTCCCCGAGCAGAGCCGGTCGGGTGCCTGCCATAATGTTCAGAATGCTCAATGGGGAAGAGAATGCTCTCTCTCTCTCTCTCTCTCTCTCTCTCTCTCTCTTTCTCTCTGGCAAAAGATACTTTGCCTCATCCGATTTGCTACTTTCTAAGTCAGCAATGAAGACAGACTAGCCAGATGTGTCTGACAGCAGCCTAGCAGATGCATGTGGCAGGGCCTAGTTCAGATCCTAGGGATGAACGGTCTGCATAGTAACTTTCCGAATGTATTTGGTACTGAAGTTTTGTTTTTTTTCTTTTTCTTTTTTTCTTTTTTTGGATGGTGTGTGTGTGTGTGTCTTCCATTTGCTGAGTGTGAGCCCTTGGTTAATGAGCTGTGCAAATAGATATTGAGATTTAGTGTTTTTATTTTGCAATTACAGACTCGATTTGGTTGGAAACTTTTGGGTCTAGACACATCGCCCTCGTTTTCCCCTCTCTCATTTTTTTTCCTTGCAAAGTTCGACTTACTTCAGACTTGAGTTTTGTCAAATGAAACAGAAGAATCAAATAAGATTTTTAAATCTCAGATGCCCTAAGGTTCCTTATCAGAGCCTTCGGTTTTCTGTCTCCGATTCCATCCCGCGGCACAGAGACACCTGGGAGCCGGCTGGGAGGGAGGTCTGCTCTGGGAGGGGCGCTTGGCCCGGGAGGTGATCCATGCCAGGTCAGAGCCACATTGCTGAGGCCACTGCGTCCCCATCAAGTTCTTCCTGATGGGGTGTGGGAGTTCTCATTAGATCACCCACCCTGAAATCGCCCCAGAGAATCACAATAATTAGCTCCCGTCTTCCTTTTTATTTTCTGCTTTGTTTGCTTTACCAGTTTTTGTTTTGTGTTTTGTTTTGTCTTTCAGGCAGTGCTCTGATGATATCTGAGTGTCTTTAACGAGAGAGACAGGGAGGAGATAGAATTATTGTCATTCTCTTCCTCCTTGAAATCTTTCCGTTTGGAGAGTAGCTAGAATAGAGACGCCGGGATTCTAGGACACTAATCCCCACGTAGGCTGCACCAGCAATACTGCTAAGTGCTAAGACACACGTAGGATGTTTGCATACAGGATGCAAACAAATGTGCTTTTGGATCCTCAAAGAGAAATAAAGAACAAGGCTGGGGCAACACCATAAAATGAGATCAAGTTCCCAGCCACTCAAGGTCTGTAGCTCAGAAATTGGTATCACCAAAATCGGTTTGGCTCAGTGGATAGAGTGTCAGCCTGTGGACTGAAGGGTCCCAGGTTCAATTCCGGTCAAGGGCATGTACCTTGGTTGCCGGCACATCCCCAGTGGGGGGTGTGCAGGAGGCAGCTGATCAATGTTTCTCACTCATCGATGTTTCTAACTCTCTATCTCTCTCCCTTCCTCCCTGTAATAAATCAATAAAATATATATTTTTTAAAAGAAATTGCTATCAACAGCTGTTTTCTGAAGAGAATTCAGTTATCCGTTTAAGTTGTTGGAGTTGGGGTTCAGCCCTTTGTCCATTTATGGGTTCCTCCCCCCCCCGCCCCGAACTCCCTCCTCTGATGCTTTCCTGAGGATAGATAAGATCTGAGGTGAATAGAATTGGTGTCTCACTGAGGCTGTGAAATAGGCTCAGAAATGTAGTTCTCTGAAATTGGGGCTCATCGTATTTTTTCCTAAAATTTTTCCCAAAATCCCCCTTGCCCTCCTCCTATCATTCCCAGTACTGTTATTCATCCTGACTTCCGCTCTCCTCACATCCTCCTTGCTCTCTTGTCTAATGCTTCCTTACTTTCCCTTTCTTAATTTCTTATTTCACATTACCAACCTTAAGATTAAAAGAGTGAATATACAGCAGAGCAGAAATTGCTGTTTGTGGCTTGGGTGAAAATGATTTATCTAACAAATATTCGCTCCCATATTGCCTTCTTAGATCACAGGTCCCACTAGGCTAGAAGTGGTTTCAGTTCAGTTTAACAAGCATTTATTGGGCGCCTACTGGGCGTACTGTGCCTTTCGGGATAAAGAAACAGGTATACGGTCCTGGCCGGTTTGGCTCAATGGCTAGAGCGTCAGCCTGCGGACCAAAGGGTCCTGGATTCGATTCTGGTCAAGGGCATGCTCCTCAGCTGTAGGCACCCCCTGGCCCAGGCCCTGGTCAGGGCTGGTGCAGGAGGCAGCCAATTGATGCCTCTCACATCGATGTTTCTACCTTTCCCTCTCTCTTCCACTCTCCCTAAACGTCAATGGAAAAAATATCCTCGGTTGAGGAGTAAGAAAAATAATAATAATAAGTAAAGAAACAGGTAATGAACAATGGATTGCACTGCTCTCTATGAAAGGGACCAGATTTCCCAGTGGCTGTTTTTCTTTAGGCTTCAAGAAATTAAATCATTAGCACCAATCTCCTTAGAGTTTATACCAGCGGATCTCAACCTTCCTAATGCCGCGACCCTTGAATACAGTTCCTCATGTGGTGGTGACCGCCAACCATAACATTATGTTCGTTGCTACTTCATAACTCTAATTTTGCCACTGTTAATGAATCGTAATGTAAATATCTGTGTTTCCCGATGGTCTGAGGCTCCTCAGCAGCGGTTCTCAACCTGTGGGTCGCCTAAGACCATCGGAAGACACAGATATATCCAGAGTCTCCACACCTTCAACGAACCAAAAGACACCACTGCATCATGATACCATGATTGAGAATCAATGATTATTATATTGAATTAGTTATTCTTTGCCATGATCTATTCACATCCACCAGATGCTATTCTTGCCACTTATTAAGGTGCTAGAAGTGGTGTTGTAGAAGTTATGGTGCCTTCTTTCTAATCCTTTCGTTTCTTATAAGTAAAATTCCACTGAAAGTGAAAATCTTGGAGACTGTAAGACCACAATCCTATTCACTTAGCGTGGTTCCTCTTGGTTGGAACAAGAAGAGCCTTTGGTCTCCATGAATATTCATGGTTTCAGTGTGTTGCCTTGCAGCTTGGCATCACTGATGGAGTGTTTTTATGAAAAGAATCCAACATGGATATTTGGCTTAACTTTTTCCTTTCTTTTTTAACCAATGCATCCTCCTTAAAGAGTAAGCAAACCGGGCCCAAGTTGCCTGTGTGAGCTCTCCGCTGGGAGAGGGCTTCACTTTCCTAGGTCTCACTCTTGTGTTGGGAGAGGTTTTATAGACTTTGGTGATCGGGCAGCATTTGTTAGAGGCTCCAGGTTGCTTCCGCTTATCTTTTCTTTGCCCTGTGTATCCTTTGATCACATTATCATTCTTTTATTTTGCCCTGTGCATCTGTTGACCTCTTTTTTTTTTGTAAAATATATTTTATTGATTTTTTACAGAGAGGAAGGAGAGAGGGAGAGTTAGAAACATCAATGAGAGAGAGACATTGACCAGCTGCCTCCTGCACACCCCCTACCGGGGATGTGCCTGCAACCAAGGTACATGCCCTTGACCGGAATCTGTTTCATGAACAGAGTTAGGGTCCACAAACAGGAGAATTCTACCCACGCGCCCCACCTGCCTGTTCCCCTTTTTGTGCCTTTGGAACACTGTGGAGTGTGTGCTCACCACTCGTCTGCGGTGCACACACAGCAGCGGTCTGCAAGTGAAGTGGCATTGCAAATGGAACGTGACCGTTCCCAGCCTTCAAATATTAGATTTTCTCCATCCTCACCCACTCATCTCCCCGGTCCTTTATCCTGGATACCCGGATGAAGGCCCCTGGGTGACAGCTCACCCCCTGGGAGCTATCGGCCTATAGGCTGGATGGAGTGAGTTGGGTCCCTTTTTCAAACAATTGGGAAGAACTTGAATTAAAAGGAAAGGCGGGGATGGGAGAAGTCCGTCATTTTAAGGGGGGGGACTTGAATAAAACATTTTTCTTTTCTTTTTCAGTTACTGATTTTTATTTCAGTTGAGCTAGCAAGAGCCCAACCCCACTATAACGATGTTCGCTGGCACCTGGTTTGTTCTGCAGGCGCCGCAGCCTTCTCCCCGCGGGAACGGAGCAGCCTCCTGCACTGTGAGCCTTGTGCTGCGGCGCTGCCGACTGATTCCTCCATTCTCTTCTCTCAGTGGGCTAGAACGCTGCCGGTTAAATAGGCCGTGACTCACATAAGCTCCCGTGTCTTTTTTATTGACTGTTTTATGGAAATGGATCACACTCCATTGTTGTTGCTGGGAGTAGCTGACTGGGGAGCCACGTTTAGCACTGAGAGATGGAGTCCTACCCTGTCGCTTTCTTATTGCGGAGCTGGGGGTGGGTGGGATCCAGGGTTTCAAGGAACCTGGGTGAGGAGAGAAGGATGTCTGAGAATTTATTTTCTCTTTCCCTGCCACGAAAGTTGGGTGGCCATCACTTCCGGGTAACACGCCTCTCTGTTGGATCTTACCTTTACGGCCCCCCGGCATTCAGCTAAGTGAATCTTTTCTTCCTGTAGGCTATTCTGACAGTCTTGGTTAAGTGTAGTGGTAGCGAGGGATTATGACACTAATGTAATTCTGTTTTGTGCTGATATGATGTGATACACCCTAAGGTTTATCCACGAGGGCCATTCATCCCCAATAAATCTAAATCATCTCTCATCTTTTTTCAGATAATGGACGAAAAAAAATAAACACCTCAATTCTTTAAAAATTGCATATTTAAATATAAATGTTTCTGCCTTAAAAGAGCAATCGTTTGCGGCTTCTTCCTATTTTTATTATCTTCCTGCAAGTCATTTGTGTACGTGTATTCTGCATTAAGTAACTCGGTAGATCTGTCCACTTGCCAGTAGGTGTCAATTCGGTCTTACAGCACGCCTCCTGTCTCATCACCCCAGGACTGTGTGTGGCTCACGTCTGCACCCTCAGGATGATCCGTTCTCGATCAGTGGGACCCCAAACTGACACGGGAGGAGGAGACTGTTTGATCGCCCGGCGGTGCCCCATTTTGGTTGTCTAGACTTTTCTGATAAGTCATGGAGCTGATGACATAGAGCTCACAGTCCACTTCACGTGGAGAACAACTCTGTCATTGCACAGTGCCCTGCACGTGGAAAACGATCAAAAGAACAGAGACTGATCTTATTTGATTTCCTCACTTCCTTCCATAACCATTCCAAATGTCACCTCTAAGCTCGTGGTTCCCAGTTCCCACAAGAGAAACCAGGCGAGAGAGTTCATCAGTACAGATTCCCTCTGATGAGAAAGCAGCCTGGCACGTCTTACGAAACACCGCAGTCCCCAGCTCTGTGACTCTTCAGAATCCTGTTGGTAAATGACCAAGAAAGGAAACTCAGCAGCTCCTGGGGTGCTGGGTTTTAGAACGCCGGGGGTGACGCCGGGGAGAGAAGGCGGTGACGGTGCCGTCTCTCGTCTCCCAGAACCGGTGGCCTGAAGTCCAAGCTTCTCTGCCGCCTCGTGTCTTTGTTTTCTTGGTGGCGGCCTGCTCCGGTTTCGGTTGGTGGGGAGGGAAGAGCCTCCTGCTGATAATGCACTGAAAGTAAATGAAATTAAACAAGCGAGGCAGCGCTCATCACTACTTCCTTCCCCCTGGGTAATTCAATTCAAGCTCTCTCTCCGACGGCAGCTCACGGGGCCGTCTCTGTCCCCCCGCTGGGGTCTGGAGCCTTAACATCTAAATAAAAGTTTCACTCAAGCATTTTTTATGCTCCTGCCAGCAGGATCAGTGAGCTGGTGTGGGCACATTAATGTAATATTCATACTCACAGACTCTCCCTGCACACAGGGCAGCGTCTTCCCATTTTCGTAATTATAGATGTTCCATAAAATGGCATTTAGGTTTGCATCTTTAAAAGGAGGTTTTGGAGTCCACAGTAGGACGTTTAACGTGTCGTTTATGATTCAGACTCTCGGCGTCTCTTAACAGGTAGCTGTGTCTCTTACGTTTAGCAAGGCCTTAGGAGAAAGAAAGAAAGAAAGAAAAAGGTAGGGGGAAACCCATGGGGAAAGAGATGTATACTTCAAGCTTAGGGACCCCGTTTTCCTTTCCTTCTGTGTTTTTTCATTTAATTTTTAGGCCTGTGGGAGCAGTTTTTTGACTGCGCTGCTTCCAAAGGCCTCCTCAGCCGCACTGCTCCTCACCCCATCCTCAGCAGGTCCTGTCTCTGTTGTCTTGGAAAGCATCTGCAAAGCGATGATAGAATTTTCATTGAGGTGGGAGGAAGGAAAGGGTCCTAGGCAAACGAGCTTTCCTTGGTTGCTGTTCCTCTCGTGTATGCGCCCTGAGACTCCTCTGGGAGGACTCACAGCCGCCACAGAGTTTGTTAACAGTAAGGCACACAGATCCGAGCAGTCCGTGAACGAGGAAGCGGGCCTGTGGACAAACAGGCTCTGAGACACCCTGAACAAGCAGAGAGAGAAGCTCTTCCGACCCACGTGTTTACAACTAAGCGTGGATCAACAGCTTAGAAGCAAGTGGTGACTTTAGTGACATTTTACGTTGTCGTAAAATGTTATTTTTAGACAGAAAGCGTGCAAAGCACTGAGCAAAGTGGCCATCACTGGATAAAAGTTCGGTATTGTGGGAGATGTTTTTTAAAAATCGGGTAATTGAAAACAAGTATTCCACCCAACAGACTTAAGGTATTGCATAGGCTGTGCCTTATTTTGGTTTGTGTTTTGTTTGCTTTCTAAATATTTTAAGGCTCACGAAAAGAGATTTGGGTTTGGGGACTAAAAGAATACATATTAGGACTACACTAACCCACTCCCTTTATTTCTTATAATTTTGGGGTGCTTTGTTGTTCTTTTTCTTTTTTTTTTATCCTCACCCGAGGATATGTTTATTGATTTTAGAGAGAAAGGAAGGGAGAGAGAAAGAGAGAAACACCCATTAGTTGCTTCTTGTACATCCCCCCCCCAACCAGGGATCCAACTGATAACCTAGGTAAGTGCCTGCAGCTAACTGAGCCATCCATCCAGGGCTCATTTTATTTTTTGAGGAGTACATTTCTTCCTCTTTGTCTCTGTTCTTTGCCCCTCCCTTCTATAAAATAAGTATATTTTATTCCACCAACTGCGATGGTGGAAGATGGATTAGGATCTTGACTTTTCAATAAGTTTGTACCTAACCAGGCTAATTGAAAGCCAACACTGTTAGCAGCATTCAATTAAAGGCGGTGTCAGTGCCGAAACCGGTTTGGCTCAGTGGTAGAGCATTGGTCTGCGGACTGAAAGGTCCTGGGTTCGATTCCGGTCAAGGGCACGTACATTGGTTGCAGGCACATCCCCAGTAGGGGGTGTGCAAGAGGCAGCTGGTAGATGTTTCTCTCTCATTGACGTTTCTAGCTCTCTCTTCTCTCTCCTTTCCTCTCTGTAAAATATCAATAAAATATATTTTTAAAAATAAAAAAAAAGAAAGGCGGTGTCAGTTCCAGGATCTTCCCTTCATGAAAGCTTCCACCATGCTTAGACTCCCTCCCATACTGGGACAAAGCCAGTCATTGCCAAGTTCAGCTTGCATAACCTTTCTTTGTGTGAACTCAATAAAATGTATGTTCGCTACGGAGGCTGTTTGCTTTAAATAATAATAATAATAATAATAATGTGTGTTTATTGCTCCTGAGGTGACTGTGTTCGTGGTGAGCTCTCACCCATTAAAGCTTGTCTGTCCTGGAGGCTGTTCCTTTGACTGTTGGTCATCTCCGTGTGGATTATCCAGTGTGGCGCTTATACCCACAGCACATTCTTCATTCTCTGGAGTCCTTTCCTGGCCAATCAATACACATTCAGGCTACCTCCCCTTGCACAAACTAATATAGGTTTAGATCATTTTAAGTGATTTTAGCCCTGGATATACTTAGGAAGAAAGAAAATTTACTTTTTATCCCCCTAATCATCTAGACTCTGTTTTATTTTGTGCTGTGTTTAATCAGTTGTTCTTCTGTGCCCCTTCATTAATGGGCACCGTGCAAAGTAGCCTAAATAACTGAAAATTCTGTCAGGTTTCAATGGAGCATTTTGCTGTTGTTCCTTGTAGGAATGGAGGACTTCCCGAGAGGAGCTCAAGAGCTTGATAGCATCATCAAGCAAGGCTACTTGGAGAAGAAAAGTAAAGGTAATGATCAGACCCCAAGATCTCAGAACGTCCCAGGAAGGGAAGGGAACTGAGGAAAAAGCGGGCTAACACAGCAGGTGTCTTCTCTAGGCCCCAGGCTGTGGTAAGTAGGTGGAAGGCGAAAGGAAGGGAAGAAAGGAAGTCTGGTGTGTAGGCTAAACAGAGAGGGCCCCAAACCCTCAGCAGGTTGTGAGCTTCCTCGGGATGGGGACGGGATCTACCTTGCTCGCCTGGCATGCAATAGGTGCTTAATAAATACTTGTTGAATGAACCAATGAATGCTATTCTTTCTTTTATATTTTTTATTGACTTTTTTTACAGAGAAGAAGAGAGAGAAATAGTTAGAAACTTCAATGAGAGAGAATCATCAATCAGCTGCCTCTTGCACACCCCCTACTGGGGATGTGCCCGCAACCAAGGTACATGCCCTTGACCAGAATCAAACCTGGGACCTTCCAGTCCGCAGGCCGACGCTCTATCCACCGAGCCAAACCGGTTTCGGCTGAATGCTATTCTTGTTCTCATCTCTCCATGTACTCCCACGAAGAATAAAACTATGTTGCCTAGAGTAAATAAATGTTTTCATTGTTTAAAGTATTACATATAGTAGTACATATATCTCCTTTTTTTCCCCCATTGACCTTCCTCCGGCCTCCCCTACCCCCTATTATTTTTAATATTTTTTTATCGATTTCAGAGAGGAAAGGAGAGGGAGAGAGAGAGAGATATAGAAACACCAATGATGAGAGAGAATCATTGATGCGCTGCCTCCTACACACCACACATTGGGGATCGAGCCTGAAACCCGGACATGTGCCCTGACAGGCAATCAAACCATGACCTCCTGGTTCATTGGTCAATACTCAACCACTGAGCCACGCCAGCTGGGCTAGAGTATAATTTTTGTAACATATGTGAAGCAGCCACGTTTAAGTGTCAGAGGGACCCAACTCTCAACCTATCTCTCTTTTTTTTTTCAAAAATATATTTTATTGATATTTTACAGAGAGGAAGGGAGAGAGATAGAGAGCTAGAAACGTCGACGAGAGAGAAACATTGACCAGCCGCCTCCTGCACACCCCCGACCGGGGATGTGCCCGCAACCAGTGTACATGCCCTTGGCCAGAATCGAACACGCGACCTTCCAGTCCGCAGACCGACGCTCTACCACTGAGCCAAACCGGTTTCGGCTCCACCTATCTCTTGTTTGACTAGAACAGGCACTCCTAGGGCCAGGGTCCCAGTTTAAATTGGCCTCGCACAAAGAAAGCCTTTCTTATGCCTGGGGCCTAGAGAGAGCATCCTTTTGGCTTGCTCAGAGGCAGCACCTGAAGCCATCCTGGAGAATCTGAAAAGTACAGGGTGAGATGTGAAGCGGACCTAAAGGAAGACAGGCGGCCGGAAGGGGTCAGAGCAGGCAGACCCTGTGTAGGACTTGGGCGTCTGGCTGAGCAAGCTCTGTGGCCCCTGAGTCGATAGGGGGTAACCTGTGCGAGTGGAAGGGGGGGGGGGTTTACAGTCCATTGACCTGGGAGGTAAAGCAATAAGACACCAGGCTGTGTGCGGTTAGGTTTTACGGACTCTTCGGCGACGGTAGTTACCCTGAATTTATGTCCCCTCGCTGCTGTTCCGTGTAGATCCCAGTTTCTTTGGCTCGGAGTGGCAGAAGAGATGGTGTGTTGTCAGCAGAGGCCTCTTCTGCTACTATGCTAATGAGAAAAGTAAGTGTTCCTTCACTGGCGCAGCAGCGCCTCCCTCCTGGATGCAAACACTCCGTAAATTCTCAAGCACTCGGTTCTCCAGACAGCAGTCCTTAGCTAGCACCCATAAAGGGGCCTGCGTGGGAAAGAAGCCGGCCTGGGTACATAACACCTTGCCCGTCGCCAAACACGCAGGTGCCAATCGAGGATTTACGTCCCCATAAACACCAGGATATTGTGGTCGGCATGTTGCAGGCTTCTCTTTTATTATGACTGATAACATTAGCAAGGTTGAACACTTGGGCGTTTAAAAAAAAAAAAAGAACCTCAAACTCTTAATCACATGATTACATTTTGAAAATAAATTTAACTCTGAGAAAAGATTTGAACAGCTGGCCCATGGCCCAGAAATAGAACCTTCGAGTCCAAACTCCCTAAGAACACGTGTCAAACTTTATTCTGCTGACTCCTGGGAAGTAATCCAGGGGACACCCCGGGAGCCATGGAGCGTTGAGCCCCAAATGGTCGCTGTGCCCAAGAGACACCCGCCAAGCAGATGGCGGCCACAGCAAAAGTGTTGGCTCAGGCCAGAGCCGCTTCTTACTCAGCCACCACTGACTCAACCAAGCACAGCACTCAGAAGCTACCCCTAGAACTATGCTTAATGCAGTGGCTTCATTCACGAGAAGGAATAGGAAATATAAGCACAACTTGGAGGCAGCTACAAATCTACACAAGCTATATATATATATATATATATATATATATATATATATATATATATTATTCTTTTAGGTGAATGCAGACTTTCAAATAGGCCCTCCTCCTACACAGAGGCAGGCTGTCCCAGGAGTGATGCCACAAAGCCAGAGGGAGATTGCGTAAAGCAAAACGTCGATTCTTTGGGGAGGAGGAGGCGGATTTCCTTCTTTCTTTTTTCCTCCGGATCATTTTCTGTTTCTCCACTCCTCCTCCTCTCCCAGGCGTATTCCTCTCCCAAAGCCTGGATATCTGGTCTGAGAAATACTCAGATTTTACCCCCATTGCCTTTGACCCTCCTACACCTTTGGCACTGCGGTAGCAGAAAGGACTGCAGCTAAGGGACTAGGGATCCTTAAGATTTGCCCGTGGGCTTTGTGACAGCTTCTCTGCTACAAGTGTCACTGACCTTCACCTTGGGTTCACACCTCGGGTTTTTCAGAGCCTTCCCACCCAGGGGTACAGAGCGAAGCCCGCTTAGCAATGATAGCAGCATGCCTCAAAAACTGAGTAACAAGCCCCCGCCCCAACTCCAGCCCACTCTCAACTCCAGCCGCCACAATGTCTCTCCTGAATTCTTGGCTCACAAGTCAGCCAGGTGTGGTCTTTTTTTATTTTTTATTTTTTATTTTTATTTTAAACCTTCAAACTAATACAACATTTAGGTCTCTGTAAGAAACGTTCATCATTTCCCTTTGCATTTAAGTAAGCAGTTGGCACATCTGAGTAGAAAACCAAGCATCGTGTTCGTCCGCTCCGAACCCTTTGCACTCAAGGTGAGAGGGAGAACAAGAGCGAGAGACCAGGAGACTTTTATTGACCATTCTTGCTGTCAGGGTGAAATAAAACCTGGTGACCGAAGAAACAACAAAACATTTTAGTGGCCAGTTAGGACGAGGGGAGATACTTTAACAAAAAAGATTCCGGTGTCAGAAAGCACTGCTGCATGGCTCCCTTCTCGACAGTTACTTCTTATTGTGCCCTAGACATTTTCTCAGTAAACACAGAGTGTGTGTGTGTGTGTGTGTGTGTGTGTGTGTGTGTGTGTTTAGCTCAACCGGGGAAGGACACAATCTTTTTCTTCTCATTATTGTCAGTCCACTGCCATCCTCCTCCTCATCATCATCATCAAAATGCCCTTCTTAGGCAATTCATGCCACATGACACAGAACGCAGAGCGTCACCCAGATCCGGAAGTGCCTGTCCTCTATGCATTCTGCCTGAACACACCACGAGGACACAGCATTCTGGGGGACCACTTCTTCCTTTCCTGTATCTAATTTTTATTTTTTTAAGGGAGTGACAGGCAGAGTACTGTCTCCTTTCCTTCACGTAGGGTCCTTTGCCTTTCATCTCCTTCCTCAACATCTGACAATACTCACCATTACTCTGCTACCTCCCCAGGTGACCTCACGGAAGGAGGATAAAATACTGAGTTTTAATTACTTAGCGTCTAGCCTAAATCCCCATCCGCCCGGTAGGAGGAGAGGACAGGGTGGCCCCCGGGCTGCCCGGGGCATAGGAGGAGACCCTGGAAACTGGCAATGCCCCCCGCGCTGCTCTCCCTCCCCTCCAATGTGAGCTCTGTTGGGCCTGATGATAATGTTTCACTTCTATAACAGCCTTCGAGAGCCTCACGTGTACAGCCACGCTCTCCCTGCTGCAATAATTCCTTCCTTCTGTTATTATAGATCTCTTCCCATTCTAATAAATTCTCCGTCTCCGTGGCGCTCCTTTGGCAAAATAACCTCTCCTGTAGCGTTTCCCCGGCTTGGCGGGGATGTCTGCTGTCGCGGTAGCGTCTTCCTCAGCTCCCCTGAAAACCTCTCCTTGACTCTTGTGGTTCCTCGGGGATGTGCCAGCTGTTGCTGTGCTTTTAGTTCGCGTCCCCGAGATGATGCCTTCCCCTGGCAGTTGCGTCTCTCTAGGGGTGCGAGGAGCTTTTCTGTCTTGTAGGCAAGCAGCCCAAAGGGACCTTTCTCATCGAGGGCTACAGCGTGCGGATGGCCCCCTACCTGCGGAAAGACTCCAAGAGAGAAGCCTGCTTTGAACTGACCTCCCCGGACAGGCGCAGCTATGAGGTAGGGGGAGCCAGGGAGAGCTCGGTGGCCCTCCCAAGGGTTGCAGTTTCCTTCCACGTTGCATGTGAGCCGTGGTTGCCATGCCGGGCTTCATCCTTTCTCTGCTACCTGCTCATCTTCTACTGAGACCGTCTTTCTTGACAGGACTTTGCTGTGCTGTGCCCTCCCATCTCCTGCCGGCTGCCACTCTCATCCTAGATACTGCCACTGCCTCTTGCTGGCTTCTGTCTCTTCATCCCTCCCCTTCTGGGTCTTACGCCATAGGTGAGAGTCTTGGCATCTGTCGCGGCACGCGGTCTAATTCCTCACTCAGGGCCTCTGATTTCACGGCTTTAACTCCCATTCTGTTTCTCAACTGATTATCTTCACTTTTTTCCCCCATGAAATCCAGAAAAAAAGAAAAATCTGACTGTCAGGTGAAAGCTACTTTATTTTCCCATATTCTGTCTTGCTATGCAAAATAATCTTCCCGTGGGCAGAAGCACGGCATATCTTTGGATGATTCCCTAAGATATTGGCGACAGTGATTACTGAGTGGTGATAGTAATGACTGAGGGAGTAGACCTAGGTGGGGAAAAGAAAGATTTATTCTTCACCGTATTCCTTTTTAATGTATTTTGATATAATACATAATATAATATGTAATGTATTTATAACCTATTACAAAATTTTTAAAGCAATAAAAAAAATGCCTGACTACAAGAACATAGTGATTTTCAACAAAAATATATTTGTGCGAATGTATGTACATATTGTTTCCTGCTTGTTGGTCATTTTTATCTTACCACAATTTTATGACAATTAGAAAACCTTTAGCTCACTTGTGAGGGAGAGAAAAACCATGCTAAGGTTAATATTAACCACCTCTGTCACCCTTTGCCTCCAAGTTTTTGTCAACATTCATCCTTTTATGTGTCTACAGTACCTTGACCCTTATTTTGTTAAATGACTTAGGTCTTCCTTATATGATTTCAAATATTTTTCATTTAAACTTTTCTGTAGAATCCTTTGTAGATATGTATAACACAGATGTATGCCCTGGGTATGTTCCTAAGAGTTATTTTTGTTATTCAGCTCTGATGATGCCTTATCCAGATAAAAATTTGTATGACCAATCTAAATCCATTCCCCTGGACATTCTTTATACAAATGTGTTTTTAAGAAACCAAGAATGGCAATGTCTATTAATAAGTATTAAGCAGGAGTGTAGATTTTGTATACAGCACATATCTTTGTCTTCCCCTAATGGCTAGATAATAAAAAATGTTTTCAGGAACCTTCATTTTGAATTGATTCATTTAAAAAAAAATTACTAAGGGTTGATGCCTGACTGGCCTGTTTTGTGAATCAGAATGCAGGGTTTGTTTACTTCTTTTCTCTGGCCCATTGAATCCAAGTCGTTATCATGGTCTGTGGATTCTTCGTCTACAACACCCTTTGGATCTCTCCCTTCTTATTTATTCCCACAGCCATCACAAGAGCTAAGTCCTTATCCCTTCACCCAGAGGATGAGTGAAATGGCATCCTAGTTGGTCTCCCACCTCCAGTTTCTCCCCTATTTCAACCCCTTCTATACACAACGAGGGAATCTCCCATTTCTTTTGCTAGAACTCACAGTGGCTTCCTATTGTCTGCATTAGAAGTCTGCACTCCTAGTTTCATCACCTCTTCTCTGGCCCTCAACCCTTCAGCTTCATCGGTGATTGTGATCCAGTCAAGTTTATCTGCCTCGCTTCCCCATGCACGATGGTCTCATTCCTAGTCTTTTGCACACGGTTTTCCTTTCCTAAGCTGCCCAACTCCTTCCACCAGTTTTCAACAACTCCTCTTAAAATCCAAGCAGAACAGTATTGCTTCAGCAAGCTTCTCTGCTTACCCTGGCTTCTCTCAGCATCCAGCTGTTACCAAATGCTCCTACTTCCTAATGTTTCCATTCCAAGGGCGTATGTTGTCTCCATAACTGATGCATTATTCTTTGAAGTCAGGAATTTTGGGTTGCTTTTTTTCTATAAACTTTTTTTAAAATATATTTTATTGATATTTTACAGAGAGAAAGGGAGAGAGATAGAGAGCCAGAAACATCCATGAGAGAGAAACATTGACTAGCTGCCTCTTGCACACCCCCTACTGGGGATGTGCCCGCAACCAATGCACATGCCCTTGACCGGAATCGAACCTGGGACCTTTCAGTCCGCAGACTGACGCTCTACCACTGAGCCAAACCGGTCTCGGCATCTATAAACTTTTATCAAATAAATGTCTGATGAATGAATAGGTAGTCAAATGAATGCACACGGACATGAATTCTGGACTCAAATAGCTCTCAACATTGGATATACAAAATTGCTAAAGGGGAGAAAATCAATTTGAGTATTTTGGTCTTTTTTTCAAAATATTAAGCAGGCAGAAAATCCTAAGTTTTCCACATGACTTTGAAACGTGACTCACAAGTTCCCCCCGCTCCTCCCCACCCCGTGAACCTCCCAATAGGATTCATGGAAATTTTAGTGAAGGTGATTAACTCACTCGTTTTTCTCTAGTTTACAGCTACTAATCCTGCAGAAGCCAGAGACTGGGTGGATCAAATAAGTTTCTTGCTAAAGGGTAAGTATCATTATTATAGAAACTACACTTGAGTGGATTTTGCAGTTGGAATTCTACGGCATAAATATAACCCACAGGCTTCAATGTGTGTTTCTTTCTACCTGTCCCCCCTTGTTAGCCCTCCCTACCACATCCTTCACACTGTAATAATAAATTGAGCCCTGTATAAATTAGAAGATAAAGAAACCGCGAGGTGACCGCTAATACCTTTCTAGCTCATCTGCCTACCTTCAGACAAGTCTGTCATATTTGTAATCACTGGGAAAGGAGATTTTGATAACCAGCTCAGCTCAATTTCACATTTCACGATATCAAAATTAAGTCATCTGGATGCAATTTACATCCACAACCCTCTTGTTTTTGGTCTTAGGAGGAAGTTAAAAAAAAAAAACTAAACTCAACTAGGCGGCCTTCAACAACCCTGGACATTAAAAACAAATTGTTGCTCCCAACCCACGATGAAGTGCTCCTGGCTTTGTGATTGGAAGAGTCCTGCCTGAAGGTGTTAAATGGCTGCTCTTAGAGTACCCTCTGCTGGTCAGCCTGCAGGCACGGCAATGACTGTGGCCTGGGACGCCTCGTCTGGGAGTGGCCGGGCAGGTAGAAGTGACCAACCTTTCAGATGACCCTCATAACGGTGTAGACATCATGGCAGGACCCTGACTCCACAGAAAGACAGAAACATCAACGTCGTATGTGGCCCACAACCTAGGGAGGAGTATGTCAATCCGAAAGCATCAAGCCTTTCGTCTCTTGTTTGTTTGTGTGTTTTTTTAATCTGCTATAAGATTTTATAGTTGATAAAAAAGAAGGAATCACCAGAGCTTTAATTACAAGAATTGCCTGGTTTTACTCAGTTTATGCTTTTCCTATCACGAAAAAACAAACTATTGCCTCTACCAGGAGCATCCCGTATAATAGACTGGAACTAGGCACACATGAGCGTTGATGGTGAGACTACAGGGTACGCTCTCATCTAGGTGCCTCAGATTTATGCATGTAATATACCCCTAAGTGTGTAAACCTCCATAAAACTCAGAGCGGCTTTATTGAGCTGTACCCTGTGGTACTTTCAGAATCCCACATTGAAGAGATTATTCATCCCCATTTTATTTTAAAAACGCACAAAATAATAACATATGGTTTGAGCCACAGATGTGCCTTTGATCCCTTCCTCCGATGAGGTGGCACCAGGATTCAGATGGAAATTGCTTTATCAGGATCTTTATTAGAAGCCTCATCAAGCCAAACAGTTTTTATTGTGTTTTTGAAATGAACATCGGATGTCTCTCCATCCTTTCCTTCCCCAGAGTCCCCCGACTGCACTCGCCCATCCCACAGAGGTCCCTCAGCAGGGTTTCGTAGAGCGCTCTGTACTGCACATCCGAGAATGAACCTTCCCAGTCCCCTATTAAAACGAAAAAACCAATCTCCCTCCCCTGCCCTGGGCTCCCAGTGCTGTAATGGCTCAACCTCTCCTGTGCAGTGACCCACTTTAAGGTCAGCCGGACTGTCCTGTTACCAACAGACATGGTAACCACGTGCTACGCCGTTCCACTTGGTCTTGCGTTGCTGTTATATTTTTTTTCTTCCACATCCCGCTTTCCCCTTCCTCTTCCACTGGTGCCTCTCTCTGCAGGGAGATCCCGGGGGAGATGAGCTTCTGACAGCTGACACTCCACGGAAGCCACCGTCGCACCCACAGCCCCGTGGACCCTGGAGGCCCGCAGGCCATCACTCACGCTTCCGGTGTTGTCCTTGAGGAGCAGCGCGTGCCGTGCTGGCGTTTCCTCTTCTGGCCTGTTCTCTTCCCCTTACCTCGTACGCTCGCTCGCACACCGTGCTTTCCAGGGCTGCTTCATCCTGATCAAGTTTTATTGCAAGGAAGGATTTATGTTGATGGTTTAAACCTGAAGCAGCGCTGGCCTGGCCTTTCCTGGAGATTTCCTGCCACCAAGGCCCACATTAGAAATAATAGCACTTAACCTAGCGTTTCATTTTCTTTTGACATGTTTTATTCTCAGTCCTCCTCCTCCTCCTCCTCCTCCTCCTCCTTCTCCTCCTCCCTCTTTCCTCTCCTGCCTTATTCTTTTTCTTTTTCTCCCTATCTCGACTCATTCTCATCTCTACTTTGGCAGATCTGAGTTCCTTAACCATCCCATACGAAGAGGAGGAAGAGGAGGAGGAAGAGGGGGAGATGTACGATGACATTGATGGCCTTGGCTCCCAAAATTCTGGCTCCCAGCGCAGACCCATTATCTCACCTGGGAGTCTAGGACTAAAAGCGCCCTCGGAGGAGAGAGAAGAAGAAGAAGATATTTACGAAGTCTTACCAGGTATGAAACTTCATCTTCTCATTGTCTTCTTCGAGCTTCAGAAACTCTCGACCTGGTAGAAGACTGGAGCTCTGGAAACTCCAGACGAAGCCAGATCTCTAAAGGAGAGCATGTGGGGAAGCGTCAGTGGTTAGCTCTCCCTTGCTCTGGAACGAGAATGGATTGACCAGGGAGGGTCTTTCATCTGAACCACATGAAGTAATTCATTACATATGTCAACAGAGTGAAAGAGTTAAGAGTATTTGTGTTGGTTTTCATTGGTCCACTGTGAGTTTGGGGGTGGGCCACCAAAACTCTCTAGTCTCAACTCCTTTTCTGTGAGAATTGTGAGAATAGTGGAAAGTCGCCTCCAAGTGATGGATAGAGTAAAAGTCTGAAGGCATATAGATAAATGCTGACACACCTTTTCTGTAACCCAGTAAAGCCCTGAGGGAGCGCCCAACTCCGTATCACTTCGTTCAGATACAGCGTGAGTCCAACTGTGTCCTCACAGATAACCCTGACATGCCCCCCCCCCCGCCCACCGTTACAGCAGGCCCACTGTACATATTCCCTCCTTGCCAAAGGCGCGATAACTGGCATCTCAAGAAACGTACAGTCATCACTGCTTCTGCAGAACCCCTTCTTGTGGGGGTAACGGCAGCTGTTGAACAGTGCAGAGCACAGTGGGGGTCAGGCTGCAGCAAACCAGAGCCTGCGCCTTTTAATTGTGAGGTAGTTAGGCTGCAGGAATGCTGAGTCTTCAAGTCCATTCAGAAAGATGGCTCCTGTGGAAATTTGCCAGGCTCTGCTGAGAGTTTCAAGTTAAGCCCAAATTTATAACAACGTGAACTCCAATCCCAGATAAACTTGGGAAATTAGGTGGGTCTTAACACGGGGATCCCCTGAAGACACAAGGGCTGGTTGCTAAAAGGCACCGAGTAAGCAGCTGGTGTTTCAGAGTTTCCTAAGAAGAGGGTCTAACCCCCATCAGTGCTGCATTTGTCTCTCCCCCAGGGGGAGAAGCCACGTCATTGCTTCCTGAGTCCAGGATCAGGGCTGTGGCCACAGATTTTTTTTCCCTTGCTGGGACCTCACCCACCCATCAGCCAGCCGCCACCTAGCAAAGCCTCCTTCCTCTCCTAGCACTTCCAGCTTCCTCTGCCGGTCCCAACTTCCCCAGCGCTTTTGTTGTGTTTTATTATGCAAATGATATCTTGGTGGAGGTCGAGCCATTTCTTGTGTCTGAAGCTAAAAAAAAAAAAAAAATGATAATTTCCTCAGCAAGTCATCGTCGTTAATGAAGTTTTACAAAAACAGATACAACCAAAGGAAAATAAAATTTCACAGGTGATAAATTTTTCCAATTTCCCTGGCAGAATTCGATAGGATTGTTAAATTAAGAGTGAAGGTGTCTGTTAGAAAGCAACGAGCGGTGATGGGTAATTTTATAGAGTGGAAAATTGAATCAAATTGCTACATTAAAACACAGCTCCTCTGAGAATCTTCCCTTCCACAGTCTGCTCCATCGCAACAGCAGGGTGCAGAAATGGATCTCATTCACGGCGCTCCCTAAAAGGAGATGTACTCCCCCCCACTTTGACCAGAAGTCTTCCTAGTGAGCTCATTTTCCACTCGCGCCTGCCCGGGCTCGGGGAAATAGCCGGGTGACGCTCTACTTCGGGTGTCGGCATGGAAGAGCGCTCTGGGGAAACCTCCCCAAATCGCTCAGCCTTCGGGGAGCAAAGACGGGCCTTTTCATGCACCCCGTTTAGTTCTCAAAGGAGCCTGGGGGGGGGGGGCTGATGTTCAGAGAGAGGGAGCAAAGAAGAGTTAAGGGACAGAAACCTCAGAAAATAAGATGAGTTTTGGATCATCACCTTACCCCAGGTGGGTCGATGAATGTAGGATTGACTTCTTTTCTTTTTTTAATATATATTTTATTGATTTTTTTTACAGAGAGAAAGAGAGAGGGATCGAGAGTTAGAAACATCGATGAGAGAGAACCATCGACCAGCTGCCTCTTGCACACCCCTTACTGGGGATGTGCCCGCAACCAATGCACATGCCCCTGACCGGAATCGAACCTGGGACCCTTCAGTCCGCAGGCCGACGCTCTATCCACCGAGCCAAACCGGTGTCTGGCATGATTGATTTCTTAATCGTCATCCTTCCCCTGCCTGTGAAATCCCTACCCTTCGCCAGTGTGGCACTGCCCAGGCTACCAGGGCCTTCCCCAAAAAAAACTGCGCCAGTGTGGATGTTGGCACGGACTCCAAGGGCATGGAGCCTGGTCTGCTTTCTCAAGGAAAGCCACTTTCCCTCTGCTCACAGCTGTCCCTCGGGAGTGAGGACAGCTGCACGGCAGGAGAACCAGGGTCTCTTTCTGTGGGCGAGGAAAGCGCCAGTACGGCCAAGGGTGACCCTGAGGAGGGGCGGTGGAGGAGTAAAGGGAGACAGACAAAGAGAATACAGCGGGGGCTCTGTGGATCTCCCGGGCCTGGATGAGGGCACAGAAGACCCAGCCGCAAGCCTGCACTTTATTTTCCAATCGGATTAAAAGAAGGGTAGATTAACACGAATGTTCTTATTTTGGCAAAACTTGCTACACCTCCCACAGACCATTAGCTACTTAGGAAGGAATTAGGGAGGGCTACGAGGTCAGGCTTAATTAGGCTAAGAGAGCTCTGCCCTCCAGGCTGGGACTTGTTTGTGGCCCTGCCACAGGTCAGCCGGAGGCTTGACCCTAGCCGCTCCCTACAAACTTGTTTATAAGTTTCCAAAGGATAGTGCTGTCCCAAAAGCCTCTTCATATCCCTCACAGTTTTCAGAGATTGCATTAGAGGTGAAAATATATTGGCATCTACACTAATAAAATAGTGATATGCAAATTAGCCATACCTCCGTGGCACCCACCAGCCAATCAGGAGTGAGTATGCAATTAGCCCAGCAAATGTGGCGGGTTAATTTGCATACATAGGCGCCACACTGCCCAGCCACTCCAGGCCTCTGGGGAGTGTGGGAAGGTGGAAAGGTGGCTCTGGGCTGGAGCGAAAAGGCCGCTACAGCCAGAGGGGAGGCGGTGCCAGCAGCCAGGGGAAGGGAGGCCCGTTGCTGCACGAATCTTCGCGCACCGGGCCTCTAGTTCAACTACAATGGGTATATTTCCACCGTGCGCCTCCCTCTACCCCAACTCAGATGGCTGCTTCTGAAATTGCTATTGGTTTTGTATGTGCCACGCTAACCAGTCCCAGAGGAGCTGAGAGGGGATATGAGGGGCCCAACATGGCCTCCCCTCTGCCGGCATCTCCCAAGACCACTACCCAGCATGTGAGAGGCAGCATGGTATCTCGGACAAAAGTACCAGCTCTGAGTCCGGTGGGACCTGATCTGTCGGCCACCTGCTGGCTGCAAGGCCGTAAGCAAGCTCTCTGCCCTTTCCCAGGGTGACTTTCCCGCGTGTAGAATGGGGACGGCCATGGGAGCTGTCGAAGAAGGGTGCCAGGAGAAGCCCGGAATCGATGCGTGCCCAGCGCAGCGCTGAGAGCAGACCCCTGGCATACAGCGAGCGCTCGGGAAAGGCTGCCTAATTGTCAGTTTGGTGGTGTTGACTAGTCGGTAGGAAGTGTGTCCTCCTCGAAGCGTTGGAGGACGGCTAGCTCCCCACCGCCACCACCCAGACCTGAGACAGTCCCGGCGGGCATTTCCAGAGCCCGGTGGGAGGCAGGTGAGGCTGGGAATCCTGAGCCGGTGGGGTGTGGCGCACGCCCTCCGCGCTGGCCCGTTTTTTTATTGCGAGGACGGGTGCTGGGCGGAGGGACAGCCGGCGGTGACACTGGATCGTGCCGACATCGCATACCATCGGTAGTCAGGTGGCGCGGGCAGCTCATGTCTGTTCTGTTGTAATAAGTCAGCGAGCTTTGTGGAGACTCTTTAGCGCGGGTGGTTCTGTCCCCCTCCTCTTTGGGATGGGGCCTTGCACAAGCCTCCCCGCCTTGTGAGTGAGATCTCCTTCTGTGGGCCGGTTTTCCAGGGAGAAGGAAAGGCGCCTGCAACTGAAACCGGTTTGGCTCAGTGGATAGAGCAGCTGTGGGCAAACTACGGCCCGCGGGCCGGATCCAGCCCGCTCAGCTGTTCTATCCGGTTCTCTTGCTCTCCCCTCCGCTCCTTCACCAGCAGCCCAAGAGGAGAGTGCCAGCATGGTCAGGTTGCTTTTGTTCCGGCCCTCCGGTCCAGTTCACGAACCCGTTGTGGCCCTCGAGTCAAAAAGTTTGCCCACCCCTGGGATAGAGCATCAGCCTGCGGACTGAAAGTCCCGGGTTCAATTCCGGTCAAGGGCATGTACCTTGGTTGCGGGCACATCCCCAGTGGGGGGTGTGCAGGAGGCAGCTGGTCGATGTTTCTCTCTCATCGATGTTTCTAGCTCTCTCTCCCTCTCCCTTCCTCTCTGTAAAAAAATCAGTAAAATATAAAAAAGAAAAAAGAAAAAGAAAAGCGCCCGTAACCTATACCAAGGCGATACAAAAAATAAGTATTCCTAATTAAAATAGCATACAGGCCCACCAGTGACAAGCTCTACGTGGCATTCATTGTGGGATGAGTATCATTCGCCACACGGGACGCGACCTCCTTCCCAGGAGAGAAAACCAGAGCGCTCGAGGTTTGCAGCCAGCACCTCAGAAACGCTCGTCCTGGGGCGTATGGCTTCCAGGTTGGCGTCCGCTGGGATTCCTGAGCATCCATGCGGAGCGTATGGGGGCCCTCGGTTTTTAAGATCTCATTTGCAGTCGATTAAACTGCAGGGAACTGCCACAAAGAAATGCTCGCGCAATATGTGGGGAATGGCTTGCTTTTCCTGAGCCCTCTCCCCCCCTCCCCTCCCGGAAGTGATTTTACAGGCTAGCACAGGCCCAGTTTCCTGACTCCAGATTCCATAAAAGGACGGCTTTCTCGGGTTTCTCTCTGTCTGGGGCCTCCACGCCAGCATCCAGCGAGGCGCCCGAGACCGCGGAGGAGCCGTAACAGCCAGGCCTTGGCGCAGCTGCGGTGGCAGCAGAATCCAGCCGAGCTCTCCAGAGAGATGGGAGGGGAGCAAACAGAGAGAGAGAGAGACAAAGAGCCTTCCCGGGGAATTTCTGTGCACATTCCAGTGCTGCCTGCACCGCCCCGGAGGGTTATTGTAGATGCAGAAACCGGATTGCATTAGAATAAAGCAAATCACTGGGTTTGGGTGGGGTTTTTGGTGTGTGTGTGTGTGTGTTTTTATTTGACTCTAATGGAAACAAGCCTTCTGTGGAATTATGTTTCCCCCTGTACAGTTGTCCAAACCCACAGGAAGGGGAAACCGTGATCCTGGGAGGTCTAAAGAAAGAAAGAGGCGCAGACACCAAAAATACGAAGATTATGAAGAAAGCGAATTCCAGTTTCATAGCAAAGCAGCACTGCATGGGGAGGGGGGGGGGCATCCAAGAAGAGTCAGCACCAGCATCATGCTCCCTCGGAGCTCGCTGGCCTCTTCTCCGTCCCTCCCAAGCGCCCTGGGTCCTAGCCGCGCGGTGCTGACTGGCCAGCACCAGCACCAGCACCAAAACCGGAACCGTGCTGTTTGCTTCTCGCTGGGCTCACCGCCCTGCTCTTCGCTGATGAAAAGCCCCGTCCGCAGTGTGCTCCAGTGTCTCCTCGGCGGCCCGGCCGGAACCGAGTTCTGTTGCAGCCCTCACCGTGGGGATCTGTACTCGGGTCTCTCTGCCCCCAGTTAGTAGGTGCTCAGTTATTACTTGTGAAATTAACTGCAAAGCACGCCAACTGTGCAGTTAGCAGAAAATTGGGTTTAATATCGTGACCATCACACAGTCGAAACCGCTTTGGCTCAGTGGTAGTCTGTGGACTGAAAGGTCCCGGGTTCGATTCAGGTTCAAAGGCATGTACCTTGGTTGTGGGCACATCCCCAGGAGGGGGTGTGCAAGAGGCAGCTGGTCGATGATTCTCTCTCATCGATGTTTCTAGCTCTCTATCTCTCTCCCTTCCTCTTCTCTGTAAAATACCAATAAAATATATTTAAAAAAAAAAAAAAAAGACCATCACACAGAGGCAGGATGCAGGCAGGGTAAGGTGGCCGCTGCGATAGCCACACACACAGCAGAGAATTAAAGGGGCGGTGAGCACCTTGCTCACGGCGTTCTCCGTGTTGTCTAAAGAGGCACAGCCGCCCCCGCGGGTTTCCGACTCGGATGTCCGTGCCGAGGGGCGGCCCCTGCCCCCGCCTTTCTGCGCGTTCCCCTTGCGCTCCGAGTCTGGCTGCGTTTGGATCGCATCTGTCACCAGACATCTGGATGCTCCTGGACTGTGGTTGGCGTGGTTTTTTAAGCGTCTGCCACTCGGCTCTGTGTGTGGGGAAACGGTCCCCCTCTTTCCGACCTCGTGATTTTTTTGAAATTTTTCCCCCCTCCTTGTGGGCGCGGCCAGGGTCAGAGCAGCACTTCCGCAAAGAGCCAGGTGTCAGGGGAAGCTGGCTCTCCTCCCTGCGCCTCCCAAGCGGCGGCGGCGTCCTGTTCCTCTCGGCCTCCCATTAGCGCCCTGACATGGTGCCAAGAGCGTTGATGGAAATCAGCTCTCCGGATGCCGGTGCTCGTTGGCGATGCCCCGTGGTTCCCGCACACGTCCACACGGCGAACAGGGTCTTCCTCAACTCCTTTCCCAGTTGAGATGAGATATTTGGGAATCAAGTAGAGCATTTAATGTAATAAGTGGACAATAATCTTTGGAGGTTCATTTGTTTAAAACCTCTGTAACACTGGGGTCCCCTGCGCCCTGTTAAGAGCAAGGACCGTTATAATCTACCGCTGTTTAAAGTTGAGCTAGCACACGCATTTTAATTCTCTCTTAGATGAAGATGTGTTTCCGTAGATGCAATGCTAACAGGCCTACTGGTATTCTTCTGAAGAAGCACAATAAGCTCTTTAGCCTAAAAAAAATTTTTTAATAATATCTTTAAAAATTAAAACCTCACCTTACAGGTAGATAAAAATGAGAAATTGGGCTGTTTAACCCCACTCTCCGCTGTGAACATGTAATCCTGCCGCCGTAGAATCGGTTTTCTTGGTTTTGCAGTTCGAAATTTGATTTTGCCAAAGGATGTGAGACGAAATGTATGCCCCTCGGCTTATATTGTGGCCTCTGCAGCTGGGAAGGTGCCGAGAGGTGTGACCTCCACTACCAGCTGTGGATGGGACCCCCATACTCGCTTAAAAAGCCACAGAGAGCCAAAACCGGTTTGGCTCAGTGGATAGAGCGTCGGCCTGCGGACTGAAGGGTCCCGGGTTCGATTCTGGTCAAGGGCATATATACCTTGGTTTCGGGCCCATCCCCAGTAGGGGGTGTTCAGGAGGCAGCTGGTCAATGATTCTCTCTCATCGATGTTTCTAACCCTCTATCCCTCTCTCTTCCTCTCTGTAAAAAATCAATTATATATATATATATATATATATTTTTTTTTTTTTTTTTTTTTAAAGCCACAGAGACACAGCACCCAGCTTCTCCCATCAACAGCTGGGCTTCTTGGCTTGAGCCCACCCTCAGCCACCCGGGAAGGACGAAGTTAGATAGGACAGAGGTGGGGCTGGGACCTCCCTGCTCACACCCATCCCCGCAGAGCAGAGCACTGGTGGGGACGGCTGTGGGAGATCTCGGCCAGCACCCTGCTTTCCTTCTCGGCGGCTGGCTCCACGGGCACAATGGGAGCCAGAATACTTGGTCTGGAATTGAACCGCGCAGAACAGATTTCTATTCTTCCCGTTCTTGTTTCACGACTAGATTAAGTGCCGTTGCCTGAAAGGATAAAGGGATCAAATTTTAGTTTTCATTTTTATCATTGCAAATACATTTACATCCCCCTATTTTACAAATGCAAAGAGCAGGCCAGCCACTTTCAATAATTTATTTTAAAATCAATGCTAATGAGGTTATGTCTCGTCGGTGGCCGAGTTTTACAATAAAGTCTGATTTATTTAGAAAAGATCTTCCGTGTAGCTTCCCCTCTAATGGTGGTGGGAAGGAGGAGGAGTAGCAGGCACGGTGACCCTCCAACTTCGGATCCAATTTGTAATTCACAGCGGAGGCCTGACCCAATTTACATTGATTAGAATTGGGAGGAAGAGACATCTGCGCTCGGAGAGCAGAGCCGGTACAAACGCTCTCTGCAGAAGTGCCCAGCACGGCGGACTGCGGAGCTGTCTGAGAGCAGCAAAAAGAGCTGTTCTCCGTCCAAATCACTGTGTGCCCCTAAAACCGAGGGCGTACCAACTCCTCTTCTTTTCTTTTCTTTTTTTAATATATTTTATTGATATTTTACAGAGAGAAAGGGAGAGAGATAGAGAGCTAGAAATGTCAATGAGAGAGAATCATCCATCAGCTGCCTCTTGCACACCCCCTACCGGGGATGTGCCCCCAACCAATGTACATGCCCTTGACCGGAATTGAACCCGGGACCTTTCAGTCTGCAGACCGACGCTCTGTCCACTGAGCCAAACCGGTTTTGGCCCAACTCCTCTTCTAAGCGTTGTTTTCAGTCCTGTGGAATGAGTCCCATGTCAACAAGGGAGAGCACCGTAGCAGAGGAGGAAAGGCGTGGGCAAGTAATGAGAAGGCGGTGTGCAAAGAATGGTGCTTAATGGGACTTATTTTGTCACGATCTGTTTCTGATATTTGATGTCACTCTTCCAGTAGCTCACATCTTTATTCCTAATGGCGGGGTGCGGGGGCACTACAGGTGGCGCTGGGAAATTCTCTGCTGCTCGGTCATACATGGAGATAAGGAGAATTGAGTCAAAGTATCTTGTAGGGTAAATATATATATATATATATAATTTTTTTTTGCCTTGATAACAGGTGACTTATTTCTCCAGAGTATCAATCCCTTCCTTTTTTTTTAATTTTTTGCCAGGAAATTGTATCATTTTGTATGCGAAATCAACTATTTCTTGAATGGTCTAAAATATGTTTATGCTATTTCTTCTTACGTATGAGCTGAGAGTTTATTTCCCCCAGTCTGACATATCAGAATTCATATTGCCCTTATATTTTTAAAAAGCCATCTTCTCAAAAAGTTCCATTCAGTGGCATAACTATGGGGAAGCGAGAGAAGTAAGTGCCCTAAGACCCATCAGGAGAAAGGGAAGGAAATGTAGACGGGAGAAACTTAAGTGTCCAGCCCTCAAAATGTTACTTACTATGCCCCACTCAGTGTGTGTGTGTGTGTGTGTGTGTGTGTGTGTGTGTGTAAGGACTCGTGCTTTCTTTATAAAGGCCCAATGCAATCAGGGAGTATGAAGTCTGAGGTGAAACAGGTTAGTGAGGATAAGAAACACAGGCCGATCACGTTGTGACTTTGACCACAGAAACACTTGACTGGACTTGGACAACATCGCTGACCTAGAACCCACTGTGTGCCTGCAGCAGTTAATTAAAAGACCATTCCAGCCGAAACCAGTTTGGCTCAGTGGTAGAGCGTCGGTCTGCGGACTGGAAGGTCCCGGGTTCGATTCCGGTCAAGGGCATGTACCTTGGTTGCGGGCACATCCCCAGTAGGGGGTGTGCAGGAGGCAGCTGGTCAATGTTTCTCTCTCATCGACGTTTCTAGCTCTCTATTTCTCTCCCTTCCTCTCTGTAAAATATCAATAAAATATATTTTTAAATAAAATTAAACAAATAAATAAATAAATAAATAGCACAAGACTATTGACCACTAACCGCTAATGCTGACGACGTGTGTCCCCTCAGATGAAGAGCTGGAGCTGGAAGAGGAGGAGAGCGGCCCTGGACCAAAAAGAGGTACGAGCGCTTCACGCAGGTGTGCCCGGGGAGGAGGGCCCGGGGCTCCCGCTGGAGAAAGCGCCTTCCTGGCATTCCGGGACTCGCTAATTAAGAAGATACTGGTGTGTCCACCCCCACGAAGATGACTGGAGAGGAGAATGCCTTACCTCTAGAAGCCGCCACCCCATTCATTTCCATTAATGTTCCCAGAACGGTTCAGATTTGTCCTGGAGAAGGAGGAAGCCAAGCCAGACATTTATTTTATTTCCTATCAGTATTTCTGAAATCGGTACAGGGGAAGTAGAATTGCCTCATCCCGAAGAGGTGGGGGGATTGAGGATGGAAAGAATGGAACTGTCCCCTCTCCGAGAGCCCGGAGATTGCGAGTTCCGGGGGGAATGGGGATGTGTCAGACCCGAGGAGTGCGCGAGGGCTGAAGGATAGGATTGCTCGGTGACGCTGGCTCCTGGCGGCCCGGTGAGATTCCGGGCACATTTGGAGATGAATATGTAACGGGTTTGTTGAATACCGAATTGCATCTTATTCATCCCGGGCTGCTCCCCGTGCTCCGGGCTGTTTGTGAGCCCATCCCTCCAAGGTCAGGCGCCCCCGGAAGCCTCCGCGCGGGGACCGAGGGCCTCCTCCGTCATCGTCAGGAATGGGGTGTGTTTTGCAGGGGCCACCTCAAGGACATTTCATCCCACCAGCAAAGCCTCGATTGTGGCTGATTTCTTTTCTTAGAGATTCTATGAGTCTTAAGCCTAGGGATTCTTTTCCTCTTCCCTTCCCTGCTCCCTCTCCAATTCCCTGTTCCGATTTTTTTTCCCCTCATTCTCTTCTCTGTGCCTTTTCTTCTCTTCGTTATCCGTTCAGCAAAACCCCTTTTCCCTGGTTCATCCCCTACAGAAAGCGAGCATGTAACAGGTTTGGGGAAGGACCCAACCCCATAAACACCCAGCTTCTCCCAAGGGGGCGAAGAGACAGCAGAGAGTCGTGTGCAAAGCAGGAGAGAGAGAGAGAACAGAGGCCAGTCAGTCCGATGCAGGCGGGTTAGTGTAGCTTCAGGGAAGGAAGGGATGGATCTCCTAACCACACGTGGCTTGGCCCGTTCTGAAACCTGTCCCCCTGCTGTTTTCCACTGGCCGTGCAGACTTCCCACCGCAAATCTGTTTCCTGACCAGCCCATGCCCCGTGGATGCCTTTTCCCCTCTAGTTTCCATCACGGGAGCAGGAAGGAAACACTCCATGCGGACAGCGAGGGTGGGAGAACTGGGAGCTTCCTATGGCCAACTGGACAGTAAACCTCATTCAGGAAGCAGCAGGCTTCTGGCAGAAGTCTAAAAATTCCGCTTCAGACTCCTCCTCCATCTCACTTCCTCCTGCCTCTCTTTATACGGTCCTATCTGGGTGGCAGGGGGTGGGGGGCGGCACGGGGGGGGGGGGGTTAGGGAGAAGTATTTCCTCTTTCAGCAGCTATAATTCGAGTAGGGTTTTTGTTTTATATTAAAAAAGAAGCCCTTTTGTGCTTCATGCTTCCTGCCTCACCAAAATAGGTGTTGTTCATGCGCCGTGAGTTCGGACTATGTTTCTGTGGTTTATCCTCCCCACCAGTTATAATGACTGGTGAGTTGGTGATTTTAAAAAAACAGAGGAGGACTTTTCGAGCGCTCTGCAGAATCCGAGGCAGGGATTTTTATTAGTTGTGTTCGCCTATTTATTTATTAAATTTACATAGTGCCTTTTCTCCCGAGGAGCTATGGCAGCAGCCACACATATGTAACACCCACGTGTCACCGCCTAGTGCTGTAGCAGTTAAATAGGAGGGTCCGGAGGAAGGGGAGGCAGCCCCACGGGGGACCTCTCGGACAACGCGAATTCCTGTGCAGGAGACAAGATACACACGTTTGGCTCACGTCGTTTTACATGCTCACACACGTTTGGCTCGATTCGTTTTTTTCTCAGGTCACACATGCCTTTCCAGCAGGGGCGGGTGGGGGGGGGGGTCTTTTCTCCTAAAAGATACTGTGGTTAGCAGTTTTCTCTACCTTTAAAATCCGTTTTCTCTACCATTCCAGGGATACTCCTTTCACCCCTCCAACCCCCTAATGGAATTGCTAACATTTTTAAAGCCCAATCTTCTGATCGTATCAGAAGAGGAGGGGAAAAGGAATTCAGTTTACCCTTATTGGGTGTTAATGACCCTGGAAGACGTAATTTCTTTTATTTTATTCTCTTACCTAGGAAATCTATCACAGCCTTGTAGTATTGATTGCCCAATCTATAAAGAGCCTGGTTTACAGCACGACTGTTGGTAACAGGGTTATTTTAATGAGTGACTCTTCAACACCTCCGATGCTCACTGAGTGCTAGCCCATCAGCCTAACAGGCTGACACTTAGTGTCTTCGGTGACGAGTTTATCTCCCTTTCCTATCAGGAGAAGGCAGTGTCCAGGTAACCAAAAACAAAGCCCATTCTGTGTTGTTTATGTGGAAGCTACCGGCCGTTTGCTTGGGTGTGCCGTGTCAAATAAACAGCCGGGAGGGAGCCCTAGCCGGTTTGGCTAAGTGGCCGGCCTACAGACCAGAGGGTCCCGGGTTCAGTTCTGGTCAAGGGCACATACGTTGGTTGTAGGCTCCTCCCCGGCCTGGGCCCCGGTCTGGGCTCGTGCAGGAGGCAACCACTTTGATGTGTTTCTCCCACATCGTCGTTTCTCTCAATCTTTCTCTCTCTTTTTCACTCTCCCTAAAAAGCAATGGAAAAATATCCTCAGGTGAGGATTCATAAAAACCTATATGTATATATAAAATCCTAACAACGTGCACATTTTTCCCTCGGAAGTTCGACCAGGAGACCAGGAGTTCAATCTCTCACTATGACATGCACTGACCACAAGGGGGCAGTGCAGATGAAGGAAGGCCCCAATCCGCCCTGATCACTGGCTAGGCCTAGGGAGCCTACCCATGCATGAATTTTGTGCACCAGGCCTCTAGTAATAATAAATAATAATAATAATAAATAAAAAGCAGAGACAGCGACACAAATCATCCTTAGATGCATCAAGCCTCTGACCAAGGGAGATCTTGAAACAGTTTGTTTTCACTCTGAAATTGTGGGTGAACTCAGCCAAAAAGGAGCCCATGTTTAGTGGTTTCTGCAGAAAATGGTCGCTGATGAGCATCCCATCCCCGAGGCATTCTGCCCACTTCGGTGCCCACCAATGGGGTGAACTCTTACACAAGAGAAACAGAGGGAGGCCACAGAGGTATGTGCAGCTCTTACTTTTTGAAAATTATTTCCCAAGACCACACATGAGTCAATTATCAGCCAGCTAAAACTCTGGCCGATGCAAGGAGCACGGGAGACGAGAGTCTAGATCTGCGAGTGTTCTCACTTCAAGATCATAGTTACAACACTAAGGATCAGAGCTTCAAAAGTCAAGATTAAAGAGCTACCAAACCAAGCAAAGGGTGTTATTGGTCAATGGCTCTTCCTGTTCTGACCTCATAGTCAGTGAGCCTGGCACATTTTTTTCACGCGTTTCCTTTCGAATTAATTAATGTGGTCCCAGACTGAGACTCCTTTAATGGACTGGACACGAGTGGCCTTTAACGTCCTTTCCAACGGGCCCCGGCTTTGGCCTTCTTTGTCCAAGTCTTACCAACCCAGGCTCCAGCAAGGACTGGCTTCACGTGTCTTCTCCTTCCCTTTCTCTTTTCTGTAATTCGTTACGGAGTTGTGCCCAATGCCAGGCCTTGTTGGCACAGCCCTTCTGCTCACCCAGACAACGTAGGCACACGCTGACCTGCCTTGAGCCCCTTTCTCTTGGTCACAGCTTGAGTTCTGGAACCACCCAGTGTCCCCCCCCAAACAGAAGCCCAAGGCGACCGATGAACCCTGGAAGGAACCTCGTCATGTCCTGTTGTCCCGAAGGAAGGCTTGAGGCAGAGAGAGGGGTCCTGGTCCTTTCACGTGAGGACGCTCCACATCATAGAGGCTCATGTCAGTTCCCGGAGAGCTTGCTGTCACTGGCTATAGAGAACATGGTACGGCCGAAACCGGTTTGGCTCAGTGGATACAGCGTCGGTCTGTGGACTGAAGGGTCCCAGGTTCGATTCCGGTCAAGGGCAAGTACCTTGGTTGCGGACACATCCCCAGTAGGGGGTGTGCAAGAGGCAGCTGATCGCTGTTTCTCTCTCATCAATGTTTCTAACTCTCTATCCCTTTCTCTTCCTCTCTGTAAAAAATCAATAAAACATATTTTTTTTAAAAGAAAGTGGTGCGGAATGGCAAATACCAAAGGGAGAAAAACAGTATTTTTTTAACTTGGTCTGTTGCCCTTTTTTCTATGGCATTTTGTGTACTGGAGCTCAGCGTCTCTTACATGAGATAAAGAAAGTAAGATGCCGCCCCCCCCCCTTTATTTTTCTCTAGTAAAATTCCTCAGCTCTGCCAGCAATTTAAAAGCCGTGATCATACCCATTAGCTTCTCCGTCATTGTAATTGTTGTTAATTGTTATAACTGTTTTAGTTATTAGTGTTGTCATTATTGCTCCAGGTCCTCTGTCTGTTTTATGCTGAATATATTAGTGCTTTGCTTTTGAATTACCAGGCTTTATTCAGTGCCGAGTTACTTTTTTTTTTTTTTTGAGAGGTATTGAGAAATACTAGCATTAAGCTTTATTCTTTTGTTTTTCATTCCAAATGGACAGACTGGGGGTGGGGGGAAATAATTAGATGGAATAATGTCCTCAAAATGAGAATGAGGACGTTTTGAATTAATTAAGTGGTCAGAATGCTGCACCATTTCTTTTCTTCTTTTTTTCCTGGTGGATTAAACATTTATTTTTATTTTTTAATTTTTTAATAAATCTTTATTACTCAGATTATTACAATTATTTCTCCTTTTTCTCCCCCAAAGCTCCCTACCACCCAGTTCCCTTCCTACCCTCTGCCCTTATTCCCTCTCCTCCCAATTGTCTTCATTTATTGGTTATACGATTTCAATCCAGTCTCTCACTGCTTACCCATCTCCATCAGGAGGATAAGAACCCTTACCCTCCTGATAATTATTGGTCCACTCCCCTTCTTTGCCCCTGATTCTACTATATTCACCACTTTATTCTGTTTCTCAGGGTGTTTTTTTTCCTTCTCTTTTCCTTTTTTCTGTATATGGATTTCAAGTGGGACACTCTCTCTCTCATTTGTTTTTGTAGGGAAATACAACAGAGTGTTCTGTAGCTAATGGCTGCAGACTGTCCAAATGTCTCAGGACCACACGAATAGAATCTGCTCCTCCTCCGGTTCACACTGCCCACCCCCCCTGGGTCCCACCGCTTCCCCGGGGCACACGGCTCTCCCGGTGTACCTGGCTCCCCGGGTCCCACTGCCCCCGTTGGGCACATGGCTCCCCTGGGGCACACGGCTCTCCCGGAGCACACGGCCCCCAGGGGCACACGGCTATGCTGCACCATTTCTGATCTCAGAGTGCTGCCTCCCCGGCTGGAGGGTAGGCCTGAGGGCAAAGGACCAAAGGTGGCCAACGTGGAATTCCCGGCACCTAGCAGAGCCCGTAGCACTTAGTAGGTGCTGTGCATGCAGTTGTTGGATGCTGAGGAATGAATGCAGGGAAGTTGTGCACACTCTTAGGCGTGAATGCAAACCACACGTGTGTTACCCAGGGAGTTGACCATAGTCAGTCCAATCTTGTCCGGGTAAGGCGTTCCCCCACCCTGATTTCCTCATGCCAGAATACTTCTGCCAAACAGCAAGCCTAACCTTTGCCTCATGGTTAGCCTTTCATTCTGCTTAGTTTTCAGAGGGTTTGTGTGGTTTTTGTTTTGGTTTTTGGTGGGGTTTTTTGGTCATGGTTGTGATTATTGCAGTTCTTGGACGAGGCTGACCTATCTCCTGGATTCCTGAGCTCTGTCTTCTTTTGGCCTTGAGCTTATAAAGCACTGAAGGCATTTGCTTTTGGGGATTTTCTTGGAAGATTTTCCTCTTCCTTTCTCTGATCTATTGTGCTTTTAGAATAGGCCTTTTTACAAGTGTTCTCCCCAGATGCCTTATATCCTCAATATCAAATCTTCTTCTTCTTCTTCTTCTTCTTCTTCTTCTTCTTCTTCTTCTTCTTCTTCTTCTCCTCCTCCTCCTCCTCCTTCTCCTCCTCCTCCTCCTCCTCCTCCTCCTTCTTCTTCTTCTTCTTCTTCTTCTTCTTCTTCTTTTTAACATATATATCCAAAAGGCACTCATGATCTTAGGCACTATCCCACACCCAGGCATGTGGGGAGCAATGCCCTGCAATGACCATCTGCTAGGCCAGAAAAACCCAGGATAATGTTGTCAGTCTTACCATTTGGATATATCATTGTTTTAAAATTGTACCTTTATAAATTTTCTCTACCATGTTCTATTGATGTCAGTATACTTTTTATCCCTAAATTTAGCCAAACTCTCTGGGTGATTAATCAACTCCATTCCAACTGCTTTCACCTTTCAGGGGCTGATGTTTCTCTATTATTTCATGCACTATCCGAGAAACATATACCTTGTCCTTTCTTGTATCCCAAAGTATTGTTTCTTCCAAAACATATTCCTAACTGTGACCGAGTATTTCCAGTGCAGCTGTCTTATTTGCTGCCCTCTATTGCCTACTGCACATACAAGCCATTTTCTGTGTCAAGAACACGTGCCTGAGTTTGTATGTTGAACATTTTTACTTCTGTTTGTAATATCTGAGTCTTAGCTCAATAGCTCTGTGCCACCTCTGTTTTTGTGTGCTTTCAGCTTCCTACTAAAGTTCTTTTCCAGAGACATATATAGGGATGTTGTTCCCCTGTGCCTTTATTTTTTTTAATTGCTCATAAGTTAACAACAAGCAGAAAAAAGGAAATACGGCCAGAGCCTCTGTCCCCCCACTACCCCACATCTATTCCCACCCCCAGCGACTAGCATCATTACTCCTCAAGGGAGGGTCAAGGCAAGTGAAGGGAAAGATGGAAACTGGTAAAAGAGGGTCCCCAAAAATCACTTAAATTTCAATTAAAACCCAGGACTCCTGACTCCCGACGACGGGAATTTCACCTCTGGTGGGTGCTTAGCTTAAAGCGCTCGAACACGGCGTCCTAAGGCCACGGGGAGCATCGCCACATCATCCCTGGCCCAGTGGGCGTTAGCTCTCCTGCCATTCAAATGCCCAGATCCTCTCCCACTTTGTACTCCAGTGTTTAACCTTTCCGGGTAGAGGGAGATCGATACCGATTCTTCATTGTTAAGAATCGATGGCTGTCCTGTGGCATCACTGCCATCTAGTCTCGTGGAGGAGCTCAGTAAATCTCTCCGGCTGCCTCCTAAAGCTTGGTGTGTCGTCTTGAGTTGCTTTCATTTTTAATGCAGATCACTCTGGTCTCTGGTCCCCCGGGGGCTCGCAGATAAATCTTGGCAGGCCTGCTCAGGGTCCACAAATGAGATGCTGGAAGCGGGCCAGCCCACCCAGAACTCGGTTGTCATGGATGAGACACCCCCTCGGTTCCACTTAAAGACTGAGCTGTTTGTTTCCGTATTTATTGGCGATTGCCTGGTATCGTACCTGGGTGGGAAGTGGCCCGGATGAAGTCCCCCTGGAACCGAGGGGGCCAGCGCGGGAGGCTGTGGTGCGGACCCACGCTCGTTGGCTCAGCCTCTCTTGGAAATAGGAAGTCAGGGACTCGCCCCATTTCTCCACGTGCATAATGCAGGGAAGCACCGATGGTGTAGACACCCTGGATCAAGAAAGCCTAGCAGGCTGAAACCGGTTTGGCTCAGTGGTAGAGCGTCGGTCTGCGGACTGAGGGGTCCCGGGTTCGATTCCGGTCAAGGGCATGTACATTGGTTGCGGGCACATCCCCGGTGGGTGATGTGCAAGAGGCAGCTGGTCGATGTTTCTCTCTCATCGACGTTTCTAGCTCTCTATCCCTCTCCCTTCCTCTCTGTAAAATATCAATAAAATATATTTTTTTTAAAAAGAAGAAAAAAAAAGAAAGCCTAGCAGGAAATCTCCTTGTGCTGCTTACGCACACGCCAAGTGAAAAAAATCGCCTGCCTGGTTCTCTTTTGTTAACAGATGAATATATTTATCCTGTTATTGAACAGCAGCCGACTAAGGGTGATCCGTAAATGTTTAATGTTAGTTAATGGTCTCCCTCTCCCGCGGTCCTGCGCTCCCGGTGAGCGTTTAGCTGTGTCTCATCCCAGCCACCCTGAACCTCGGGGTTCCTAGGGGCAGGAGAGAACCCTGCTTTTCCCATGTGCAGCAAAAAAAAATGTGGGCTCTGTGGTTAACTTGGACTTTTCCTCTCTTTGATCAGTGGACTACGCCAGCTATTACCAGGGCTTGTGGGATTGCCATGGTGACCAGCCTGACGAGCTGTCGTTCCAGCGGGGTGACCTCATCCGCATTCTGAGCAAGGTAAAGACACAGAAGGGGGGGCTTGGACCAAAGGTTAATATTTTCACTCCTGATGATATAGTCGCCATCACCAGAACTATTCCACGGGCATACACTTCTCTTGTGTGTATTACATGGCTGCCTCCCACATAAATTCCCACTGACTTACAGTTCTTAGGGGAAATTTTAATTAAAAATTCAGACCCAGCCGAAACCGGTTTGGCTCAGTGGTAGAGCATCGGTCTTCGGACTAAAAGGTCCCGGGTTCGATTCCGGTCAAGAGCATTGGTTTTGGGCATATCCCCAGTAGGGGGTGTGCAGGAGGCAGCTGGTTGATGTTTCTCTCTCGTCGTTTCTAGCTCTCTATCCCTGTCCCTTCCTCTCTGTAAAATATCAATTAAAAAATATATTTTAAAAAAATTTATACCCAGGAACCAATTTTCAAGTTTAAAAATACAGCAAGGTAGACATAATACTAAAACGATGCCAATCAAAATGTGATCTTTTTTAGGGTCTTGTGATATTTAAAAGGTCATTACTATGTACATAATTTATTATCATATAATACTCTTAAGAACATTCTGGCTAGATCAGATGCCTTGTTTCATTTATAGATAAACAAGACTGTAATATGATTATGGAGGGAGGGAGGAGTCAGAGCTAGCCGGCTCAATCGGTTTGAGCAAGTGCTGATAAGACCAAGAGAGTGACTCGAGCCCCACCGGGGCCAGCTGACCTCATTCTCTTCCTCAGTCCCATAGCTCACCCCCGGCCCCAGCCAGTCCTCTCACAAATAGCGTTGTTGATCAAGAAAGAACTGGGGGAGGAAAAAAGGACAGATTATTATGGATCCATCACCTCTGTGAAAGAGTCAGAACTGAGGGGCTACAGAGGAATCAGTAGCATTATCTTTGTAATGAAATACTACACATTCTGTGGACTAAGGAACTAGGTCCCTGGGGGGAAAAAAGTATTAAAAAGTTCTTTCTCGCCGAAACTGGTTTGGCTCAGTGGTAGAGGGTCGGTCTGCGGACTGAAAGGTCCCGGGTTCGATTCCAGTCAAGGGCATGTACATTGGTTGCGGGCACATCCCCGGTAGGGGGTGTGCAAGAGGCAGTCGATGTTTCTCTCTCATTGACATTTCTAGCTCTCTATCTCTCTCCCTTCCTTTCTGTAAAATATCAATAAAATATATTTTTTTTATTTTTTTTTAAGTTCTTTCTCGCCGAAACCGGTTTGGCTCAGTGGTAGAGCGTCGGTCTGTAGACTGAAAGGTCCCGGGTTCAATTCCGGTCAAGGGCATGTACATTGGTTGCAGGAGCATCCCCAGTACGGGGTGTGCAAGAGGCAGCTAGTCGATGTTTCTCTCTCATTGACGTTTCTAGCTCTCTATCCCTCTCCTTTCCTCTCTGTAAAATATCAATAAAATATATATATATTTTAAAAGTTCTTTCTCTTGCCCTGGCTAGTGTGGCTCAGTGGGTGGAGTGTCATCCTGTACACCAGAAGGTGGTGGGTTTGATTCAGGGCACATACCCAGGTTGTGGGTTTAATCCCCAGTCGATGTTCTCTCTCTCTCTCTCTCTCTCTCTCTCTCTCTCAAATCAATAATTTTTTAAATATTTGTTGTTATTTTTTATAAAGTTCTCTCTCTCCCTCTCCCTCTTCCTCTCCTCTCCTTCTTCTTCCCTCCCTCTCCCTCTCCCTCTCTCTTCATCAATCAAGATCTACAAACACATTTTTATAATAGGCACAATTTGCTCTTTAATTGATGAGTCTGTGGATTCCATAAAGCGATATTGAAAACCCACTGTGTCCCTAACCCATTATTTTCTGTTAATCTAAAAGTTTGTCTCCATTTAAATACACCATAAGCTCCTTAGGAAACACCCGGGCTGACCCCAGATACCTTTCAGTGGTTCCCACGAGTCCCCTCTGACCCAGGACCGAATTCAGACCTCACTCTTTTCAAGAGAGTCTGCGGAGTGAGATCACAATCTTCTAGAAATTTCTCCCAGAGTCCTAATTCGCCAGCACCCCGGTACCATCCCCGTGCGGCTCTGATACACCAAGAATAAATTGGAAGCGAAGAAGGGAGTGGACATTGGCCTGATTGGTATTTCAAATGCCCGAAAGCGAGGTTTGCGTGTAATAGAATTTGTGTACATTACCAGGCTGGCATTCTAGGGGTAATCGAGTTACCCACTCAGGTGTGACCAGGCCTGTTTGCCCAGAGCCTGCAGGTGAACAAATTAACTGTTTGCATTGTCGGAGGGGCCTGCCGCAGGAGGTGGGAGAACAGAGCCAGGCTGTCTGCTGGCCTTCTCTCCCGGTCAGGATTATTTTGTTTGTTTTGCATGTCTTTTGCCTTTGTTAATGGCTTCTCGCCGGGGGTGCCGTGCCTCCGTTTAGAAGTGGCTGTGTGGGGACTTGCCCAGCAGTAAGGAGCTGCCTGTAGTTGCCATGGCTGTTGTGTTTTTAAGAGATACCGAAGAACCTGGGGACTCCCCCACCTGCGTTTCTTTTTAACCAATCTTCCTTCCCTTCCTCCATTAATAAAAGCTAAGCCTACCTAATAAAGAGGGGATATGCTAATGGACCATCACTCCCTCACAAAGATGGCTGCACCCACAGCCGAGGCCAAGTTCCCATAAGAAGCCTTAACGAGCAATCAGCAGGGACCTGAGGCTACGCCCTCCCCTGCCCCCGTGGGGCTTAACAGGGGACCTCAGGCCATGCCCCCCAACCCTGGCCTCAGGCTGGGGGACCTCAGGGTGCACCCCACTCCAGCGCCAGGCCAGGAGACCTCAGGCCATGCCCCCACCCAGCGGGGCTTGATGGGGGACCTGAGGCTGCGCCCCCCTCCCACGGGGGACCTTAAGGCATATCTCCACCTCAGTCTGGGCTGGGGGACCTCAGGCCATGACCCCCGTCCTGATGCCAGGCCAGGGGAACTGAGGCTACACCCCCATCCCAGCAGGGCTTGACAAGGGTGAGACTGGCCGGGTCTGGACCTAGCCCAATGGGGGGTGGGGGGTGGGAAGGGTGCCGTCCAGGTCTGGGTCTCATGCGATTTTGAGGTGCATGTGGGTGGGCAGGGACTTGACTCTGGGTCCCCTGGTGTGCCCCAGTCTCTGACAGGAGGAAGGTTTTCATATCCATTTTACTCGTTTTCTTTCATCTCTGACACTTCTGTTATAGAGAAAGGGCAAATACCAATGTGAAATCATTTCCTGTGGTTAATCCCTTTGTGATGTGCACGGATTTCGTGCACCAGGTCACTAGTGCGTCGTAATTTAATTTGGCGAGAATACCTCGCTGCCCTGGTTCTGTCCGGCTTCCTTCTCCACCTCCGGGAGGTCGTGAATCCATGCCGTCCCTCACCATTGGAGCAGCACACTTCTTTCCCCAAAAGCCACGCCAGCCGCCTCCCTTCTATCTCCATGTTGCCGATTTCTGCACGGCAGAGGAGGAAATGAGAAACTAGAAGCCCAACTGACGTTTCCCTCCTAAAGCTTCATTCCCGTTACCACTGGCGTGGGGAGCCTTTCGGGTTGAATTCACCGTTATTATAATTACCTAACTCAGTGAGAGTCCCTGGGCAGGAAGGCACCCTGAAAGGCCACCCAATCCATTCCCTCTCCTCTTAAGAAACCCAAACTAGCCAAAACCGGTTTGGCTCAGTAGTAGAGCGTCGGCCTACAGACTGAAAGGTCCCAGGTTCGATTCCGGTCAAGGGCATGTACATTGGTTGCGGGCACATCCCCAGTAGGGGGTGTGCAAGAGGCAGCTGGTCGATGACTCTCTCATTGATGATTCTAACTCTCTATCCCTCTCCCTTCCTCTCTGTAAAAAATCAATAAAATATATTAAAAAAAAAAAAAAAGGCTTGTGCCGCTGAACCAGTTTGGCTCAGTGGATAGAGCATCAGCCTGCGGACTGAAAGGTCCCAGGTTCAATTCCGGTCAAAGGCATGTACATTGGTTGTGGGCACATCCCCGGTGGGGGGTGTGCAGGAGGCGGCTGGTCGATGTTTCTCTCTCATCGACGTTTCTAGCTCTCTATCTCTCTCCCTTCCTCTCTGTAAAAAATCAATAAAATATATTTTTAAAAAAAAAGAAAGAAACCCAAACTAACTGACCCAGACAGACAGAAAAGGAGACTCCACTACCATTCCCAGCCGTCTGACTACTTGGGTGTTCGGTGATTCCTTATCTCTGGAATTTTCTCCCCTTTGGATCCTAAACTCACTCCACGTTAGCCCTAGCTGGCTTCCTTTGTGGGAGTCAGTTACCGTCTGCAGCCCGGAGGAACAAAACTGACCCACGTTGAGGTTGTTAGTCCAGAAGAACAGTTCTGGAAACCTCCATCTTGCTTTCTCTCTGGCCAGCAGAGCCTGTGTCAGGCCGGAAAGGCCGGCTGTTGAGGAGCCTGAATCCATCTGTTTCCCTGAGAAATGCAAAACAAGAAGAACTCAGTCAGGTGAAGCTTCGCTAGCCTAGACCAGTGTCCTTAGCTGTGAAATGAGGGGGTTCTGATGGATGACCTCCGAGGTTCCTTCCACCTCAAACATTCCCTGATACTGCAGAACCACTAAAGAAATTCCAGCCGAAACCGGTTTGGCTCAGTGAATGGAACGTCAGCCTGCGGAATGAAGGGTCTCAGGTTCAATTCCGGTCAAGGGCATGTACCTTGGTTGCGGGCACATCCCCAGTGGGGGGTGTGCAGGAGGCAGCTGATTGATGATTCTCTCTCATTGATGTTTCTAGCTCTCTATCCTTCTCTCTTCCTCTCTGTAAAAAAAAAAAATCAATAAAATATATTAAAAAGAAGGAAAAAAAGAAAGAAAAAAAAGACACCCCCCCCCCACACACACACACAAATGCATTTATTCAGATTGAGTGAACAAACATTTCCAATTATGAGCTCTTTTGTTTTTGGCCATCATAAAAGTATCTGGTTCCCCTCCCCCTCTCACTATATGATAAAAGAAATATTTTGAAGGGGGTGGGTTGATAACAGAAATGGCCCCAGAATAGGGAAGTGAGTTGGAAGTGGGGGGGAAAACAGCTTTATTCTTAGGGTCATGCTGCCCCCTACTGTTTCTTAAGAATTGCCCACATATGACTCAACCTTGAATCCTAGAATCCCAGGGCCAGGGGAGGTTGTTAGGACCTGGAGCCCAAGGACAGGAAGGATCCAAAGAGTTATTTACTCTCTAAAAAAATAACAATAAATAAATAAATATCCAGAGAGGATGACTGCCTGGGTAAGAGAGACGTTCCCCACAGATAACCAAATGCCCGGTCACCTGTTCTGTTCTTAGGGACGCAAGTCAGTAGCCGATGGGTCACTTGTGTGACCTTGAGCAAGGTCACTTCATCTGGCTGCTCCTCAGTCTCCCCACCTGGAAGAATTGGGCTAATCTCTACTCATCGGATGTTGTGATGCTGACATTAGAGAGTTCGTGTAAAGAAGTGCCCGGCATCTGGGAAATAGTAACTATCAACCCTCTTCTCCACTAACACACTTTTTGGGTCACTGCTGGATACAAACTAGCAGGTCAGCCGAAACCGGTTTGGCTCAGTGGATAGAGCGTCGGTCTGTGGACTGAAAGGTCCCGGGTTCGATTCCAGTCAAGGGCATATACATTGGTTGCGGGCACATTCTCAGTAGGAGTGTGTGCAGGAGGCAGCTGGTTGATGTTTCTCTCTCATCGATGTTTCTAGCTCTCTATCCCTCTCTCCCTTCCTCTCTGTAAAAAATCAAACTAGCAGGTCAATAAACTACTGGGGACTTGAGAGAGGGAAACAGGTAGCCAAGATCTCTTCACGGAGATGCTCAAAAGCACAAAATGTCCTCCCTCGGACATAAAAGAAGGGAAGAGGCCGCATGGAACCCCGCCGTGTCGTCTCTGGCTTGAGAGTTCATCGCTGACAGAACTGCTCAAGCGTCCCCCTTGAGGAGAGGCCAGAGCCGCGTATCCACGCTCTGACCCAGTGGCCGGTGGCATCGTCAGCCGGACTCCCACTGACCCTCCCCTCACACATCCAGACCGTCCTCAGCCCATGCCGTTTCACGCCCACTTAATTCTCTGAGTTCCAATTTATGCCTTAAAATATATTAAAGGGAGATTTTTTTAAATATATATATATATATATATATATATATATATATATATATAATTGATTTTTCACAGAGAGGAAAAGAAAGGGATAGAGAGCAGAAACATTGATGAGAGCTGAAACCGGTCTGGCTCAGTGGATAGAGCTTTGGCCTGCGGACTGAAAGGTCCCGGGTTCGATTCCGGTCAAGGGCATGTACCTTGGTTGCAGGCACATCCCCAGTCGGGGATGTGCAGGAGGCAGCTGATTGATGTTTCTAACTCTCCCTTCCTCTCTATAAAAAATCAATAAAGTATATATTTTTTTAAAAGAAAAGAAACATTGATGAGAGAGATACATTGACCAGCTGCCTCCTGCACACCCCCCACCGGGGATGTGCCTGCAACCAAGGTACATGCCCTTGACCGGAATCGAACCCGGGACCTTTCAGTCCACAGACTGACGACGCTCTATCCACTGAGCCAAACCGGTTTAGGCTAAAGGGAGATTTTAATAACCAAGCAGATCTGTGCACCCAGCGATGGTGATGGTCCCTCCTTCCTTCCGGACCCAGTTAGTTCTGCAGAGATCTTTCCGAGGACGAGGACGCAGGGACTGGGCCCAGCTCCACCCGGTGCAGGGGCGCAGCTCGGGGCGCAGCTCGGGCCGCGGCGGGGTGCCCGGCGCTCGCAGCGCCTCCAGATTGCGGCGCTGGCGCAGGTTCCCTCAGACGGAACCGATGGCTCCTGAGCGCCTGCCTCTCGTAAATCACCTCCCGCGACGCCTGCGACCGCGGCACAATCCCAGTTTGAAGGGAGCCGGGGAAAGAAAGGTGTTTGAAAGGCCTGTTCAGTCAGCTGCATTTTAATTTCCTTTTCAATCTTGTCCCAATTAATTTCGCAGAATTAATCTCACAGAAGCAGCGCGGCAGCGTCGGGGCTGCGGTTTTAGTGTGGCGGTCGCTCCGGCTGAACGTGAAATAGGAGCCGATATAAAAGCCCATCTGCTGCGTGTGAGCCGCACGCCGGCGGCAGCGGCTCGGTCCTGTCTGACATTCCAAACGCCGGCAGCGGGCAGTGACGGGGGGTCAGTGGCCATCGGCACTTGGCGGGGGTTCAACAACAGGTGTGCTCCGAAAACCCATCAGCCTGGGCACCGGGCACGACAGGGCAGGTGCTGGATCGATCGCCCTCCGCGCAGTGACGCCGTGTCCTGGCCGCGTCCCTCTTATGTGGGGACCGCAGGGCCCGCTGTGGGCCCGCTCTGCTCTGGGCAGTTATGGTCAGCTGCGGGCAGGGGTGGTCAGAGCCTCTCTTCGGAGAAGACAAGGCCCAGGCCCAGCTCTCAGAGACGTGGCTCTGTCTTCCCGGCTCCACGGCCTCTCGCCATCGTACCCTTTTTCGAAGCAGTTAAGGCTTGTGCCGCCGAAGCCGGTTTGGCTCAGTGGATAGAGCGTCGGCCTGCGGACTGGAAGGTCCCAGGTTCGATTCCGGTCAAGGGCATGTACATTGGTTGCAGGCACATCCCTAGTAGGGGGTGTGCAGGAGGCAGCTGATCAATGATTCTCTCTCATTGATGTTTCTAACTCTCTATCCCTCTCTCTTCCTCTCTGTAAAAAAATCAATAAAATATATTATATATATAACTAAGCCTCCTTTTCCGGAAGGCGTCGATAGCAGTGACGCGAGCTGTCCAGCAGATAAGGGTGAGAAAGAGAGAACGAGAGAGAAACTCCTTCTCAATTGACCGGAGAGGGCAGGAGGTCGAGGAGCGATGGCTTGCATTTAAGGTAAACCAAGTCAGCAGGCTGCCTCCCCCGAGCTTACGCTGTGTGCCTCCTGAGTTGGCCTTAGGCTCCTCCTGGGATTTGCCCAGCTACGTACCCCCGAGAAATCAGCCCTGCGGCCACAGGCCGGGCACCACGTAAGGTTTACACGGACGTGGCGGCTTCCCCGGGTGGGGAGACCCGCTTGTGGCCTGTCCTCTCCGCTGGTGCAGTTGCTATGGAAACGGGGACTCTCACGGGCACGGCCAAGTTTCCCACCGAGCTCGGGATGCTGTGGGATGGCCACGGGCTCTGTGTGGACGAGGGTGGGCGATTTTGTCACCCTGGGTGGCATTCCGCTTCCAGCCCTGGGTTGGAGCTGCTTAACCTCGGGCCGCGTCCCAGCTCCCACCCCGGCTCCTGGTGGTCCGGACGCAGCTGGCCTGCTCCCGGCACCCTGGCCTGTGTTAGCAGAACTCCCTGTCTCTTCTAACGGGGCTCTGAAAGCCCGGCGTTCTCCACCTCCCCCCTCAGAGACCTTCCCCCTCAGAGACCTTCCCCCTCCCTTGACCCCCAGCCCCTCCAAGAGAGAGTTGCGTGTTGTGAAAACTATCTGAACGCAGCAGTGCTTCCTCTGTACGTGTGCTTAGTTGAATGTGGCAAGAGCCCTCATAAAAACGGATAAGTTCATTCCTTCGACTGCTTTAAATGAAGGGGTGTGTGGGTGTGTGTGTGTTTTGTTTTGTTTTGTTTTTAATGTCTGGGCTCTGAGGGAAAGGAGGTGTTTGGTGACATCTAGTGTCCATTTAGGACTTCCTCAGGCACCATTAGCCTCTGCTCGGCGGGGTGGGGGATGGGCGGGGTTATTTGGGAGGTAATCCGTGGGCAGCGGGGAGGGAGGCCATGGGCCTGGGGGCTGGCTGCCCACACAGTGTGATGAAGCTGATCAATGCTTGTCAAAGAGCTGTTATTCACCTCTGACCTCACCAAAGGGGGGGGGGACAGGGGGGGTGAGGGGATACCATCGGAAAATATCTGTTCTTATTTATGATGATAAGAAAGAGAAGCAGAAGCTGTCCCCACCACCCCATTTCATGTTAACAAGCAGGTCAACACCGTGCTGCGATGACGAAGATGATGATGATGATGATGGCGTTTTCTCTCATTAATAACCCCTATGGGAGGCCACAGAGTCAGGAGGATGGGAATGGGATTTGGGGTCAGCTGGAAGGCAACGGTCACACACCGGTCAAATCCAGTGGAGGCCATTCCTTCCCCCAGACAGGAACCAATCGTCTAGAACAAACCCTGGCAGCCTCATTCCTTCCAGGTAATTTTTATAAATGAGGGGACACCCATTCCGAGAGAGGACAAAAGGGAGAGGGTGTTTGTGTATGTGTGTGTCTGAGTGTGTGTGTGTGTGTGTGTGCGTGCAGATGCGTGCATATAAATCTGCTAATAAGAGTCCAAACTGAATATCAACTGTATCCTCTAAACTTGGCCATTTATTATAAACCCCATTTATTTTTTTTTAAAATAATAATAAAATTGGCATTTTGCACTTTAATCTCCTTACTCCTAAACTGGGACCTTTCGCTTTCTAAACACACACACACACACACACACACACACACACACACACACCTTGCAGTCAGGTGGAGAGTCCTAGATCAAATCATGAACCGAGGCCCAGACAGAAATGTTTACCTAGAACCATCTAAGCCACGGCAAGCTTAGGTTAATGCTCCGAACAGCCCGATGCTTTTACAAACTCCAGCGGTAGTAAAAAAAAAAAAAAAAAAAAAAAAAAATCCCAGCCATTTATTTTGCAGTGAATTTATAACAAGTGCTGTTAAAGTCTTCGTCTTTTGACAGAGGTAATAATAAATTCACTGTTAAAGACGGTAGTTTAATTCCTTATACCTCCAATACTGCTCAGAATAAACCGTATTCATCACCGAGTAATTTTTTACCACATAAATCTCCAAAACTAACCGGCGAAGGCTGTTGAGGCTGAAATATTGTGAATTTATTAGCTATGCCCGTGTAGTATTGGATCCGGAGGTTTCCATTCGAATATATTACGGGGGGAATGTGTGTCTTTAACGGTGACAGTCCCCCCATTTCCCACTGCCGGTGTTATAACAGGCGGCTCCTCCAGAGCCAGCCGCGCCGTTTATTAGACAGAGATTTAGTAAGAAACTTCCCACGAATCTGCCGCAGAGGCTGCGTGACATTTCGGTGGGATGCTCTCTTTAAAAGGAGTCACACACAAAAAGCTTTGTTTCTGGGTAATTATTTCCTCAAAAGGCGCTCAGCCTCCCCACACCCCTGTGTCTGCCAGGGTTTCTCGGTAGCGTGTGCCTGCAGCTCCCCAGCCAAACTAGCAAAACACTGGAGCAGATTATAACCTCGTTGCAAATGAGGTTATAGCATTAGCGATGAGGGGTTTCGGGGTAATCGGTGAGGACGCAGAAACGCTGGCATTACCAGACGTGTGGTATTTAAGGCTAATGAAAAGAGCGCGTCGCTTATCGCACGAGAAATAAGACAGCGGTTTCGGAAAACTTGTTCTTTGAAATCTTTCATCCTGACACACGGCACAGTGATGACACAATTACACGGCTCGGTGTTGAACAAAAATCTTTGTACTCTGCCATATTAATGTTGAGGGGAAATCTGTGCCTGCGAGATGACAATACTCTGAACCTTTCCTTATGATTTGCTGGTGACGTGACATTTAAACTAACCAACTGATTATATCAAGTTGTCACGCCCTCTCCGGCTTCATTAAGGAAACATTAATATTGCTAGAATGGAAAAGCATATTTTTTCTCTTCGGTGCCGAAATGTACATCATCTTTTCAGCAAAGAGCTCCAGCGGCTTCTCTCTTCCCATCAATATTTTGTCTTGGGGGGGAAGGGTTCCAGATACAAAAAAAAACTTCCAAGGAGCACCGAACTTGAAGATTTTTTTAAAAAAAATAAAATACAATAGGTTTCTAACTGTTAAACAAAGGAGAGAAATCTCCTGGCAATGCAAGACTGCAGCGCATCAGAATAATTATGAAAAGACAGACCCGGCTAGAAAGATAAGCATAATACCAGCAATTAATATTCAGCATTCACATTATAGTCAAGAGGCTGTGTTTTTCTTTGTGATGTGGCTCCGAAGCTAAGGGTGTCGGGAGCCAGACTCAGCCCTGTCTCCTTTTTGTGCGCGAGGATGAAGGAGGGGGAAAAAAAACCAGCAACGACAACCCGGCCCCATCTGTAAATGAACCAACATCTTGATTTTATAGCTATTTGCTCTGTAAAACTGAGGAGTGAGACAAAAATTACTGGATGCCTAAGTAACACTTTCATTCTGAATTCATTTGCGCCGTAGCTGTGTAGTTGTCACAAACCGTAATGCAGTATTTAATTAAAATAACACGAGTGCATCTAGACATGTCCTGGGGTAGCTATCACCAAATTAGAGCCGATGCCACCCGTATTTTATTTACGAAGCGGCAGATTTCTAAGGTGCACATCGGCTGATTCTAAAAGCATAAACATTTGAAACCTGCATCTTTAGAAAGGCTTTTTTTGTGGTTTTTTCCCTGCTGCGTCTTTAAATTTTTTTTCCCCTCCTTTTTTTCTTCAGTGGGATTGTTTGGATGTCCATAAATATCTCTCTTTCTAACTCTCTCTTTTCAACTATTGACCTCCTGAGTCTCCTAACTGTGAAAAGCCCCCGTCTGTTGTCATGGAAAGGCTTGGGAGGTACCACAGGAGCCACCGAAAGCACGGGGCATCCTCACGGAACCTGGTAGTGCATTCCGAGAGGATGGGGGGGTGGGGTGGGGGGAAGCAAACCCTTTTCAGTCTCGGCTTGCTTGTTCCCATACAATCCTCCCTTACGCCTTTTTTCCCCTCACCCATAAATACGAAGCCACAGCTTATATGGGCTTGCTTGCTCTCCTCCGTGGATGTTCGCATGCAGACACGCTACTCTTTTTCATAAACGCGAAGCATCTATCTCGCACGCGCCCACCATCTATCTCCTCGTTCACGTCGGCTGTCCCATCCGGCTCCTTGTCTGCAGAATTATGTTCGGCAAGGTCCCCGGTTTATAGGAAATAAATAATGAAAATGGAATGGAGTGCGAAAGATAATCGAAACATTCGTTATTTTTCACCGTGTACCTTCCGCACACAGAGCATCTCTAGACACACGCGCCTCGCCAAGGTGCTGGCCGGTCCCTAAAAAAAAAAAAAAAGCAACACCTGATGGACCATCCTGACCCCGGGGGTCTCTCTACACGGTCTCTTTCCTGTCCTGTCTCTCTTGCTTTGTGCTATGTCTAAGATGGTGCCACTTTGAAATGGTGAGTGATGGTGGTGGTGTTTTCATTCTCCCTGCTTAATATTCCCCCTGTCTGTAATGATGTCCCTGTCATCGCTGGTCCTCTATAACGTGATCCTGAGAATCACACAATAGAAACGAAATGGCCGTTTTAAAGGAAATGGCCCCGGCAGTTGTTGTGTAAAGATATTCCAATAAATAGTATCGTGTTTGATCGCAGCCTGATCCTGCAGCTCGGGTTCTTTTGGAGAAAGGGCTTCTTAGACACACTTGTAATTACGTTAGCCCCCTTTCACAGGTCACAGACAAAGTTAATTTCAATCGCTGCTAATTTCTGCCCAACAAGAGCGCAGTGCTTTAAAACCACCCAAAATAATTGGATTCAAAACAAATTTAGGAAATTGAGTGTGCTGGAGAGCAAATAAAAATATCCTTTTGGTGAGAAGGAGGGTGAAAGTGGTAAAAATGGCCTTCTTTTTTTTTTTCCCTTTCTCTCTCTCTCTCTCTCTCCCTTCTTTCCCCTTCACAACTTTGCCATTAAAGTTGCACCTACAGCTAGAAGTTTGTCCGTGAAAAATGGTCATTTTGCTTCTCCGCTCAAAGAATGTTATTAAAATGCTAATTTAAAAGAAAAAGGAGTTTAAATATCTAGCGATGGTGCATTCTAATTGCAACCATAATGAGCTCTCTAAATGTGCGTGCCCCTGACACACACAGAGCATAAACAGCAGTAAACAGATCATTAGTACCCGCGTTCATTTATTCTGGCGACCTTACCATGACCCCGTCGAGGGTAGGGTGAAAAGCAGGTGGATCTGGCTGTGACACCCCCTAGAGGGATCCAGGAAATGAAGCTATAAGCGGTTGCCATGGCGACGCCTGTGTGTGCAGATGATGTAACACACCGACAGGCGGTCGGGCCCCCGCAACTGGGACGCCGTTGCCTTTTTTCCCTCTCGCCGGAACAATCCTGGGGATTAAATTATTCATTCCTTTAATTCACAACGCAAAAAAAAAAAAAGGAGGAATCCTAATTTTCTCGGTGTGCACCTCGTTTGTCTGAGGTCTGGAACGCGGCGACTCGTGGTCTCCTCGTTCTCCGAAACCTACTCCAAGCTTCCTTCCCCGCATCACAGAATCTGGCAAAACCAAGGGGGTTGGGGGGGAGAGGGAGCAGAAATCTGGCACTCACCGCCTGCACTTAACGAGAGAAAAACCTAAGATTTCTTTTTTTAAGCTGAAATAAATAATACAGTGGCCTGAGACTGAACGTGTGCCCGTCCCGAACCAGACGGGCTCTGTCTAGCTCGGGGCAGGGTCCGGCCTGTCCCCCCGATGCAGACAGCGAACAGCAGGGGCACCAGCCCCAAATGGGCACAGCACCCTAGCAAGGGGCGAGGCAAAGAGATATAAGAGGGAACGGGCATCCGCTCGCCCCCCTCCCGGGTCCAATCGAGGGAGCCGAGATCAATAAAAATAATTCTGTGGAGAACGACTCCGCTCTGTCCTGCCCTGGTTTGCACCCAACAACCCCAATAACCTCACGGCAACAGTAGAATAACTTTTCTTTCTTTCTTTCTTTTCTTTTTTTTTTTTTTTAAAGGAAAGCAGGAAAGACCATCTCTGGAAATTATTTTAAAATAAAAGATATCCCGGCCTGGCCTCCTCCCGACCCCCTCCCCGCTGCACTCCAGATGAACCTGTGATATTGTAGCAATGGCCCTTGAAGTGCGCGGGGAGGTGATTTAGGGGCGCATTAAAGGCAATGTGGAGCTTCCAGGCGCCTCTCTCGGGGAGAGCCCCGCACAGATGGGCCGCGCAGATTAAACATTTCCGTCACATTGTTTCCAAATTGTGTTGTGGTGCCTGGGGCTGGGGCTGCGGTCAGAGCAAACCCGAGCGAGCGAGCGAGCTAGCGGTTCAGAGCGGGCGGGCGGGCTGCCGTGTGCGGAATCCATATTAACGCTCGGGTCTCACATGGCATCACAATCCTATCAGCGCCCAAATGGTGCCGTCCCCATTGTCCCTGCATCCTGCGCCCGGCACCTTGCTTCCTCTCAGCTGCAGCGTGTTTGCCAAGCCTTCCCTTTATCCTTTCTCTGCTCTTTGGGCAAAGTTCAAGGGGTGTGTTTCTTTCCTTGGTTCTCTTCCCTTGGCAGCCCTGTGCCACCTTCACGGCTTATGATTTCTCTGCCATGCACACACTTCCGTCACCAACCGTGTCCAGTGTGCACGCAGGGTCCTGCACGCCTCCCTGGCCGTGGCTTGGTCATTACCCACGCATGCCCATCGCAGGACGCAAGCTTCAGACGTGAGGCTGAATGCCCTCTCGCTCTGGAGTGCTCTCAGAGCTTCCACCTAGCTGACACATTCCCCTTCTCCTCGGAACTCTGAGCTAGGGTTTTGTAGAATTGTTGCTTTTACCACACACACACATACACACACACACACACACACACACACACACACACACACACCTCCAGTTGCTCTCACTGACCACCCAACCTTCCCACGTTCCCTTTCTTACACTCACATACCTTTCCCACGCTATCCCGAATCCAAACCCATCCACCTCCCAGCTGGCAAATTCTCTGACTTGTAACCCTACGCGGGGTCAACTGAGGCAAGTTTCGCGACTCGTTTTTATTATTCATAGACCAAGACTCTTTTTTTAATATATATTTTTATTGATTTTTCACAGAGAGGAAGGGAGAGAGATAGAGAGCTAGAAATATCAATGAGAGAGATACATCGACCAGCTGCCTCCTGCACACCCCCCACCGGGGATGTGTCCGCAACCAATGCACATGCCCTTGACCGGAATCGAACCTGGACCTTTCTCGGTCCGCAGGCCGACGCTCTATCCACTGAGCAACACCGGTTTCGGCAGACCATGACTCTGAACATCGGAGGACAGAGAACACGGTGGCCGACAACTTAAAACACGGTGTGCAATGGTCCGGAGAGACCGCCGCCGAGGTCTCGGCCAAGCGCTGAGCCCTGAGCCCCTCTCGGGTTTCAGCACCGCTGACCCGCTGTCCACCCCACCGGCCTCTTCCTCCCTCCTCCTGCGGAACCTCTCCCAAAGCCGCTGGGGCCGAAAAGCAGGCCCCTGCTGGTCTCCGGCGAGCAGTGCCCGTCCCCAGGCTGGTTTTCCTCCGCAGTGAGAAGGGTGCTGAGTTAGAGCCCTCCACTTATTTAATAATTTACAGGCTAAAACCGGTTTGGCTCAGTGGCTAGAGCATCAGCCTGCGGACTGAAAGGTCCCAGGTTCGATTCCGGTCAAGGGCATGTACCTTGGTTGCGGGCACATCCCCATTAGGGGGTGTGCAGGAGGCAGCTGGTCGATGTTTCTCTCTCATCGATGTTTCTAGCTCTCTATCCCTCTCCCTTCCTTTCTGTAAAAAAATCAATAAAATATATTTTAAAAATAATAATAATAATAATAATAATAATTTACGGTATCCTCAGGAAGCATTACATTTCCAAAGCTGGATTTTTAAGAGTAGAGAAACCGTGGGCCAATCCAGAGGAGACATGGGGTATTTCCGGCTGACCCTGGACTATTACCATCTCCTCCACCGAGGAATCCAAATTCCCCGTCTTTACCAGGGATAATGTGTGAAGCACAAGCCCTAATAGAGAAATAAGCAATCATACACAAATAATTCTGTGACTGGCTGGCCTTTCCCATACATTTATTTATCAAGCACTTATTGATCTTCCACGTTAGGGGCTGACAGGTTGTTCTGTTGAGAGGAGTTCTGTGTGTTTACAAGGGCGGATTTAGTGAACTTGGATGGTTAAACGAACAAATGAGACATTTTTCTGGGAGTCTTGTTCCACGGAGGCTTACCTGAAGCCCGAGTCCATGTGAAAAGAGAGCATGTCTGCCGAAACCGGTTTGGCTCAGTGGATAGAGCATCAGCCTGTGACTGAAGGGTCCCAGGTTCGATTCCGGTCAAGGGCATGTACCTTGGTTGTGGGCGCATCCCCAGTACAAGGTGTGCAGGAGGCAGCTGATCGATGTTTCTAACTCTCTATCCCTCTCCCTTCCTCTCTGTAAAAAAAATCAATAAAGTGTTTTTTGGGTTTTTTTAAAGAGAGAGGCCGAAACCGGTTTGGCTCGTCGGCCTGCGGACTGAAAGGTCCCAGGTTCGATTCCAGTCAAGGGCATGTACCTTGGTTGCAGGCACATCCCCAGTAGGGGGTGTGCAGGAGGCGGCTGGTCGATGTTTCTAGCTCTATCCCTCTCCCTTCCTCTCTGTAAAAATTCAATAAAATACATTTTTTTAAAAAAGAAGAAGAAGCTCATCAGGTTTAAAAAAGAGAGAGAGAGAGCATTTCTATTAGGAACATTCTCAAGGGAACTGGCAGTGGCAAGCAGCTTGTTCCCCACGCCGCCGTGCGCGTCTGAACGGAGGCTAGGGGAGAGGCCACGGCGGCGGCGGAGTCACGGTGAAAGAGGTAGTTAGTGCCCCAGAGAGGAGCCGCAGGCGTGGTCATTTGAAGAAGGGACAGACTCTGCAGCTGGAGGGCTGGGGCATAGGAAACCCCGCAGCCGGAGCAAGGATTCCCCATTTCCTTTCATTGTCTTTTGTGAAAAGGGGAGGGAGGCGAAGATGCCACCCTGGGCCAAGTGCCATAAAGATCACTGCATCCCCCCAGAGCAGCGGGCACCAACCCTTCAGACCTCACGGGCCACTAGGGGTCCGAGGACCACCGGTTGGCGCCCGCTGCTCTAGAGCGTTGGTTTGTAAACAGGTTTATAAATCCTTTGAGAATCTGATCAAAGATCTGGGCGGTACTTGTACACGTGCACACAAGCTTTTACACCACGCAGAAACCGGTTTGGCTCCATGGATAGAGCGTCGATCTGTGGACTGAAAGGCCCCAGGTTCAATTCCCGTCAAAGGCATGTACCTTGTTTGCAGGCACATCCCCAGTAGGCGGTGTGCATGGTCGACATTTCTCTCTCATCGATGTTTCTAGCTCTCTATCCCTCTCTCTTCCTCTCTGTAAAAAAAAAAAAAAAAAAATCAATAAAATATTTTTTTCTCCCGGAAACCGGTTTGGCTCAGTGGACAGAGCATCAGTTTGCGGACTGAAAGGTCCTGGGTTCGATTCCGGTCAAGGGCATGTACCTTGGTTGCGGGCACATCCCCGGTGTGGGGTGTGCAGGAGGCAGCTGGTCGATGTTTCTCTCTCATCGGCGTTTCTAGCTCTCTATCCCTCTCCCTTCCTCTCTGTAGAAAATCAATAAAATATATATTTTTTAAATATATGTATTTTCTAAAAAGGTTTTACACCATTTCAAGGAGTTCGAAGGTTCCTTCACGTCCATCCACGGACAGGCCAGGGGTTCCCGGACTCCGGCATCGGAATCCGTGTCCTAGAGGACGGGGATTTCCTGTTGTTGGAACAGCCCCGGAGTCACTGAGCCTAGAAATTGGATTCTCCTCCCAAGACAGGATGGTCATTTCGGGTCACGTCTGTGCTCCTCCAGGGGCGCCGCGGAAGAGCTTGTGCAAAAAGGAAGCAGCGGGGAGGAGAGAAATTAAAATGCAGCAATCACGGAGTCGGGGCATTTAATCTCTTTTAAGGCTTATGATGGGCGCCTGCTGGCTTCCCCCCTGATAGCCCCTGACACCTACTGACGGGTGTTTGCGGCCCCACACGGGGACGCGGGGCCTGTGACAGGAGGGGCGCCGAGGAGGTCCGTGACGGTCTTGGAACCATAAAGAGCAACGGGAAGCCACTGGAGGCGGATCCTGCCGTGCAGCGCGCCTGTGGCTGGTGGCCATACTGCGTTTTGTTTATAGAATCTGCTGTTCTCTTTACGGCAGGTTTGGTGGGGTTTCTTTCTTCCTTGTTGACGGAGATTAGCCGCATAAATCCATTTATGGCAGCGTGCGGTCCCCCATCGACCCTCCTGCGTGTTGCTGTCGGGGAGTGCTGTGTCGATTCCAGGTTCGCGCGATGCTCCGCTCTCCAACCAGACAATGGAATCCAAGTAGCCAGCCCTTCTTTTTTTAAGGCTCCTTCATTGGGGGGATTGGGGGGGTTCAGTGAGGTGAGGCAGGGTTGACGTTGAAGGGAGCAGATGTTGAATCGAGTCTACAGATACTTAGGATGAGAAGAAACCACACGTTGTACTGTTTTCAAGTGAAAGTCTTCTTAAAAGACTGTGGCAAGAAGCAAGCACAGCTGAGACCGGTTTGGCTCAGTGGATAGAGCATCGGTCTGCGGACTGAAAGGTCCCGGGTTCGATTCCGGTCAAGGGCATGTACCTTGGTTGCAAGCACATCCCCGGTGGGGGGTGTGCAGGAGGCGGCTGGTCGATGTTTCTCTCTCATCGACGTTTCTGGTTCACTATCTCTCTCCCTTCCTCTCTGTAAAAAAAAATCAATAAAATATCTATTTAAAAAAAAAGAAGCAATCACGAATGTGAAGGGTGTTTTAAATAGCTTTTTATACTCTTATCTAAGCATCTTCAGTTAACAGTTCTGTATAATTAACATCTCAGCTCTGCCATACACAGGATGCCGGGACACAGAGTTACAAGCATGGGGAGGCTTTGTAATTCTGTGTCCCTGGCATTGTCACGTGTGGGTGTCTACCCCCCGCACTGAGTATTTGAGGTCTTCCGGGAAGGTCTCCACGTTTTTCTTGTCTTTCCAAACATCCGGGCAAAGAAGTCAACCTTTATTTAAAAACGTTGATCCCAAGAATTCAGGCCCCTCTGCCCTCCCAAAACGGGCCCCAAGAATCAGCAACTTCATAAAAATGCAGCACATCGGCACCTCTAGACAGGAGCAGAGTTCATTCAGAGCTGGGGTCTGCCTGGCTGAGCCAGTTCGCTCTCTCTCCCCGTTTTAATAGTTTAATAAAAATTAGCATAATTAACGAACATCTGTATGATCCAGAGTGGTGCAATTTGGCACTTGGAAACGAGGGCTTAAACATGATTGCTGTGAGTTTAATGTTGTTTTAATTCTTTTTGGCACTGTGCAGCGAAATAAACGTTTGGTGGTGATAGTTCTCGGCCGGATCTCATTTGCATTTTTCTCCCTTTGATTATGAGCAATTGTGGACTCCCCGGCAATTCGTCAAAGTAGAAATTATTTTAAAATACCTCGTGGTGTTCAGGCTGGGCTAGAGCAGAGCATGGGGGCCGGAGGGGGCCAGTGAGAGAGGAGGCCAGAAAATGTTCCGTTCAGGCTTCGAACCTCTCAGCCCTGCAGCCCTTTCGGGGTCTCCAGCCAAGGGAGGGAATCGGGAAAAGACAGCCGGATCTCAAGATCTGTAGGTGCTTTTGATTAAGCTCCGAGGCTCGCACAGCAGGACACAGATGGTCTCTGAGACTGTGCCCTGCTCCTTACACGTCTGCCTGCTTCTCGGTGTTGAAGGGCAGAGAGCTGCTTTCCCTCGTTTTGGTCCTCACCGCCGCCGTGGCGGGGCTGCCACGTCTGTGGGCGGCAGGGTCAGTGCTCCCCTCCAGCAAGAGCACCGCGGCCGGGAGCCTCGTGTCCGCGGGTGTCCTGCCGTGCCGCATCTGCTTCCCGGTCGCCCCCTCTTCGAGCTGACGGTGAGCCTTCCCAAGGCCTGGTCCTCCTCCTGGCCTTGGGCTGAAGGGGGGTGTCAGAGTCAGGGGTCGTGAATGGCCCCCGGGGGGAGAGAGAGTCCTCCCTGAGCCCCTCAGGTGATGGAGACGACAGCATCTGGTGGGTCGGAGGCCGCTCTTCACACACCGGAAGACTGTCTGTCACCGTGCCCTTCCCATCTGCCAGATCACGGAAGAAATGAAGCCAGAGCTTTTATGAGTTCCGGTGAGAGGAGACGACAGGGGATGTGTTCCCCTCCGCAACAAGGCCCTGTGGGCACGGCCATGCTAACACAAGGCCACACTACAAGGAAATGTGTGGTAGAAACTGCCCCAAGTGTTGGGAGGTGGACAGGAACCTAATTTGTAGCAATAGGAGCTTTAAAATGTTCTAACAGCCAAAACCCGTTTGGCTCAGTGGATAGACCATCGGTCTGTGGACTGAGGGGTCCCAGGTTCGATTCCGGTCAAGGGCATGTGCATTGGCTGCGGGCACATCCCCGGTGGGGGGTGTGCAGGAGGCGGCTGGTCGATGTTTCTCTCTCATCAACGTTTCTAGCTCTCTATCCTTCTCCCTTTCTCTCTGTGTAAAATCAATAAAATATATTTTTTTAAAAATAGATAAAATAAAATGTTCTAATAGCCTTAGCCAGTTTGACTCGGTGGCTAGAGCATTGGCCCATGGACTGAAGTGTCCCAGTTTTGATTCTGATCAAGGGCACATGCCTGGGTTGCAGGCTCCTTCCCCAGTGGGAGGCAGCCGATCCATGATTCTCTGTCATCATTGATGTTTCTATCTCTCTCTCCTGCTTCCTTCCTCTCTGAAATCAATAAAAATATTTTTTTAAACGTTCTAACAGCACAGGCTAAGGAATTCTGGGTAATTTCCCATAAGGCAGTGCAGACTGTAGAGGAGTTGACCTTGGGAAGGACGGGAATAAGGTCTGGTGTGGAGAGGCGGTAGACACGTTCATTTATTTCAGGCTGGTTTTTAAAGATGATTCTCTGTTCCTTTTAGGGTCAACTCGGTGGTCTCACTTCTTATGCCATGTGAGTCTGTCTCCGCGGTACTTAGGGAGCCGTTTTGGAAAAATGTCCCCAAAGACAGTTGCTCTCTTCCTGCCACAACCAGTCCAATCCCCGGGGGAATATTTGGTAGTTGGCTGTAACCAAATCTGCTCAACTGAGAGTACAAATCCCCGCTGCTCCCTTCATCCCTTCATAACCTCATTTCACAAGTATTTCTTTGGCCCCATTCTGCGCTGGGTACCACGCTGCGTGCTGGGAATACAGCAGCAAACAAACCCAGCAAGGTGCCCGCTCTCACAAAACCCCCCACCTAGGGACTGCCACTGAGACAAAGGCAGACCCATACAAGCTGGCATCATGAGCTCATTTCCAGGGACCGCATGGCTGGGGCCCCCACCGGGTCAGAGAGTGGCAAGGGGAGGGTTCTAGAGAACCTAGACTCAGAGAAAGACTCAGGAATTGAGATCTGAGAGCTGCTCAGGAGTGAGCCCATGAAAGGGAGGAGGGAAGTAGAGGCTAACCGGCAGAGGAAAGGCTCCAAGATGAGAGAGGCTGTCGCCATGGAGCAGCTGAGACAAGTTCTGTCTGACTAAAGGGTCCACCAGACTTAGGGCTGAGCGACAGTGCGAGGCAGCGATCAGGAACGGGTCACGCAGGGTCTTGTCCACCTTGTTAACACGTTGGCAATAAGTAGGCAGCGGGGACCCACTTAAAGGTTGTGAGCGGTGCCGAAACCGGTTTGGCTCAGTGGATAGAGCATCAGCCTTTGGACTGAAGGGTCCCAGGTTGGATTCCGGTCAAGGGCACGTACCTTGGTTGCGGCCACATCCCCAGTGGGAGGGTGTGCAGGAGGCAGCTGGTTGATGTTTCTTTCTCATCAGCATTTCTAACTCTCTATCCCTCTCAATTCCTCTCTGTGTAAAATAAATAAAATATATTAAAATTTACAAAAAGAGGTTATGAGTGGAGCAGTGATGTTTTAGAAGGGTTCTGGCTGCAGAAGGAAGACTGGGTTGGAGGAGAAGGAGAATGGAGACACAGAGACCACCTGGGAGGTTGTTTCTGTAGTCCTCGTGAGAGACGACTGCGGCGTGACGGGAGAATACTGTCAGTGGGAATGGAGCGAAGTGGGCGGATTCCAATAACATTTGGAAAGAGAGTTGACAGGACTCCAGGGCTGGTTGGAAAAGGAGGGTGACATTGGAAATGACTCCTGGGTTTCGGGCTCGGGTAACTGCGGTCATGGTGGTGCCATTTACTGAGACAGAGGAAAACAGGAGGGATAGAAAGTTGGGGAGTGGGAGTGGAAACAGAAGCAGAGTGATGGGTCAGATTTAGTTGGAGCAGCTTGACATACACTTGGGTATTGGGAACCCGTCATTTGGACCTGGGCTGGAGGCTGGTTTTTAAAGATAATTCTCTGTTCCTTTCAGGGTCAACTCAGGGGTCTCACCTCTTATGCCATGTGAGTCTGTCTCCGCGGTACTTAGGGAGCCGTCTGGGGAAAATGTCTCCAAAGGCAGCTGCTCTCTTCCTGCCACAACCAGTTCAATCCCCGGGGGAATATCTGGTAGTTGGCTGTCACCAAATCTGCTCAACTGAGAGTACAAATCCCCGCTGCTCCCTTCATCCCTTCATAACCTCATTTAACAAGTATTTCTTTGGGCCCGTTCTGGTTGTGAATCTTTTACACAGAGGTAAGCTAAGCCACAGAGGTGTATAAGATGGCTCAAGGAAATCGCGTCAAGTCAGAAGGCAGGACAGAACCCTGGAAAACAACAACCACATGAACTTCAACCCGAGCATGTGCTCTGACCCGGGGACCCTCTTGGCTCCCGGGTTGATGCTCAACCGCTTAGCCTGCCTGTAATTATTAATGTTCTTAATGTACCTGTCAACCTCTCACCTCTAATGTTGGGAGCACCTACTACGTATCAGTTACTTGGAATTGTTTTCACTTCTGTGGCGTCACTTATATCCCCACCACGTAGGGGAGGGGTGATGGTCTCCCTACTCTTACAGAAGAGGAAGTTCAAGCTAGAACTTAAGGTCACATGGCTACTAAATGACCACGTGGGGATTAGATCCCAGTCTGTCTGACTCCAAAGCCCATTACTCTCCGCTGTAAGCTCCCAGGGAGCGAGCAGCACTCTGATTCATCATGCTACATCTCGTGGGAACTCAGACAGCACTTTGCACATGGAAGATGCTTGGTAAATATTGATCTGAACTATGACCTGACTCCCTGAGTATTTTTAGTGTTCTGGCATTTTAGGATGCGCTCAACTTTCTCTGAAGAAGCCATTCAACTACAGGAGAGAGAGAGACAGAGAGAGAGAGAGAGAGAGAGAGAGAGAGAGAGAGAGAGAGAGAAGGAAGAAAGGAAGGAAGGAAGGAAGGAAGGAAGGAAGGAAGGAAGGAAGGAAGGAAAAGGAGAAAGAAGGAAGGAAAGAGGGAAGGAAGGAAGGAAGGAAGGAAAGAAGAAAAGAAGGAAGGAGGGAAGGAAGGAAGGAAGGAGGGAAGGAAGGAAGGAGGGAAGAAGGGAAAGAAGGAAGGAAGGGAGGAAGGAGGGAGGGAGGGAGGGAGAGAAGGAAGAAGGAGGGAGGGAGGAAGGGAGGGAAGAAGGGAGGGAGGGAAGAAGGAAGGTGCTCTTTAAGGTGAGCAGGGCATCAAATGTGCTAAGTTTACAATGTAGACAGGAAGATGGCAAAATGAAAAGAGTTTGCTTTCCTCCTCTAGATGACTTTTTAAAAAATTTAATAATCCCATCAAGGGTGTCAGCCACCCCCACAGAATCTCCCATGCAATCACCATGAGAGGTTACCAGAAGCATTGGCCAAATCCCAATTGGAACCGTTCTCTTTCCATTTTTCAGGAGTATAACATGTACGGCTGGTGGGTAGGAGAGCTGAACAGCCTCGTTGGGATTGTTCCAAAGGAGTACCTCACGGCGGCCTTTGAAGCAGACGACAGATGAAGCCCAGGTACCCACCCCACGGCCGATGCAGGGGTCGGCCAGGCCTCTGTTTCTCTGTGAGGGATGAGAGTTGCCAGTGAAGTGGTTTTTCTTCATTGCCAGAGGTGATGCTAGTAACCCACCGCGGAAAGGTGATGATTCTGGGATTGCTTTTCCCAAAGTAGGGGACTGTGTCAGTTATGATTAAGTTCAACTACATGGGACAGAAAACTCAAAGTAACTGGTTCAATTAAATAGAAGTTTATTTTTCTCTTCTGTAAAAACCCGGACGTAAGTAATACAAGGTATCTGAGGCATAAAAGGTACCTTGCTTTTTGTGGTTGTTGTGGTGAGTGGGGCCCGCCACTGTAGGGACCTGCATGGAGCACCTGCCCCCTAGTGGTCAGTATGTGTCATAGCGACCAGTGTTACTGCTGGTCATTCCGCCATGTGGTCTATTTGCATATTAGGGTTTTATATAGATAGATGAGATGCTCTGGAAGGAGAAAGAAAATGCTAACGCCGGTTGCCTCCAAGGACAGAGAAGCTGTATGACTGTGAGACAGGGAGACACTTTTTACTCTGTGCCCTTTGATACTCCTATATTTTAAACCAGACCTGCACATGTATGTGTTTCTCCTCCTCTAGGACACATAGCCTTCTCTCTGGCCTTTACGAAGAAACTGGTCATCAGGAGCTCCCACTTCCCCCCTCTGCTACCCACCAACCCCGCGGACTCTCCTCCTTACCCACGCCTTGACACCTATTAGCAACTGTAAGCCATCAATAAACAGCACCAGTGGAAGAGGCATATTCAGCAGACCTGTTACCACACCTGCCTTGTCACAGCTCATTCCCTCCCTAAACATGCCCGCACCGCCCCTTCTGCCCTTTCCACAGGCTTGTCACCGAGAAGGTGAGAGAGAAGGAACCCTCCTCTCAAAGGTTTTTCCTTTGGAGAAGGGAGTCTCTGGTTGTTCTGTCTCATTTGAAAAGCACAAATAAATGTCTTATTTGGTTCCTGGCCATGTGTGATGGTGCTGAGTTTCTTCTGTAATGGCATCAAAATGCTGGTTCTGGGCATTCTCGCCAACTCCAGACCAAGTAGGAAGGGATAGCCAGAGAGGAAATGAGAGCCCAGAGAGAGAAGAGGACTTATCTTCTTTTGGGGTAGGAGCATCTCTGGACCCAGGCCTGCCTGCTTGGCCTCTCAGACGTCCTTTGGTTACCTCCTTGGTTATTTTTGTGTGCTGAATCTCTCTGGAATGAGACAGAGCTAGAAGAAAGTCCTTGAAGTCAGCACATTGGAGAGTTCCCTTTCCCCCTCAGTTAACCACCCAGAGGAGTCCTGTATGGGAGCCAGTGCTAGGCAGGGGCCAAGCCAGAACTTTGAAGAGGGCTTGTGTATACTCAGTCCTGTTCCTTTTCCTGTTGCCTGGACCTAGCACTCGGGTTTATCTGTACCTTGAAGTACAGCAAGATAAGAGTTATTAAGAACATAAACTCTGGAACCAGACAGCCTGGGAATAAACCCCAGGTCCCCATTTGCTACCTATGTTCCCCAGAGCAAGTTACTCGACCTTTTTTGCTTCAATTTCCTCACCTTAGAAGAGGTATACTCCATCTCACCAGGTCATTAGGATGATTAACACACGTAAGTAAAACAATGTAAGTAAAAGAATGACGGGCACATAGTAACTCCTCCATAAGGATTAGCTGTTATTACTGCCTGACTGTCTAGACAAGAAATTTTGGAAAATGGGCAACTGAGCAGCCAAATAAATTTTCTTTTGTGTAAATTAGATACAGCATAGGGAATATGGTCAGTAACATCTTAATAGCGATATATGGGGCAAGTGGATACTTAAAATATGGGGCGGGGGCCACTCTGTGAAGCACGTGATTGTCTAACCACTCTGCTATACATCGGAGGCTAATCCAGAATAATACTGAATGTCAATTGTAATTGAAAACTAAAAAGGGAAAAAATAAAATTTATCTCTGAAACCGCCTATTCAGAGCAGTGCTGGATTGGCAGTAGTCTTCCTCACCGCTCTAACAACTATATCGTGGCCCTGCAGAAAGACCATCAAAAGAGAGAAACTGTGGAGCATATAGGAACGTTGTCAGTGGATTCCATGTTTCTCAAAAGATCCTATGCCAGCTCTTCATTTCCAGATTTTCTGACCCAGGAGTGAAAAAACAATGAAGCTCTTTGTGTATGTGCTGTAAAAGGAGGTAAGAAAAGGGGAGGACTTAGGTCTGGGAGAAAAATAGAGAAGAGATTAAGTACCCTATGAGCTGTCCATTAGGTCTCCTCCATTTTACCCAGGGTGCTAAAGGAGAAGGGACCACTAGGTGGCAGCAGATGAGCAGATGAACCGAAGAGAACCAATGGCCTCCAGCTTGGGGAACCTTTGCACCAATCCCGACCTGCAGGTAAGGACAATGGGCATTGTTCTAAAATGTTAACCGAGGGAGCAAACAGGAACCCCTCTACATCCCTGATTGTTCCCTCCCTGAAGAACCCCTAAGGACCCAAGTCTGGAAGGCTGGGGGGCTGGGGGGCTGGGAGGCTGAGGAGAGGTTATCATTGTGGCACTGCTCTGACTCAGCAGGTATCTGGGGCAAGGGCAGGCGGAGGACGGAAAAGGGGCAAGGTCAAGGTAACTTCGCCCTCTGCACAGTTCAAGGCTCTCTCAATAGCATAGTCTGGCTTCCAGCATTTAAAACAAAACCCCCTTAGCGCAACAGTCCCTTCTATGTCTGTGTAGACCCGAGGAAACAACCATTGGCCAAACTCCAAAGGTCTGTAGGCACCCTGTCAACTGCAAGGTAGACACCACGCTTAGACCGCGGACCCTTCTAGCTGTCCGCCTCCAGCGGAGAAAGAAATCAGATTGGCCCTGGATGAGGTTAACAAACAGGCTGACTGGAAACCTGGTCCGCAGACATCTGGCTGTCTCTCCACTGTCAGGTACGGGAAAAGACGGGGCACGTTCGGTGTGTTGATGAGACTATCTACGGGGTCGAAGGGCATTATCCGTTAGGGGAGAGTTCTAAAGGACACCTTGGGGAAACAACGGATTCCCACGGTCCTCCTGGAGATCATCCTCACCTCGAAAAACTGCTCCCCACTCAGCATAGCAACCACTGTTTTAGCCAATTGCCTCAGAAAGCAACTGGCTAGTCAGATTACCACTTCTCTGACTCCGCTAACCAAATCCCCACCTTACTGCCTGTGACTAACTGGGTAACTGGGGGAGTGTTAGACCATTTAACTAACCACATTAGAACAGGTTCTTTTTTTTAAGAATGGGTTCTTTTTTTAAAATATATATATATATTTTATTGACTTTTTACAGAGAGGGAGAAGGATACAGAGCTAAAAACATCGATGAGAGAGAAACATCGATCGGCTGTCTCCTGCACACCCCCCACTGGGAATGTGCCGCAACCAAAGTACATGCCCTTGACTGGAATGGAACCCGGGACCCTTCAGTCCGCAGGCCGAGGCTCTATCCACTGAGCCACACCGGTCAGGGCAAAAATGGGTTCTTAATAGCCACTGATTGATCTGTTATGTGAAACAGGAGAGGATTAGAGGCGGGGAGACTTTTTTCCTTCCTTGATTTTATGTAAACGAAGGAAAATAAGAGAGCTCAGATCCCAAATTTAAGAAGCAAATGTGTTATCTGCCTTTTACAGATAAATGATTTACACAGAACTTACTGACATCACTGGATAATCTGACCCGGGGCTGGTACAGTTTGGCCTGTATTGTCCAAACTAATATCTGAGAATACTAAATACTCTGAAAGCCATCTCTTGGCTGCATTTCATTAAAATTACATTTTTTAGTGTGTTGTTTTTTTCCTGTCATCCATAGAGCAAAATAGTACAGACACTGTTTTGCAGTTACCTCAATATTAAATTTCCCCACACAATGGCCTGTGATATCTCTTAGAAGTCTGAATTTAATTCAAAACCAACTGTATCTTCCCCTCTGGTGAATACAAATGGGAAAGAGAATTCCTATTAAGTTTCATTTCCTACACCCAGACAGTTTGATGCCATTTAAGGTTGAAAGCAATGCCAAAAGGTAGGGCTGATAGGATGTCCTCCCTTCTGTTTCAGATAGATATTTTTTTCTAAACCTAATATGTAAGGAATCGCCTACATTTCACATTACCTTTTTTTAAAAAAATTTATTTTGCACTTCAGCCTGCTCAGTTGAACACCCTTATGTGTAACCAGTTAGTCTTGCCAAGTGGCAAAGCTGAGGATCTGAAAGGTGGTGACTTCGACAGAAATCACACCGGATCTGCTGTAGACGAGGAAATGAAAGACTCTTGAAATCCTCAGTCTGCCGCGTTGCTCATGGAGTTACTCACAACCTATTGCAGTTACACACCCCCAGTGACACATTTTCAAAGCCCACGTTCCATGCCAGTGACTCACGACACCATAAAGCAGTGATGTCAAGGCAAAAGGCAAGATGTGGGTGGGGTGGAGGGGACACACTCACGCCTTTAAAAAGCAGCCTGGGAAAAAAAAATGGAGTTGAAGCAAAGCTAGCATGGGAAAAAAGAAAGCAAAGTATGTTATTTTCTGTTCTTCCTTGCATGTTAAGAACAGTCAGTGTCAGGGACAGAGGTGCCTTAATCTTTGGCCAAAAAGCTCTCCCCGAAGGTCTCCCCACCAGGAGTGGCCCTGATTTGCTAATTCCCAGAACACCAGGAAAATCAGGTGGGGCTTGCCCTGACCAGTTTAGCTCAGTGGATAGAGCCTAGGCCTGCGGACTCAAGGGTCCCAGGTTCCATTCTGGTCAAGGGCATGTACCTTGGTTGTGGGCACATCCCCAGTAGGGAGTGTGCAGGAGGCAGCTGATCGATGTTTCTAGTTCTCTATCCCTCTCCCTTCCTTTCTGTAAAATATCAATAAAATATATTTTAAAAAACAAATCATTTTTTAAAATATCGGTGGGGCTGACTTGAGAAAAAGCAGCCACTACACAGAGGATTATCCCTGCTACACAGCTCAGTGACTCAAACTAATTTTCTAGTTTGTGGATTACCACAGTCCCTTGTTCATTCCCTCCCTTCCCTTCTGGTCTAGTTATTTCATCTCCCATTTGAATTGACAGAAATTGGGTAGAGAGTTTGAAAACTACAACGAAAAAGGAATGTTTCTTCTCCAAGGGATTTGAGTCATTCTCCCTATTTCCCTATCCAAACTAACTGTTCAGAAAACATGGTGGGGGTTTTCCTTTCTTTTTTCATTAGTATAGATCAATGGCCATTCTTTTGCAACCCTTTGGAATGCAATTAATACATTTAAAGATGTAGCCCATTTTATGCAAAAATCTCATATATTCCCCCCCAAAAAGAAAACTATTGTATTAGAGCAGTGGTTCTCGGCCCTCCTGATGCCACAACCCTTTCATCCAGCTCCTCATGTTGTGGTGACCCCCAACCATAACATTATTTTCGTTGCTACTTCATAATAGTAATTTTGCTACTGTTACGAACCATAATGTAAATATCTGTGTTTTCTGATGGTCTTAGGCGACCCTGCTAGCGGTTCTCAACCTGTGGGTCCCAAGCCTAAGACCATCGGAAAACACAGATATTTACGTTACAATTCATTAACAGCAGCAACATTACGCTGCCCCTTCTAATGAAGTCCTCTCCTCTGCAGGCGTGGCGTCTAGGCAAACCCTGCCAACGAGGCTTTCTTTGCCTGTGGGGCTGGCGGCTGTCAGCAGCTGTGTGTGTTCCATTCCCTCAGGGGCCCCATCACACCCACCCCCTCTCCACCTGGCAGAGTGCCACCGAGGGAAGCGTTTTTGTGGCACCGACCAATAATGTGCCACTTCCTCGCCTCCTGTGATGAGAGGGAGTCCGGAGAGGCCTCTAGTGCTGGTCCCTCCACAAGGGCATCTGGCCCCACTGCGCACTCAACCTGATGGTGAGCTGCTGGCCACCTTTTTTCCCCACTGGCCCCTCCAGCCTGCCCCCTGCCAGGCCTTCAGCACCGCTGTCTGTGTCCATGGCTTATGCAGATATGCACACAAGGTCTTTGGTTGATCACCGCCCACCCACCCACCCTTCCCAGCCTTCCCTCTGAGATTTGACAGTCTGTTTCCATGCTTGGCAATCATTGCTTTTTAAAAAATTAAAATTAAAATATATATAATTGTTTTTGTTTTTTTTTAGAGAGGAAGAGGAATAGAGATAGAAACATCGGTGAGAAGAAACATCCTCCATCGGCTACCTCCAGCCTGCCCCTGACAGGGGATCAAGCCCGCAATCTTGGCATGTGCCCCAACCAGATTCGAACCAGTGGCCTCTTGGTGCTGCGCTACACCCCCGGGCTTGGAGGTTTGTTTTTTTGTCTTTGTGTTTTTCTTAACATTTCCAAGGCAATGCAGTGGAAATTTGGGAGACAGAGAGGGCAAAACTTGGAGCTTATTGCTTCACCCTGTTAGTGCAGGGTTCGACCAGGCACAATGGACATTTGGGGCCAGGTAATCTTATGTGCAGCAGCATCCCTGGTCTCCAACACCAGACACGGGTAATTCTTCTCTCCCCCCACCTCCCCTCTCCCACCCGCCCAGTTCTGACAAACAAAAATGTCTCCCCGAAACAAAATCACCCCTGGTTGAGAACAATGGTCTCAGGGCATTTGGGTGTGCTTAGGACCAACCACAGAGAAACTGCCCTGCCTTTTATTTATTTATTTATTTTTTTAATATATTTTATTGATTTTTTTTTACAGAGAGGAAGGGAGAGGGATAGAGAGCTAGAAACATCGATGAGAGAGAATCATCGATCAGCTGCCTCATGCACTCCCCCCACTGGGGATGTGCCCGCAACCAAGGTACATGCCCTTGACCGGAATCGAACCTGAGACCTTCCAGTCTGCAGGCCGACGCTCTATCCACTGAGCCACACCGGTTCCAGCTGCCCTGCCTTTTAGAAGTTTGTGCTTGAGCGACAGCCAGCAGCGTAGGGCTAGGCTAGGAAGACAGAGGACACATGCCATGGATTCCTCAGGGTTTAAGCGCCACCATCAAGCTTGTATGCCCCCCAGACATCTTGGAGGTTTGCTGGCCTGCACCCCTGCAGATCTGCACCACAAAAATGCTGTTTTCAGATGCATAAGCCCGTGCATGCTGCTGGAGAGCTGCATCACCCCCAACCTCTCCGCAGCTCTGTTCACGGTCCCTGCGTCCCTCCCCAGCGGCAGGACCCCTGACACGCGTGGTCAGGACCACGTGGAATACTGTGTGCTGCCCTTCAGAGCAAGAAACACAGGTTCAGAGGAACAGTTGCAGCTCCCGGCGACTGCTCTGCTCCCCCGCCTCCGCCTCCAGAGCGGCGGGTGCAGTGCTCGCCGCGGTCCCCGGGGGAAGCGGGGAGCGTCAGGACAGATTGGCATCTCGTGGTTGTGATTTTCCTGGTTCTCCGTGTTCGTTTAGGGGAAAGTTTTCTCCTACAGATGACTCCCATGAGCCGCCAAGAACCAAAAGAACAACCACGACACAACCGAAACCCATGCCTTCTCGGGAGGCTGAGGAGGGGCCGGTGCTTTTGTTGTCCGCGCCCGCCCAGGCCAGCCAGGAGGGCATCGCTGGCCCTGGCCCCGCGGCCTCCCAGGGGCCCTGAGTCGGAGGCACCTGGAAGGGTTATTAGCAGGATTGGAACTCTTCCCTCTGCTGGGACCAGATCATAATTACAGTAATTTTCTAACAGAGCTCAGCAGTAGGACTGTTTAATCAGCATCTGACTCCCTCGTGCTCCCAGCCCTCATCACTCAAGGAGAGGAGTGGGATGGCTCTTAAAGAGACAGTGCTCGCCTTTCAGCATTTGGAACAGATGTGCCCTAATTGGCAGAATATATCTAAGTCTCGTATGGGCAGGTTGCGCTGCCTGCAACGAACCGCCTCGGGCTCTCACCGCCCTGGGCCTTCTGCTAGAGGGACCTGGGTGGGGATGTTGGGAGGCCTGGCTTCCCACACCAACGTGGCCACCAGGGAGGGGACATTCACGGGGCGAGGGCACTCATGGGAGAACCTCAACTGCCTCCCTCCGCCCCAGGCGGTTTGACTCGGTGGGTAAGGGTGTTGGCCCACAGGCTGAAGGGTCCCGGGTTCAACCCCAGTCAAGAACAATGTACCTCGGTTGCAGGCTCGATCCCCAGCCCTGATCAGGGCTCATGTGGGAGGCAACCAATTGATGTCTTTCTCACATGGATGTTTCTCCCTGTGTATCTCAACCACCCCTCCACTCTCTCTAAAAAATCAATGGGAAAATATACGCAGGTGAGGATAAACACAAATGTTTTAGAAACAAAAAACTGCCCCTTTCAAACAGATGGTATGAAGAAAAAAGTGGCTGAGAGGGCAGGAAGGAGGGACTTGACAGCCACAGACAGTAACGTGGCTGGTGGCTTCCCATAACGGGAAGATTACAGAAGCATCTCGTGTCCCCGCCCTTTGGGGGGAGGGGAAGACCCTTAAAGACTCTCAGGCGCCCTCCTGATTCTCACTCTGGCTTTACCACCTCTCCCTCCTTTCTCAGGCCTCCCTCTCCCTGCCATGCAAGCACCTTGTTTTTCCCTCCTTGGCTTGTGGGAGCGGGCCAGGCCTTCCCTTAATGAGAAGTAAAAGTATCCACTCTGTTCACCGAGTCAGGAGCACCGTCTCCTAAAAAGTGTGGCTCTTAGTATTCTTTTGAGTATAAACTGTCCACACTAATTGTATCCTGAGCGTTGAGGTTCCAGCACTCCAGTTCCGAAGCCGGCCACGACCAAGGCGGAACTGATTTTGCCCACGCTATTTCTCTAGTAAGAAGTCAGGGCTGGTCCTGCCGCCCTGCGGGAAGCCAGACACGTGTGCACTGGGGCTTCGCAGCAGCTCCTGAAACAGCTCCTTAGGAGAGCCGAGGCAGGGAGTAGGAGAGAGAGAAGAGGTGGGTAGGGGCTTCCAGATTGGTTAAGGCAGTGGTGGGCAAACTGCGGCTCGTTGACTAATGAGCTTGCTGGCCGCTGGGTTAAGGAGACCCTCAGGACGGAAGGTACAGTGGTAGGAACAGGAACAGGGACACTCCTCTCCAGTTCAGGGGGTCTCCTTGAGCTGGGCAACGTGCCCTCTACAGAGCCAAGCCCCTGCTGGCAGAGGGCCGCCGGGAGGGGAGGGGGGGCTCAGGATCGGTGCCCCAGCTCGACTGAGGAAGCCACCATCTCGAACCACCGTGATTGTCTGCTTGGCGTTAGCCGAGCCTCAGCTGGCTGCTCACACATCACCCACAGAGGCCTCCGGGAGGCAGGCCGGGAGCTGGTGCGTCCACTTCTGCCTCCAGTCCCGCTTCGCATCCTCCGGCCCACTGTCCTCCTCACCGGTGGGTGTGAAGAATATTCAGAAAGAGCGAAGGCATATAAACACATGCACAAGTAATGTCAACAAGTCACAATCACCTCCCAAGCAAAGCTACCAGACCGGGTACGAGTAGGACTTGATGGTGAGGATCGAAGGCCTCAGCAGTCAGAAACCAGAACCGTGGAAGAGCTCTGATTTCTAAGACCGCTGAAAAGAGAAGGGTGGTTTTTTTCTTTTACTAGTGATGGTTTAAGATTTTAAAAAAAAAAAAATCTGGGCGTTGGAGGGGATACCTTGTCTTACAGAGCTTGGAAAAGACCTCTCACATGAATATATTCTACCTTCATCTAAAAACGTTAAAAAAAAAAAAAAAAAAAAAAAACATGCTCAGCTCAAAAGTTTCCTCAGCTAGAAAATGAGTACAATATTGCTCTGCCCTCCTCATTGGGCACCAAGGTCAAAAGTGATGTATGTGAAACAGGATTTTCATACAAGAAAATTCCCCACCCCCTCCACCCTCCTACACACGTTTCCTTCCACCAAACAAACCAAACCCAAGAACTTGGGATCACTCACCCTGAGTAACAGAGTGGCTGTTGGAAGAAAGGTCACCTAGAACCTACCTCAATCCTGAATTCTAACAAAAAAAACTAACAAACAAAAAAACCCAAAAAAACTTTTTTCTACAAAACAGCTCAGTAGGCCAGAGGTCACCAGCCCCGAGTACACACAGGGACAGAATACACCCTGATAAAGGCAAATGGCTTTGTCTGGATGAAGAAGGAAATCCATGTTGGCCGTTTTTCTGCTAACTCCGGGCCTGTGTTATTAGAAAAATGTTTCCGCTCTTAGCACATCTCCTTCCATGGCCTGCCCTACACTCAACTCTGCACCAGACAGTGAGGGGATGGTGCGCGGCCTTAGATTAACTGAGGTGCCGTTACATACACTGCTGTTAATGGATCGTTAAAAAAGCCAGGAGTCAGGAAAATTGCATTCGTGTCTCTGAATGGCTCCCGCTGTCCCCGCAGCCCTCCCCGCTGGCAGGACTGGCTGCTGAGCCCAGCTCCAGACGAAGGGAGCGAACAGAAGAAGGCTCGCCCGGCTTGCTGGTTTTTTGGCTGAGTGGGGAATTGACACAGACCACCTCCGGCTCCTGTCTGGAAGTTTTGAGATCAGAGAGCTTCAGGCACAGCTGGGTTCACAGCTGCACCATTTGGAGCACTGGGCTCATTAATATTCATGAGTCATCCCCACCAATCAGCAGAACGGATGCCATTAGCTTAGCATCTGTCGGGTTTTTGTGCGGGTTGTGTATGGAGGGTTTTTTTTCCCCCCCCTTTTTAAATGAACTTCTTTTGACATTTTGGATCTGTCTCTGTAGGTTTTCTACGCTCGCCTCGCTCTGCTGCATTGTATAACGGAGAGGCTCGGGGGAGGTGGGCAGGAGAGAGGGTGGGTCCCAGCCAGGGCTTTGCATCTGCCTGTTGACAAACTTTCTCTCTCTTTCAGCACCTGGCGCCTCAGACGGCCTTGGAGGATGGAAGCAGCACCAGGTAAATGACACCTAACGAGGCTCATGCCCATACCTGCGAGGGGGCTGGATCCTGGCTCTTTGGAAGACGGGCCTTCCCCCAGTGGTGGACTGGAGCTGCACTGGCGATGCAGGAGCCGCAGTGCACAGCCCTGAGCCGTTATTTCCACGCTGATAAATTCATGATTTATGAAAGTAACAGTGCCAGCCTCCATCCCCTCCTTCTCTGCTACAGCTTGTTAGACACAAATTGCAACAACAGTCTTAAAGAGTTGCGTTTTATTTCAGGCCAAAGCCCCTCAACTCTGAGCTAAATGCCATGACAGTCCCGCAGCCCAGGCTGGTAAGAGAGCACAAAGGGGCGGCCAGGAGGGAGGGGTGGGCGAGGGGAGAGCCGCACACAAGCCCGAGCGCAGAGCAATGCACCCCCTCCCGGCGCTGGCTCTCTGGCTCTCCGTGGAGAGGAATTATGGCAGCGGGAGGGCAGAACGCCTCATTGTCTGAGGGAAGGCGCGCTGTTCCTCATCTCCATCCCGGGAGCCCTCTCTCCAGAAAGAACAAAGCCCTCGCGCCCCATTGGACTGAACATATGGCCGCCCTGCCACCCGGCGGAGGGGCCTGTGGTGGCTGGAGCCCTGGGGACTGGGGACGGGAAGCTGTTACTGGGGGGAGGGGGAGGGTTTAGAAGAGAAAGGAGCGCGTTCTCCCCCTGCAGAAAAGATGCTCACGTCTGTGCGCTACAAGCAGAAGAGACAGCGCGGCCCAGGACAGCTTTTCCAAGACAAAGCTCGCCGAGCTGCTTGCCCCTCCGCGGCTGCAAACAGCCACTTCTCTTTCGTGGTGGCCGTGACCTGCTCTGTGGCCTCGGGCCCCGCCCCGCCAGGTGAGGTCTGGAATATACAGGAAGCCCTAGCGACAGGAGTCGCAGCACCATCCCGTTCAGTGGTATTAGCGGAGGGAAAGCAAGGAGGTGAGAGAAGGAACGCTCACCACCCTGTCCATGCAAGGAGGGAGGCCAGAGGCCAGCCCCCCGGAATCAGTGCTGCAGCAAAACAGAGCCAGTGGGAACTCACTACACAGCATGCCGTCGGGACAGGATTCTGAACGGTGGCTTAAAATCCGCTAATGACAGACCCCCAACTAGAAGCCTGAGTTCACAGGCCCATGAACAGACATCTACAGAACCTCAGCTCCCAAGACAGTAAACATGGGACCTTGTTCTAAACAACAGCCCCTGGGTCTCAGGCTTCGCTCACAAACATCTGCATGCGGTTTATTCCCGTGGAGGACGGTTAAGTTGTCATGACCAACCTCTGTGCAACCGACCTGAGCAGAGGCAACTGTAAAACCCCAAGTAGCCCAGCTCCCCACCTGCCCTGGGCCCATCCAGTCCCACCCGAGGGCCTGCCTCTCCTCTGCCCACTTCCGACCAGAACCCCGAGCTCAGACCAGAGCTCCCCTTTCCAGGACTGTTTCTAACTGGCTAGGATCCAGAGGCACAGCATGGTCCCCTCCCATCGGCCCCCCCGCAGGTGGAGGAGCACGGGGTCCTCCATCGGGGCTTGCACAGTCACAGCGTGATGGCGAGGTAGGGGGCGGCAGAGGGGGGCTTTCCGAGGAGGGAGCCTCCGAGTCAACCGCAGGAGCCCACACCTCGAAACGGTCCTTTTCCTCCTCGGGAGGCGGGGAGGGGGAGCTCCTCCGGCCCGATCGTGGGAAAAAGCAGCAGCTGGAAGAGCGGGAAAGGGAAAAGAAAGGAAGACAAACAAAAGAATGGATTACTAGCCAGCCATAAAAGGGAATAAGTACCGATACACACTACAAAATGGGTAATATAATAATTGAATAATAATTGAACATATATTAAATGAAAGGATGTCCGGAATAGACAAATCCAGAGACACAGAAAGCGGATGAGTAGTGGCCAGGAACTAAGGTTGGAGAAACGGGGAGTCAGGCTAAGGGGTACAAGGTTTCTGTTGGGGTGATGAAAATGTTCTAAAATTAACTATGGTGATTGACACTTGCACGACTCTGTTGAATGGACAAAAACTACTGGATTGTACCAGTACACTAACATGGTGGAATTTATGGGATGTGGACTATTTCTCAATGAGGTTATTTTAAGGGCAGGGGCAGATAAAGGACATAAGAAAGCCTCTCTTCTTTCTCCCAGGTTTCTATAAGAGCCTGCCGCCCAGAGATGGGTACCACGGTCCCCGTGCTTGGCTAAGAGGCCGCACAGGAGGGGGGAGGCTCCTCTGAAAGACTTCCAGTGCTGGACTTCACTCTCTCTATCGAATGGACACCTCACCGACCCAGGTCGCAGTCAGCCCCGCTGCCAGCGCCCCGAAGAAGAGCGCTAGTTACCTCTTGGGCTGGTCGCCCTTGGCCAGGTGAGAAGAGCCCTGCCTCTCCTCCTGGGCCCAGCCGCAGTTTGACATGGCGTAGCGAAGAATGGCCTCGGACACGGTCGTGCGGCTCTGGCCCTGGACACACGCTTCTATCTCAGGCACCGAAAGCTGGCTTTGCAGGAAGAGGTGCAACTGGCTGTCCGACAGGAGGACGACGCTCTGCAGGACCCTGGGGCGAGCACAGGTAGGACAACACACGGCGTCACCCCAAAGCTTTGTTCTCCCCAACCCCATCCTCTTCCTCTTCTTTTTTTTTTTTTAATGTCTTTTTATTGATTTCAGAGAGGAAGGGAAAGGGAGAGAGAGATAGAAACACAGTGATGACAGAATCATTGATCGGCTGCCTCCTGCACGCCCGACCCTGGGGATCAAGCCTGTAACGTGGGCGTGTGCCCTGACTGGGAATCGAACCGTGACCTCCTGGTGTATAAGTTGAAGCTCAACCACTGAGGCACGCAGGCCAGGCCCCAGCCCCCTTTTCTGTGGGGCTCTGGCTTGAGTGAGCAGGAAGAGAACAAGAAAAGGGTCCACCCCAAAGGTATGTTCAGTGAGCCATCCTGCCTGTCACCTCCCCCTCCCTGCCCCACCTCGAAGGCAAGGGCTGGCTGCCGTGTTCGCTCACTTTTCGAGGAAGTGCTGCAGACCTTGTCGTCGCTTCTCGATGAACTCATCTGAGCTGCCAAAGAAGGTGGACTTCCCGGGAAGTTCAGGTACAGGCCTGTGAAGTCACATAACGTAACACACGAGGTAAGGGTAACATGCAAGACCGTCCTATCAGCCTGACCAAGGACGTCCCCTAAAAGAGGCACACAGCCATACAAATAGCTTTTAATAAGGTGGAAGGGAGGGAAGCTAACAGTGACTCACTGCATACCATGTTTCAAGCACTGCGCTACATACATGTTTTTCAAACCTTCTCCCACTAATCCTTCCAAACTCCATGAGAAAGATATTAGTGTTCTCATTTTACTAGCAAGGAAAAAAACCAGAGCAGCTGAGAAAATTTCCCAGTGCCACACAGTTAATAAGCAGCAGAACTGGTATGTGAACCAAATCAATAATTTCAAAACTCCATGCTATTTACTGCCCAGCCTGTGCTGCCCGGTGGTTGAACACTGACCCATGACCTAAAAGATCACATGTTCATTCCAGGTCAGAGCACATGCCTGGGCTGCAGGCTCAATCCCCATTAGGAGGCGGGCAGGAAGCAGCCAATCTATGCTCCACCCTCCCATCAATGTTTCTCTTTCCCTTCCCCCTTCCCTTTCCTCTTCCTAAAAATCAATAAAAAACATTTTAAAATAGTTAAAACAGCCCTCACCGTTTGGCTCAGTGGATAGAGCATCGGCCCAGGTTCAGTTCCAGTCCAGGGCGCATACCTTGGTTGCAGGCTCAGTCCTTAGCTCGGACCCCCAGCCCCGGTCAGATGCGTGCAAGGAGGCAACCAACCCACGTGTCTATCACATTGATGTTTCTCTCTCTGTCTGTCTCTCCACTTCCCTTCCACTCTCTCTAAAAACATCAATGGGAAAATATCCTCAGGTGATGATTAACAACAACAACAACAACAAAGCTAGAGGTGCCCAACTTTTCAAGAATTTCCAACCGGCTTATGAGGGCCTGACCCATGACAGTGGTCTCATCAGTCCCACAAGATAATTAACTGGCTAGGTCATCACCGGCCATCCGCCACCAGAGCATTCAGTGACCATTCTGTGGTGGAATCACTATCCTAAATTGTCTTCAGTTTTTAGATTTATTTGGGAGGAATAGGTGAGGAGTGAACAGTACTCTTTCTTAAGGCTCTCAGTCTGTGTGTCTCTGGGAAAAGGACTTTGCATGCGCGCACACACATCACAATTTTTTGCAAGTCAAATGGACAGGATCACCACCTGTCAAGTAAGTCCAGGTGATAACCAATGATAGGCACATTTAAAATGCTAGCAGAACATTTGTTTAGCCCGAGACTAATATATACCAAAAAAGAAAAATATTTTTTGCATTTCTATAGCACTCTTAGGTCAAAAAATAGAAACAAAAACTCTGTTCATTCCTTTTTTTCACTAATTTGAAAAGGTAATTTAAAAACAGATTTCTCAGTGTCCTTAGTGCCTGGCAGGTTGCCATGTTTTCCTCACTGTAAACTCTAATCCCCCAAGTGAGTGCCTAAAAAGCCAGTCTCAGCCCCAAGAAGGAAGCAAGAGCAGACTCACACTAAACCGGCGTTTCTCTGCAGCTGCTTTCTCAGCCACACGAACTCACGGTAGCGGCGCCGCACACAGGATGTCTTGGCAGTGAAGGCCTTGCTGTTGGTCTGCAGGACAAAGCACAGAAAAGGACTTAACGGGGAGAGACCTGTATCACACCAACTCCCCGTCACCACTCTCCCTGAGGGTCTGAGCCACGAGGCCACATCCTGATCAGGGGCTCCGACTAGAGCGAGATGCCACCAGGCAGCCTCAGGCACACCCCATGCTCTCGTTCCCCTCCTCCCTCCTCTTCTGCTGCCTCGGGCCTGTCAAAACATCCACAACATCTCAGCACTCCCCCTCAGCCCCGGCAAATGTTGGTCCCACCGCAGAGGTTGGATGCACTTACGTGGAGGAAGATCTTATAATCCACGTAGGAATTCCAGGAGCCCTCATTCTGCACACGGGGGTCCTGAACGCGCACAGTGATCACCTCCTGGGGGCAAGAAATGCTCCTTCAGCTTCAGCTTTGACAACGCTGCCAGACGTTTTCCAAACAGACAGCACCAACTCTCATTCCTTTCTTTGTTCATTTATTCATTAACTTCAACAAATATTTATTGACCCATCATGTGTCAGGCACTTTTCTAAGGCACTGAGGGTAGAACATGAATAAGAGACAAAAAGCCTTGCCCTCACGTAGCTTACATTCTAGTCCAGTGTAAGAAATGGAAAAGTTAGCCGAAACCGGTTTGGCTCAGTGGATAGAGCGTCGGCCTGCGGACTGAAAGGTCCCGGGTTCGATTCTGGTCAAGGGCATGTACCTTGGTTGCGGGCACATCCCCAGTAGGGGGTGTGCAAGAGGCAGCTGATCGATGATTCTCTCTCATCGATGTTTCTAACTCTCTATCCCTCTCTCTTCCTCTCTGTAAAAAATCAATATATTAAAAAAAAAAAAGAAAGAAATGGAAAAGTTAGTCAAAATGGAACCTCATTTCCCTGAAATGCCTTCACTCCTGATTGCCCTCTCCTGGTTTTATTTTGAGCTCATCAGAACCACCGAGGTATTACTGTCAGAAAGATACGACGACGCAATGATTTCCATCCACCTCTTCCCAAATCCCCTCCAACTTTTACCCTCCTGTTCTGTAGAGACCACATGCTTACCTCCTGCTCTTGGTTCTCCAACATCCTACATCAAAAGTCCATTGGAAGAAAACATCTGATGAGACACAAATGACAAGGGAACGATCAGGTGAGTGTGCTTTTATTCTTATCCCTCTTTACCAGGGAAAACCCTGGGAAACTTCAATCGACCCTGCTGGGGAAAACCAGGCACCTTTTTTCATTCGTACGTGCCACTTAAGAGGAAGTAAAGACATTCCACCACATTGGCTCTATTACACCTACAGGGCCTGGGGATTCCCCTCCCTTTTGAAACCATGGCCAAACCCTTAAGCAGGCCACTTCTAGCCAAAGCACGTTTGGGTCTGTGCAGTGTTCACCTCAAGCAACAAGATTCCATTGTAAAGCCTTTCCGCCTGAAGGCTGCAGGCAAAGCAGTGTGTTGTGGGGGCACACAGCACAGCTGTGAAGTGAGCCTAACATCGCCCCCTCCTGGCTGTCCCGAGACAGCCAAACCCCACAATGCAGCAGGGCTCCTAAGTCTTTGTCTTGCTAACTACAGTCACCTCCCCAGAGATCATCTGATCTGAGCTCGAGAGCAGCTGGGGCGCCAGAATGGGTTGCTTTTCCCCTGTCTAATCTGTTCTCCAGAACCCAAGCCAACGGTTATTTCCTTGCTGGACATGTACCTCTCCCAAACACCCCACAGCTGCAAGGTCGGCTCAGGATGTTTTCACTCCTTTGCAAAGATTCATTAAAGCCCAAGCTGCCGATCCCCCCGGCGTGGCAGTTGGCATGTGCGGCGACACCGCCCGCTCCGACAGGGGGACCATGAAAGTTGCAGCTCGGGGCTGCCCAAGTCCAGCGGGGCCCATGATGTCACCTTCTGTTAAAATACAGCACTAATCTTATCACTCCTGAACCACGCCAACAGCTTCCACCCTGGCTGCCACCTGCACCCCCTTCTCCTCTCTTAAGAGCCGAACAATAAGGTTTAATTTCCCTTTTCAATTTACCTTGAAATGAAAACTGACTTCAGCCAATACGTACTGCCAACAAATGATCCCGGCTGGCTCCTGGGAAAACAAGACTATCTCTAAGCTCTCCCTCTCCTCCCCCCATGCCCACCCGCACCCACTCGTTTTCACATTCCCACAATTAATTTTAAACACATCCCCTTATTAGTTCTGCCTTACCGTTACACGAGTGTATAATGAGTTTCCTTCTATCTTATGTTTTGCTAACACAAGGCAAACGTTTCAGGAGACGGGAAACTCATTTACACCGCAAAATGTGCAGAGCAAACAGCTTTTCCAATTATTTCCAGTACACCAGGTCTCTCCGCACACAGACACCGCGGCACTCGGAGACGAAACTGCATGGCATGTGACAGCACTGGGCTCCACCGCCGAGCCAACGGGAGGTTTTATGATGGCAATATCATCGTAAACAGTATTCTTGCTGACAATCTGATTTTCCATCTGATGCCGGCACCACTGCCAAGGGCTCCTGACCAGAAAGGTGGGCGATGCCAATGCCGTAACAACCGATGTACAAAATCTCCATGTAAGTAGGCAAATGCCTGTGACCAAAAAGGCCAACTCGCTGTGAACAAGTAATCTCCTCAGATGTAAAAATAGTTCTCTCTCTTCTTTTCAGGCTTTTGGTAAACTGCCAGCACAGGAGCAGAGTTAGAAGAGGCTGAACTGTCTTTGCACAAAAGTAACAACCATAAAGACAATGCCAAGGAAACCATAGCCACCCACAAGCTCAGTGGGGCTCAAACATCTCTGTGCCCTGAAAGGTTTGCCAAAGTCAGGACTATAATTGAGCAACTAAACGGTCATCGCTCTTGAACTCAACAAGAGTTTGCACAACCTCCACGTGCAAGTTCCTCTCCTCTCTTTTTGGGGCTAGTACCACTTAGAAACAAATAGCTATAAACTGGCTTTAAAAAAAAAAAAAAAATATATATATATATATATATATATATATATATATATATATATCCAAAGATGCTGTGTACTTGAATCTAAAATGTGAAGGGCACTAAGGAAGTTTCCATTGTAACTTTTCTAAAAACACACGGGAACAGCCTGGCTGTGGTGGCTCAGTGGATTGAGCGGCATCCCATGAACCAGAAGGTCCTGGGTTCGATTTCCAGTCCAGGGCACATGCCTGGGTTGCAGGCTCGATTATGAGGCAATGAGTCTCTCTCATCATTGATATTTCTATTTCTCTCCCCCTCTCCCTTCCTCTTTGAAATCAATAAAAATATATGTTTTAAATATATTTTATTGATATTTTACAGAGAGGAAGGGAGAGAGATAGAGAGCTAGAAACGTCAATGAGAGAGAAACATCGACCAGCTGCCTCTTGCACATTCCCCGGGGATGTGCTGGCAACCAATGTACATGCCCTTGACCGGAATCGAACCCAGGACCCTTCAGTCCGCGGACTGATGCCCTACCACTGAGCCAAACCGGTTTCGGCAATAAAAATATTTTTAAAAAACACACACTGGAATAAATACAAAAGCCTAGACTTCAAGTAATAACTTCTAGCAACGACTATTCTCCATTAGCTTCCTCCCCATAATGCCACTCCTCAGAAGGAGATGAAGCTCAGTTCTCCGGAGGGGAAAAGGGAAGTGAGCTCTAGCTCTGTGATCTGGGAGATGGATCCCTGTCACCGAAATAAGAATAGAGTCCGTGATTAAATCAGCTACTTGTGCAACTCAGTGCTAACTAACTCCATCTCTTGGGTCCATTCAATCGCATCTGAAGTTTGCTTTACTTTCTCCACCTGTACCAGCACCAAGACCTCCAGCTAGAACCACCGAGCTGTTTGCTGTTTACAAAGCAGATTCTTTGTGAAGCTTTCAAATGTCATAACAATGCAAGGCTTTAGTGCCACCATTTTCACGCCCGTTTAAACTACCTCAAGAGATAGGCTGGTGTGTACTGAGCCACGGAGACTTCCATCCCTTCTAACTCATCCCAGAGCCAGTGGGCAACTCAAAAAGCTCTTCTTCCTGAACACCCACAGGTGGCAGACCAAGCCTCCCCGGTCAGACCAACCTCCGTGGGCTCTCAACCAACCAGCCCTGCTCCATTCCTGCGTCCCTCTGAAATATGCCGATCCTTCCACTTGGGAGGTAAGCCACGAAGACGACCACAATCTAAAATAACTTGCCAATACCCATCGCCCTAACCGTGTGGGTAAATGTCCCCCAACTTGTTTGTTCCGGCCACCTCCTCCCCTCCAGGCCCCCGCATTCTTAACCACCCAGGAGCAAAGGGCCACGCAGCCTTTCTCCTTTGCCTATTAAGCTTGTGGAGAGTGGGAAGGAAAGATGCTTTATACTTCTTTAAAAAATAAATAGAAGGCCCTGGCGGGCTAGCTCAGTTGGTTACCCGATATGCCAAGGTTTCGGGTTCTATCCCAGGGTCCGGGCACATACAAGAAACAAGCAGTGAACGTATAAGTTGAACAAAGTCATGTTTCTCTCTTCTCTCTCTATCTCAAATAAATAGTAATCAACAATAATAATAATAATAATAAATGGAAAAGCTGGGTTTCCTTCCTTGGGTCCTGAGCAAGGACCAGCCTTTATTCCAGCAGGTGAGCCAGCCCCTAGGAAGCCAAGTCCCCATCCCAAGCGCCATGACAGCCGCTTAAACCCGCCGCCCTCACCTGAGTAGGACCTGCCTCCTCGCCCCCCTCCGGACCCCACGGCTTCCACGAGGCCCGGCCCGCCCGCGCCCCTCACCTGAGAGCAGCACCCACTCGCCCCGGCGCCGGCGCCCCACCATGAAGCCGGCTCCGCTTCTCCTTCCGGGTGAGCGCCGGCGCCCCAGTGCACGACGGGAGGCGGCGCCCCGCACGCCCATCCCCGGAGCCCGGAGCCCCGCCCCTGCAGGCCCGGCTCGGAGAGGCGGCCCCGCTTCCCCGGAGGCGCGCCCGGTCCCACCCGGGCCCTGGCGGCGGGAGGCGGGGACCCCGGACCATTCTCCCCGGTGCTGCCGGGCGGACGCCGGCGAGGGGCGGCCGGGGGTTCTGAAGGGCCGTGCGGGGCCGCGCCCCGCCCCTCGCAGGCAGGCCAGCCAATCAGCGGCCGGGGAGCTTCACTGCAGGTCTTTAAAGGGGGCGGGGGGTCCCGCGAGCCGGGGGGACGGGGGGAGGCTGTCGGCGAGCTCTCCGCTCTGCAGAGCGTGGACTTGAGGGTCGGGGGATCGGGGAAGAAAGCACCCCGTTTCCTGGAGCCTCGCCAAGTCCCCAGAGTCCGCAGCGGGCCCGGTAGAGTTGTCACGAAGACTCGGGACTCGGGTTTCTCAAACCACAGGTTGTCGGTGCGAAAACCCGGACCGAAATGGTTCGGCCACCCTCGCCGAGACCAGCCCAGAGGAGCACGGTGCTGCTCGTTAGTGAGAAGGAACAATCCGTTGACTGTGATGAAGACTTTTTTAAAAATATATATATTTTATTGATATTTCACAGAGAGGAAGGGAGAGAGATAGGGAGCTAGAAACGTCGATGAGAGAAACATCGACCAGCCGCCTCTTGCACACCCCCTATCCGGGATGTGCCCACAACCAATGTACATGCCCTGCCCTTGACCGGAATCGAACCCGGGACCTTTCAGTCCGCAGACCGACGCTCTACCACTGAGCCAAACCGGTTTCGGCAAGACTTTTTTTTATGTTGAAATGTTTTTCAACTACCAGTTTATGTTAGCAAAGATAATACCAAGCGAGGAAAAAGTGAAGTTTCAGGCACCCGAACGGGCTCTGGAGCTAAGGGCCGGGTACTGGACCCGGCATCACGCTGGCCCCGTGGCCTTGAACTGGTGGTGGTGGTCCTCAATCTTGGCGAGTCTTCATCTCCTCATCTCCAAAGCGAAGATCACCGGCATACTTCAGAGCAGCTTTTCTCAAGCTTGTGGGTCTCCCGATTCCTTTACTTTCTTAAAAGTCATTAAAGACCCCCAAGGAGCTTTTGTGCATGTGGGATAGTCACCAAGTTAGAGGTTAAAATGGAGAAATTTAAAAGCATTTGGGGGGATGGGGTGGTGAACACACAACACAGATAATGTATTATAGAATTGTATACCTGAAACCTATACAATTGTATTAACAAATGTCACTTCAATACATTATTAAAGATTTTTTTAACATTTATTAATTAACCTAAACCAATAATAATAAGCCATCACATGTAAAGATAATATATTTTGCTGAAACCGGATATATATTTTGAGCCAATATATTTTGACTCAGTGGATAGAGCGTCTGCCTGCAGACTGAAAGGTCCGGGGTTCCATTCTGGTCAAGGGCATGTACCTTGGTTTCGGGCACATCCCCAGTAGGGGGTGTGCAAGAGGCGGCTGATCGATGATTCTCTCATCGATGTTTCTAACTCTCTATCCCTTTCTCTTCCTCTCTGTAAAAAATCAATACAACCGGTTTGGCTCAGTGGATAGAGCATCGGCCTGTGGACTCAAGGGTCCCGGGTTCGATTCCGGTCAAGGGCATGACGTACCTTGGTCGCGGGCACATCCCCGGTGGGGGGTGTGCAGGAGGCGGCTGATCAATGTTTCTGACTTTCCCTCTCCCTTCCTCTCTGTAAAAAAATCAGTAAAATATGTATATTTTAAAAACTTATATAAGTACCTCTCCAAGCAGTGATCCCTTCTCTTGAGAAAACGAATCAATATTAGGGATATGGGTGGAGGATTTGAGAAGTATAGGTTTTAATTACCGTCCATTATTACCTGGCAGTCACGTGAGAAGCAGACCCCGGTGGGGAAGTAAAAGCTCTTAAGTGTATTTGCCTCTTAAAAGAGTTATTGTTAACCCCAGATGAATAAATCTTTAACAATAGAATTTCAAAGTAGTAATCAAAATGAAACAAAGTATCACACCCATTAGGATGGCTACTATTTTTTTTTTTAATTGAAAGTAACTAGAGAGGGGAAACTGAAAACCTCCTGCACTATTGGTAGGAATGTAAACTGATGCAAAGGCTGTGGAAAACAGTATGGCAGTTTCTTAAAAAAATTAAAAATAGATTTACCATATGAACCAGAAGATCCACTTCTGGGTATGTAACCAAAAGTGTTGAAAATGGTATCTCTGGAAGAACATGTGTACACCCACGTTCATAGCAGCATTATTCACAATAGCTAAAATGTGGAAGCAACCGAAGTGTCCAAAATGTGACATATACATACAATGGGATATTCTTTCAGCCTTAAAAAGGGAAGAAATCTTAACATATATGACAACATATATCCATAACTTTCTTGAGAACGTTATGCTACGTGAAATAAGCCAATCGCAGAAGACAAACATTATCATTCCACTTATATTGTTAGGGACAAGAATAGAATATGGGGACTAGCTATGATTATGGGAAATATTAGTCATGCTCTGTTAACCACGATTGCCTAATGCTGGCTAAAGAAAGAACATTCTAACCTGGCTGGGAGTTGTAAGCCCCTAGAACCTGGGAGTCAACCTTGGAATGTGGTCCATTCTTATTCAAGAACTGCCTATTATCATGGAAAGATTAACAACCTTATCACCCAAATAATGGAATCCCACCCCAGCCTGCATTACCTACTTCTCCATGCCTGTTTAATGGATATAAAGTTTCAATTTTACAAATGAAGAGTTACAGAGATGAGTGATGGTGATGGTGTACAACATTGTGAATGTATTTAAGACCACTGTACACATATAAGTGGTTGAGATAGCAAATTATATATATATATATATATATATATATATATCTAATATTTTAAAAATATATTTTATTGATTTCAGAGCCAAAGGGAGAGGAGAGAAAGAAACATCAATGATGAGAATCGTTGGTTGGCTGCCTCCTGCATGCCCGACATTGGGGACTGATCCCAAAACCTGGGCATGTGCCCTGACTGGGAATTGAACCCCCTACTTCATAGGTCAATGTTCACCCACTGAGCTATGCTAACCTGGCTTAGTTTACTTTGTATGACTAACTTGGCCCGAGTCTCTTGTTTATGCCTCTGGAAATCATAAGCAAAATTTGAATTGTTTCCCAAGGTTGATATGAGGTAAGCACTGACCAATTCCCTATCATTTAAGAAAATTCTAATATTGTAACTACCGGTAATAACTGTGAAGAATAGACAGTCATTGCTTTCCCACTAATGTAATGCTTTACAACATTATACCTCTGAGCCTCATTCCATGGTTTTTTTAAAAAATATATTTTATTTTATTTTATTTTTACAGAGAGGAAGGGAGAAGGATAGGGAATTAGAAACATCAATGAGAGAAACAGGGATCAACTGCCCCCTACTGGGGACGCGCCTGCAACCAAGGTAGCCGCGCCCTTGACCAGAATGGAACCTGGGACCCTTCAGTCCGCAGGCCCATGCTCTCTAAACACTGAGCCAAACCGGTTAGGTCTCATTCCATGTTTTGGTTTGAGTGCTCCCATTGTGTCTTTCAACCTGTGTGCACAATAAATGTTTACTAATTACTACTTATGATTCATTGGTTTTTCTTTGGCCATTTCTGAACCTTAGACACAAGCATGGTTTCTGCCTGTTTCTGTTTCTTTGGGGTGACTGGGTGGAGGAATCCCCATGAAGATAAGGGGATTTTTTTTGCTAATGCTATCCTTTGGCACAGCTAATAAAAAGGGTAAATTCAAGATGCTGTGATGACACCTACCAGAGGGACCTAACAAATTGAATAGTCTAAAGCAAGCATGTCAAACTCTCAGCCTGTGGGCCATATGCAGCCCAATAACGAATATTTTTGTGATCCAGCCAATATAATGGTATGTAAGAAACGTTTTAATAAAAAATTTGTAATTTAATTTTTACAATATCCTATTATACATAATTATTTTTAAAAAATATTTTAATGACATTTTACAGAGAGGAAGGGAGAGAGATAGAGAGCTAGAAACGTCGATGAGAGAGAAACATCAACCAGCTGCCTCTTGCACACCCCCTACCAGGGATGTGCCCGCAACCAAGGTACATGCCCTTGACCAGAATCGAACCCGGGACCTTTCAGTCCGCAGACCGACGCTCTACCACTGAGCCAAACCGGTTTCGGCTAAATCTATATTTCTATGAAAATTGAAGCTTTTGGGTTTTTTTGCGGCCCACATAAACTTAAACCTTGTTTATTTGGCCCTTGTTAGCCTTTGAATTTGACATGCTTGGTCTAATGAGTCAGGGAAGCCCTCCCAAGGAAAGTAATCTAAAGGCTGAGAAGTAGGGGCCTTACAGAAACTTGAGGAGGCAATTAAGGATTTCAGAGGTTCTTGGAGCTTTTGTAAAGTTGAGAAATGTTGAGAAATGTGAATTACTCTCCAGAAGGGGTTCATCTTTCGGACCGAGCATCAAGGGACCTGCTTGTAAAAGCACAGGTTCTAATTTTCTAGGCGACAAGCTTCGAAACGACACCCCCCCCCCCCCCCCAACACCTGGCAGTTTAAAACCCAAAACTCCCCGAAACCCTCCTAAATAGTGCGTGGCGGCGTCAGACGCGCGCGCGGACCCCTGGGTCTTGTAGTCCCGGGCCGACTTTGTATCCCAGGGAGCAGTGCGGCGGGTCGTCGCGCCTGCGCAGTGCGGGCGGCGGGCCGCGCAGAGTGAGAGGCTCTTTTGTTCGGCTACGGAGAGGGCCGTTGGCTCGGGCCTGCGGTACGCCGCTTCAGCGAGGGGCTCGGCCGCCGCCAGCCGGCCTGTGGCTTTTGTGGGCGCCGTTCCTCCGGCCCCCCGAGACGTGACGCGCCCGCAGCGCAGCACCGATTCCTCTCGGGCTTCTGGGCGCTGCTCTGAGGTAAGGAGTCCGCTAGCGGCGGGGAGCGGCGGGGGGTGTGTGGGGGGAGGTGCGCGGCGGCGGCGGCGGCGGCGGGAATCCGGGGCGAGGGGCCCCCGGCTCGCCGCCGGGCTTGGGAGCGGACCCCGCGCCCTTCCCGCGCCGGGTCTGTCGCCGCGCGCGGGGAGCCCGGGCGGCGAGCGCCCGCGGAGGAAGGGGGCGGGGTGGCGGCTTCCGCGGCGGACGTTACCGCGCCTCGGCGCGGGCCTAGCTCCTGGGGGTCGCTCTGCGCGAGCTGGGTAGACCCGGCCGTGTTAGCTTTGGGTTGGGGGGGAAGGGGGCGGCTGCAGGGCTGGACGGGACGGGGAGGACTTTGCGGGAGTTTGGGAGGCCGGACGGGCCGGGCAGCCTTCGTGCTCGGATTTGTGCGCGTTTGGAGGGTTCGCCCCTGCGAGGCGGCGGTTTGGAACTGGGACCCGAGAACTTGGGGGGTCTAGCCGGGGCGCCCAGAGGACTTTCGCCGGCCAGAAACTCGGAGGGAGTTGTGAGAGGGTGCTGCGCAGCCCCAGGGGTGGAGGGATGGGTAAGGAAAGTGGGGTGGACACCCGCGGCCGGGAGTGGGGGGAGGAGGCGGCGGGGGAGGAGCCGTTACTGGCCGGCCGGCCCGGCTGGAGAGCGGGAAAGAGCCGTTAGCGCCGAGGCCGAGGAGGAGGAGGAGGAGGAGGAGGAGGAGGAGGAGGAGGAGGGCTCGGGAGCGTCTCCCTAAGGTCCGGAGGATACGAGGGGACACACCTGGCTGCCCTTCCTTCCCGGGGGGCCCGGCGGCGAGGCTGTGAAAACCGTGTGCGAAGAAAGGATGGTGCGCGCATTCTTCATTCCTTGGTTCATTAGGAAGTTAAAGTGCGCCTCTTAACTCTGACTCAGAATTCGTTTCTTCCTTTTTAAAAATCCGGGATTGTTACTGGTCACAAAGGGCAGCGAAGTTGTAGGAATGTGTAGAGGAGCTAACATTTAAGGGATTACGTTAGATTTCGAGGAATGCGGGGAATTGGGAGACAAAGAGGAAAAGAAAAGTTCCTTAGACCGTCCCACCCCACCCCCAACCCTTTGGTTTTGTTTTGTTTTTAGCCAGCCTTGTTGGAAAATTAGACTGCAGAGTGAGCAGTACTTTACCCCCTGTCCTAAACTCAATTGAACCGAAGTTGATTATTTTTTTAGTTTTAAAATATGTTTTATTGACTTTTTTTTTACAGAGAGGAAGAGAGAGGGATAGATAGTTAGAAACATCGATGAGAAAGAAACATCGATCAGCTGCCTCCTGCACACCCCCCACCGGGGATGTGCCCGGCAACCAAGGTACATGCCCTAGATGGGAATCTAGCCTGAGACCCTTCAGTTCGGAAGCCTGCTCTCTATCCACTGAGCCGAACCAGTTTCTGCTAACCGAAGTTGATTATTATTAAAAAAATATTTTTTTTTGGTTTCAGAGAGGAAGGGAGAGGGAGAGAGAGATAGAAACATCAATGATGAGAGAGAATCATTGATGGGCTGCCTCCTGCGCGCCCCACACGGGATCGAGCCCTCAACCAGGGCCTGTGCCCTGACCGAGAATCAAACCGTGACTCCTGGTTCATAGGTGGATGCTCAACCACTGAGCCACTCGGCCTGGCATAACCCGCGTTTATTAAAAGATCAGTTACACTAGAACGTCTGGCCCCTAATAGATAGCTTTCTCAATTATGTTAAGAATCATGTTAGCAGTTTGAAATAGTTCTAAAAGGCCCATGGTTTTGGAAGAGATGCATGAATAGAATTGGGAAAGTAGTGCTGTTAGACATTTACAAAGTGGTACAACTGGACACATTGTTGGAATCAGTTGCCCCTTAATAAAACATCAGGAGTATTAAGGATCCTCAGTCATTTCTAACTTTCCCAGTGGTTCTATTTCTTTATTCATTGGATGCTGTAGGTTAAATTGTTTTCTTGGGTTTTTTTTAGTTGTTGATCATTAAAAATGTAAATAGTGTGTAGCCAGGTGCTTCTAGTTTCTTGATTAAAGATCAAGCAAGGATACCTAGTCTTCTGTATTTTTTAAAATATATATTATTGATTTTTTGCACTGGGACCCTTCAGTCCTCGGGCCAAAACTCTATCCACTGGTTTCAGTTAAGGTAATGTATTTTTGACTACAGGATACTAAAAACTTTCTAACTATACATGGAAAGAAAAGAAACAACCATTATATCTTACAGTACCCATTTTAGTGAGTAGGAAAATGGTTTTGTTTTGTTGTTTTTGGGTTGGTTTTTTGTGTGATCACACCATTTAAAACGGGAATTGATGCATTTTTGACATTTTCTAGTAATTTATATTTCAAAATATACCTTTTTCGTATTCTATTTTTGGTGGTATAACAGATTTTGCATTAGACTTGATAGGTTTTTCACTTTATAGGTTATTTCTCTTAAGAGTTTTGCTTTTTTAATTTTTTTTTTTTTTTTAGAGAGAGAAACTGATTTGTTGTTCTACTTATTTATGCACTCATTGGTTGATTATTGTATGTGCCCTGACCAGGGATCAAACCTACAACCTTGGTGTATCCAGATGATGCTCTAACCAACTGAGTTACCTTCAGGGCTCTCTGAAGAGTTTTTTGGAATAAAATGCTAGTGGCTAGTTTATGGGCTCGCATAAATGGGGCCATGCCTCTTGTTCATCCAAGTGTCTGGCACATGGTAAGCAGTTCAGATTGTTGAATGAATGGCTACGGCCTTGAGATCTTTTCTAAGAATTCCATATGTTAGCAAGATGAATTAATGTGCAATTATATAATCAGTTTGCCTGTCTTCGATCTATGACCTTTGGCAGAGAAAAATTGTTACCTGTCTTAGCGTTGGTTTTTAATATACTCATCCTGGCATTAATTACAGAAAAGGAATGCAGATTGTGCAGGTGACAATTTTCAGTACCTTAGTTGAGGAGTAGGAGAAGCCCCAGGTTCTGGGGTTTCAATAGCAAGCTATATTATATAGTTTGAATGTTTTCTATTTTAAAAGTATCTTGAAAAATCTTTTGTGTCCTTTGTATAGTTAATAAGTATTCCCAATAGCGATGTTTATTGGAAAATTGAATAGTCTTTCCAGGGTTAATTGGAGAAGTTATTCAGATATGGACAAAATTCAGATGCTGTCTATATTTGAATTGAATAACTTTTGTGAAAACTTTACTGCCTTGAGTTTTTATGACTTGCTGACCACAGTGGGCAGCCTAACGTGCCATTCTCTTTAATAATAATAAACACATTGAAGGCCTAATAGAACTATGGTATTTGAGTGGTTAGTGTCAGTAATCTGGTAAAAAAAAAAACAACAGATTTTTGTTTGTTTTAATATATATATTTTTTTATTCAGAGAGGAAGGGAAAGGGAGAGAGAGAAAGATCTATGATGAGAGAGAATCATTGATTGGCTGCTTCCTGCACGACCTCCACTGGGAACCAAGCCCACAACGCAGGCATGTGCCCTGGCCAGGAATTGAATGCTTGACCTCCTGGTCCATGATTGATGCTCAACCACCGAGCCACACCAGCCAGGCAGAAATCTGGTTTTATTGTGTTAACTGTGAATGCTTTGGTCTCTGCTTTTAATTTCAACTTAGTCATAATTCTGGTGTAGCTTTCTAATAACTTTTATTTCATCTTAAACAAAAATATTTGTTTCATATATAGTTGTTCTAATATTTACAGATCCCTGTGGCCTCTCAACCCAAATCTATAGTTTCATTCATGTCCACATACTGTAAAGGTAAGGTTAGCCATATTTCTAATTACATCTCAGATGATATTCTAATTTTATTCACACATCAGTATTTTAATCCTAGATCCTGGAATTCTAAGGCAGAGATTCCTTTAAAAAATTAAATCCTTGTTCAGTGGATATGTGGCACAAGTTCTTGTTTTCTGCTCAGTCAAGTTTTCCATCTGGAAAGCATTTGCCTTATAAGTAGTCACAGCTAACAGACTAACAGCAGTTGGGGAACATGAGTCAGGAGAACTACAAACTGAAAAGACTACACAGGCCTTCACCTGCCTTTCGGTGGCTGGTATTACAGTTGCTAATGTATGCCGTTTAGGGTTGGTAGGTTAGATTTATTTTGCTGATTTCCTAAAAAGCTGGCAGCTTTGTACTTCTGTTCTCCGATGATCTGAGTCTGAGACATTCCTCTTTATTGCCCCTGTAAGGTTCAGCACCTTACTTGGGGCCAGACCTATCTTTGAGTGTCTTCAGTGAAAATAGACACAGAATGCTTTGGGAAATGCAAGGGAAAGAGAAATAATACTCCGTGTGGTTGGGTAGGGAAATAATACTTAGCTTGGTTTAGCCTGTAATATTTAGCTTCTTAATAGTGAGCAAGGCCATGCATTGGAGAAACGTGCAGAATATGTTCAGGTTATGGTTTTCTGTTTTATATTGGTTTTTTAAAATATATTTTTATTGATCTCAGAGAGGAAGGGAGAGAGAAAAGTCAATGCTGAGAGAATGATTACTTAGCTGCCTCTTGCACACCCTACACTGACGATCAAGCCCGCAAACCGGGCATGTGCCTGACCAGGAATCAAACAGTGACCTCCAGGCTCATAGGTTGACATTCAACCCCTGAGCCACACCGGCCCGGCCGGTTTTTTGTTTTGACAGCCCTGTAGGCTTGTGAGGGAAACAGAAATACAGAATGGTAGGCACCCAAGGGTGTTCGATGTTAAATACTGTGCAGTTTGGACTTTAAGGAGGAAGAGTCCTTGTACACCAGGAATCAAACCGCACTCTCCTGGTTCATAGTCCAACGCCAAACCAATGAGCCACAAAATTTGGGTTTACCTTTTTATATTTTATCCTTTGGTCCTGGCTTTGTGTCTTACTATTGGAGACTTTGGGAAATTTTCTTTGCTTCAATAAGCCTTAGTTTTCCTCATTTGTGAAACAAATTTAAAAGAGTTGTTTTAAGGATTGAATTAAGTGCCTTTATAGTCATTAAGTGTTAAGTATTCAATAAATGTTTAGTTATTGTTATGTTATTATCACTTAGCCTTAAGGGATTCGCAAAAGCTGTACTTCCTGGGTGTCCTTATATTCTGCTAGCCTGACCAAACAGCTCCCTTTGCCTGGGTCTGGGAGGGTTCTGTGACGTGGAACTTACTTGGTCACCCTATGTTCCACCCAGGTTCTTAGTTACTGCCGATTGCTTTTATTTGGTTTTTTAAATAGAGAGTATTAAAAGCTAGTAGAGCTGTAGATATAAACTTTTATACCTATTAATTAGCAAGGTCTTAAACCTAAGCTATTGGGGGAAGGAAAACAAGGAATAGATCCATGGTCGGCAAACTGCGGCTCTCGGGCCACATGCGGCTCTTTGGCTCTTTGAGTGTGGCTCTTTCACAAAATACCACGGCCTGGGCGAGTCTATTTTGAAAAAGTGGCATTAGAATAAGTTTAAATTAAAAAAAATTTGGCTCAAAAGAAATTTCAATCGTTGTATCCACTCATCTACTGATGGGCACTGTGCTGTCTTCAGATCTTAGCTATTGTAACTTGTGCTGCTATGAACATACAGGTTCATACATTCTTTCTGATTGGTGTTTCAGATTTCTTAGGATATATTCCTAGAATTGGGATTGCTGGGTCAAAGAGCAGTTCCATACTTACTTTTCTGAGGAAACTCCATACTGTTTTCCATAATGGTGGCACCAGTCTGCCTTCCCACCAGCAGTGAACTAGTGTTCACACATTCTTGCCAGCACTTGTCATTTGTTGAGTTGTTGATGGTAGCCATTCTGACAGGTGTGAGATGATATCTCATTGTTGTTTTAATTTGCATCTCTCTGATGATCAGTGACTTTGAGCATTTTTTTCCTGTCTCTTAGCCATCTGTATGTTCCCTTTGGAGAAGTGTCTATTTAGGTCCTTTGTTTTTTTTAATCCTCACCCAAGGATATTTTTCATATATCAGAGGGAGGGAGGGAAACAGAAGTATTGATATGAGAGAAACACATTGATTGATTGCCTCCTGCACATGCCTCAACCAGTTGTTACCATTTTTGTTTCTGTTTTAATTATTATTTGGGTCCTCTCCCTCTTTCTTGTTGATTCTGGATAAGGATTCATCAATCTTGTTTATCTTTTCAAAGAACCAGTTCTTGATTTCATTGATTTTTAGTTTCTTTTTTACTTTTACTTATTTATTTAAATATATTTTATTGATTTTTCACAGAGAGGAAGAGAGAGGGATAGATAGCTAGAAACATGGATGAGAGAGAATCACAAACCAGCTGTCCTCCACACCCCCCCCCCCCCCAGCCAGGGATGTGCCCACAACCAATGTACATGCCCTTGACCGGAATCGAACCTGGGACCTTTCAGTCCACAGACCGACGCTCTATCCATTGAGCCAAATCGGTTTTGGCTGATTTTAGTTTCTGTGCCATTTATTTCTGCTCTGATCTTTATTATGTCCTTCTACTTTGGGCTTTTCTTCTTGTTCTCTTTCTAATTCTTTAAATTGTAGGGTTAAATAGTTTATTATTAATTTTTCTTATTTTTTTCTTTTTGTTTGTTTTGTGCTTTTGCTGTGCCCCAGAGGTTTGGGGTTGTGCGTTCATTTTCATTTGTTTCCAGGAAGTTTCCATTTCTTTCTTGATTTCATTGGTAACCCATTCATTGTTTTTTTTGTTTGTTTTGTTTTTGTTGTTGTTTTTTTTATTGATTTCTCACAGAGAGGAAGAGGAAGAGAGAGGGATAGAGAGTTAGAAACATTGATGAGAGAGAATCATCCATCAGCCGCCTCTTGCACACCCCCTACTGGGGATGTGCCCGCAACCAACGTACATGCCTTTGACCGGAATGGAACCTGGGACCTTTCAGTTGGCAGGCCGTCGCTCTATCTACTGAGCCAAACCGGTTTCGGCTGACCTGACCCTTTTGGTTCATAGTAGCAGGATCAGACGGACGGTATTCAATGCCATTTCTTTTTCTTTTTTAAGGATCTCATTTTGTCATTTTTCAAAGTAAGTTTATTGAGATAACATTATAACGTTATAATTTTTAGGTGATAGATTATAAATTAATATCTATATACTTAATTGTGTGCTCCCCACCCCCAGTCTGGTTTACTTGTGTTACCATAAGTGAAATGCTGTTTCTTTTTGTAAGACAATTATAGGTATTAATGTAGATAATATTGAGCTTTAAGTAGCTCTGAATTTTGATGCCATAGTAATAGAATACCTTTCCTTTCTTAAATTAATTACTTAGAAGGGTTATTAGCGACAGTTACTGTTTTTTAGATTATCTGTAACCCATTGTTTCCTTCCATCTCTTGAGAAAGGGAATGTCTTCAGTTTTCACATCCAGATTAATATAGGGAGTTATCTAGCCCTTTGTGCTCTGCTCTTTTTAAACAAACACTGGCCATGAATGTTGCTACCCCTTCAATCAACAGTGAAAATAAGCAAGGAGTAGCACTTGTTCTTGGGGGGAAACATCGCCGCATTTATCCAAAAGGAAAATGGATTTTTCTTTACTCATAAAATAACATTTGTCATATGGCAATCAGAATTTGAAAACCTGAATCAAGCATCTCCCTTTAAAAGCAGCCTCTGAATCGGGCACAATGAAGCTAGCCAGGAGTTAGCTGAAGATTGCATGAAGTCCAGCAATTAGTCTGTGGAAGACTCCTGGCACTTTCTCTAACTGATGGAGGTTTTGGGGAGTCAAGAAAAGCCAGTCTTCTGTATGTAAATGGAGAGAAAGAGTGTTGAAAAGATACTCTTAGATCTTTGTTCTGAAGGGGGAGGGTACCTTGGGTGTTGCCTTAGACACACCCACTAAAAACATTTCAGAAAACGTAGTTTAGTATCTCTGCAAACGTCCAGAATACCTTTAGTGGGGAGAAGTGTCTGTATGTTTTTCTTACTCCATCTTAAGCTTCAGAAGACAGGGACTATTTCTTACTCTGTGAGTCTCCAGTATCCAGCAATGTCTAGAATTTTCTAGTAGCCAAATAAATGTTTGATTTTTTCATTGTCAGCATTGTTCGTAGATGCAGACATGGAAATATCTGAGTGTAATCCTAAGTAAGCATCTGTAGATGAGATTCATAATGATGGCCCAGCTGGTTTGGCCAGTGGAAAAGCGTCGGCCAGTGGGTTGAAGGGTCCCCGGTTGAATACCGGTCAAGAACACATGACTGGGTTGCAGGCTCGATCCACAGTAGGGAATGTGTGGGAGGCAGACTATCAATGATTCTCTCTCGTCATTGATGTTTCTATTTCGCTCTCCCTCTCCCTTCTCTAAAATCAATAAGAATATATTTATTTTTTTAAAAGATCCATAATGATGATCCTGACTTTTATGAAAAGTTTGTTAATTTCATATAGTCTATAGGGACTATTTCTCAAATACTATAGTGCATTCTTTCTCTACAGTCCAGTTATAAAGTATTTGGAAATTTCTACAACCAGTTTAACCAAACCAAATTGGCATTGTCTTAAATTCAAGCATGGTAGTAACTTCTTTATTGTGTGGATCATCTGCCATACTCTCAATTGTTTGTGTCTCATTCTGAGCAAATGATTTGTGGATTTTGGTCAATTTTGTAGAACAATTTTGTTGTGTTGGTATCTTATGGTGCCACCTATTGACACAAATTGGTAAACATAAGGCTTTAAGCCTAACAGAAGTCAAAGAATTGTATGAAGTACAAAAGAAAATATATTTAGCCAAACCGGTTTGGCTCAGTGGATAAAGCATCGGCCTTCGGACTCAAGGGTCCCGGTTCGATTCCGGTCAAGGGCATGTACCTTGGTTTCGGGCACATCCCCAGTAGGGGGTGTGCAAGAGGCAGCTGATCAATGTGTCTCTCTTAGTGATGTTTCTAACTCTCTATCCCTCTCCCTTCCTCTCTGTAAAAAATCAATAAAATATATTTTTTAAAATATGTATAAAAATTTTATGTAGCTATTCAAGAATAAGTTTTGCTGTGAGATTAGTTAAAGCTATTTATGAACTAACTTTCTAGCTGAGTATATCAGCAAATTTCATTGCGTATTGAAGATGAATAGACATAGCACTTAATTAAGCAAAACATACTATTAATATCATCGATGATGTCCCTGCTTTTCTTAGGATCCATATATTCACCTAACAACAAGAGTATGCCCTTACATCCTTTTTATTTTCTTTATTTTAGCAGCGTCACCCTTTATACCAGAAAACTGGCGGGCACTATGGGGAAAAAACAAAACAAGAAGAAAGTGGAGGAGGTGCTAGAAGAGGAGGAAGAGGAATATGTGGTGGAAAAAGTTCTCGACCGTCGAGTGGTAAAGGGCAAAGTGGAGTACCTCCTCAAGTGGAAGGGGTTCTCGGAGTAAGTCTCCCTGACCTGGGCGGATCCGTTCAGTTAGTCCCCCAGCTCTTCCTCAGGAGTTGAGGAATGGCAAGGGCCAGGGTGTCCCAGTGGGTGCAGTGTGATCAGGCCCGGCCTTCAGGTTTATAATCTAACTAGGAAAATGGTCTACATGTGTAAAGTGCTATAATACAAGACTGATTTCTGAGGGACAATTCTGTATGTGGCTTTAGATTGATACAAATTTGCAAGGGAAAGTAAATTTTTCTTAAAGAAGCTTGTTTCTAAACTTTCAATTTGTACTAAAAATAAAAAGCACACCCTGCTCCCCAGCCCCCATCCTTGACCCCAAGAAATTGTAACTTTGTTCAGTTCCTGGTCTCGGACAAAATCTAGCTACTCACTGCTAACTCCTCTTTGCCGAGGACACCCAGCTCTCGTCCTCCCGGGCTTCTCCTTGTTATGAGTGTGCTAACTTCAGTGGAAAGTGACTCACGTGTCCTTTGATTTCAGTGAGGACAACACGTGGGAGCCAGAAGAGAACTTGGATTGCCCTGACCTCATTGCTGAGTTCTTACAGTCCCAGAAAACGGCACATGAGACAGATAAATCAGAAGGAGGCAAGCGCAAAGCTGACTCCGATTCTGAAGATAAGGGAGAGGAGAGCAAACCAAAGAAGAAGAAAGAAGAGGTAAGGGTAGGAATAAGCCAGAGTTCGTACTGCTGTCGGTGAAGCCGAAAGCCAGATAATTTCAGTGCTTTTGTTCTGCTGCTTGAGTATGAGCAGCCCTCTCTCAGTCCTTCTGGAATCTTAGATAGGCTATGCTTACAGAGTATTTAGGGGCTCACTACTCTCTTAAAGCCAACCTCATAATCTACTTTTATTTTTATTTATTTTAAAAATATATTGTATTCATTTTTTAATTTTAATTTTTTTTTTTTTTACAAAGAGGAAGAGAGATGGATAGAGAGTTAGAAACATCAATGAGAGAGAAACACTGATCAGCTGCCTCCTGCACACCTCCTACTGGGGATTTGCCCACAACCAAGGTACATGCCCTTGATCGGAATTGAACCTGGGACCTTTCAGTCTGCAGGTAGATGCTTTATCTACTGAGCCAAACCGGTTTCGGCTAATCTTTTATTTTATGTGAAGGTTCAGGAACAATTCATTCCTGTAACTCGATAGCATTCAGTGTTTCGTTTTTTGTTTTTTTAAAATAAATTTTTATTGACTTCAGAGAGAAAGAGACAGACGAGAGAGAGAGAGAGAGAGAGAGAGAGAGAGACATCAACAATGAGAATCATTGAGCCCTAACCAGTTTAGTTCAGTGGGTAGAGCATCAGCCTGCAAACTATAGGATCCCAGTTTCGATTCTGATTAAAGGCATATATCTTAGTAGGGGTTGTGCAGGAGACGGCTGATAGATGTTTCTCTCTCGTCGATGTTTCTAACTCTATATCCCTTTCCCTTTCTCTCTCTAAAGAAATCAATATTTATTTATTTATTTATTTATTTATTTATTTTAAAGAGAATCATTGATTTGGATGCCTCCTGTGTGCCCCATACTGGGGATTGAGCATGCAACCTAGGCATGTGCCCTGACCAGGAATTGAACCTTGACCTTTTGCCTGGTTCATAGGGTTGACACTCAATCACTGAGTCATGCTGGCCAGGTTGTTTTGTTTTCTTAAAAAATAGTTTATTGATTTTTAGAGAGAGAATGGGAGAAGAAGAAAAAACATTGATGTGAGAGCACAACATTGATCAGCTACCTCCTGCATCCCCCTACCGGAGATCGAGCCCACAACATGGGCATGTGCACTTGACTAGGAATCAAATCAACAACATCCTGGTACATGGAACAATGCCCAACCAACTTGACCACACCAGCCAGGATGCAGTCAGTATTTTAATCATTACAGGTTTGAGGTAGCTATTTTAATCCATTATCAGTACCTTAAAGTAAGTTGTCTTTTTTATATATATTCCTATAATAATAAAAGGATAATATGCTAGTTAGAATGACCTTCGAATGACCACGCTATGACTCCCACTGGCGCCAGGCTAGCCAGGGGAAGATACGATGCAATTGGTCTGGGGCCCAGTCATCGCCCCATGATTGCCTCTCAGGGAGGCCCAGGCCACGGGCCAGCGGGGCAATCAATCGAGGGGAGGAGTGGGGCTCCACAATCACCCCAGAGAGGGAGGCCCGGTGCTGGAGGGAAGGAAGGCCTACTCTTTCTTGCATGAATTTCATGCATTGGGCCTCTAGAGTGAGTGAGTGTGTGTGTGTGTGTGTGTGTGTGTGTGTGTGTGTGTGTGTGTCCCACAACCTGAGCAAGTGCCTTGACTGGGAATTTAAACATGACCTCCTGATTCATAGGTCAGCTCTTTGTTAACATTTTTTTTGCTTTAAGGTCTGTGTCCCTTTTTACATGTGAGGAAACTTCAAACATTTCAGACCTTGATGGGATTTTCAATTCGGAAAGGCTTGGAACCATGGTATAGGTGAAATATTGGCAGATGAGTTTGCATACATGAATTAGAGAAAGCGCAGTAACTCCAGTCTGGATAGCAGTCCCATGTACTTACAATTGTTCAATCCCTCTGGTTTTTGCAGCCAGAAAAGCCTCGAGGCTTTGCCCGAGGTTTGGAGCCGGAACGGATTATAGGAGCTACAGACTCCAGTGGAGAGCTCATGTTCCTGATGAAATGGTGAGTCTGCCAGTGGCTCTGTGTGTGTGTGTGGTTTTTTTTTTTCTCCCATTTGTTCCATGCCAGAGAAAAGAGCTGGATCTTCGAAATTCCAGTCACCCAGGTGTGAAATCTTTAAGATGGCATAGTCCTTCGATAGTGACCCTCGGCCTGACTGTCAACCTGGACTCATGATTTACAGGTAGGGGTCCTTAGGATTTTCAGATCTTTGGCCATTTTTTTAAGAGGTGGGAGAAAATCTAGAGTGGAGAGGGTATGGGAAGGAATCACATTTCACCTTCCTAAGCGAAAGGAAAGAATATGAAATGTGATTGAACCACCCTTCCCTTCTGCCACCTCCTTAATAAAGAAAAATTAGGCTGGCCCCAAGCTCAAAAATTCTGTTACTTCTCTAGGTTAGGAAAGAATTTCTGTAGCTTTTCCTTTGTCCTTAATTGTTAAGATTTCCCCCCCAATTTGTACAGTTCCAAGATCAGCCAGCAGGGGTCATATACTGAGCATAGAGCATGTCTACATTTTTCTCCATTAAGTATAAACACCAATGATAGCAATCCTCTATGAAATAGCTTAATGGAAACAGTGTCTTGAGAATCTGAAGAATTGTAATTAACCCAAAATTTAGGATAATTTACCTATTCTGTCCAAAAGGAAGGCATCCCTTTTTTTTAAATTGAAAATGCTTTTTTCCCCTCAAGTGGATCTCAATCATTGTTTTTGAAATATAAGGAGTGAATAATTTTAAGCCTTTGCTTATGAAGACAACATTATAGGTGCTTTGTCCTTTTGTCAGTCTAGAACCTTCTCTGAAAATCATCTGTACTAGCTCTTCCTTAGAAGGTGGCCAGAGAGGCCTAAGTTTAACACCCAAGAAAGCCTACAGCTAGCTAAACCTGTTTTCTTCCTATGCATTCTCTGGTTGTTTACTGAATCTAACCTTTTACCTGATTTATTGCTAGCCCATCGAATAAATATTTTTTGTTTGTTTTTTTTATGTGTGAGAGGTGTGTTGTGTTGCTTTTTAAAATTTTATTTATTTTTTTAAGGTGCTGCATTTGGAGGGAAAGAATTGATTCCAGGAGTTATTCAGTCTAGCTAGAGTATACTTTCTCTATCTGCATTTGACCTGAGTTAAAATAGTATCTTCATGTTGCTTAAGATTATACTCCTTTGGTTGACTCACTGCTGTGTGTAAAGACTATAGCTGACTATAAACATGTATGTCAAGATTGATTTTGATTATAAAACCAAGTTCATTTTCCTGGGGAGTGGAGATACTTGTCCATTTCCAAAAATAGCAAATATTCCTATGAAGTGAAATGATTGAACTTACTTCTGAGGTCGTTGTTGAACAAGGGCAGCCTGCTTTAGGTTCCCATACTGTATACACTCCTTTCTCTCGATTCCGTTATTCAGAAACATACCTTACCAGCTTAGTCCTTAATGCTGTGGAGCTGTGAACTTTTTACTCTCTTGCTGGGTTTCTGGAACTCTTGAGTGGTGGTTCATCAGAGATTCTATCATACTAGACTTGGTGCACAGATTCGTGGGCCAGTGGGGTCCCTCAGGCTGAAACCAAGTCTCCGACATCCCTCAAGGGATCCTGGGTTGTGAGAGGGCGCAAGCCAGGCCAAGGGGACCCCATCGGGGCTGGGGAGGGACTGTGGAGGAGGATTCCAGATCGTGTCTGGCCTATCTCGCCCAGTCCCTATTGGCTGGATCCCAGCCACAAGCTAACCTACCAGTCAGAGTGTCTACCCCCTGGTGGTTAGTGGGTGTCATAGCAACTGTTCAAATGGTCGAACATTCAGAGTGACACTTAGCATATTAGCCTTTTATAGATAGATAGATAGATAGATAGATAGATAGATAGATAGATAGATAGATACTGCCTGCCCTATACTACTACTTCCATCTGGGGCATTCCCAATGACCTGAAGATAGACTTTACTCTTTTGTCCCTTGGAATGGATGTGATTTTTTACATTTTGAGAACATTTTAATATTCAGAAGAATATAGAGAATTGCATTATAGTCCATTCATTTTCTAGCTCCCAATGTTCATGAACCGTTTCAAAGCACCTGGAAGTTCTGGCATATCTGTGAGCATGGCATTTGGTAACGTTAAACAGTATAATTATGAGTTAGCAAGAAAGTGTTCACCTGCATTGGCTCTGGCCAATGTGAGATTGGTATTCAGTGTTATACAACATAATATAAAACCCTCTTACAAAGCCAAGATCTCCATGGGCCCCTAGCAGCTGGCATATGGCTTTTGGAAGAGCGCGGTAGTCTTCTTTTCCCTCAGTGAATCTGAGAGAAAAATCTGGTGCTTTTTCTGGTCTTTCCCAGAGGTTCAGAAGTGGTAGATTGAGTTAGATCACCTAACTTTTGACAAAGACACCCAAAGGGGATTTTCAACAGGATATCTACAAGTGTCACTTACCTAAAAAGCTGTCAGTAAATGCTGCTCTCGCCATATTAACACCCTTCCCTAGCTTATGCTTCTTACCCAAGTTGGGAGACCACTAACACCTGGTCTCAAAGTCTCTCTGTGCTTTATTCTGCAGGAAAAACTCTGATGAGGCTGACCTGGTCCCAGCCAAGGAAGCCAATGTCAAGTGCCCCCAGGTTGTCATATCCTTCTATGAGGAAAGGCTGACGTGGCATTCCTATCCCTCAGAGGATGATGACAAAAAAGATGACAAGAATTAACTATCTTGAGTACCAGCCCCTGTCACATCTGACTGTGGGTTTCAAGTGGGGAGGGGAAGGAGTTCTACTTGTCTTGATACCATAGAAGTGGCTTGAGAAGATGTCCTTTGAAGAGCCAGTATAGTTTCTGTGCCCTACAGCAGCCCAAGTGCTTTAAAGCCGTTCCATGCTGTATAGTTTGCACACCCATCCATGTGGAGGGGAAGGAGGATAAGTGTTTCAAGGCAATTCATTCTGCACTTTGCTGAGAAAAGCGAAGGGCCTTCTATGAAGGACAAAACTTGCAGAATGGGTATGTGTGAGAGCAAAAAGATACTGTAGATCTTCAAAGCGCATCTCCACAACCCACAGCCTTCTTCCCAATAGTGTTAACTGCATTTTTACAGCGTAGCATGTGTGTAGTTTTTGGCTATTACTGCTGTATTATTTGGGGTGGGAGGGATGGGGTAGGAAGGGAGATGAGTAGGATTGTTTTTATTAAAATTTGGGACCTGGTTGCGGAAATGGTGAAACAATGAAAAGAAGAAACTGCTAATGATTTGGTTTTGGTGTCCAGAATATTTTCTTTAAAAAAAAAAAAATGTAATCGGCAATCTAATTGAGGACTCTAAGAGACTATTTAAAAGCTGTGAATGCCTGAAACTCACAGGCCAAGGTGTTCCCTGCCTGAGATTAATTCTGTTCCCAGCAAAGGACTAAGCCAGTTGATAAGTTACCAAAGCTGCCGTTTGGGGCTGGGGGTTGGGAGGGACGGAAATTAGTTGAGAAGGGAAAGTCTTTTATTGGAGCATATATATATATAGGCAGATCATTCTGTCTTAGAGGTGCTAATTCTTGAAATTGACAAGACCCTTTCTTTTCTAATTACGAAGCTATAGATATTAGCTTGTCCATCCAAGCTCCTGGCTGAGGTGTTTGGGGGGAGATGAAGAGGATGGTAGAGGAGGTGTGAGAGTAAAGAGAGGGGCCCATGTTTTTAGGATGGAGAAACTCTTGGAGCCTCTCTGTTTTTTGAACTTTGAGCTCTGAAACCATTGGTGGCAGGGCTCAGTCACTGACAGCACAAGTTCATTGAATCACTTCAAGAGTTGGATTATTTCAAAAGCCCTGGTCTCAGGAGAAGATTAAACTTTCACTTTCATGCTGGGGCAGTGGTTCACTTTAAAACACAAAACAAAAATTCTTTTTTTTTTAATCCCAAGAATTAACTAATACCCAAAATGCTGTCTTTACTCATAAAATCCGTCAGTTATTGATATCATTCAGACCTACATCTAGAACTTCATTGTAAAATCCTTTTAGGCATGTGTTAGATTTCTGTGAAAACGTTGTTTTAAATGTAAACTTCATACAACACTGTTTTTGTTTTAATAAAACTATAGATTTATAATCCTTGATTTGTCTTAAGTCTTGCCAGAAACCCTCCTTGCCTTTTATTACCTTGTAGGTTCAGCCTGTTGGAAACAACTTCCACACCTGGATGGTTTTATTTAACACTGTAGGCTTGGGGATCTGGCGCCTGGTCTGGAATCTTTGCGTGGTCTCGCTATGTTAATTGAGTGAATATTTATTGGGCATTTATAATTGCTGCAGAGACTGTAAACGTCACATCATTCTCTCTTATTGCTCAAAGGTTGTTTGTTTGTTTAGCACTCTGTGTCCTGATAACACTTCTAAACTCTGATATGTTTGGAAACATGAGTTTTTGAGTTAGATTTGGCTCCTGGTTCATGTATTTCATAGATTTGTGTGACCTTAGCTAAATTCAACTTTCCAGAATGTTCAGGAATTAGCCTTGGATTTGATTACTGAATTAAAATATTATCTATTTTCTTAATGTTGTTTTCTGCCTATAATTCCAGAGCCAACATGGGATTTTACTCTCGTCGTTTACAAAAGGGGAAAGTGGGATTTCCACTGAGGTGAAATCAGTGTAAAATATTCAGCTCTTAATACAGAGCATTTGTTTCAAGTAAACTGATGTGTAGATACTGTTTTCAAAATGCCTTTTAGGAGTTTGGGGTGGGTATAAGGAAAATTGAGCGGGGAGGCTTTTTGCAGAGGTCTGAGGGTGTGTCCGTGTAGCTGGCAGCAGCAGAGCAGTCGGTAACTAACAAAAAGAGTTGGGGTGAGATGGGCAGTGTCCTGGTTCTGTTCTGCATCCTAAGATGCACTGAAACTAGCCTTCAGCGCTGGTTTGTGTCCAGAATGGGCTACTCATCTTTAGCCTTAACCTTTGTAACCTATTTCATTGTTATTTCTGGATTCCTGAACTCTTATAAAACTATATGTCATTCTTTCCAGGGAGTATCTAAAATTGATATTACATACAATGAAGATTGAAATGGAGATAGATATTCACAATTTTGTTATCTTTATCACATTTCTAGATTCAAGGTTTAAGAATAATTTTTTCTCAAGTGATTATTGAAGCCATAAATACATGCAAAAATGTTAGAAATAAAAATACATAGGCACAACAAATCTTAGAAACAAAGTATTCAGAGAACATTTCTTCAGGCAGTACAAAATGTGTTTGTTGGATGGCTTCAATGAAATTGCATCATCATACACCTCTTGCCAGGACTTGAAGAGGAGATAAGTTATTGCCTTAGTTACTGTTACAAAAGGTGAGCTAGCTTACTAATATGGTGACAGTGTCTTTATTGAAGGAGTCCTATACTGGCAGAGCCACTGAAAGAAAAAACAACCACCACCACAAAAAAAACAACAACAAAAAAACAGCAACAGCCTTGCTTCTCTCCACTGTCTTCAGTTGAGTTTCAAGTTGGTACAGTAAATGTCCAGTATAGTGACCACAGGAACACTCTTATCAACTGACAGTACTCTGGAATAATTACTTAAGCTTTTCAGTGTCATTTCAAAGTTTAGACTACCAATTTTAAATAATTTTTAATAGTTGAATTTTTAAGTATTTAATTTCAAATTCCATCTTCTATACCAGAACTCATTCACACTCAGCTCAATTTGATTTTAACCCATGGCCATTTGGTGTTTTGGCCATGTGTGCTCAGCACACCTTTATAGTCTGTGGCATTGGGAATCTCATACAGAAAGGGAAAATGGTAGAGGGAATTGCTATCACTGGGTAGAACTGGAAACTTGAAATGCACATTTTCTGTAATGCTCCAGATCCTGAACTATGTATGGAGCTAGGTTCTGTTTGATATCATATTAACCTGATATGCAAGTTGGCTTGTCTCTGGAGGATGTTCTCATTTAAAAATTTAGAGCTGATGCCTGACCGCATGCCTCAGCAGTGGAGCATTGACCTATGGTCATGGTTCGCTTCCCAGTCAGTGCCCATGCCCAGGTTGTGGGCTTGATCCCCACTGTGGGGCATGCAGGAGGCAGCTGATCAATGATTTTCTTTCATCACTGATTTTTCTTTTGCTCTCTCCCTCTCTCTGAAATAAGAATATTTTTTAAAAATAAACATTTAGAACCAGGACCAGTTTGGCTCAGTGGAAAGAAGCGTCGCCCTTCGGACTGAAAGGTCCTGGGTTTGATTCCGGTCAAGGGCATGTACCTTGGTTGCGGGCACATCCCCAGTGGGGGGTGTGCAAGAGGCAGCTGATCGATGATTCTCTCTCATTGATGTTTCTAACTCTCTATTTCTCTCTCTTCTTCTCTGTGAAAAATCAATAAAATATATATTTTTAAAAAACTAAATTTAGAGATGATAGGACTGAACTAAGTCCAGGCTGTGTTTTCCCTCCTAGAATTTGGAATACCAATATCACTACGAGGCCAGCATTCGGCTTACTGAAGGAAGGAGTTTTGCCTTCCCTTGCCTTGTAGCAGTAGGAAACAATCAAGTTAGAGGCACCCTGGTGTTCTGGCATACTGTTAAGGAAGTTTGATAGAAAAGCTTAAGATCCCCCAACAACCATCAGTCTTGGACCTGCACATCACTCTGGGTTTGACTGTTCAGTGCTGAGGTTTTACCAAAAGTTACTGCTTTCCTGAACAATGTGTTCAAGTTGCTCATCTCACTTGCATGAATGACTTTTAATTGACCTTGCCTTTGGGAGCTTCTTGCTGAATACTCAAAGCAAATGAATCTGAAATATCCATCTTGTTGGGATGAAAAGCATAGTTGGCCCTGCTCTGTGGTGGCCAGGACTGCAGCGCAGCTAATTGACCCTTGAACAACACGGTTGGGGTACTGACAACCCTCCCCACACAGTTGAAAGTCCACATATAACCCAACTCCCCCAAAACTTAAAATAGCCTACTGTTGACCAGAAGCCTTACCAATAACAAACAGTTGAAAAACACATATTTTATATGTTATATGTATTATATACTGGGTTCTTACAATAAAGAAAATCATAAGGAAGAGAACATACATTTACAGTATTTATTGGGGGGAAATCCACATATATGTGGACCTGTACGATTCAAACACATATTGTTCAAGGGTCAACTGTAGTCTGTTTCTAAGGCGCTTTCCCTCCCCCCTTATTTAGGCCAGTGAGGTGACAGAACTCCAAGGTAAGGTTGAAACAGTAAGTTTACAACATGTGCTGACAATTCAGTTCTATAGTTTTTGTTTATATTAATAGCTTGTGTTAAAATATTCAGCAGCAGGTCTGACTGCACTATGACCTGTTGGTTTGCATGGTGGTGATGGTACCAAAGCCATGTTTACCCACATAGATTTTTAAATCCTAGTTAACTTTGACCAGTCCTGACCTGTTTACTGTTTGTATGGCCTGTGGTCAGGCTGGGGGACTTTGGGGCCTGGCTCTGGGTCAGGGCAGAGCACCAACTATGGTCTTTCTCCACCCTTTCCCATGTGAACTGAACTAGGTTTTATTTCCTTGGTTGAAATATCATCTGTAATGAAGTAACATTTACTGTGCAGTCTATCTCCAGTTAAAGTTGGACTGGAAAAGAAACAACTTTGAGACTACCATTGGTATTTTTGTGTGTCCTAAAAGGAAGACAAGAGTTTCTATCCAATTGATTCTGAACACAAGTCTTCAGCCAGGTCCCATACTCTTCTCAGGAGACCACTGGTGCACTGGATCCTGTTAACCAGCTAATTTAGGCAGATGTGCGTTTTCAAAGAATCCCTGGACAGAACAAGAACTAGGAGTCAAATCGGGTGTTGTTTCCCATGTATTCCCAGAGTTCCCACATGCCCCACGATGAAGTCAGAACTATAGAGACAAGGAAAATGACTAACCCCGCTGTGAGAAAGTCAAGGTGAAAGAAGGGTTACTGTTCGTGGTGCACTGACACCATGACAAAAGGTCTGTGGGTCACTCTTCACTTTCTAGCTGAACGGGTGGTAAGAAAACACGGTTCAGTCACTTAGGATAACCAAGCACCTCCCTTTGCTAGAGAATTTCTACACTTGGCTGGGAAAACAACTTCAGAGGCAGATACCAACCTAGCACCTTATTGGCATAGAGAGCTCAGTAGGAAAACAAACTCTGGCCGGAGATGCCCTAAAACTGTGATGTAGTCTGCGCCGAAGCTGTTGCTCTGGCTCTGGCCAGGTGGTTCAGTTGGGTTGGAGCCTTTTCCACATGCACCAAGGTTGCAGGCTTGATTTCTGGGCAGGGCATATGCAGAAAGCAACCAGGGAATGCGTAAGTGGGACAGTCAATGTTTCTCCATAAAAATTTAAAAAATAAAGCTGTTGCTCTAAGTCAGTGCCTACTGGATGTGGAAGGAGGCTTGAGGGTGTTGGGGTTATTTTTTTCTGCAAGGCACTTGTTTTTCCCAGCTATTTGCTAAACCTGAAAAGCAGCAAGACCTGGTATAATGTGGGGTTGTGAAAGCAGGGAGTAGGGCAGCCTGAGGAAGATGAGGTTCTTTGGAAAGGACTGCCCCATCACCAGCTGTTTGACTAGATGCTGTGTAGCTTTTCCTGGAAAAGGTGAGTCAGCCATGGAGGGCCAGGTGTTGCAGACACTATTTTACCCTTTCATTTTTTGGTGTTTTTATTTTTATTTAATGATACTGAAATAGCCCCTCCTTCATTGGTGAAATCTGCAGGGCAGATGTCAGATGTTGAAACAGCGAGTCTGTTTCCATCTCACATTATGACGAATGGGGAAAGAGTTTGAATGAAGCCTGGCACTGCTGAAGGCGAGACAAAGCAAGTTTTCTACCCCCACCCAAGCAGGTCATGCTGAAATTTGGTCTGTAGCTAAGGATTTGAGGCCTACTCATCTCTTTGCCAACCCTAGAATCTCTTCTCAACTTCTTAAGTGCAGCGGGTCTTTCACAGGCCTTACTTGAGTGAGTCCTATCTTGGCAGAAAAACCTTGAAGCTGGAACACTCATTCCACCGGCCAGCAGCAGAAGAGGTCAGCCCCACAGCAGTGCTGACCAACGTGGCCGGAAGCCCCATCTAATCAACATGACCCTAGGTACAGCTGCAGGTCTCCATCAGGGGACGTGGGAAAAGGGGGTGACAAAATACTTGCTCAGACTAGAGGCAACACTAGTAAAAAGGGTAAGAGATGTTTTATATCTCATGCTAAAAAAGAAGTTGCAAAACAAGATAAAAGTTATAGCCTAGCCAGAACCGGTTTGGCTCAGTGGATAGAGCATCGGCCTTCGGACTGGAAGGTCCCAGGTTCGATTCTGGTCAAGGGCGTGTACCTTGGTTGCAGGCACGTCCCCAGTGGGGGCTGTGCAGGAGGCGGCTGATCGATGATTCTCATCAATGTTTCTAACTGTCCCTCTCTCTTCCTCTCTATGAAAAATCAATAAAATATATATTAAAAAAAAAAAGTTATAGCCTAATGTTAAACCCAAAATACATATGTTTCTAGAAGGAATACAAAAATATATACTTCAATTTGAATTTTACTTGTCAATTTATTCTTCTACATAGCAATTTGTATTTTCTTATTAGTGAATTTCTTAAACTTAATCTTGTCCCTTTTTTTCACTTTAAGAATCTTGGTTTTATCTGACTGACAAACATTGCTTAATTCCTAATGCAGGAAGAGCGCTTGTTAATATGATCAGCCCCTTCCAACCAGAGGTAAGGAGAAAGCCATTGTAAATTGAAACAAGTTTAAGAAATGAGTGTTGCTAAGACCGGTTTGGCTCAGTGGATTGTCAGTCTGTGGACTGAAGGGTCCTGGGTTCGATTCTGATCAAGGGCATGTACATTGGTTGTGGGCACATCCCCAGTAGGGGGTGTGCAAGAGGCAGCTGATTGATGATGATTCTCTCTCATCCATGTTTCTAATCTCTATCCCTCTCCCTCCCTCTCTGTAAAAAAAATAAAAAAGAAGTCAGTGTTGTTCCCGGAATTCTATTCCATTCCTTAGGATAAACTCTAGCAGCGTCATTGAAGGACTAGGCTGAGCCAGTTCACACAGTGGTGCAGGGAAATTAAAGATCACAGGTTCTGTTACTAGGATCATGGCTTCTGGTCATAAACCTTGTCTTGAACTGCTTCTCAGCCTGCCACTGAGTATTCATTACTTGGGCATTTGGCACCTACCTGACGATGGGCATATGGCAGTTCCAGCTACCACCCAGTACCTAGCAGCATTCAGCACTTCAAAGGCTTGATAATAAGGCCGAGGCAGGCTATGTGTGTCAGATCCCAGTTACCTCGGCTGGGGCCTGGGGCTTTCCGATGCCTCAAACCCTGGGGTCTGGCTTCCTGCTCCTCTAGTTCTGTGGCCTGCCATTTTACACCGAAGTATCTGGCATGCCTTTCGAGAAAAGCCACAAGGATTCTAAATCCTTCCTTTGAGAGGATTCAGCTGGTAAACCTTGTGAACAGGTACCTAACACCTGCTTGGGTTATTAATACAGTATTTAAGACTATTCTGTCCTTTCTAAACTACTTCTTGTCAACCCACCTTCCCAGGTAAGCTCTGCCTTCGTCACACAATGGCCAGCCCTACTGAGGCCTACTTACTGTTTAAATTCAAGGTAGGGAAAAATTGCACTTGAGAATGAATCATCCATTTTATTTTATTTTGTCATGTGCTCACAACCTCTCCTCTCCCTTCCCTGGCAGGTCACAGATAAATTAAAAATAAAATCTACAAGGAAAATAATTTATAAAAGCACTTCCCAGGCTCATGCCTTCTAGCCCTACTGCTCAATTAATGTTACCCCTCCCCCAGTGGGGAGAACCAGCATTTCCCCCACTTAACTCCTGCTAGTCCAAACTACTCCGGAGCCCGATGGGGGAGGGGAAGCAGCAGTAGCACAGTTAAAAGTACACACACTGGTCCTGGAACCATATCGCCACCTGGGCACTCCCCTCTGCTTCCCCCAGGCGCCCTCGCTGAGCTCTGGGTGCTGAGAAGTTGCCTATGGCCCGGGGCAGGGGAAGATGCTGTAAACCTCCATTCATGCACTTCTAATCCTCCTAGGAAGAAACTCAAAAGAAGAAAGCAGACAGAGACCTCAGGACGGAGGAGAAAAATCCCAAATGTTCACACAGTTACACGGAGTCTTTATGGCAAAGAGAACATTAGCAGCTTTGAATATTGGGGTATCTCCTTTTTACTCAACACAAGCATTCTAGACCCTATAAGTGAAACAGGGCTCAAGCCCTAAAAAAATCAAAGCGCAAGAAACTCTTAAGAGGACTAGTATTTTGTTGTTGCTGGGTTTCATTGTTTTGGCTTTTCCAGTGACAAGCCCAGTTGGTGGGAGGCCTGAGGGGGTCACTCCCCAGTGTTGTGCTGAATACTACCTGGCTTCTCCACATCGTCCCCTGCCTCAGCAGCCCCCAGACGGCTTAGGCCCATCGCTGGGGGCACTGCCAGCACCCAGGTGCAGAAGAGCTCTGGGCAGCTGGTGAGGGACAGGGAAGAGAACAGCATTTGCATGCAAGCTCTGATGAAGTCATGGGAACCTCAGCTCAGGGGTGACTGGGCACCAAGGGAGAAGGGGTGGGGACAGTGAGTGGCATGCTTGGTGTTGGGGCTGCTGCAACATGGGGCCTTGTGACTCCTTCCTCTTCACTACCCTTTAATCCTAACCCTCCAAATAGTGTTGGGTCCCAGTAGCTCCCCTGTGTTGAAACATTCAGTTATCCAAGAGCTCCCCTTCGTGGATATCAAAGTGTGGGAGTAGAATGAGTTCACAAAGCCCCTCACTTGTCTGTGTCCACCCCTCCCCTGGAGTGAAGCGGGGTTTACTCACACCAATGACCTAGCCCCACCTAAAACCTGTTGCCTGGAATCCTGGCCAGATTCAATTTTAACCTGCATTCTTTTCTTCCAGCTTTGATTATTTTTTTCTTTTTGGTTTTTCTTTCCTTTCTTCCTGGAATGAGACTTCCTACTACTTTTCTCTCCTCTCACAAGTCCCTTCCTTCCCCTTTGTCAGCCTCCATCAATGCCATCACCATCCCACCCCTCCCCTCAAAAGAAAGGGGGATGGGTGAAGACCCTGTCCACCCAAACAGTCTGGCAACTTCAACATTCCCCAGTGGGGAAGCTGAGCCAGACAGCACCTGTGCTCGCCTCTTCCTGTCCTCTGACCCACAGTCATCCCCTCTGAGAAGATCTACTGGATAACAAGGCATTCAAGTCCCCCACTGTAGGTCCAGGTCCAGGCCCAGCCCTCCTCCAGTTTCAATCTCGGTGAGTGTCAACCCCCCTTCCTCCCCGGCTCACTTTCTCCGGTCCTTTGGCTTCCTCTCCTGCCGCCGGGCCTGCTGGTCGGCCAGGGTGCGGGGAATGAGGAGGACACTACCATCTCCGGCGTACTGGAGAGCATATTGACTGGGCGAGTAGGGCCGCCCATTCTCATCTCGCAGCCGCCCAAACACCTCCTGATACAGGCTCTGAACCTTCTGCTTCATTTGCCGCAGGGACCGGAGGAACTCTACCTTCTCCCGCAGCAGCCGGGCTTTGTCACGCTGCAGGTCCTCCACGTCCCGCTTCAGGTTCAGGATGGTGTCCAGCTTGCGCTTGCGGCAGTTCTGTGCTGCCATCTTGTTCTTGCCCCGGCGCCGGATATCCCGGATGAGGCTTAGCTGGGCTTCGCTGAGCTGGTATTTGGACAGCAGCTCATTGAATTCCTCCACAGGCAGGTTGATGATTTTGTCATTGGTGAAGGGGATCTTCATGGCTCGGGCTCGATGCTCATCCCGGCTCATCTGCTTATCAGAGTCAAGGGCACTGGGTGCCATGTTGTACGTGTGGTTGTGGCCCACATGCTCCAAGTAGGGCAGGCAAGAGAGCTGAGACGGATCCTGGTAGCTCATGCGGCAGAACTTGGAATACTCGGGCTGGTAGCCCACAGCGCCCTCGACCTCTTCTAGATCCAGGGTTTCAGAGTCAGAGCTGTAGCCAACAGCACCTTCCTCAGAAAAGGAGGAAGAGGCTGAGGAAGAAGCAGATGAAGAGGAGGAAGAGGAGGAGGAGGAGGAGCTGCCTTCAGAGCTGCTCAGGGAGGAAGGGCTATGGCTAGAGTCCAAGGAGAGGCCTGAGTCAGAGTCAAATTCCTCTTTAAGCTGGGAGGCCTGCACGGAGTTAAAGCCTTCTTCAATGGCCAGGTCCATGAGGCTGATCTCGTCCAGCATGGCTTCATCTAACAGACCCCCCAGCGGGTCAGGCAGCTCGGGGCCCGCCGTGTCATTGGCTGTGCCATTGAGCTGGGGTGGGAAAAAGAGGCCTGTCAGGTTGGTGGAGCCAAAGGTGGAGTTGAGGCTGGTGGAATTGCTGGGGACCAGAGGGAGCAGCGTGGAGCTGCTGGCCGCAGGCAGGCTCTCCACCTCGGGGCTGAAAAGGGAGAAGTCCTGGCTGCAGCCCCCCAGGGATGCCTGATGCAGGCTGACATTCTGATTGATGGGAGTGTTGGGGGCAAGGCTGTAGTTGGTGCTCAGGGGGTCTCCAGGAGGGTTATTGTATAGGATCTCATTTGTTGATGTGTTCACTTCCATGGCCTGAAAGGGAAGAAGAGTTCACCTTTTACTCAGAGCAGACTCCCTCCCAGGTGAAGCTGTGGGCTTACATAGAGTAGACACCCAACAGAGGCACAACTGCATGGGTATAAAAACAAGAAACTGGAAATCAGAGCCCACAGCATCAGCTCCTGGCCCTAGTTGGTCCACCAGGCCTGGCAAAGATGGGTTCCTCCTATGGACTCCACTCCAATGCAGGACTGACCAACTCATGTTGGGCCAGACTCCCCCATCTTTTTTATTTTATTTAATTTAAAAAATATATATTTTATTGATTTTTTCACAAAGAGGAAGGGAGAGTGATAGAGAACTAGAAACATCAACCAGCTGCCTTCTGCACACCCCCTTATCGGGGATGTGCCCGCAACCAATGTACATGCCCTTGACCGGAATCGAACCTGGGACCTTTCAGTCTGCAGGCTGACGCTCTATCCACTGAGCCAAACCGGTTTCTGGCAGACTTGCCCATCTTGAAGAGAGAGTAAGCAAACAGCTAACACTACCTACCTCTTCACTGCAAAATCAACATTGTAAAAAAACAAACAAGCAAGCCTTGGAATGAGAAAACTTAGCTGTACCACTTTTGTGTGACCATGGAAATATCATGTACCGTATTTGCCAGCGTATAAGACAATTTTTTGGCCCTGAAAAATATGCCTCCAAGTGGGGGGTAGTCTTATACGGCGAGTATATAACAAACTCTGTATTTTGAGTGGAAATGTTAGGGGGTCGTCTTATACGCCCAGTCTCTTATACGCCGGCAAATACGGTATTTTTCAGGGCCAAAATCGTCTTATACGCCGGCAAATACGATAAACTATCTGAGCTTCGATATCCTCAACTTTAAAATAATACAGGTCTGCCGAAGCCGGTTTGGCTCAGTGGCAGAGCGTAGGTCTGCGGACTGAAGGGTCCCGGGTTCGATTCCGGTCAAGGGCATGTGCCTTGGTTGCGGGCACGTCCCCAGTGGGGGGTGTGCAGGAGGCGGCTGGTTGATGTTTCTCTCTCATCGACGTTTCTGGCTCTCTATCTCTCTCTCTTCCTCTCTGTAAAATATCAATAAAAATATATTTAAAAAAAAAAATAATAATACATGTCTGCCCTAGCTGGTTTGGTTCCGTAGATAGAGCTTCGGCATGTGGACTGAAGGGTCTTGGGTTCGATTCAGCTCAAGGGCACATGCCTGGTTGCAGGCTCCATCCTCAGTAGAGGGCATGCAGGAGGTAGCTGATCAATGACTCTCATCATTGATGTTTCAATTTCTCCCCCTCTCCCTTCCTGTCTGAAATCAATAAAAATATACTTTAAAAATAAAATAAAGGTCTGACTAGATTATTGTGAGGGCCAAGTGAGATAACGGTGGCTGTAAAGCACTGCATGGCAAACCTTGGAAGCACCTAGCCAAGTGATTATTGGCTTGAAGGAAAGAAAGAAGGCATACTCTCTCTAAAAGGCTCAAACGCTGTGGTTTTAACCCAAACCCCACCCCTCACTTTACCCCCTATCTCCCCAAGGAGATACTTAGACAGTTACTTCTCACTTTCCTATGGACCAGACAGGTAATTTACTCTCTTCTGCGAGGGTTGGAAAAGCAAGTAGGTGCTAAGACACCCTGCACAAAGTCCCAGGAGTTTGTGCTCTGACAGTCTTACCTGCATTTCCATGATGGACATGAGATCTTGCCACTGCTGTTCCAGATCAAATGGTGACTCTGTCCCCGGCAGGAGAGGAGACAGGAGGTTGTTCTGAAGACCTGGGGGCTCGCTCTCACTAGGCGCTGCTTCTGTTAAGCTGGAAACGTCTGCTGGAAACTGGGGCAAAACAGAGTCTTGAACAAAGAAAAAAGGAAAGACCAGCCTTCTGCTTTCCTCCCAGAGACTACCACCTGAGGTTCTTCCTTCCTCTGCTTTCACCCCGGCAGCCAGGACAAGGCCAGCAGCCCCCTAGGAACACTCTGCAGGCTACCCTGCTGCCTTGGTGGCTCTCCCTGAAGTCCTGCTCACCTCGGCATTCTCCCCAAAGGGGCAGGTGGCCTCCAGCAGCCTAAGGCACAATTCCAAGGACAGGGCTGTCTGGTTCTCCCCACCAGGCACCTGTGGCAACAGCAACTGTAAGTCTGACTGACCGGGGCTTCGGCTGCGTGGTGGTAGGCCTACGTTTCCAGGCTAATGAGTGACCCTAAGTCCCAAGCTCCAGGGGAGAACAGGGAAGGTAAGAGTCCTGATGCAAGTAGGAATCTGCTAGGTACTTTGCCTCCTCTGTGCTGTTTGTCACCAAAGCCTGGCCCCTCCACTTCTATTCTGTTCCTCCACTCCCCTTTTCTCAGCCCACTCACCGTGAGACCCCAACCCAATCACACTCCAGTCCATTCCACAAGGCACACTGCCTCTCCAAAGAGAAGTCTCCTGGAGTGAGCGGAGGAGGGAGTACCTGGGCCGGGAAGCTCTCCCCAGTTTCTCCATCCACTAGCAGGTTTCGTGCCAGAACGTCTTCTCCTGGCCAGGAGTCCTCCTGCTCCGCTCCATCTTGCAGTTCCTTGTCCACATCTTGTTCTTTCTGGCGATGACTATAGTCAAAAATCTCACGCCCAGCCCCCAGGTCAATATCCTGTCGCCAAAGTATGTCAATCAGATCTATGTCCTGAAAGACAGATCACCGTGACTTTAGCGCTCGGATCTAGGAGCCGCCTCCTCCCTCTCAGAGGTCCGTCCTAGCATTGCTCCAATTATCCCTCCCGGCCTACAGCTGCCAACCTCTTCTTACACACACTTACACACACACACACACACACACACACACCCGCCACTCGGCATCAGCAAGGCTTCATTCATCCATTTCCGGACACCAGCCTCCAAGAAAACCAAAACCTAGCAAAAACCAATAGCGTACGGATCACCATACCAGTCTGGGCTCAGTATCTGCACAGAAACACCTGGGTTGGAAGGCAGGGCACTTCATTGCTATGTAAGGAGGAGGAAGTTAGGGGCATTTCTCATTTGGGGAATGGGAATCCCTTAATACATGGTTTGTAGGAAGCTTGCCACAGCAAGCAAGGGCAAATTGTCATGCAGCATTGCTTCGATAGTGGCCAGGCTTGCATCAGCCTATGGTACCATTTCATTTGCATAAAGGGGTGGGCTGGGCTGGAGAGGAAAATCCCTGCATTTGCAACCACCTGATGAAACCAGTGACAATGACAGGCTGTCTCCGGCTATTCCCCCTTCCCCGGCTGAGGCAGGAGTAAGGCTGAACACACACAACTCTTAAAACCCAGGCTCACCTCCAGATCCATCCCTGCCAGAATCCTCACTCTCCAGCTGATCCCAACAAGCGGCCGCTCCCAGGAGAGCTCCGAGCAGTCAGCTGATCCTCACTGGGCACCCCACCCCTCCCAGGCCAGCCCCGGTGCCCCTCACACCAGAGCTCTCACGCCCTTACCACACCCAGGACTCACTCCCTATCAGTCAACCCACTCAAGGACATAGCCTCCATCACCACTTGGCCACAGCTGCTGCCTCACGTACCAACACCCCTCCTGCTCTATCCTGGTGGCTCCTGCACCAACTGCGACCCCCGCTGCCGCCAGCATAGACCCCAGTAAATAGCTATTGGCGCTTTCCCACACATGACACCTATAGCTAAAGAAACCCTACTGTTTCCTCCCATTCGGGTTAAGCCGGCACTTTTCAGAAAGCAATATCCTTAGATGAGATTCACCTCCCTAACCCTTAACAGGTACCCTAACCCTTTCCCACTACAACCCTCGTTGATCCTAAGACCTCCCGCCAGGTGCACCTCTCCTTTCGGGCTCCCCACACACACCAACCTGAACAGAAGCCCTGGACCCAGGAGCAGAGAGGGGCTGGGCCACCCGCTGAGCAGCCAGCAAAGAGTTACGGGGCCTGCTCCCTTCGGCAGGGCCCCCGCCGCTGGGAGAGCTGCGGTCCAGGCGGGTCATGTTCTGCGAGAGGAGCCCCAGGGCAGCCGGCGCCGGGAAGCCGGACAGGGGGCTGCGAGGAGCTCTTGGCTTGCAGGGAGCACACCAGGCTGGAAGGGTGGCCCGGTGCTAGCTCCGAGGGGCCTGCGGAGCCCCGCCCGCACGGCTGCCGGGGCGGCCCAGCCCAGCCCTCTTCCTCCATCCCGGAGCAGCCCCCTCCCACCTCACAACCCCAGTTCCACTCCGGCGCCCAGCGGCCCCCACCCTGAGCTCACCGCAGAGGCTGCAGTGAGACGGGACTCCCACCCCATGCTCGTGCTCAAGCTGCAGAGGAAAAGCAAGCTTCCTCCCAGGCCCGTCCTCCCACTCCTCCCTCTGCCCACCCCACGCCCCCCAAACTTGTTACCTAGACTGCAGCAAGGAGCCAATCCCCTCCCCCTCCCCCCGCAGGTCACTGCTGAGGCTGCGGAGAGCCAATCCCCTCCCCCAGGTCAGCAGCTGGCTGCGGAAAGAGCCAATCCCCTCCCACTGTCGTTACCTAGGCTGCGACGAGAGCCAATCTCCTCCCCCAAGGCTCCGCTGGAGATGCGGAGGAGCCAATCCCCTCCCACCGCCTGTTACCTAGCTGCAGCCCCGAGCCAATCCCTGCACCGGGGCGGCTGGAGGAGCTGCCGCAAGGAGCCAGCCCATCCAGGGCCGCCGCCTCTGCTCAAGGAGACGCCCCAGGGCGGGCAGCCCCACCCAGCCCGGACCGCCAGTGCCAGTGCGGGTGGGGCAGTGAGGGCCCGGGGGAAGGGGTGCCACTCCCTCCAGCCGCATCCAGCTCACCGCCCACTCAGGACTGGCCAGACACTCCTGAAGCTTCTGCGGGAACTAAGTTTTCCCGTTCCCCGGGGGACTGTGGCCAGTTGTCCTCACGCCCAAGGATGACAAGCCAGGCTGGGCAGGAACCCAGGGTGTCCGGACCGAAAGTGAGCCGGGGGCTTGGTCACTACAACGCCGGAGGAGAGGAAGGGAAAATGCCCTTTGCACATGTGCAGCCCTGTCAGCGCCAGCCAGGCCTACCAGGAGGTGGGAGCCGCGGCCTGAGCCCACGCTGAAGGGGACAAGTGTTCTGCACCGCCCACAAACACGTCCCCCACTCCCGTTACCCTAGCTCTGCTCAGGAGATTCTCTGCCTGACCCTGCCCACATCTCTGAGAAGGAAAGAAGCCCCTGACAGAACCAGCACCCAGCTCTGACTCCGACCCTCAGTGCTCTCCCCTTGAGCTGAAAGTGGGGTCAGGGTCAGTAACTCTCCCTGATCACAGGCTGCTGCTCGCCTGGGAAGAGCTGTAACGGGCCTCTCGCCCCAGGCCGAGTGCCAGCCTCGAGGGGAATCCTATCCCCACAGGGGCCCGGGCGATGGCTGTCTGTCCGTCGCACAGGCTGGCGGCAGGGGAGCGCTGCCACGCCGGGATGACACCGGCTCCAGCAGTGCCTGTCACATGCTCCAGACCTGGGTATTTTTATCCCGAGTTGCTGAGGAAATGTTGTTCTAGACACATAATAACCCTCCCTTCCCCCATACCCAGCCTGGGCCCCTAATGCTGACCCACCGCACACCCCCAAAAGGGAGTAAGGGAGTAGCGAAGGCCTGGCGTCACAGAAAACAACCTTCAAGAAGGCCAAGAAATGGAGGAAAGCAGCCACACTGTATCCATCCGTCCCGGCCCAGGGAGCTCCCAGGTCCGGGAACGGAGCCTCTGCAGGGCCCCCAGGCCAGCCCGGTTCCCCCACTCCCCGGGGCTGCGCTGGGGCACAGGAGGAAGACTACAGAGCGCTGTGCCAAGCGAGTCCATTTGAAGTAAAGGAACAGAGAAAGGAGTTCCCAATGGCGCTGTAAGAATCTAAGAAGAAATGCAGTGCAGTGAAGGCCGGGGGCAGAGCGGGTAAGCTACAAGGGGTCAATGGGGCAGTAAGGGGACATATATAATTAAACAATAAAGGTTTTTTAAATGCGCTGAAAGCCCTAGCCGGTGCGGAGTGGTGGACAGAACGTCGGCCCTCGGACTGACGTCTCCTGGGTTTGATTCCGGCCCAGGGCACATACAGGAGGTGACCAATCCATGTGTCTCTCTCACATGGATGTTTCTCTCTGTCTCTTGCCCTCCCTTCCACTCTCTCTACAAATCAATGGAAAAACATCCTCGGGTGAAGATGAACAAAAAACACTGAAAAGTAAGCAATGTTCGCGTCTCGAATGCTCAGGTAATTTTAGTCTCGTTCAAAGTAGATCCAGTATGAGCCAGCTGAGCGGTAAAGCAACGTGGCCCTACTGACACCTGGGGCCAGACCCGTCTGTCATTTGGGGGGACTGTCCTGTGCTTTTTAGGAAGTTGAGCTGCATCCCTAAACTCTCCCCACTAAATGTCAATAGCACCTCTAGTTGTGACAACCAAGTGTCTCTAGACATTGCCACATGTCCCCTGGGGAGCAACATCGCCCCGTTTAGGACTCTGGCCCCGAGGAAGCCACACGCCTTTAGTCCCTAACATTCAGGGGACTGAGCTCAAGCGCAGGACAGAGAAGAAACTGGTCTGACTGGAGGGCAGAGAGGCAGGTTCAGCGTGTGAAACCCTTTTTACACCCCCTCCACCCCCACACTCAGGTCTGGAAAACCCAGCCTAGTGCAATCCAGCCCTCTCTTTTCCTCACGGGCCTTTTTTTTTCTTCTCAAACTCCTTGGGGGTGAGTGGCAAGCAGGGCAAAGCATAAGCTCACAGCCACCTTACCACCGTGTTGGTGGGGCAGGGGCAGCGGTAGCCAATCACGTTATTAAAGTCAGTTAATCACACTTTCTGCCCAGAACAGTGTCAGCCACATGTCAGGAGTGAAGACCTGACCGCGGAGAGCACTTCCCCTCCCAGCTCCCAGCCTGGCCTCCCTGTGCCCACGGGGCCGTTAGCAAAGCTGGGAGCCTTGGTCCTCACTGCGCCCAGAATAACTATCTAAATCTACCCCTTGGCTCCGGCCCAGGACAGTGGGCTTACCAGGACCTTAAAACCACCACAGGACTGACCACAGGGAGTAGAACTTCAGGGCATGTATGTATGTTTTGATGTGGGGGGAGGTACAAGGCAAGAGTCCACAAAATATTTGTGTCTTAGCAACAGACACACACGGCACCAAAGCCCATCACAACACGACTCCCTCCCCCACGGCAGGGCCTCCAGGCGTCATGTTGAAATCAAGCAGTAAACACACTGGCATGTTCTAGGAACCTCCCCCTGTCCTGACGTCCATTTAGAGGTGGGTCAACGGTTCCACACGGGAAACGCTCCCAGGCCCCAGTCCTAGGCAGACAGTTCAGCTCAGTCCCATCCAAGAACAATGCCTGGGACAGCCCCCGCCCCAGCCCAACCCCTGGTTCTTCCCAGGAGGCAGTACTACAGACCACATCCTCCAGGACCAGCCCTTCCCCCCGCCCCTCCACGTGGCCACTCACCTCTTTGGTTAAGTCTCCACTGACTGGAGGGGCTACAGCCCCCAAATCTTCCAAATCTTCACTGAATCCCTGCTCCGTTTCGCTTTCTCGCACCCCGTTGTCTGGGCCCGTCACATCCTGGAGGCCACTGGAACTCTCGAGGGCAAGGCCTGAGCTGGGCTGGCTGCCAGAGACCGAGCCCTCCGGATCCCGGTGGACCAGCCAGGCGCTGACCTCGGTGGTGGGCACCTGGAACCTGTCCAGCGCCCTCACCTGGCTGAGGAGCCGCCGGGCAGTGAAGTAATTGTCCAGGTCTATGCTCTTGGGGTGGATACCATAGCCGTCCAAGGTATTCCTCAGGTTGTGGAACTGGGTCTGCGTGTAGGCAGAGCTGGGCCCCAGGATGATCTCCCGGAGTGGGGGGAGCTGTGAGGTCAGGTAAGTATCCACGTCCACCCGCACCCCAATCAGGCTCAGCAGGATGGTGAACTGGAGGAGTCCTTCCGTTAAGTATTTCTTCAGAGAAAGCATTGCTGAAGGACCACAACGTTTGTGTGTTTTGGTTTTTAAATCTTCCAAAAGACAAATCAAGGCCACTGCTCTGCCGCTCCAGCCAGCACGTTACCCCCCACTCGGCGCCGAACCCGCACCCCGCCCCGGCGGCGCACAGGGGCTGAGCTCGGAGGGAAGCACAGCCCGTGGAGCCAAGGCCACATTCACTTTCCCCTCTCCACGCCTCGCCTCTGCAGGCCCCACAGTTCCTCACCCGGTCCAGGCCCTCAGGTCCACGTGACTTACTGTCTCCTCAGTCCACATGCAGCCACTTCCTCACTCACACGAGCTGTGCTCTCTGGATCCCACTGCAGGCTGTTCTCGGGAACAGCTGATGGGTATTGTTGTTTTTTTGTGGGGTTTTTTTTTTTTTTTTTTTCCTTCTTCCTAAGGTTTATTTTCTTTGGCCGGAGCTACAGGCCTTTTGTCTTGGGTCAGAGCGTCCCGCCTCCTCCACACGTACCAGGAGGGTTTCCAGAGAAACCTGAAAGGGGAATCACAAGGGCAACAGGGTGAGATTCCACGTAATCTCCACACCCTGATCAAGGCAGAAGGTAGGAAACACATTAAAAGGCCAACTTTTACAAGAGGGAAAATAAGTCAATTACTGTACTCCCCGAACAAAAACCTTTCATAGACACAACTATGAAAGGAAGTATTGCTCACAAAGGATCAAAGGATCCCTGTTTCTATAGATGAAACGTGCAATGCCCTGAAACACGGCTTGTTATGAATAAGCAGACCATGCCCAGAGCATCCAGCACGTTCTACATGTTGTCTGACTTGCCAGCCCTCCCCTCCACCCCCTGCACACACCACCCCGCTTCTATTTTTAGCGGAAGTTCATTTCCTATCTTAAAGTTAAGTTGGTTGCCCATCTCTGGAGACAACGGCCTACAATCCTTGTCTCTCCCCACTTCTAACGGGGAGGGAGGGATTTTTAACGGATGAGAGTGTAGGACACGAGGAACACGGTCATCAGGCCACCTTTTATTTTCTCAACTTTGAAATCTGGTTTCCCTTTCCTATCACTCTCGCATTTAAAAGGAAAAAAAAAAGCGGGGGGGGGGGGGTGAGGAGAGGAAGGTGAGCTGAGCCAGGATTACTCGGTCCATCATTTGCATGGGCAGGTTTTATTTTCATTCACATGACCTTCTGAGCCCAAACAGAAGGCTATGGCAAAGTTCTCAACCCAGATAGCCAAGTGGGGAGGGAGCAAATCTGACTTTCGGTTTTCGGTCTCTACTTTTGAGCTGGTAACATTTTAAACCAAGACAGGGCTCTCTTCACGGTCAAGAGCCACCTACCAACTTCATCCTGAGGGAGGAAAGGGATCTACACCCACAGCCACCCACAGCCACCCACACACACAACCACACACACACACACACACACACACACACACCCCTTGCGGGGTTATTAGTAAACACAATCGCGACCCAGCGTTTCGGCTTACACTGCCCTCCTGACCTCACGCAATCTGCTCCTAAAGCCCTCTCTCGAGCCCATTAAATTAGATTAAAGACCGGTAAGGCCAGAGGCCTCTGGTGCGCGCCCAGTGCCCACGGCCCGGTACCCGAGTCCGGCTGAGACCACGCCGCCATGCCCGCTCCCGCCGCCTCCGCGCCCGGCCTCCGGGGCGGCGGGAACCGGTGCGGCCGCCCGGCCCGGACCCACCCCCGCGGCCCGGCCCGTCCGCCGCGCGCCCGGCCCCACCCCGCGCCGGCCCGGCGCACGTGACCACGCCTTCTCGGGCGCTCGGCCCTCCGGCCCGGCCCACCGGGACCTGGCTCCCCACCCGCCTCGCCGCCCCTCCCCGCCGGCCCAGGGCCCGACCCCGACACCAGCCCGGCCCGGCCGCCCGCTCCCGCCTCCCGCCCCTCAGCTCCACCCCGCCGCCCTTCAGCCCCCAAGTCCCGGCCCCGCGACGCGGCACGCGGCCCCTCGTCAGGGAAAACAAGAGGCCGGGTACCCGCCGCTGGGCTCGGCGACCGCCGCTGCGGCCACAGCAGGTCCTCACCTCGAGCCCCCGCCTCGCCGCAGCCGCCGCTGCCGCCGCCGCCGCCGCCGCCGGCCGGCCTAGAGCTCCCCAGCCTCGGCTTCCCTCCCCGCCTCCTCCTCCCACCTCGCTCGTAAGCCCGCCCCCCGCGGCCAGCACATTCCTCCAATCATCGAGCCGAGAGCCTGGCCGTCGCCGGATGTCACGTTGATTGACAGCAGCGAAGGCCCAATGGCCGGGTTCCTTCCGCCTCCTTTCCCCTCCGATTTCCCAAGACGGGCGTGACTCGCGGCCCAATGGGCGCGTGAGCCCGCCCCCACGGCGTGGGCCCTCCAATAAGTGGGGCGAAGGCCCCTCTCGCCCCCGGCATCCCGGCCCCTCCGCCCCGCGCGGGCCCGGGAGGTGGCGCACGCCGGGTGCGGAGCGAGCCGCGGGCGGGCGGACCCTCCCGGCGCTCTCCTCGGCTGGCGGAGAAGGGCCTCGCCCTGGGCGGTCGTACCGCCGCCGAAGCGCGGGGCCCCCCCTTTGGGGGTTCCCACGGTGACTTGCAAAAGTCCAGCGAGAGCCGAGGGCGACGCGGAGTCCAGAGCACGTGCCTCGTGTGGCGGCGACGCTCGTGCCGCCATCTTGGGTGCTGGCAGCGGAAACCGCGTTGCCAGCTTTCGCTTCGTGGGAGGCACGCCCCTCGCCAGCCGGGGTGGCTGCCCCTCGGTGGTCGCAGGCTCGGGCCACGTCCCGGGTGGGACAGCCCGGGGCGCGGGGGGCCGCCACGGCGGAGGGACGGTGCTGGGTGGGGGGCGTGGGGCCCTGAGCGGTGTGGGCCGGGATCCGAACTCCCGGAAGAGTGCCGCCTCCTCCCTGGTCCTCTCCCTGCCCAGCCTCCCACGGAGCTTAGGCTTGCCTCTCGGGGACTTTTCTCAGTTTTTAGTGACCTCCCATCTCGTCTAGCCAACACCCGTGCGATTTTCCCCAAACGTGTGTGTCCCCAGCATCCCTGGGGGAACTTTTTCTTTCAAATCCTCACCCAAGGTTATGATTTTACTGGTTTTTAGAGGAAGGGGGAGGTAGAGAGAGAGAAACTTCGATGGGAGAAGCATCAATCCCTTGCCGCGTTACTAGGCCCTACCTGGATCAGACTTGAAACCTATGTGGCACGGGCCCTCACCTGAATCGATCCAGCGACCTTTTGGTGCACCCCACAACGCTCCCATCAGCGGGGCCACACCAGCCAGGGCACAACTTGGGTAATTTTTAAAATATATATATACTTTATTGATTCTTTTTTACAGAGAGAGAGAGGGAGAGTTAGAAATATGGATCAGCTGTCTCCCACACATGCCCTTGACCGGAATGGAACCGGAATCGAACCTGGGACCTTTCAGTCTGCAGGCAGATGTTCTATCCAGTGGGCCACACCGGCCAGGGCACAACTTGGGTAATTTTAACGCAGCTGGTTGTGGTTGGAAGACCACAGTGAGGCAATCACTGAGCTGGAGTTTGTAGTGCATCCTTCCCCAGCTGTGGGACAAAAAGGTGTCAACTCAAATTCTTAACTCCCAGGAAGATCCTACCGGTAGTAACCTATTGGTCCTTGTACAGCTAAGGAGGAAGCCAACTGGTAACTTGTTAAACCAGAGCATCGCGTCCATCACGTGTTTGGAGAGTTAGGAGGCTTAACTTGGGGTGTTTCTTGGATTATCAAGCACTTTCACAGCGTAAAAATATACACCAGCATCCATGCATTGAATCCTCAATTAGTTACCCATTTCAAATACTGATTGGAAGAGCACATGTTTTAGCCTGGCTGGCATGGCTCAGTGGTTGAGCATTGACCTATGCACCAGGAGGTCACAGGGCATTCCTGGTACAGGGCACATGCCTGGGTTGCACAGCTGTGAGGGCTGGATCCCCATCCCCAAGAGGCAAACAGTGATTCTCTCTCATTGATAAATCTCTCTCTCTCTCTCTCTCTCTCTCTCTCTCTCTCTCAAATCAATAAAAGTATATTTTTAAAAACCAAAGAGCACATGTTTTAGTTCTAGCATGTACCTCTGTGTCTCCGGTACATGCTAGAATATAAACTCCATGAGGACTACAATTTTGTGCATTAACTGTTGAGTCTTCAAAACCTACAACAGTGCCTGGTACTTAGTAGACAATAAATACCCACTGAATAATTAAAGGCGCTCAAGCAGGCAGGCGTGTCATTAGAAGTTTCTGTTAAAAGCAGAAATTAATACTTGAGATGGGTTTTGAAGGGTATGGCATGTTGCCAAGGGAATCAGAGAATTAATAAGACCATGAAGGTTAATACTAATGGGTAAGAAAGGAGGAGAAATGAGGTGTGATCGTTAATTCTAAGAACACTCTAAGGAGGGTGAGAAGAAATATTTTAAAAATAGAACTAAAAGATATCAAGGCTAGACTAACATAGGGCTTACATACTGTTTTGAGAAGGTAGAACAAGAGGCTGCCCACTTAGGGTGGTCATTTGACAGCAAATACAGAACGACTAGAGGCCCGGTGCATGAAATTTGTGCAAGGGGCTTGGCCTTCAAAGCTGCAGTAGCTTGCCTCGGACCAAGGGCCTGACACTTCGCCCAGAAGGTCATCCGGAATGCATGGAAGGCCATTCAGCCATCTGGTCTAATTAGCATATTACACTTATATTCTAGATATTAAACACACAGTTTAAAGAAGAAAAAAAAAAAGCAAAAATCTCTCCCTGGCCATGTGGCTCAGTTGGTTGGAAGCACTGTCCCCTATACCAAATTGTTCTGGGTTCGATTCCCAGTCAGGGCACATACTTGGGCTTTGGGGCCAATCCCCCTGGTTGGGGTGCATACAGGAGGTGGCCCATAGATCTCTTTCTCTCTCATTGATGTTTCTCTCTCTCCCCGTTCCTTTCTCTAAAGTCAATGGGCATGTCCTTGGATGAGGATTTTTAAAAACTGGGCAGTCTTTTATGGGGAGTATTGGAGAAGTCCGTTTGTATTTCCCAGGTTTCTTTTAAGCTGTGGAGCACAGTACCAGGTGCCTAGGACAAGAAAGGAAGGCATGTGGTAGATCTAGAACTAACATGAAATCAAATACATAAGAAATATTCACCAAAATGGAATGGCAGCTGTTAGTGAGAACCCCACAGTGGGGAGATAGCATATGATACGGTCACATCACTTTGAAAGCCTAAATTCATTTGGTTACTTTTTAATGACTCAGTTTCTTTTTTAAAATATATATTTTTATTGATTTCTTACAGAGAGGAAGAGAGAGGGATAGAGAGTTAGAAACATCGATGAGAGAGAATCATCCATCAGCTGCCTCTTGCACACCCCCTACTGGGGATGTGCTCACAACCAAGGTACATGCCCTTGACCAGAATCGAACCTGGGACCTTTCAGTTTGCAGGCCGACGCTCTGTCCACTGAGCCAAACCGGCTGGGGCGAGGTCTTTTGTTTCTGTCTACAATACTATTCATGTTCTTTTGCCTTCCGACTTCAAGTCCTGTGTTGAAAAGTGTATAACATTACTTGACTGTACAGGGGGGAGGGAGGGATTAGAAACTGTTACTGGGTTAAAGGAACTACTATTGGTAGTTAGAAAAAGTTTACTGCTTAGCAATTACACAGAGGTGGGAAGAGAAAGGGGAAGACAAAGAACGGCTGGCCCGTTGCAAGGACTGAGGAGAAGACCAGATAGATAGATAGAGACAGTGTCAACCGGCAGCGAGCTATGAGGCCTGTGGGTGCGGCCACCAGGATATTTAATACTCCGCGGGAGGGAGTAGAGCTCGAAAGACTGTCTCCCACGCTTGTCTAGACTGGAGTTCCCGATCAAGTCTGAGCAGGTGCAAACCTTCCCGGGACCCACCGATTAACCTTGTAAAACCCAGGGTGTGCCCTCCTCCCTTCCCCCCGACGCCCCCACCCCCTTGCCTGGGACAGCTGTTAATAGGACATTTAGTCAAGAAGCAAAAGAAAGATGCCATGCCCGTGTGTCATCAGTCCTGATATAGCCATGAACTCAGACGGAAAAGACCACTGGGAAAAGTGAGCACACGCGCTTTCTCCCCGAGGGAGAGGCTGACAAATGTGAGCTCAGCCTTCCCTAAAACCACGCCTTGCCCCTGCGACTCCAGGCTGCTCAGGAGGGAAGAGAGGCTGCGGGAAGCCAGGAAGAGGCTTAGTCCTAACACACAGGGGTTTGGGGCCATCAAGAGAGACAGATAACTATGAACCCCCCTCCCCTCCTGCTCATCTCGGCTGGCCCAGCTTCCTCTAGCCCAGTGGTCGGCACACTCATTAGTCCACAGAGCCAAACATCAACAGGACAACGATTGAAATTTCTTCTGAGAGCCAATTTTTTTTTAACTTAAACTGTATAGGTAGATACATTAATATTAACTTAATCAGGGTACTCCTAAGCTGGCCTTTGCTAAAAACATCCTCAATCTGATTGAGGTACATAGGCCTTCCAACTCTCCCATCCACACTCGTCTTGTATACTTGTTCCAAACGTCTACTTCCTTTTGTTCATCCTCTATGTCCAAACCATCTCCACATACCTTTCTCATAAGTTAACTTAATAAACTTTACTTGCCAAAACCGGTTTGGCTCAGTGGATAGAGCTTCGGCCTGCGGACTGAAAGGTCCCAGGTTCGATTCCGGTCAAGGGCATGTACATTGGTTGCGGGCACATCCCCAATAGGGGGTGTGCAAGAGGCAGCTGGTCGATGTTTCTAACTCTCCATCCCTCTCCCTTTCTCTCTGTAAAAAAATCGATAAAATATATATTTTTAAAAACAAAAAACTTTACTTAAAGTTCTGAGTCCTAGTTAAACTATAGGTACGTTGAATAAAACTTGATTATCATACTTAATAACGATGTTATTTACTGACAAAATTAAATTCCTTACAATTTACCTTAAAACATCCATAAAATTAAATCATGACAAAGATGGACAAACACTAATGTGAACAATGGCCTTGCATCTCCTTGGAAAGTTTGGGCAAGTCAGGTTTGTATGTTGTTGTTTTTAATTTGAGGTACGATTCCAGGTTCTCATCAATAAGACGATTTCTCAATCTACTTTTGATGAGGTTCATGCTTGCAAACGACTGTTCGCATAAATACGTAGACCCGAATAAGGACAGAACGGCAAACGCCAGTTTTTTGAGTTGATGGTATGAGTCAGGAAGACTATTCCAGGTGTTAAAAATCAGCATGTCTTCCTTCTCCAGGTCTCTCAGAGCAGACCACTTGTGCCGTGAACTGAGTTCACATTTGTGTTTCTCCAGCATTTCTATATCAGCACAAAGACGTTCAAATTTCGAGCTCCACAGTTCTTTGTTTTTTAAGTCCAGCAGCTGCATCTCAAAGTCGCCAATCTCAATATCGAAGGGAGAAAAATTTAATTCTGCTACAGTAGCATCGAGAGGTTTCTTAACAAAGGCTAGCGTCGCTTTGCTGGTTCTGAATTCCTGAAACCGGGTGAGAAAAGCTTCCCTCATGTTTAAAAGCGTTGTCTTGAAATAGCAAATGTCAATGTCAGAATTACTCTCTTGGCGATGTTTCAACAGGCTTGGAAAGTGAATCAAAGTTTCTCTTTCAAAATCTTGAGCAAAAAGAGATAATTTTTTTTCGAATGAAATGACTTCCTCTAACATGGAAAAAATTGTGTTTCCTTTCCCCTGGAGCTTACGATGAAGCTGATTTAGATGAGACATGACGTCTACCATGAAATAGAATTTCTGGATCCACTGGTCGTCCGATAGCTCTGGATAGTGGACACCCTTCTCAAGGAGAAATGCTTTGATTTCTGCCAATAAGAAAGCAAAATGTTTCAAAACGTTCCCCCTTGACAGCCACCGAACCCTGTTATGCAGCAGCAGGTCCGCGTACTCACTCTCCATTTCGAATAGAAATTCCTGAAATTGGCGGTGATGGAGAGCCTTCGTGACAACGGACTTGATGATGTGTATCACCAGTTCCATAACTTTGCAGATTTCTTCTGGAAATGTCTGCGCGCACAGCGCTTCCTGATGAATGATGCAATGGTAAGTAAGTATCTCGTGGTTAATCTTTTCTTTCAAAATAGCAACAAACCCGTTTCTTAGGCCCGTCATGCTTTCCGCCCCGTCTGTGGAAACGGAGACAATTTTGTCGAGTGGAATGTGATGCTTTTCAAAGCACTCCATTACGGCGTTGGCTATCTCCTCTCCACCTGCTTGACCTCTGAGTGGCAATAATCCTAAAAGTTCCTCTTTGGGGCCGGTCGGTGAAATAAACCGCACAAAGAGCGACACTTGCGCCGTGTCGTTGATGTGACAGGACTCGTCAACTGCTATGGATAAAGCTGAAGCCCGTTTAAGATCTTCCACTTGCTGGTCCGTTATATTCGAAGACATTTTGACTGTCCTGTCTTTCACTGTCTTCGCGGACAAGGGCAACTCTTTGATTTTTCGCAGAATATCTGCTTTGTTCTTAAAATCCCGAAATAGCTCTTCGGATGCCTTTATGAAACAACTTTTGATGTATTCGCCGTCCGTGTATGGCTTTCCTCTCCTGGCGATCTCCTGACTCACCACAAAACTGGCGATGTTAACGTTGTTGGAAGCCTGCGCCCTGTAATTACACACAGGACTCGCTTTCCCTTGACTCCTCCGGAGTTCCTCCACTGCTCTCCTCCTCGCCTCCCCGGCGGGATAGTTGGCGCTGAAAGACACGTGTTTGGTGGTGAAGTGCCTCTCCACGTTTGATTTCTTGTTATGCGCCAGCGTTTCCTGGCAAATAAGACAGGTGGGAAGGCCATGTAAGTTTTGGGTGAACGCGAAAGCCTCGGTCCATTCGACTTTAAATTCACGGTGTTCGTCTTCCGTTTTTCTTTGCTTCCTCTCTGTAGCCATGTCACACAGGGCACCTAAAAAAAAGTTTCATTTTATAATAATGAAGCCACCAACACAAAGTAATTACAAGTCTTAAACTGATGACAAAAATACCTGGAGGGTTTGCAGCTGGTTGGAAAAATACAGGTAACGTCACGCTTCGAGTAGGTACTCTTGTCACCTGCACCTGATTTGTGGACTCGACTAGCACTAACCACTGCACATGAGGCCGCTGACCGACTGGCTCACTCAGCTCCTGCATGAATCTCGGGCCCCTCCCCCAGGCTGCATATCCCATCAAACGACCGACACCTCCACTTCTTCTAACGTCGCTTCTTCAAATTAGACTCGCCCAGGCCGAAAACCGACTTCTGCGCACGGGCCACAAAGTTTCAGTTGCACTGTATGTACGCGCCCGCACGTGGTATTTTGTGGGAGAGCCACACTCAAGGGGCCAAAGAGCCGCATGTGGCTTTCGAGCCGAGGTTTGCCGACTGCTCTATAGGAAAAGTTGCTGCTACCACCAGCAGGCACACCATCCTCCGGGCATCCTGAAGGGTGGCACCTGCCGGGACACCCCGGAGAGGGGGGTGTGGGAGGCGGGCTGGCTGGGACTTGGATTTCTGCTGGAATAGCAGGGATTGCTTTTCCCCTTAGGAGAAAGGCAGTCCTTCTGCTCTTCGGGTTGCCCTTTGATTTTTGCTTTCCTTAAAAATGTTTGGGTTTTTAAAAAATTTTTTTTGAGTTTTTACAGAGAGGAAGAGAGAGGGATAGAGAGTTAGAAACATCGATGAGAGAGAAACATTGATCAGCTGCCTCCTGCACGCCCCCTACTGGGAGTGTGCCCGCAACCAAGGTACATGCCCTTGACCGGAATCGAACCTGGAACCTTTCAGTCCGCAGGCAAATGCTCTATCCACTGAGCAAACCGGTTTCGGCCTTAAAAATGTGTTTAGCTCTAGCCAGTTTGGCTCAGTGGAGAGAGTCTGCAAACTGAAGGGTCTTAAGTTTGATTCTGGTCAAGGGCACATACCTTGGTGGTAGGCTTGATTTCCGTGTAGAGGCAACAACCAATTGATATATCTCACATTGGTATTTCTCTCTCTCTTTCCATATATATATATCCCTCCAATCTTTCTCTAAGAAAAAAAAAAGTTTTTAAATGTTGCTATTCTATATAAATCTTTCTCAGTTTCCAGCTTCCATCCAGCCCAGGGGAATGGATTAGATGCCTGCCTAAGATTTCTTGCACCCTTCTGAGATTCTAGGATTACATTCTGTCAATACTAAATGCTATCACGTTTTGCAAGGAAATCAATTCGTTTTCCAGCTAATCCAGACATCTGGCGCCTTTCTTACTTGGTAAACACATTAGCAAGCTTGTTACCATTAAACCATCAAAATAGGTAAAGCTCTGCAAGCCAGCAGAGTCTCTCTCTCTGCAAGACAGGTCACCCATCACACCTGTCTCGGGAGTTTGGGTCTTAACCCTAGAATCACCATCAATGCCCAGGCTAACCAGTGTTTTCAGTGGTTAGTGTGGCCTGAGCACTGAAGGACCTCCGGTTCTGTTCCCAGCCCGGGGCTTGTACATGGGTTGCAGGTTTGCTCCCTGGTCGAGGCATGTGCAGGAAGCAACCAGTCGATGTGTCTCACATCAATGTCCCTCTTTTTTTCTTTCTTTATCTCTCTCTCTCTCCCTCTCTCTCTTTCTCTTCCTCCCTCCTCCCACTCTCTTTAAAAATCAATGGGAAGACCTAGCTGCTTTAGTTCAGTGGATAGAGCATTGGCTTGCGAACTGAAGGGTCCCGGGTTGGTTCGGACCAACGGTACATGAGGGGTCTCAGGCTCAATTCGGGCCAAAGGCACATGTGGGCTTGATCCCCAGTGTGGGAGGCAGGAGGAAGAAGAGAGAGAGAGAGAGAGAGAGAGAGATTCTCATCATTGATGTTTCTATCTTGCTCTCTTCCTCTCTGAAATCAATAAAAATATATTTAAAAAAAATAATCAATGGAAAAAAACATCCTTGGGGGAGGATTAACAAAGAAACAAAAATCAATGCCTTGGTCCCACCACCAACCAGAGTCTCCCAGAGCAGCCGTGGGCATCAGAGTTAAGAAAGGACAGCAATGGGCCTGTTGGTTAGAGTATCGTCCCATCACTGAAAGGTTGTGGGGTCACGTTTATTCCCCTGTCGGGGCAAGTACCAGAAAAAACTAACCAATGTTTCTCTCACATCGATGTCTCTCTCCTCTCCAAAATCAATAAAAACATACCTTAGGCCCTAACCGGTTTGGCTCAGTGGATAGCGCGTCAGCCTGCGGACTGAAAGGTCCCGGGTTCGATTCCAGTCAAGGGCATGTACCTTGGTTGCGGGCACATCCCCAGTAGGGGGTGTGCAAGAGGCAGCTGATCGCTGTTTCTCTCTTCAATGTTTCTAACTATCTCTCTCTCTTCCTCTCTGTAAAAAATCAATAAAATATATTTTTTTTAAATCAGATCCTACGGCCAAAGTCACCCGGGCATAGAGCTGATCGTCAGGTCCCTTTCTTGCCCGACTCCGCCCACCCCACAGCCTGTTCTCCGGAGAAAGCCGGAGAGGCTGAGGACAGGAGAGCTGTGCTTAGGTGGTCACGGGAAACCAGCCTGCGGGCCGAGCATGGCGCTTTCGTCTTCTCTCTGGAGAATGCCACAAGCACACACACCCAGGCCTCACATTTCACACACGCCTCCCCCTCGTGACATTACAGCAGGAGAGAGAGAGCTGCCACCCCGGGAGCTGTTTCTTCTTGTCACACCAGAACAGATGCCAGGATCCCAGGACAGACAACACAGAAGTGTGGCAGCAGCAGGCTGAGTCAGAGGAACGAGAATGGACTCACCTCCACGACATACCGAGGCCCAGAGGGGAACCCATTTGAATCACCCGCCTCTTGGTGTTTTTAATAGGGTTAGCTCTGGCCGGGGAGCTCAGTGGTTAGAGTGTTGGCCCTGCGACCAAAGGGTCTCTGGTTCAATCCCGTGCCCCGAGAGTGGGAGGCAGCCAATTGATGTCTCTCTCTCTCTCTGTCTCTCTCTCTCCCTCTCCCTAAACCTCCAGCCTCCCTCCTTCCCTTTCCTCCACAATGGATGCCGAAACCGGTTTGGCTCAGTGGATAGAGCGTCGGTCTGCAGACTGAAAGGTCCCAGGTTCGATTCCGGTGAAGGGCACATACATTGGTTGCAGGCACATCCCCAGTTGGGGGGTGTGCAGGAGGCAAGCTGGTCGATGTCTCTCTTTCATTGATGTTTCTAGTTCTCTATCCCTCTCCCTTCCTCTCTGTAAAAAATCAAAATATACTTTCAAAAATAATCAAGTCAGTATTTTTTCATAGCACACCAAGCTGGCATGATCAGTGACATGATGTCTGGTGATCTGGAAGCCAAATGAAATGCTGCCCCCACCCCCTCACTCCCACGTTGTACCCGTGTTGGTTAACGTTCACTGTTATAACTCAGCCTGCAAGGGAGATTCAGGTATGCCTTCTAAATCATCGTACAAAGAGGTTCGGGGGATGCTTTCACCGGATGTTTGCATGGCTCACTCTGTCGCCTCCCTCAGCTCTTTCTTCAAACGTCACCTCCTTGGAGGCTTTCCCCAGCGACACTCAGGGAAATGGCACTCTGCCCAGCTCCCGCCAACCCCTCACATTCCTGACCCCTGGGCCTGTCCTATTATTCTTTGTAGTATTTATCAGCAACTCACAAAATATCTATTTATTATCTGTCTTGCAAAGAAACGTGTGGGCACACACACTGACATTTTGAATATAGATTCCATGAGAGCAAAGATTTTGGATATTTTGTCGACACTTGAAGCCCAGGGACTCCAAAAGTATCTGGTACATAGTAAGCACTCGATAAATATGTGTATGTCACCTAAAACGTGGTTTCAGTGATAAGTATATTTTAATTATTTAAAATAGGTACTTTGGCCGAAACCGGTTTGGCTCAGTGGATAGTCAGTCTGTGGACTGAAAGGTCCCGGGTTCGATTCCTGTCAAGGGCATGTACATTGGTTGCGGGCACATCCCCGATGGGGGGTGTGCAAGAGGCAACTGGTCGATGTTTCTCTCTCATCAGCATTTCTGGCTCTCTATCTCTCTCCCTTCCTCTCTGTAAAAATATCAATAAAATATATTTTTTAAAATAGGTACTTTGTGAATACACATGATCTCCTTCATCCCGAACTCCATCTATTCATTCATTCACTTACTCAACAAATGCTTCCTGCCGCCGAAACCGGTTTGGCTCAGTGGATAGAGCATCGGCCTGCGGACTGAAGGGTCCCAGGTTCGATTCAGGTCAAGGGCACGTACCTTGGTTCTGGGCACATCCCCAGTAGGGAGTGTGCAGGAGGCAGCTGATTGATGATTCTCTTTCACCGATGTTTCTAACTCTCTATCTCTCTCTCTTCCTCTCTGTAAAAAAATCGATAAAATATCTTAAAACAAACAAACAAACAAACAAAACTCCAAATGCTTCCTGCCAAATCAGGCCCTGTTTTGGGACAAGTTGGGGACAAGTTGGGGGAGGAGAGGGACTAAACAGTGAGCAAGACAGAAAAGAAACATTATTTCTGTTCTCAAAGTCTTGTGGGGAGAAGGATCCTATGCATTTGTAAGTAAGGTAGTAAAAATAATACTTAGAGGTCGAGAAAAGGATAATGTAAGAAATAAGTAGGGTACTGAGTTGGAGAATGTGACAGGAGAGACCATTCTGTCGATGTCAGAGAGGGCTTTTGGTGAAGACACTGAAGCTGAGACTTGAAGAATGCTAAGACTTTAGAGTATTCACAGAGGAGAACTCCACTTGGCGGTCATCCGGGATAAGCGTGTTTGTTGCCCAACACAAGAGGCCTTGGAGAGAAGATTGGAGAAGAAATGTTGGGAAACTTGGATTCTACTTCCATTGAGATATTTATTAGCTTTAATATCTTGAGCTCTAGCTGGTTGGGCTCAGTGGATAGAGCATCAGCCTGCAGACTGAAGAGTCCCAGGTTGGATTACGGTCAAGGGCACATGCCCTGAGGGGAGAAACCAAGATGGCGGCATAGGTAAACACCTAAACTGCTGCCTCACACAACAGTTTCAAAACTACAACTAAAAGACAAAACAGACATCATCCAGAACCACAGGATGGCTGGCTGAGTGGAAATTCTACAACTAGAAGGAAGGAGAAAGGCACACTGAGACTCAGAGGAGCTGCAGGAGGCAGAGGTACTGAAATGTGCGTGGAGAGGACTGGCAACTGAGAGCGCACTGGCTTTCTCAAGCAGGAGGGAGACAAAAGCTCCTGACTGCTCGGAACTCCAGTAATGGATGACACTCTGGGGACCCAGACTCATTTGGGGAGAAATTGGACTGTTTGGCAGTGGGTGGGACTCGAGGGCGGCCTTCTCTCAGAGGTGCATGCAGCCATTACCACGGGACACTGAGACACAGGGGCCTATTAGGGCAGGGCTGACGGGAAACCAATGATGTCTGCTCCACCCTGAGACTCTGCCCCATCCAAGCTGAACACAGAGGCTTTTGCAAGTCTTCTCTCATAACTGTGTCTCCAGCACAGAAGTTCTGCCAGCATAGACACAGCTGATCCTCACAGCCAATTGGCCTGGAGGTCAATTCCTCCCAGGAATACCAACAAAAATTCAGATTTAACTACAATAAGGCTGTACACACTCTCCAAAAAAGGTGTGCACCAAGAGTGTCCACCTCAGGTAACTGGGAGGCTGACCCACTGAACCATATAGGACACCTTAGCACACAAAGCCACCCTACCAACTCAGGGAAGCTGCAAAAATGCCGAGACAAGGAAACAGATCACAAACGAAAGAAATGGAGGACAAAAAATGACTGGATATAGAGTTCAAAACCACGGTTATAAGGTTTTTCAAGAATTTCCTAGAAAAGGCCGATAAAATAAACGAGACCTATGAGGATATGAAAAGGGATCAGCTAAAAATAAAAAATACATTGTCTGAAATAAAAAATATTATACAGAGTCTTAAAAACAGAATGGAAGATTGCAAGAATTAAGTCAAGAAGACACTCCTCCACATAAACAAGAAGACAAGAAAATCCAGAAAGTTGAAAATAATGTAAGAAACATCTGGGACAACTTCAAGCGAACCAACATCAGAATTATGGGCGTCCCAGAAGAAGAGAGAGAGCAAGATACCGAAAACATATTGGAAGAAATAGTGACAGAAAACTTCCCCCACCTGGAGAAAGAAATAGACTTACAAGTCCAGGAAGCGCACAGAACCCGAAACAAAAGGCATCCAAAGAGGACCACATAACTAAACACACATCATAACTAAAATTCCAAGAGCAAAAGACAAGAGAATATTAAAAGCAGCAAGAGAAAAGGAGGTAGTTACCTATAAAGGAGCACCCATACGATTGTCAGCTGATTTCTCAACAGAAACCATGCAGGCCAGACGGGAATGGCAAGAAATATTCAAGGTGATGAATAGCAAGAACCTACAGCCAAAAATACTCTGCCCAGCAAAGCTATCACTCAGAATCAAAGGCCAGATAAAGAGCTTCACAAATTAAAAAAAAAAAAAAAGCTAAAAGAATTCATCACTGCCAAACCAGAATTATATGAATTGCTGAAGGGGATTCTTCAGGAAGAGGAAGAAAATGAAGATAAAAATTATGAACAACAAATACGTAACTATCAACAAGTGAATCTAAAAGCTAAGGGAATTAAAAAATCTGATGAACAACATTAACTGGTGAATATAATAGAATCAGAGGTATGGAAGGGGAGTGGACTGACAATTCTCAGGGAAAAGGAGAATGGGGGTGCCGGAAGAGACTGAACATAAAATGTGCATCTATGGATGAGGACATTGGGAGATGGGAAAGGGAGATGGAGTGGGAACCTAGTGGAGGGGAGCAATGGAGGGGAAAAAAGTGAGGAACATTTGTAATAATATGAACAATAAAGATTTATTTAAAATTAAAAAAAGAAAGAAAAATAAATATTCAAAGTGATGAATAGCAAGGAACTACAACCAAGATTGCTCTCCCCAGCAAAGCTATCATTCAGAATTGAAAGGCAAATAAAGAGCTTCACAGATAAGAAAAAGCTAAAGGAGTTCATCACCACCAAACCAGTATTATATGAAATGCTGAAGGATATTCTTTAAGAAGAGGAAGAAGAAGAAAAAGGTAAAGATAAAAATTATGAACAACAAATACATATCTATCAACAAGTGAATCTAAAAATCAAGTGAATAAAAAAATCTGATGAACAGAATAAACTGGTGAATATAATAGAATAAGGGGCATAGATAGGGAGTGGAGTGACAATTCTCGGGGGGAAAGGGGTGTGGGGGTTCGGGAAGAGACTGGACAAAAATCATACACCTATGGATGAGGAGAGTCGGGGGGCGGGTAAGGGCAGAGGGTGGGGTGGGAACCGGTGGAGTGGGGGGGGAAACAATTGTAGTAATCTGAATAAAGATTTATTAAATTAAAAAAGATAATAAATAAATAAATAAATAAATAATGCTTCTAGCCCTAAAAGGGGAGGCGGGGCACATGCCCTGTTTGCAGGCTCCATCCCCAGTGTGAGGCATGCAGGAGGCAGCCAGTCAATGATGCTCTCTCATCATTGATGTTTCTATCTCTCCCCCTCCCTTCCTTTCTGAAATCAATAAAAAATATATTTTTAAAATGTGTGTGTGTGTTTTTAATTGATTTCAAAGAGGAAGAGAGAAACATCCATGATGAGAGAGAATCATCGATCGGCTGCCTCCTGCACACACCACACTGGGAATCGAGCCCACAACCCTGGCATGTGCCCTGACCAGAATCCAACCGTGACCTCCTGGTCATAGGTCAAAGTTCAACCACTGAGCCACCCCGGCTGGGCTCAATAAAACTATATTTTTTTAAAAAAATCTTGAAAAGGCCTGAGTGTCCCTTCCTTAACATAGGAGTGATAATACCTCCCTCACGGGTGTGGGTTGTATAGGGTGATGTATGTGGAAGTGTTTTAAGGGTGACATGCACGCATGAGGGTTTTATGGGTGGGTAAGTGGGTAAGCACTGCTGGCTCTGCAGGGTGACTCTCCCTCTGGCCTTGGGCAGCCCGCGGGGAAGGCTCGCCCTCTGGGTTGGTCACCAGCTCACCAGAGCAGCTCAAGCGTGGCCAAGCCCCATGCCACGGTGGCGCAGTCGCGCTGCCAGGCATCCGTCTTGCTTCGGGTTGGTCTGTCTGAGTCTGGGAGGCCTCGGAGGGTCCCGGCCCTGGCGCCCGGGAGGAAGTGGAGGAAGTGGCCGCGGGCGAGCCCGCCCCGCGCGGAGGGCCTCTCCGGGCCGCCCGCGCCGCTCCCGCGGCCGTAACTTGTCCCCGGGGCCCGATTGCACTCGTCCGCGCGTACTTACCGGCAGTTGGGGGACAAAGCTGGACTTTGCCGGGTCCTGCAGGCCCGTCAGCCCGCAGGCCCGAGCGGAGGGGACCCACGGGGGCGGGGGGTCCGGGGGCACGGGAGGGGGCCCGGAGTTTAGGAGGAGAGAGGGAGAGACGGGGGCAGGAGCGCGGGGCGCGGGGCGCAGGCGGGAGAGGGGAGGGGAGGGGAGGGCGGCGGGGAGAGAGGCGGGCGCCGAGGGGGAGAGGAGCGGGGCGGGCGGCGGCCTCCGGGGCGGGGCGGGCGGCGGCGCTGTCAGCGCGAGGCGGCGGCGGCGAGCGGAATGCAGCGGCCCGAGGCCTGGCCACGTCCGCACCCGGGGGAGGGGGCCGCGGCCGCGCCGATCGGGGCCCCCGCGCCGCCCGCCCGGGCCGGGGAGCCCGCCGAGCCGCGGGTATGGAGCGGGCGGGCGGGGGCCGGGGTCAGGAGCCAGGGCCGGGGGTGGGGGGATGGAGGAGGGAAGATGGGGTGCGGGGGGGGGTGTCTAACTCACAACTTGCTCGCCCGGCGCCGGGACTTGGCGGCTCCGCTGAGGCCCGGGAGGGCCGGGCCGGGCGGGAGGAAAAGTTCTGCGGGCGCCGGGCGGGCTCCGGCCGAGGCCTGTCCCGAGCGCGGGGCGAAGTTGTGGAGCAGTTTGGGCAGCGATGGGCCGGCGGGGGGGGCGGGGGTGCCTGAGATTCTGCAGCGGGGGGAGGGGGTGCGGGGGTGGGAGGGGGGAGGGGGAAGGGGGAGGGGGTATGGGGTGGGGAGGTGAGGCCGCCCCCGGGCTGTGCGCCCCGCCGTGCGCCCCGGAGCCCCCGGCCGGGAGCCGGGTCCGGCCCCCGCGCCGAGGTCCGCCGGGAGGAGGAGGCGGCGCGCTGTCCCCCGGCCCAGGTTCTGTGGTACACTCCGACTGGGCTCTGGGCAGTCAGTGCATGACAGAACTTGGGCCGGGCGGACCTTCCGCACGGGGTGCAGAGCGGGGCGTCTGCTGGGCGCGGAGCGGGCCCGCGGGGGCCCCTGCGGGACAGGGCTGGGCCAGGACCAGCTATGGACCCTTTGGGCTCAGGACACTGGAGCCTGAGCCTAGATAGACCCCCGGGGCCCCTAAAACCAGTGACAGGGCACCTGCCTGGAGTCAGGGGCCGAAGGAGCCCCCCTCACCCCACCCGTGTCAGTTGCAGGAACCTTCCCTCTACACCGTCAAGGCGGTTTTCATCCTCGATAATGACGGGCACCGCCTGCTGGCCAAGGTAACTCCCACCCTCACCCCCGGGCCCTGAGACCGTACTTCTGTCCTGAGAACATGAGACCCCACCACCCAGCTGACTCTCCTGCCCCAGGAGAGACCCCTGTTCCTAATCAAGTCCCCTGAAAGTGTCTTCTGGTCATCCTTCCCACCGCCCGCTGGACCCGGGCATGGAGGGGAACCCCTCGGGGGTCAGGGGAGTGTGGAGCCTGGGGTCCAGGAGTCCTGGTCCCCAAATTCTAAAGAAGCAGCCACCACGGTTCTTCTACAGCTCAGTGAACACTGAGGATTCAGTAGGAGGAGGAGTCTAAGAGTTTAGAACCAGACAGGACCGGAGACCACAAAACCCAGCTCTTTCACAAACGAGGAAACCACCATCTGGTCTAGAGAAGCTACACGAGTTGCCCGCGGTCACAAGGGTTAATATCGGGGCGGCGATCTGACCTCACGTACTCTGGCTTTCCCTGCACACACTGGTCAGTTATCCAGTGTCTGTCCCCGTGAGCGTGGCCTAGGATAATCTATATAACAAAAGCCTAAGCCACCCTGGCTTAGGCGGAAAGACCAGAATGACCAGATGGACTGGTTGCTATGATGCTCACTGACCACCAGGAGGCAGATGCTCAGTGCAGGAGTTGACCCCTAGTGGTCAATGCGCTCCCACAGGGGGAGCCCCCATCAGCCAGAAGCTGGGCTCACAGCTGGTTAGCACAGTGGCAATGGCGGGAGCCTCTCCCACCTCCCAGGCAGCGACAAAGAGCAGCAAGCAGAGAGGTAAGGAGCAGCGAGCAGGCAGGTGGTAAGGAGCGAGAGGTCCCAGACTGCAAGAGGTGCAGGCTTGGCTGAGGGGAACCGCCCCCCCAACCCCGCACAGTGCACGAATTTCATGCACTGGGCCTCTAGTTCACAAATAAATGTCTACCTCAACACAACTAACTATAGTAGGGATATGGTATCTAAACTAGCTATGAAATAATTTATAGATTGGCTTGTTTGCCTTCATGTCTTCAGTGGCCAGCAGGGAGACTACTGATTTGCCTGCAGTTAGGTTACTAAGGGGCATAATCCACATCCAGAAAACTGGGAGCTGAGCTCACCAGACCTTGCCCCAACAGATGGTCAGAGGTGGATCAGCAATGTCAAAGGTTTTAGGACCTCATCCCAGCAGGACACATTCACATTCAGGTTAAGAAACTGAGTCAGAGAGAGAGGCTCACCAAACCCGGATACGACAGCATTGACCGAACTGTGCAATGTGTACTGGGGACTTTTCCTCAGATATTTCGTCTTCGTAACTGCCTGAAATCAAACCATCCCTGGTGTTGAATCCCAGTTCTGCCCCTACAACTGTGAGAAGTTACCTGACTTCCTCACGCCTCAGTTTCCCCATCAGTACAATGGGGATAATAAAGCAGTTATGATTATTAATGTGGTGAAGAAGGACTCCAGGATCTACCCTCTTTCCTGCAGACTCAGGTCCGTGTAGAAAGAGCATGACTTGCCGAGACCGGTTTGGCTCAGTGGATAGAGCGTCGGCCTGCAAACTGAAGGGTCCTGGGTTTGATTCCGGTGAAGGGCATGTACCGTGGTTGCGGGCACATCCCCAGTAGGGGGTGTGCAAGAGGCAGCTGGTCGATGACTCTCTCTCATCGATGTTTCTAACTCTCTGTCCCTCTCCCTTCCTCTCTGTAAAATATCAATAAAATATTTTTTAAAGAAAAAAAGAAAGAAAGAGCATAACTTAGTGATCACCCCAATTCTCAGCACACCGCATATCTGCTCAACTTACAAAAGACTCCAAGTATTAGGAGAGGACAAAAAAAAAAAAAAAAAAAAAGGCCTCCAAACTCCTCTACACTTTATTGTTCTTCGCTTAGAATTTGTGTCTACAGGAAAACAGTGAGCAGGCAGGGCCAGGGGGCAGTAGAGAAGAGATGGGCACTTGGCCGCACCCACCGTTCCCTGCCACCCATCCACGGAGGAGCCAGGCTCTGTGGAATGGCCATCACCCCTTCTCCCCTTCCTCGTAGTATTACGATGACACATTCCCCTCCATGAAGGAGCAGATGGCCTTCGAGAAAAATGTCTTCAACAAGACCAACCGGACTGACAGTAAGTACCCTCCTCCTCCTCGTCCAGAGCTCTCAGACGCGCACTGGCCTCTCCATCGGACCCATCCGTCCCCGTCGGGCCTGCACACCCACGGCCATTTCCTTTTCTCCAGAGGTTCTTCGTACCTCTCCTTCCAGCTGTTCATCTCTACGTCTGGGGAACCTTCACCCCCACCCCCAACCCCGCACCCCTGCCCGCACCCATCCCTCTCAAACCTCCTACCACCTGCACGCCGAGACCTCACTCTCGGGAAGAGGCAGCTGAGCTGTGGGCCCCCTGGCAGCCTGGGACGGGTCCAAGGCATGGCACGTGGTGGGAGCGGGAGTGCAAGGTCGACCTTGACCTGGGTTTGTTGACTCCTCAGAATGAGGCAATCACCAGAAACGGGGGTGGAGGGAAGGACACAGAGTAGCCTCATGGTAGTGTTCCCGGTGCTGGCCTTCCCGAGGGCTCCTCAGAAAGGGAGGACTGAGCCAGGGGGAGAATGCAGAGCCGGAGCTGGGAGGAGGGGCCGGGCAGAGGCGGCCAGAACGGAAGTCTCCTCCACTTCCAGGTGAGATTGCGTTTTTCGGGGGCATGACCATCGTCTACAAGAGCAGCATCGACCTCTTCCTGTATGTGGTGGGCTCATCCCAGGAGAACGAGGTGAATTTGGGAGGTTGGGGTGGCAAGGAGGGTCTGTCTGTGGGGGGATGGCTTGGCGTCCGGGGTAGAAGCTGGGGACCCCTCCTTCTAAACTCTGGGGGTCGGTGAGCAGCCGGAATGGTTCTTTCCGGGACAAGGCATACCCATGATGCCCCGCAGGTTCCTTAGGGACCAGGAGTGTTCTCTGCAGGAGTTTTGGTTTCTTTTGTTGAACTCCACTGGGGAAGGATACACTCCGCCTCCCACTCTAGCGCTTCCCAGCCCACGCTCCGGGGTCAAGTGCTGCAGGCAGTCCCCAGCCTGTGGTCTCTGGGAAGGCACAGTTCCCCGTGCAGTGGACTCCGAGGCCTGCTTTCGGCCTTTCCAACCTCACGCGCTCTCATTTCCCCTCCCATGTCTGCCCCCCCCCCCCCAGCTGATGCTCATGTCCGTTCTCACGTGCCTGTTCGAGTCCCTGAACCACGTGTTGCGGTGAGTGAGATCCTCTGCCCTTTGAGACCCCACCCCCCAGACCTGGATACCCCACAGGACAGGGCACCTTCCTCCGTGCTTCCGTCCTGACTAAGACTGGAGCCGGGGCACCCCCGCCAAGCCCTCTGTCCTTTACTTACCCCCGTGGTTCCCCCCGGAGCCGGGCAGCATGACGGTACGGCCGGAAAAGGAGGTCTAGAAAAGCGAAATGACTTGCCTGAGGGTACAAATGGTTTCTATCACAACAGGGACTCAAGCTTGGGTTTTCTGACTCGAGGTGGTTCTCACTGAACCCCAATTCAGTTATCCAGGATCTATTCCAGTGGGCACGGCCTTAGGAAACCAGAGTAGGATGATCCAAAGTAGGATAAATCCAACTGCAGTCAGCACAGCCGAGTACAGTAGAGCTCTGGCATCTAAACTAGTTACGAGCTAAAACCGGTTTGGCTCAGTGGATAGAGAGCCTCGGCCTGCAGACTGAGAGGTCCCGGGTTCGATTCCGGCCAGGGGCATGTACGTTGGTTGTGGGTGCATCCCCGGTAGGGGGTGTGCAGGAGGCAGCTGATCGATGATTCTCTCTCATTGATGTTTCTAACTCTCTGTCCCTCTCTGTAAAAAATCAGTAAAATATATTTTTTAAAAATAAATAAACCAGTTACGAAAGGCATTAGGGGTGCCACGGTGGGCACAGCATCAATGCCCCCCCCCCCCCCGCGTGTAGGGGGTTGGGCAAGGAGGGTTAAGGCAGCAGGCCTGTCCTCTGCTCAGGAACCCTTTGCCCGGGCGACGCCCTCACTGCCCTTGACATTGTCCTTCCTGGTGCTTGTTGGGGTGTGGTGGGGCGTGGATGGAGAGGGGGGTCTGTCTCACCTGGGCAGGGGCCTGGTTCCTCCTGGCACGGGGAGGCTCAGGAGCCGTGTCCCCCCTCCCCCTCCAGGAAGAACATGGAGAAGCGCTGGCTGTTGGAGAACATGGACGGAGCCTTCCTGGTGCTGGACGAGATTGTGGATGGCGGGTGAGGAGCGGTGGCCAGGGACACTCACGGCCTTTACAGGTCATCAGCTCTAGAGTGTACCCAGTACACTGCTGGCTCCCCCGGGCCGCCTTCTCCCTCCTTCCCCCAGCATTCCCCTGGTGACCCTATCCCCCCACCCCACTCGTGAGGTCAGAGGTGGAGGTCAGTGTTAGTCAGAGCCAGGCCAACAAGAAGGGAATCGGATGCCCAGCTGTGGCTGGCTGATAGACAGGCAGGGTTTGGGTGAATGGTTTCCCTCCAGGGCCCAGGAAAAGCAGGCAGCAGACACTTGCCCCTCCCTAGAAGGACTTCATTCCGGCAGAGCCCTGCTGCCTCCACACCCCCCACTCTTAGAGCTCCATTCCGACTTGCCTAGGCGGGTGGCCTGGGCCAGATACTCATTCTCCCGGAGCCTCCCTTTCCCTTTCTTTTATTTTCTTTTTTTAAAATATATTTTATTGATATTTTACAGAGGGGAAGGGAGAGAGATAGTTAGAGACAACCAGCTGCCTCTTGCACACACTCCACCAGGGATGCGCCCGCAACCAAGGTACATGCCCTTGACCGGAATCAAACCCAGGACCTTTTAGTCCGCAGACCGACACTCTACCACTGAGCCAAACCGGTTTTGGCCCTTTCCCTGTCTTTCAAATGGGGGTGATGAAGGAGCTGCCTCATAGGGTACGGGGATTAAATAAGGTGATGCTGGTCAAGCTCATGGTTCTTCTTAGGAAGCTGGGTGTCCTTAGGAGAAGGGCTGGCTAGTGAATTTCCATGGGGGGGGGGTGGGGAGGAAATAATTGGGGAGAAAAAGAAATTCTGCCTCAAGGGCAAAGGATAATAGAAACTGATGATCTTAAAGACATCCACACACCTCTATCATTACAACCATTTTAGAGATGAGGGAACAGAGGCTCCGAGATTCAAGTGACCTGCCCACAGCAGGGCCAGGATCTAACACCATGGGCATGGCTCAAGTTTGGGCTCTTTCCATGGCACCGTACCACATGCCTGGGGTGGGGGGTGGGGGCAGGGAGCTCCGGGAGATGGGGTACTATGGAATTCCTCTCCCTTCCCTCCCCATTGACTGCCCGCTAACTGCAAGCCTTGTGCTAATTGCTGAGACCCGAGAGAGATGGAATAAGACCGGGTTTGGGGGAACCAGAAGTATATACAGTTTGGTGTTACCTCTTTAAGGAAAGCACCCACACAATTACAAAGTGGGGGGCACGGCTTAGGGCAGACCCATGGAGTTCCCTTCCTTTGGTGTATGGCATAGAACGACAGGGAAACGAGGTAGAGACCCCAACGCACCCCCCTTGCTTCTCTCAACTTCCCTGAATCCAACCCTGACCCGGAAGGGGAAGTGAGCTCTCGAGAGCTCTGAGTGTCCCAGCCCCTGCTTTTGACGCCCAGTGTTTTCCTGGCCGGAACCCGCTCGGTTGCACAGCTTTTGCCCAATGCTGGCCACGTGTCGGGCCCGCAGGTTTGAAGTACAGAGGAACCAGAGTTCGGGATCCCCCAGGCCAGGGAGAGCTCTGCCCTGAGGGAAGGTCCCCCGAGGGGAATTCCGCAGGATCTGGTGACCGAGGGAGGAGGCTTGGCAGCGAGAGGCGGCAGAGGGGAGATTCCTGTCACTGATTTTCCTCCTGGTTTCTCTCTCGTCGTGCAGCGTGATTCTGGAGAGCGACCCCCAGCAAGTGATCCAGAAAGTGAACTTTAGGGTAAGAGACCCCTGCACGCCCTCACCTCCTCTGGGCTGCCGTTCCCGTCCCCCCTTCTCCTGTCTCCCCTGTGCGGGGCTGCCAGGGCCTGGGGAGGGGAAAGGGGGGCCCAGGAGCAATGGCTGGGACGATGCACTGGGGGGGGCAGCAGGGTGGGGTGTCAGTAAAGGAGATGTGCTGTCCTCCCCCCTGTAGAATCACCACGTGCTCCCCCTCCTCCTCCCCGGGGGGAAATGCAGACTGGGGAAGTGAACCCCCAGAGACACGGCGGCTGCCTGGCCTCGAGGCTGGGGAGTGGTCGCCCAGATAGCCCGGCCCTGCCTCCTCTGTCTCTCCTGCCCGAATGCAGCCTTTCCTCCCGCCTTCCTCCCCTCATTCCCGCACTCTCATGCACCATGGGCAGGGCCTCGGGGGGCCAGGCACCCCTGGGACGAGGTGCAGGGCTTCCCCTCGGGGCGATCCGGGTGCAGTGCCCGATCCCATACACCGCATCCCTCCCCCCCACCCCTCCCCTCCCTCTCTAAACCCAACCCTCCCGCCGCCTGACCCCTCTGCCCCTGCCTCCCCGCAGGCCGACGACGGCGGCTTGACGGAGCAGAGCGTGTCCCAGGTAGGAGGCCCCCCGCAGCGGCCTCGGCCAGAGGGGGGAGCCCAGCGGGCCGTGGGGGCTGGAAGTCGGGGTGGGGGGGACGAGACAGGGACCGGCCACGGGTGGGAGAGGCACGGGAGGCTCCTCGGCTCTCTGAGGCGGCGCCGAGCTGGGCCGTGGTCACTGACGCACGCCCGGCCCGCAGCCCGCCTGCTCTCCCGGCGTGGTGTCTGCAGACGGAAACCCTGGGGTGAGTGCCCACCCCGGAGCTGGCTGGGTCACTTCCCCCCCCCCGGAGCAACTCGCCCAGACAGGACAGCAAGTGGGAGTTTTCCTCCAAACCCTCACTCCACATTAAGGTCCCGGCTGTCATTGTGTTAGGGACCCATGAGCCAGAGATAAGATCTAAGTTTCTCCACCTCTCACCTGCCACCCGGCCCCTAAGGAAACTCCATCCCTGCCGTCCCCTGCATGGTCCTAACTGGGGGTGCATGTGGGGCAAAGCGGGGGGTGGGGGATCCCTGGACCTGTGGCCTGCCGGTTTCCCAGCTGTGCACAGCCCCGCCCGCCAGGCCGACTGCTTGACCTCGGTCCATCTGTCTGTCTGCCCGCAGGTCTCTCTGCACAGACTAATCCTGACTCTGTGGAGCTTCCTGCCCCGGCACTAACTCCCTCCTCTGTGCTGGCCGGGCCCGGATGGGTGTGTAACATCCGTGCGGAGCCCTCGGTGTGCTGCCCACTTGCCTGCACTGCCCTGGTGCTCACCCCGCCTCGCCCTGCCTCACCCTCCCTCCTCTGGCTCCCCCGGCCTCCCCCTCCGCTGCCTGCGGGAGGAATGCAGACAGCCCTGCGGCCGTGCCAGGTCCAAAGAGGTCAGGGAGCGTGAGCAGGGCCGATGAGAGCCCAGGCGTGTGTTCCACCTTCCTGCCCAGAGTCTGGGGGGCCCCGGGCAGGTCTCTCAGCCTCCCTGGGCCTCCCACAGTCACAGGACACGCCCCACGGAGGCACCAGGAGAACGAGCTAGGGCGTGGAGAACTCTCTGCACCGCTCCTCCCTGTCCACGGGGAGGAAGGACGAAGACACGGCACTTCCAATGGGATTCTTGAGTAAAAAACCCGAGAAAGTGGCAGGGAGTGAGAGGGGAGGAGGAGGCGAGGAGAGAGCTGGGTTCTGGCAGGAGAAGCCGGAGAGGCCCCAGGGCCACGCTGTCCCCGAGAGGGAGGGGCACGGGGCAGGAGGAAGGGACACCGGTTGTGGGATGGACCTTCAGAAGGGAGTGGGGGGTGGTGGCCGGAGGGGCGCTCTGAGAGAGACCTGCGTTGGGATGCGTGTCGGCGTTGGCATGGCTTTGCATAAGCACTGGACTCGGGTTTGTTTCCTCAGCTGCCGGTGAGCGTGCACAGTCGAGGGCAGGTGTCCTGTGGCGGTGTCTGGCCACCGCTGCTTGCCTGCTGTGCCACATCGGCGGCGGGGCGGGGTGGGGTGGGGTGGGGTGGGGAGGACACACTGCCAGCCAAGGGCAGACCTCGGGTTCTGCCGAGGTGCCTGAGCTCAGGAAGCGCCAGGCCTGGGCCCAGAGTCTGCCTGGACATGTCACTGTGGGCACATGGTATGGGAGAGGCGGGCCTGCCGCCGCACCCTGGCTGCAGAGGCAGAGCCCGGGGCTGGGCCGGCTGGGCCTGGGCGGGAGCCGGCGGCAGCCAGTTCGGGCGCTCCCCCGCCGGCCGGGCCTGCAGACGAGCTGCTGCCACCTAGCGACCAGGCGTCGCAGGGACAGGGGAGGCGGGCTGTAGCCTCCCCCTCACCGCCGTCTCAGGGCACCCACACCCCCTGAATTCTTTCTCTCAACCTTCCTCCCCCCCAGGTTCTCCAGTCTGCCAAGGAACAAATTAAGTGGTCGTTACTGAAGTGAAGGCTGTGCGTGCGAGGCTCCCGGCCCCCAGATAATCCCCCCAGTCCCGGCAAAACCCAGAGACCCCAGGGGACAGGCCCCTCTGTTTCCCCAGGCCCTCCCAGAGCCATCTCCTGAGGTCTCTGGGCAGAGACTCTGAAATTTAAAACAAAAAAGGAAAAAAAAATTGGCTTTAGCCCCGAGACACCACTTCGCATGGCCCTGGCCTGCTCCTTGGGCCTCGAGAACCAGCCGAGTTGAACTGGGGCCTTAGGCCAGCCCCGAACCCGGAGCCCTAATAAACCGGCCTTTGTCTCCTGCCTCCGGTCTCCTCTCTTGGCCGTGTGTGTGTGTGTGTGTGTGTGTGTGTGTGTGCCGTGGAGGGTTCCTGCCCCGCCCTTCCTTTGCCTCCTCGTCGTTAGGATGCCCGTGACCAGGGCGTATCCCGGGGGGTGTCACTGGGGAGGGGTGGGCCATGGGAGAGGTAGGGGACACTAGAACACAGCGAGGGGCGGTGGCAGGAATCCCACGGGCCCTGTAGGTGGTGGTGGGGTGGTGGTGTGACCCGGTAAAGGAGTAACAGGAGAAGTGGCACCCATTCGGGAAAAGGGGACCAAAGGTGGCACACACACACACACACACACACGCGGTGGGCCCGCGGGGGATTCTGTGAGTCAGGCCTCCAGAAGGGAAGGGCGTAGGGCTTCCCGGGGACAAACGGAGGAACCGCGCGCCTGTTTTTCTTGGCATGCCCGGCGCTGTGGGATTCTCATGCTGGCACGGACCCTGGGCACGAGAGCCCTGCAGGCTTGCCAGGGGTGGACCCGGATGATGGGGGCCAGGAAGCATCAGGCAGCCTCCCCCTGCCCCCAGCCCCCGCGCCTAGGTGTCCAGAGCACCCCCTGCAGTCCAGGGGCGGGGGGTGAGAATTAATTGGTGGAGAGAAGGATGGAAGGATTTCTGGGAGACGTGACTCCTCTTTTCTCTCCCCGTCCCAGGCCTTTCCCCCCCCCCCCCACTTCGTTTCTCCCCTTCTTTCTGCGACGCCTATACTTTCTGCGCCCACGGACCTAAGTCCCCGGAAAACTTGTTTCCCTGGACCCCGGGCTAACGGCCGCCGCCAGCCCACGTCCCGCCCCGGCCCCGCCCCTCGAGGGGAGCCCCGCCCCGGGGGCGCATCCGCGATCCTGCAGCGCCACCTGGAGGCGAACACGGGAAACACTCCCCCTGGGCCTCGCTCCCCGGGCTAACCCCGCCCCCCGGAGCGGGACCAGCCCCACCCCGGCTCCGGCGGGGGCTCCGTGGGGCCCCGGCCCCGGGACTGAGCTTTGCACAAACAGCCCCCACGCCGGGCACAGGGACCTCCGCCAGCAGCAGCGACAGTAAAAAAAAAAAAAAAGAAAAAAAAGCGGCGCGCCCCGGGTGTTAATTGAGGCCGTCTCTGCGGGCTTCACGCCCTTCATTATAAAACCTCTCAGGATGGGGCTTTCATAACGGGCACGGCTATTTCTGTAATTAGAGGAAAGCGATCGGGACGGAGTTGTATAAACATATGCGTCGTGAGCCCCGCGCCTCACCCATTCCGGTAAATAACGCAAACGGGCCGCTCTGGGAGGGAGCGGGGAGTGTGCAATTAGAGGCCGCGGGGTGCAGGGGCCGGGTGGCGACGGGAAATGAGAGGTTTTCCAGAAATACTCTGGCAAACCACGCGGCCCCGTCCGGCGCCCGGCCCCGTCCACCGCCCCCGGGCGACCGCAGGGACGGGGCGGGCACGCCCGCTTCCTAGCAACCGGGCCGCGCCCTCCCCCGGGCCCTGCGGTCCCGGTTTGTGCGGGAACGGGGCCGTGCAGGCCCGGCGCTCCCTCCCACGGGCCCACGGAGGCCTGCGGGCCGGCGGCTCTCCCCGTGTCCCGGAGGGGCGCCCCGAGGCCCGGATTGCAGCCGTGTTTGCAGCTCGGGGAGGGGCCGCTGGGGAGGGCGGCGTGCTCGCACCCCGGCCCCGGGGCCGCCGACCTCCTCGCCCACACGGGGAGGGGGGGCTCTTCTGGGTTCCGGGGCACCAGCCGAGGGGGCTCAGCGACGCAGGGAGGCGGTCGGAAAGGCGCCCTCGCCCCCTCGCCCGCGGCTGCAGCCGACCCGGGCCCGCAGCGCCCACAGGGCCGGACGGGGACCCGCGGGAGGGGACGCTGCTGCCTCCGGGGAGCCCACGGGAGGCGGCCCGGCCCCTCTCGGCGCCCGCAGCCCCGCGGGCCTGGCCGTCTGCCCGGGGCTGACCGCGGCACCGGCCCCGCCCGGCGGCCTCATTGGCGCGGCCGCGGCGGAGGGGCGCGCGGAGCCCGGGCGGCGCGGCGCCGTCTGCCCAGCCGGTTCCGGGAAGAGCGGCCGCCGGGGCTGCCTTCCCGGCCGCTCGCGCCCCGGGGCCCCGCCCGCCGTCCCGCCCCCCTCGCCCCCTGGACCTCCGGGCGGCCCAGAGCGTCTGCAGTGCGTGTAGGGGAAGGGGCTCCTGGGACCCCCTTTCCTCCCGCTGAACTGGTGCCGGGGTGCTTCGGAGACCCCCCTCTCCCCCCAATAAGCCCGGGTCCAGAAAGGGGGGGCCGGCCGAGGCACTGCTGGGGGGAGCGGGCGCCCCGGTGCAGGGGGCACCCCAGCCCCACCTGCCCAGGGCCGGGGACCGAGGGGGACCTCCCTTTATACCGCCGGGAGCCCGCCCCGCCCCCTGCCTCCCGTCATTGGCTGGCAGGAAGCAGCGCTGGTCCGATTGGCTGGCGTCCAGACAGTGATGGACGGCCCCCCGCCGCCCGGACCCCGCGGGGAGGCGCCGGCTCTGTACCTGGCGGCGAGCTCGGGTCTGGGGGGCGGGGGAGGGTGAGCAGGAGACCCGCCCATAGCGCAAACTTTCTGTGCCCTCAGTCTCCATTTGAAACCCACAGAGAGGGGAAAAAACAAATCTTACCCTTGCATTCCCGAACCTGATGTAGGCAAAGTAGAATAATTTACCCTCAGCGAGTTGGGCGCAACCCTGCAGACCTCCCTCCCCCTCCGAGCTGGGCCTCATGCACTTCACAGTATATTCCTGCGTTCCTTTTGTTCGTCCGCGTGTTCATTCATTCCTTTATTCAAACATTTGAGCGTCATAAGCCAGGAAAAGGGGGGAGGTTGACGGGGAGGGGGGAGCCGGAGAGGGAGGGAGACTGACTAACCAGCGATTGGGCCCAGCCGTGGCAGTGGGATGGGGGTGAAAGGTTGGAAGGAGAGAAGGGGTTTGAGAGATAGTTCAAGGTAGAAATAACCTTTTAAAATCAAAGGATGTTCCGGTGTAACATCAAATCGATGTTTCTCCACTTACATCTAAGGTGTGTGATCTTTCTTGTAGGTAAGTCATATTTCATTTAGAAAGGGAAAAAATAAAACGGCTGCCACATTTGACCCTACCAACGACATGTGTATAGTCCTCGTTTGTTTCCTACTCTCTTCCTCACCTCTACCAACTAAAACTGGGAAATAACTTAGCTGAGGAGCCCACGGAATGAGAGCGGTGGTGGGACACATGTGGGCTTTACACTGACCTGCAGGTGAGTGCCACTTCTCAAAGTGAACTCGCTGGCAAAAAGAAAAACAAAGCAGCCGAGGCCGGTTTGACTCAGTGGTAGAGCGTCGGTCTGCGGACTGTAAAGGTCCCGGGTTCGATTCTGGCCAAGGGCATGTACCTTGGTTGTGGGCACATCCCCGGTGGTGGGGAGGGTGCAGGAGGCAGCTGGTCGGTGTTTCTCTCTCATCGACGTTTCTGGCTCTCTATCTCTCTCTCTTCCTCTCTGTAAAATATCAATAAAATATATTTTAAAAAAGAAAAAGAAAGCAGTATTGATAAAATAAATAGATGTACTAGTAAAATAAAGTTTCTTTTGGAATAAATTCTTCTAACAGACATTTTACTAACTGGCTGTTCTGAACCAGGCACCTGGCCGGGGCTTGGGGGGGCTCCTAAGCTGAACGGGAGGACAGTTCTTGACCCAAGAAGCTTACAACTGGACTGGGGGAAAAGTCCCGAATGCAGAACTTATAAACATTGACTGAGGACATGGTGTATTGCATGGTATTTGGCAGAGAGAAGTCAGAGTAAGAGACACTGAACAGGGAGCGATAATATAAGCAAAGGAAGGAGGCAGAGGAGCTGCCTGGGGAGCTGCAGGTCAGTTGGTTGGTCGGTCGGTCGGTCGGTTGGTCGGTCGGCATCCGTAGCTGGAGGAAGGATGGGGGTTGCTGTGGGAACACTGGGTGTGTTGAGGTTTCTCCCTAGGCAGGTTGTAAGTGCATCAAGGCGAGTGTGGAACGACCTGTGGAAGCATAGCTGCCATTTGCTGTTCCCTGCTTTATAAACCTTGGATTGGAAGTACTATTGTCTCAGAACAGCCTAACAGAGGTGTTGGTCGCCCTGTTTTTGTAACTGAGGGCAAAGGAGTTTGGGTAATTTGCCTCAGGGCACGGAGGTGAGACTGTGGGTCTGACTCCATTGCCAATAGCTTTTTGCTGCAACCACAGAGCTAAGGAGCTTGGCTTGCATTCTGAAGGTAATGGGGCCATCGAAGATTTTCAGGCAGTTACGTGATATCAACTCTGTGTTTTTGAGCAAGGAACTCTGTCAGTGACACGAAAGGTGGGCTAAAGAGGGGGAATAAGAATTTAGGGTCAATGTATGATCCACAGAAGGCAATTGGTTTTTGTTTTGTTTGTGGGTTGTTGTTGTTGTTGTTGTTGTGTGTGTGTGTGTGTGTGTGTGTGTATTGATTTGAGAGAGAGGAATATCGATTTGTTGTTGCACTTACTCATGCATTCATTAGTTGATTAGATACCTGACCTGGGGTCGAACCTGCAACCTTGACCTATCGGGATGACACTTTAACCAACCGAGCTACCCAGCCAGGGCCCAGGTGCACTTGCTTTCATCACAGTCACTTCTCATTCTTTATTTAAAACAGTGCCGTCCAGCTTAATTGTTGATTGTGTCACCAAACCACTTGCAAAAGTCAAGTCCATCCAGAGTTTGAATTAATTTAGATAACTGTGAGCTATAATGCCAAAAGAGGAGTCCCAAAGGATGATAGAGATGATAATTTGGACATTTAGATTATGAAAAGAATGATAAAAAGTAATAAATCGCCGAAACCGGTTTGGCTCAGTGGATAGAGCGTTGGCCTTCAGACTGAAGTATCCCAGGTTCGATTCCGGTCAGGGGCATGTACCTTGGTTGTGGGCACATCCCCAGTAGGGGGTGTGCAAGAGGCAGCTGATCGATGTTCCTCTCTCATGGATGTTTCTAACTCTATCCCTCTCCCTTCCTCTCTGTAAAAAAATCAATAAAATATATTTAAAAATAAATAAAAAGTAATAAATCCATTTTACAGCTTATATATGAGGTATCCTCTTATCACCCTCACCTATCCCCACTCAGAACACACACACACACACACACACACACACACACACACAGGAGCAAATGAAAGACAAAGTAGCAAGAGAGATATGATTTCACTTGACCAAAACCACAGTTTCTCTTTGTCTGGACACCCGCTTTGTAAGACATGTTACCTATGTGTCTTATTCTCATGGCTGCCAAGGAGTCTTCATCCAGGAAAACTTGAGGATAAAAGAAAACTCTGAAGGTCATGAAGGCTTAGCCCTGTCTCCTGATTCCTGGGGTGCGTCTGCCAGGGACTAGGGGGTAGATTTGTGGGGACAGGGGTTCACGGGTGGAATGACCTAAAAAGACTGGCTTCTGGATTTCAGCGGGTCAGGGACCGTTCCTGCCACTTCGGAGGGTTTAGCTCGGTGTTGAAAGGCCCCTGGAACATTCTCTTCTATGATAGGGCTAGGAAAGTCCAGAATTCAGAACGTGGTCATGGGGAGGCAGGTGAGATATCAAAACAAACCAAAACCCCAGAGACCTGAGACCAAAAAATATCTCAGCGCTCTCTGCAGGGCCACAAGAATCTGCTTTTACGGGCCCGTCCAGAAGATGGCGCTGTAAGACAAGCCCCACTGCCATCCTTCCTTGCCCAGTTGTTACCAGGAGGGGACAGTGGCAAGGCCTGCCGGAACCAGAGCACCGGAGCACCGGAGTCCATTGGAACCAGTGCCGAGCATTGGAGTCCATCCCCTAGCCCACAGAACGGAACCTTGGGGGTGAGAGGTGTGAGCACCTTGGCGGGAAGGAGGAGATGAGAGGCTTCAGGGACCCGGGACAATTGTGCTGAGAGCACAGGGCCCTGATGAAACGGACTCAGAAAGCCAGACATCCCCTTCAACACTCAAGATAGGACCCCACACCCCAGGACAGCTAGAGTGGAGAAGGGGTCTGAGGGGCTTGGGCACGGAACAGGGTTTAGAGTCTGAGGTAGAAAGAGGAAGTTGGTTGGTTCTGGGACAACAAGCCGGAGACTTTCAGATGAGGAAAGTAGAGTTCAAAGGAATGACTAACCCCGAGTCGCACAGCTCACAAGGGACAACTGAGACAAGAATGAGGGTTTCCTGACCCTGATCAGCTCCCTGTGTCCCACTGCCCTGTGCTTCCTGCACAGCTCCAGAATCCAACATTTATACATAGAATTCCTACGGCAAGGAATGTATTTCTGGGCAATTGGAAAATAAAAATAACAGGGTTCTTGACTTGAACCCCAAATCACATTTTTCTTTGCATGTTTTCAGTCAGATTTATGGAGGTACTAGAGGCCTGGTGCATGAGGGCACAGGTCAGCCTAGGGACCCCACTGCTGATAGGGGCCAGGGGGGACATGGGAGGTTGCCCAGCCAGGGAGGGACTGTGGGAGGGCTCCAGGGCATGTTTGGCCCATCTCGCTCAGTCCCTATTGGCCGGACCCCAGCAGCAAGCTAACTTACTGGTAGGAGCTTCTGCCCCCTGGTGGTCAGTGCACATCATAGAAAGTTGCTGAGTGGCCTTAACATATCATTAGCATATTACGCTTTGATTGGTTGAACGGCAGACCGGACAACCAGACACTTAGCATAGTAGGCTTTTATTATATAGGATAATTGTCATACATTAAAATTCATCCATGTTAAGTCTACACATCATGAGTATTAACAACTGTGTATGTGCTATAGTTTCTAGGTACACCAATTCCAATAGTGTCCTTTATTGATTGATTGATTCTAGAGAAAGAAAGGGAGGGAGAAAAAACCCCATCATTTATTTTGTTATTCCACTTATTCACTGGTTGATTATATATATATATATATATATATATATATATATTTGATTTTTCACAGAGAGGAAGGGAGAGGGATAGAGAGCTAGAAACGTCGATGAGAGAGAAACATCGACCAGCTGCCTCCTGCACACCTCCCCACTGGGGATGTGCCCGCAACCAAGGTACATGCCCTTGACCGGAATTGAATCTGGGACCTTTCAGTCCGCAGACCGACGCTCTATCCACTGAGCCAAACCGATCTCAGCCACTGGTTGATTCTTGTATGTGTCCTGACTAGGGACAGGAGTGGGCTTCACTTTAAAAAAAAAAAAAAAAAAGGCTTTCTCCTTTGTTAGGACACTATACTGGGCCCAGTGGGCCTGCCCTTCCTGTTGGGTCGCTGTGAACCCAGAATGTTTGCTGGAGCCAGCAAGATAGTGCATCACGACTGACAAAATGGCTGGATTAGGCCGGTGGGTGGGTGGGTGAATGAGCGGAGGAAGGAGATGAGAATCAGACATACCCAGATTCTTGTCGAAACTTTGGGGGCAATATTAAAATGAGTCAGAGAAGGTAAGAATCCTGGAAAACGATGCAGAACTGGGCACCCCTTTCCCAGCCCCCTCCCCCGAGGAGGACTCGGATGCAGGGAGCCTGCTTTTCTCAACAAAGACGCTTGGACTGTTTGTGCAGGCTGGAGAAGCAGACCAGGATGCTAGTCCAGGGCTCAATTAATTTCCAGGACCTGAGATTAATGCTGCGTCATCCTGGAAACCGAGGGAAAGATGTGTGTGAGGCCTCTGGTTCTGTGTCCACGTTGTCCTGGGGAGAGGTGGTGCATTTGAAGTCTCCTTTAAGCTCTTTTTTCAAGTACATATATATGTCAGAGGAAGGGAGAGGGAGAGAGACAGAAACATCAGCGATGAGAATCATTGATCGGCCGCCTCCTGCACGCCCCCTGCCGGGGATGGAGCCTGCAACCCGGGAACTCGGGCATGTGCCCCTGGCCAGAATCAAACCTGGGACCCTTCAGTCTGCAGGCCGATGCTCTAGCCACTGACCCACACTAGCGAGGGCTCCTTTACGCTGTGTCTGGATGAACTGAGAGGAGCTAAGGTGCAGCAGGTGGGGATGAGGCAGAGCGGGCTGGGACCTGACAGGGAGAGAGACAGGGAGGCCGGGCTTGGGAAGGCCCGTAACCGCCCAGCGGGTGTCCACGCACAAGCACCCCCTCCAAGACGGGGCTTCCCGGAGAGGATGCTTAGCTCAAAGCTCAGACCCTGGGCAGCAGCAAGGAGCAGGGGATTGGGGTGCCCCCGGGCAGGCGGGCTCACGGGCCCTATTTGTAGAGCCAGAGGCCCAGAGGTTGCTGCGTGCTAGCCGCTGAGGGCTCTGGGTCACCGGAGACGCTTCCCCGGCCACATTCTTTCCCCTCCTTTCCTGTCTGACTCCCTCCTTCCTGCCGCTCTCCCTAAACCCGCCGAATCCCTTAGGCAGCTGGGATCAGCATAAGCCGGAGGCTGAGCGGCCGTGTACGAGGGAAACCGGAAACCGAGGAGCCTGGGAGGGGTGTCCGTGTGCAGGGCGCAGGAGGGGAGCCTGGAAACCGCGGGATCTGGGGAGAGAGCAGGGGGTTCTGGAAACCGCCGAACCCAGGGAGGCCAATTTGTGTACCGGGGAGCGCGGGGGGGCTGGAAACAGCCGGAGCCGGGGAGACAGCGCGTGTACAAGGCGGGGGTGGGGGGGACCTGAAAACAGCTGAAGCTGGGGAGGCAGCTTCGTGTGCAGGGGGAGCAGGGGGGGGGGCTGGACACCGCACCATCGGGGAGAGGTGGCCCTGGGAGAGCCGGCTCTCAGGGGGGGGGGGGGGGTGGGTCTGTGTGGGACGCAGTGGGGACGCGGGGAGCCTGAGGAACAAGAGGCAGGAGGGGCAGGGAGACAGGCGTGACGTCAGGGGGTGGTTGTGTGGCACGGGGCACAGTGGAACCACTCTCCTAGGAGGTCTGAGTGAGGGCTTCGAAGGAAGGACAGCTGGAGGAGGGCTGAGGAGCTGCGTTCTGCTCCCCTCTCCCTCCCCCATGCCTCTGCCCCCCCTCCCCTGCACCTCTCTTCTCCCCCCCCCCCCTCTCCCTGACAGGGACAGGCCTTTCTTCCCGGCCCCCAACCAGCCTGACCTCTCCCGGCAGCGGTCCGTCTCTGAGTGACAGACAGACAAAGACGGAGCTGCGGACAATGGACTGAAGGAGGCCCCACAAAAGCTCTCTCCCCGCCCCCCGCCCCCACAGGGGCGCTGGGCCGCCGGGGCCAAGGGAGCTGTCACTCCGGCGGAGCCGCCCTCGGGAGCCAGGGTGACGGCGGCTCCGAGGGGCCTGGGATTGTTGGGATTCTGGCTCTGCCTCCTGGAGACCAGCTTCCCACCCAGCGTGGCCTCTGGGAGGGAAGGGCAGCCGCCGCGGCCACCACAGCAGAGAGCAGAGCCGGTCCCACCGGTCTGTGGCTCCCGGGCCAGCTCCGGGCCCTATGGGTCTGCGTCCTCTTCGGGAAAGTGAAGGATCCGTGTAGATCCCCGAAAGGCCGTGCAGCTCTGACACGGAGGGTCTCGTAGACTGTGGAGGGGGACCCCCGAGGGGCCTTGATTCCCTCTCGCTGCAGCTGCTCAGGGCTTTGCAGGCACACGTGGGGAGGGAGCTGGCGAGGCGGGGGTTGTGGGAGCCTCTGTCAAGCCCTCTGGCTGCTGGGAACGTCTCCACTGCTCATCACGCCCTGTGAACAGAATTGCTTTTTTGCCCCAAATGCCTTCCACTTCCTGGTTTGGGATTTTTGCCTGGAATGTGGAATCCTCACGCGTCTCATCTCCCTGCCCCTCACATTCGGCAAGGCTTCCATGCTGGCCTAACCGCAGCCCCCTCTTTTTGCCTGTGGCCTCTGTTTCCCCCCACCCCCACCCCACCCCACCCCACCCCCCCCGTTTCTCCTGGAGCCAGGGGTGGTTGGGAAGAGGCTGTGTTTTGGGATCCTGCAATGCAGCCTCAGTGTCCCGGGGCAGAGCCCTCCTTCCCCCAGAGAAACATCTCACTGCCACCCGTGCCACACCAAGGTGCGTGGCCCGCCGGCCGCCTGCCAGGGTGCATCTGAGGCCACCTACGGACAGGCCCCTCGCCTGGGCGCAGGAAGGCCTACTGTGTGTGTGGTGGGGAGGGTCAGGGCCACCAGGGACCCGACTCCGGTCAGGCCTGCATCACTGGAGTAGGGGAACTCCCGGACCCCGCACCAGGGCCACAGCGTGGACGGAGACCCTGATCGCTCCACAAACCCTCCTCAGCTCCATCCGTGCAGAATGGGAGCGTCCTGCCCGGGTGGTGGTGGTGGTGGTGGTGATGTGTGTGTGTGTGTGTGTGTGTGTGTGTGTGTGTGTGTGTGCAGGGACCTCAGGTGACCTGACTCCACATAGCCAAGCCGGGAGAGGAGGGGTATCCCCAGGGGACGGTCCTTGGGGGCGGGGTCCCCCTGCGTCCGGTGCCACCAACGTGGCCTCGGGTGCGCAGCCTGGGGCGAGCCATTCCTAAGCCTCCGCCCCTGCCCTGGCTCAGCACCCTCCGCGCTGCAGGGCGGTTCTCGACGGGCCGGGACGTGGGAGCGGAGGGCGGGCGGGCTCCCCGGGCCGCAGGGAGGGGGGATGGAGGAGGGAGGAGGGGGGATGGAGGAGGGGGAAGGGGAGAGGGAAGGGGGTCTGATTAGAACCCCGGCCGTATGGCGGCCGCGGCGGAGACGGAGGCAATCGCCGGGCGGGCGAGGCGGCGCGCTCCGCGACAGCAGGCGGCCCGGCCGTCGCCATGGCAACCGCGGCCTCCGGGGCGCGCGGCGCGGCGGCGGCGGCGGCGGAACAGCTGCTCCGCGCGGGGCCGCGGGGAGCCCGGGGGGCCCCCCACCCCCACCCCGCCCCGCGGAACAGAAACAAATTAGGCCGAGTGTCCAATGAGGGGCCGCGAACGTGTTTATGAATGCGAGGGAAAGGTGGTTCCGGGGCGCAGTTTGATTAATGCTTGAGTCCCCGGCCTGTCAGTCCGGTTTTGTCTCCCGCAAAGGGGGGTGCGGGGGGGCGGGGTGCGGGGGGCGGGGGAGGGGGAGATGGGGGGAGGGGGGAGGAGAGAGACAACAAAGCGGGAGGGGCGGTGACAGCCAAACGGGCTCCTTTTCATGCTCCCCCCGCCTGCCAGCCTTGATGGATGGCTCCGACGGACACCGGGGCGCATCGGGGGGACGGAGCCCCTCCGGGGGGCCCGGGGGCTGGGGGAGGGAGGGGAAAGGAGGGAGGGGGCCTCGGAGCCGGGCTGCGGCCCGTGGGGAGGGTCCCCTCGAGGCTGCGGGGGAAGGAATGGCCCCAGGAAACCCGCAGCTCCTGGGGAAACCGAGGCGGGGACGTGCCCACACTGTTTGCCCGTCTCCCCGCTTTGCACCCGCCGCGGGGCCGGGCGATGGGGGGGCGGAGGCCCTTCCCGGTCCCCGGGCGCCAGCAGCTCCCGCCGCGGAGCCAGGGAGGGAGCGGGAGGCGGACAGGGACTGCGGCTCCCGAGTCTCCTTTTCCCTTCCCTCCACTGTGGTCCTGATGCGGCTCTCAGCCCTCCCACTGCCGGCTCTCCGTCTCTCCCTTTGGCTCCGTCTTCCTCGCCTCTTTGTCTCTCCTCCCATTGTTTCCTCCCCTCGGTGACTCGGTGACGCCCGCCGCCGCCGGGAGGGGGTCTGCCCGGCCCCGCGTGGGCCGCGGACACGGTGGGAACAAACCTCGTGAGTCCCTCTGAAGCCCCAGACCTCACCCGAGTGACGGGAAGACACAACCTACTCCTTTTCTTTTGTTTTCTTTTCAACATAGTTTATAGATTTTTTATAGAGAGAGGAAGGGAGAGGGATAGAGAGTTAGAAACATTGACCAGCCGCCTCCTGCACACCCCCCACTGGGGATGTGCCCGCAACCCAGGTACATGCCCTTGATCGGAATCGAACCTGGGACCTTTTAGTCCGCAGGTGAATGCTCTATCTATTGAGCCAAACGGGTTAGGGCAACCCTACTCCTTTTCTGCCCTCCCCCAAACCCTGCTCCGCCCAGCCCACTAGGAGTGTGGGGTGGGGGCTGACAGCACAGGTTTCTGGGGAACCTGGGACTCAGAAGCCCGGGAGAGGGGCTGAGGCTAGAGGCGTCGTGTTTGACACCCCAGGACAGGACACCCTAGAAAAGGAAGAGTGGAGGCCTTTCAAGTCCAGCCAGATCCTAAGGCGACTCTGCAGCTCGTTTTGTCTCCTGGGACAGGAGGGGAGCGACCGTATTCTTCTGAGGAGTTTTATAAAAGTGAAGTTATACAACAGAGAGAGAGCAGCTCGGGCAAATCAGAGCCTCGCTCTCCTGGGAAGGTTTTCATTTATCGTCAGCGTCACGGTTATCACGTGTAGACGTGGGGTTGGGATTATCTCCTCGGTGGTGGTGCCGGGCCGGGACCCGGCCATCGGATGACCTGGGTTCAGTCCTGAGTTCAGTCCTGGATTTTCTGCTTCCTAGCTGGGTGACCAGGGCCAGGTGAGCGTCTCCGAGCCTCAGTCTCCCCACCAGTCACACGGGGAACGTCCTTGACCCTAGCTAGATCCCGTGCAGTGGAGAAGATATGTGAGATTATCCACATACAACGTGTAACTCTGCCCTAACCCGTGTGCTCAGTGGGTAGAGCGTCGGCCTGCAGACTGAAGGGCCCCAGGTTCGATTCCGGTCAAGGGCACGTACCTTGGTTGCGGGCACATCCCCAGTAGGGAACGTGCAAGAGGCAGCGGATCGATGTTTCTCTCTCATCGACATTTCTAACTCTCTATCCCTCTCCCTTCCTCTCTGTAAAAAATCAATAAAATATATTTTAGAAGGAATGTGTAACACTGTGCGTGGCCGTTATTACGTGTGCCACAATGCATGCTGGCTGCTATTATTATTTACCAGCCCTAGGACCCTTTCCAAACAAGTTTCCTGATCGCTGGCACTGAACATTCATAGTGCTCCAACTGTACAAACGATGTTACTTTCCCTGTGAGGCAGGAAGAGACAAAAACATGAGGGGTTCACAGTCTTTCTTGGGAGAAAGAGTAGATGCACCAAAGTTACAAATCACCTAAAGAGACATGTGCCCCGTGCCCACTAAGGGGTATGCATGCCACATGCCAGCCCCTCAGCTCAGAGGGAGGGGGATGCAGGACTCAGAGCGATGGAGGCAAGGAGGTAAGGTCTCTGAGGAAGTGCGGGACGGAGTGGAGTGGAGAGGGGGCTGAACGTCAAGAGCAAAGACTAAGAAGGTGGCTTCCTGGAGGGTGGAGGGATTTGGCTGGGTCTAAAGTGGAAGCGGAAGCTCGAGGAGAGCATTGCACACAGACGCACCCAGAGCAGGACCTGGGCCACAAGGAAGAGAAGAGAGTACATGTGAGCGGTGGGGAATAAATGTGCCGCTGACCGGGTGTTTGGAAGAGGGGGAGAAAAAGAACAAGTCAGCACTAGGCGCTGAGGCGTCGAGCCTGGGGCAGAAATCTGCAGAGACCTGGTCATCATGAGCTTGAGTTCTGGTCGGAGCCCACGTCGCCTTGGGTTAGCAGGTGACCGGCTGGTCTGCTGCCGCGTGCGTGTTGACGTGCGTCCACGCCTGGGCGTCCATTGTGGAGTGAGTGTGGTGGGAAGTCAACGTCATCCATCCCCCATCAGTCTGACACGTGTTCTGAGCTGCTGGGAACGGACTACCCAGCACATCTGTTTGCCCACCCGCATCCTCCATGGCGGATCTTAGAGGTCAAGGGTTCGCCCTAGGGAAGGTAGAAATAGCCCTTTTCTTGGGGCTGAACGTGGGGTTCACTCCAGCAGCCCCATACTCCAACGGACGACCTAAGAAAGCCACACAGGCCGCATTCTCCGGGGGCTGGAACTGGAGGATGGTGCGCAGTTGACTACCAAGCAGTGAGGCGCCTTTATACGCAGATGCCCTCTCTGAGGATCTCCCCTCCAAAGTCGTTCTAGCAGGAGGCGGGCTGCACTTCTTCCAGATGCTTCCATTGCTGAGAACGTTTGGGAAGGCTTCGTGGGAGTTACCTCCGGAGTCTGTAGCATGTGGCTCTACTTTGCTCAGAGCCGCCAGCTCTTCATCCTGGGACGACGCTGTGATGGTTTGGCTCGTTTCTTACGCTGGCATTTTTTTCAGAAAAGTGTCCAAACTGCTTTTAACAAAATGTTGGACCGAGACCACGGACATCAGAATGCCGGAATGCCGTGCACGATGATCCCGGGCTGGCTCCCGGGCTGGGGGCGGCGGGAGGGGGAGGTGGGGGTAGTGAGAAAGGGTCTTACCGGGGCGAGCTGGTGGGAATTACACAGCAGCCTTGCGCAATGTTACATTTCTGGGTTTTGATCATTATGTCGAGGTTGTTTGTGCAAGAGAAAGCCTTTGTTCTTGGGAATATAAACCCAAGTATTTAGAGGTAAAGAGATGCCTCTAACGTAATCTCACGGAATTAAATTTCAGGGGGGAAACATGCCCACGTGAACATGTGGCCAGAGAAGGATAAAGCACGTGGAGGAGCCGAAACCGGCTTGGCTCAGTGGATAGAGCGTCGGTCTGCGGACTGAAAGGTCCCGGGTTCGATTCCGGTCAAGGGCATGTACGTTGGTTGCGGGCACATCCCCAGTAGGGGGTGTGCAGGAGGCAGCTGGTCAATGTTTCTCTCTCATTGACATTTCTGGCTCTCTATCTCTCTCCCTTCCTCTCTGTGGAAAATCAATAAAAAATAAAAAAATAAAAAGCACGTGGAGGAAACTGTAAATAGTGGTTGAGTCTGGGTGAAGGGAATTCTTGGGACTACTTTTTCTATTCTTCTCCGAGTTTGAAATTCATCAAAAGGAAGAGTTACCAGAGATGAACCAGCTAGTGCAGCCGTGGGCAAACTGCGGCCCGTGGGCCAGATCCGGCCCGTCCGGCTGTTCTATCCGGCCCGCGGAGCCGAAAGAGCGGAGGGTTCTCTTGCTCTCCCCTCCGCTCCTTCCCCAGCAGCCCAAGATGAGAGTGCCAGCATGGTCAAGTTGCTTTGGTTCCGGCCCTCCGGCCCAGTTTAAGAACCCACTGTGGCCCTCCAGTCAAAAGGTTTGCCCACCCCTGAGCTAGAGCCTCCACTGGCAGGAGAGAGGCTCATTCGGACGTGGATTCTTTCGGAATGGCCCACTCAGGAGGCGCGGCGCGCTCCAGCCCCTCGTTGGGGGTTGGATGAAGACGTGGAAGACGAGCCCCCCACATCCGGGGGTGATACAGAGCTGGTGAATGTCCGGGCTACCAGCCTGGGGACCCGGACACAAACCAAACACAGGGAAACACCATGTGCTCCCTACCGCTACTCGATTTTAGTAAATGATAGTTAAAACGGTTAAAACGCTATAATAATATTTAAGACAGGGAGGTGCTATGCTTTATACTTATCACCAAAGGGTGCTTAACTTTGCAAGGGTTCCAGTCGGCTGCCTCCTACAGACCCAGACTTGGCACTCGGGTGGGGGAGGAAAGCTCACGCATTCGGCATTGCTTCACGCGGTGAAACAGGCCAGCGGGCCGGGGATCCCGAGGAGACTTGATACCAGAAGGAATTCTCTAGACACCCGCCCAGCCTGGCAATGGAACGGGGAGGATGTTGACAGGGTGGCTATGACAAGACTTCGTTCTTTTTTAATATATTTTATTGGATTTTTTACAGAGAGGAAGAGAGAGGGATAGAGTTAGAAACATCGATGAGAGAGAATCATCGATCAGCTGCCTCTTGCACACCCCGTACCGGGGATGTGCCCGCAACCAAGGTACGTGCCCTTGACCGGAATCGAACCTGGGACCTTTCAGTCCGAAGGCCGACGCTCTATCCACTGAGCCACACCGGTCTCGGCAAGAGCCTCCTCGTTCTGAGCCCTTCCTGCTTCTCTGGCTCTGCCCCTTTCCCAGGCTCCCATCTGCCCCACGGGTGCCTCTCCTGAGAGCTCCCCGCATCGGCCTGCAGGCTGGGACTTCCCGGCGAGGCCTGTAACTCAGGGCATTGGGGGCGAGGTTCCCGCCTCCCTCTCTCGGCCGACTCAGACCCGCCGTCGCTGGCATGTGCGGTCCGGGCACAGCTCCGGGCTGGAGGCGGCAGCGTGTGCAGAGGTATGTGCGTGTATCCTTGGCATTACGCACTCCAAACCCCAAACGCAACTCACCTCTGAGCACGGACTGCCAAGCTCAGCACCAAGAGAAGGAGAACACAGAGATAAGAACTAGGCCTCTCCGCTCGGCTAGAGTCCCCCCCCTCAGTTCTTTGCTGCTTTAATCCCAGGAAGAATGATTAGTCAGCCGAGGAGGAAGGACGGGGGAAGAAAGCAGATGAGTTTTATCTGGCGGGGGTCTGCCTGGGCCGCAGCCACGTGACTGCCTGGCTGACCTGGGGTCTCCGTCACGTCCCCGACTGTCCACAAGACGGATCAGGCGGCCCCTTCCCACCCCCACCCCCATTCCAGGAGAGGGTTGCTAGGATAATTATAGCCTGCTTCTCTCTCTCTCTCTCTCTCTCTCTCTCTCTCTCTCTCTCTCTCTCTTTCTCTCTCGCCTCCTCCTTGGGGTCCTAGAAATGTTTTACTTCCCCAAGGAACTGAGAAATTAGATCGATCCTGTGGCGAACTAGAATCCGGAAGGTTCTCTCCAGCAGAAACAGTGAGGTTAGAATCAGGGGTGGGCAAACTTTTTGACTCGAGGGCCACCATGGGTTCTTACACTGGACCGGAGGGCCGGAACAAAAGCAACCTGACCATGCTGGCACTCTCATCTTGGGCTGCTGGTGAAGGAGCGGAGGGGAGAGCAAGAGAGCCCTCCGCTCTTTCGGCTCCGCGGGCCGGAGAGAACAGCCGAACGGGCCGGATCCGGCCCGCGGGCCGTAGTTTGCCCACGGCTGGTCTAGATCCTCAGGAATCACTCCTGATGGTCAGCCCGTGTTCACTGGAACCCGCCGCCTTGCCCCTCATTCCGGCCCCTCAGAGCCTCTCCGCGCCCCGCACGAGGGCCTCGGCTCTCACTCAGCCACTCAGCGTGGCTCGCTGGGTGACCTGGGGCAGTAGTAAAGCCTCTCAGGGAGCCGGCGATGATGATGGCCCTTCATACAACAGGACCAATTGATTCTACCGCCTCCACGGAGTTTTTGTGAGGGCCCAACAACATAATACCAGAGAGCTCTCAGCCAGCCTGGGGCAAGGCGGGTCCTCAGCATATGGCAGCTCTTCCTCCCCGGCTGACCTCGGCTACGGGGACAAAACACAAGGAGGTGGAGGAGGTTAGGCCAACCCGCCGGGAAGGAGACGCGGAGAGACGCCGGAGAGACGCTGCCGAAAGGGGTGGGCTGAGTTAGTTCACGGAGGAGGCAGGCAGAGAAGGACGGGGGTTGGTGGGGGGGGACAGGGAGGAGGGAGGGAAGCGAAGGGGCCGCTGGAGACCGGCCTGCACAGGATGGAACCAGGCAGAAGGGGGAGAAGGGGACGGACAGACGGAGGGGGAATGACAAAGACCAGGGGGGAGAAGCCCCGCTGGTGTGAGACAGACAGGAGGTGCGGGAGAAATAGAAGGAAAAGAGGAAGCTGAGGGGGGTGGGGAGATGGGGGATTGAGGGGTGGGGGGTGGGGTCAGAACAAGCCGGGGACCAGGGGCAGGACAGACAGACGGGGAGCGAGCGGGGACGGCCCGAGACAGACAGACAGATGGCAGGGACAAGAGGGTGCCCCGGGTTGCCCGCATTCTCTGTGTTTACCAGCTAATTGAGTTAAATTGTTGTCAGAGATGTAATTAAAGGGTAGGCAGAGCTCGCTGGCAGGCCCGAAACAGATGGAGGGGCTTTAATTGGTAATTAAATTCTTCCCTGGCAGCTGAGGAAGGCGCTGTGCTCCCCCTCAAAGGCCACGGGTGCCCCCCCCCGTCCCGGCCCCTCTCGGGGCTCCTGGGGGAGGGGGCTGCCCCCCACCCCCCCCATCCCGCACACCAGCAGTCTGGCAGGCGGGAGCCGGGTGGCTCAGGAGAATGCCAAAGCAGCCCTCCGCCCCCGCCACCCGCCCGCGCCGGCTCAGCCCCCACGGGCGCCTGCCCCTTCCCCACCTCCCCGCTGCCACCCACCGACCTAGCTCGGACCCGTGAACCCCACTCGGGTGCCAGGGAGGGGCAGGGGGCCCCGGGCCCTCACGCAGATCGATGGGCTCGGGGAGGGTCGGTGGGTTTAGCGAGGGGCTCGGGCAGGCCCATCTGTTGGCCCGGCTCCCACGGGCCTCTCAGCATCTGCCCCCTCCCCGCCGCCCGCCTCCAGGAGCCGCGGAGCCGGGCACATCGCTGTCTGGTGCTGACTCTGCCCCCTCCTCGCCTCCTCCCACCCCCCCTCCATTCCCCCTCCCCCTCCAGAGGCAAATAAGACAGGATGGGGTGGCAGCAGCCGTGATGGGCAGACTGGCTCGGCTCTCACACACGGGCGTTCAGACTCATCGGCTTTCAGCCCCAAATCTTGGTTTGACCCGTACTTCCTTGGAGAGGGCCCCGGGGAGGGCAGATTTCCCCGAACCCGCATCTTCTTCACGACGGCCCCCTCAAAGAGAGAGAGGAGTGAAGAGAGAGAGAGGCTTTAGAAGGGGAGCTGACAGGGGAATGAAAGGCAGGACAGGCATTGTGGGGGACCGGGAGGCGCCGGGCGGCGGGGACAAAAGCCAGCTCAGCTCCGGGGCTGCACTCAGAAGCCGGGGTCACTCTCTCCCCGGAGCTCAGCCGCCCAGACAAAACGGCCTTTGTCTCCCGCTCGGCCCCCCGGGGCCCGGAGTGGGGGGGGGAGGAGCGGAGGGGTTTCTGGGGGGCAGTGGGAAGGGCCGGGGAAGGGACAGGCCGAGGCCGGAGGCACAAAGCCTGGCTGTGTGGGTTTTCACCCGCCTCCCCGGGGCTGGCTTTGCTGTCCCACCGTCTCACACACACACACACACACACACACACACACACACACGCTCTTTTTTTTAAAAAAAAATACTTTATTGATATTTTACAGAGAGGAAGGGAGAGAGATAGAAAGCTATAAACGTCAGTGAGAAAGAAACATCGACCAGCTGCCTCCTGCACACCCCCTCCTGGGGATGTGCCCGCAACCAAGGTACATGCCCTTGACCGGAATCGAACCTGGGACCTTTCAGTCCGCAGACCGATGCTCTATCCACTGAGCCAAACCGGTTTCGGCCACGCTCTTCTTTTTAAAAAATATATTTTATTGACTTTTTTTTTTTTTTTTTTTTTTTTTTTTTACAGAGAGGAAGGGAGGGGGATAGAGAGCTAGAAACATGGATGAGAGAGAAATATCCACCAGCTGCCTCCTGCACACCTCCCCACAGGGGATGTGCCCGCAAGTAAGGTACATTCCCTTGACCGGAATCGAACCCAGGACCCTTCAGTCCGAAGGCCGACGCTCTATCCACTGGGCCACACATGTTTCTCGTGCCGCCAGGAACCATGCACTCCCCACCCTCCCAGCCCCATCTGCTCTGGTCCTCACCCCTTAACCCCTGTCCCAACAGTGTCGTGGTTTACTTCTGACCCCCCCCCCCCCGCCCCGGGCTGTACGCTCGGAGACCAAGGGCCGCGTCCATCTCACCCACTGCTGTCCCCCAGCACCTACCTCGGGCCTGCCGTGGGTGCTGGAAGAGTTCTGGGGGACCAAGAGGTAACCCCAGAGCAGGCAGGCCCGGCCTGCGGAGGCGAGGGGCTGGGTGCAGCCGAGGGGCAAGCTGGTGGCGGGAGGGGCGCCCACGTCTCTCGGTGTTTGCCAGGGGACAGCTGGCTGATGGCCGGCAGAAGGCCGCTCTCCTCCGCTCGGGCAGCCCGGGAGCGAAGGGGATGGTCCCCGAACAGCAGATCCTCCCTCTGTCGGAAATTTCTAAGTCAGTAAGTCCAGCCCGGCAGCCGTGGCTCCGGGGTTGAACGTTGACCTGTGAACCAGGAGGTCACGGCTCGATCCCCAGTCGGGGCATGCGCCCAGGTTGTGGGCTCCATCCCCGGTGTGGGGCGTGCAGGAGGCAGCTGATCTGTGGGCCCATGGTTCTTGCTCATCACTGGTCTCTCTCTCTCTCTCTCTCTCTCTCTCTCTCTCTCTCTCTCTCTTAAAATAATAAGATAATAAAATAAGCCAGTAAGGCTAGGAGCAGGAGCAAGAAATCGTATTTTTTAAAATCTTCCCAGGTCATCCTGGTGATTGGCAGGTTCAGAAACCACTGGGTTAAATGCTAGGATTTATTCTTTCGGCCACAAATGTTAGTTTTCCTTTTCCTTTGCTCCTCCCTCCCTCTCTCCCCCTCCCCGGGAGAGTGACTCAGTCTGGCTGATTCTCACAGGCCCGAGAGGAAGGGGGCATTGGGGATATGACTCCCGCATCCTCCCCGGGACTGGGCACCCGCGGGGTGGACCTTGCTGTCCAGGCGCCCTTTCAGACACGCCGAACGGGGTGACGGTGCCCGCTCTCTGCTCTCCCCACTGCTCTCCCACCCTCTGCTCTCCCCACCGGAAAGGCCGCATTTAAAATGAATATGTGCCCTGGCCAGTGTGGCTCAGTGGGTAGAGCGTTGGCCTGCAGACTGAAGGGCCCTGGGTTTAGTTCCGGTCAAGGGCACGTGCCCAGGTTGTGGGCTCCATCCCCAGATGTTTCTTTCTCTTATTCCCTCTCCCATCCTCTCTAAAATAAAAAACAAACAAACAAACACACATGTATTTAAGGGATAAAAATAAAATGAATATGACTTTAACCCTGACTTAGCAGCCCCGTCCCACACGTGGCAGTGAAACACAGAAGCTGCCGGCGCCAAGGGTGAGCCCTGCCTTCCCAAAGCCAGCTGGCCCACACAGCCAAGTCCTTTTGTTTGTTTGTTTGTTTGGTGAAAGGTTTTTGAGAGAAGAAGGTAGAGAGAGAGAGAAGCATGGATCTGCTGTCTCCCACACACACCCCAACCGGGGGTTGAACCCGAAACCCTGGCATGTGCCCTGCCCGGGAATCACACCCGCAGCCTTTCGGTGTACGGACGGATGCGCTAACCCCGTGGTCGGCACACTTCGGCTCTCGAGCCACAGGCGGCTCTTTGGCCCCTTGAGTGTGGCTCTTCCACAAACTACCACGGCCTGGGGGGCGGGTCTACGTTGAAGACGTGGCGTTAGAAGGAGTTTTCGTCTAAAAAATGTGGCTCTCCGAAGAGATTCCCATCGTCGTCCTGTTGCTATCTGGCTCTGTGGACGCGTGCGTTTGCCGGCCGCCGCTCTAACGGACTGAGCCACACAGGCCGGGGCTCGCGGCCAAGTCTCCATCAGCCGAATACAGCTGTGAGACCCCGGCCTCTTCATTATCCCTCCCTCCCCCACTCGTCACTTTGGGGCCTGGCTCAGGCGCGGGGCTCGGAGGGGGAGCATCTCAGGCTTCTCCTCTGACAGCTTTCAGGCCCTGGGTCTGGCCGAGCTGGGGGGGGGGGGGGGGGCAGTGGCCCTCCGGCCTCGGCCACAGCAGTGCGCTCTTCTGTGTTTCTGTGACGGGTCGGAGCCCGGTCAGGGACGTGCTGGCCAACGTTCAACGGCCGCGTCTCCACTCCCGCCGGGGTGGGCGCCGAGAAGCCCCCACCCGTAGCCGTGGCCGCCGCTGTCGAGTGCGTCCTCCGCCAAAGCCCGTCCGAGCCACGGACCGGAGCCACGGACCGGAGCCACGGACCGGAGCCACGGACCGGAGCCACCCGGGCAAAGATGGGATGGCTTCCTGCGAGCTCGTGGGGGCCGGCAAGCCAGCAAGGCCTGGTCCTTCTCTTTAAAGGAAGTGTGGCCGACACAAAACTCTGGGGAGGGAGGGCATGTATGGTGGGGGTGGGGGTGGGGGGGCAATGGTAATATATGTACACAGATAATAATTTAATTTAAAAAATAATAAGTAAATAAATGAATAAATAAATAAAAGAAAAGGAGTGAGGCCGAAACCGGTTTTTGCTCAGTAGATGGAGCGTCGGCCTGTGGACTGGAGGGTCCCAGGTTCGATTCCGGTCAGGGGCATGTACCTTGGTTGCGGGCACATCCCCAGTGGGGGGTGTGCAGGAGGCGGCGGGTCAGTGATTCTCTCTCATCGATGTTTCTAACTCGCTGTAAAATAAATAAATAAATAAATAAATAAAAAATAAAATAAAATATTTTTTTAAAAGAAAAAAAAGAAGTGTGAAGACCGGTGTCCAACATCCCCTCATAAGAGGAGACAACTGAGGCTCAGAAAGTGTTAAAGAATTGTTGAGGGTCCCAGAGCTAACCAGGACTAGAAGCTGAACCTCCTGCCCCCCCCTGCCCTCCCCCCCGCACCCCCAACCTCCTAAAACAACGAACCCTGCCCAGCCCGGGCGGGAAGCTGGGGGACCGGACACCGTGGTGCCGGCACCGGACTCAGGGCCGGCCCAAGCTCCTCCAGAGGCCTCTGCGGGGCCACCGGGTGCTTTCCTTCCTTTTTAACGTCCCCTGAGCCCGAACGTCTCCCTGCCTTCTAAACATTTCCCGTCACAGCGGACATTCACTGCGACGACAGCCTCGGGTGCTCCGCAGGGTGGCCCGGTCTTATACAGCGTAGGGAGCGACCCCCCAATAAGCCTAGGACCCCCGGCACCATGCCTGGTTCTCACAGAGTCACTGGCTGTGCGCCCTCTGCTTCTCCTACTGTTCATAGACAGAAAAACAAAAACAAAAACAAAACCCCAACCTCACCCCAGTCCTCCGGGAGGGACCTTCTCCCCATTCCCGCGGGGGGGGGGGGACCAGGAAGCACCTCCACCCCAGGCCCCAGGGGTCTCCCCCCCTCCCCCGCCTCTCCTGGCAGCGCATGGTCTGTGGTGGGAGGTGGGGACCTGGGAGGAAGGAGCCTGTCAGACACCCCAGGGCGGGTTACTTCGGCTGCCGTGGCACTCGCTTCCCAGGGAGAAGCCAGCTAAGCCGGCGGGCACCCAGGAGGGGGACGCGGTCTTCTAGATGCTGGGCTCTCTCTGGCTCTGCTGCTGCTGCTGCGGGTGGCGTCTCCCCTGCCTAAGGCACCCCCCCTGATTCCCTCCTCTCTCTCTCTCTCTCTCTCTCTCTCTCTCACACACACACACACACTCACACACTCTCACATACACACACACACACACACCGCAATGGGAAGTCAGAATGGATGCTCTTCGGCCTCTTTCTCGGACAACTCCGTGAACCGCTTTTTTTTTTGGGGGGGGGGGGTAGGAGGCCCCCAGTAGTAACGCTTCTTTGCTCCCCCTCCTGCCTCGACTCTTTTTCTCTGGAGATGCTCCCCAGGCCACAGACAGCACCCTGGAAAGGCTCCGGCTCCGGCTCTCGGCAGGGACGGGAGGGAGACACACAGTCTCAGGGCTGCCTCGGGCCGACCGCCGGCGGCAGCTGGTCTCCTGCTTCCTGGGACCTTTGTGTCTGCTTCTCCCAGGGAGCGGGGGTCGCAGCGCCGAGAAAAATGGGAGGGGGGGCCGTCTCCCCCTTCTCCCCCGCCCCCCGCTTCTGGCCAGCTCTCCTCCCTCCAGTCTGGTCTGCCAGCCAAGGGGAGGGAGGCGGGGGAGGTGGCGGGGGCACCCTGTGACCCCCACACACACCCCGCCTGCCCTGCACCCTCTCCCTGCCTGGCTCCCCTCCGCAGAACGTGGGCCGTTACCGCCGACCCGGCCCGGCCTCCCCAGCGGATCTCATTACGGGGTCCGGCTTATGCCCCCAGCCGCCCCCATCCATCTCCGGCCGCGGGTGACAGCCGGGCCGGGGCTGATGTCCGGCAGGTGACGGGGTTAATGGCAGCAGAGGGCAGAGGGCAGAGGGCAGAGGGCAGAGGGCAGCCGGCTCACAGCGTTGGGAGGGCGGCCTGAGGGGGCGGCCTGGGGGGGCCCTGGCCCCATTCCAGCTGGGCAGCCCCTCAAATTACAGCGCCGGGGGCGGGGGGAGGGTTGCGTTCTGGGCCCGGCCATCCGTCCCCGGGGAGCGAGGTGGCTGTGTGGGCCGTCGGGAGCAGATGGCGGAGGAGAGGCTGTCAGCAGAGGAGGAAGAGGAACGGGGAGGCTTATGGGGGGGAGGGGCTGGGAGCTGGGGGGAGGGGGGAGCCCTTCTCTGTGCGGGCTCCGTAAACAATAAAAATAAAACCATACAAATAATAAACTAAAAAGCAAGCCTCCCGAATCCCTGGGTACTCTTTGGCAAGAAGCACATATTTCGCTGATGGGTGTGAAGCCAGGTGATTTTTTAAAATGTATATTTTATTGTTTTTTTTACAGAGAGGAAGGGAGAGGGATAGAGAGCTAGAAACGTCGATGAGAGAGAAACACCGACCAGCCGCCTCCTGCACACCCCCCACCGGGGATGTGCCCGCAACCAAGGTACATGCCCTTGACCGGAATCGAACCCGGGACCTTTCAGTCCGCAGGCCGAGGCTCCATCCACTGAGCCAAACCGGTTTCGGCTCAAGTGATGTTGTGAGGTGGGTGCCCACGACCCGCTGTGTTTTCCCTCCCGCCGTGGGTCCCCGCGGCCCCGCGCCGTGGTGACAAGGCTCTGGGTCCGGACCCCTCAGACCCTCCCTGGGTGAGTCCGGTGGCCTCTCTGGGTGCCCTCCGCCTGTGGCCTGTGGGCCCAGGGGGACAGCACGGCACCCGGCCCACCATGTGCTCAGGGAGCACCCGCTGCTCTTGGTCTTGTTTTCATTACTGTGTCCCCTTGGGGGCCTCTCCCCCATCCCCGGCTTTTCCAGGCCCTCGGCCTGGGACCTCCCTCCCGGGACCCCTCCATGCCCAGGGCCACCTCCGGCCGTGCTGCTCTCTCCCATGGAGCCCCGACTCTGCTTTGGGGCCGCTGCCCCCCCCACTCCCAGAGGGGAGGCCCAGGGGCAGGGCTAGTCCCTCCGGGCCTCTGGCGCCGGGAGGGGAGGCTGCCCGTGAGGGAGGAGGGCGGAGGGACAGTGGGCAGTGGAGGCCGCTCTGACGCTGGACACAGGCAGGCAGGCAAGGGTGCGGGGTGGAGGGATGGGGGGCGGGGGGAGGCCATGACCCCCCCAAGGCAAGCAAAACGTCCAGAGAGTGGGTAGTCTCTGAGGTCTCCCCCGGGGACCCAGGGTGCTGAGGGTGCCCTTTGGGGAGGCCGAGGGGGTGCTGCGATGCTGCCCAAAGCTCTCCTGCGGGGGGGGGGGGCTGGGAGCCCCTCCTCAATTCCAGGGGCCGCTCAGTGCACCCCGCCCGATCTCAGGTGGGCATGGCAGCCAGCGAGCGCTGCTCTGCCCCCCTCGGGAGGCGGTGGAGTGGCTCCCCGGGCGGATCGCCTCCATTAGGTCCTCAATCTTGCGAGGATAATGCATGGCCCAGGCCAGGCTGGGGAGGGGGGCCGCTGGTGGGGAGCCGGGAGCCGGGAGGGGGTGCGGGGCCTGCGCAGAGGACCAGGCAGCCCGAGCCGGGCTGGGCAGGTCAAGGCCGCGGGGAGGGGGCCGTCCCCGCCCCCACAGCCCCTCGCCCCCCTGGACCCTCGCGCCAGCTCCACCCATTAACTCCCTGTGGCCGAACGCCAGAGCCTCGGGGCTTCTCCTGGGGCTCCCCCCTTCCCGAGGCTGCCGGCCATGCGGTGTCGGGGTGTGGGGAGAGGAAGCCGCAGGATCTGCCCCCGGGACTGAACCAGAATCCCGCTGCGCCCCGAGCCTCCCAGACGGCCGGCCGGACCCGAGCAAGAACAGCCTGTGGGCGGGGGGGCCTCGGGCAGGAGCCGGAGCGTCCCCGGCCTCGTCTGGCCGCCATGGTCGCGTGAAACCAAGGGGACGCGTCCCGCAGGGCGTGCTGCTGCTAACTCCATCCCCTTGGGGGCGTGGCTGCCCGGCCCGCTCACTTCGGGGTCCATGCCTCAGGCTCCATGAGGGCCCCCCTCCGCCCCCCCTCAGTGCTCTGCCTCCCCCGGGAGAGCCCTTCCTGTCCCCTTAGATGGCCATGCAGCCGGCAGAGCCCTCACACCGTGGGCACATCTGCCGCTGCCCCCTGCCCGCCCGGAGGACCGGCGCTACTGTCCTGAGGGCAGCAGAGCCTACGGCCAGGGGCGAGGCCCTGGGGCCGGGCACGTCCAGCGGTCAAAGCAGCGTCCCTGCCTGCGGGCTGTGTGACCTCGGACTGTGTGACCTCGGGCTGTGTGACCTCAGGCTGTGTGACCTCAGGCTGCGTGACCTCTGGCTGCGTGACCTCTGGCTGTGTGACCTCTGGCTGTGTGACCTCGGGCCCCTCTCCAGCCCCGGGCCCTGCCTGCGGAAGCTGACTCTCCCTCCCGTCGGACGAGTGGAAATGTTTGTGATAACCCAGCAGCAACCAGACCCGCGGCCCACCCTTCACCGGCGATCAGGCGGAGGGGGATGCCATTGAAAGCAGCCTCTGCCAGCGGGGTGGCGGGGTGTGTTTCTGTTTATTTCCCCCTCAGGAGCGAGCGGGCCCGGAGGGAGAACATCCCATCATCCCGTGGAGCGATGCGGGTCACAGGCCGGGAGGCAGCTCCGGCCAGACCTCCGTGACCTCCCCGCGCTCCCGGTCGCCGGCCTGGCCGCTCGCAGGGCCGATGAGTCCCTCGGGGCTGCCGGGCCCCTGTTCAGAGCTGCCGTCCAGATGGGCAGACGGGGCGCTTTGTCACCAGCCCAGCAGGCAAGAGCGATCCTCCGCTGTTCCTTGCCGGGAACCGGAAGGAGCCCTGGAAAAGAGGGGGCTGTGGGGACAGAGGCTCTGATAGGTGCAGTGAGTACCGTTCTAGAAACCCAGGTCCACAGAGAGCCCATCCTCACGGCGACAGCAATCACCGCCGCGGACAGTTAGAGCGCGTGGACGGAGGGGGGCGTCCCTCCCGGCCGCTGTCGCGTGCCGCCCGCTGGACCTCATGAGAACCCGAGGGGCAGGCCGACGGTGCCCATTCCGCACACGAGGAAAGCGAGTCTCTCGTCCTGTAGGTCAGTGCTTCCCAAACTTCTGACATATGTGCCCCCCTTCTATAATTTTTGTAACACTGAGTACCCCTCTTCAAAAAAAAATGGATGTATTTTAATAGCAATCAAAATATATTTCTTTTTTTTGGGTACATACACAAAATAATAATAAACGAAAAGTAAAATTATTCACAACAAAACATAAATAAAAGTTATATTACAAATAACATTTATTTGCACACCGGACCATCCCACGCCTCACAACACTGTCTTGACTCGACTCATGAGGACGTAGAATTAGGCGCAGCTAAGAACGGTGCAGTGCATATCCCCACCGTACTCCGGTGTAACGTGTACCCCCACCAAACTCTTCCCATCCCCCTGGGGGCACGAGTACGACACTTTGGGAGACACTGCAGGAGGTAGTTCTAACGTAAAGCATGTGGCACAGTGCCTGGCCATGATAAATGCTGGAAATGGCAAAGGGAAAGGGTTTGATGAAGAAAGTGGGGTCCTAGCAGGTGAAGGTTGAGCTGGGTCGCAGACAGTGCTGCAGTGAGGTCCCGGGACCTCAGCGCTCCCTGCACCCCACACCCACAGGCCAGGCGCCCCCTGCCCTGCCTCAGCCATGCTGACTCCCCGGCGGTTCCCACGGGCTGCCGCCTCAGACCTCTCGGAGGTTAGCTGTCTGAGATGGACCTGCCCCGGCTGCGTGAACCAGATGGCTGCCGAGGCCGCAAACGCCTTCCTGCGCCTTCCTGCCGCCTATGGCCGAAGCCATCGTGCCCCCGGGAGCCGGGCTCCGGCTGGGCCGCGTGTGATGTGCCTGACCTCGCTCGTCCCACGTGTGACCGGGGGCGGTTGGTGCTGTTACCGTCCCCCTCTGCGGTCAGCAAACCCAGGCTCAGAAAGGCGGGCGGAGTCCGACCCGGGCTGACTGCCCGCCTGGCTGCCCATCAGACAGTCTCCCACGCCCCGGCCAGGATCTTCATGATCCCGCTGCTCGGGGCCGTAGGAGCTGATCCCACGCCTAAGGGAGTGGTCTCACCCGGAGACTCTGCCAGACGCAGGCCAAGAGGGGGAGGCGCAGGGAGTCTTTTAATTTTACATTAAAAGCCAAGGTCCCCTCCCTCTGGCTTCTCCCCCCCGCCCCCCTCCCGCCTCAGCTCCCTTCCAATCACATCAGAGGCCCCGGAGGGGGCCTGACCCTGTCCTCGGGGAGGTCATGGGGTGACCCCGCCTGTGCGCAGGATCCCACGGAGAGGCCCAGCTGCAGGCCCCGGAGGGCTGGGAGCGCGCCCGGACGCGGGCTCGGGGTCACCCGGGGCGGCCGGCGAGGGAGGGGCCCCCGGCCCTTTGTGAGCCGCGGGCAGGGGGGCATTAGTTCCACAGGCAGCCCCTGTGTCCCCAGAGAAAGGGCCATTATGGAGCGGCTCCAAACACAGGCCACAGCCCCGCCCGCCTCCCTTTTATCTCCATGGAGATGAGGGAGGGTGGGAGGATGGGGAGGGGGGCGGTGGAGAGGGCAGATGAGGGAGGGAGAAGGCAGGGCAGGAGGAGATGGAAGATGGAGAGGGGGCAGCAGCAGAAGGTGGCAGGAGGAAGAGGGGACCGGGCAGGAGGGGAGAGCCCGTCCCCATCCTCAATCCGGGCTCGCTCAGCTTCCTGTCGCTGTCCTCGCTTCCTCTCTGCACTCTGCCGCCGCCCGAGGAGTCACACACACTCCCTGGGGCTCCCGGGGCCAGGAGGGCTCGCCCGCTCCCCTGCAGCCGGCCCTCTGACCTCGGAGGGCGAGGGGCCTGGCCATCTGGGATTACCCTGCGAGATGGCCACATGGAAGGCAGCTGGGGAGCAGCTGCTGGGCCGGGACCAGCCCCGGACACACCGGGTGCCCTCGGAGTCACCCGCCGGCTGCAGGCCCCCCCCCCCCCCCAGGCACCACCCGGTGCGGCCTACGGCCTCGGTGACGGTGACGCCGCCCTGTGCCCGGGAGCGCCTGTGGCCGTCAGGAAGGGCTTCCTTCCTCCAGGCAGAATCCCGGCTCCCTCTCGGCCCCGGTCCGCCGCGGGGACTGCACAGCGGGGAGAGGGTAGGCCGTGGTCACTGGTCCACAGAGCCAGACAGCAACAGGACGACGACTGAAATTCCTTTTGAGAACCAAATTTTTTAAAAAATATGTTTTTAATTGATTTTTTACAGAGAGGAAGAGAGAGAGAGTTAGAAACATCGATGACAGAGAAACATCGATCAGCTGCCTCTTGCACACCCCCGAGGGGGATGTGCCCGCAACCAAGGTACATGCCCTTGACCGGAATCAAACCTGGGACCTTTCAGTCCACAGGCCGACGCTCCGTCCACTGAGCCAAACCGGTTTCGGCAAGAACCAAATTTTTTAAACTTCTTCTAACGCCACTTCTTCCAAATAGACTCTTGCTCAGGCCGAGAACCGACCTCTGCGCACGGGCCACGAAGTTTCAATCGCACTATAGGTGCGCACCCGCACGTGGTATTTTGTGGAAGAGCCACACTCATGGGGCCAAAGAGCCACCCACATATGGCTCGAGAGCCTCGGTTTGCCGACCGCTGGGTGGGGCAGGCATTTAATAGCATGGCAGTCGGAGAGGATACAAGTCTGGCGCTTCTTGACATGAGATGTCTGCAAAAAGCAGGTAATTGTGTTGGAAGACAGACCGTCGCAGCCCCTGGAATCCGGTCGCCCGGGCGGAGAGGACAGACCGCAACGTCGGGGCCCTGGGTGCTGCTCTGTGGCCGCATCCTGTGCGCACGCAGCTGTTCCCAAGGGCCAGGCCTCGGCAGACGTGGGGGACGGGCCTGCTCCCCGCGTTAGAGAGAAGAGGCCCAGTCGAAGGGTGCCGACGCCTCGGCTGTCAGAAAGGCAGGCGTCCCTGCCGCTGCCTCCTCCCATTCGGCACCGGGGCGCCCGCCCAAACGCCCGCGTCCGGACTGTATTTATGACTGTTTTAAGAAGGAGTGACAGCGCCTTTTAATGCCCCTGACAGCCGGGATGTTTTAATAGATGGGGAGCGGGGCCGCCGGAGTGAAGGGAGGAGCGCGGAGTCGCCGAGCGAGGGAGCTGTCAGGCCTGGCTCCGATGACAGACCTACCGATCGGCTCGATGACAACATAAAATACGGCCCGCGTCGCTCCCCGGCCCGTCAGGGTGACAGACAGCCTGTCGCCGCTGCTTGTCATCTTTCGCCTCCTGATGGCTCAGGCTCGGGGGACCTGCCTGTCCCGGGGCGTCCGTCCCCCCAGGATTCCCACCCGACCGGCCTCCTCCACACACCGGCCTCCTGAGACGCTCCGGCTGGCCGCCTCCAGGCCTCAGACCGAACTCCCCACCTGAGCGCTCTCTGCCTCGCCTGTTGCTGTTTGGGAGAGGTCATTGCAGGGCCTAGAGGGCAGTGGTCGGCAAACTGCGGCTCTCGAGCCACATTGCGGCTCTTTGGCCCCTTGAGTGTGGCTCTTCCACAGAATGCCACGGCCTGGGCGAGTCTATTTTGAAGAAGTGCGTTAGAAGAAGTTTAAGTTTAAAAAATTTGGCTCTCACCGAAGCCGGTTTGGCTCAGTGGTAGAACGTCGGTCTGCGGACTGAAGGGTCCCGGGTTCGATTCTGGTCAAGGGCATGTACATTGGTTGCGGGCACCCCCCCCCCAGTAGGGGGTGTGCAAGAGGCAGCTGGTCGATGTTTCTCTCTCATCGACGTTTCTGGCTCTCTATCTCTCTCCCTTCCTCTCTATAAAAAATATCAATTAAAAATATATTAAAAAATAAAAATAAATAAAAAATTTGGCTCTCAAAAGAAACTTCAATTGATATTTGGCTCTGTGGACTAATGAGTTTGCCGATCACTGGCCTAGAGCAGTGTTTCCCAAACTTTTGACATATGCGTACCCCTTCTATAACTTTCATAATGCTGAGTACCCCTCATCAAAAAAAAAAATGGATGTATTTTAATAACAATCAACATATATTTATTTTTTATTTTTTTGGTACATACACAAAATAATAATAAAAAATAAAATTATTCATAATAAAATATAAATGAAAGTTATATTATAAATAACGTTTATTTGCACACCGGACCATCTCACGCCTCACAAGACTGTCTTGACTTGACTCTTGAGAGCGTAGAATTAGGCGCAGCTAAGCACGGTGCAGTGCATCCCTACCAAACTCCGGTGCAACGCGTACCCCCACCAAACTCTTCCCGTACCCCTGGGGGTACGCGTACCACACTTTGGGAAGCACTGCCATAGAACACTCCACCCCTCACCTCCTACTTCTGTGCCTTCGTCCCATCCCCGGGCTCAGGATTGGTGTCTGAGTTGAAAGAGTTCCTTTTCACACTTCCCCAGCTCTAGGTTTGGGGCTGGTCTGACCTTGACCTTGAACTCAGTGTGGGGCTAAAGCCGCGTTGGCCACACCCTCAGAAGGTTCTGGCGGGTGAGGTCCAAGGGGTCCTCCCATTTCCCTGTTTTTATCTTTTGGTGAAAAGAGAGCCTCCGATCAAGGAGCCGCTGATCTTGTTCTCTCGCGCGTGGCTGAGAGGAAGGCCTCCCTTCCCCACGCGTTAGGGGTCCCCTCCCTCCTGCGCCACCACCACCAGCAGCTAAGAGGCAGGCCGGGGTTTCTGGGCCCCAGGCTCCGGGGCTGCAGACGACGACAGACCAGAGCCTCCCTCTCCCCTCTCCCCTCGCCGGCTCCGGGCTCTGCGTTCGAGTCCTCTGCCAGGAGAGAGTGAAGGGCTCGGGTTTAATTTGCCCGTTAATCACAGTTAGAAGAAGTAATGAGTGTCTCCCGAAAGCCTGGGTGTTCCTCTGCAGATTAAGCAGCAATTTGCATAGCCCCTTTATTCATGCCCACCTTCCCGGCGGGCGGGCGGGCGGCGTGTCCTTTCACACACGGCCGAGCGCGGCTGCGGCGGGAGCGGTGACAAATGGCTTTGCCGTGCGCGGTTTGGACGGCGGGGAGGGAGGGAGGGAGGAGGGAGGGGAGGCCGGGGAGGAGAGGGCAGCTCCCGACAGTAATGGATCGCCGGGGCGGTAAATAGCGCAGAACTTTTTATTGGACGCACAGGAGAAGTTTAAATATTCAGTCGGGTTTCCTCGGGAGCCTGGGGAGCGGGGGGCGGCGGCCGGCGGACGAGGGAGAGGTTACACCGGCCCGTTCGCTCCGAGAGGCCCTGCGGGAGTCGCCGGGGGAAGGGCGCTTGGAGGACCGGGCGCTGCGGTCAGCCGGTCAGCCAGTCAGCCGGTCAGCCGGCTCCCAGCTCGCAGCCCTGGCGCGGCCCTGACCCCCTCCTGCTGGGCCCTGGGCCCTGCCGCCTGGAAGCGGCTCCTGGGGCCTGGACCCTCGGGGGCAGAGCGGCTCCTTCGGAGCCCACCCATGGGTGGCATTCAGCAAGTGGGGGCTGACCCCAGCTTCAGGCGGCAAACCCGGCGGTGAAGCAATGACATCTCCAAGAGGGTGGAGGCATCGCCCCCTCGCCCCCCTCGCTCCCCTCTAGTCCTGGAGAAACAGGGACACCCCGCACCCGGGGCAGCTCTCACTGGACGGCTGGGAGGCAGGACCTTAATCACCACCAGTCCCGTGGAAAAGCCTGCTTGCACCCCATTTTCTTCCTAAACATCGTGTTTTGGGGGACTATTCTTTTTCATAATGTGTGGGCCATATGACCATAGAGGGTCAGAGTCCCTTCAGAGATCACTAAGACAACTGAAGTTCAGAGACGCTTGCCATTCCAAAGGCGACAGGAACATGAGCAAGACCCGGCCCGGCCCTTAAGCAGCTGGGTTTGGGGGGACGGACCCTGGGAGGCAGGGAGATGCAGCCAGCGGGGTGCGGCTGAGGAGGGAGGGCTAACTCTGCAGGGGGCCCGGGAAGGTCCGGGGAGACGTGTTTGGATGGATCTCTGATCTGGAAGGCGAGGAGGGACCAAGGAGAGGGTGGGGTTTGGGGGGAGCAAGGAGGTGGGGTGTCTTAGATGGATCCCCAGGCTGGAAGGCAGGTGAAGCCCGGATAGTAAGAGGCAGCCGGCCGACCACACTAGGAATTTGGAGAGCTAAGGGGTCGTCGGAGATTCTAAGCCTTGGGATGATTAGGGTGACAAAGCCCGTGACACGTGGGGAAGGGAGGAAGTGTGGGCTGTAATGATGACGGGTTTGGGTGGGGACATGTGGGAACATAGGGGACCCCAGCGCAAGTTTCTAGCCTCAGGCCAGGATAATTCCGGTCCACCAGCCTTTGCAACAGCTGACACGTGGGGCTTACCGTGCCAGCCACTGTCTAGGTGCGCGTGCACCACGGAAGCGACCTCCCCGGGAAGGAGGCACGTTTCTAACTCTCTATCCCTGTCCCTTCCTCTCTATGGAAAATCAATAAAATATATTTTAAAAATAAATAAATAAATGAAATTAGTCACAGGACAGCCATGGCTGGTGTGCTCAGTGGTTAGAGCGTTGGCCTGCCCGCCAAAGGTCTGCCGGTTCGATTCCCAGTTAAGGGCATGTTCCTCGTTTGTAGGTTTGATCCCTAGACCTTGGTCAGGGCACGTGTGAGAGGCAACCAATCAATGCGTCTTTCTTTCTCCTCTCTTTCTCTCTCTCTCCCTCCCTTCTCTCACCCCTCAGCCCCTTCTACTCTCTAAAAAACCAATGGAAAAAATGTCCTCGCCGAGACCAGTTTGGCTCAGTGGTAGAGCATTGGTCTGCGGACTGAAAGGTCCCGGGTTCGGTTCTGGTCAAGGGCATGTACCTTGGTTGCGGGCACATCCCCAGTAGGGGGTGTGCAGGAGGCAGCTGGTCGGTGTTTCTCTCTATCCCTCTCCTTCCTCTCTGTGGAAAATCAATATATATATATATATATTTTAAAATGTCCTCGAGTGAGGATTAAAAAAACAACCCAAAAAATTAGTAACAGGACAGGCAGATGTGGATTAAAAGGCAGGTAAGAGCCCAGGGCCTGTGTTTCTAGAGGAGAGATTGTAGGCATTATCCTGGGAATGAATGAGGGAAAGGGTGAACGGGCGAGGGGGGTGGGGGCGGCACCTGACGGAGAGCAGGATCAGCTCCCGACTCGAGGGCCCGGGGCGGGCCTGCCCTGGTCCTGGCCGGCAGTTCCCGGGAGCAGGTAACTCTTCAGGTGGGTGAGGTTTCGGTCCGAGTCGGGCAGCTCTCCGGCCCTCCCCGGCCACAGGAGACCCCCCTGTCCCCCGCGGGCGGCCAGAGCCCAGAGGAACAGCCGTTGGCACCGCACTTCCCCCGGCCATGGTCACGCCCAGGCTGAGCACCAGGGTCCGAGTCTGCTGAGAGAGCCTCCGAGGAGAGGACGTGTGCAGGCAGGGGCTTCCTTGGAGCGGGGGCTGTGGGGCTTGGCAGTGGCGGAGTGAGCAGGGCGAGTGGGTCTTTACTTCTTGTCGAAGCAAGAAGACACATCTTGGCTAAGTGGTGAGAGCATTACAGCTCTGAAAGGAGGTGGCATAAAAGTTATCCGTGAAAGTAAGGTGCGCTCTGGGCAATAAACCCCCATCACCCTAAGGATTCTGAGGGGGCAGTCTTGGCCCCCTCCTCCCTCTCTCTCCGACCTTCCTTTTCAATCCTAAAAACCCGGCTGCTCAGAACTTGTTCTTAGTTAGACAAGGATGAAAGGTCATTACTTCACAAACCAGGAATAGAGCTCACGTTTCTTTCTCTTTAAAAAAAAAAAAAAAATATATATATATATATATATATATATATATATATTATTGATTTTTTACAGAGAGGAAGAGAGGGGAATAGAGAGTTAGAAACATTGATGAGAGAGAATCATCGACCAGCTGCCTCTTGCAAACCCCCCACTGGAGATGTGCCCGAAACCAAGGTACATGCCCTTGACCGGAATCGAACCCGGGACCTTTCAGTCCCCAGGATGAGCGAGGCTCCATCCACTGAGCCAAACCGGTTTCGGCTAGAGCTCAAGTTTCTTGCAGCGAGTATTTACTCTGTGCCCGGCACGGTTCTGAGCACTCTGCATACATTAACTCATTTTAAAAATATATATTTTTATTGATTTCAGAGAGAAAAGGGAGTGGGAGAGAGAGAAACATCAATGATGAGAACGAATCATTGATCGGCTACCTCTTGCACACCTACTGGGGATCGAGCCCGCACCCGGTCATGTGATCTTGACTGGAATTGAGCCTGGGACCCTTTAGTCTGCAGGCCGACGCTCTATCCACTGAGCCAACCCATCTAGGGCTACACTAACTCATTGAATGCTCACAACCCCCTGAGGCAATCCTGAGGAAAACAGGCAGGAACCTAAATGCGTCAGTGATGTAAGGGAGACCTGGGAGCAGGTCCCAGCGTCATGGGGGTGGCCAGCCAGGCAGGATCCAGAAAGGGGCCCCAGGAGGCGAAACACGAGGCCAAAAGCAAATGGGGCTAAAGCAGTGGTCAGCACACTGCGGCTCGCCAGCCACATGCGGCTCTTTGGCCCCTGAAGTGTGGCTCTTCCACAAAATACCACGGCCTGGGCGAGTCTATTTTGAAGAAGTGGCGTTAGAAGAGGTTTAAGTTTAAAAAATGTGGCTCTCCAAAGAAATGTCAATCGTTGCACTGTTGGTATTAGGCTCTGTGGACTAATAAGTTTGCCGACCACTGGGCTGAAGGATCTGAGAACAGCCCACGTTACGGGGTTAAAGGCTTTTAAAAGACCATTTACATCAGCCTAGGAGTCGGGTGGGCTGAGAACAGGCCCCTAATCACACCTTCTACCGAGACACCAAAGCCGACTGAGAAACCCTCTTCACCTAAAGCCACTTCCCTTCCCGCACAGACGGCCAGCCTCAGCCGCACACTTCCCCCACGTCCCCCACGCCCTCCGCCCTCCGCCCTCCGCCCTCCGCGGGCAAGGCCGGGAGGCGCTCCTCTGAAAGGCCGGGCGTGAGAGCTCCGGAGGCCCGAACCCAGCCTGCAGGTCACTGACCCACGGGGCCTCTCCCTGGAGCTCGGTGCCCAGGGAGCAATGGAGGCTGTGTAACAGCTGGTGACTGGGCGAGGGATGTCCAGTGGGCAAGGGCCGCACGCCGCGGTGAGCTGGTGGCTGCTGCCAGAGGGCGGCCAGAGCGAACAGGTGGGGCGGAGGAAGCACCGCTCCCCGAGGGGAAGGGACCGAGAGGCCGGACAGCCCCCAGGCCCAGCGCCCACTCCGGCCCCTGTGCCCTTCCATCCCAAGGACAGTTGTGCCTCGACATTCCACACCAGTATTTCCCCTTTTCGATTCCTAGACTTGTCTCAGTCCCCAAGACCCCCAAAAGAAGGTGAGCAGGCAAAGACGGGGAAGCGATGGCTGACGTTAATTGATAGGAGCAGCTTCCAGCAGCTCATGCCGCCTTATCTCTCCCTCCTCTGGACAGCGGGTGTCGCCGGAGTCCGCGGGGTCGGTGATTAATAGGGGCCATCACTCACTGTCCCGGCCGGCTGAAAGGCGGCGGGGCGGGGCGGCCCTCCCCGGCCTGAGATAACAAGCAGCAGGAATAATGAGCGGTGTCACTCCACTTTTCATTTTGATGGAAAGTCATTACGGGAGTCAACGCCGGCGACAAAGAGCCATGAATCAACTGCTCTGCTATGAAATTAAAATCGAATTGCCGGCCATCCCCGGCCCCTCCCCTCCCCGGCAAACAGAGGTGGGTAGGTGGCTGGGGAGACGGTGCCGTCCTGGGGCGGGCTCCACCCAATCAGAGAGCAGGCAGCGGCGGCAGGAAGTGGACAGGCGGCCGGTGAAGGTGACAGCGCCTGTCTCCACCTTGTTCATCAGACTTTCCTCCCAAACGGCACTCCCCTCTGTCGGGGGCTTGGGGGGGGGCAGGGGGGCGCGGTTGTGGCTAAAGGGAAAGACGGCTTTGCTGGCTCCAGCAGGGCCACCTGACTGCTTCTCTCGGGCTCTGGCCTGGGTGGGGCAGGCTGGGCCTGGCTCCAAAAAGGCACCCCTTGACTCAGTTACCCCAGAGCCCCTTGCTGAACCACCTGCAGACTCTAATCAGGTCCCCCCCGGTCACCCAGAGGGCAGATCCCTAACCTGGGCCTCACAGGAACAGCCCACGGGGATCGCGACCCCATGCACACAGGTGCGCAGTCTCAGCGCCAGGCCCAGAGAAGCGGAAACTGCCAGGACCAAGCCAGCCTCTTCCTCTTTATTCAGTCCAACCGGGTTAACAGGGAGGCGCTGGCTGTCGGGCCGACAGGCTGCAGGGCCCACAGGACAGCTTCTTGCAGAGTCCAGTGAGCGCCAGGTCACCATCGGGGTGATGGTTCCCGCACGTGGCTCTCCACCCTCCCAGCAGCCTGGCCTCCCGCTGGGAAAGGCCCCGGCGCCCACCTCCGTCCGCCCTGAGGGCCGAGGAGACGAGCAGGGCGTGCGGCGTCACAGGGAGGTCCCCATCAGGTTCACAGGGCGCCCGTTGTACCTCTTGGAAATGTCAGCTTCAATCTGGAAGACAGCGACAGCGATGCCGAGCGGGCCCCATTCTGCAGAAACTGGGGTCCTCCCCTCCCCCCCCGTAGGGTCCCCTTTCCTGCCTTACCAGCTTCTGCAGCTCCTTGGTCTTCTCCAGCAGCAGGTCCAGCTTGGGCTCCAGAGCCGCCTGCTCCTGCAGCGCCTCCTGCTGCTTCTGCGCCATCAGCTCCTTCTTCAGAGCCAGCAGCTGGGACTGCTTCAGCTTTTGCTGGAGGAACTCGGTCACTCTGTCCACGTACCTGCGGCGTTCAGGGCAGAGGTGTAGCAGCGCCACCGGGCACTCCCGTCCACTGCAGGGCCGCGGCTCAGGAAACCCAACCCCCAGCTGGCCTCATCCTTCACCTCTGCTGCAAGGACCCCCCCGCTCCCCTGTCCTCCGTCCTGGCTGCACACGTCACCCCATCATGCCCTAGAGAGTCTAGGTCCCCAGGGGGGAAGGCCAGCCATGGGAGGCGGCCCGAGGTCTCAGGGTCGCGGAGAAGAAGACAAGGAGGAGGCCCCTTCGGGCGGAGGGGCCCACTCCGATCCCGGAGCCAGACCTGGGGGAGGCCAGGATCATGAACAGGTGCTGCATGCGGAGGCTGGTGAGCCGGCCGATCAGCGCCTGCAGCACGGACACCATGGCTTCCATCTTCGCTTTGGTCTGGCCCTGCAGGATGGCCGGAGCCAGCTGGAACTGGCTCACAGACAGGATGTCGGCCTCCTCGCTCATCTCCACCGCTCTCTGGGACAGGAAGATCTCGAGCTGAGGACGAAGAGGATTTGGCTCACACCAAGAAGAGAACTCTGAGGCTGCGCCCCAGATGAAGAATGAGACGTTGGGGTGAGGCCCCGTGTGCGGAGGGGATCCTTCCTCTGAATGTTTTTATTGCTAGAAACACTCCAACCACAAGGTGAGAGCCCGGGGCAGCCGCTGCTTCCCTCTGCTGTCACCGCTCCTGCCTCGGGCCTGTCCAGGCCGGAGCCCACTCCCTCCCCGCAGTGGGTCAGGTGACTAAGAGCACAGGTCAGGTGACTAAGAGGACAGGTCAGGTGACTAAGAGCACAGGTCAGGTGACTAAGAGCACGGCGGAGATGCAGAGCGCCCTCTCCGCCCGGGAGGTGTTCTCTCCGGGGAGGCAGGAGGCTCAGGGGGAGGAGCCCTGGAGTAAGGGAGGGCTAGGAAGACTCTGCGAACATCTTGTCCCTCAGCCGACCACGGAGGCTGACCCTCTATCCCCCTCGGCCACGGGGGCCAGGAGGGACCTCTCTGGACAGAAAGAGGATGGAACTGCTGATCCAGGGGGTCAGGGACTTCGCTGTTTTATTCCCTGCTCACTTGGCACCTCAGGCAGCGCCAGGGGCTGAGAAAGTGCAGGGTAATCCTTGCTGAATGGACGGGGCATCCTAGTATGTGATGTCTCTGGGTCCTTCACAGAAACAGGACGGGGGGGGGGGCAGGTGTCTGGAGCAAGGCCCCCAATGCGCGCAGCTCCCACCCCTCTCGCAGAGGATGGCGGTACCTCCATGAGCTCATCGATGAACTGGTTCCGGGTCTCAGGGTATTCGAGGAGTGTCAGGGCATCGGAGCCCCTGGCAACACCTTCCGGAGCTGCGGGAGGAGAGATGGAGGTGATGAAGGAGCTGAGGACCAGAGGAGGCCACCCCCATTGAGCCGCTCTGGTGCGTTAATATGGACATGGACTCGCTGAACTAAAGCACTTCCTGTTCCAACCCCAGGGGAAAGGTTACCCATGCGGTGTCTCGGCCCTCGTCAGAGAGGAGGACCACAGCGCTGGGTCTGAGGAGGGAGGCCAGCCCTCTGGGCGAGGGGGTGAAGTCTCGGCCTGCACTGCCCTCTAGTGGCTCCTGTCACTGCTACAGCTCAGCGGGTGGGAAGGGTCAGTCAGACTCAGAGCCTATGGCTTCTGGGAGGGACAGGCACTCACCCTCGGTGCCAGCCTCCACCACGGTGATCTGCAGAGCGGCAGCATCGTCTCCCCAGTCTATCCCATCGGCCCCAGCCTCCTGGGTGGAAAGCCAAGAACCCAGGGACGTTGGCAGAAGCTCCCAGCAAAGGAAGCCCCCCTCAGGCAACAACCGCACATCTCAACCGCAGGAGGGACGGGCAGGCGGTGGTGGGTGGCAAAGAGCCAGTGGAAGGCCATCGTGTTGCCACCTCCCCGCTTTGCAGAGTTACCACGGGCTGACAACCCCCACTTTGCCCCAAACACCAGGAGAAGAGGTCAGTGGCCGAGATGTCACTCTGGAAGCTGTCTCCCTGGACCACGCCAGGTCTGAGAGCTACGAGCTTCCCATGGTGCCTTCAGGGGCACCGACAAGACGTTCCTTCTCACGGAAGCAGTCACCGTGGAACGTCCTCAGAGACGGGCCGAGAGGGCGTCCTCACCTTCGAGTCCGGTTCCAGGGAGATGCCCCAGTCGATGCCCGCAGGCTGGGCAGGGTCAGTCCCTCCAGGGGCCTCCGCCACCCCAAAGTCGCCCCAGTCGATCTGGAGGGGGCAGAGAGGGTTAGCTGGCAGGAGGGGGGGAAGATGGGAGGGCGCCTCGGGGGAGGGGGGGTGCCAGTCCACTGTTCACACGCAATGGCCTCCGAGCCCCCAAGGCAGAGCCCATCTCGGAGCTGATGGGACGGACGGCGCCCAGCTCAAAGCCACGAAGCTTGCTGAGGTTCCGTAGTCTGACCTCAAGAAGGCTCAGGGGCTGAGCATCGACCTGTGAACCAGGAGGTCACGGTTCGATTCCCCATCAGGCCATGGGCCCGGGTTTCGGGCTCAATCCTGGTGGGAGATTGCAGGAGGCAGCTGATCGAAGGTTCCCTCATCATTGATGTTTCTATCTCTCTCCCTTTCCCTTCTTCTCTGAAATCAATAAAAATGTATTTATTTAAAAAAGGTGGCCTGAGAAATAGGGGGCCGGGGCCCTGGTCTCTTCCTCCACAGCCTCTCACACAAACCCCTCTTCCTCGGGGACTCTGATCAGGGGGTGAGGTCGGGCTGTGTGCGTGGGAGGAGGGGAGCACTCCCCCTCAGCCTGTCTTACCGCGTCTTCCTCCACCTGCTCGGGCGGCTCCTCCAGCTGCGGCCGCTCCACCACGGAGGGCTCGGTCCCCGTCCTCCACTCGTACACCGTGGCGTTGCCCCGCCTCTGCACGAACCGCAGCATTGGCAGCACCTGCTCCTCGGGGCTGCAACAGGCACGCACTGAGCCTCCCGGCCGCTCCCCACGCCTGCAGGGCTCTGCCCTGGGCCACGAGGTCCGATGGGGTGTCACGTGGGGACAGGCGAGTGGAGAGGAGAGAACACCCGGGGAGACAGGCCACAGGCCTTTACCTCTCACACACGAAGCCCACGCAGGCCTGGTACAGGTCGATGGCCTCCCCCAGGGCCTGCGCCCCCGCCCCGATCTCGGCCAGCTGGCTGGGCAGCTCCCTCACCAGGGCCAGCAGCTCTCTGCGCACGTTGTCTCCCTGGAGGACGGAAGGAGGCTGAGGCGGCGCGCCGGGAAGGGGCACGGACTAACGCAAGCCTGGAAGACCCGACAGCAGAGAGGCCGGCCCCAAAGGGCGCAGGAGGCTGCGGGGAGCCTTTAGCCTTCCCAGGGGCAGCGCGGGGCCCAGCAGGCGGGCAGGGCCGTGCCCCCGCTCACCGGGATGCCCCCGCTCACCGGGATGCCCCCGCTCACCGGGATGCCCCCGCTCACCGTGATGCCGTACTGCTTGCACGAGTGGTAGAACTGCTCCCGCATCTCGGCCGCCCCGCCCTGGCCCTCCTCCTCCTTGCGGCTGTATTCCTGCTGCAGCTGCTGGCACTTGGCGATCTGCTTCTTCAGCGAGGGGATCTCATAGGTGACGTTGCGAACGAGGAGGCTAGAGAGTTCCACTGGAAGGCAGGACATCCGCCTCAGACCCCCGCACAGAGGGGAGTGGGCCCAGGACTAGAAGAGGGAATCCACATAAAACACCAGCCCAACTCCTTGGATTTAGGTATTTGGTAGGTGCTTGGTAAATGCTAGCTATTATAATTATTATTATTTATACTATCTGGAAACACACCAGACTACAATCAGCCCTTCAATTACTCTCGGGAACCTGATGTGGCCCCACAGGCAACCCCTGCATCTTCTGCCCACCACAGAACGGGGTGCGAGGGAATGGCTCCACGCTCCACCTCACCAGAGTTCAGGGGCGAGAACTCCCACACACTGCTGGGTCGGGCCTAGCGTTTTCCTATTACCACCTCCCAGACTGGGATTTACCTCCCCACCGGCCACTCCACAGCCCGGCCTCTGCCCCCCACGGTCTGGGCCTCGGAGCCATGGGAGTGGGAGACCGGGGCCAGGCTGGCCGCCTCACCTAGGTAGCTGTTGTCCTTCTCGTACAGGGCCACGATCTCCTGCCAGTCCTGCGGGCGCAGAGACAGGAGTGAGCCAGGACTCACGCCGCAGTCGTCCCAGCGCCGCCCGGAGCGGGGCAAGCTCCCCGGTCTTCACGTCACGTCACGTCACGTCACGTCACGTCACGTCACACACAAATGCCCGTCCCCCCCTGTAGCACCGGCTGGACCCCCCGCTTGATGTTAAGAGTGCGGCACCAACGAGCAATCCCCAGAGGAGCTACTTGTGGCGTAAACTATGGGGACGGAGAGAAAGTTCCAGAAGCGTTCCATGTGGGCGTCTCCACCAGGTCCTCTGAGAGACCCGAGCAGCTCTGACCCCAGTACCACCCTCGCCCACACTTGCCTTCATTCGCTGAGAAGAGTACCGGCCAAAAATGTTTTTTGTGGAAGCTTCAGTGCCTTTGAGAAGGTCCACGATTCGTAGGCAGTGAAAGTAGTGGATGTCTGGAAGGCAAGGAACAGCCAAGCCGCTGAGAATTCCAGCTTCTTCCCCATCTCCTCCGGCCAATTGCCGACCCACATGCCTGGGAGGGAAGTGAGCACAGCTCTCCCCGCATGCACAGCTCTCGCCTTCACCGGTGTGTGCCGAAGAAACGTGCATCCACACCCCTGGGCAGATCCTCCCCGAGGGACCGCGGTGGCTAACCAGAGGGGGCGGCTCGGCTGCCTGCACCGCGCCAGGGGCGGCGAGGGCGCCGGTCACTCACAGGAGCCGGAGAGCAGCTGCGCAATCTCCTCGCTTTCCGGCATGTCCTGGATGGCAGCATTGATCTTCTCCCGGATGGTCAACACCAGACTCTGCCACTTCAGGTTGCAGTGCCTCCTGTCCACCAGCCAGTCTGTGGGGAACACCCAGACCACAGCTCGGCAGTGGCTAAACGCTGTACTCACACCGGTTAAGGTTTGGGGGGGGGGGGGGGTCGTGGGAAGATGGAAATGAAGACAGGCCCAAAGGGATGCTTGCGGGGGCTAAACAGACGCTGGCAACCTGGCTTCCCAGAGCAATGGCCTCCGCAAAAGGGAGAGAGAAAAGCTTTAAATTAGTCCTGACATCAAAGCGCCACTTCTGACCACTCTAAAGCCTCCATAACATCTCTGCTTCCAGGGCTAATTATAACCCTCCTGACAGGGGATGATGTTGGACTTCCACTCCTCGGGGCTGGATTAACCGTGACAATGAGAAACACGGAGGGTTATGCCAAGTACCGGGGGAATGAACACCTGCAAAGCCCCTAATCCCTGCAGCGCCCCCGAGACGGCACCGCCCCGGCCTGCTCTCACCGGGGAAGTCCCAGTGCGGACACGCAAATGCATGACTGACCCCGGGCCCGGGCCTGTGTTTGCAGCAGAGGGTCCGGTGGCCGAGAGCCATGCGTGTTCGTCAGCAGGAGAGCTCAGGGCTGGGCACTGTGGTTCAGGGGGTCCTGCCTTCTACTTACCAACTTCCCGGGGCAAGCCTCTCAACCCCCGTGCCTCGGTTTCCCCACGTGTAGAATGGGGATAGTAAGGCACTGAGTAGAAGGGGAAACGTAGGTAAAGCACTGGACACCGTGCCTGTTACACGGCAAGGACTCAATAAGCCATGCTCACCTTCCCTTTTACAATGTCACGTGCCCCAAAACCTGGTGTAGGGTCTGCTCTGTCCCCTCGTGACCCAGGACAAGTTCGTGCACCGAGACTGCACCTGGGCGGAAGAGCTGGGGCAGATCTGAAGTGAGGCCAAGGAGTGGCCACTGCCCAGGCCTGACTGGCCGGCCCACAGCGGTCAATCAGAAGCTGCCCTGGCTAATAAACCGGTCCAGCACGGGCCCCACAGTACTGATCATTCTGCTCCCTCTGCTGTATTCCTCTAAAATGTTCAGAAAGGAAACGTCTGTGGATGTCACCAAACAGACATCCTCACAGAAGACATGGCATCACACCAGTTAATCCAGGAAGCACTTAAAACCCCAGCAGCTGTGCAATGCCCTGGAGGGGTGGGAGGGAGGTCCTTCCCTTGCCCTGAACTGGGAGGCGGGTCTGTGGACCAGACACAGACATCAGGGAGATGGCCCTGCCACTAACGGGCCTCTATTGCCAACGGGGTCTACGTCCCTCTCCTTCCAAAAGTTAGGAGAGATGGGAACTTTTAAAGAGAAAAGGGAGCCCCGGCTGGCGTGGCTCGGTGGTGGAACATCGACCTATGAACCAAGATGTCGCTGTTTGGTTCCCACCCGGGTTGTGGGCTCAATCCCCAGTGTGGGGTATGCAGGAGACAGCTGATCAATGATTCTCTCTTATCACTGATGCTTCTCTCTCTCCCTTCCTCTCTGAAATCAATCCTATCCTCCTCCTATATAATAAAAGGGTAATATGCAAATCCACTGAAGGACCAGTGGCTAGGATATGCACTGACCACCAGGGGGCGCTCACCACAGGAGCTGCCCCAGGATGCATTCCCAGCCTCTGCGGGGCGCCGAGGCAGCCAGACTGTGGCTCGGGGAGTGGGCCTAAGCGGCCAGCTGGACATCCCCTGGGAGCACAGGGGCTGTGAGAGGGTGCCCCCCACCCTGCACGAATGTCATGCACGGGGCCTCTGGTAAAAGTATATTTATAAATAAATAAGTGGATAGAGAGAAGAGTTTTCCCCAGCTTACTACAAAAAGACAGACTTAGGCTCCCGTTTCGGACCTGCCCCTGTGTTAGCCATTCCGCTCCCCACGCCTGAAGGACGTGACTGGACCGACCGACCGCACAGGTTCCAGTGGTAAAGCAGAAACCCGGGTCAGAGCAGAGCAGGGTGGTCCCTCCCGCCCGGGTCAGCGAGGCCGGTCAGCGGAGTAACCGGGGCCTCGGGGCAGCAGGGCTCCCAGCTGCCGGCGGCAGGGGCCGAGGGGACAGGGGACAGGGGGCCGGGCTCCCCAGACAGCCGGCTGCGCGGGGCCCCGTCCTACCGAGCAGCTTGCCGGTCTGGATGTCGATGGGCACGTGCTGGTGGTCCTGGGGAGACACAGACACAGACAGACGGGGGTGTGAGCGCGGGGCGGGGCCTCCACCCGCGGCGCGTGTCGCGGCGCCTGCGGGGCCGGGAGGCTGCGCTCACCCGCCCGCCCGGGAGGGTGGCTGGGGAAGCGGATTAGGGACGGACGGGCTGAACCCAATTCAGGGGTCCCGGGAGAGGTGTCCCCCCCGCCCCCCAATTTCCTCGGCCCCGGCTCCCGCACCTGCATCTTCCCTCCACTCCGCTTCCGGCCGACGACCGGCCGCCCCGCCTCCACCGCCCGGCGGAGCGTCAGTTTAGGCCCAAACCCGCCCCCGCCGCCACGTCGCCGCTCTCCTCAGAGCCAATCGGCGCGCTCGCTCCACCCCCGGCCGCAAGCCCCACCCACCCCCGGGCTCCGAATGGCTGAGCCGAGGAGGGGCGGGAGAACAGGGGACAGCCAATGGGGGCCGGGGAGGGGCGGGGCGCCAGAAAGAGCTGCAGTGGCGGCGCGATCGCGGCAGGGGGCGCCCGAGAGCTGGGCGCAGCCACGTGGAACCCGCTGAGTACAGATGAACGCGTGTGCAGGCAGGGTCCTAGCGCCGCCCGCCGGGGCCCGCGGGAGGCCTTTAGATGTGCATTCTCCCCGTCTCGCCGTCGTTTAAGGATTTCTCATAGTTTGTAACTTGTTCTAGCACTTGTTACACTTTGCCTTCCCCATTCAGTTTATCTAAAGTCTTGAGCACCTGCTACGTGCTCATTAGGACAGGGAAGGGGAGGAAAGAGGGCCAAGGGAGGCAACCCAAGCACAAAACGCCTGAACTGAGTCTTAAAGAAAGAGCTGCAGTGTTCAGTGGATAGAGCGTCGGTCTGCGGACTGAAAGGTCCCAGGTTCGATTCTGGTCAAGGGCAGGGCATGTACATTGGTTGTGGGCTCATCCCTGGTTGGGGAGGGGGGGTGCAGGAGGCAGCTGGTCCATGTTTCTAACTCTCTATCTCTCTTCCTTCTCTCTCTGTAAAATATCAATGAAATACATTTTTTTTTAAAAAAAGAAAAAAAGAAAGAGCTGCAGGAAGAGGGGTGATGTGTGGAGGGGTGTTTCCGGTGGAGGAGACTCTACAGACAAAGCTTGGGGGCCACAAGATGCAAGAGGAGTTCAGAGAACTGGCAATATAATTGTGGGGTCCCGTGTAAATGAAAATTTGGGGCCCCTGCTTTGGCCTGTGTGACTGGGTTGGGCATCCTCCTATGCAAGGAAAGGTTGCTGGTTTGACTCTGTCAGGGCACATGCCCAGGTTGCAGGCTCGACCCCCAGTAGGGGGCGTGCAGGAGGTGCTGATCTATATTAGGCTCTCACTCTCTCTCTTCTCTCTCCTCCTCTCTCTCTAAAAATAATTTTTAAAAATATTTTTTAAAATATTTTTTAAAAATTTAAAAAATATATATTTTTAAAAGTTCAGGGCCCTTGCCAAAAAATATGAAGGATTTCAAGAGGGCACTGATAGGTCTGGCACTCAGGAAGCTGGTCCTACAGACAGGCCTGCCCCTGTGCAGTAAAAGGCACAATTGGCCAGAGAGGAGGCTGTACAGGTTGGATGGTCATATCATAGGGAATCTCATGGAAGAACTTGGGCCCTGGCTGGTGTGATCAGTGGTTAGAGCGCCAGCCCCTCTCACCAAAGGGTATGGGTTCAATTCTCAGTCAGGGACATGTCCCCCGGGTTGCAAGTTCACCCCCGGCCCCTACCAGGGCTTGTGTGTGGGAGTCAACCTCACATCAATGTTTCTCTCTCTCCCCCTCCCTCCCCTCCACTCGTTCTAAAATTCGATGGAGCCGAAACCGGTTTGGCTCAGTGGATAGAGCATTGGCCTGCGGACTGAAGGGTCCCAGGTTCGATCCCGGTCAAGGGCATGTACCTTGGTTGCGGGCACATCCCCGGGGGTGGGTGTGCAGGAGGCAGCTGATGGATGATTCTCTCTCATTGATGTTTCTGGCTCTCTATCCCCCTCCCTTCCTCTCTGTGAAAAATCAGTAAAATAAAAATATGTTTTAAAATAATAATAAAAATCGATGGAAAAAATATCCTCAGGTGAGGATTTAAAAAAATTAAAAAGACCTTGGTCTTCACCCCTGCAGAGAGGAGCCATTGGAGGGTGTTAAGGGTTTGAGCAGGGAGGGACCTGCCCCGATTGGCCGCAAGGAGGAGGGATTCATGGGACATAAGACGGGGGGCATGGGAGATGAGACAGCGGGAGATCATTGGGCAGAAGTTGGGGCCCACCTGGGAGAGAGGCGTGGGGGGGCTGGGTGTCAGAGAGCTTTGAGAAAATGAGCAGGACCTGCCAGTGACTGGCTGTGTGCTGGGGAGGAGGAGGAGGAGGGCCAGGGGACTGCAGGGGTGATGATGACACCCCCTGAGGCAGGGGTGAGGGTGCTGAGCTGGCAGGGGAGGGGTGCTTCAGCCTCGGCTTGTGAGGTGCTGGTGCCGGGAGACCCTGTGGGAAGGGTGCAGGAGGCACGGGGGTCCACAGCTCCGGAGTTCAGAGGAGCGTGGGCTGGGGGACACTCGGAGATCCCGCTGAGCTGGGGTCTGGGGGCCCTGCAGCCGAGGGAGGTGTGGGGTTCGGGAGAAGCGTAGAGCAGGGAGAGGCGGGGTGGGGGGCGAGAACACACCCCTGGCATCTCCCAGGGCTGGGGGGGTGGGGGGGGTCCCCTCCTTCCAGGTTGTTAGCTCCTCCAGGCCCCCCCCCCCTCCACCCCGCCCGGCTCGTGGGGCTCGGTAAATGTTTTATTAGACCGTGTGGTGCGATACAGCAGAAAGGAGATCTAGATTCCTGCCGGTGAGATCTTGGCCCCTTTCCACAGCCTCCTGCCAGCGCGTTTCCTCGACACGGAGATAGCGCCCGTCTGCCTATCTGCCCATCTGGGGATTTCTGTTTATCCGCCTAAATAAACAAACAGTCCGGACACACGTAACTCTCCACCGCTACAACGCGCCTCCTACAGCTTCTCGTGCTGTGTGAACTGTGTGTGTGTGTGAGTGTGTGTGTGTATGTGAGTGTGTGTGTGTGTGAGAGAGTGTGTGTGAGAGTGTGTGTGTATGTGAGTGTGTGTGTGTGAATATGTGTGTGTGTGTATGTGAGTGTGTGTGTGTGTATGTGAGTGTGTGTGAGTGTGTGTGTGTGTGTGTGTGTGTGTGTGAATGTGAGTGTGAGTGAGAGAGAGAGTGAGTAGCGTTAATCATTAGCACCCCTGAGTTGAAGACTTTCCTGGAAGCGGCTCGGGCGGCACAAGGGCCTCTTCAGGGCTCCCGGTGGGAATTGGCTCTCATCTCAGGGCCCTGACTCAGCCTCTAGGAATTGCTGGGCTCCCCCCCCCCCCCCGCCCTGAGCAAACAAACACGGGGCGTCCCAGGAAGCATGCCCCCCCCCCCCTGCCATCTCTCCGCCGGGATCAGCAGCGCCAGCGGGGTGGGGAGTCTGGGAGGCCCAGCCCGGTGACGTGGCCACCAGACCACTGGGCTCACCGCCCTCCGCCCTCCGCTCCCCGTGACTCACCCCCTCAGCCCTGACCCCTGGGCACCGCCACCGGGTGGGTGGGTGGCTGCCGGAGGGAGAGCACGGTGTGGGCTTCTGCCCAGCCCCCTCCCACGGCCAGAGGCCCAGGGCGTGGGCGGAGGAGAGATGAGTGGCCTCGAGGGCCTGGGGTTCCCAGCAGCTGGAAAGTGGCAGAAAGCAGGGGTGGGGGGTGGGGGGAGATGCTTCTGACTGGGAACCCCCCTTCCCTGCTGACTTAGCAGCAGGAGGGACACCGTCTGGGAGGGGGGGGGGCAGAGTGAGCCGAGCCCTGCGGGTTTGCACAGAGCACGAGCCCTCAGGCCCGGCCTCAGCCACCCTCCACCTCTGCCCTCCGCCCTCCGCCCTCCGCCCCGCCAGCTGCTGACTCAGGGATGGTGCCCGGGCCAGTAGATCTCCGGGTGACAAGTCTTATCTCACCCGATCCCACAGCCTGGGGCGCGGGCATCCTCTCAGCCTGGTTGGGAAGGCGGGTGCCAGCGCCTCTGCACCTGACTTGCCCGGGGTCACGGGGTCACGCAGGCCGTGGGGCTGGGAGTCACCCCGGCCCCTGGGCCACCTGCCTCCTTTGTCCCGAGGCCCTGGCCTCTCCTGCAGCCCTGCCTGCCCCCCCACCCCCACCCCCCAGCTCGAGGGCCACAGTGGGTTCTTAAACTGGACCGGAGGGCCGGAACAAAGGCAGCCTGACCACGCTGGCACTCTCATCTTGGGCTGCTGGTGAAGGAGCGGAGGGGAGAGCAAGAGAACCCTCCGCTCTTTCGGCTCCGCAGGCCCGATAGAACAGCCGAATGGGCCGGATCCGGCCCTCGGGCGTAGTTTGCCCACGGCTGGCCTAGAGCCTGATCTCAAACTCCCCTCCCACTCGGCTCCTCCCCAGATAAAAATCCCCAGAGGCCAGGGGTGGGCCTGGCTCTCCAGGAGGGTGGGTGGGGAGCTGGTGCAGGCGCTCCAGAGGGCACCCACGGGTGGGCACCCACGGGAGCCTGGGCGCGGCGGTCCCCTGGGCTCCTTCTCCAGCGTGAGGCTGAGAGGGCAGGACCTGCCCCGGGTGTCCCGGAAACCGGAGAGGCCTGGGGTGCGGTGGGGACGGGGGATGAGGGCGTGAAGATGGAAATGGCTCCAGGCCCCGTTAGATCCCCCAGGCTGGTACCTATCCCTCCGTCCTTCCGTCCCTCTGTCCCTCCAGTCTCTCCCCAGCCCCTGAGCCAGGATGACTTCCGGTGTCTCTGGCCTGCACGTCCACTCTCACACAGACCGGGTTTCGGAGAAAGTGTCAGACTTAGAAAGCAGTGGGCCTCCCCGGGACGACAGTGTACTCTTTCCACTAGCAGTGTTTCCAGACTTCTGACATGTGTGCCCCCCTTCTATAATTTTCGTAATGCTGAGTACCCCTCGTCAAAAAAAAAAAGGATGTATTTTAATGACAATCAAAATATTTTTATTTTTATTTTTTTTTGGTACAGACACAAAATAATAATAAACGAAAAATAAAATTATTCATAATAAAACATAAATGAAAGTTAGATTATAAATAACATTTATTGGCACACCGGACCATCTCACGCCTCCCAAGACTGTCTTGACTTGACTCATGGGAACGTAGAATTAGGCGCAGCTAAGCACGGTGCAGTGCATATCCCCACCAAACTCCGGTGCAACGCGTACCCCCACCAAACTCTTCCCGCACCCCTGGGGGCACGCGTACCACACTTCGGGAAATGCTGCCCTAGAGCAAGGGACCTTGCAAAATGACATCTTCCATCCGCACACACCCTGGGGAGATGAGGAACAAGCCTGCTGTGGCCGGTTCTCCCCAGCTGGCGGGGCTCGGTAGCTGAGCGTGGACCGTGGACCAGGAGGTCTCTGTGTGATTCCCCGGATTACAGAATAAGCCAGCTTCCTCTGACCCTCGTCTGGCCCAGGAAGAGTGGCACCGAGTCACCGGGCCACGCTCAGAACCTCTCATTACGAACGTTTCTGGCCCTGACCGGTGTGGCTCAGTGAATGGAGCCTCGACCTGCGGACTGAAGGGTCCCGGGTTCGATTCCGGTCAGGGGGACATGTGCCTTGGTTGCGGGCACATCCCCAGGAGGGGGCGTGCAGGAGGCGGCTGATCGATGTTAATCTCATCTGTGTTTCTCTCTATTCTTCTCCCTTCCTCTCTGTAAAAATCAATAAAAATATATATTTTTTAAAAGAATGTTTCTGTTTTCCATTTCGGTTGTACAATCAATCATCGTGTGAAATAGAAGCATTTCAACAAACTTTCGGAAAAGAAGCTCCTTGGTGAGGGAGGAGGCAGCGTGAAACCGGGTTGTGAGGGACGGACAGGAGCTTGTCTTGGTTCGCACGGGGGTGGGAGGCCATGGCTGGCCCAGAGCACAGCGTGCGTTCCCGGTCCCCCCCCTCCCCCCCCCCCCACACACACGGGCACCCTCTGCGCTCAGGAAGGGGCGGAGAGAGGGCCTCGGGTGCACATCCGGGGTGGAGGGCTGGAGAGGAGGCTGCAGAGGTCCCATCCGAGGAGGACCAGGCCAGGGGGCGCCCATGGCCCACGGGAGCCTTTTTTAATTTTATTGCTTTTTTACAGAGAGGAAGAGAGAGGGATAGAGCGTCAGAAACATCAATGAGAGAGAATCATCGATCAGCTGCCTCCTGCACACCCCCCACTGGGGATGTGCCCACAACCAAGGTACATGCCCTTGACCAGAATCGAACCTGGGACCCTTCAGTCCGCAGGCCGACGCTCTATCCACTGAGCCACACCGCTTTGGGCGTGGGGAGCTTTTGGAGGACCCCGTGAGGCTCGGGGGCCGCTGTGCAGGGTGGAGGGAAGGGCTCACAAGGTGGTGAGAAACTGAACGCAGCAGAGGCCGCGTTGGCGCCGGTGGGGCGGGTTGCAGAGTTGGTTGGTTAGGATTTAAAATACAGGGGGGACAGGTGGGGGGACACGAACCAGGGGAGGGACAGCTGTGTGCGCACACACAGCCCATGGAGGAGGGGAGCGGACAGGTGGACTGGGCAGCACCAGGACAGGACGCTGCGGGACACGCACCTTACAGCGGAGGGAGAAGCAAACACAGACCCCCCGGAGGAAGGCTACAAAAACCCTCTCCCAGGCGCCCACCATCTGTGAGCGCCGGCGGAGGGCTGCACGGCCCACTGATTGGCCAGAGGAGCCGTGGCTGTGGGCCCGAGAGGGGGCCAGCGAGGGCGTCCCCCCCTCCCCTGTGCACACGCCGCCTTCTCGCCTCCCCCCCCCCTCCCCAGAGCCCCTCCCCACCGCCTTCCCCGAGAGCCGGCCGGGGCCTGTGCGCTTCGTGACGCCCTCGAGGGACAGCTGGCCGCGGGGGAAGCTGAGGGGAGTGGTACCGGGGGTGGTGCCTATGGTTTCAAGGCCCAGAGCCCCCTCTGAGGAGGGGAGGGGAGGGGAGGGGAGGGGGCGGTCAGGCAGTCTGAGGCCCAGGCCCCTGCCCCCTGGGGCGCTGGGAGGGCCTGGGGAGGTACGGGAGCCGCAGCCGCCCCCCCAGGCCGGCCCGCGCGGCCCTGCACTTGGGGCGGAGCGGACAGCCTGGGAACCGGTCTGCCAACCAGTCTGACCGGGGACTGGTTTCGACGCCGGAGTTCAAAGGAGCCGGGGTGCACCCTGTCCTTCCCCGCCGGCGGGCGCAGCGGCCCTTAACCCTTTCCCGGGGTGCCCGGGGCAAGGTCCAGGCTTCGGGTGGCCCGAAGGGGGTCTGAGCCTCCCTGGGGGCCGCACCGGGCGGGGGTGACCTCGGCTCCAGGCTGGCGAGCGGGGAAACTGAGGAGCGAGGCCGCCCCCGGCCCCCAGCCCGGGCTTCCCCGGGGATCTCCCTCCTCCTCCTCCTCCTCCTCCTCCTCCTCCTCCTCCTCCTCGTCCTCCCCAGGGCGGGCGGGCGGTCCCGGGAGGACCCTGGGTGGGTGCTGGGCCCTGGGATCGGGTTTCCGGGGTCATGAATATTCATCGGGCCGAGCAGGCCTCTGCTCCTGTTTACTTAGCCGGGAGGGGCTGGGTTTCAGGTTCACCTTGACTCCCGGAGGCGCCGGGAGCAGGTACCCCGCTCCTGCACCTGTTTCTCCGGCACCTGCCGCCCAGCTGCTCCCGCCGGCTCCGGGGCCGCGCCGTGCCCGGCGCAGCGCCCTGGCGGCACCCCCAGCGCCCCCAGGCTCCCCTCCGGGCCGCGCCCGCACACAGCCCCCTCTGTAGGGAGGGCTCCTCCGCCCGCCGCCGCCGCCGCCGCCGGATACAGGTACCGGCCGAGGGTGGGCGGCGGGGGACCCGGGTGGTCAGGGCCCAGCCTGCCTCCTTGCTGGCAGGCCCAGGTGCCAGGGAGACCCTGGCACACGGCCCCCGCCTCCTCTGGATGGGCAGGCAGGACTCACGGACGAGCCGTCCGTCCCCGTGGCTCCTTGGAGCCCACCCAGGCCTCCGGCCCCGAACGCCTGGTGGGAGTTTCTCTGGGGAGCAGCTCCCGGTCGTTAACTTCTGTGGAGCCAGAGCCCACCAGCACCCACCCCCCGCCCGGAGCGTGTTTCTGGCTGTGTGGTCGGTCGGAACCGCCTCCTGCTCCTGTCTAGGGTGCCCCAGACTCATCCCGAGTGGAGAGGTCCCACGGGGCACCCCAGAAGGCTGAGGGCTGGGGCTCTGGGTTTTGTCTGACGACGCAGGAGCCGACAAGCTCCCTGCAGCCCCCTGCCCCCCCCTCCTTGCCCCGTCAATGGTTAACTGGGCTCAGCTGCGAAGGGGCTCTTCCTGGCCTGGGCAAACTTGGGGGCCCTCGTGCTGGGTGCCGGGGTAGCTGTCACAGGCCCGGGGTGGTGGGCTGCCCGGGAGGTCCTCTCAGGCTGGGCTCCCAAGCTGTGCACACCGCATACGTAGGTGCAGCGGCCTCCGCGGGGGCAGATTCCTATCGCCTCCGGGATTGCAGGGCCCGGGGGCAAGGGCCCGCCCGCCCTCCCTCCCTCCGCTGGCTTGGCATTGAGCAGACTGCAGGCCCAGCTCAAAACCCCGGTTCGTTCCCCGCCCCAAGCCCCCTGGACCCTCTGTGGTTAGGCGCGGGCGGGTGGCTGTGGGTATCTCGCTCTTGGCTGCTTTGGGTCGCTGGGAAGTTGGGATAACACTTCCTTTTTCTTTTTCTTTTTTCCTAAGCAAGTCAGATTTGACCCTCTCTTGGGGTCGCTCACTGTTTACCAGAACCTTCCAGCTAGCTGGGTTCTTCTGCAGAACAAAGACCCACTTTATTTATTCATTTTTTTAAAATATTTTTTATTGATATTTTACAGAGAGGAAGGAAGAGGGATAGAGAGCCAGAAACATCGATGAGAGAGAAACATCGACAGCTGCCTCCTGCACACCCCCCACCAGGGATATGCCCGCAACCAATGTACATGCCCTTGACCGGAATCGAACCCGGGACCTTTCAGTCCGCAGACCGACGCTCTACCACTGAGCCAAACCGGTTTCGGCCGAAGACCCACTTTAGCGTCCTGCAAATCCAGACCTCCATAGGCCGGGCTTGCTGAAAGGGGCAAACACCTGCTCACTGGTGCCCGCGTGCCCTGCACAGGGGGACAGCAAGGCCCGGCAAAGAGCCTCCCAGAGGGTGAGCCGGGAGGCCGGGCACCGCCTGCCACGGTGGAGGCTGCAGGGCAGGGTCCAAGGGCCATTCCCGACCCGGGTTTTCTGACGAGGCCCCTGTGGTGGGGCCCTCCCTGTGGACGGAACGCCCGTTACGGCGGGTGTGTTTAACCGGCGCATAAAACAGCCACTTCCGCCGGGCCAGGCCGTCTGGTTATTACTGCGGGTTCGGGAGTCGGACCCTCCACGGCCCCAGCTCCTTGGCAGCCCGGGGGGGGGGTGAGGGGGGTGCCATGGGACTTGCCCCAGACCAGGTGGCGACTCGGGCACCCCCAGGCCCAGCCAGGGAGCGAGCGAGCGTCCTGTCTGTCCCTCCTTCCTTCCCTGCCCTTCCCGCAGCTCCTTCCAGGCGCCATCCCGGAACACGGAGCTCTGTGCGAGGCGGTGCTAGGCCCAGGGGGGGCAAGCTGCCAAAGCAAACTCCCGCCGTCCCCTGGGTGCCCTCGCCTCTCCGGGTGCCCGGGAAGGACTTACCTGGCCACCCTCGCCCCTCCCTCACCTCCCCCGGGGGAGCGGCACAGGATCCACCCGGGGCCCCGCCGCAGGAGCTGCCTAGAGGGGCAGGGCCGGCTACGTGGGGTCTGCGTCTGGATAAAGCCGAGGAGGAATAGTTGGGGGCATGCTCTGGGCAGGGGGATGGGCACGGGGGGGGGGACAACAGCAGGGGGGCCGTGGAGGGGGGCACTCAACCCACTCCCAGTCGAGGCCAGACTCCTGCCTTTGTTTTTTCTGAATTTGGTGTGTTCCTCCTCCACCAGAACAGACTCCACACTCACTGTGCCAGGTCTGGAAATGGGAAAAGTGGGGGGGAGGGGGCACGAATCGAACCGTGACCTCCTGGTTCATAGGTTGAAGCTCAACCACTGAGCCACGCCGGCCAGGCACGACCATCTGCTTTTAGAAAGAGGTGACAGCTGAAACCGGTTTGGCTCAGTGGATAGAGCATCGGCCTGCGGACTGAAGGGTCCCGGGTTCAATTCCAGTCAAGGGCATGTACCTTGGTTGCGGGCACATCCTCAGTGGGGGGTGTGCAGGAGGCAGCTGGTGGATGATTCTCTCTCATCGATGTTTCTAACTCCCCTATCCCTCTCTCTTCCTCTCTGTAAAATATCAACAAAATATATATTTTAAAAAAAGAAAGAAAGAAAGAAAGAGGTGACACCCATGCCCTGTACCCAGGCTGGCTGACCACCCAGCGTTCTGGGGGTGATGGCGGCTGCCCCTCCTCCCCAGGACCTTTCCCAGCCACACTCCGAGTCCTGGGGCCGGAAGACCAGCCCCAGCCTCTCCCGAAACAGATGCCTTGGCTGCTCCTCACTCTGCCTGCTCTTTCTCTGTGATCTCAAACCCCCCCTCTCCCCCCGTCGGCATGCCCACCTGTCAGTGACCTCCGGGCGACTTTCCCTCCTGATTAAAATCGCCTCTGGCTCAGACCTTGTGGCGAAGGTGAACGGTGAGGTCTCCTCAGGCCTTCCTTGTCGGCGGAGATGCCTGGACTTCAGCCCCCACCGCCCATCTCTTGGGGTTCCCACGGAGAGTCCAGCCGTGGTAACCGTGTGTCACATGTTCCTCTCGGCCCCGCCGCACCTCCTTCCAATTCTCAGCTCCCGTCAAACGCCGGTCCTTGTGGGAGCTGGGTGGGAAAGGGGCCGGCCCCTCGTCATCATCACCGGTATCCTAAGCAGCATTTTGCCAAGCGTGTCTCTCAGTGTGGGCGGCATCAACCTCAGAGCGGGAGGGGCGGAGGAGGCCGCTGAGGTCCAGAGAAGTCGCCTGCCAGGGGTCACACACCGGGAACAGCCCCAGGACCCCCCCCCCCCCAGCCGGAGGTTCCTCTCCCTGCTGCTCACCGGGGGGACGTCCAAATTACCCCAAACGCCATACGTCCTGTTTTAAATTTTAGTGAATGGATATTTTTAAATATATTTTATTGATTTTTTACAGAGAGGAAGGGAGAGAGATATAGAGCTAGAAATGTCAATGAGAGAGAATCATCGACCAGCTGCCTCTTGCACACCCCCTACTGGGGATGTGCCTGCAACCAAGGTACATGCCCTTGACCGGAATCGAACCTGGGACCTTGCAGTCCACAGACTGACGCTCTACCACTGAGCCACACCGGTTTCGGCAGTGAATGGATTTACTAATGAATGAATTCCAAGCAAGATGCCCGGGTGCTTCTGTCTGTCTGACACCTGTTGACCATCTGCCCGAAGGGGGTCCGAGGCCTGGGTGACGCGTGGCTTGGGCGAGCTGTTCGCCTCCCGGCAGCCCCGGGGGACCGGGCAGCTCGCTGCTGCCTCCCCCACTGTCACCGCCACTGGCTCAGCGGCCTTTCCCGTCGACGGGTACCCGGCTCCTCTTCCCCAGACCCTCTCTCTGCTCTCCAGATGCATTGCATCCCCTGCCTGACTCTGAGGGTCACTCGCCCCCCCCCCCCCCCATGCCTCAGGCCCGGCCGGTGGAGTAGGCCGGCTGGAGTGGCTGTGGTGGTTGAGCACTGCCCTGTGCACCCTGATTCCCCTTCCACTCCCGGCAGGAGGTCAGGGCGAAGACCTGGGCTTCGGGTCCCATCCCTGGTTGAGACACATACGGAAGGCAACTGACCCAAGTTTCTCTCTCTCTCTCCCTCTCTGTCTCTCCCTCTCTCTCTTTCTATCTTGATGTCCTCGGGTGAGGATTAAAATTAATAATTGCCCTAACGGGTTTAGCTCAGTGGATAGAAGTGGATAGAACATCAGCCCATGGACTAAAGGGTCCTGGGTTCTATCTATTTTGGTCAAGGACGCATACATTTTAAAAAAAATAAATTTTATTGATTTTTTTACAAAGAGGAAGGGAGAGAGATAGAGAGGTTATAAACATCGAGGAGAGAGAAACATCGATCTGCTGCCTCCCTCACACCCCCTTCTGGAGATGTGCCCGCAACCAAGGTGCATGCCCTTGACCAGAATCAAACCCGGGACCCTTGAGTCCGCAGGCCGACGCTCTGTCCACTGAGCCAAACCGGTTTCAGCAAGGGCACATCCACTGATTGCACACTCATTCCAGGCCCTTGGTCGGGGCATGTGGGGGAGGCGACTAAATTGATGTTTCTCTCTCTTCCACTCTTTCTGAATATCAACAGAAAAAGATCCTTGGGATGAGGATGCACAATGACAAAAACAAATAAAGAATAAAATGCGGTCAGGAGTCTAGAGGGGGCTGCTCCGAGGCACCCCCCTTCTCCGCACTGACCCCCTCCTCCCTCCCTCTCTCCGGCAGAAGGCCCGCCCCGCCCGCCCAGGGAGCACCATGACCGAAGTGGGCTGGTGGAAGCTGACCTTCCTCCGGAAAAGGAAGTCGGCCCCCAAGGTGCTGTACGAGATCCCGGACTCCTATGCGCAGGCGGAGGGCGGCGCGGAGCCGCCGGGGCCCGCGGGCGGGGCGGCCGGCAGTGACTTTGACAGCCGCCTGGAGAAGATCGTGGACAAGAACACCAAGGGCAAGCACGTCAAGGTCTCCAACTCCGGCCGCTTCAAGGAGAAGAAGAAAGTGCGAGCCAGCCTGGCCGAGAACCCCAACCTCTTTGACGACAGGGAGGGCGAGGGACAGTGAAGGGGGCCGAGGAGGAGGGTGCTAGCATCTCCCTGCTCGCTCGCTCCCTGCTGCCAGCTGGACCTGGGCAGGGAGCTTGCCACGCCGGCCTCTTTGGCCACAGCCGATGCCCTGGGGGCAGCTGATGCCTGCTGGCAGGAAATGTCTGGTTTTAGGTTCGTATTTATGTGCCCCGGCTTCCCGGGAAGCCTGGGAGATAACCAGGGTCCTCCCGCCGCCGCCCACTCCGGTTCAAAGATGACAGGTGCCACCCAGGAAGGCAGCCCTCCGTGAAGCCGCGTCAGGGCGGGCAGGGAGGCGGGCACGGAGCACAGAGGGAGCCTGATTGACCTCACTTCCCCCCAGGACACGGGGTCAAGGGTGGGTCTGACTTGCTGCTCCCTCTACCGTCTCTACCCGAGACTGTTCCCTGGACCAATCCTGAGAGTGCCTTTTCCAGAAGACACGTGACGGGGGATGGTTTCCAGGAGCCAGAGGTGGGCTGAACCTGAGCTCACCCCCTCACACAAGTGGGAAAACTCCGGGAACCTTGCCCCCAGGTGTGCAGGGGGGTGAGGAGGACCCCGGCATTCCCTGGAGGTGCTGCAGAAGGCCCGGTTAGGGACCCCCCGGGTCCAAGTGAGGGGAGGGGGTGGGGAGCTCTGGTGGGACCTAACAGCAGCCAGCTCTCCCCACCGGTGTTTAAGATGGATCAGCCCAGAGATGAGTCCTGGAGCCTTGAATTTTGTTTAAAAAAATAAGTAACTGTAGGTTTCTCTCTTTGTAATAAACAACGCTGCAAAAGCTGAGAATCTATCCGCTTGGTCTCCCATTCATCGAGAGGACGGTGTTGCAGGCCTTTGTTTCCCTCCGCGTGAGTGGAACCCGGTGCTCAAATGGTTCCTCTCACATCTCACCCAGGGTCCCCAGGCGTCGGAAAGTAGGGACTGGGGCACCCATTTCACCCTCAAGCCACCCTCAGCACTGAGGGGTAGAGGACGTAGGAAGGAGCTTGTGGCACCCCAGTGGTCAGACCCTCTGGGTGCACAGAGGCCAGCGGGGGCTGCAAGAGAAGGAAGCAGACCTCTGGGGACTGACCCAAAGTTGCAGTGGTTTGGTTTGGGATCGAGATTCAAATTCTGGTTCCACCCCTTATCAGCTGTGTAGGGGACATTAAAAAAGCCACACATACCAAAACCACTTCCTCTTTTTTTTTTTTTAATCCATCTGCAAGTATGATGGGGCACTGCCTTTTCAGCAGAATCTTGCAAGACTTCTCTTTAAAAAAAACATTTTCTTGATATTTTACTGGGGATGTGCCACAACCAAGGTACATGCCCTTGACTGGAATCGAACCTGGGACCTTTCAGTCCGCAGACCGACACTCTACCACTGAGCCAAATCGGTTTTGGCAAAACCACTTTCTCTTAACCCTGGCTCAGTTGATTAGAGCATCAGCCCAATACGCTGCTGGTTCCATCCCCAGTTAGGGCACATAGCATGAATGCATAAATAAGTGGAACAATAAATCAATGTTTCTCTCTAAAAATCAATCAATAAAATTTTTTAAACATACTTCCTCTGAGCCCGTTTTCTATAAAAGACCAATGACACCTATTTCACAGGGAGTGGTCCGTAACTAGTGGCCCGCTGGTAGTCCTGCAGTAGGTTCCCCATCAACCTTGGTCCCTCCCCGCCTGCCTCTCCCCGTATTAAGGAACTCGCCATGGCCCACAGCTTCCGTTTAAGGAAGAGGACAGAGCGTGCTCTTGAGGCTGCTAGATCTGGATCTTTCTCAAGCCGCAGGAGCTGGGAACTGGAAACAATTGGCCACATCTCCAGAGCTCACGGTGGGAACACGGAGAGAGAGAGAGACCAAGGTGGCGGCTCAGCAAGCTTCCAGGCCAGCTCCTCACAGGCAGGCTGCGGGCCACCCCACCCCACCCCACCCCAAGGAAATTTATCACCAAAACAAACAGACAATACAAGCTCCCCCCCCCCCCCCCCCCTGGTATGGGGAGCTCTGAGGATGAGTGAGGGAGACCAGAAGCAGGAGGAAGACAGGACTCTTCCCCACCCCCTCCTCATGACGGAACTTTCTAAGCCCCCCCCCAATAACTCAGTCCATAAGCCTCCCATGGGGGAGGGACTTTTCCCCAGTTCTGCCCACTGCTAATGCCTGACGCTTACAGGTTCAAAATGGGCCAGGCCCACGCTGGCTGGGCGGCTAAATTGATTGGCGTGTTGTCCTGTACATCAAAAGGTTTTGAGTTCGATTCCCAATCAAGGGCATGAACTCATTGTGGGTCTGATCCCAGGTCCTGGTCAGGGCGTATGTGAGAGGCGACCGATGGATATGTCTTGCCAATAGATGTTTCTCTCTCTCTCTCTCTCTCTCTCTCTCTCTCTCTCTCTCTCTCCCCCCTCCCTCCCTTCCACCCTGTCTGAAAAACAATGGAAAAAATCCTTGGGTGAGGATCAAAAAAACCAAAGAAACATCCTTGGATGAGGATTAAAGTGGGACAGGCCCCGTGAGAAGGACTCCCCGAGGTTCCTCATTGAATCCTCTCGTCCCCCGGGGAGACAGGGCCGGTTACTAACTACCCCCATTTTCCAGGTGAGTTGCTGAGCTTAGTCACTCACTAAGGGAGATCATGCCCTCCCCGAGGTGGGGCTGGACTGAAGCCAGAGCGGGGCTGTGCATGTGACCTCGGAAACACAGCCCCTTCCCTTCTTGACTGGCATCTGCTTAGGGGATGGGAAGCTTGGGACAAAGAAAGGAACCGGTCCCCTTCTGCTGAAGGAGAGGTGGGGTGAGACAGGGCAAGGCCTGACCGTGGGAGCCTGGGAGGTGAGCAGCATTTGAGGGTGCTGCAGGCTCCGGGACCAACGGGGGAAAGCCAACCAGCATTGAGGCTGAGTGTACCCCAAGACCCCAGATTGTAGGGACCTCCCACTCCAGCCCATCCTGAGCTTCCCTGAGGCGAGGGGAGGGGGATGCAGCTGGGCCCTGGGCCACAGACCCTACCTGTGGCCCAATTACTGCCCCCATGACTCTTAGGTGGGAGGGTCTGCGGCCCCCTCTGCCCCGGGCATAAGACCATGCTCCACAGCATAAGATCATGCTCCACGGCCCAAACATGACTGCAGGAATCTTTCGGGAAACTCCATGGGTACCCTAACCTGGGTATTGGTGGACGGGGGTGCGGAGGGGGTTGGTTACCAATGGCCAGAGAGATATCTGGCTGCCCAGGAGTCAGAGCCCAAGCAGCTGCAAGTTTGTACCAGGCCAGAGGAGGAGGAACCGAAAGTGCAAATATGTGCAGGAGCCGGGAGAGGCTACGGGTTATCGACCACAGTTTCACTGGGACTCGACCCAAGGGGGGAGGGGGAGGGGGAGCAGGCGGGGCAGGCTAGGCCTGGCCGGTGCAGCCCAGAAGGGGCCAACCTTGGGCAGCAGGCGCCCCCTGCTGGATGCCCCGCCTCCCAAGAGAGGAAAACGGAGGTGGGTGGAGAGTTGCTTAATCCCCCAACTGCCCTCCTCCCTAGGGTAGGGGACAAGACCAGGCCAGACCCACATTAACGTCACGCACATCTGGTGAGTTTTTATTACGGATCTGGCACAGTGGTTGCCGGACACAGAACAGAACTGTGGAGACCAGGCTCAGAGACACAGCTCCCGGAAACACAAACAGGACGAGGAAGGGAAGGGTCCCCAGCACCCTCTCCCGTAGGTTTCAGAAAGGTCAGCACTGTGCTTTCCTGCACTCGGGCTTGAGGGGGGGACAAGAGAGAGGCCCCCGGGGGAGCTGGTCTCTCACAGACGCTGAAGCTCATGGCCATACAGTGGGTGAAGCAGTCTACAGAGTGGCAAGTTCCATGTCACTGTGCAGAAATAACAGTCCCTCCTCATCCTGGCTGAGTCAGAGCAAACATTTACCCAGCCCGGCTCCTCTCCGCGGCCTGAGGGCCACTCGTCCAGGTGACCCTGGTCACCAGACCTGCGCTCGAGGAAAGCACACACGGTTAGCACAGGCCTCGGCCTCGGGTTACGGAGAATCAACCGTGAGGGTGACGGGCAGAGGGTCAGAGGCCGGGCCAGGGCACTGTCACAGGGGAGGTGGGGGTCCTGTCAAATGCAGGGGGAACTCCGTGGGTCTGGGGTGGGATCCCAAGTGATGCCAATGCTGCCTGCCGGCCTGAGGGGCGAAGTCCCCTGTGGGGGGGGGGGCTGTAAATTTCCCGGCGCCCCCAGACCCGCCAAGTCATCTCTGAGGGGGGATCTAGGCACTATCAGGACCTCCAAAGCCCTCCTCCCCTCCCCCCCCCCCAGGAGTTCCAATGTGGAAGAAAAGTGACGTGGAGAGGTGAGGAGCAGGGAACGGGATGTGTGAGTATCTCTATAATAACTTAATTTCATACCTGGGAAGTAAAATAAATAAGTAAATACTGTTTGTAAGCCAACATGGAAAATAAAGCTTGATTAAAATCTTCCTGGCCCGTAGGTTCCAGCACACGAATCCTTTCTACAGAACTCCTGGCCGGGACTGAATACTTCCCATAAAAGAATGCTCACTTCCCCTCCCCCTTGAAATCTCTCCCCAGTATTGGAGAGAATCTATTTCTGTGTAAGAGCCACCTGTGGGTCCTTTGGAGCCACAGAGAATAAATTCAATCTTCTCCCACCATGCTGTGCTTCCGATAATGCAAGGCAGCTATCAGCAGGGTAAATGCTATAAGAATATCTGTTAGCCAAAAGTGGTTTGGCTCAGTGGATAGAGCATCGGCCTGCAGACTGGAAGGTCCCAGGTTCGATTCCGGTCAAGGGCATGTACCTTGGTTGCAGGCACATCCCCAGTAGGGGCTGTGCAAGAGGCAGCTGATCCATGTCTCTCTCTCATCAATGTTTCTAACTCTCTATCCCTCTCTCTTCCTCTCTGTAAAAAATCAATAAAATATATATTTTTTAAAATTAAAAAAAAGAATATCTGTTAAGAAACCAGTTAGTTAGGGTTCTTTTATTTGCAATCAACAGCAATTTATTCTGCGAGTTTACGCGTTTTTAGAGCCAGTGGGTGTGCGGGGCCGGAGGAGGAAGGGGCGCCGGGCCGCGCAGGGAATTGTAAGCGCAGCAGCCGAGGCCGTGCTCCTTGGCTGCCACCCACAATGCGGGTACAGGGAGCATGCTCTGGGCCTCTCTGTGCCCAATTTCGAATAGTTGACAAGAAAAACCGATTGCCGAGACTGGCTCAGGTGCTTATGCTGGGACCAATCAGCATTGGCCAGTATGACTGTCACAGTGCTCAACACACAGGGCTGCTGGGGCCGCTCTGTCCCCAGGAAAGGGAATTACAGCCGCTGCTTCCTCCAGGGGGAGCCACTCCGGTAAACTAGTGTCAAAATCAAGAAAATAACGATGAGATGATTGTCTGTTTGTGATTCTCTGTGCCACCATTACTCTCCGCTAGAAAGCGTCCTGAGAGCCAACCAAGTAGAGCTCTCAAAGGGTGACCTCTGGAGACCCTACACATAGGGAGAGGGGTGGGCAACGGTGGCCCCAGGAAGGGCCTGATCCCAACCCCACAGCCCCCCTCAGCGCCGGATCCTCGCTCCCGGGGGCACCGCGGCCGGGGGTCAGGGAGCCAGCCTCTCGTAGAGCCAGTCTTCCTCCCCGCGGTGCGTCATGGGCCCCAGGGGGGCGTCTCCCGTCTGGAGGCTCCGCCGGAAGACGATCCGGTCGTGCAGGCGGTTGGTCTGGCCTTGCCAGAACTCCATCACCTGTGGGTCCAGCAGGTAGCCACCCCTACGAAGGGAAGCAGAGGTTTCGGGGCTGTGCATCTTTCCACCCATGTCGCTCCCCACGACACCCCGGGCCCCGGAGGAGCTGCTGCATCTCAGGGCTGCCGGAGGGCGGAGCTGGAACCCCACAGGGAGGGTAGCTCCCCGTGAACACGAGGGCCCTGGTGTCCCTTTCTACACGACCAGGAGGCACCACTCACCAGTATTTTGGCTTCGGCACCTCTTGTTCCTGGTACAGCTTCTCCAATTCCTCGTTTTTCTTCCTCAGGTACTGTCCAGGGGAAGGAGACAGAAGGGCCAGACCCGGTCAATGATCCACTGAATAACCACTTACTGAGCATGTGCTGGGGACACTCACAGGTGGCCTCTGTCCAGCGGGAGGGTCCCGCAGACACAGGAGGCCCACTGGCCAGTCCCCCAGGAAGACACCCTTCCCACTGGCTGGAGAGAGGCCCTGCACCCCGGGGAGCCGGCCCCTGGGGAGGAGCCCAGCACCGCCCCCCGGAGGACGAGGAGGAAGCCGCACTCACCTCCCGATCAGGGATGACGGCGCTCTGGTGACTGACCACAGCCCCGATCTGGCTGCTCTTGGGGCGGGAGTGGAAGTAGCTCGCGGCCTCCTCCTCCGGCAGCCTCTTCACTGGGCCCTCCACACGCACCTGCCCAGGGACGGCCGTGGCTTCGTGGGTTCAACGCCACTCGCCCTCCCCAGGCCACAGGCCCATTCCCCTCGGTCTTCTGCTATCCAACGCCTCGCCGCTCTCAGCTTCCACCAGCCCAGCTAACGGTCTGAGAGCTATGTGAGAGGCGGGATGTTTGCCCGGCCTGCGGACGTCCACGGGGCTCATATATAAACTCGGGCCCCTCCCAACTCGGCCCGCCCCAGGCTGTCCTGGGATCGCTCACTCACCTGCCGGTTCAGGGGCTCCCAGTAGAAGACGAGGGAAGCAAAGGGATTAGAGTTCTGGAGGTGAGAGAGAACCCACAAAGGGCCATCAGGACAGCGGGGAGGACGCCTCTGGCACGCAGGGGGAGGCAGAAGTCTGCGGCGTGCAGGCCCCGGGGAGATGCACTCGGTGTAATATCTCCTTTAAACCCTCAAAGGCAGGCCCACTGTTACAGACAGCGACAGGCTCAGAGAGGTTAAGTAACGAGCCTGAGCTCACACAGCAAGTGACAGAGCCGTGTCGGAAACCTAGGCCGGCTGGACTCCAAAGTGCCGCTTGCCATTTCTCAAACCCACAGATTTTGCAAGTTCTCAGAAATGTATGTTTGGCTGGCGGGGCCTCGGGGCGGATGACTCATCTGGATTCATGAACCGTAGGCATAGGAAGTGCCAGCTCCGGATTCGACGCCGGAAGAGGTCATGGGGTGTAACACAGCTACAACAGATGCAGCCGCTGCCCCCACAAAGCTTACCACTTAACAGAGGACACAGACATTAATCACAGGGTCACACACACGCACAGTTAGAAACTGAAAAAATGGCAGGGGAGTTGCTCGTTGTAATGACAGCAAACAGCAGGGGCGGCTGACTCGGTGTAGGAGGGAGGAGGCTTTTGGGAAGAGGCTGCCATTGGGGCTGAACCTGAAGGGACAGGGGTGGCCCAGGTGAGCAGATGGCAGGGTAGGGGTGGGTGGAGAGAGCATCTGCACCTGTGCGGCCAGGAGACCGGCCAGGGCAGAGGCCCCCTGCCTGGCATGTGGCCCTAGAGCACAGACCGCGAGCGGGTTGGGGTGGGGTGGGGTGGCTGATGAGGCCAGGGCTGTACACGCTGCAGCCCGAGGAGGATTTACCGTGACCCCTCACCAGCTCTTTCCCCTTCCGGCTCTCGAAGTTAGTGAAGAAGCGGAAGCCATCCTTGCCAAAGCCCTTCAGCAGCACCATGCGGGCCGAGGGCTTCCCGTCTCTGGGGCAGAGAGCAGAGCGCCCGGTCAGAGCCCACTCCCATGTGCTCGCCACTACCCCTCCCTTAGGATGTCTGAGCACCCGACAGCTGTGTCCCCTTACTCTGCACAGTCTGGGCACTCAGGCCACCGCCCATCCCCACTTCCCCCTGGGATTTAGCCTGAAAACAAACACACAAACACACCCCAGTATGACACGGATGCCTTCCCCCTGCGTGCCAGAGGCGTCCTCCCCCCTGTCCGGATGGCGGTCTGTGGATTCTCTTTCATTTCTAGGACTGTTAGGGACTAACCCAGCCGTGGGCAAACTATGGCCCGCGGGCCGGATCCGGCCCGTTCGGCTGTTCTATCCGGCCCGCAGAGCCGAAAGAGCGGAGGGTTCTCTTGCTCTCCCCTCCGCTCCTTCACCAGCAGCCCAAGATGAGAGTGCCAGCATGGTCAGGTTGTTTTTGTTCCGGCCCTCCGATCCAGTGTAAGAACCCATTGTGGCCCTCGAGTCAAAAAGTTTGCCCACCCCTGGACTAAACTATGCCCCCCTAAAAGCCTGTGTTGATGGCCTTGCCCCAGTGTGAGCATTTGGAGACAGGCTTCAGGGCGGTGAGTGAGGGTCAGTAAGAGGAAGAAGCACCAATGATCCCTCACTTGCTCTCCCGCATGCACCAAGGAGAGGCCGTGTGAGGACACGGCAAAAAGGCGGCCACCGGCAGGCCATGGAGAGAGGCTTTCCTAACCAACTCTGACAGAGCCTTAATCTTGGACTTCCAGTTTCCAACATTGTGAGAAAATACATTTCTGTTGTTTAAGCCGCCCCGCCTGTGCACTTTCTTATGGCAGCCCTAGCAACGTAACAAGGCTCTAAGGGCAGCAGCCAACAAGAATGCAACCAGCCCTAGCTGGTTTGGCTCAGTGGATAGAGCGCCGGCCTGCGGACTGAAGGGTCCCAGTTTTGACTCCGGTCAAGGGCACATGCCTGGGTTGTGGGCTCGATCCCCAGGAGTGGGCATGCAGGAGGCAACCAATCAATGATTCTCTCTCATCATTGATGTTGCTATCTTTCTCCCTCCCCCTTCCTCTCTGAAATCAATAGAAATATATTTAAAAAAAGAAGAGAGAGCCGAAACTGGTTTGGCTCAGTGGATAGAGCATCAGCCTGCGGACTGAAAGGTCCCGGGTTCGATTCCGGTCAATGGCATGTACCTTGGTTGTGGGCATATCCCCGTGTGTGTGTGTGTGTGTGTGTGTGTGTGTGTGCAAGAGGCAGCTAACTCTCTATCCCTCTCTCTTCCTCTCTGTAAAAAATCAATAAAAAAATATTTTTTAAAAAAGAGAGAGAGAGAAAAGAATGCAACCATCTGGTGCTTAGGGATCACAGAAGGCGTGGCTGTATCAGAACCTCTGCTCAGGGCTTTGGGGGACACGCAGGGCACAGCATAAGAGCCCTGCCCTCAAGGCCGTACATTTGAGTGAGGGGGGACAGGAAGAGTTGGACTGGATGACAGGCTAATAGAGATGGCCCAATGGCTGACTACCAAGTGAGCGATACAGCCAAGCAGTGTCTACCAAGAGCTTCATGCAGAGGACCCAGGAGACATAGCTCTTAAAGGGCAGCTGGGGATGGGGTAGGTGGGGAGTTAAGGGAGGCAAGGGTGTATGGGGGAGTTGCATCAAGGGCAGAGATGAATGAGGCAGTGCACTTCATCCCTGGGATGTAACTGAGTGGAGTGTGATCTTCGGTTTACAGGTCAGGACGCTGAGGCGCAGAGAGGACAAGTAACTTGCCTGAAGCCACACAGCATTTCAAATAAAAGTGCTAGAACCATAGTTGTCAGCCATCAAACTGAGAGCTCCCTCGGCATCCTGCTTCCTCTGTGCCCGCCCACAGGAGGGCCCGCGGCTGTGCCCACCTGGTACAGGTGGCCAGACACATGGCGTTGGCCTCCCCTATGTCAGGACACTGAACAGCCTCCTCGAACCAGGCAGCAAACTGCTTCAGGGGATCCAGGGAGGTCAGCTGAGCCTCCTCAAATGCCTGGGGAGGGAGAGTTTTATTTCACTGAATGAACACACATACTGCTTAATCTGTACGTAGAGCTATTCTAGGCACTTTTAAAATATTAACTTATTTAATCCTCATGACAAAAAATAGCGCCCAGCTGAAACCGGTTTGGTTGTGGATAGAGCGTAGGTCTGCGGACTGAAAGGTCCCGGGTTCAATTCCGGTCAAGGGCATGTACATTGGTTGCGGGCACATCCCCAGTAGGGGGTGTGCAGGAGGCAGCTGGTTTCTCTCTCATTGACGTTTCTAGCTCTCTATCCCTCCCTTCCTCTCTGTGGAAAATCAATAAAATACATTTTAAAAAATAGCGCCCAGGAAGTAGGTTCTGTTGGCCCCCATGTCTCAGATGGGGACACGGGCATAAAGGAGACCGATGGTTGATGAATCAGGGCTTCATGTCATTTGAAAAGCCTTAAAAAAAAAAAAAAAAAAAGATTCTGGACTCTGCCCTCGTCAATCCTCATTCCGCAGGTCTAAGGGTCGGCGGAAAACCGTTCTCTGGGTTCCTCTCCGGAGGAGGCCGAAGGAAAGGACGTTTTCTCCAAGTGGTAGTAAGCGAGGGAAGGAAGGCAGCGTTCCCCCTCCTCCCCTGCCCGGGAGGTAGGCAGTCGGCCTCCCCCACGTTCTGCCCACCCGGCACCGAGAGGCCGCGTGTCCCTGCTCTAAGCATTTTACAAACACCTGGTCCCCCACATGCCTGCGAGGCAGGTGCTGTCCCTTCACGGAGGCCCAGGGAGGTGAAGGGAACCGCCCCGGGGGGAGCACCTCCTGAATGAATGAATGAATGAATGAACGAACGAACGGCGGGATTCCGGCCCCGGCAGGCTCCAGCCGTGCCTTCCCCCCACCTCGGCTGCCTCCGGACCCCACCTTCCTCCCGGCTCCCCCAGAACCTCTCCCTCGCAACGGATGTCTTTGAACCCTCTCCTCTTATGGAGAGGCCTCAAGCCCCAGCGTCCCGCTGGGTGGCCCCGGATACCCCGTGGGGCTCCTCCCATGTCTCCTCCCCACCCCTCCACCCCCACCCGCCTCCGATGACCGGAGACCCCGCCGGCGGCCGCACCTCTCGGTCCCCGCGGTAGCTCTTGCGCATCGGCCCCAGATCCATGGCGGCTGCACAGGAGACGCGGGTGGCGGGGCCCCTCGGCCAGTCGCCCGAACGCCACGCTGACGCACGCGACGAGGCCGTCCGCCACGTGACCCAGCGTCGCCCGGCGGCGCCGGGTTCCGGCGCGTCCGTTCGGAACCGGTTCCTCAGTCCCGAGTCTAACCCCGGGGAAAAAGATGTGTCAGTCGCCAAGTCCTCGGAGCCAATGGGAGCCCGGCGTCGGGGGAGGGAGACCGGCGCTGGGACCCCATTGGTCGGAGCTTTCCGGAGCGCAGCCAATGACAGCGAGGACAGAGGAAGCCGGCGGCCAATGGGCGGCGCCTCTGGGGGCGGGAGCAGGGAGACAAGGAAATTCTGTCACCGCTGCTCCCGGGCACGTGGAGGTTTGTTTGGGATCCCGGGGCCGCCGCCTCCCGGGCCGCCGGGGGCGATGGCCGGGCCGCTGGGGGCGTGAGGGGGAGGGTCAGTGTTCAGAGGCTGGCTCCTGGTAGGTGCCTGAAGAGGGCGGGCCTAGTGCAGGAAGTGTCCCTGCGGGGCAGGCTGGTGGCCTGGGAACGGACAAATGGAAATGGAATTAGGGGGCCAGACCCTAAGGCAGGGTGATGGGGAGACAGAGAAAGAGGACATCTGGTTTGGGGACAAGGCTTGAGAGTGGGAGAGGCTGAAGTCACTTGTGATCCCTCTAAATAGATGGGGTGTGTGTGTGTGTGTGTGTGTGTGTGTGTGTGTGTGTATTTGGTGGGGAGAGGGGGGAGAAAGCTGAATGGGGAAGAGGAAAATTTGGGATCAAGCTGTCCCAGAGCAGCGCCATCTTCCTCTTCCAGCCCTGAACCCCCTCTCTCCAGCCTCATTTCTTTCACCCCAGGCCAGAGCATGCTGTTTTCTTTACTCATGGCTTCCCCTCCCATGATGCCAGGGAGATGGAAAGGTTACCTCTGTCCCACCTCTCCCAGGCCACCCCCATCTCTGCTGAGTTTCCCCTTTTTCGCATTATGCCCTTCCTAGAGAGTTGGAGTTCGGTGCCTAAGTCAATGCCAGCCATAGCCGAGGGCACAGGAGAGTAGGTGGCTGTGCCAAGCCATATCCAGGAGAGATGGGAAACCTGCCAGTGCCTACGCATTTCAGCTGTGGCCTGGCTGGGGCAGCCGTGGGTCCAGGCCTCTCTCTAGTCCTCGTTTCCACCATCATCAGGAAGGGGAGCTGCAAGAACCAACTAGGCAGGCACCCCGGGACTGTCAGGTAAGGGAACTTCCTGCCCTGCCCAGGTGTTTGCATGACAGCTAAGCTTCATAAAGCCCTACGTTAGGTAACCTGTCATCTTTTATCAGGTGCACACAGCTTGAGCCAAATAGAATCTGGAAGACAAATTAGCTGCAAAGAAATAACACATGGCTCAAGGCTTAGTAGTGTTCATCTATAGGTTCCCCACTGGTTAGAATTTTTTGCTGCATTGTTTTCCTCCGTCAAGATGATCGAGAGAGAGTTGACTGGACTTCCTTTCTTTTTTTTTTAAAAAAAATATTTTTATTGATTTCAGAGAGGAAGTGAGAGAGCTGAAGAGATAGAAACGTCAATGATGAGAGAGAACCATCGATTGGCTGCATGTCCACACTGTGGGGGATCGAGTCCACAACCCGGGCATGTGCCCTTGGCCGGGATCGAACCTGTGACCCTTTAGTCTGCAGGCCGAGGCTCTATCCACTGAGTCAAGCCAGCTAGAGCTGGACTTCCTTTCTTACTGAAGCTGTCTTTCCACGTATGAACACTGCTGTCCTCCCTCCTCCCACGCACCTGCATTTACACCTGGGTAAGCAGTCATTACTGCCCTTCAACTCCGTCGGTTTTGTTCATGGTCCACACTCTTAGCACTCCTGGGGTGTGCTACCCTGGACCCAGGATTCTAACGCACCAAGAGGAGGGTAATTTGAATGGTTTTAATGAAACCATTACAGTATAATTGACTTTTTAAAAATATATATATATATATTTTATTAATTTTTTTTAACAGAGGAAGAGAGAGGGATAGAGAGTTAGAAACATCGATGAGAATCATCGACCAGCTGCCTCTTGCACAACCCCTACTGGGGATGTGCCCGCAACCAAGGCACATGCCCTTGACCGGAATCGAACCCCGGACCTTTCAGTCCGCAGGCGGATGCTCTATCCACTGAGCCAAACTGGTTTCAGCTATAATTGACTCTTGATCAAGGCAAGGGTTAGGTCGTTGATACCTCCCCAACTGAAAATTCACGTATAATTTTTGACTCCCCCAACATTTAGCTACCAGCAGCCTACTGTTGACCAGAAGAAGCCTTACTGGTAACATAAACAGTCGGCTACCACATGTATCATATACTGTATTCTTAGAAAAAAGAAAGCTATCATAAATAAGGAGGAGAAAATGCATTAACAGCATTGGGAGGGGAAATCCATGTATACTGGTGAGTGGGCCCATGCCGTTCAAAACCAAGGGCCAGCTGTACGGATATTTATTCATTCAGGTGACATTTATTAAAGACTTCTGTCAAACCAGGTACTGAGGTAGGTCTGAGCACATGGAGATGAAGATGACACGGTCCCTGCCCACGGGGTCTTGTAGTCTGTAGGACAGGTGTGGGCAAACTTTTTGACTCAAGGGCCACATGGGTTCTTAAAATGGACCGGAGGGCCGGAACAAAAGCAACCTGACCATGCTGGCACTCTCCTCTTGGGCTGCTGGGGAAGGAGCGGAGGGGAGAGCAAGAGAACCCTCCGCTCTTTCGGCTCCGCGGGCCGGAGAGAACAGCCGAATGGGCCGGATCTGGCCCGAGGGCCGTAGTTTGCCCACAGCTGCTGTAGGGGGCAGCAGGTCTGTGAGCTGACGCGTTACAGGTCCTTCCGTGAGGAGCCGGGAGCAAACAGGAGGACGTGGCCTCTGGGTTTCCAGCCGCCAGGAATCTTCCGGAAAGGGAGCAGACATAGCATTTGTCTTAACGAGTATGTGTTTGCCAGATGGACAGTGGAACAAGCGCGCCAGGAAGAGGGAGGGGTGTGAGGAGAGGCTGGGTGCCTGGGGGAACTTGGAGCCGTGGGATCCTGCTGGAACCGCGGTGAGATCACAGCGGGGCCTTAGGCAAGGGCGCGGCGTGCCGGCTGAGGATCAGGCTGACCGCACGGGCTCGGCTTTTAGACAACGGTTCTTTTTTCTCCTTTGCTGTTGTGGAGCCACGGTGTCTAATTCCTGCATTTTGAAGATCAGATGAGAAAAAGCGGGTTCTAGGAAGCTTGCAACTGGTTGCCTTTTAAGACTTCCCCAGTTGTCTCGAAATAACAAGTAGGCTGGCGTTGTGCTTTTCTGCCTCTCGGGATTTGGTGTGTGGATCACAAAGTGCACAAAGGCGTGGGGAGCACACCCACGCTGAGCCTCCCGCAGCAAGGGTTCTGCCTGTGTGGGAGGAAGGAATTTTTTATTGTTACTGCTTCTTATTAAACACTTTGCCACCCTCCCCTCCCTGCCTTGTAAATTTACTAACCTTTTCTCCAGAATCTCGAATAGAAAATATATTGCGATATTTCATTGTACCGAGAGGCACACTGGCTTCTCCGGGTGAGAACAAGAGGATGCAGGTGGGTTTGGGGACTACGCTTTGCCTGTTTTCTTTCAATGCTTTTTTAAAAAATAAATTATTTTTATTGATTTCAGAGAGGAAGGTAGAGACAGAAACATCAGTGATGAGCCCTAACCGATTTGGCTCAGTGGGTAGAGCGTCAGCCTGCGGACTGGAGGGTCCGGGGTTTGATTCCGGTCAAGGCCATGTACCTTGGTTGTGGGCTCGATCCCTAGCAGCTAGGAGCTTGCAGAAGGCAGCTGATCGGTGTTTCTCTCTCACCAATGTTTCTAACTCTCTGTCCCTCTCCCTTCTTCTCTGTAAAAAATCAAATAAAGATATTCTTTAAAAAAAATCAATGATGAGAGAGAATCATTGATCAACTGCTTCCTGCATGCCCCTGCATGCAACCTGGGCTTGTGCCCTGACCAGGAATTGAACCACGGCCTCCTGATTCATAGGTCGATGCTCAACCACGGAGCCACAGCGGCTGGGCATTCTTTTGCATGTATGTTCTGAAATCATCTTTTCGTCTAAACGATTGGATTATATGCTTCCATTATAGCTTAGTGGTTGTGTTTTGGGACCTGGTGACCACGCGGATGGTGGGTGAAGGAGGTCAGGACCCGGCGCCTGAGTGTGTGGGTGGGCGGAGATGGAGAGGAGGGCCCAGCTCACCAGGAGGACTTTAGGTGACATGGGTGGTGCATGCTGGAGGAAGAGGAGGTTTGGGGGAGAGATGAAGTCGCTGCGGAGTGAGGGTTTATGGGACACCCACGTTTGGTCAGATTATATAATCAAGTCTGGGCTAATGAGACCAGACTGGGTGTCATGAGCCACCGAAGTGGCACCTGAAACCATGGGGGGTACGGGGAGGACGTCAGAGGGCCTGGGGGAGTCAGGACAGTGGGGGAGGGGAGAGGCCCAGGAGGATGGAAAGGACACAGAGCCCAGCTTTGCAGGGGGCTGCTGGCAGGCTGGAGGGGGGGTGCCGGGGGCCTCTAAGCTCGGGAAGTCTTGGGCCCAGCTTTGGGGTGAACTCAGGACCCACAGAAGGGTGGGTACTTGGTGCTCTGCCAGCAGATGCCTGAGTCCCAAGTGTGGTTGTCAGGGGACGCAGAGGAGAGATGCAGAGGAGACGGACTTCCCTGAGAGTCCTGCCCGTGGCTGTGTGGTTGACGCCCCACGTGACTCTTCCTGTGCTCACGGGTCACTTTGCCAGTACATCCTGTGGTTTTCACTGGCGTTCCCCATCAGAAGCTCCTTCACGGGATGGACTATGTCACTTACTTTCTCTGGCTTCTCAACACGCCAGCCAGAAGACGCTCATCTGTCATGTTTATGCATAAACCGTTTTGTTAAGCCTCTCGGTAGCCAGTGCTAGGCATTGTGGGTAGGGCTTGGGTTGTTGTTATTTTTTTTGTGTGTGTGTGTGTGGTTTTGTTTTTGGTTTTTTTTGCACCTGGTGGGAGCCTGGCTCAGGGTCCTTGTTGGCTGGAGGCATGTTGAGCTTTCCCGGGCTGAGTGAGGTCTCACAGAGTCCCGTCTGTGCCCCGGGCTGCGTTGCAGTCAGCGTGTGGGCCGCAGGCAGGAGGAGGCCTGATGGCAGGTTCCCCGCAGGCCGGAGGGTGTGACCTGGTGCTTCTTAGTTTCCTGGAGAGATCCTGACTGTTGGTATGTGACCCTCTTCTCCAGCCCCGATTCCCTGCCGCTTCCCACCGTGGTTTGCTTCCGTTTCACCCGCATCCCTGCTCTTGATTCCATCTTCCCCGACTCGCTTCCTGCCTCTCCTCCTCCCCGAGGACCCTTTCCCTGGAAACGCGGCTGCCGCCTGTCCCGGGATTACTGCGGTTCCTTGAGTGGCTTTATCCCAGCCCGAGGCCTTGGTCGGGTTACAAGAGCCTCCGCCACATCCAAGAGCCAGGAGCCCTGATGGCTCCGGGATCCGAGCTGCTGCAGGTGGCTCCCATCCTCATACCGAGTAGGGCCTCAGTGGGCCCCCAAAAGGTGACTGAAGAAATGGACTAATTAGAAGGAAGCCTGAGTTCCATTTGCTGCTTTGATTTTTTTTAAAGGGTAATTTGCCTGGATTTGCCTTCAGTACGGGGGGAACATCCCCAACCCTCTCTTCTTTCCGGTTTGTAATTCTAGGATCAGGAATCAAAGAGCTGCTGTGTTGAGCGTCACCGAGCAGACGAGATGGGGCAGGGAGGTTGGCTTTGGCACAGATGACCCCGAGGATGGAATGTGGGCGGCATGGCCCCCACACTCCCAAGCTGCTGGGGATACCTGCCCCCCAAGTCTCCATTTCCAGCCCGCCGATCCGGTGTCCTGAGGATTGGGGGGTTCTAGTATGGACCACCGTCACCACCCCCTGCAACTCACACGTAAATCAATGGACGGGCCGCAGCAGGTGAGGGCTGATCTGCCACAGGTTTCTCCGTTCTGCCCTCTCGCCATTTCCCGGGCGAGGCAGAATACATCCTGTTGCCCTCTTCCTAACTCGGGCATCCCACGGGAGGCAGAGGTGGCTAGGCATAACTTTTGAACCTGCCTCCAGGAGAAGGGAAATCCCGAGCGTCGGCACTCGGTTCTGCCCTCGGGGCCCAGCCCCCTCATTTCCAAAGGACGCCCAGGAGTGGGGTCGGTTTCCGCACTTGAAGCAGGTGACGTGCAGTCAGCTCTCAGGAAAGGATAGCTCTCTGGGCCTGATCGCAAAGGCAATGGGGAGCGAGGGAGAAGGCGGGCATTTGTTAACATCCCCCTTCTCCCCACCATCCTGCTTCAGAACTCAGCAAGGCATTTTTTATTTCAGTCGCACAGTCCACAAGAGAGGAAGAGAGAAACACACCCCGTCTCCCCCTGCCAGGGGGACCTAATGGTGGCAGGTCGGGCCTTCCTGCCTGACCACGAAGAGATAGATGGTGGAGGCAGAGCACCTGGGACCCATCGGAGGTCTCGGCTCCCTGTTAGCCTCCAGCTGCTGTGAGCGAGCGAGGGGGGCTGGCCTTACGGAAGAGCTGTTCGCTTGCAAATAAGCGCAGGCCGCTGGTGACAAAGGAAAGAGGGAGGGAGTGGGCAGAGCAGCGGCCCTGGGTGTGCCATTCCAGGTGAGTAAAAAGGCATCGTCCGTCCGTGTAAGGAGGGCACACACTGTTCTTGATCTGCTTGAGGACAGCTCTCTCCCTCCAGCCCCGTTGCTCTCAGGATCCTGCAGTGTGCTCCAGCCTCCATCTCCCTAACGTCACAACCCTGGCCTCCTTAATGTCTCTGTGCTTCCCCCTCAAGTCCCACCAGGATGGGAATCTGCAGCTCTTGGTAAAAACAACATCAGCCCGCTGCCCCCACTGGTGCTGGGGGCAGATCTGTGGCCGGGGTCCTCTCTTGCTAGAGATGGGCTCCGGGCCTGGCTGTGCCCCCGGGAAGGGATCTTGGCCCTGAGGGGATCTTGTTCTCTCCAGACTCGTTGGCCTCGGAAAATGACAGAGCCAGCCCCTCCGGCTGTCTTCCGGTGACAGCAAGACCTGTGCCTGGGCGTGGGAGAGCTCAGTGGGAGGAGTAGCTTGCTGGGAAGGGAGACATTGCTGTGGCTTGAGTCTGACAGTGTGCCTGCTTTGACCTGGGCAGAACTGGCTATGGAAGAACAAAGCGGGAACACCTAAAATAGGACAGTGTCTTATATTAATTTTTGCTCCCAAAGATGCGCTAGGTCTTCTTTTCAGGGGATGTATTATGTTTCCATGAAGTAGGTCTTATTTTCGGAGGATGTCTTATTTTCGGGGAAACACGGTAGGTCCTGTCCCCTGGAGGTCCCACCAGGGTGCTCAGGGGACCGGTGCCAATGCCACGAGGTATGTGGCCGCGACCCTTTTCAGGCCAGGAGAGGAAGGACCTGCCCCAGTCCCAGGTGGACCGGACACTCTGAGACCAGGGTGCCCTCCCCTCAGGCCCCTCTCCCAGCTCCCTGAGGTCAGAGACAAAGGAAGCTGCACTGCCACGTTGCGGATTTTGCCTCAGGCAACTAAATTTATTAGCAAGGAAAATTTTTGTCAGCCCAATGCTGAACAAAGTACATCGTTAATAAAGGATAACAAATCTGTCAATCATAAAACATACTTCAAGCAGTTACAACTAAAAATAAAGTTGTATTTTTTTTTATTAATTTAAAAGCCTCAAAAATAACAAGCAATATGTTTTTAAACATGTAGTAGACACAATTGTCTATTATACAATATACACTGTACAGAACTAGAGCTGGGGCCGGGAGGGGTAGGTGAGATGAAGGGAGAGCGGAAAGGTTCAGGGTGTGAAGTGTTTAATCTGAATCCAGATTCAAATGGAAATGCTGTGTCATTTAGAAAAAAGAACTGCTAGTGAGAAAAAACCCCCATAGGCTCGTCACTGCCTCCCCAAACCCTAAACTGAAAGCAGGCCTGGGGGAGGTGAGTAACGAGTACAGGAGGAAGGGAGCAATTAAATAAAACTTTAAAGCACACACAATACACAGTGTTCATTATCTGAAGAAGAGTATAAGGCAACGTTCTCCATAGAAAAGGGGGATCAGGGAGTCCGTGGGTTTCATTTTTAAATAGAAAGTTGGAATGTGCTGGAGAAGAGTCGTGGCGGGCTGGGCGTGTGGAGTGAGGTGGGTGCCCGTGGGCCCTGGGCGCAGGGCCGGGCGTCTGAGGTGGCGGGGCGGGGAGGTGCATGGCACGACGATGCGACTCTCGCAGTGTTGGGGGGGGAGGGGGACTCACTTTGCTCCTCGATGGAGTGAAATTCATGTTTTTCCTTTGGAAATAAAGGTTCCCACTCGTCCTGGATCAGAACGTCTGGTTGGGCGGAGCCCAGGGCTTCAGGGGCGAGTGTGGGGCACAGAGCCCCTCCTGTGAGGGCAGCTGCTAACAGGAGGGCGGGGCCGGGCAGGCCCGGGCGGCCGGGCCTCCTTCCCCCGGGGGACTGCGTCTTCCGCTTCCCGCCTCCGTGGGCCTTACAAGTTCTTCGTGACCAGGTGGGTCTTGTAATGTTTGGTGAGGTGGTCACTCCTCATGAAGCGTTTCTGGCACTGGGCACACTCAAAGCGTTTGTCCCCTGGGAAGAGGAGATGGCCGTCACTCACAGAGCTCGTTCAGACACTGTCCCCGCCCCCCAAGGGGAGAGGCACACGTGATGTAAAAAAAAATAGGGATTGCCCCTAGCCGGTTTGGCTCAGTGGATAGAGCGTCGGCCCAGACTGAAGGGTCCTGGGTTCGATTCTGGTCAAGGGCATGCATATTGGTTGCAGGTTCCCTGGCAACCAATTGATGTGTCTCTCTCATATCATTGTTTTTCTCTGTCTCTCCCTCTCCCTTCCACTTTCTAAAAATTACTGGAAAAAAGTTTCCTCAGGTGAGGATTAACAATAATAACAGCAGAAACTGGTTTAGCTCAGTGGATAGAGCATCAGCCTGCGCACTGAAAGGTCCCAGGTTCGATTCCGGTCAAGGGCATGTACCTTGGTTGCGGGCACATCCCCAGTGAGGGGTGTGCAAGAGGCAGCTGATCGATGATCTCTCTCATCGATGTTTCTAACTCTCTATCTCTCTCTCTTCCTCTCTGTAAAAAATAAAATATATTTAAAACAAAAACAAAAAACAATAACAACAACAAAATAATAATAGTGATTGGACCCATAATGAATGAAGATAGTGAAACAATTTCAGGACAATCAGGAAAGGCAATATGGGGTAGCAATTAAGTGTGTGGACTTGGTAATAACAGCTCAATGTAGTGCTGTTGCATCCTTGAAAATCTGAAACCATAATACCTGTAATTGAAATAGATGGGCTAGCCCAGCTGGTGTGGCTCAGTGGTTGAGTGTAGACCCAGGAACCAAGAGGTCACTGGTTCAATTCCTGGTTGGGACACATGCCCAGGTTGCGGGCTTGATCCCCAGTAGGGGACATGCAGGAAACAGCCAACTGATGACGTTTCTCTCTCGTTGATGTTTCTATCTCTCTCCCTTTCGCTCGCTCTCTCAAATCAATAAAAACATTTAAAAGAGAGAGAGAGAGAAATAATGGAGGGGCTAGCCCTAGCTGGTGTGGCTCAGTGGATAGAGTGTCGGCCTGTGGACTCGAGTCCCTGATTTGATTCAGCTGTGAGCTCGATCCCCAGCGGAGGGCATGCAAGAGGTAGCCAATCAATGATTCTCATCATTGATGTTTCTCTCCCTCTCCCTGTCTGAAATCAATAACAATATATTTAAAAAAATAATAGATGGGCTAAAGTTGTAGCTCCTATTAACATTACTCGGAATTATTCTATAACTTGTCTTTAATGTAGAAATGTATAGTTTCATCGATATGATTATATTTCAAATGGGGAGGGGGTGAGTGTGGGTTGGGAACCAGGGGGCCTGCGTCTGAACCCAGCTCCCCACGTCACTGGCTGAGACCTAGCCACCTCTCCAGGCCTCCATAGCATGGGCCTGATCGAGGCCCTCCCACAGAGCCGTTCTGAGGCTAAAGTAGTCGCTGGGAGGGCGCAGTACAGCGCCCGGCATGCGACGTCCGGGCTTGCTCCATAAACAGCCGCCGCTGTGGACCAAGTCACCGAGGCTGCGTGGTGCTTGGGGAACCAGTGACATGGGGAGCTGGGTTCAGGCTGCCCGGTGCTGGGGAACCAGTGACCAGGGGAGCTGGGTTCGGGCTGCCCGGTGCTGGGAAACACCGGGTAAAGGAATGGCCGGAAAGCAGTCCTGGGCAGGCCTGGAGCCCCGAGAAGACGGTCTGTAGCTGCTGCTCAGCATGGCAGTTCCTGGCAGGGCCAGGAATCGCTATGCCACGGAGGGCAATGGAGGGGGGGTGCGGGAGAGGTGGGGGAGGACCCCTGTGGTTACAAGCCTGCCGGGGAGGGGGGTGAGGCCGTCTGGGCGGGGGGTACCACGGGGGAGGGAACAGACCTGTGTGGGTGCGGGCGTGCCGCTGGAGTTCATCGCTCCGGGTGAACCTCTTCCCACAGAAGAACCAGTTGCAGACGAAGGGCCGCTCGCCGGTGTGGAGGCGCACGTGGGCCCGCAGCAGGGACGTCTTCCGGAAGGTCTTGCCGCAGTCGGGGATGTGGCACACGTGCTTCTTCTTGCCCTGCTCTCCGGACCTGGGCGGGGGGGGGGGGGGGGGGGGAGCAGTGAGGGAGGAGACGGAAGATGGGGCAGGATGGGATGGAGAGGATGTGGGGGCCGGCCAGAGCACAGAGGAGGTGCGGAGCAAGGCGGTGTGGTCGCTGCCTTGCCCCCTCCGTCTGTGCCCGGGAAGGCGCGGGGAACCGGCAGCGCCCGCCGGCCCGTTACCTCTTGTCCCCGTCCTTGCAGTTGGGACAGGTGCAGGCCATGCGGCGCCGCTTCTCGCCGGGCTGCGCCTCCCCGGCCAGGGCCTGCTCCATCTGCAGCTGGATCTGGGTGGGGCTCAGCCCGCTGATGGTCAGGTTGTTCCCGGAGACGTTCTGCACCGTCAGCTGCTGCTGCCCTGTGGGTGGTGGCACGGCTGGGTGAGGAAGCCTGAGGGGCAGAGCAGGGAGCCTGGCGCCCTCCTCCCTCTGCACATGATAAGGACAATCAGACAGCTGATGCTTCCAAGAGCCTGTCACCCGCCAGATACACCTTCAGCCTTCACAATCCGGTGAAACAGACACTGTTATCCTCCTCCCACAGCTGAAGAGACTGAGGCTCAATGACATATCGAGGTCACACAGCTAGTGAGTGGTAGGACTCGGGCTGAACCCAGGCAGTCGACTTTAGCATCAATGCGCTGAACCACCACACCACACCACACCAGCCAAATGTGCTTTCATATATTTCAATTGGGAAGAGTCTTGTCCTGGGGGGTGTTTCTTGCAGAATTTCCTCCAGCCTCAGGCCCTTGTGAGATGCCTGCTCTCAGGTAAGCCTCCAGGGATTTCGGTCACTAAGAGCCAGGTTGGTGTGGCTCAGTGGTTGAGCACTGACCCATGAACCAGGAGGGTAGGTGTGATTCCTGGTCAGGACACATGCTGGGGGAGGGAGGGAGATGGGGTTACAGACTTGATCCCCAGAAGGGGGCGTGCAGGAGGCAGCCAATCAATGATTGTCTCTCATCACTGATGTTTCTACTCCTCTCTCCCTCTCCCTGAAATCAATAAAAACATAAAAAACATATAAAGAAGACAGTTGTGAGGGCTTTGGCAAAAACAAGCCCTCTAGGACGTGCATAAAGCCTTTCCAAGCAGGGGAGTGTTGCTGACCTATCGCTGGGGTTCAAGTGCCACCACCCTGCAAAGGCCTCCACTGGCTAAAGGGAAGGCGCACACTACCCACGCCCCAGCCCCGGGGTCTTCCCTCACCGCCGGTGTTGGTGATGGTGACAGGCACCCCCTGGACTTGGACGCCATTGATGTTGATGGTCTGCATGGCCTGGGCCGCCGCCGCCAGCTGGGCCGCGTTCAGGCTGATGATGCTCCCGGCGGGGGCGATCTTTGGCAGGGGCCGCTCTTTCCGGAGGATTGCGGCCGAGTGCTTTTTGCTGGTCCCGCTCGGGTGGGGGGCGCGGGGCGCGGGACTGCTGCAGGTGGTGGGGGTGGGTGCGGCCGCGGCTGGGGAGCTGTCCTGGAGGAGGACGGTCTGCACCTCCCCGGAAGGCGTGCGGAAGTAGACCTGGGGGGGACCGGAGGGAAAAGGTCAGTGTCGCGGGAGGGTCTGGTTCCCACACTCACTGCCCACCCCAAACGATACTGACTCTGAACATTCAGATCAAACCGGGAAATGCATCAGCATCGTCTTCAAAGGCAAGCTGGGTGGAGCGCTAGCCATTAGTGCTAAGAGGAGAGGAAGGCAGGTGCAGAGGGTGTGCGTGGTACCTGAGTAGGCGTGGGCTCGGCCGCCTGGATCTGAAAGTTCTGGGAGGGCTTCTGGGGGACAGTGGGGAGGGTGGCAGAAGCTGCCTGCACCACTCTCAGGGCCTGCGGGGGGATCTGCACCACCTGCTGCTGCTCGGCCTTGGGGGGCACCACCTGCACCTGCTGGACCACGGCCGGCTGGCCCCCGCCAGGGCTCTGAACAATGAGCAGGTTGTTTCCTGCCTGGATGATGTTGTCCGCCGTGGTCTCGATCAGCACCGTCTCCACCTGCTCAGCCACAGCCACCGAGGGCTGGGAGGCGGGCAGACTCTTCTTCCTGGCTTTCTTGTTGGTCTTGGACAGCGGGATGGGAGGACTCTCCGCGAGGAGCTGAGTGGAGGCCGCGGTGTCGCTGGTGTTCACAAGGTTGTTGACAGGCAGAGTGAGTGTCACGTTGCCACCCCCGCCCGTCAGCTTCACCACATTGGCCGCACTCTGCACCGGGGTGGTGGTGGTGCTTGACTTCTGGGCAGGGGCCGGCTTGATGGGGACAGGCTTGTGGCCAGACGGTGAGGGGGTGATGATGGCTTGGTTGGTGCCAGGGATGATCTGGATTTGGTTGGTGAGATTGGGCTGTACTTGGATGGTCTGGCCACTGCTGGCCTGAATCTGGGAGACGGCCTGGTACTGGATGTTGGTATTGGATCGGGTCCCTTTGTTAATCACGGTGGGATTCTGGATGGCGAACACCAGCTGACCCCCAGGATAGGATGTGCTCAGTTGTGACCCTTGAATCTGAAGTATGTTTCCTTTGGAGGACAAGATTCCAAAGCTATTCTTGCCAGGGCTGAGAGGGAGGGGGGCAGGTTTGATAGGGACCAGCTTCCGTGGGGTGGGCTGTGGGGGAGCAGGAGGCGTCACGGCAGCCTCAACAGCTGGAGGCCCAATTTTGCTGCATGTTGCAGCAAGCAGAGCCAAGGGAGACGGCTGGGAATCCTGCAAAAAACCCAGAGGAGAGAGGAGTGAGACGTGAGGGCCTGCAGCCCGGCCCCCCTCTGCCTGTTGGATCCTCTCCGCTGGCAGCTTCCTCCCCACTTCTGTGGCAGGCAGGGTGCCAGCATCCTCCCCTGCAGGGGTCCTGTCATTCCTGCTGGTTTCTCCATTCTATATAATAAAACCCTAATATGCAAATTGACCGAACAGCAGAACGACCAGTCGCTCTGACACACTGACCACCCGGGGGCAGACACTCACTGCAGGAGCTGCCCCTGCTGGTCAGTGCACTCCCACAGGGGAGCACCACTCAACTAGAAGCTGGCTCAGGGCTGGCGAGCGCAGTGGTGGTGGCGGTAGCCTCTCTCCCGCCTGTGGCAGCACTAAGGACCCCTCAGGGGCTATCTGACAGTTGGCTTATGAGATATCCCCCGAGGGGTCCTGGACTGTGAGAGGGTGCAGGCTGGGCTGTGGGACCCCTCCCTCCCCCAGTGCACGAAAGTCGTGCACCAGCCTGTACTGGGTAAAAAGGGAGGGAGGGTGGGAAATGTCTTTCTCAGGAAGGAGTGCCCCAGAAGCACCCAGGACGGGGCGAGCTAACGGCGTGAGCTGGCCACTTACTCCCCCCTGGCCTCATTAACAGGGCACAGAACCACCCTGAGCTCTTACATGGAGTTCCACTGGCCCACCACAGGGACTAAGGGATCCCTGGTTCCTCAACGAAGGAAGGGAGAAGGGAAAAGAAAAGGGAGGAGCAACAAGAGGAATCCACCCTCTGGTAAAGTGTCTTCTGGGGACATGACTTCACTGACCAGGCAGGTGGGTCCTTTGAGGCTACCAGGCAGTCTGTGGGTGTGGGGACAGTCTCTATTTTCCTTATGTGGTCAGTGGGGTCTAATGGAAGAGATGCTGAGTCTAATCCTGCTTTTCCCCTGACCCAACTGAGGCACCTCAGGCTAGTGGCCAGGGTTCTCAGCTCAGAAACAGGCGGTAACTGAGCGTCCCCTGGTCTCAGTTCCTGGGGCATCTGCAGTGAGTGTTCAGTCTGGTGAACGGCCGCCTTAGGAGTCCTCCGGGCTGTGCAGCCCCACCTTGGGGCCCACTCACCTGGGTGCTGGAGGCAGCGGGCTGCAGGTAATCACTGGGACTCACAGCAGCAGTGGCAGCCATGCTGGTCTGTGGATCTGCTGGGAGAAAAGAAAGTCATGCACAGAACGCCCCCAAAGAGCCCAAACCCCCCGTCTTGTATTCCCGTTTGTCTCTCTGCTGCCGCTGCTCTAAGAGCTCTCCCCACACTGGCCCACTCAGGCTGAGCAGCCTCATCTTCTCAGCAGATGCCCTTCTCTCTGCTCAGACCAGCCATGCACGGCTGCCAGGACAGCGGGGCTGCCCTCCCCGGACTGTCTCCTCCTGCCAGCATAAAGCCCAAGGTAACACGAAGATGCTGAGGTTATACCAAGCGCAGCTTCTGTAGCTGAAGCGTGAACCTATGCAGCCCTCTGGGTGGGGCACTGCTGACTCCCTAGGTTGGCCCAATAGATATCACCAAGACTAGGAAGCTAATCACTGAATACAATGAGAACAGAGTAAATTCTATTTTTGTTTAAATGTATATGTATTCCAATATATGAATATAGCAGGAAAAAGTCTTAAGTTGCTAAAATGTTTTAAAAAATTATCTCTTGGTAATTGGATTTTGCTTAAGAGAATTTTTCTCCTTGTTTTTCTCTGTATTTTGTCGTTTTCTCACAATGAATGTATTCTGTGTACTCTTTTTAAAATAAAGGAAGATGGAGAATGCTGAGGAAGTAATTAAAGGACTTTCTACTCTGAATTAAGTCTAATCTAAGATAAATATAAGATGGTAACATGAAAATCATGAGAACTTGGGGGAAAGAATTAAGCTCTCTTACAGTTCATACATCACTGAAGAAAAAGGACACCGGGCAGAGTCTACCTTGTATCCTAGACGCTTAGGAAGTAGATTTCAGGAAGTACAGGAACAAGAAGGTACTCACTACTTCAGAGGCTCAAAAAGGCAAAATGGCAGAGGCCCTGAGGCCCTGCTGGGCACTGCGAGGAGGAGGAGTTGGGGAGAAAGTGGAACAATTCAATTTACCTGGCCTCTGGCCTCTCTCTATGGGAGAGGAATTTTTAAAAAAAATATTTTTCTTGATTTCAGAGAGGAAGGGGAAAAGAGAGATAGAAATATCACTGATGAGAGGGAATCATTGATCAGCTGCTTCTTGCACGCCCCCTACTGTGGACTGAGCCCACAACCTGGTATGTGCCCTTGACCGGAATCAAACCCGGGACTCTTCAGTCTGCAGGCCGAAGCTCTATCCACTGAGCCAAACCAGCTAGGGCTGGGAGGAAGGTTCTTAAAGGGGAAAAGGTAAGGAAAAAGTGAATGGGGGACTGGATCCAGGACAGGTGAAGGACTAGTAAGAAGGCAGACCAAGGTTGAGTCACTGGTGGTAAAATGTAAAAAGAGCTGGCCAACCTCGATGGCTCTGAGGTCAGAGCTATTAACTCATTGTCTAGTTGAGATAGTGGTGGTTGAGGCAACTTTAATTTGTTAATCATATGTAAATTCTTGTTGACTTTCTGTTGTTGGAACTTCCCGCCTAAAAGATGTCTTTGTCTCAGAATCTCAATGAAAGGAATGGTAAAAGGCCAGAGCAGGGGGTTTAGTCTTCCCACTAGAGGTGGACTCCCCGCCTGGCCCCCATTACCCCCCCAAAAAGGCACACCAATGCCTTAAGTGGTTCCCAGGCGCTCACCGGAGTAGGAGAGGCTTCGTAGCGCTGGAGTAAAACGAGTGAGGAGCCAGGGGGCAGCTCCGGGCAAAACCCAGATAGAGGTAGATCCGGAAATACTAGACACTGATCCTCGGCAAAGCCCTAGAATAAATGATTGACCAGCACTGCAATCACTGAGGTAAGGGAGCAGGACAGTCAGCTTCTAGGGAAGCACGCGGCTGCAAAACACTTGTCATCCTGAACAAATCTGTTCTGTGGGGTTTGGGCTGGATACATCAGGATGGTATGCACTGCACCTTTTCTTTCAACAAGGCACCTGGATGACATTTTTGTAATTTCTTATAAGAAGGGAAGGCACTGCAGGCCTGTAACAGTCTATTTGGGGGCTAACTAGGTCCATGCTGTCGGCTGTGGATCCACCCGGTGGGCTGCTGCAAGGTCAACCAGGGTGCCTCAAACTAGGGAGGGGCTGCAGCACCAGGGTCTGCAGGCTTCTCCTCGGAGAAAGCTTTCTCCACCAGAATGTTTTATTGTTTTCGCTGTGGAGAGCATCTTTTTAAAAGGAACAAATACCACAGATCACTGGGTGAGAGCTGCTTACCCAGATTTGCACATTTCAGGGCCTATCACAGCCGTATTGGTGCCAAGTGGTGCTATTCTAACCGCGTGGGCTAATGAAGACAACTTAATTCTGCATTTAACTCATTTGCTACATGTGTGCAGCGTGAGGGAAGACAGCTCCTCAGAAGCTGGGAGGTTGTCTCCTCACGAGGCCCTGCGGGGTGGGGTGCAGAAGTCACGGAGGCCCCGGTGTCGGCCTGCGGTGTGCTTATGCTGACAACAGCGACTCAGGGTCAAACTGATGTCGTCCTCCCAGAATGAGGCCGTCGGTTTGAATTTTACTGGCTTTTGGGTAGTTATTTAATTAATTTTATAGGAGCCAGATCAGTGAGTTGATACACAGATTTGTGTGAGTACATAATTAAGTTGTAGCATTATAATGAAAGCAATCTAAGTTGACTCAAAAACATCTTTTCTCTACAGCAGCGTTCAGACTATTCAGACCATGAACCACAGCTATAAAAACAATTTACATCAAGATCCAGTGCCAAAAAAAACCCAAAAACGATCCAGTGCGCACATACACCCACACACTTCCTTGTTCTGTGCTCATGCAATAAGTTTCCAATGCCCTAGCCGGTTTGGCACATTCTCTCTCATCATTGATGTTTCTATCTCTCTCTCTCTCCCCCTCTCCCTTCCTCTTTGAAACCAGTAAAAATATATATATATTTTAAAAAGTTTCCAGAAACAAAAGATGCCCTGACTACATGTGATAGACTTTTGCTATTTTTCTCCTCTATTTCATATTTTTCTTTATTTTAAAACTATTTTTTTTTAAATTGATTTTTAGCCTTGACCGGTTTGGCTTAGTGGGTAGAGCGTCGGCCTGCAGACTCAAGGATCCCAGGTTCAATTCCGGTCAAGGGCATGTACCTTGGTTGCAGGCACATACCCAGTGGGGAGTGTGCAGGAAGCAGCTGATCGATGTTTTTCTCTTATTGATGTTTCTAACTCTGTAAAAAAAAAATCAATAAAATGTTTTGTTTTTTTTTAAATATATATTCAGAGCCTTGGCTGGTGTGCTCAGTGGATAGAGCATTGGCCTGCAGACTGAGGGGTCTCGGGTTTGATTCCAGTCAAGGGCACGTGCCAGGTTGTGGGCTTGATCCCCAGTTGGGAGATGTGCAGGAGGTAGCCAATCAATGATTTCTATCATTGATGTTTCTATCTATCTCTTCTTTTCTGAAATCAATAAAAATTGATTTTTAGAGAGAGGAAGAAAAAAGAGAAAAAAATCAATGTTTTTATTGATTTTAGAGAGAGAGGAGAATCATTGATCATCTGCCTCCCGCACATCCCCTACTGTGGATCAAGCCCACAACCCAGTCATGTTCCCTGACCAAGAATTGAACCCATAGCCTTCTGGTTCATAGGTCCATGCTCAACCACTGAGCCATACTTGGGCTTTTATTTTTAAACCAGAAATGTGTGCACAGGGAGGGTCCCTAGGCCTGGCTGGCTATCAGGGCCCATCAGAGCCTTCTGGCTGTGGCTGCGGGCTCCCTTTTCTGTGCCGCCCCCTGGTGGTCAGCATATGTCATAGTGAGCAATTGGTCTCCCAGGAGAACTCCCACAGGGACAATTTGCATATTAGGTTTTTATATATAATGCTGATTGTGACCCACTAAATTGCTTTTGTGCCCTAGAGACTGGAAATTGCTGCTTCGGAGTAGTCTAACCACCTTCCAACTTTGGGAAACTGTGCAATGACTTAGTAGGCACGTTCAATCTGCAGATGTCACAAGACTGAGAAGGATTGCAAACACAGTGTTAGGGTTCAAAGAGCTCTTTAAAAAGTGGTACGGGCAGAAAGCTCCAGGCCGAAATGAGAATTTGTACTGTGCTAGTCATCAGCGAGGAGGCTGGGCGTTCCTCTTAGCCCCACTGCACCAGCTACAAAACATAGGCAGTCATCCTCATGGGATTCCAGGAGGCATCAACCACTGATATGAAAAGCATTCATCATATAGTGGGTAATCAGTAAATGGTGGCTTAAACTTTAAAGTTGAATAAACTCTGCCCTTAAGATTTTTTAAAAAGTAACTTGGATAGAGGACAGGAAGACAGCTTAATCGTGAATCTCATTCGAAAAAGCTGCAGTGGTTTTACTCAAAGCTGAACGGGCGCCAACGGAATCTTGACGCGGTTGCCAAAGAAGCTACTGCAATCCCCGAAGTCCAATCACAGGAGAAGAGAAGGAAGAGTCCTACTGTGTTGTGCACACGTGGGCTACATCGGGGTGCCGGGTTTCATTCTGAGGGGCATTCTGGAAGGGGGGCTTTGCAGTGGCGGCTGGCTCTGGGAGAGCGGCAGGGCTGGGACCAGGGTGCCAGCAGCTGTACCCAGCAGGGTAGTCATTCCATTCAGAGGGTGGAACCAAGATTTCAGGGTGGAAATTTCAAGAAGGCAGATTTCAGATTGAGAGGGAAACTTTCAAAAGCTGGCATAAGCTGCCTAATGAAGGAATGTTCTCCCTTCTCTGGAACCAGTTAGCCTGAGGCAGAACGTGTGTCGGTTGGAGTCAGGCTGTCTAGATGGGGCGGGAAGTTGGACTGGCTGCCTGCACGGTCTTTCCAGCTCTCAGAGCGCCGCTGATGGAAACGCGAGCTGAGCGATGCTGGCGGGGAGGAGCGGCGGGCCCTCCCAGGAGGCCGGGCCAGGCTCACTCAGCTAAAGCCGGCGAATGGCTCCGAGACACTGTCTGTTATGAAACGGAGGGACAGCACAGCGTGCAAACAAAATGAAAGCTGGCCCAGGGCTTCTTCCTCATCCCCTTCCCCACCCCGTCTCCCTCTGCAGCCATCACTACCCCGACTCCCACTGTTTGCAGACCTGGCCGGCTCTGGGCGAGCCCTCGGTTAGAAGCCACGGCCGGGTCCACTGAAGAAGCTCAGGCTGCTGGCGCTCCAAGTGGCACCGTTTCAGTTCGGTTTCATCTTCCTCCCCAGCTGGCTCTAGAAATACTCTCAGCAAGCCAGTGTTTGTATCTCTCCGAGGATCACTCAGCTTTGTGGCCCCCGGGCAACCAAAACAGAGGCTCCCCTCCCTGCCCCGCAGGATCACACCCTGAGATTAACCACAAAAGGGAAGAGGAGCATTTCCGCTGGTGTTTGGAGAATTGGCTAAGAAATGGCAGAGGCAGTAACTACAAGACTGATCATACTTTAGGACAGCATTAATTTGGAACCTTATATTTAAAATGTGTAATGTGTACATTGTGCTTTCCTTCGTATTATAAAGAGCGAGACTGTAAAAGGACTCTTACTGGCTTATACCACGTCCACCATTTTAATTGTACCGTTTGCTTTCCTTCTTTTTTTTATCTTCACTTGATTTTCTTAGAGAGAGGGGAGGGGAGGGAGGGAGAAACGTCGATTGCTTTCCTGTACACACCCTGAGCAGTGACTGAACCCACCGAGCCACCCGGCCCGAGGAGTCCCACTGCTTCTCACAGTGTACATCCACCGGATCTCACAGTGTACACCCAGGCACTGACACCTACACTTAGCCCCATCGGCAAGTGGGTTATTGCATGCTCTGGAAAAAGGTGTCCTATCTTTCAGAGTTCTAGCATTCAGCTTGGCTAATCCCAACAGATTCCACCTTGGCTGGTGAGACTTTTCAGTGATTTACTCTACAGGCAACGGTAGCTCTCCGGTTTCAAGGAGCACTTCCAAGGCCATCAAACAGCCGCCCAGTGTCGATGGACCAGTCTTTCCTTCCTGGCTACTGGAAGCCGGTGTAACTCTAAGGCAGCGGGAAAGCACCCGAGAACCCCAGCTCTTGGTACAGAGACGATTCATTCCCACCTCTGTCCCCTCTGCCTTGGCTTCAGACACCTCCACAGGCTGACAGCGCCCAGGTCTCTGCCCAGTGCAGACCAGCACACCCAGCCCTCGGTGGGCCTTTCGCTTGCACGGCCCACCTTAGCTGTCGCCTTTGCCCACTCTCCCTGCAGCTTTCTCACCCCCTGGCACGGGGGGAGGGGGCTTCTTCCAGAGCCTCACCTCTGCCACTGCCCTTCCCCTGCTTAGAGCTCTTCCTTCTCTCACTAGCTAAGGCCTACTCATCCTTCAGGTCTCGACCGGTTTTTTTGTTTTCTCTCAGCAAAATTGAGAGCCCACTATGTGACAGGCGTGTCATTTCCCCACAGAGGCTCCCGGGACCCCTGGGTGGGCCAGGTCTGGCTGCTGAACAGATACACTGTCCAGTCCACAGCTGACCCCGCAGTGCCGCAGGCTGAATGTCTGGTTAAACCAGCCTCTTCCGGGATTCCCAATCGCAATGACAACCAATCAAGTCCTCCTGATCCTACTTCCTCCTCAGTGCTCCCCACCTCCATCACCCTTATCCTAGCATTAACCACTCGGGCTCAGCCGGAAATACTGCCCAAAACCTTCCAAATAGCTTCCAGCTCTGGCCTCGCCCCTCCTCCAGCTCCTATAATCAGTCAGAATCATTTTAAAATGAAATTCCACCCAGCCTCTCCCCTCACTAAATCCTGAACTTCCAGCTGATCTCCTGATAAGCTTATAGAAGTCAGAACAATCTGCCCCCCCCTCCCCTTACTAATCTCCTGCCCTCCTCTCCGGAAGGCACACCGGTTTTCTCCATTTTCAACCTATAGAACGCGCCTTCTCTCTCTAGGAGCCAGCGTGCTCTCTTCCATTTGCTGACCTTTGGCCTCCTGCAGAGGTCCTTTTAACTTAGGGGGGCCTTTCCTCTCCCTCCCGCCCCCCATTGGGTAAAAGCTCCGGCTACAGCACCCTTCACGGCACTTGGCCCCCCACAGGAGGGGGGGTGCTCTGTCCTGGGGCCTTTCCATGGGCTGACACAGGAAGAGGCCTGAGGGCTCCCGAAGCTCTGGCCACGGGCCTGGGGGCTGGTCTTCCACTTGGGACGCAGGGAAGGAGAGAAAAGGGGACCACAGAAAGAAATACTACAGCAGTTGGCTTCACGAAGCTCCTTCTCCAGAGAGCCACAGGTTCCTACCACCCCAGGGCTCGCCTTCTGGGCCTCCTGCTGCGGTATTCCCCTGGAGGAATTTCACTCCTCACTCGCACAAACAGTCCTGCTGTCTATTTCGGTCAGCTCGGCTGGCCGAAAGCCAACGAACAGTTTCTCAGCCCAGTCTTTCCCAGTTGCCTTGCCGGGAGGAATTCAGAGCCGGGAAGGGAGGAGCAGGCTGGTTTTAGAGAATGACGTCGGGCCTCAAAAGGAGCGGACAGCTGGGCTGAGAGAATCAGCTTGGGGCTGACCCCACATCGCACAGAATATCTCCCGAAGCTCATCTCCAGCCCCCACAATAACCGTATAGAAGACCTCTGTGACAGCAAACGAAATTCCTTTGACTTTCACTAAATGTGAACAGCTCTGGGGGGCGCCTTGCTAATGCACAGGCCAGAGGAGGAAGGTATGTAAAGAATGGGGCTCTGGCCGTTTTGGCTCAGGGGACAGAGCGTGGGCCCTCGGATCAAAGGCTCACAGGTTCGATTCCAGGTCAAGGGCCATACTTTGGTGGCCGCTGGATCAGAATGGGGGTCTTGTCTCCACCCAGACACTATACCAAGCCATCCAGTCTTCCCTGCTCCTAACGTTGATCCCATCCTCAGCCCATGACCCTGATGCGTGTCCACAACTTCATCAGGAAGTTAAATGTTTGGTTCGGCCGGCTTGGCCCAATGATTGAGCATCAACCTATGAACCGGGAGGTCACGGTTCTGATTCCAGATCAGGGCACATGCCTGGGTTGCGGGCTCCATACTTAGTTGGGTTGCACAGAAGGCTGCCAATCAATGATTCTCTCTCATCACTGATGTTTCTATTCCTCTATCCCTCTCCCTTCTCTAAAATCAATAAAATCATATTTTTTAAAAAAGAAGTTAAAATTCCCTTTATTAGCTAAATCTATTATTTTTTTTCAGAAAAATTCCTTGCAAGAGTCACTTGTATTTACTCTCTAATTTCTTGCCGGCCAGTCTTTCTTAAACCTGTTCCAAGCATGTTGCCCTACCCCGTCCACACCGCAGACTGCTCACCACCCTGACCGCCACCTCACTAAGTCCAATGGCTGGTCCTTAGACCTCAGCTTCGGTGCTGATCTGGCAGCTGACCCCTTTCTCCTTGAAACACCACCTTTGCCTGACTCCAGGACACACCTGCCAGGTGAGCCCCTAGCTCTCTGCCCGCCCCGAAAGACTCCCTCACCGGTCCGCCTTCTTCTGATTCCCAATGGTGAGCTGCCCAGGACTCAGCCTCCAGACCTGCTTTTCTTCAGTTTTCACTTATTTCCTGGGTGACTTCATCTAGTCTCCTAGTTTTAAAAATCAATTAACATATAGGTTCTACATGATGATGACTCCCAAATTTGTATTTTCAGGTTTGTATATCCGACTGCCCACTGAAGCCTCCACTTGGCTGTATTAGTAAGAACCTCAAGCCTAGCCCCACAGGGCTCCCGACATCCCATTCTGTGCCTGTCACACTTCCCCACGCAGTGAGTGACACACTCCATCCCTCCAGCTGCTACGCCCTAAAGCCCTGGGGGTCATCCTGGATACTTCTTCGGTTCCACACTCTGCCTCTGAGTCAGCAAACCCTTCTGGCTCTCCCTTCAAAATACATTCCGAATCTGACTGCTTTCGCCACCACCTCTGGTGCTCACCCAGGCCAGGCCCCCATCGGTATAACTACAGAGGTCTCGCCTGTACAACTGTAAAAGCCCTCTTCCTGGCTGGGCTCTGACCTTGTCCCTGTTAGTCTTCTCTCAACGGGCATCCGTGAGAGCCATCGAACTTAAATCATGACATGATGCCTCTGCTCAGAGCCCTCCAATAGCATTCCTCCTCCCATTCAAATGAAGAGCCGAAGTCCCACAGTGACACAGGCCCAATGTGACTGGTCCCTTGTGACCGATTTAGCCCCATCATTCACCCTCACTACGTCAGCCACCAGGGCCTCCCTTCTGTTCCCCAACATGCCAGACCTGGCCTCTTCTCCGGAGGGGCCTTTGCACTTGCAGTTCTCTGCTTGCATTCTCCCCCTCTGTCTCTCACCCAGACTGAGTACTGGCTCAGTCCCTCCACTCTTTCACAGTCTAATGCAAATGTCATTTCCCAGAGACCTCCCCAAACTGCAGGTAAAATCATACCCCACACACATTCTCTGTCCTCGGTTTTTCTCCTTGTCTAACGTCTATTAGCTCTTTGCTGTCTCCCACTAAGATGTAAGCTTCCTAAAGGCACGGACCTCTCTGCCTCACCACTGACGTACCTCCATACTGCACACAGAGGAGGTGCTTAATCTATATCTGCTCAGTGGATGACTGTGTGCACCCTGAGGCTGCAGAGTGGGAGAGCCTATAAGAGAAAACCTGAGGATTTGCATATCCTTTGACTCAGCTGGGTCTGCTCACTAGGTTAGCTCATCACTAGGTTAGCTCATCACTAGGTTAGCTCATCACTAGGTTAGCTCAGCTGATCCAGGGCCGGATGGAGCTCTCAGCCTCACACAGGCAAGTGCACGTCCATTCCTGCTCCTGGACAAATACTGCAAAGCACGCAGATCATCACACCACCACACTACATTCCCATGCTTTTTTCAGTTACCATACAGTGTGTGTGTGTGTGTGTGTGTGTGTGTGTGTGTGTGTGTGTATGTAGGTTCTTTTCCAAGTAAGTTACAATAATGAGGGTACCTGCTATAAAAATTCATCTTTTCTGTCTCCACCCTGATTTCCTCTCCCCAAAATGTGACTGTCATCAGCTAGTTTGCATACTGGTGCGTCACAGTCTGCACACTGCAGGGACTGGAGAAGTGAGTGGGACACAAGAGCACCGGGGAATGGTGGGAACTCTTTACTCTGACAGAAGCAATCTCAGGAAATGCACAAAGACTACTGGGCCTCAGAATTCTGTCTTGGAGAACAGGTTGAGGGGAGAAATGAAAACCTATTCCCCCCTGAAGAACACTGTCATGTAAAAACGCGTGCTCTCTCTGCTTGGGCACGTTGATCTGAGCCAATCCTGGGCTCGGACCGGCTTCTGGAATGAGTGGTGACTTCATTTCCCCTGGGAAGGGAGGGTTAGCTCACCAATTACTTTTTGGAAGTCTGGGAAATGATTTGGTCTGTTTTTAGACTAATCTGAGACTTCCAATTAGGAGCAGAAATGTTCCACCTCCACTCACAGTCCTGCCTGCGGTCTGATCCCCATCACACTCTCTGAAGAGGTTGATCTGTCAGCCCACCACGTCCCAAAGGGGAGGCAGAGGCAGCAGAGGCAGCTCTGGGGAGAGGGCACTGGGCATGCGCAGGCCAGGGCCCACTGATCCCGGGGCCATTTTCGCCCGCCGCTGGGATGGAAAAGGCCACCTAACAGCCCAGGGGCAGCTGGCATCTGAGCCCTAAGCACCCAAAACAAGTCACCCAAGCTAACCCTCTGCGCGTGATGTTCTGGGGCTCTGGCTAGGCACAGCATGCACCTCTGATGCTGAAACCAATCGCAGCTAAGGAATGGGATGTCCAAAGGAAGGGTTCCAGCAGCTGGGTCTGTGAGCCTGCTCTTCCGGTGACACAGACAGCCCTGCCACCTCACCCTCCTCAGGGCTGCGCTGCGCACAGGAGGGAACAGACGCGTCTAACTGGGCACTAAGCCCTCTCACAGGCCCTGCCCTGAGCAGAGCTCCAGCCAGAAGCCCGAGGGATGAGAAGTCTAGCACCTCCCTGTGCCGTGGGGGCCTCTGAGCCGCTCCCGGACCCTTTTCAGCAGCAGGAAAATCGGTTTCCACTCCGGAATCCCGTCAACTGGAACAGATCCAACAGCACAACCTGGGGGCACCTCCTCAAGGGCGATCGCTAATCCCTTTCCGGGGCGGGCGATGCCCTTGAATTAGTAACGCCCGTGTGTTTACCTTCTTTCCTATAGACAGCAGCTCCGGTAGGTAACAGAAAAGGGAGGTCTCCTACGAAAATGCTTCCAGCCAAAAAGAAATCCACGATAATTCAGGAAGAACTTCTTGAGGGAGAGGCTTTCAAATGCATTTCAGAAATACAACATCTAAGCACTGGCTCTCTGAAGGAAGAAATGAAGCGGAAGCATTTCCCCGCTCCTTCAACGGGTCCAGAAGTCACACAAGGAGTTGCATGTGGATCCAAAACTAAAGCAAAGCAAACAAACAAACAAACAAACAAACAAAACAAGCAAAAACATGAACAGATACATTCCACACGGAGGTCCAGTTTCCACCCCAGCTGGTGCTGGCTGGGTCCAGTTTGTGGACCAAGCGCTCCTGGTGCCAAACTTGCCGAGAAGAAGTTCACAAACCCCAAAGGGACACTGTCACCCAATAAACTCGTAAGCAAGCATCGGGGCTTCAGAGGCCCCTCCAGAGCAGCCACAGGGCTTCAGACTGGACCATTAATTGTTTACTGGTGGACTCAGAAGTGTCCGCACAACCACAGCTCTACGCTTCCCAATTCTCTAACATCCCTGAGAGCAGTGTTTCTCTGCATCTTTTATTCTGCGGCCGCTGCCCACCCCCTCGGAGTTTCAATCTTTGGAAGTGAGCCCTCTGATTTGTGTGCACACAGAGGACAGAGGAGTGAGGGTAAGTCTTGGAAGAGGATCGTGCATCTCCATCACAGAAACGGGGGTGAGCAAGGTTAGAAACTGCTGAGCCCGCGTCAGTACCAGGGGGCGTTAGCTGGCTGCGACAGCTCAGGATGTCTTCATGGGGCCACGTTGGGCAACACTCGCTCGAAGCAAGCTGAGGAATTGCTACATGCCCGAGGCAAGGGGCTGTTCGGGGACCCCACAACTTCTCCAAAAGACGGCTGTCAATCGACAGAACGGGGAAGTGCAAGGCCAAGGTACCAAAATGAACTAACTACCCAGACATCTGCTAACATCTCCTGACAGCTTCTCCTTTCCTCTGACAGACCCCCAGAGGCCAAACTCTAATAGAACCCCATCTACGTGCTATCAACAGCGATGTCAAACTCTGCCTCCCGGAGTCAGGTCTCCCTGTGGGGCAGTGAGGCTGTGACCATGAACGGCCTCAACCTGGGTCTCCTCAGCAAAGGGAATGTGTAACAGCCTAGCTCAGGGGCTTCATATATGTCCGAGAGCTTCTTTTTTATTTATTTTCTTTCTCTCTTGTTGCTGCTTTTCAATGAAGAGGTTAAGTCTCTGTACAACCAAGTGGGAAAACCAGAATTAGAAATCTTACCAATTGTCCCAGTGAGAATCCATTTCCAACAGGAATTAATGCCTGTTAGAAAGCCCCTGGAACACTGCCATCATCAGCCCTGTTGATAGGTTGGATGACAGATGAGCCCCTTCACCAGACACAGGAATTTAAAAAGTCACAGCAGTTATACTAACTACTGCAGACAACAGGTTTCTTTGGGTCGTGACTCAGAATCACTCCTGTGGCGTGGACCCCACCATCATGCCTTTCCGCCTCCCCGTGAGTTGGCTAACAGCCCTAAACTTCCTAGCCCTAAAAATCTTGCCCCAAGTGCAGACTCCACCATGTGATACTGAACGCCGTGTGGGGTACAGCATGCCAGTTTTAGACAGTGCATGCCCGTGTCCCTTAAAAGTCATCACGGGGGGAGGGGGGGTCACGAAGGGAGGTGGAGGGTCATGGGGAATAGGACACATATGTAATACCTTAATCAATAAAGACACACACAAAAAAAGTCATCACCCCTCTAACTGCAATGAAATCGGTGTAAGGAAGGACAATGAGGAACCAATTCGCTGCTTGAAGTAGATCTAATGGCTTTTCCTTCCCCTTTTCTAGGAAAACAACTTATAATTGAGCCAGGAAGTAAACCTCAGAAGAAACAAAGTTCTGGAAAATGTGCACTGAGACAAGCCAGACCGAGTCCCTCTGGATCAAGTTAACTAAGAAACTACTCAACACACGACAGCATGTTGGAATCAAAACCAAGGAGTGCAGTGAAAGCTGGTTTCTCAATTGCCCAGAGAAAACAGTTCCTTTTCAACTAAAGTTATAAAGCCCCGAGGGGGGGGGGGATTTTATATATATATAATTTGGCATATATATATGCCAAGAAGCACGGGTAAGAGGCTGCGATTCATAGGGGTGGGGAGGTGCGGTGGAAGGAGAAAAAAAAAGCCCATTTTGCTTTATTTCTTTGGTTCATTCCTTAGGTTTGTGCCTGGCCTTTGGGATTCAGCAGGGTCGGGCTAGCTCCGTCAACAAGCTCTTAAATGTCTCCCAGGGTTCGGAGATGTTCGGCGGGAGGCTCCAGGATCCAAATGAAGGGAGGGATGCCTTAAAGGGTTTTGCCTGCTCGCCGTCCAGGGCCAGAGGTCACCTGCCTGCCTCGGGGGTGCCCTCGCGGCCCGACACCCTCCCTCTCTCCATGGGGATGCACCGGGCACCACGCTGGCTTCTGTGCCCGGCGGCGCCCATGTGCCCGGCGCCGTGTGAATGCCAAGCACCCCCCTGCCCCTCTCTGCACTCGGGCGGGCCCGGCATCGCCGGCGGGCCCCTCGATTCCGCCTGCAGGAGGGCCCTCCCGGCGCGGGGCACCCGCCGGGGGGGTGGGCCGTCTCCTCGGAGCAGGCCCGAGCAATATCCCCGGGGCCGGGCGGCGCCGCGGGGTTCGGGGGGAGGCCGGGCGGAGGGGCGATCGGTCGGCCCCAGGTGCCCGCTCGTCCTGCCAGCCCCCGGAAGCGCTGCCCTCCCGCCCGGCGGGCTCCGAGGAGGCGGGGAGTCGAACGCCCCCTTCCGGGTGCCTCCGCCCGGCTGGCCAGCCCCGCTCCTCCTCCGGGCGGGAATCCTTCCTCCCCCGCCCCTCCCGGAGCCGGGCCCCGGCGCCAGGCCCGGCCCCAGGGGGCAGCCCCCGGCCCCGGTTCCCGCTCCCTGCGGCCTCTGCCCGTCCTCCCGACCCATGGGGGCTAGGAAGACCCCGCCGGCAGCGGCCGAGACCCACCGCTCATTACGACATCTTCCTCCCTGGCCTCCGCCGCCTCCGCCGCCGCCGACAGCCTGACACCGCCCGCCCAGCGCCCGCCAATCCCGGAGCCCGCCACCGCCCGAGCGACGGCAGCGTTCACCAATAGAGTGTCGCGCTTTGGGGACCGACAGCACTCCTCACCAATCAAAGGCGGGTATCTAGAGCGACGTAGGTTCGGCCAATAGGCAGGTGAGATGTAACTGACGGACGGTAGAAGGCACCAACCGGAACCCTACTGAAGAGTGAGCGACATGTTCGCCAGCCAACCGGAGGGAAGCAAAGTTCCTCCCACGGGGTGGTTGATGGACAGCAACAGGAAGCTAGGTGGGGCGGGGCTCGCCTTGGGGACTGATTTCCTATTGGTCGTGGTTGACCTTCCACCCACCTCTAACCCAAAGGATGCGTGATAGATCTGCCCTAGAGCCAATCACAAGTCCGCAGGGTGAGGCCCCCCGAAAAGCCCGGTAAATAGCGTGAAAATTACACCTCAGTCCGGTGTCGCCGTGGTGGGTAGCAGGGCACTCCCGCTCTCCGGCCACGCCATCCCGTTCCTGGTGAGTGGGAAGCCGCCGGCCTTCTATGTAGTCCCTCGCCCTCCATCGCCTCCGGAGAAGGGAACGAGCTCCCGGGCAACTTTGCAAACCGAGGCACTGGATACCGAGCGGGAGGGAGTTGGGGCGGCGTGACTCCTGCGAAGGGAGATTGTTTTCATCGTCTCAGTTCCAGCCCCTGTAACCCGCCCCTCCCTCCCGGGTCATTGCAGCGACCCTCACACGGATGGCCCCAGGTGTGGGCATCAGCGGCTCCTGCAGCCCCAGGGGTGGATTCCGGGGTCTCCTCTCCGATCCTGCTCTGCAGCCCGGGCTCCCCTGGAATGTGCCCGCGCACCAGCGCCTCCGGTGGACAGAGGTGGTATCTGCCCGCCCCCTTCAGAGGAGGTGCTGTGCGCCAAGCCCCTGGCAGGTGCGGTCCGTCCGTCCGGGCAGGTTGGTCTTCCCCAGGTCGTTCCTGTGGACAGGTAACTCGGGAAGGCTGCCTCGGGTTAGTGAGAAGGAATCCACTCTGCCTTCCTGCCAGCTTTGGTTGGGGCCGGGCACACCCCCCTTGCAGAGAGGCGGGGCACCCAGACTCTGAGCCCTGCCCACTCCCTCCTGTAGAGCGAGGCTGATTAAGCACACCCACGCTTTAGAGGGCGACTTTCCTTTAAAAAAAAACACGACAACAAACAACCCACAGCCCACAGGGAGAAATATGTTTACATCCTGGGCCCGTACACTTACACTCCTGGGAGAGTGTATGTAATAAAGTTTCCAAAATCAATACTTCCCTTCCCCCCCATATCTTTAATTCTGTCCTATTTCTTTCCTGGATTTTTTTTTTTTGGGGGGGGGGACATAAACAACTCATAAAGGGTCGATACAATAAAAATAATATAAAATGCCTAGAATGCACAGCAATTGCTGAGTAAACGTTAATAGCCTTCCAGTGTCCTCCGCTCAGCCGTAGCCTTTGAAAAACAAGACTTGAGAAAGAGATCACTCCTCTAAGACCCTCCATTGGCCCTGTACGCCTTTCTGGGTAAAAAGCCCAGACTTCGCTTTTTAGGCAAACTCTTTCCCTGGGTTTGTCATGCTTTATCTCCCTCCTCCATCCCCCCTTTAACTTCCTACGAATCCTCTCCTTTCGCCCGAAGGAAATATTTCCCCGTTCCTAAACACTTAATGCTTCTCTCTACTATGTCCCTTCCTATCTAACCCTGCCTTTATTTTTGCAAACTCCTTCGCATCCTTCAAGACTGTGTTCACTGCGGGGTGAGGAGGGCAGGTGAAGGCATATGCTCGGGAGTAGGGGAGGCTGGGGGGAGGTCAAGGGGGGAAAAAGGGAGACATATGTACTACAATTTGTAATGCTTCAAATAATAAAAATTTAAAAAATTAAAAAAGACTGTGTTCAAAGTCTGGCCTAGCGGATTTGGCTCAGTGGATAGAGTGTTAACCTGCAGATGAAGGGTCCCAGGTTGGATTCCAGTCAAGGGCACATGCCCGGATTGTGGTCTCAATCCCCAGTAGGGGGCGTGCGGGAGGCAGCTGGTCAATGATTCTCATCATTGATGTTTCTATCTTTCCCTCTCCCTTCCTCTCTGAAATCAGTTTTAAAATATCTATATCTATATAAGCCTAAGCTACTGTTATGACTGGACAGTAGCTATGATGCACCCTGACCACCAGGGGGCAGACGCTCAATGCAGGAGCTACTCTCTGGTGGTCAGTGTGCTCCCACAACTGGCCAACCTCCAGTGGTCCCCCCCCCCATGCTGGCCCCAGTCAGCCCCCATTGCCAGCAAGACTGAGGGACCCCACCTGTGCACGAATTCATGTACTGGGCCTCTAGTATATACACTGAGTGGCTAGATTATTATGATCTCTGAGTGGGGAATAATCTGGCCACTCAGTGTATATCCTATAAAATAAAAGGCTAATATGCAAATTTCCCCCTCGAACAGGAGTTCGACCAGCAGGCAGGCCAGCCAACTGCCCATGTCCCCTCCCTTGGCCAGGCTGGCCGGACCTCAGCCATGCACGAATTTATGCACTGAGCTTCTAATAAAAATATACACACACACAGAGTAGCCAGATTATTATGCATTCAGAGGTCATAATAATCTGACCACGCAGTGTATAGAGAAAAAAAAGAATCTGAACACAAATCTCCCACCCAGCCTTAATTTTTCTCCTCTGAACAGTTCTTAGGACACGTGTGAGTAAATTGCACACTTATTATCACTTCCGACGCCCTTCGAGATCCCGAACTGCCGCCGAAGGACCGAGGCAGCGCACCGACGACTGGCAGGAAGTGTTCACCGAGGGAAAGAAGGAGTGTTTGCATACAATCACCTCTGCCCAGGACTTGTTTATGTGGACCACACATTCTGTTCCCAGGCCATTTTTCAAGTTCAGATTGCTTCACTGTCAAGCTAAGGACTCCGCCCGGGTTCGGTGACTCAGGGATTGGGGGGTGGGGGGCGGGGGGTGGGGCTGAATATCTTGCTGGACTGCTGCCAAACCTCTCGCTGGGGGCGGCTGTGCTTCTCCCACCCCCGGAGCCCCTTCATGAGGACAGCAGAAGGGGGTGGGGGAAAGTGCACACGTGTGTGTGCGTGGGAAGACAGGGAGCAAACACTTAAGAAGAATTTGGCAGCAATCTTGAGTTACTTGAATGGTTCTTCCCTTTTGAAAGTTGCCATTTTCTTATTTTTCTCCTCATTTTTAGCGGACCTGGCCCCTCTCACCCTAGAGGCACCGCCCAGGGAGGGGTCACTTCCCAGGAGAGGGCCCCCTTCTACCTCTGTCAGGACCATTGAAGTCTGTCTCCCCTTTCCTTTTTCTTTTCTTTTGAAAAAATATTTGTATTGCCCTAACTGGTTTGGCTCAGTGGATAGAGCATTGGTCTGCGGACTGAAAGGTCCCAGGTTCGATTCTGGTCAAGGGCATGTGCCTTGGTTGCGGGCACATCTCCAGTAGGGGGTGTGCAGGAGGCAGCTGACCAGTGTTTCTAACTATTCCCCTCCCTTCTGCTCTGTAAAAAAGAAACACAAAAAAAACAACAACAATAAAAAATATTTTTTTTAAAGAAAATATGCTGAGATCGGTTTGGCTCAGTGGATGGAGCATCGGCCTGCAGACTGAGGGGTCCCAGGTTCGATTCCGGTCAAGGGCATGTGCCTTGGCTGCGGGCACATCCCCAGTAGGGGGTGTGCAGGAGGCAGCTGATAGATGATTCTCTCTCATCGATGTTTCAACTCTCTATCCCTCTCTCTTCCTCTCTGTTAAAAAAAATCAATAAAATATATATTTTTTTAAAAGAAAAAATATTTTAATTGAATTTAGAGAAGAAGGGAGAGGGGGAGAGAGAGAAACATCAATGATGAGAGAGAATCACTGATTGGCTGCCTCCTGCAGGCCCCCCACTGGGTACCAAGCCAGCAAACCTGGCAGGTGCCCCAACCAGAATCGAACCTGGGACCCTTCAGTCCGCAGACCTACGCTCTATCCACTGAGCCAAACCGGCTAGGGCCGTGGTCGGCAAACTGCGGCTCGAGAGCCACAGGCGGCTCTTTGGCCCCTTGAGGGTGGCTCTTCCACAAAATACCACGGCCTGGGCGAGTCTATTTTGAAGAAGTGGCATTAGGAGAAGTTTACGTTTAAAAAAACTTGGCTCTCAAAAGAAATGCCCCTCGTTGTCCTGATGGTATTTGGCTCTGCTGACTGCTGAGTTTGCCGACCCCTGGGCGAGGGAGACCCCCGAAGTCTGAGAGCATCACTTGCAATTCCCACGGCTTCTGTTCCCAGAGATCGCCTCTTAGGAGGCCTGTCCTCCTCAGAGGGAGGGGGCCAAGCAGCCAGCTTCTGGTCGCCCCGACTGTGCCTCAGACCCAGCAGAGCTGTGAACACATTCCGAAGTCTGAGCCCCAGCCCAAGCCCAGGACACTGGCGAGTGACAGCAGGAGGAGGCTCCTCGGGTGACTCCCGCGGCGGCAGCCAAATGCGGAGAACCACTCCTTCGCCCCAAAGCATCTTCCCACCGGGGTGCTCAAGTGCATAGTTCACCGGAACAGCCTGTACTTTCCACCCCCGCCCACTCCTGCCCCTCCCCTTCTGGATGCCACCCTCCCCTCCACCCCCCACCCCTGTCTGTGGAGCCGGTGCTGCCGGCTGGTTCCGGCTCTGCCTCAACCTCAGGCGGGGACACAGCTGTTCCCCGTGTGTCTGGGGCAGGTTCTCTCTTGGTGATACTTGCTTCTCGTTTCCAGCTTCTCCCGGCTCACGTTCTCCCCATTTCTAATTGACAAAGCTAACCATTCCCAGCCCCGAACGTTCGTCTTACTCACCGCTGCACCTGCCAGCTCATTGCTCAGCGTCTAGCAGGAACTCGGCACATGTTTGTGGACTGACTGACTGACGACTGACAAGCTTTTCCTTCTTCTTCTTCTTTAAAATATATTTTGTTGATTTTTTTACAGAGAGAAAGAGAGAGGGATAGAGAGCTAGAAACATCGATGAGAGAGAAACATCGACCAGCTGCCTCCTGCACACTCCCCACTGGGGATGTGCCTGCAACCAAGGTGCATGCCCTTGACTGGAATCGAACCTGGGACCGAAACACACACACACACACACACACAGACACCCTCTTCTTCCTCTGCCCAGGGAGGCCCCTCCTGACCCATGCCCTCACTCACCACCTCCCCTGCCTCCTGGTCCCCCTGCCCAGGCCGATGGCTGTCCACCAACTGCCACGGAACCTTCCAGCAAGGGCATTCCACCCGTACCTCCCCACAGGATTCTTCCTTCTTCCCTGGTTCTTCCTACCACACCCCCTTCGGGAGGAGGGCTGGGAAACTGAGGCAGAAAAGACCGCTCCCCACCCCCCACGAGATCAGGAACCCTGTAGGATGGAAGGCGCCGGTGCCCCTCGGCCTTTGCATGTCACCACCAGGGGGCGCCCAAGCCCCAGGCATCCCCGAAAGCAGAGGCTGGACTCCGCCTCCAGTCAGTGTGATTGAACTTCAGCGTCGAATTAGGTTATTTACACGTATTGTGAAATTATCTCCACAGCAGGCCTAATTACCACCTGTCACCACACAACGTTACCTGTTTGGGTGTTTTTTAATATTTTTTCTGGCAATGAGAACCTTCAAAGTGCATTCTCCCAGCGACTCGCAGGTACCCAGTCCACAGGTTCTTAACCTCACCGGGAGGGAAGGCAGGCGTGGGAATTCCACCTCCCCGGCCGCAGCGAGCGCCTGCCATGTGCCAGCCCCTGCCCCGTCCTCTGCTTCGCCCGGACACGGTGTGGGGCCCAGCCTCTGCGAGGACGCCTTGAAAAGAGCCACTTGCCTCGTGGAGGAACCCTGGCCCACCTTATTTTTAAATATATATATATATTTTTTAATTGATTTTTTTACAGAGAGGGAGAGAGAGGGATAGTTAGAAACATCAATGAGAGGCCGAAACAAGTTTGGCTCAGTGGTAGAGCGTCAGTCTGTGGACTGAAAGGTCCCGGGTTCGATTCTAGTCAAGGGCATGTACCTTGGCTGCGGGCACATCCCCGGTAGGGAGTGTGAAAGAGGCAGCTGGTCGATGTTTTTCTCTCATTGATGTTTCTAGCTCTCTATCTCTCTCCCTTCCTCTTTGTAAAATATCAATAAAATATATATATATTTTAAAAGAAACATCGATGAGAGAGAATCATTGATCAGCTGCCTCCTGCACATGCCTCCCTACTGGGGATGTGCCCGCAACCACGGTACCTGCCCTTGACCGGAATCGAACCTGGGACCTTTCAGTCTGCAGACCGACGCTCTATCCACTGAGCCAGACCGGTTTCGGCCCACCTGCCTCTTCTGTCACCACCTCTGGTAACAGCGCCCGCTCTCCTCTTCGGCCTCTTCCCTGCACCCAGCCCCTCTCCACCCCTCCCGACCCCGGCTCAGCTCCGTGGAACCTCCCAGCCGCACAGCCTGGCACCTTCCCTGGAGACCAGGGTGGGTGGTCAGTGTCCTCGGGGAGGGCATGGTGTCCCTCTCTTTGCTGGGTCCCTGGCCCTCTCTGTCCAGGCCCCGTCTCTGTTGCCGCCCCAGCTTCCTGGTTTCCCCAGAGGCTCTGAGTGGGTCGGCGAGGCCGCTGGCGGGGAGGTGGGGAGGCGCGGATGGGGAGCCCCACTCCGCCTGGAAGTGCCAATCCGGCCAGCAGAGACTCGGGAAGTGGGCGAAGGTGGCGATAACAATAACAGTAATAATATTAATAACTACGCCAGGGCCCACAAAGCGGCCGTGAAATACCCTCTAATGACCCCTTCCATTTATAGATCTCCTTCTCTTCCTGGGCACATCAGAGCCCTTGCCCAATTAACCCTCCCAGCTCCCCTGGGAGGGACAATTAGCCCCGTGTTTTATGGCCGGGGAAACCGAGCCCCGAGAAGGTGCTGGAGGTGCCCGGGGTCACACAGTGCGCTCGTGACCCCGGAGCATGTGGAGGTGCACTCTCTCCTTCCTGCCTCCTCTGCCTGGCCCCACGCAGGGAGACGTGTGCATCCGTGTACACGCGTGTGCACACACACACACACACACACACACACACACCCGTCCAGCCCAGATCTGCCTCGCCGGGGACCTCGGCAGCCAGGGTAACATGGAGGGACCTCCCGGTGTGGCCGCAGAGGCCTTCTCGTGGCCAGCCCCGGCTCCGGGAAATCTTCCTCTGTCCTGCGGGGCACGCCTCACGTCGGGCAGTGGGCCAGTCAGGACTACGCCCCTTCCAGCGTAAGAACTCAAGAGGAAAGAAATGGGGGGTGTCTGGGGGCCCCCAGCAGATGTTCACCCTGAAAAGCAGTGTGCATGAAGAACCCCAACCCCTTCCGGCCCCAGGACTGGGGTTGGCAACGTGATTCCAAACAGGAGAAGTGGGGGGGGGGGGCGCCTTGAGAGGAAGGCCTTCCCCAGCGAGCATGGCAATGACTTGGCCTAGAGAAGAAGACGCTGGGGAAGGGAGCCCCCCCGGGAGGAGGAGAGAGAGGGTGGTGCTGGGGCTTGTGATTCAATCTCAGCTTCCGGCCCTAGCCCGTGCGGCTCAGCGGATAGCCCACCAGCCTGCAGACAGAAGGGTCCCAGGTTCGATTCCGGCCTAGGGCACATGCTGGGGGTTCCAGCTCTATCCCCAGTAGGGGGCGTGCAGGAGGCAGCCGATCAATGATTCTCTCTCACCATTGATGTTGTATCTCTCTCTTCCTTCCCCTCTGAAATCCATAAAAAAATGTGTGTTTCGCCGAAAGCGGTTTGGCTCAGTGGATAGAGCGTCGGCCTGTGGACCGAAAGGTCCCAGGTCTGATTCCGGTCAAGGGCATGTACATTGGTTGCGGGCACATCCCCGGTAGGGGGTGTGCAAGAGGCAGCTGGTCGATGTTTCTTTCTCATTGACATTTCTAGCTCTCTATCTCTCTCCCTTCCTCTCTGTAAAATATCAATAATATATATATATATATATATATATATATATATATATATATATTTTAAAATGTGTGTTTCTGAAAATCTCAGCTTCCAGTCTTCACCAGAAGAGTGAAACAGACACAGGGGAGGGAGGCCATGTTTGTGGTTCTGAACTGTGGTGTGCAATTGGGAACGTGCTTTTGTTTACAGCAGAAGGGAGCGAGGTTATCTCACTGCCGAGAGCTTCCTGCTGGTGCAGAGCAGTGCCCCGGAGCGGGGGGGGGGGGGGGGGGGAAGGGGGCAGCCGGGGGCAGTGAGGTAGAAGTGGGGTGCCACTGGGCTACTGTGTCTCCCGTGGCAGTTGGCTGGGACGCCAGGACTGGAGTTATACGTGGGGGCGTCCCTGTTCCGGGAGAAGAGCGGTGGGAACCACAGAGAGGTGGGTTCTTCCCGTCTGGCCAGCCCCCACCCAACCGCCTCACCCCGCCTCTCCCCCGGCCTCTGACCCCGGCCCCGCAGCCGGGCCGGGATGGCGGCCCCGCCCCCCGCCCCAGGTCTCCCAGCAGAAACTCCCAGGCTCCACATGGCTGAGGTTTTACTAGGGCTCCCAGCTGGGTCCCACCTTTGATCTGGCTTCAAAAAATAAAAAGCAGAACCAGGAGAGCAATTTTCCCCCGGCCTGCTGGGGAGGGAGGCGGGCGGGAGGCAGGTCCTGACCAGCCCGGCCCACTTCTCCTGGAGCCGGCGTCTGAGGCGAGCGGGCGGCGGGCGGGTCGAGGGCCCTGGGAGCAGAGCCGCCTTCCCTCGCTGGCTCCCTCCTCTCCCTGCGAGCTCAGGCCGGGCCCCATCCCTACCTCTCGCCAGCCAGGGGGAAGGCGGCACAGCTGCTCCCAGGCCAACCACTTGCCTCCGGGGCCGGGCCAGAGCAGGGCCCCCCCCCCCCAGGGCAGCATCTCCACCCGCCCCCCCACCACCCTGCGCCCCTGGCCCGTTCCTGGGAAGCAGCGCCGACTGGCCTCAGGGTGGGGCCCATGGCGAGCCTGCCCCCCTGCCTGGGCACCTGAGACGTGACTCAGTGGTCTGTCTCAGAGCCAGCCCCGGTGGTGGAAGGTTGGACTCCGGGGAGGGGAGGGGAGGGGACGGTCAGGCTGGATGGAGCGAGGTCAGCCTTTTATGGCGCTTCCTCCCCATTCCTCACCCGAAGCCCGGCCTGGCCCCGGGTCCCCGTCGTCGGGGCGGAAGCCCCGCCCCCTCCCAGTTCAAAGGCTCCGGCTCCTCACCTGCCCAGATGCTTCCCGGCCCTTTTAAGTGGTGAGCGGCGCACCCTCCCCCACCCGGCGCAGGATCAGGCCTCTCCGGGCAGGTGCAGGGGGCCCGGGGGACCAGGCTGAGGGTGAGGGGGCGCAGACACACACCCTCCACCCAGCCGAGCTGCTCCCCGCGGTGTGGAGCCTGGGCCCGGGGCCACGGACCCGCCTGGGGACCCTTCCTCGGGGGGAGGGAGCCGGGGTCCAGCCCCGGGGAGATCCGCAGCTGCTCACGGGGCAGGCGCTGAGGCTGTGGGGTGGGCGCCGGGCGCCTTCTGCTCGTGAGAGTCACGGGGGGGGGGCGGTTTTCTCTGTGCCTCTGTGTCCGTATTGGCTCTGGCCCGAACCGGTGTGGCTCAGTGGATAGAGCGTCAGCAAGCGGACTGAAAGGTCCCAGGTTCGATTCCGGTCAAGGGCATGTGCCTGGGTTGCTACTGGCACATCCCCAGTAGTTCCTCTCTCATCGATGTTTCCAGCTCGCTATCCCTCTCCCTTCCTCTCTGTAAAAAGTCAATAAAAAAAATTTTTTTTAAAGACTCCAGCCACACCTGCACCCCGAAAGCCCGCCCTCCGTGTCGGGGCTCTTCCAGAAGGCCAGAAGCCACCCACACGCCCGCTCCCCCGTCCAGGCCCGGCTGCCCCCTCCCCCCGCCCCCCCTCGCCCCGGGCACGGCTCCCTGACCCGGGCCGGGAGAGGCCGGGTGGGGGAGGAAGTTGGGAGTCGCCTAGTCTGCAGGCGGGCGGGGTCCCCGCGCGATAACCATCTTTCTGGCAGCTCCAACCTGTTCTATTGGTGAGTGTGTGTGTTTTTTTGTTTTTTTTCCTAGAGGAGAAAGGTGAAGGCTCCGGCGGGAGCGGTCCCGGCGGGGAAGAGTCCTCGGGGCTCCCCAGGCCCCTGCAGACCTTGTGCAAGAGCCAGTAAATCTCTCACCACCCCGGGCCGGCCCCGCCCCCGCCCCCCGCCGCTGGGACTTTCATGTCGGGAGGTTTTATGCGTTTGCTCCTCCGTCGGGCTCCGCGGCTCCCGCCCGGGGCCTCTCCCCAGCCTGTAAAAAATCCGGTCCCATAAATCTTAGCTGCCCCCCTAAGGGCCAAGCAGGGTTCCTCCCACTCCACCCCCCGCCCCTGAGCACCTCTGCCCCCGGAGATGGCCGAGCAGCCGGGGACGGAGGAGGCAAAGGGCTTCCCCGGAGGGCAGCTGTGGGGTGCGGCCTCCCGGCCCCCGATTCTCCGCAGCAGCTCCGCAGCCTGGCAGGCTGGGACCTTGGACTGAAAGGTCCCCCTGCAGCCGCTTCCAGCGCCGGAGGGGCTGCTGGGGTCTCTGGTTGGGAGGCCCAGGCCTGGTGGCATCCACTGAGCCTCCTGAGACAGGTGGCTGTCTGCCTGCCAAGCCCCAGGTGCAGTCAGCAGTGATGGTGCCCCTGGGAAAGGGGTTGGTAGTGGCTGAGACCTGGAGGGGTCAGTGAACCCCAGAGTATAAGGCACAGCTCTTAGCTTCCCAGGCTGGCGGGGGAGGCTGGACACCCACCCAGGGCTGGGCCCGGGAGAAGGGGGTCAGGCTGCGGGGGCCCCCCCACCCCAGGGCGAATCCCAGGAGGGGAGGGGTGGGAGGGGTAGGCCTGGGGGCTCTGGCCGAGAGGGGGAGCACAGCGCTGGCTGGGGAAGGAGGAGAAGGCGGGGGCCGAAGAGGGACAGGGCGTCTCCGATGGAGGAACAGTCTGTGCGTTCATTCGCAGGTTCCTGGCGGGACAGGATGCGGCCTGGGCAGGAGCCGGAGCGGTTTGCCAGGAAGGCGAGGAGCCTGTGCCCGTGAGCCTGGCCCTGCCCGTGTGCCTGGAGTCAGAGGTGACACCGACGGTTGGGGGAGGCCGGGTGGGCGCTGGGAGAGAGGGCAGGCAGGGAACCCGGCTCCTGGGAGAGAGGACATTGGGGAGCCGTGTTCTGCTGTGAATGTCTCGCACCCACCCCTCCCCTCCCCGCCCCGCCAGGCCCAGATCAGCCCGACTCACCTCCCACCCCCCATCGTCACCGCCAGGCCGAGGGGGTGCTAGTGGCGGCCCCTCCTGAGCCCTCGCTGCACGTCAGGCACGGCGCCACGCACTTTCCCTGTACCACCCCACTTTACAGGTGAGGAAACTGAGGTCCGGCGAGCACATTGGCTGACGTGAGAGGTGGCCACCCAGGATCACCCAGCGGGAGGATGGCACAGTCAGAATTCCAACTCCAGCCGAAACCAGTTTGGCCCAGTGGCTAGAGCGTCAGCCTGCGGACTGAAAGGTCCTGGGTTCGATTCCAGTCAAGGGCATGTACCTGGGTTGCGGGCACATCCCCCGTAGGAGGGGTGCAGGAGGCAGCTGATCGATGATTCTTTCTCATCGATGTTTCTAACTCTCTATCCCTCTCCCTTCCTCTCTTAAAAAAAAATCAATAAAATATATTTAAAAAGAAAAAAGAATTCCAACTCCAGAGCCTGGGTTCCCCACCCCGGCCTCTGCTGCCAAGGACAGCCTCTGCGCCTCCTGCAGACGCCCACAGACTCCGGCGGGGGTGCTGGCCTCCTTCCCCGGGGGAGGAGGGGGTGGCTGAGGTGTGCTGATCCTCTCAATCCCCTCTGCTTCCTGGGGATTGCCCGCCTCTGAAGCAGCATCGGACGAGCTGCCTCCCTCTGAGGTGCCCTGCTTCCGCCAGCGCCCGCAGCCGGGGAGCTGGGCCGCAGCAAAAGTGAAACTGACTCAGCTGGTTTCCCACCGCCCACCGAGGGAAGCGGGAGCAGCCCGGCTGGACAACAACCAATTAGGCACTTTTTATTGACAACGCCGTCGTAATCCCCAGAACTTGGCCGGGATGGAGAAGAGGAAATGGGAGAGGATGGAATTCCAGGATGCCTTCAGAGTTCCCCAGACATTCTCCCCGCCCCCGCTTCCCCCCCCCCATGCCATCCAGGAGAACTCCCCCACATGGGGCTGCAGCCCGGGACTTTGTGTCCCCTGAGAGTTTTCACCCGGCTGGTGTGGCTCAGTGGTTGACCCATGAACCAGGAGGTCACGGTGCAGGGCACATGCCCAGGTTTCGGGCTCGATCCCCAACAGGGGGCGTGCAGGAGGCAGCTAATTGATGATTCTTTCTCGTCTTTAATGTGTGTGTTTTTAAAAATATATATTTTATTTATTTTTCACAGAGAGGAAGAGAGAGGGATAGAGAGTTAGAAACATCGATGAGAGAGAATCATCAATCAGCTGCCTCTTGCACACCCCCCACCGGGGATGTGCCCGCAACCAAGGTCCATGCCCTTGACCGGAATCGAACCCGGGACCTTTCAGTCCACAGGCCGACGCTCTAGCCACTGAGCCAAATCGGTTTCGGCATCATTTATGTTTCTATTTCTCTCTCCCTTCCTTTCTCTGAAATAAATAAAAACATTAAAAAAAGAAAGACAAAGAAAGGGCTTTCTCCAGTCCTTTGTTCCAGCAGCTCAGGGAAGAAGAGGAACCCTATCTCTGTTTGCTCCCAGAACGGGGTGGGCCGGGAGCGGGCACCTCACGGTTCTGGGGCCTCTGTGGCGTGGCGCCTCTCTGCGTGTTGGCTCCGGGGCCAGAGGGTTCCAGGTTTCTCTGGTACAATCTGACGCCTCTCTCTGGCCAGTCGCTCTCAGAGGACAGTCGTTTGGTCTCCTTCAGACTGATCACCTGCAGGCAGTGAGAGGGTCTCCCTTGCCCCGGCCCCTTCCTTCAGTTGCCCAGGGCAGGGCTTTGTCCGCGGTGGGCCAGTTCTGCTATCCACAGAACAGTGATTCTGGCCTGGACCCCAAGGGGGCTACATCCTGGTTAGGAGGCGCCACCACAGCCTTTCAGACCCTACATGTCCTCTCCCCTGTAAATGGGGTGACAAGAGAGCCCACCTCCGGGGCGATGTCGGTGAAGGCCCGGCCCACAGCTGGGACTCTGTCCGCGAGAGCTCCAGGAGCCTCTTGGGAACCTGAGACTCCTTCCTGGGCAGCAGCGTCCTTTCTTTTTTATAAAATATATTTTATTGATATTTTTACAGAGAGGAAGAGAGAGGGAGAGTTGGAAACATCAATGAGAGAGAATCATTGATCAGCTGCCTCCTGCACACTCCCTACCGGGGATGTGCCTGCAACCAAGGTACATGCCCTTGACCGGAATCAAACCTGGGACCCTTCAGTCCGCAGGCCGACGCTCTATCCACTGAGCCACACCGGTTTCGGCTGGGCGGCAGCTTCCTGCTCCTCGGAAAGCAGGACGGGACTCCAGCAACCCAGGCGCCGAGGGGTCGCCCTCAGAATGCCGGGGGCAGAGGCTGGCTGGCCCGGCGGCTCCGCGGGCGTCTCTGGCGGAGGCCCAGGCGGCCGGCGCGGTGCATTATCTCTACGAAGGGGCGAGGAGGGCCGTGGCCAGCACGGGCCGCCTCCCAGGCGTGGAGCAGAGCGCGTGGCCGTAGACAGGGTCGCCAGGTGGGGACCCAGCTGTCGGGGCGGTGTCGAGGAGGGGGGACCGCGTCCCAGAAGACCAGGCAGGAGCTGAGTGGCCTCAGTGCCAGGACGGCCGTGGTTCCAGCCCCACAGGGATGCTGGGGGGGGGGGGCTGGGCATGGGATGGGCGTCGGACACAAGGACCTCCCTCTCCCCGAGCGTGGGTTCCAAAACCTCCCGAAGGAGGAGAGGGGACGGAAGGTGAAAGCACCCCCAAGCTGAGCCCACATCTGTCTTCTCGGCCAGGTTAGGGACACGCCCCTCTCCTCAGTGGGGGTGGGGTGGGGTGGGGTGGGGGTGGAGGGGGTCTGGGGGGCATGGCGGCTGCTCCCAGGGGAGGAGGCACTGCCTCCCCAGCCAGTTCCCTCCTGAGTGCGGACCTGGGGTCGGGTCTGAGTACAGTGACACTTGGCCTGGAGCCAGAGCCCTGGGGCAGGTGGGGCTGCGAGTGGGAGGAGGAAGGAGCACCGTGACCTTACCGCGGAGATAGCCCAGACCCCACAGCCCCAGGGACCGGCCCGCAGGCAGAAGCCAGCAGGAATGGGGAAGTGCGGAGGGAGGCGGGGCGCTGGGGCTCCTGGGAAAATCTGGGAGGAAAATGCTCTCTCTTTCCATTTCCACGTAAAAGTCGCCTCCCCGGGAAAGCTTCTCTGTGCGGCCGGCTGCGGGCTCCCCGCCAATGCCGGGGGCCCAGTGACCAGGCTGCCAGAGAGCCCCTAAGAAGACACGGGCAGGGAGCGGCTGGTCAGCTGGTCGGAGAGGGAGGGAGACCTGGCTGTGGGCCACAGAGATTCCCAGCCTGATGGGGAAGATAGGGCGCATTCCAGACCCTCGGCCCCAGGCCAGGAGCCGGACGGAGGGATGAATGGACGTGCTGAGGTGGCGCTGGGGCGGGAACGGCGTCCAGGGCGGGGCTGGGCGGCGGGCGGGAGAAGGTGCCTGGAGGAGAATGTGAAACCGATGCAGGCGGGAGGCCCGGGGAGGCCCATTTGTCCAGAGAAGAAACTGCCCGGGACTCTGCAGCAACTCTGAGCCAGGATTCCAAGTCTCCCCCCCCCCATCCCACCCCCGTCCCCCCCAGGTTTTGGGGAGGGCACCAGGATGAAAAGCAGTAGGTGGAGGAGGCGGAGGGCTAACAGGCGGGCGGCGAAGGAAGGGGTGAGTGGGAGAGGGAGGGGAAGCTTGTCATTTGGTGAATTCCTGCCTGGCCCGTGGATGACCCAGAGCCACTTAAAGGAAACGCGGAGAGAGGAGGCCTGCGGAGCGGGTCCCGTGGCCGCAGTGAGTCAGGGTGCGGCCGTCTGATCCTCTGAGCCAAATCCCCGATCTCTGGGGCTTTGGAGGCTCCTGGTGTCTGGCCTCAAAGCCACCGGCGGGCAGCGGGGTAGTGCTCCGCCCCCTCCCCCTCCTCCCGCCCCATTGGCTGCTCTCTGACCTCTGACCCCAGAGCCTGAAGGACCCTATTCTCCCTGGGAGGCTGAGTCACTTCTCCCCTTCCCCAAATTCGGGAAGACACGGGTAAGGAAGGTGCAGGATGCAGGGGCGATGCAGCTGGGCCCAGGGCATGGGGGCCAGAGAAACCAACGCTGTCCAGCTCTTGGGAGGCCTGGCGCTGCTGGCCCTCGGCCCCTCCAGTAGCCGCCGTGGATTAACCCTTTGTAAGGAGTGGGCCTGGGTAGGGTGTGTGGGGAGACGGTGAGGGTGGAGAGACGGAGGAATTCACATGGGACCCCAGAGCCCCTTTAGGTGGGTGCTGATTGCCATCGGAGGACGTTCATTAGGAGGAGATACTGCGAGGGACCCTTCAGCCCTGGGTCTGACCCTGCGGGGAGGTCAGGGAATTCCCATCAGCCCCTGCTCTGGATAGGTCCAAGTCGGGCCAGCCCAGGGGGTCTCCTTAGGCATTTGCTTTAAAAAAAATTATATATTATTGACTTAAGAGAGGAACGGAAAGGGAAAGAGAGACAGAAACAACAATGATGAGAATCATTGATTGACTGCCTCCTGCACGCCCCCTACTGGGATATGCCCTTGCCCGGAATCCAACCCGGGACCCTGCAGTCTGCAGGCTGACGCTCTATCCACTGAGCCGCACCAGCTAGGGCTCCTGGGGCATTTTCCAAGTCAAGACCCTTGGCCCGCCCAACCTCTCAGTAGGAAGGACCCAGATGGCCTCGGCCAGTGGCCGGCAAACCGCGGCTCTCGAGCCACACACAGCTCTTTGGCCCCTTTGAGTGTGACTCTTCCACAAAATACCACGGCCTGGGTGAGTCTATTTTGAAGAACTGGCGTTAGAAGAAGTTTAAACAATTTGGCTCTCAAAAGAAATTTCAATCGTTGTCCTGTTAATATTTGGCTCTGTTGACTAGTGAGTTTGCCAACCATTGGCCTAGGCCGGGGGTGGGCAAACTTTTTGACTCAAGGGCCACAATGGGTTCTTAAACTGGACCAGAGGGCTGGAACAAAAGCAACCTGACCATGCTGGCACTCTCATCTTGGGCTGCTGGTGAAGGAGCGGAGGGGAGAGCAAGAGAACCCTCCGCTCTTTCGGCTCCGAGGGCCAGATAGAACCGCCGAACGGGCTGGATCCGGCCCACGGGCCATAGTTTGCCCACGGCTGGCCTAGACCATCCTCCTGTCGCCCGGCACGTTCATGGGGGTGGGTCTCCTTGGCAGAGCCAAAGGCTCCTGACAGCCCATCTGAGCCAGGATGGGGCATTGGCCGGGGGGGTTAGGGGGGGACACAAAGAATGGGATGTGTGCTGCTGGTTTTGTTGGAGGAGAGGAAGGAAGAGGGTGTCTCCTGAGCTCCTGGACCCTCTCCCCAGCTCCCGGCGCTGGCACCGCAGGCCTGCGCCAGGCTGGCGGGGGGAGCCCGGAGCCTGGCTGAGCCCCAGCCCGGGAGGGAGGGAAGGCAGTGGCGAGGGGGTGGGCTGTGCCTTCCGCCTGGCAGATTAGTGACTCGGAGACAGGAGAGGGCCTGTCACCAGGCCCATAAATAAAGCATCTGCGTCTCTGCCTCCATCTGTGTTTATCTGTCTGGCCTCCGCTTCCGGGAGAGGAGATGTCTCCGACCCCCAGCATCAAACGCGGCGCGGGGAGGGGAGGGAGGAGGGGCGGCCTCCCCCCCCCCCCCCCGCCTCCCCTCCCAACCTGTTTCTGCCGCCTCAGATCCTTCCTCCCCCCTCCCTCTTGCCGGTCCCTGGTCCCCAGAGGCCTCCTGGGACCGGGGGACAGGGCAGGTGGGGTGGAGAGCATGGTCCGGGATAGGGGTGGGCAAACTTTTTGACTCGAGGGCCACCATGGGCTCTTAAACTGAACCGGAGGGCCGGAACAAAAGCAACCTGACCATGCTGGCACTCTCCTCTTGGGCTGCTGGTGAAGGAGCGGAGGGGAGAGCAAGAGAACCCTCCACTCTCTTGGCTCCGCGGGCCGGATAGAACAGCGGAACGGGCCGGATCCGGCCCGCGGGCCGTAGTTTGCCCATGGCTGGTCTGGGGTCTCTATCGAATGGCTCTGCCAGCTCCTCTTCGGTGCCCTTCCTTTGTGGACTCCCGAGGAGGGGCCCTGGGCCCGGAGGGAGGTGAGGGAGGAATCATGCCTCCTCCATCCGGCCTCTGCCAGCTTTCCTCTCAGCACTCCCCGCCCCGTTCTCTGCTCGCTCGGCCCAGGGGACTCTAGGCTGCTCTTAGAACCCAGGACAAGCCGCCAGGGCTTTTTAAAGGGTGGTCCCCAGGCTGCTTGCATCAACATCCCCAAGAATGGGAAGGGGGGATGCTTGTCTGGAGGCACATTCCTGGCCCCACAGGCTTACGCAGTCCAGAGGGGCTCAGGCCCTCTCATTTAAAATATATATATATATATATATATTTTATTGATTTTTTTTTTCACTGTGAGCAAGGGAGAGGGATAGAGACCTAGAAACATCGATGAGAGAGAAACATTGACCAGCCGCCTCCTGCACACCCCCCACTGGGGATGTGTCCCCAACCAAGGTACATGCCCTTGACCGGAATCGAATCTGGGACCCTTGAGTCCATAGGCCAATGCTCTACCCACTGAGCCAAACCGGTTTCGGCTGGCCCTTTCATTTAAAAAAATATATGTATATAAATAAATAAATTTTATACATATATATATATATATATATATATATATTTACTTATTGATTTCAGAGAGGAAGGAAGAGGTAGAGAGAGATAGAAACATCATGATGAGAGAGAATCATGGATCGGCTGCCTCCTGCACGCCCTTCCCCCCCCCCCCCAAACAGGGATCGAGCCCACAACCCAGGCATGTGCCCTTGGCTGGAATCGAACCTGGAACCATTCAGTCCTCAGGCCAATGCTCTATCCACTGAGCTAAACCGGCCAGGGCTGGCCCTTTAGTGTTAAAGAGCATCAGGTGATGCTGGTGTAGTTCCGGCTGTGCTATCGGAGGGCCGGCTCCCTTGTTCTCCGTTACATCCCAGAGGCCAGCACGGGGCCTGGGACCCGGCGCCCCAGACATCGGGCGGCTGATGCATTTCTAGAAGTGAACACCCCTTCCTTCACGCCAGGCCTTCTCCCTGGCCCTCAGCAGCCCAACCTCCAGGCCTCGCTTTGTAATGCCAAAGGTTCCCGCCAGAACTCCCAGTGTCGCATTCACAGGCGATCCCTGTGTCCCACGGCCCCGGCACTCACGGAAACACCCCGAGGTGGGTCTGTGGGTGCCAGGGCAGGTGGCAGGCCTCTCAGCTCTGCCCCGGTGCCCCGGGAGGAGCCCTCTGCGTCACCCACCCACAGGGAACAGTGGTGGGGTGCGGGCTCCTGGCCCGGGGCAAGGAGTGGCAGGCGTCGGTAGGGGAAGGGGAGACTCAGAGGGAAGGCACGTGGTCGAAACTGCGTGACCCGCAGCCACCGCTGAGGGAGGCCCGAGGCAGGGGCCAGCCCGCCTCCCAGCTCAGGGTCTCCCGAGGGCCAGGCCGCACGGGAGGAATGTGTGGCCCCTTCTCCTCTCGAAGCCTCAGTTTCCCTGAGTTCAAACGAGCACCGAGAGAGAGAGAGAGAGAGAGAGAGAGAGAGAGAGAGAGAGAGCGCCGAGAGGCAGCAGGAGCCTGGGAGCCAGATCCAGGAGTGCACGCACGTGGGGATGGCAATCCGAGGCGATGGATAGAGGCCGGAGGTTTGGGAGAGGAGGAGGAGGAGGAGGAGGAGGAGGAGGAGGAGACAGAGGCCAGGCCAGCGTTTTCTGAGGAAGGAAGAGGCACGATCACCCCGGGCAGGAGCGGGAGATGGCAGAAGCTGCCACCCTGGCCATCCCTGGGGTGAAGGGGCCAGTGGGGCAGGGGGGCAGCTGTCTGGGCTGCTCCCCTGGGGGAGGGAGGGGTGTTTCCTGCGGAAGCGGGGCCTGGGTGGGTCAGAGAGGCAGCGCCTCCGTCTCAGAGAGAGTCCTAACCTGATGGGGAGCACGGGAGGGGGGGGGGCCCGGGGGAGCGCCTGCCCCAAGCGCACGGCCGGCCTTCGGGAGCCTGCAGTCTGGTGACCGGGACAGCCTCCGCCTCCGGCCTCCAGTGTCGGGGGGGGGGGGGGGGGACCCCAGCATACAGCCGCCATCAGCTCCGCAGGGGAGGCTTCCTGGCATGGATTTGGAGAGAGGTTTTGAGGAAAGAGAGAGAGAGAGGGGGGGGGTTAGGAGTTCCCCCTCCACTGGCCTGGGGCAGTGAGGAGTGAGGGGACAGTTGGCACAGCCACACGGGGCCGGGAGACTCCGTATGGACGATCCCCGCTTCCAGGGTGGTCCTCTGACAGGCGGGGGGGGGGGGGGGGCGGCTGAGAGGGGCAATGACTGGGCCAGGGTGACCCCTCCTTACAGGCAGAGCTGGGACCAGAGACCAGGTGGGCAGGCTCCTCCCTCTCCCCCCCCCCCCTGCTGGCTGGTGAGCTGACAATCTGGGGCTGATATCAGAGGGCTTGGGGGGCGGGGGAGACACACGCCCTCCCAGCGGCTGTTGGACGGGGAAAGTACCTGACTCTCGGCCTCTCTTTCCCCATCTGTACTTTGGGCGCTTTCATCTCAGGAGGGGAAGTCCTTCGCAGGAAGGTCCCACATACATGAACGCAAGGTCTTGGAGGGACCTGCTCACCGGTTCCTGATTCCTGCAGCCCTGAGGCGGAGAGGAAGGAGGGCGGAGGCTGGGGTACCCCCAGCGGACTCCCCAAAGGGCCAGCCTGAGGGTGGGGTGGGGTAGGGGGGGCTGCTTTGCATGCGATTTGCATATCAATGGTGTGAACGCCGGGCCGGCCGCGCTCTGGAATCTCCCTGGCTCCTGCTCCCTCCTCTGCGGTTTCCCCACCTGTCTGAGGGCCTCCCGGTTGCCAGTTGTGTGGCCACGCTGGGGAAGGGGGTGGGGGAGGATATAGAAGGGGGTCAGATGTTGGGGACTGGCTCCCCCAGGACCAGCCCAGGGCCTCCCTGCCCGGCCCCTGGGCCCCGATGGCCTCCCCTCGGCCTGCGGGAGGCTCCGGGCTGGCTGGGCCTCCCCGGCGGAGCCCGGCGGGGGTCCCCCGGGCCCTCCCCTGCCCTCGGGGGCCGGCGAGCGCGGTCCCCGCACCCCTGCCCTCCCGGCCCTCTGCAGAGGCCGGGCCCGGGCGGCAGGGGGCCGGCAGAGGGCTGTCCCCTCCCACTGGAGCCAAATAATTGCCTCCTGCTTTGTTGTGTGGTGTCTGGGGCCCGGGGCCTCTCATTTGTGGGGACGTGCTGCGGCGAGAGCCTCCCCGTAATTACCCTCCTCCCTCCCCGGGCCGCCGCCGCCGAGCCTCCCGCGTCCGTCCGTCCGTCGTCCGGGCCTTACTCACCCGCCGGACCGACCCACGGCGGCTCCCTCCCCGCCCCACGCCGTCCTTTCCCGGCAAACAGCCTCTCTGCAGCCCCCCAAAACCCCCCGACTCCGTTCCCTGGAGCCCGGCGGGTCTGCCTCGGGGACAGGGCGTTCCAGGTCTGGATACAGCCCGCCCGGCCCGCCTCCCCGGGAGCCAGACCCCGGGCACGCGCCGCGCCTTGCGCAACATCTGGACAGGAGACACACCTGTCCGGACCCGTCCCCGCCCTGTCCTGGCTGGAGCGACCTGCAGCCCCGTCCCTGGGAGCAAGCACTCCCCTCAAGCTTCTATCCCACCCCCACCCCCCTTTTCCTATGTCTCAATCGCCAGTTTATCTGTTGGTCGGAAAGGAAAGGAGGCAGAGAGGGCCCGAGAGAGTGCGTTCTTGAGGCATTCCTAGGCTGCAGCTGAATAACAGACACAGAGGAGCCGGCAGAGAGCCTCAGGCACACACAGCGACGGGGAAACGGAGAGCTCGTCACGTCTGCCTCTTAAACGGAGACAAAATTAGAAATAGAAGAAGCAAGAGTTTTTGTTCAGTCGTGTGTGTGACTCCTGGAGGGCAGCAGACCGTTGATGTGAAACAGAGGCCGGCATTGGGGGTGGAGAGGGACAGCAAGAGGCATTGGGATGAGCCAAGACTCGAGGGATGAGGGGACGTGGTTTGCACATAGTAGGTGCTCCATTAACTATATAGGGTGACCCCTCTCTTCTGAGACCAGAACAAGGGAAAACGTACACGGCAGCAATAGGGATGCCAGGTGGGCTTCCAGAGGAGAGAAACCTTTCCAAACATAAGAACCATTCATCTTATCGACAAAGATCCTACTATGTGCCAGACACTGTTCTGGGTGCTTCTGACACCATTATGGAGCAAATGGTGCTTGGGGATACTTGAGGTTATGGACTCTGCCTGCTGGGAGGAAGATCGGAGAAGTACAACTTCCTCTCCTCGGGATGCTCCTTGGGCGGGATGTGTGCAGGGGGTGGGGGTCCTGGGTTTTGCCAGAAAACGCGGGAAGGTGAGCTCTAGCTCCAGGTTATGGAGACCATCTATGCAACCAGCGGAGACCAGATCACCAGTGGCACACGCACTGAGTTCAGAGCAGGAAGGGTGGATCCCTCCTGAGGTCACAGGTCACAGGGAGAGTTTCAATATCCGGTATGGCTGGGAGTTCTGGGGTACCAGCTGGGAAACCCAGACATTGAGGATCTCTTCTCACCCAGGGAATGGCAAGTTAGGAGTAAGCTCCTTCAATGGGTAGGAGGGAAACTCGGCCAGCTTAGGGTCCTGTAAGGTGAGCTCATTTCTCCCTCAACTCTTCATCACCCTCCTGCTTTCTCCTCTCTCCTCAGGAGGACTTCTCTGGCCACCCCAGGGGCAGGGAGTTGTCCCGAAGGTCCACTTCAAAGCCCTCTCCCTCCCCGCCAGTGTGTGTGTGGGGGAAGCAATGCCTCCTGCCCTCCTCGGGGTGGAGGAAGGACACAGGAGCAAGGCTGTCATTTGGTGAGGTGGGGACCCAGGGCTCCTCCACAAACATCCCTCCGCCTCTCCCCGGCCACCTCTGTGAGGCCCTGCAGCAGAGGCAGATGAAAGGGACAGAGCTGACCCTGAGGGGAGGGGGCAGAGCAGGCGGGGCCTGACTGGGAAGGATTTCTGGAGCAGATAGCGGGGGTGGGGCAGAGCAGAGCAGGGATTCTGGCAATGTCATCGGCTCCCTTGGCATCAAAGCGCCCACTGGCTTCAGCAAAGGAGGACCCATCAGCGTGTTTGTGTTGGGATGATGGCGGTGGTAGGGACCTGGGTGCAGGATCCCAGTGTGCCAGTGTGTGGACTCTGCATAGCCTCCTGTTCCTCCTTCCCGCACACACACACACACACACACACACACACACACACACAGCTAAATTCTCCAGCATCTGCCCTCTCCTGGCCTTCCTTCTGGAGTGACCCCTGTGATCGCCCAGCTGACAAAAGAGACACGTGGGGGAGCCCCTTCAGGGAATCCTGAAGCAGAGATGGGACCTGACCTGTCAAAATACTTCCATGTAAATGCTTATGGACCAGGACCTGCATTCAGGAGAGTGTCATGAGCATATGACACGAGTAAACAGTAAGTGGAAGACGGGATGCATTTGCACCAGGTGAGCACACAGCTCAAGGGTCAGGACACGACCCGGCCCCAGAGCCCTCCCTTCGGCTTACTAACCACGCCCCCACCCCCCAAGGGTAACGGAATCTCTGTGGTGACTTCAAAGAGCCTGGATGTTTTCTCACCTGTTTGTTCCTCCTTTTAAACGCAGTCACATCCTGTGTGATGTTGTATCTGGCCCCTCTCCCGCCCCATGCTTATGACAGCCATCCTTTGCTCGAGGTTGAACCCCGGCTGGCTGTCGGGGGAGGAGTGGGATGGAGCAGAGGTTCTCCCCCTTTGGGTCTCAAACTCAGGATCCCTCTCAGAGCACCCCCACCCCCTTTGCTGGTGCTCTAGAGTCCCCGGGTGCAGGCAGGAGGAGCCCTCTGGAAGGCCTTGTCCTCTTGGGGCGCCTATCCGCGCTGGGATCTGGGAACCTCGGTCCCCGACCACACCCCTCCCTCCAAAGGGACTCGGAGGAAGTCCCCAGCCGGGCGGGGTGCGTTAGATGGCGCTTTGAGATCTCACGATGAAAGGACTGCCCGGGGCCATTGTCCTTGGCCCCCTGTCCAGCTTGGTGGGGGCAGGGAGGGAGCACCCTGTCCCCTCGGGCTCTGGGGACGGGCACCAGCCTATTGGGGTTGGCATTGCCCGGCTCTGGAGGGCTTTCGTTCTGAGAAGCTCGTCCGGTCCAAAGAGGCAGGGAGCGTGGGCCCGAGTGAGGTATTGGGGAGTGGGGAACCCAGGGCCCAGGCCCCGGGGTCTGCCTCCCCCCCCCCCCACCTCCTGGGCAGCGCCCAGACAGCCCGGCTCTGGTGCCGTGTGTGGTTTCAGGATAAGCTGCCGATGCCACCCAGAGCGCCCTGCTGACAGACAAGGATCTCACCCGCTTTCAAAGACGCCCTTTCATCTGCCAGGGCTAATTACACCTGCGGAGCGGGGGAGAGGGCACTGGAGCCAGCCCCCTCCCTCTTCCCCTGTCCCGGCTCCCAAGCCCCCTGCCTCGGGAGCCCATCTCCTCCCTCCCTCCCTCCCTCCCTCCTGCCAGGTTGATGGCACCTGACAATTACTCTAGCGACAAGTGGCCCGGCTCCTGGGAGGGAGGCGTGGGGAGCAGGGGGCTGGGAGGCGGCCTGTTGGTGTAGGTGAGGGTCTGGGTGGCATCAGGGGGGCTGCTGAGCGGCCCCGGGGAGCAGGCGAGGGCTCAGGAGCGTGAAACTTAAAGTCTGTGACGGAGGCAGTTTAATGGAAGCCACGGGTGCCTGGCAGCTCTGAGCCGGGATCCTGTCTCGTTATTTTATTAGCTGCGTGACTTTGCTTCCCACTTATGTGGGCCTCAGTTTTCTCTCCTATAAAACGGGGATGCTGCCGAGACCGGTTTGGCTCAGTGGCTAGAGCGTCGGCCTGCGGACTGAAAGGTCCCCAGGTTCGATTCCTGTCAAGGGCATGTACCTTGGTTGCGGGCACATCCCCGGTGGGGGGTGTGCGGGAGGCGGCTGATTGATGACTCTCATCAATGTTTCTAACTCTCTATCTCTCTCCCTTCCTCGCTGTAAAAAAAAAAAAATCAATAATATATATATATATATTTTAAAAACACAAAAAACGGGGGTGCTAGCACCCACCCCACGGAGTGGCTGTGAGGAACAGGTGAGCCGAAGCATCTACAGCGCTTAGCCTTTCCCAGGGGCCGATGGGGCTGGGCGAGACCCCAAGACTGGGTAGGTCTCCGCAGGACACCGAGCTCACTCTCCTCCCAGCTCGCGATGCTCTGCTTTGTGACTGCGTAGGAGCCCAAGTCTCCTGCCGCCCCGCACACCGGTTCCTCGGCGCCCTGTTGTATCAGTCTGCGGCCCGGCGCCCAGAGCCCAGAGCAGGCCAGGGGCTCTCCGCGCCATCAGCCGTCGTGGGAGTGGAGTGTGTGGTGGAGGCACGTGGCTGAAGGGCTCCTCTGGAGAGAGGGGGAGTCTCTGAGTCAGCGTGAGTGTGTGCATGACCGTGTGCACCCCGGTGACACACCGAGGGGGGTACGTGTGCGTGGGTGTGCGCACCGGCGGTTACTGTGGGCGTAGGAGGGGCGGGGCGACGCCTCAGCGTCTGCCCGAGTTCAGGTGTGAGGGAGCCTCGCAGTGAGGGATGGCCTACGAGGGCGTGTGGACTGAAAGTGTGTGTGTGTGTGTGTGTGTGTGTGTGATGCAATCACATGTGTGATTGCATGTGAAACTCTGAACAGGAAGAGCTGTATCCATCTGTGTCTGAGGGTTGAGGGTGAGGGCAGGTACATGACTGTGCCTACGGGTCTATTTACGGCCTCAGTGGTAGTGAGCTCTCTCTCTCTCTCTCTCTCTCTCTCTCTCTCTCTCTCTCTCTCTTTTTAAAAAATATATTTTTGTTGCTTTCAGAGAGAGAAACATCATGATGAGAGAGAATCATTGCTGCCTCCTGCAAGCCTGCAATCCGGGCCCGGGCCCTGGCCAGGAATTGAACTGTTCCACCACTGAGCCACGCTGGCCGGGCAGCAGGGAGCTCTTTATAAGAGCAAATAAGGCCCCAACCAACCAAGGTCCTTCCAAGGCCTCTAACCTGGGAGGGAAGAAAGTGTAAGGCCATCCCTCTCCCAGAGCAGAGGCAGCTGGAGGCAGCTACCTCCCTCTGGTCCCCGCCTCCTCCCGGCTCAAGGGAACAGGTAAGGTGCTGGCAGTGAGTGGGGGTGGGTCCCACCCACCCAGGGTGGTGATTTGCCCTTGAATGGAAGGCGTGAGCCCATACTCCAGAGGTTCTGCACTCAGCCCCTTCACGGTCCTACACCCAAAGCAGGAAAGTTGGGCTTGGTGTCTAACCAGAACCCTCTAGACTCCAGGCCAATCGAGGCTCCACCCTCCCATTGTCACATGACCTCACGTAGACACGAGCCATTGACCGTGGAAATCCGGGATCCTCACGTCAGGAGGCGCTGACACCGAGGTTCCTCCCCTCTCCTTCCAAGCCTCGTCATTTCTCTTCACCTCCCCACGTGCCCCCCTCTGACCCTGTCCCTCTCAGGAAAGGCAATTCCCCAAGCTCCCCCTGATGGCAGGTCCTCCCAGGGTCTAACCAACTTCCCTCGTGTTCCCAGGCCCTGCCCGGGGGCTGGGAGCTGGGGGACCCCCCGGGAGCAGCTCCATGAGACCGGGCGGGGGCAGGGGGGGGTCTGCTGGCCCAGCTGAGGTCACCGGCCACTGCGGCACGTCAGTGGTGGGCGTGTACGTCCAGCCACCGCACAGCCTCCCTTTCATCCTTTGTTCCCGCCGGCCCGGCCCGTTCCCACTGCGGATTCTCAGATTCCCAGCGTGGCGTATCCGATGAGCCAGAGTCTTCGCCCGGACACGATCCTCTCCCGGCCCTGCCCTCTGCTCACCTCCTCCTGCCTGTCCCCTCCCAGCCACAGGGAAACCACTTTCGGGAAGGGGGGCAGGGGGGACGCGAGGGCTTGGGGGGACAGTTGCTTGCAGTCTCTCCCTCCTTGCTCCTCTCTTTGCCAAGCCACCACCTGCCACCAGGGACATTGTGGTCAGACTCAAGGGAGACCTTTTAGGGGTGTCATCCAGTGGGGAGCTTGGGCCCCACTTTCCCCGGGAACGTGAGTGCTGGTCAGGGGCGGGAAGGAAAGGAACGGTGTGCCTGGGGTGCGGGGGGAGGGACAGGGTGACTTCCCCAGCCTCCCTTCCGCCCCTGGATGCCATCCTCAGCCCTTTGTTTCCCCACAGACGTTTGGCTGCTCCGGTCTGGCAGCCGATCCCCAAGCATTTCTCCATTCACGGGGCTTAGCACCGGGTTTCCACATCGCTGGCAGTGACTGCTCGCCTTGCACCCTCCCGGCTGCCCTCCTGGCCCGTGTCTGGGCTCCCTCCCTCCCCTCCCAACCGGGGCTGATCTGCCTCCTCCTCTCCAGGAATTCTGTGGCTTGGATTTTCTACTCCAAACACCTTCACACACACACACACACACACACACACACACACACACACACCCAGGAAGCCCTCCCCTGGCCTTGCCTTTCCTTCCTGCCCTACCCCATCTCCCCAGGCCTGAAGCCCAGCCCCATGCTCTCAGCCAGTCTGCCGGGGTGTCTCCTGCTGTGGGGGTTGGGTCTTCTTTGGATCAGCCAGGAGTTCCCTGAGATGGGGCCTGGGTCTCCCCACACCCCAATTAGAAACACCCCGGGGGAGCCCTGGCTGGTGTGGCTCAGGGAGCTGGGTGCTGTCCCAAGGACTGCAAGGTTGCTGGTTGGATTCCTGGTCAGGGCACATGCCCAGGTTGCGGGCTCCATCCCCGGTGGGAGGCCTGCAGGAGTAGCCAATCGATGCTTCGCTCTCCCATCCATGCTTGTCTCTCTCTCTCTCTCTCTAAAAAAAAAATCAATAGAAACATTATTTTTTAAAAAGAAAGAAAGAGACACGCTGGAAAACAAATCAGTTTCACTAAAAACAGATGTTGACAGGAAGCCAGGAAGGCTGGCCAACAATCTTAATTGCTCTAACCTTTAGTTGAGATATTGTTAGCTGAAGCAGCCTCCACCTTGTTTTGTCCCATGTAAGTTTCTGTTATTTTCCTGCCTAAGGGCTAAATTTCTGTGTATGTTGCCTAAGATGTTTTCCCCAGAGCCTCAATAAAAGGGGATGGCAGGGCCAGAGCAGGGGGTAGTTCTCCCACTAGAGTTGGACTACCGCCTGGCCCCCCCATATCGCCAAGTTGAATTGCTTCAAGTCTCAAGTCTCTTCATTTGTGTGCAGCCCTTCTCCAGAACCTGAACCCTGAATCAGAACTTTTTCTACTCGGGCCATGAAAGAGATTCCTACAGAGACACCCCAGGGATAGGTCCTTGAGAACAGAGGGAATGAGGGCGATTCTCGGAGGTGGTGATGAGAAAGGTCTGGCGAGAGCTGAAGAATAAATCAGGCCGAAACCGGTTTGGCTCGGTGACTAGAGCGTTGGTCTGCGGACTGAAAGGTCCCAGGTTCGATTCCGGTCAAGGGCATGAACCTTGGTTGTGGGCACATCCCCAGTAGGGAGTGTGCAGGAGGCAGCTGATCGATGATTCTCTCTCATCGATGTTTCTAACTCTCTATCCCTCTCTCTTCCTCTCTGTAAAAAAAAAAATCAATTAAATAAATTTTTTAAAAAAGAATAAATCAGAACGGTGTCTCCCCTGAGCTCCGGCCCAGGGAGCAGGGCAGAGAAGAGAAAGGGAGAGTGGAGAGAGTTTAGTGGGGAGGAGCTGGGCGCGGGGGAGAGAAGAGGGAGAGTTTTGATGGCTCCTCTGATGGATCTGGCCAGAGCAGTGGTTCCCAGCCTTGCTGATGCCGCCACCCTTTCATACAGTTCCTTATGTTGTGGTGACCGCCAACCATAAAATTATTTTCGTTGCTACTTCATAACTGTAATTTTGCTACTGTAATGAATCGTAATGTAAATATCTGTGTTTTCCAGTGGTCTCAGGCGACCCTGCTAGCTGTTCTCAAAGGCAACATGAGGAACTGTATGAAAGGGTCGCGGCACTGGAAAGGTTGAGAACCACTGGGTCAGAGGCATCCCCCAGCCTTGGCCTGGACGAGAAGCCACTGGGTTCTCATCCTGGATCTGCCATTCATTAATTTGCTGAGTGATCCCTGGCAAGTTCCTCCACTTCCCCGGGCCTCCCTTTCCTGTTCCGTCCTCCGCCCTGTGAACAGGTGCCTGAGGCGGGGGGCGGGGCCTCCCCGGGCTCGCTCCGCTCCGAGGCAGAGGGTGGACCAGATGGCCTTCCCAGAGGCCAGGGCCAGTGGCTTGGTCATGGACCCTTTCTCTGGTCAGTGGAGCAGGTGGATGAGGGGGACACAGTGCTGCTTCCCTCCTCAGGGGACGTTAATCCCTCCCACCTTCTTCCCCACCCTTCCTTAGGGTGTCTCCCCATGACACCCCCCCCCCCCCGGCCTGGGCCTCCTCCCTTGACCAACCCCCACCTTCCTGCCCACCCGGCCCGGCCCAGGAGCAGGAGCAAACCCTCGGAGAGAGACGGAGAGGGAGAGAGACGAGCCCTGAGCCCAGCAGTCCTGATGAGCAATAATTTGTTTTATGACAGAAAAGGAAATTGTCTTCAGTTTCACAAGAGTGAAACGAATTCGTTTGAAGTAGTTTTGCCCTGCGGCAGGCAGGAGAAGGTTTCTCTCCTGAGCTTGCCTTCCCTCTCCTGCTCTCCCCCTCTCTCCCTCTTCCCTTCTAATTACTGCAGCTTCCAAGCTGTTGGCATGAGTTGATGCCAGGCTGTCAGATGCCAACTGCCCCAGGATCTCACCTCTTGGGCGTGGATAGGGGGATGGAGCCACAGGAACAAGGTGGGGTGGCTCTCGGTTCAACCTGTGCCATGCCCTAAGCCTTACCTGGCACCATCGGGGAGGGAGGAGGAGGGCCGGGGCAGAGGGCAGCTCGGCAGGCCCGGGAGAGCGCTCAGCCTTGGAGCACTATCCCTCTGGGGCCAGGGAGCCACCTGCCAGGACCTGGTGGGCTGTGCTGCATGGACTCCTGTGTCCGGACCGGCCCTCTCTCTTCACCCTCTCTACAGCATCCTAGGAGCCCACCACCATGGTGGCATCCGGGCCAGAAAACGAACCATTGTCACCTGATGGTGTCAAGACTCTCAGATTCAAGTGGGGTGGACAGGATGGGGGATGAGCACCTGTGGCTCATCAAGGGTCTTATTAAGAAATCCAGGGGAGCCCTAGCTGGTTTGGCTCAGTGGTTGGAGCAGTCAGCTTGTGGACTGAAAGGTCCCGGGTTCGATTCCGGTCAAGGGCACATGCCTGGGTTGCAGGTTTGATCCCCAGTAGGGTGACGTGCAGGAGGCAGCTGATCCATGATTCCCTCTCATCATTTATGTTTCTCTCTCTCTCCCTGTCTCTTCCTCTCTGAAATTAATAAAAATGTTTTTAAAAAAGAAAGAAAGAAATCCAGTGGCGCCCTGGTCGGTTTTCTCAGTGGTTAGAGTGTCCATCCAAGGACCGAAGGGTCACGGGTTCGATTCCCGGTCAGGGGCATGTACCTCAGTTGCAGGTTCGATTCCCAGCCCCAGGCTGGGCATGTTCAGGAGGCAACCAATGGAAGTATCTCTCACCTCAATGTTTCTCTCTTTCTCCCTCCCTCGTTTTACTCTCTTTAAAAATGGGGGCGGGGGGAATTCTTGAGTGAGGATTAAAGGAAACAACAACAAAAAAAGAAGCCCATTGGACTGAAAAATCATGGGACCTTCCTCTGTCCATTCTAAGGCTCCTCCCTCCTCCTCGCCCTCCCTCCCTCCCTCCCTTCCTTCCCACTCCCTCTCCATCCTTCCATTCATCCATTTCCCAAACTTATAAAACCTTTATAGGGTGTCGGGCGCCATTCCAAGCGCTGGGAGTGGAGCGATGCATAGAAATTCCTGGCTCCGCGCAGCTTGCGTTCTAGTGAGTGCTGTGTGAGCTCCCGGGGGCGCGGCCGTGCCCGGCACAGGCCCGGCACAGAGCGGGCACTTACACATATGTGCCGAATGGGCCACTGAACGCCCCGTCTGAACGCAAGGTGACGTGACGGAAGGTCAGCTACTGAGGAAAAAGAACCTCTTGTCTAACCCCTTTCCCATCAGCCCCATCCCCCCCCCCCCCTCCTGAGAGCCCTCCTGGTGGCCCCGGGCGGCGGGCGAGGTGGAGAAGGGGCAGCTGGCTGCACGGGCAGCAGGCAGCCGCCAGGCCCCAGGGCTGCCAACCTGGCACCGCTGCTTGGCGCGGGGCGTCCTCTAAAACAACAAACTTCTTGTCTCTAATTGGGCACTTCCTGTTTGTCTTGATATTATCGCTGGTCCTTGAAGTCCACAGGCTGATCCGGGGCCGGGCAAAGGGCAGGAACTTTGGAGACTGGGTACCCGGTGCTCCTCGCTCTCTGTGTCCAGGCTGAGCTCGAGGGCGCGGGGCAGGGTCTGAGGTCTAATGCCCCCGGGTGCTGAGCGAGGAGCCAGGCCCTGCCCACACCGCGGCAAGCTCCTAGGGTCCGGGTTCCTGGGTCGGTGACATGCCTTTCCCTCGGTGGCTTTTGGTTTTCTGACGCCGCTGAGCCGAGGCCTCGGGGTGGGAATCCCCGGGCTTCACCGCTCTCTCCCTTTCTGGGTCCCAACGTGGCTGGGAAGTCCTTTTTTTTTTTTTTTAATATATTTTATTGATATTTTACAGAGAGGAAGAGAGAGATAGAGAACTAGAAACGTCGATGAGAGAGAAACATCGACCAGCTGCCTCCTGCACACCCCCCCACCGGGGATGTGCCCGCAACCAAGGTACATGCCCTTGACTGGAATCGAACCCGGGACCTTTCAGTCCGCAGACCGACACTCTACCACTGAGCCAAACCAGTTTCGGCAGGGAAGTCCTTCTTGATGTCTAACTTCAATACCTTTCTTTTTTAAAAAAATATATTTTATAGATTTTTTTACAGAGAGGAAAAGAGAGGAGATGACAGTGAAACATCGACCAGCTGCCTCCTGCACAACCCCACCGGGGATGTGCCCGCAACCAAGATACAGGCCCCTGACCGGAATCGAACCTGGAACCTTTCAGTCCGCAGGCCGACGCTCTATCCACTGGGCCAAGCCGGTTTCGGCTAACTTCAATACCTGTCCCTAGCCTTTGGGGAACGGCTCCGGCGTTGGGTGCTCTGGCACCCAAGTCTTACCTGTCTTCGGTTCCTGACCCAACAGGGTGGCCACTGTACACACGAAGCTGCTACGCGCTGAAGTCCCCCTGGGCCCAGCTGTCTCCCATGGGAGCAGCCCCGGCCCCCCACCCTGTGCCTAGGTCCGCCATGCTAGGCATGGTGGCTGCCCCCGTGGGTGGCAGGATGAGGGCAGATTCCAGACAGGCCCCCGCCCCGTCCAGAGGGGCAGCCTCTGCCACCCCCGGCGCTCCAGGTAATAACCCAGGGGCCACACCAGGCTCGCCAGCACCTGAGCCACCGGCAGCAGATAATGACGGGGGAGCTGGGCAAGGCAGAGCCAACCCCTCAATCAGGAAGCAAATTAAAAAGGGGAGGAATCTCCCAGACAGACCACAACAATGAGACCGGCCCCCTTTGCAGGGCACTGCCCGCCTCCCCCCTACCCACCTAATTTTGCCTGCCAGGCCCTGGTAACCAACCCCCCCCACCCCCCGATTCTCTAGTCCCCCTCTTGTGGGATCCAGCTGGAGGTTTTCTGGGGGACCCTGGCTGCGGGACCCTGGCTGTGGTGCTGCCCAGCTGGCAGGACTCTCCGGGAGCCTCATCTCCCTGCCTGGTCACGGGCCCCTGACAGGGCGCTGGGCACGGTGGGGTGAGAGAGGAAGACTGGCTCCTGTTCCTGGTGCAGCATCTGAGCCCTTGTGGACGGCGGTGACAAAGGGGTCTGTAGAGAATCCGCCTCTTGTGAGTCAGCCCCCGGCAGCCCCTTCTCCTCTGCAAAGGGCACAATTCCATCCAGTGCAACGGACATGTATTCACACTCAGCACTCGTTACTGTTCAAGATGGTGGGGGCATACAAAGATGAACAGAGATAAAGATTTTTTAAAAAGGTGAACAGCCAAAACCGGTTTGGCTCAGTGGATAGAGCGTCGGCCTACGGACTGAAAGGTCCCTGGTTCGATTCTGGTCAAGGGCATGTACCTTGGTTGCGGGCACATCCCCAGTAGGGGGTGTGCAAAAGGCAGCTGATCGATGTCATCGATGTTTCTAACTCTCTATTCCTCTCTCCTTCCTCTCTGTAAAAAATCAATAAAATATATATTTTAAAAAAAGGTGAACAGAGAAAATGCCAATCTTTCAAGGAGCTCATGATCTGACATGCACACACACACACACACACACACACACACACAGAGCTAATCATATTACCCATCAGACAGTGTTTTTTAAAAAAATACTTTTTAAATAGATTTCAGAGAGGAAAGAAGAGAGAGAGAGACACACACACTTCAATAATGAGAGAGGATCATGGATCAGCTGCCTCCTGCACGCCCCACACTGGGGATGGAGCCCACAACCCGGGCACATGCCCTGACTGGGAATCGAACCGTGACCTCCTAGTTGCTAGGTCGATGCTCAACCCCTGAGCCATGCCACTCCGACAGGGTTACGCCCTTTGTACGTTGGGACTCCGGGAACACAGAGGGGGTTGCCTTGGAGAACTGGAGAAGGCTCAGCAGAGGAGGGAGACGCATGAGTTTGGGCTTCAAAGGATGGATAGGAGCTCGCGGGCAGAGGAATAGGAAGAGCATTTCAGACCAGGAACAGGATGGGGTGTGAGAATGTGAGAACAGGAAGGACGGGGTGGGATCCCCCTGTGGCTGGACCTGCAGAGTGTGAGGGCGGCGGCTGGTCAGGGAGGCTGAGCCCAGACGGGGTACAGGGCTTCAATTCCAGGCCTAAACAGTATGGGGTGTTTTTTCCTGTTGGTAATGGGGAGCTAGCGAATGCTTTTGAGCCGAGGTATGACATGATCAGGACGCTGCAACCCTGGTGAGAAGAGTTTTAACTGCCCAGAGGGACAAAGTAAATTCTGCCTTTTCTTCCTCTGCTTTTCCCCGTGACGCCTGTGTGACCAGCCCCTTCTCCAGCTCCCCCTCACTGCCCCTGCTCCTTTTGTCCCAAACCTCCAGCTCATTGTACCCACAGGCTAACGGCCGAGGGCTCTGGCCTCCCCCGGCCTCCCCCCAGCCCTGCTCGTCACAGACACCCTGCTGGACCCCTCTGCACCCACCCCACACCAGGGCCAGTGTGTGTGTGTGTATGTTTGGGGGCGCATTTCCTCCATGGGTCTTTGGGTCTCAAGGCTTCTGTTATGTCTTCCCACCTGACCTCTGCTTCTGCCTTCGCTGCTACCCGCCTCAGCTAAGAGACTCTGGAAGCTTTGATTCCAGGGAAACATTTTTCCTAATTTGCGCAGCTGTGGCTTGTTTACCCCTTTCTCAAAAACGGCACTGGGCTGAGGAATGAAAAGGACACACATGATCCCTGCCCCCCAGAAGCCCGCCGACCCACTGGTAGGAACATCAGAAGGCGGGGCATGTGGCGGTCAGTCCTGAGGAAGTTCGGGGGAGCCAGCCAGGGAGGAGCTGCTGCTCAGAGGACTCCATGGAGAAGCCGTCCTGTAGGGTGGGAGTCTGAAGGATGGAAAGCCTCTTTTTTTAAAAAAAATATATATATATATTTTATTGAATTTTCACAGAGAGGAAGGGAGAGGGATAGAGAGCTAGAAACGTCGATGAGAGAGAATCATAGGCCAGCTGCCTCCTGCACATCCCCCACCGGGGATGTGCCCGCAACCAAGGTACATGCCCTTGACTGGAATCGAACCCGGGACCTTTCAGTCCGCAGGCCGCTCTATCCACTGAGCCAAACCGGTTTCGGCTGGAAAGCCTCTCTGAGGCAGAGATGGGGTGGCAGGGTGGAAGCAGTCGGAGGATAAGGAGGGAGGCTGGGCATGTTTAATGGACGTTGAGTCCAGCGGGCTGGCCCGGCCTGGGAGATTTGTACAAGGACCAAGGGAGATGGAGATTGCAATGGTGGTGGGGGCCGAGTAGGAGGGTCTTGGATGCTATGGTTACCCCCGGGAGCCAATGGGTGTGTCTGACGTGGAGAGTTCCCAGAGGGAGTGGCATTTCAGGATGACCCATCGTTGTTGGTCTGTAGGACAGTGTAGGCGCCTGGGCCCAGAAGTGGCAGAGAGCTTACAGGAGATCTGAGATATCATCCAAATGAGGAGACATTCCTGTTACCAAGTTGTCCCTTCTCTAGGGTTTCCATAGGCCCGTTGCCATTCCCAGTTCATTCATCCACCAACAACTGCTTATTCAGCGCTTGCCCAGTACCACCAGGGACCCCTTAGGCTCCTTTCCACACCCCCCAATGACTTTTGGATTTGAAGACAAAGGTAAACTCTCACCCTCCCTCACGCACCTGAGGACCTTAGCCCAGTCTTTATCCCAGCTCCATCCCAAGCTAATCCAGTAGCTTCTGTCTTTGGAGAATATATATACAAAATTTTTAAAAACAATAGAACACATGCAGCCTGGCCAGCGTGGCTCAGTGGTTGAATGTCAACCTAGGAACCAGGAGGTCACGGTTCCATTCCAGGTCAGGGCACATGCCCGGGTTGCGGGCTCCATCCCCAGTGTGGGGTGTACAGGAGGCAGCTGATCAATGACTCTCTCATCATTGACGTTGCTAACTCTCTCTCCCTCTCCCTTCCTCTCTGAAGTATATATATATATTTAAAAGTAGACAGCTGAGTGTAGGGGGGGACCTGGGATCTCTGGAGGAGGGAGGCTGGGAAGGAGGAGAGAGATGGAGAGAAGAGTAGGAGACCTCTGGGTAAGGGTGGGGGCGGGGAGGGAGGGACAAATTAGAGAGCTGGAGGAGGAAGCAGAGTCTTAGCAGCTGGAGGAGGCGGGGGCCTGGGAGGCGAGGGCAGAGGAAACGGGGCGCAGGCTCTGGAGACAAGAGTCTGGGAGTCTGAGCCTCCGAGGAGCCACCTGGACGGTGCAGGCAGCGGCAACATCAAACTTGGGATCCGAGGGCTGGCTCCGGAGCGAGCCGGCGCGGGGGGAGGAGGGCTTGTGGATCCAGGGAGAGCTGAGCGCCAGAGAGAGGGGCTTGAATCCATCATTAACCCCTCGGGGGGTCCTCACACCCTCCCAGCGCCAGAGCCCCACCCTCCGTGCAGACCCAGCCCCAGCTCTCCCGCCCCGTCATTGGTGGCGGGGAGGCACGTTGCTCCGAGGTACAAAGGGAGGAGGGAGGGGGGTCTCCTGCCAGAGAGGGTCTGGGTTCTGTTTATAACTCCCCTCGCCCCCAAACCACTCCGGTCTCTATCCGCCCTTCCCTGCTCGAGAGCTGTCTTTTCCTCCACCCCCCCCCCCAAACTCCCCTCACCCCAAGGTTCTCCCATCTTTTGAACTGGACCTGCTACCTAAGCATATGGAACCGATTGAAAGAATTTGTATGCTCACCTTATAATTTATGCAAATCAACTCTGTAATTAACTATAATTTGGAGGCATCCTTTGGTATTTGAGACATTTATCCATGAGGAAATGCCCTGGTGATAATGCTCCCGTATTAACATTATTTACTCCACCTGTGTGGTCTCCGCTGCTTGTTCCCCCCTCGCTCGCTCGGCTCTCTGGGCTGGAAGGTGGGGAGGGACCGGGAAGCCCCTCCCCGGAGCTGCCTCAGTCCTGCCGCCGCCTGGGTGCCGGGGTGGAGTGAGGGGGGCGGGGGCCGTGCTGGCCCTGTCCTCCTAGTCTGCTGAGGATTGAAGGGAGGGGTGCAGCTCTGCTCCTAAGCCCCCCCCACCCCCACCCCCCGCTCTACCCTCTCCGGCCTGATGGGTGGCTCTCTGCAGAGCGTCTTCTTCGCTTTCTGACGCGCCTCACTGTTCTCATCTCTGAGATGGGCAGAGGAGGGACCTGTCGAGGCCTTTTCGGGATAATTACTGAAAAGCTAATGAGGGGACTGGGAATCCCCCAGTCTAGAGGTTCCTGGGGGCGGAGGGGGAGGAGCAGGACAAAGTTCAGGGCAAAGACTGTCTGACTCACCCTGTGGGGGACTCCGGGGGGGAAGGGGGGAGGTGGCACACAAGCCTTGGGTCACCGGGTTCTGGGTGTGCGCACAGGGGGTGCACAGCAGCTTCTGTTCTCAGGGTCAAGGGCGTTGAGCTGCGGCTGAGAATGGGACGCGAGCGCATGAGAAGTCTCAGAATTCCCAGCTCCAGAGAGCTGCGGCGGGCTGGCTTAGTCGTATTCCTTTCTCCTTCCCCGCCTCCGGTCCTCCTCTGCTCCAGCACATGCTCCTGTCAGCCAACAGGCCTGAGCTGACAGCTACCCTGACCTCAGGTTCATGTAAATAGTTGGGGCTGTGGGGGCCCCACCGAAATGCACCCCCTAACCCCCTTCTCCCTTTCCTGGCCATGTTCCCAGCCTCGTCACTCTCCCGGGGTTCCGGGGCCCCTGGACTGTCCACAGAAGTTCTTGGCTGGGCTCTGCCTCTGGTCTTAGGGGGCCTCTTGTTTATTCCAAGCTGCCTGACCTTACCCTGCATCGGGGAGAGCGGCACCCCTCCCTCAATCCTCCACTCCACAATGAGAGGTCCCAGATCCAGAAGGTGGGTCACAGTGGGCGTCCTGGGGATCTAAGTCGGGTCCGGGACAAAGAAAAGGGAGGAGGTATGAACCTCCAGCAGAAGTAGGGGAGACTGCTGGGGTAGCCAGCACCCCTGATGGGGGTCTGCAGGGAGGGACGGATTTAGTGAGTGTGAGTGTGTGTGTGTGTGTGTGTGAGTGTGTGTGTCCTGGGCCATAAAAGTGGTACTTCTTTCTTTCCCACCCAGTCCATGGGGGAACCCCCAAAAGGAGGGGGAAGGGATTTGGAGAGTTCCAGCCGCCCCAGCTCTCTCCCCCGGCAGCGATGCTCTCACTCCCTCCATCCTGCAAGAGCCGCTCTGCCCCCCTCCCACTGCCCACCAGCCCCTGGAGAGGGAAGGAAGTCTCACTCGCCCACCCCCACCCCCACCCCAGCTGCCTCTGGGAGCCCAAATCCCCCTTTCCTGGCACACCTCAGAGACTCAGATCTCACCCCCTACCACTCCCCCGGGAGGGAGCCGGGGGCCACTGTTTCCTGGATTATCCTAAAAGCTTTGGAGGCCGTGAGGACTTGGCAGCACCCCTGCCCACACCTCTCACCCCCCCCCCTGCTCTGACTGTCGCCTCCTTTATAAAGCCCGGCCCTCCCGGCACCCCCACCGCCCCTCACCGCGGCCGGCTCCGGGCTCCATGGACTGGTAAGAGGCCCCCCGTCCAGTTCAGGGGGTGGAGGCCTCCCCTCACATGGGGATCGCTGAGAAGGGTTTGGGGGTCTTGATTTTCCTCGGAATTGGGGAGGGGAAGGTAAGAGGGGGACCTTGAAGGGCTCTGTGTGGAGAACCAAAGAGCATTCCTCCAGGGGTCTTTGGAGGGCTGGGCTGAGATCTGAGGGAGAAGTGGAGTGGACTCGCCAGTTAACCGATGAGAAGGGTGTCACTCCGACAGAAAAGGTGAGCAGATGTTAACAGACCTCACAGAGGTCCATGCGTGACAAACCCCCACAGGAGTAGCAGGGAGAAATCCCAGTAGGAAGAGGACCGACAACCCGAATCCAAAGGCACACATGGCAAGATGAATGCACACAGGCGTCATGTGCTCACACACGTGTGTAGGTTACCCCCTCCCCTCAACCTACAGACGCACGGTCCCCAGCGAGGTTCACCTTTTCAGACTGAAATGCATGTGGGTGTCAGCGATGATTGGATTTGTTTGTGGCAGAACCAATGTCCAGCCCAGTCCTTGGCCCTAGGTAGACCCTCGGTGAGTGCTTGCTGAATAAATAATGGACGAATGAAAAGATACCACGTGGCCCCAGCTCTGGACTCATCCAGGGTCCCAGGAGCCTGGGGCAGCGGTGGGAAGAAGAGAGGAAAAGAGAAACGGGCTGGTGTGCAAGGTCACCAGCTTGCAGTCCTCCCAGTGCAAGGGAGGACTTGGCGAAGGGTGTGGGGAGGAGAGAAGACTGAGCGACCGGGAGACCAGGAGGTAGGAGAATGGGGCTTCGGTCCCTGACCCGCTTCTAGCGTGCGGTATGACGCCGAGGGACTTGCCTCTCTGTTCTGGGGCGGTTTCCCTACCAGTGGAATGGCGGCGTGCTCTGGACAATGGCTGTGGGTAGTCCGGCGCAGATGTCCTCATGGTTCAGTCTCCACGGGAAGACGGCTGAGGGTTGGAAGGGACCACAGAGGTAGCTGTGACTTGTCCCAACAGTTCCAGGCAGCTTTGATCTCAGGATCGGCTTAAGAACGCTGTCCCCTCCAGGATCAGGGGGAGCCAGACTCCCAGAGCCACCGCCGAGGCCGCGGTGAGGCCGGACGGATCAGCAGGCGGGACGCGGGCGGCGGAGCCTGGCCGATCCGAACTTGATTTCCCTCTCGGCCTCTTAACAGCTGTGCGATCTCGGCCAGGCCATTTAACTTCTTTGAAGCTTGGCCCAACTCCCCACCTGTACAATGGGACTAATAATAGCTGCTCAGCTGCGTGCTGGTGAGAACGAAAGGCATGTGGGTAAAGCGCCCGGAATATAGCAGATGCTCGGCAAATAAACGCGAGTTACGATAAGATTGGGGACTAATGAGGCTGTTCCGTGTGCAAAATGGGTTGCCAACTATCAGTGAGGAGTGAGAATACGAGTGGCAGGAATGGGAGATAGAGCCTCGTGTCAAAATCTGTCTGCCCCTTGGAGGGAAGCAGGGAGGAGGGCGGAAATGGCCCACGTCCTGGGCAGATCCAGTCTGTGCGGGATGCCTGGTGGGCAGCGTCGTTCATTTTGAGATGAGATAACCCTGGGCAGTTATGCCAACATCGGACCCGGGGCCCCTGTCCGGGAGGAAAACATGTGGCAGGCAGGAAGTGGAAAGGGCTGGAACCGGAGGAATGCGAGGGGAAGGTCATCTGGAAGGAAGAGAGCGAGTGCCCACCCCCTCCCCCCCCAGACAGAAACAGAGCCCTAGGCAGGATGGGAAGCCAGAACGGCTGCATTACTGTTAATGTTTGGGGGTATTTCTATTGATTTTAGAGAGGGAGGTGGATAGAGAGATTAGGACCTTGATTGGCTGCCTCCCGCATGTCCCCCACTGGGGATGGAGCCCACAACCCAAGCAACCTGTAAGCTCTTGGTTTGTGAGTCCAACGCTCACCCACTGACCCTCACCTTTGGGGCCAATACTGTTCATTTTCATGCCGACAAGCCACGGGCAGATGGAGGGTCTTTGCTTCTGGGAGCCCTGGTATGTGTAGGTCAGGGTGGGGTGGGGTTACAGGGAGCCTGGAGTGAAAGTGGGATGTCTACCGTCTGTGGACTGGACCCCTGTTCCTATTGCTGTGCAGGCGTTAGCGCCTCCAGAGCAGTAGCTTTGAGAGATGCCAGAAGGCGAGAGGGCTGCAGGGAGGAGGAGGAGGAGGAGGCAAGGGATGCCTAGCCGTCCAATGGGACTTAACCCAAGAATCTGAGCCACAGGCTCTGTGACATGAGCCCCTAATTCTGTTCTAGTCACAGCTGTGAACCAGGATGCAAACGTGAATAGCCAACACTTGCAGGTTGAGTGAACAGAAGTAGAAACCCGAGGACAGCCTGGCCGGGGTGCCTCAGTGGTTGAGCATCGACCTATGAACCAGGAGGTCATGGTTGGATTCCTGGTACCAGGGCACATGCCCAGGTTGCAGGCTCAGTCCCCAGAGTGGGGTGTGCAGGAGGCTCTCGCCTCTGATGTTTCTATCTCTCTCTCCCCCTCTCCCTCTCTTAAGTCAATAAAAATATATACACACACAAAGAATGAGGATCGAGAGAGGGTTGTCAATGTATTAGGAGCCACAAAGATCCAGAGCAATTCTTGACAATCTATGCGTCAGGGGCCTGAGTATGGGGAAGAAGGAAACCCTACGGATCAGGAGTACAGCCTGCTGTGGGGGGTGGAGGGCAGAGAGGCGCCTTCTCGGCTTCCCAAGCCCCAGTCTGACTCCGAGGGGCAGCGGCTCTAACCCAGGGCTTGTGGCTTAGCAAGTACAAGGCTGCGGCTAGAATTTAGTCCAAGGACCTTTGTGAATATACCTTAACCCAACAAACGTTTGCTGGGAGCCGACTTTTCAAATAATTATTAACGACAACAACAATGACACCTTCCGCGTTCGGTGAGCTCACCAGGCGCCCACCGGGCTGAATATTTTCACTGCATCAGTTCCTGGAAGCCCCAGGAAGCCCTCCCAGACTCGTCCTGGGGCTGTCCTGATGGGGAAACTGAGGCACAGAAAAGAAGTAGATGCGCAGATAAACCAGGCATGGGCTCTGGAGGTGAGCGCGGGTGCGTTTCTTGGGAAACCACACACACAGACGGAGCTCCAGGCGGCTGGCGTGTGGACGGTTAGCTGGTTAGTAAGTGGCACTCGGGACGCGAAGCGAGCGGGAATGCAGGGCCGGTAAACCTACATGGCGGCTGCAGGAGCGAGAGGGAATCGGCCTGAATCCCCCATCGCCCTTGCGAAAAGGACCGTCAAGAGAACAAACACACAAGACGCGAACTTTAAAAAGCCAGGGGCGGCGCGCTCAGGGACAGCCAACTGGCGCAGCAGGAAAATACGACAACTGATCAGTTTCCCTACAAGACAAGGGTCACTTGGGGACGTCACCGTGGCGGGCAGAGGAGACACCAGCCGGGAAGGCAGCAGCGGACAATCTGGGTGCAGAGGCCGGGCAGGTGGGGGGGGGAGGGTCCCGCGCTTCCCACCGGCGCTCGCGGGGCATCTCCGCCCGCTCGGATCCGGAGAGAAGGTGGGAGCCGCGAGCGCCCTGAAGTTCTGCCAGAAAGCTGCCTCGGGCACTGGGATGTGCACTCTTTGTAGCAAAGGAACCCACCCTTCCCCAGAGCTAAGAACCTCGGGTGTCCGACGCCGCGGTGAGACTCGGGAAGGGGTGGCGGCAAGGGGTCCCGCAGCTCGGGCGCCGGGCCGGGCGCGCGGGGCGAGGTGGCGGGGCAATGTGTGTGTGTGTGTGTGTGTGTGTGTGTGAGCGGGGATGGGAGTTGAGTCGGCGCCGAGGCAGCAGCCGCCGAAGGGAGGATGGAGAAGGAAAGCCCCGGGGCCTGGGAGGTGAGCGGGCGGCAGAGATGGGGGGGTGAGGGGAGCTGATGGGAACGAAGCGGAGGCGGCCACCCTACGAAGGCGCGTGGCCGGAGAGGGAGGACTGGAGCTCCGCGAGAGCGAGGGCGGGGGAGGAGGGCGGTGCTGGGGAGAGGCGCAGGGGGAGGGGAGGAGGGGAAGGGGACAGGGGGGAGGGAGCAGCCCAGCTGAGTTTCTCACGGCCTGGGGCTGGGGGGAGAGCGGACACGCATGGGCGCTCAGTCCCGCTTCCTCCTCTCCTCTCCGTTCCCAGGCGGCGCCCGGGGGGCCGGGGGCCGTCGAGGCCAAGGGCGCCCTAGGGTGGCTCAGTATCAGCCCGGGACCCGCCCCCCTCCCTCCCTCCCTCCCCCGGGGTTGGAGTGAGTCCCGGGTCCGCGGCCCTACCAAACCAGCTCCGGGGCAGCTTTCTTCCCCGCGGGGCGGGCCCCGGAACCTGGGAAACTCTCCGCCCGGGCCCCGGAGGGGTGAGGAGGAGCGAGGGAGGCGACCTAGATAGCGACCCCGCCCCCACTCCCCGCCCGCCCCCTCCCCGCGGCCGGCCCCGCCGCGCCTCCCGCGCCGCAAGGGTTAAGGCGGCCGCAGGTGCGGTGGGCGGGGCGCGGCGCCGCGGAAAAGGCCGCGCGGGGCCGGGATGCGGCAGAGCGCGGTGAGTCACGGGCAGCCGGCCGCTCGCTGCTCGCTCTCCGCCGCCCGCCGCCCGCCGCCCGCCGCCCGCCGCCCTCCTCCCGGGGCCCTGGAGCGCCCGTCGGCAGCGCGCCGGCCCGCCGCGCCCGGAGTCCGAGCGCAGCCCCAGGTAGGAGCCCGGGTCCGGGCGGCGAGGTGGGCGCCCCCGGGGTCCCCTCGGAAAGACGCGCCCCCCAACCTACCGCGGCTTTGGGGGAGCGGGACCCCGGGGGGCTGAGCCCCCGCGGAGAGAAAACTGGGCGTCGGACGGGAGAGACTGCAGGGACCGAGGAGACGGGGAACTGGGGAAACTGGAGCGACTGGGGCAACCGGCGGACTTGAACCTTAAGGATTGGGGGTGCGGAGCCCGCCCGCCCGAGCGCCGGGGCCGGGGGCCGGGGGCCGGGGAGGAGGGTCGTGTCTCCGGCCGCCTCCCCGCGGTGGGGACCGCCAAGCCGGGCGTGCGCGTCCGGCGGGCTCCCACTCCAAACCGTGCGGGCGGGCCGTGCACCCGGGCGGGGCGCCCTGCGGAGCCGGGGTCGCCAGCCTCCCCACCCCCTGGCCTCCGGGGGGGCCGCTCCCCGGCGCCAAAAGCTGTTTTTAGGGTCCCCGGCCGCCCGGCTCCCGCCCAGCCCGCCCCGGGCCGCCCCGCCCGGGCCCGAGGCCCCGCCGTGCAGCTTCGCCCTGTTCCTTTCTTGTGGTGAGGCCGCCGGAGCCGGAGCCGGCGCCCCGGCCCCTCTCCCTCCCTCCGCCGGGCTGGCCGCCGCCCTGCTCCGGGCAGGAGGCAGCGGGTCAGCCAGCCCCGCCGCCGCCGCCGGGGAAAGTCCCGGCCCCAAACCAAAGCGCCTCCTCTGCCCATCAGATAGGAACCCCGCACCTGGGTCTCCCAAGCCTCAGGGAGAGAGGGCGAGAAGAGGGGGGCCTTCACATCACAGACCGATGGATGGTCCAGAAAGGGGTGCAGTGCAGGTCTTCGGATGGAAAGTGGAGAGAGCTGGTTGGTCCAGGGAAAGTGGAGAGAGCTGGTTCACAGAGATGGATACAGTACGTAGTGTGTGTGTGTGTGTGTGTGTGTGTGTGTGTGTGTGTCTGTGTGTCCCTGTCCTCACAGAGGATATTTCCCAGAGAAACATGGATGTGAGAGAGACACATGGATGGGTTGCCTCCCGCATGCACCGGGACCAGGGCCGGGGATGGAGCCTGCAACCGCGGTACATGCCCTTGACCGGCCTCAAACCTGGTCCCCCTTCAGTCCACGGGTTGACACTCTATCCACTGAGCCCCACTGGCTAGGGCCATGCTTGTTGATGGAGTGAATAAATGAATGTCTTTGTTCAAGTCACTTCTCCGAGTACTGCCTCAGTTTCCTCTTTTTTTAAAAAATAAGAGTGTTAGTCTGAGCGTAGCTCTCAGCATTTGGCTGCACGTTAGACTTATCCGTGGGACTCCCGAAAATGACCCGTGCCTCGCTCTGGCCAGAGGGGCTCCGCTGGTTGGAGCATCATCCCATACACCGGAAGGTGGGAGGTTCGATTCCCAGTCAGGGCCCCTGCAGGAACCGATCAATCAACATTCCTATCTCTCTCTCTCTCCCTCTCTCTCTCTCTCTCTCCCTCTCTCTCTCTCCCTCTCCCTCTTCCACTCCCACTCCCTTTCTCCCTCTCTCTTTTCTTCCTTTGAAGTTATTTTTTAAATGATTAAGTTAACCTCTTAGTTATTTGAGGTAAAGAACTTACTATATTCTTTTAAAAACAAATAAATTAAAAATTACCCACGCCCAGAATACACCCCTTTATGAAAAACTTCTTTAGGCGATTCTTCCTCTTAACTTCTGTGATTCTGGCTTTTCTGTTGCCCTCTGCTTCCCACGCTCTGACCCTGCACCCCTTAAGGAGTTTCGGGTTTTTTTTTGTTTTTGTTATTATTAGTAGTAGTAGTATTTTCCTTTTTTCTTCTTGTTTTTTAAATAGCTGCTATATATATATAAGTCCTGGCCCTAAACCAAATATATATATCAGAGCTGAAGGGATAAGGAGAGAGAGAAACATCTGTGATGAGAATCATTGACCCGCTGCCTCCTGCACGCCCCCTACTGGGGAGGAAGCCTGCACCTGGGGCGTGTGCCCTTGGCTGGAATCGAACCCAGGACTTGGCAGTCCACAAACTTGACGCTCTAGCCACTGAGCCAAAGGGCTAGGGCAGGAGTGCTAGTTTTACCTTCGTGAGCTTGATGGTAAACTCTTCTCTTCCTGACGCCCTTATCTGGGGAAGCCAGCCCCTCCTGCCGGCTTCACATCTGGGTCCCCCTCCATGGGAGGAGGGCATGGTAGCAGCCAGAGAGGGCTGGGGAGGGGGCTTAACTTTCTCTGGTGGCGAGAGGTCCCGGAAACTGGCCCTGGCTGAACCCCAGGGCTGTGAAGTCCTCGCTGAGGGAAGGGTGAGGGCCAGGCGGGCGGGGAGCTGGGGAGAGTGAGGCTGGGCAGTGAACATGCCTCGGAGATGGAATTCGGGTTTTTGCTTTCTTTTCCCAAATCCCAGAATCTGCTTTGGGCTTTGGGACGTCAGATAACCTCTAGCTCTGAGTTTCAGAAGCAGGCCACCTCCCTCTCCCACCTGTACCCCGAGTTAAAGTGGGGAAGCTGGGATGGGTCAGATCTCCCACCTGGGCCGGCAGCGGGTCTGCAGGGAAGAGGCCATTGTTCTGGGCGGGCCTGGGCGGCCGCGGTAGGACAGGGTGCACACTGTCCTCCCTTCCAGCCTGGGGCCAGCCCAACTCCCAGGGTAAGCTGGGTCCTCTAGGAGCGATAATCTAGGCCCGTGGTCGGCAACCTGCGGCTCGGGAGCCACATGCGGCTCTTTGGCCCCTTGAGCGTGGCTCTTCCACAAAATAACCACGGCCTGGGCGGGTCTATTTTGAAGAAGCCACATTAGAAGAGGTTTAAGTTTTTTAAAAAATTGGCTCTCCAAAGAAATTTCAATGGTTGTCCTGTTGATATTTGGCTCTGCTGACTAATGAGTTTGCTGACCACTGATGGGGAAGGTAGACTTCCATCATCCTCCGCCCTTGGTCGAGACCTTCACCTCCGCAAGTCTTCCCTAGTTCTCTCCAGTCCTCCGAACGGGTCTTAAGTCCCCCAACCAGAGGTGGCCGGTTCTCTCTGCACCTGGGGGCGTGGGGAGGGAGGGCCACTTCGCAGGGAGGGGCCGAAGGTGAGCTGGTGGTTTTGCTCACTCCTCCTCTTCTCTGCTTCCTTTAGGTCTCACCTGAGGTGCCCCTGACGGTCCCTGTCCCCCACCGCACCCCGCACCCCGGCAATGCTAACCGCTGTCTGCGGCTCTCTGGGCAGCCAGCACTCGGACGCGCCTCACGCCTCCCCTCCGCGCCTGGACCTGCAGCCTCTCCAAACATACCAGGGCCACACGAGCCCGGAGGCGGGGGACTACCCCTCCCCGCTGCAGCCTGGCGAGCTGCAGAGCCTCCCGCTGGGCCCCGAGGTGGACTTCTCGCAGGGCTATGAGCTCCCGGGGGCCTCCTCCCGCGTGACCTGTGAGGACCTGGAGAGCGACAACCCCTTGGCCCCGGGACCCTTTTCCAAGCTCCTGCAGCCAGACATGTCCCACCACTACGAGTCGTGGTTCCGGCCGACCCACCCGGGCACCGAGGATGGCTCCTGGTGGGACCTTCACCCGGGCACCACCTGGATGGACCTCCCGCACACGCAGGGCGCGCTGACCTCCCCTGGCCACCCGGGGGCGCTGCAGGCCGGCCTGGGGGGCTACGTCGGAGACCATCAGCTCTGCGCCCCGCAGCCCCACCCGCACCCACACCACCTCCTCCCGGCCGCCGGAGCGCAGCACCTCCTGGGGCCTCCCGACGGGGCCAAGGCCTTGGAGGCGGCGGCCCCGGAGGCCCAGGGGCTGGACGCCGGCCTCGACGGCGGCGGCGGCGCGGCGCGGCCCAAAGGCTCCCGGCGGTCCGTGCCCCGCAGCTCCGGCCAGACCGTGTGCCGCTGCCCCAACTGCCTGGAGGCCGAGCGACTGGGGGCTCCGTGCGGGCCCGACGGGGGCAAGAAGAAGCATCTGCACAACTGCCACATCCCCGGCTGCGGCAAGGCCTACGCCAAGACGTCGCACCTGAAGGCGCACCTGCGCTGGCACAGCGGCGACCGGCCCTTCGTGTGCAACTGGCTCTTCTGCGGCAAGCGCTTCACGCGCTCCGACGAGCTGCAGCGCCACCTGCAGACGCACACGGGCACCAAGAAGTTCCCCTGCGCCGTCTGCAGCCGCGTCTTCATGCGCAGCGACCACCTGGCCAAGCACATGAAGACGCACGAGGGCGCCAAGGAGGAGGCGGCGGGGGCGGCCGCGGGCGAGGGCAAGGCCGGCGGGGGCGGCGGGGGCGCGGCGGAGCCCCCCGGCGGCAAGGGCAAGCGGGAGGCGGAGGGCGGCGCCGCTCCCTCCAACTGAGCGCCTCCCCGCCGCCTCCCACCGGCCTGCCCCCCTCCCCGGGCCATGGGGGCATCGGAGGAGAGCCCGCGGGCCTGGTGTCCCCCCCGGGGGTTGTGGGGGCGGCTGGGGTGAGAGGAGAAGGCGGTTATTTATTGAGGGGGTGAGAAGCGGTGTGGGGTCGGGGAGAGGGGAGAGGGGGCGCTACTAGGGGTGTTTTAGTCTCCGGGGCCGGCCGGTGTGTGTTGGGGGTAGGGGTGGGGGGCTGCGTGCGCCCCTCCGTTCCCGGGTCCCCCCGCCGGAGGGATGCGGGGGGCAGAGGAGGAGGAGACGCGCGCACCCCGGGAACGCGGAGCCGGGCCGCCCCTGCGCCGGGGGGACCTGTCCGGACGCGCCCTCAGCGCCTGGGAACCCGGACTTAAAAGCGCCTCCGGACCCGCCCTGTGCCTGTGGCCCGGTCCCTTTCATCCCCTGCTCGCTCCTTCCTTCCCGGGGTGTCCGGAGGGGGCGCTGAGATGGGGCAGGGGAGCCCAGGGTCCCCGCAGGGAGGGCTCTCGCTCAGCCTGGGGGGTTGCCGCTGTACAAAGCACCCCTTCGGGGCGCCCCCGGCTCCCCCTCCCAGACCCAGAGTGATGGAGCCGAGGGGCCGGGGTCCGGACAGCCCCCGCCAGCCCTCGCCGTGGGGCTGAGGAGAGAGGAGGCAGATGTGGGGAAAGGAGGTCCCTTCTGAGAGGAGGGAGAGCAGGGTAGTGGGGGAACGGAAGAGACGGCCCCCTTCCGTTTGGAGCTCGGATTCGGCCCTTCGCTCTCGGTCTTGGTGAGAAATAAAGCCCAGTAGTCCCCATCCCCATCTGTCACCCCCCAGCCCCACCCCTGGGAGCTTTCAAGGCTGCCAGAGCCCCCCGCTCTAGAATTAATGTAGCTCCTCATCCTAGGTTCCCCATCATCCGTGGGGATGGAGGGACGGGGGGACCACGGCTTTTTAGGGTCAGGTGGGGGCGCCCCAGCAGAGGGACTTCCAGCAGCTCCCCCTCGGAGTGGAGGGCTGGGGCCCCTCCCTCAGGGGGTTTGGGGGGCTCGCATCCCTCTCCGTGGGAAGGGGTGGCTGCCTTCTGAGGTGGTGTCTCCTCGGGAAGCTGTCCCCGCTTCCTTCTTTAGATGTTAGACGTGCTTTCTGGCTGTGACCCCGGAGCGGGGCAGAAGGGAGGGAGAGGTCCAGCAGAGGTGGGGGGGGAGGGAGCCAGTGAGGGGAGCGTGTGGAGCAGCGAGCAGACTCTCCCAGGCTTGCTGTGGAGGCTGCAAGGCTCCCCCTGACCTCCGCTCTTTCCATGCAAAGCCTTTTTTGAGGATTAGTTGTGTATTGACTTTTAAGTTATAAGCAAAGGGTATTTTATTTAATATTAGGGCATGTGTTTGTGCATACTGTGTGTGTGATCGTGCGTGCGTGTGCGTGTGCGTGTGCGCGTGTGCGTGTGCGTGTGCGTGTGTGTGTGTGTGTGTGTGTTTCTCTACTGAGCCTGTGGTCTCCAGCCAGGGAGACCCTACCTTGTTCACCCCGTCCCCGGTCCTGGGCTTTGGTCCTGCGGGGACGCGGGGCCCGGTCCCAGGAGCTCAGTGGGAAACGGGCCGGGATCTGGGAGGGAATCTGTGTGTGTGTAGAAGGGAGTCAGTCCTTCCTCCCAGAGGGGCTCCTGGGCCCGGGGTAGTGTAAGGAATAATGTTCTTTCTTCCCGTTCCCTCTTACCCCCGCCTCCTGCTCACCCCGCCCGCCCGCCCGCCCGCCGGCCTCCTCCTTGCTGCGAGGGTTGGGGGCAGGAGCGAGGAGCCGGCAGGGCCTGCAGGTTGCCCGGCCGGGAGGAGGGGGAGCGAGGGAGGGCACCGTGGGTGTGAGATGCCTTTCTCCTCCACCCATCGAAACCAGCAGCCGCCTCCCTGCGCTGCCGGGCGGCTCTCCCAGTGACCATCCGACGGGGAACTCCCCGAGGGAGCGTTGGTGGTGGTGGTGGGGACCTGGCTGGAGGCCCCCAGCTCTGCGGTGTCCGGTGAGGGCTCTGGTTCGGCTTTCTGTCTGCCCCCTTCTAGGCAGCCCCCTAGAGGAGAAATGTAGGATTTTTTTTTTCTTTAACTGCTGTGAACCCACTTTGTTGGGGGAGGGGAGGGAGGAGAGGAAGAAACAGCCTGTGTTTTTTATGCCACAATAAAGTCGTCAACCACATCGTCGCCTCATTTGTCTTCTTCCAGCCCCGGTTTCCTCTCCGGCGACGTCCCCGGGCCGGGAGGACCGGGCTGCGGCCGGGCGGGCGGGCGGACACTTCCCTTTGATCTCGCTGCCCCGGGCCGCCTCGCCCCCGCCTTTGTTTGGGGCCGAGCGGAGCTGAGGGAAGGGTCCGGTCCTGCCCCGGAGGTGGCAGGTTCAGAGCCGGGAGGAGCTCCGCTGACTGCCCCTCCTCCCTGGCCGGACCTGTGCAGACGAGGAAGTTCCAGATATTTCCTTCCTCCTCCACGGACGAGCCCCCTCTCCCCTCCCCGGCCAAGCACGCTGCCGGCGGGTCCCCTGCCTTCCCAGAGACCGCCGGCCTCTTGGCACCCTCCCTCCCCCCCATGGGGTGGGTGCGTGTGTGTCAATCGGTGCTTCTGGCCGTGAGGAGCGAGGCGGGGTGACTGACAGCGATTTCTTCACCCAGATGATCCCTATCGGGACGAGGCGATGAAAGCAGCCGGGGTATCTGATGGGCGGCCGCCCAGCTGGAAGGCAGGAAGGAGGGGAAGGCGGGCGGCCGCGGCTCCCAGAGAGAGACCTGCCAGTTACACAACCGGCCGCGCGCGGAGGCGCCCTCGCCGGACCCACGGGCGCCTTCGCACACGCAGGACTGCCCGTCGGCGCGCACTTTCCCAGGCTGCCCGGTGCCTGGTATGCAGGTGGTGCCTAATTAATGCCAAATGAGTACAAAACCCCAGCTCCAGAGCCCCAAAGCTAGGAAGGTGGATGAAGGATCAGTTTTGGGGCTCCAAGGGGGCAGATATTATGTTCTTTTTAAAAAATATGTGTGTGTGTGTGTGTGTTATTGATTTCAGAGAGGAAGGAAGAGGGAGAAGGAGAGAGAGAATGAAACATCAATGATGAGAAAGAATCACTGATCAGCTGCCTCCTGCACACCCCACAGGAGGATCCAGCCCTCACCCCGGGCATGTGCCCTGACTGGGGATTGAACCGTGACCTCCTAGTTGATAGGTTGACGCTCAACCACTGAGCCATGCTGACTGGGCAGGTGTGGCTCAGTGGTTTTTCACTTTTCCATTCTACTTTGTGTGTGTGTGTGTGTGTATGTTTTCCCTTTTCCATTCTACTTTTTTTTTTTTGCCAAAATTGTGTGTGTTTTTTTAAACTAGTGGGATTTCTGTTTTCCCCACTCTAACCCTAATCCAGTTTTCTAGAATCAAATCTGGTACCCATCACAGGTTTGGGTCTGGGCTCACAAAATCCACCGTGGGGTGGGGCAGCAGAATGATGTGGGGGTCAGACAGGAAGCCACACTGGTGTGTGTGTGTGGGGGGGGGAGATAAAATTTTGTTCCCATCTGCTCCTGCGTTGGGTGTCTGGGAGGACAAGGAGCAGGTGTGTTTTCCGGTGACTCCATGCCCACCCCACTTCTTGGGGTGCTCCTTTGTTCTCCTGGTTCCGGGGGATTGAGACCCCAGGAACCCGGTGAGTCCTCTCCTGTCCCCCAGCGCTGTCCCAGGGCGAGGAGGGCAGCTCTGGGGCCGGCTGGGCCTGTCTGGGCAGGGCTGGCCCCTCCTCCCCGCGCTCCTCCCGCTGACCTGCATTCTTAGCGGGGGCCTGTGGCGGGCCCGGCGCTCCCTCCCTCGGCTCCTCCGCCTGGACAGCAATGCGGCCTGGCTGGCCTGGCCCCCCCATGCAGCCCGGCGCTGGCCACCTCTGACCCGCAGGCCAGGAGCCCCTGGCGGGAGGAGCTGGGCGGGAGGGAAGCCAGAGCATCGGGGACTGGCCCTCTGGGCGACTTCTGGGAGCCGCCACCCCCGCTCCCAGGACGTGGGAGCGGGATTCCGAGGTGGGTGAGTGAATCTGGAATGGAAAGTGACGGAGCCCGCAGCCTGGGAACCGCCGCCCGGGGCTGCGCGGCGGCCGACGCCGCCTCTCCCGCGCCCCCTAGCGGGAGGCCGGGGGAGTGCAGCCGGAGAACCAGCCTTCTCGCCGGCCGCCTTGGCGCTCCTGTTAGCCTCACCCGGCCCCTCGGTGTTTGTTTCTGGAAATGCCCTGCAATGGCAACCTTACCGCCCCTCCCTGATGCTGAGCCCAGAGCCCAAACCTCCACCCCAGCCGGGAAACCGGACTGCTCAGCGTCCCGAGCTAGCAGTGTAGGTTTGAAAAGACTCTCGGGGACCAAACAGTCCTGTTGTTCCCAATCCGTAGACTATTCGGATCACCCATGGAGTTTTTCAAGATTCTGAGATTCCCTTTCCCCCTGAACCCCACCCTGGGTAGCCCCCCGGGGGCTGTGTTAGAGCAGCACTTCTCAAACGTCGTCCCCCCTGAAGTCTGGTGAACATGCAGCTTCTCACTCAGCAGGGCTGGAGTGGGGCCCAAGATTCTACAGTTCTCACAAGCTTTCAGATGATGCGGAAGCCGGCAGTCTGCCGGCGCTTCGATAGCAGAGGATTTGAGGACCGTGTTGTGCAGTGGGAGTGGTGTGGCTGAAGAACAGCCACCCTGGCTGGGTGGCTCAGTCAGTTGGAGTGTCGCCCCCGATACACCAAGGTTGCAGGTTCAACCCCCAGTTAGGACACAAACGAAAGTCAACCGATGAATGAAGGAATAAAGTAAAACAACAAATGGATGTTTCTCTTTCCCCCTTCCTCTCTCTCTAATGTCAGTCAGTCAATAAAAATGAAAAATATTGCCCTAGCCTGTTTGGCTCAGTGGATAGAGTGTCGGCCTGCGGACTGAAGGGTCCCGGGTTTGATTCCGGTCAGGGGTACGTGCCCAGGTTGTGATCCTGAGGGGGGATGGTGTGTGGGAGGTAGCCCATCAATGATTCTCTCTCATCATTGATGTTTCTCTCCCCTCCTCTCTGAAATAAATAAAAGCACATTTTTTAAATGAAAAAAAAATTAACCCTCCCTCAGCCCACAGAGGCCCTCGCACAAAAGCAAGCTCAGATGCCAGGCTGCAGAGTTCCAGGCAAGGCTCCGCCCAGCTTCTCGTAATTCTTCTGTTCCAGTGGCAGTCCCCTTCCCGAAAGTGCAGCTCATCTTCTTGGGATACCTGAAGGCATTTAGGGAACATCTCAGGTTTCCGGCCCCCACAGCCGTATCTGCCAGGTCAGGTCTCCTCCCACCCTCCCGCGAGGCCAAGCACACCGCCTGCAGCCCGCCTCCGGGCAGAGCCTCAGCCTCGGCCCCATTCCCACTCTGGGAGTGACCTGACACCGCAGCAGCCCGGCGTGTGTGGCCGATGGATGTGGGGGAAACAGATCATCTGTAGTGTCTCCCCCATTCCTGAGGACCTCACAGAGCAAAAAGGGGTGAGACACATTCGCTGAAATGCTGGACATGAAGGAGATCGCTTACAGAGGAAAACGACCCAGGAAGCAGAACACGTGCGACCCGGGATCAAGACTTCTGTTTCAGCTCCACTATGTGTAAAGACGCTGTATCTTTGGAGTAGAAATTTCCAGATTTTCTTTCAAAGCACTGGGGGGGAGGGAGGCAGAATCAGTCTTTGGGGGGTGGATGGGTTTTATGTATAGGTGCCCTTCAAAAAGGCATTAACTTATGTGTTCCCTTACATCTCCTGGCCTAGCCATTTAAAACAAACAAACAAAAAACAACCTTTTCGCCCAGCGAGAATGTCTCAGTGGTTGAGCCTCGACCTGTGAACCAGGAGGTCAGGGTTTGATGCCCGGGTTGCACACTCGATCCCCGGTGTGGGGTGTGCAGGAGGCAGCTGATCAATGATTCTCTCTCATCATTGATGTTTCTCTCTCTCTGCCTCTCCCTTCCTCTCTGAAATCAATAAAAATATGTTTAAAAAATAAAAATATACTTTTTCCTTCTTTTTAAAACCTTTTTTTCTTTCAGAGAGAGAAAGGGAGATCAGCTGGCTCCTGCATGTCCCCCACCAGGGATGGAGCCCACAGCCTGGGCATGTGCCCTGGCTGGAAATTGAACCAGTGATTTCTTTTTATTTTATTATATTTTATTGATTTTTTTTAATTTTTATTTATTTATTTATTTATTTTACAGAGAGGAAGGGAGAGGGATAGAGAGTTAGAAACATCGATGAGAGAGAAACATCGATCAGCTGCCTCCTGCACACCCCCCACCGGGCATGTGCCCGCAACCAAGGTACATGCCCTTGACCGGAATCGAACCTGGAACCCTTCAGTCCGCAGGCCGAAGCTCTATCCACTGAGCCAAGCCGGTTTTGGCTGAACCAGTGACTTCTTGGTGCATGGGACAAAGCTCAACCCGCTGAGCCACACCAGCCAGGGGCTGACCATCAGATCTTACTGGGGAGGCGGGTGGGGCACCAGCCTGGGGTCGCGCCTTTGGAACTCAAACCAGGGCACAAGTTCTTTCTCTATTTCCAGATGCCCCCGCAGTCTCAGCTTTCTAATAAGCCAGCCCGGCTTTTCTTTCCTCTCTCTTCACGCGGCTCCTTTCCGCTCCCGGCTCCCGCTCCCCACGGCGACCCTGTTGGAGTCGCGCGCAGATTCCCGGCCTTTTCCTGCTTGAAGCTGCTCCCGGGGAAGGGCAGGCAGCCTAGCAAGAGGCCGCTCTCCTCCCAGAAGCGGTGCTAGCGCGCGCCCTGGTGGCAGGTAGAGGCACTGCAGGCGCCCGGTCCCAGCTCCGCCCCCGGGGGCAAGGCCTTCCAGGTCACCTGGGAACCTCGGTCCAACGGGCAGACCTGACCCTAAATGGAGGCCCTGGCTCCCGGAACTAAGCTGGGGTCTAGCAGGGAGAGAGGGTGAGGAGCGCACATTCCTGGGGAACCAGGAGGGGCGGGCGGAAGAGGGGTGCGGGACGCTTGGAGAGGCGCAGGGTCACAAGGGAGACGGGCCAGGGCTCTCAGAAGGGCAGGGCCCTGGGAGCCGCAGGTCTGCGCCGGCCTGCCCACTCCTGAGCCCGGAGCGCGGGGAGAGGGGGGTGCCTCCGTGTCACACTGCACATGGCGTGTGCGTGGGGTGCGGGGCGTCCAGTACCGACTGCACTGCCCTCCCTGAGTGTCTGTGCTCACGTGTGGGAAGAGGGGGCCCCCCCAGCACCGATCCAGGCTAGGGCAGCGGAGAGGCACACCTGGCCTCCACCTCTCCCCAGATGGCATCTGACGCCCCCTGTTCCTGTGACTGCTTCGTCTCCGTGCCCCCGGCCTCCGCCATCCCGGCTGTGATTTTTGCCAAGAACTCAGACCGGCCCCGGGACGAGGTGCAGGAGGTGGTGTTTGTGCCCGCGGGTACGCACGCCCCCGGCAGCCGGCTCCAGGTGGGTTAGGCCTCGTGGGGTGCCGGGGGGTGGGTGCGTTCTTCTAAGGCCTTTCTCCCCTCTGGCCCCCACGCCTGAGAGGCCTCCAGATGTGGGAGAGCGCGAGCTTCACAGCCGGCAGCCTGTTGGTTCACCTCCGTCGCCCTCAGTGTCCTCACCTGTAAAGTGGGGAGCTAAGGCCTTCCTCGGAGGGCTGTGGGAACCTCCCCCTTTCTGAGCGGACTCTCCCTCTCCCCTCCCCCTCCCCCCTGCAGTGCACCTACATTGCGGTGGACCAGGTGGCGGAGACCCACGCGGTGATCCTGAGCCGCCCTGCCTGGCTCTGGGGGGCCGAGATGGGCGCCAACGAGCATGGCGTCTGCATTGGCAACGAGGCCGTGTGGACCAAGGAGCCGGTTGGGGAGGAGGAAGCCCTGCTGGGCATGGATCTGCTCAGGTGCCGCCCCTGCCCCCCCTCACCCCTCACCCCTACACACCAGAAGCCCGGGGACCCAGTACTGGCCAGGCCTCTCCCCTCCCCCTCCACACCTGGTCCACACGGGGCCTCTTCCTGCCTCGGTGCCACCCCGGGAGGCCACCGGCCCCTCCTCCCGGGGCCTCAGCTCCACAATCCGGCCCAGAACCAGTAGAGGCGAAATGTTTTCCCAATGAAATCTCACGGAGAGTCCGGATTTATCAGACCAATAAAAGGGGAGCAGTTGGGGGCAGAGGTGGGGGGGCCAGGGCACTGCTCTGAGGCTGTGTGGGGCTTTGCATGGCGCCCTCAGGTCAGCCTGAGGACCACAGCCTGAAACTCACTGCAGAGCCGGCAGGTTTCCTGTGGGACTCGGGCCCGACACCCACCCTCCCTGGGCCTCTCTGTGCCCTGGAGCGTCCGCCACCCTCACCCCCACCCCCTGTCTCCTGGAGCGTCTGCCACCCTCACCCTCACCCCCTGGCCCGGCCTCTGTGGGCCAGGCTGGCTTTGGAACGCAGCCGCTCAGCGCAGGAGGCCATGCAGGTGATCACAAGTTTGCTGGAGCGCCACGGGCAGGGGGGCAGCTGCCGGGAGGACCCCGAGCCATTCTGCTACCACAACACCTTCCTGCTGGCCGACAGGGCCGAGGCCTGGGTGCTGGAGACGGCGGGGCGGCTGTGGGCCGCCCAGAGGATCCGGGGTGAGCGGCCGGCGCTGGGCCTGCCTTCTGGCAGCCTTGGGGGGGGGGCGGGGAAGATGGTGGCTGCAGGGGAGAGCCAATCCAGGTGCAAACCTCTGTGTGTGTGTGTGTGGGGGGGGGCATCCAGAGAGATGGAGACTGAGCCCCGTGGGGGAACGTATCCCCCCTTCACGTGGGCGAGAGCTCCTGTGCTCCAGCCTGCTGCTTCTGCCGAGGAGCTTCCAGGACTCCCCGATGGGCCGGTTTCCCCTTATATGCCAGCAGGTGCCTGCCTCCTCGCCCTCACCACCGATGGCAGACTCACTCTTATTTCTGTGGCTGTTCTCTGTGCCCCCGCCACCACTGTGTTCTCAGCAGGAACGACCCCCCATAGCCGCACCCCCCTCTCCTCCACAGAGGGGGCCCGCAACCTCTCCAACCAGCTGAGCATCGGCGCGGACATCGCGGCGGAGCACCCGGCGCTGCGGGCCCACGCCCAGGCCCGGGGCTGGTGGGCCGGCCGGGGCGCCTTCCACTTCGCCGAGGCCCTCTCCCCGGCCCCGCAGCCGGCGCGCATGGAGGCGGCCAAGGCCCGCTTCCGGGCGGGGCGGGAGCTGCTGCGGCGGCGCCAGGGTCAGCGTGCGGCGGGGGAAGGGGTGAAGGCGGGAGGGCCACCGCGCTGCCGGCTCCCCCCCTCCCATAGCTTTGGGGACCCCTCACCCCGTCCTGCTTGGCAGGGGGCATCACGGCCGAGGCGATGATGGACATCCTCAGGGACAAGGAGGGGGGCATCTGCATGGACGCGGGGGGCTTCCGCACCACGGCCAGCATGGTGTCCGTCCTGCCCCGCGACCCCGCGCGGCCCTGCGTCCACTTCCTCACCGCCACACCCGACCCTGCCAGGTGCGGGGGGGGCCCTGCCAGGTGCTGGGGGGAGGGGGGGACCCTGCCAGGGGGAGGGAGGGAGGAGGGAGGACCCTGCCAGATGCGGGGGGAGGGGGAACCTGCCAGGTGCTGGGGGGAGAGGGGGGACCCTGCCAGGTGCGGGGGCCGGGCTGGGGGCCGGGGGGCCCACGAGGGGTGTGACCGCCCCCCATCCCCCGCCTGTGCCCCGGCAGGTCAGTGTTCAAGCCGTTCATCTTCGGGGCGGGGGCGGCCCAGGCCCCCCAGGTGCTGTCCCCCACCTTTGGAGCACAGGACCCCGTGCGGGCCGTGCCCCGCTTCCGGACCCAGGTGGACCGGCGGCACGCGCTCTACCGCGGGCACCAGGCGGCCCTGGGGCTGATGGAGAGCGAGCAGGTGACCCCAGGGAGCAGGGCCTCTTGGGGGGACCCTCAGCGCCCCACGCCCGCTGGGTTCGGGAGGATGAGGGGGCTTGGGGGGGGGTCTCTCCCTTCAGAGCCAGCCGCCCAGGGCGTGCCGGGCCTTTGTCCCCCTCCTGCTGCTGCGCGAGGCCAAAGCCGGGTCCCCCTTTAGGGGGGGGGCGCAGCTTTGGGGTCTCATCTCTGCCCCCCCCCACCCCAGGAGCAGGGGCGGCGGCTGCGGCAGCGGCAGCGGGACCTGGAGCAGGAAGGCCTGGCGGCAGTGAGGGGGCTGCTGGCCGGGGCGGGGGCCCCTCCCTGCCAGGAGCTGGGCGGCCTCTTCCAGGCCTTCGTGGAGCGGGAGAGCCAGGTGTACGCGTGAGCCCGCAGCTCTCCTGGCCGGCCCAGGGCTCGGACCCGGGGCTCGGACCCGGGGCTCGGACCCGGAGTGGGCCTGGACCCCGGGCGGGGGGGGATCAGAGCAGGTCCTGCACGCCCCTCGCTCTGAGCGGCTGGCTCAGCCTCCTCTTAATAAATACGTTTTATTTCTCGTGTGTTTGGCTGATGGCCTCCCCCGGGCCGCGCCCAGTGACGTGACACGCTCCGGGCCTGGAGACACTTTATTGGGACAGGCTCCCGCCACGGGGCTCCGGAGGGGTCTGCCCCGCTCCTGCCCACCCCCTTCCCGGGCTTCGCTGGCAGCCGGGGGGGGGGGGGGCGCCACTTCACTTCTTGGCTCTCCCGGGCACAGGTTTGGTTGTGCCGGGGGCCCCGGCCAGGGAGGCCTTGGGGGCTGCAGCTGCCCTGACCCCCTTCCGTGCCGGCACAGCGCTTTGGGGGGCCCTGGGAGCCAGGGGGCCCGGCTTCTTGGTGGCGGGGGCGGCTTGTGGCCCGGGGGCAGCCTCGGGGGGTGGCTCCTTCCCCCTTGGGGGGGCGGCGGCGGCGGCGGCGGCGGCGGAGGGGTCCCCCGCCATGGGCCGGCCGGGCAGCCGGGGCAGCTCCGTGAGGACGGGCCGGGTCTCCAGCCTCAGCAGGTGCTCCGTGCGGGCCGCCTGCTCCCTGCGCGCCTTGTGCCGGCTCCGGTCCTGCTCCAGCTCCTCCAGGAAGCCTGTGAGGGCCGGGACCGGTGTTGGGGCGTCAGGTGGAGCCCGGGCTCAGCAGGAAGGCCCCAGGCTAAGGGAGCTGGTCTCTGGCTGATCTGAGCAGACTGCCATCCCCACCAAGGGAGGGGCCTGAGGCTGGGGGTGGGGGGAGGTGGAGGGGGAGTCACCTGGGTGCCCAGGCTGGGGGGAGGGGGAGGGGGGAGTCACCTGGGTGCCCAGGCTGGGGGGGAGGGGGGAGGGGGAGTCACCTGGGTGCCCAGGCTGGGGGGAGGGGGGAGGGGGAGTCACCTGGGTGCCCAGGCTGGGGGGGAGGGGTGGGGGGAGTCACCTGGGTGCCCAGGCTGGGGGGAGGGGGAGGGGGGAGTCACCTGGGTGCCCAGGCTGGGGGGAGGGGTAGGGGGGAATCACCTGGGTGCCCAGGCTGGGGGGGAGGTGGGAGGGGGAGTCACCTGGGTGCCCAGGCTGGGGGGAGGGGTAGGGGGGAGTCACCTGGGTGCCCAGGCTGGGGGGAGGGGTAGGGGGGAGTCACCTGGGTGCCCAGGCTGGGGGGGATGGGAGGGGGAGTCACCTGGGTGCCCAGGCTGGGGGAGGGGGGAGGGGGAGTCACCTGGGTGCCCAGGCTGGGGGAGGGGAGGGGGAGTCACCTGGGTGCCCAGGCTGGGGGAGGGGAGGGGGAGTCACCTGGGTGCCCAGGCTGGGGAGAGGGGGAGGGGGAGTCACCTGGGTGCCCAGGCTGACATCGGCCCCCGGCTGCACTGTCCTCTGGCCCAGAGGCTGGGCTGGGCTTGGGGCTACTCCCCCAGAGCCCCCGGGGCGGGGGTGGGCTCCGGGAAGCAGGGTCACCTCGCTCTGCGCAGAACGGGCCACTCAGCTCCGGGAACTCCTCATCCGAGGCTTTGTCCTCCTCGTCCGAGTTCCAGCGCTCGGACACGGGCTGCCTGTCCAGGTCCATGAGCAGGGGCAGGGCCCCCGTCACCCGCTTCCTGCAGGGCGCAAGGCGGAGGCTGCGCTGGAGGTGGGCACCCCTGGAGGTGGGCACCCTGCGTGTGGAGCCCGGGACTCGGCACCCAGCGCAGCAGCGCCCCCACAGGGCGAGACGGTGGCTCGGGGCCAGGGGTGTGACCGCCCCAAAGTGCTAAGGGCTGGTTTTCTGCGACTTTACTGGGGCGAAGGGGAAAAAGGGGGCCGACTTGAGTTGGGGTGGGGGGTGGAGGGAGGAGGGAGAAGGAACCACGGACCAGACTCCGGATTTGCATGCTGAGAGGGGCCCCCCGTGGAGGTAGCAGAGCTCAGCCATCACCCCTGTCTTCCCCTCTTCGATCCCTCCTCACCTGTAGCCATCCTGGTAGGTGCAGCTGTTACCACTCAGGTTGAGGATGAGAAGGCTCTGGGGGAATTCTTCTGCTCAAACCAAAGTGGGGAGGCGGGGATGAGGTTCTCATGCCCACCTTCCAGCCCAACGCCACCGCCTCTCTGCCCTGGAGGGGGTGCGGGCACAGGGAGGTGGGGGCAGGGGGGAGGGAGGGCCCCGCACGGGACGTATTCCAGGAGCCAGGGCGAGGGCATCCTACCCAGCTGCAGGGTTGCTATCAAGTTCTCCGAAAGGTCCAGAAACTGGAGGCATTGGAGGTCACGGAGGTTCTCCACCTGCTGGATTCGGTTTCCTGCCAGAGACAGGAAGCTGTGGGGGAAGGGGGTGTGCTCAGAGAGAGAGCTGAGTTTCAGAACAGCCGCGGCAGAGGAAGAGGGCATCAGGTGCTCCGGCCCCAGGCTGGGCAGCCGGACGGACGGCAAGTGGGGGCACGTGGCCTCTTGGGGTGAGGGAGGCAGGGCTAGGCTTGCTGGGTCCCCAGCCGACAAGAAGCCAGGCTTGGGGAGATGTGAGCCAGTCCACTGGGGATGTTACCCGGGTTCCTCCCTTCACCCTCGCCCTTCGTTCCCCACCCCATCCCACCCCCACCGGAGCCCCGGCACCCCATACCGTAGGGTGGGGACACAGGTCAGGTTCTCAATTCGCTGGATCTTATTCTGTAGGGAGAAACCAAGGTGGGGAGCCAACCTGAGGTCAGCGGGGTGAGGGGCCCTTTAAAGGGGCAAAATCCCACCACCACGTCGACTCTGGCAGCTGGGAACGATGACCCAGCCACTGAGCTGTCTGTCGCCGCCGTGGGGTGGCTGGGGAAGGCTGTAAACCTGGGGCTGGCTAAAACTGGTGAATGTACCACCCTGCTCGCCCCACAACCAAAGAGTGACCCGGCAATCCGAGAAGGAAACCGAGGCGACGCAGGGAGTGGGAAGGGTCTTGGGGGGGGGGGCGCATGCACGAAGAGAGCAATGGGCGCATATGACTCTGCTTTGGATGGTTTCTGCGGGGAAAGGCTCGGGGAGCTGGAAACATTCACTGTGGGTGAGGCTGAAGGTCACCCCCATCCCACCCCCGTCCTCCCCCTACCACCACCACCATCACCACCACAGCCTTCAAGTTTCTGAAGGACACAGGGGAATCTCCGTGGCTCCTTCCTCTTCTTCAAAACAGAAAAAAGAGCTTGAGCTATAAAACTTTAGAGATTTAGGGTAGACACCAAGAACCAGGCTAGGAGAAGTGTCTGACAATAATAATAACAACAACAACAACAACCGGATTCAAGAACACGCTCTTGTGGGAGGACTGGTCTTTCCATTCCGGAGACTGTGGCTCATCGGGGGACGGTTTCAGTGAGGGCCTGGCTGCCTGGACCCCGGGGGATGGGCTAGATGCCCTGGTTGGCTCCTCGCAGATTAGACAGGCTTGGTCCACAGGAAGCAAGGGGAGAGGAAGGGGGGGGGGTGAGAAGTTACCGATTGCAGATAGAGGCTGTGAAGGTTCTGGAGCCCCTCTAGATTCTTGATATGGGTAATCCCCTCCCGGTCCAGGCGGACAGTCTGCAGCTCAGCGATCGTGTGGAACCTGGGAGAACAGTCAGTGGGGGGGTGTAACGGGGTGGCACTTCTGTGGTCTCTTAGCAGGGAAGCGGGGGGGGGGGGGGTTATGGAGTGGATGGCTAAGTGACATCTGAGGAGGAATCAGCCAGGAAGGTGAGAGTGGGGTGAGGAGAAAGCACTTCAAACAGAAGGAATAGTCTGTGCTTATTCAGCCTTTCTCAAACGTGAACGCCCGTCAATCTCCGAGGGTCTTGTGAAAAATGCAGATTCTCATCCAGTAGGTCTGGGGATAGGGCTGAGATTTTTCATTTCTAACAAGCTTCCAGGTGATGTTAATGCGGCTGCCCCCCTCCCCTCTCCCCAGCACCCAAACCCCTCTAAGTAGGACGGCACTGAGGCGTGAGGACATGGGGTCTTAGAGGAATTGCACACCTGTGGAGAGTGGCAAGAAATAAGGCTGAATGGGGCAGCAGAGGTCAACTCATGCTGAGGTGTTTAGATTTTATTTTGGAAGATTCTATCATGATCAGAAAAGGATCACTTTGGCAACAGCAGGGGGAGCCTGGACCAGCAGGGTCATGGGAGACTAATTAGGAGTTTGAGAGGTGATGGCAGCTTTATCTAAGGCAGAGGAGTGGACGCGGTGGAAAATAAACAGAATGACTTTGAAGGAGAGGAAATCAATTGGGCACTGCCGCTGACGAATGTGTGGAGTAAGAGAGGGGCAGAGATGAGCTGACAAGTCAGAACAGATGAAGGGACTGGTCATTCCTGGGGATTTCAATATTCCAGCGCCCTTCTCTCTCCCGGCACTCACATCCTCTCCGACAGAGCCTCATCCTCAGGGAAGGTCAAGTTCCGCTTAGTGATAAGGGCTTCCGTAATGCGCACTTCCCTTTTCTCTGGACTCCGGGCGGGCTGAGCTGTGAAAAGACAGGTTCAGTTGTTACCATCCCTTATTCTCGGAGGCCTGACTCTCCTGTTATCCAGCTCTCCTACCTACCATCCCGTCTCCCTACTCACCTCCAGGCATGATCTAAAGGCTGCTGGCCTGGGGCGGGATTGGAGCGAAGAGCAGAGTTTGGATAGGCCTCGGGGGTGGCGGGATCCAGGATGGTATGAGGAGAGAGAAGCTCAGAGACTTAGGGGACAAGGGAAAGGGGTTGACTCGAGGCAAATTACTGAAGTGGGGTAGAAGACAAAAGTAAACCGAAGTGGAGGGTCTGGATTTTGCGGGTTGCGGAGGGGGTTTGCTGGCCGGAAACTCTGGGAGGAGAGTGCGCGCCCGTGCAGAAGAGCGGTTTAGCCGGTTAGCGCCGTTGCTAAGAGACGGACGCCAGGGGTGGAGGAAGGGGCGGGGCCTCGCGGCGCATGCGTATTACGGCTCCAGTAGGCGGGCCCTCCCACTGCTTCCGGTCCCAGGTATCCCACAATCCTCAGCTCTTCCGGTCTCCCTCGGCTCCCGTCCGTTCTCCCGAAGGCAATGGCCGCGGCCGTGGCTGGGGTTCTGCGAGGCGGCCTCCTGCCCGCGGCGGGTAAGGAGCGGCTCAGATCCTCGCGGCGCGTTACGGCCGGTGGCTCTCTAGTCCTCGTCTCCGTCTCCCCCCCCCCTCTGCTTCCGGTTCCTTCCCGTAACCTCTGACTCCCGGCGACCCCCAGCCAGATCGCCCGCCGCCCCCTAGCCCAGTCCGATTCCCTGTGCCTCCAGCGTCCAGTAATGACCGCAAACGGCGGCAGCCGCAGCCATGCCACAGTGTTCATTGTCTCCGCCCCCCGCATTCTTTGGGTTTCGGTAATCCATCACCGAGGTTTTGCTCGCCTCCAGTTTACTTTGGACCACCCCGGGGCCCCCAGCCTTGACGTTATGGCTCCTTAGGATCCCAGCCTAAATGTCACTTCCTTAAGCCTGCCCTTACCACCCTCTGCAAAGCAGGTTTCCCCTGTTACGTCTGTACCTTGCGCCCTCTCTTTAGCCCTGTAGCTTTGCGTTTATTTATTTGTCCATCAGACTTGGGCAGAACCAGCATAAACAGCAGGTGTCATAATGCCCGACATTATCAGGCATGCCTTAGGCATTTAATAAGTGACGTGGAGCGCACTATGTAGGCCTGGTACAGTGACAAATGCGGTACATGTGTTATGTAAATCTTTAAGCACCCGATGAAAAAGCATTCTCATCCCCTCTTTACCGACGATGAAACCAGTCAAGTTCCAGAGCCTGTGCTTTTTCTTTTTTTAAAGATTTCATAGCTTTATTTTTTTACTTTTTGTAAATATATTTTATTGATTTTTTTACAGAAAGGAAGGGAGAGGGATAGAGAGTTAGAAACATCGATGAGAGAGAATTATCGACTAGCTGCCTCTTGCACACCTCCTACTGGGGATGTGCCCACAACCAAGGTACAGGCCTTTGACCGGAATCGAACCCGGGACCTTTTAGTCCGCAGGCCAACGCTCTATCCACTGAGCCAAACGGGTTTCGGCTGTGCTTTTTCAATAGTTAGATTTGTCGTCCCTGGCAACACAAACTCTCACCCCAGGAACTCTCTGTGCTCTCTGACTGTTAGAGCTACCTTCTAGTTGAACCTTTCCCTGAGATCTCATCCCAGGCTTGGGAAGGGCTGAACGTGGGAAGCTCTAGCCTGGATTCTTTTATTGAGGATGAAGGGGTCACTTGGGCTCAGTACTTTCGAGTAGTTCCCTTGTCTTCTGAGGGGCGCTCTCTAGGGATGCTCTCTGGCGATGCCTGCCAACTCGATGAGCAGAGGGAATGGAGAGTCGTTTTGGGGAGTCTGAGGGCAGTGTAACTTTCCCCCCTCTCTTCCAATCACGGGAGAAGGCTTCAGAGCAGTGGATTTCGCCCTTCAAACCTGCTGGGCTCCACTCCAGGTTCAGAGGGTCTAAAACGGGGCCTGGGAACTGGCATTTCTAAGGAGTGCTGCTGATGTTGGTTGGTGCTCAAAACACTTCCTCTTTGGTTTTCATCCTCTCCCTCCCCCCAATCGTGCATAAAAAAGTGATGGAAAAAATGATACAGGTAATTAGAACCAAGTACTGGAGAAATGGGAGCCTCAAAGATCAAGCAGCTGAACTAAGGTCAGCCATTAGGAGAGAAGGCTTGGGGATTCGGGATTTCCAATAGGAAATTCTTCATCCCACTTTTGGGCTCGGTTTGGCTCTGTGCCCGGAGAGTGGCCCTTTTCTCCACGGGGGGCAGCCTAAGGCCTCCGAGAGGCTGCATCTCACTGCCCTACTCCCCTTCCAGGCCGGCTGCCCACCCTCCAGACCGTCCGCCATGGTTCCAAGGCTGTCACCCGCCACTGGCGCGTGATGCACTTTGAGCGGCAGAAACTGATGGCTGTAACTGAGTATATCCCCCCGAAGCCTGCTATCAGCCCCCAGTGCCTGCCTCCCCCCTCCAAGCCACCCCAGGAGGTAAGCAGACTGGGCATGCTACTTGGTGGTGGTCTGGTGGTGGATGGTGGTCTGGTGGTGGATGGTGGTCTGGTGGTGGATGGTGGTCTGGTGGTGGGTGGTGGTCTGGTGGTGGATGGTGGTCTGGTGGGGGATGGTGGATGGCGGTATGGACATGGTCTTGTATCCAGGACCACAGTGAAGTGGGACTCCAAGACGCAGTCATCCACATCATTCCTTCCTCGCTTTGACCCATGGCCCAGATACCGTAAGGTGAAGTCTTCACCTGATTGGGCTTTGGCCTTTTGGCCCCTGTGGATTGGACGGGTCTCCTGAATTTCCCTCATTCCTACTTGTCTCCAAAAATACGTGGGTGGAAGCTGTCCAAGTGTGTGGTGGCGGCGGCGGGGTAGTTGGGGAGAGAATCTCTGTCCTGTCTTGAAGGACTTGAAACCTCCACATTATCCTAGAAGAATGATAGAGGTTTTCTGTTTTTAAGAAGAACAGAAAGACGGGTGTGAATTTGACTATCCAGCACTTGAACTGAGGTCAGGGACTGAGGATCTGAATTTTTAATTGTATTTAATTTCAATTAATTTAAATAGAAATAGCCATATTTGACTAGTGGTTACTATCCAGGGCAGATCTAAATCTGGATTCAGCACAGTAGTGAATCTCCCATTATTTTGCCATATATGTATTAATATTTTATTTTAAAAAATATATATTTTATTGATTTTTCACAGAGAGAAAGAGAGGGAGATAGAGAGTTAGAAACATCAATGAGAGAGAATCATCATCGATCAGCTGCCTCCTGCACACCCCCCACTGGGGATGTGCCCGCAACCAAGGTACATGCCCTTGACCGGAATCGAACCTGGGACCTTTCAGTCTGCAGACCAATGCTCTATCCACTGAGCCAAACCAGTTTCTGCTGTATTAATATTTTCATGGAATTCTGCAGACAGCACCATGACTTCTAGGTCAACCAATGCTGACTGGGCCAGACTCTGACCAGTCCGGTGACTCCGTGTTCTCGGGTTGGGAAACATGGCTCTGTTGCCCGCTTATCTGTGAAAATGAAAGGATAGAACGGGAGGTGGGACATGCTTCTGGGAGGCAAGGGCCCAGCTATCCTGCTTGTACCCGATCTTCCCCCACATTTGGGCTCATCCCTGGGGGAGTTGAGGGGGCTGGAGAAGAAGCTGCTTAGGCCCCCCGGGTTATCCCTTCCCGATCTTAGGAGACAGGCCTCATCCGGCTCATCCGGCGGGAGATAGCAGCAGTCTTCCAAAACAACCGAATGATAGCCATCTGCCAGAACGTGCCTCTGAGCTCGGAGGACAAGCTGCTGCTGCGACACCGGCTGCGGAAACACAACATCTTGGTGAAGGCCTTCCCTAACCAGGTGGGGAGCCGCCTGCCCATGGACCCTGCCCACGCCCCCCTCCTGTTCCCCTGCCCACGCCCCCCTTCCCGCTCCCCTGCCCACGTCCCCCTCCCGCTCCCCTGCCCACACAGCCCAGCGTCTCTCCCAGCGGGCACTTCCGACTCCTCCCTCCACTGGCAGCCCTCTCGCCTGGGGCCGGAGCGATTAGGGGCTGAGGAGACCCTCTGGCTTCACCTTAACTGGTGTGGCCTGGGACCACGGTGGGCAGCTCTTCCCCGACTCCTCCCCAATGAACCCTCTTTCCTGCTGTGCCAGTTCCTGAAACCCTTCCTAGAGAGTTCCAAGTACCGAAACCTGCTGCCCCTGTTCGTGGGGCACAACCTGCTGCTGGTCAGCAAAGAGCCCAAAGTCAAGGAGATGGTGCGGGTCTTGAAGAGCGTGCCCCTCCTGCCGCTGTTAGGTGAGCACCCCCCTGCCGGGGGGGGGGGGGTGAGGGCACTACGGCCGCCCAGTGCTGTCTGCCTGCATCCCTTACGCACCGGGGAAGGTTAGGGAAGGCAGCGAGGACTCTCGGGGGGAGGAAGTTCAGACACTGAGTCTTTACCAGGTGCTAAAACCCACAGACGAAGAGGATTAAAGCAAATAGCCCAAGTATAGGGCGCCGAGGATCCGGGAGCAACGTGTCCCAGGCTCCTCTGATACTAAACCCCTAGAGGGACTGTTTCTATAGAGGATACTGATTCCATAGTCTCTGTGGGAAGGAGCAGGAATCTGTTTATAAACCCCCCACCCCCACCCCACACACACTCCATGGTTCTTCAAGAAAGTTAGAAAGAAAGAAAAAGTTTAGGAACAGTGACTTAGTGCGGGGTGGACCAAGAGGATGATTCAGTTAAGGATTTCCTAGAGAAGAGTTAGGGAGGGGCGAGGGGATCCGCCCCAAACACAGTGTGAGTGGCGTGGGGCACACGTGGGAGCCAGAGGGGAGGTGGAGAAGGGTAATGGGGAGCAGTGCCCAGGGCTGGGATGTCTCAGAGGAACGGCGTTTGTGGGGAGCCCCCTGACCCCGTGCTTTCCCAGGCGGCTGCATTGACGACACCATCCTCAGCCGGCAAGGCTTCCTCAGCTACTCCAAGCTGCCCAGCCTGGACCTGGTGCAGGGGGAGCTGGTGGGAGGGCTCACCCTCCTCATGGCCCGGACCCACTCGCTGCTGCAGCAGCAGCCGCTGCACCTGACTGCCCTGCTGGACCAGTACGTCAGGCAGCACCGTGAGGGGGCCTCCGCCGAGCCGGCCCCAGGGCCGCCCGCGCCTCCCGACTCTGCTCCGGACTCCTAGCCAGCCCGCCCTAACTCCCCCGCCCCCCGCTGTGCTGTCCTTGCGGGGCGTGGATGAACTTGGGTGGGAGGGGCACATGTTCCCTGGCTTCCGACGACGACGACGACGACGACGACGACGACGACGACGACCTCAGACGAAGAAGGATTTCATTTCAGAATGGAGGCTTTTAATCTCCGTCTTTGCCCTTCGTTTTTCCAACCTGGAACCTGTCAAGAGCAAAGTGTCAGCTCAGGTTCAAGGCAGAGAGGCTGAGCAGATGGGGATGTTGCCTTGTGTTCACTGCCCCTTGGATGTGCCTCCCCAGCCGCCCCTGGTTGTCAGAGGAGCTCAGCTGAGCAGTTGTTCCAAGATGGGTTCTGTGAGAGCCTGCCGTGCCGACTGCATGCGGTGTTCGTTCTTTTATTCTGGGGGCAGAGAAGTTATGGCCCTGCCCAGAGCCGTGCGGTTGTCAGAGGCGGAACAGGACTTGAGCCAGGCCCTCTGCTCCGAGACGTGCTCTGGGTTTCTAGAGCTTCCTCAGTGAGGCTCCAGGTGGGCTTGGATGTGAATTCTCCATCGGCGGGTGTGCCATGTGGTGGAAAGGCCGGGAACGCTGCTTTATGACAAAAATAAATGCATTTTAGTCTGTTTCACTGCTTACAAGCTTACCTTCCCTGTCCACTAATCCTCAGGGTCATCTCTGACTCTCACTTCCCTCCCTGAAAATCCTTCCTCTTCCACGTCCACGCCTGTTACTTCCCTGCCCCCACAGGCTTGTCCTTTGGAGACGGCCCCGGCTCTGCCCAGTAGCTCACATGTCCCAGGTGGTTCTGAGCAAAGGAGCTGGGGGAAACCAGCATTCTGTGAAAATGAGGGGCTTTGGGGCTCTTAAGCAGAGGTGTCATCCAAGTCTTGGGGAACAAAAGTGCCCAATGGAGGAGAGAGGATGTTGAACTAGAAGCCGACCCTTGTCCTTGGCGCATGCGCTGGGTGGACACGGTGACGGGGGGAGAGTGGCTGCTGAGCATTCCTCCTGCACTTGGGACAGTGGCCCAGCTTCCCAGGGCCTGACCGACACACTGCAGCGGCGTCTCTGGCCTGGTCTGGGACCAACTGCCAGAGCCCAGCTCTGGTCTGGACACCCAGGATGCTCCGCCAATGTGAAACGCATTGAAAGGCCCTTGAGGCTCATGGGTGAGAGCTGATCTGCACAGTGCTGTCCACTCCTTCCCCCCTCCCCAACCACAGGTGCAACAGCGCCCTCCGGGGCGGTGAGCTGTGCTGAGGCCCTGAATGGCGGGGAGAGCAGGCTTCTGAGGTGTAACAGCAGGAGGGGTCAGCCAAGGCCACGTGGGCACAAGGCGGTGGGGGAAACAGCCTAAAGCATTTCTGGATCAAATCAGAGCCCCACATGGCGCCCTTTCCCTGCTGATGGAGCCTGAGGCCTCACCATTAAAAACCCACTTCCCAGAAAGGTTTCACTTTCATTCCAGTGGAGCTTAGGCCGTTCTCAAGAGCCGGTTTTTATTTATTTATTTATTTATTTATTTATTTATTTTTATTGCCCTGTGTGCATTTATTTTTATTTTTTCTAAATTAACTTTATTATAGCATCTTTTCAGTTAAAAATAATCACCCCTGCCTTTACATTCTTTTTTTAAAAATTTTATTAAGGTATTATATGTGTACATAGCTTACCATTGCCCCCCCCCCCCATACATGCCCTCCCTCCCCAGAGTTCTGTGTTCGTTGGTTGTACTTATATGCATGCATACCAGTCCTTCGGTTGATCTCTTATCTCCCCCAGGTCTCCTTCCCCTCCCTGCTGTCATTTGACAATCTGCTTGTTTTATGGTGGCTATCTCAGGACCACACGAATAGAATCTGCTCCTCCTCTGGTTCACCCCCCCCCCCCCCCGGGTCCCACCGCTTCCCCGGGGCACACGGCTCTTCCGGGGGCACACGGCTCTTCCGGGGGCACACGGCTCTCCTGGGACTCACGGTCCCCCTGGGGCACCCGGGGCACATGGCTCTCCTGGGGTACACGGCCCCCTGGGACACACGGCTCACCCAGGGCACACGGCCCCCTGGGGCACATGAAGAGCCGGTTTTTAATTAGAAGTGAGCCCGCCGGCAGGGCAGAGGTGCCCAGAAAGGCAGGGTACTCCAGCTGGCTCCGGCTGGTCCCCGCCCTGGCCTGCTCCCGGAGCAGACTGGGCAGGCTGCGGGCTCTGTCTTGCCGCATGGGTGCCTTGGGTCCCCCACCCAGGGGGCCAGTGGCAGCCTCTGGGGGGCCATCCGCTGGCTCTGTGGAGCCCTGACTGCCCTGCTGACTGTGCTCCTGGCACGGCCTGAAAGGGGCACCCGTCCCTTCCCGTCCACCCGACACCTTGGCTGGCTCCAAACTTTGCAATCTATTTTCAGATGTAAAACGAGAGGCGGGAGTTAATAATAAAAAAAAAATGGACATGGGTACTAATGGGTCAAGGCCAACGTGAGTCTGAGTAAACCCTTTCCCACCACTGGCTTAGGCCAGCGGCTCCCCGTCCTCTGTAATCCCTGGGCGCGGTGCCCAGGGGGGACCCTGCCCCGGGCCCGGCCTCCTCAGCTCTGGGGTGTCGCTCAGCCCTGAGTCCTCCGGGGAGCAGGGGGGCAGCGCTGAGCAGCCGCCCGGAGCTTGGCGGGAGGAAGAGCGGGGGAGGGGACGGTGGGGAGGGAGATCCGGCCGGAGGGGAGGCTCCTGCCTCCTTCCTTCCTGGTTCCTGCAGCAGCCGGTGCCCCGAGCTCCATGAGGAGGGAGCCGGCGACCTGGGCACGGTGACTCAGAGGCAGAGCTGCGGGCGGGCGGGCGGGCCGAGGAGCGCGGCGTCCATGGACCCTGCGGTAAGGGGCCCCGGCGCCCGCTGACACCCCTCCCGCCTGGCGCGGGCGCTCTGCTCCTCCGGAGAAGGGGACGGGGTGGAGGTGGAGGCAGAGCACTCACCTGCCTCCCCGCGACCCCACACCCTGGACTGACAGCCTCTCCCTCTGGCGGCGAGCAGTGCGGGGCCGGGATCCCACGGGGCCGGGGAAAGGGCACGGGGGCACCAAACACTGGGAGAGTTTGGGAACTTGCAATGGCTGAATGCGGGAATTTCCTTCCTGGGTCAGCCCCTGGCAGCATGGGCCCCTCTGCCCCCACCTCCCCGCCACCCCGGCCCCCCGGCCACCCCGGCCCCCGGCCACCCTTGCCCAATCCGTCCCTGTTCCCGCTGGCCTCAACTCCTCAGGTGCTCGCAGGCTTCCCAGAAGACCCGAGCTGCCTCCCCAGCCTCGGGCCAGCCTTGCCCCTCGTCCCCTCCCCCGCGCACACACAGAGCCTCATGCATTATTGATGTCCCGGTGGAGCCAGGACGGCCTGAGCCGGTGCCAAGGGTGCCCGTGGGCACTGCTGCAGGGACCCGTGCAGACCTCGGCCTGTTCCTGGCCAGCTCTTCTCCGCCCGCCACTTCCTCCCCATCCCCATCCGCTCAGTCCCCTGCCCTCGGGGTGGGTGGTGCTCCTCAGGAGCCCCCGCTCTGGCTCTGGGAGGACCGAGAGGAGACACTGAGCCTCGGAGGTGGGCCTCCTAGGGGGGTGTCTGATGGGAGGAGGCACAGGGAACATTGGGGGCTGTCCCAGGCCCCAGTTTCCCCAGTGCAGAAAATGGGAGCCCAAGAACGAGAGGACCTGGGGACCAGTGAGAGTTGGGGTGAAGGGGTTGGGGGCTCTGCGTTGGGGCAGGAGAAGCTGGGCTGAGATCTTGCTGGTCTCGTCTCTGAACTCCTCTGGCCTTTGCTGGAGCCTCTTCCTTCACTCCTCTGCCTCCCTCTGATCCTCCCAAGGAATCCTCCAGAGAAAGCGCCCAGTGTTTCCTGGAGCCCAAGTTTGTGTGCTCAGGGTGGGGCTGGGTGGCCTTTTCCTGGTTTCCTCTGGGCCCCGGCCTGCCTCTCTGACCTGTCTCCGCGGCTGCAGGAAGCTGGAGGCAGGGAGGCCCGCCCAGGGCCAGGGGGGCGGAAGGTGTGTGGTGCTAGGGGTTGCAGGGCAGGTGGGAGGTGGAGGAGGCGCTAGCAGGCGCTGTGCTAACCAGGTCTCCCTCTCTCTTGCTTCAAGGGCCCCCTCAGGACAAGGTGACACCCTTCCCCTCCCGCCCTGCCCCGAGTCCTCGGCGGGGGGTGGCCGCTCCCTCCTCCATGGACCTCCAAGAGAGGGGCCCCCCCTCGCTGTCCGGGAGCACTCAGTCTGCAAAGTCCAGCGGCGCCCAGCAGGTCTGAGGGCGGGGAGCGGGCGGGGGGTGGGCTTTATTTGGCCCCAGAGCCCCTCACCAGACCCCCACTTCCCCCCCCGACACACCCACTCTGTCCCGGCCTGCAGGCCTCTGAGCTGTGGGAAGTGGTGGAGGAGCCCCGGGGCCGGCGAGGCGCGGAGGGTGTCATGCCCGAGAGGCAGGAGGGCCACCTGCTCAAGAAGAGGAAGTGGCCCCTGAAGGGCTGGCACAAGGTAGGTTCCGGGGCAGAGGGCAGGGCCAGGTTCGGGGCAGCATGGGGGGCGGGGGGTGCTGGTGGCTGCTGGGTAGCGGGATGTGCGTGTGCATGCGCGTGTGTGTGTGTGTGTGTGTGTGTGTGCATGTGCCTGTGTGTGTGTGTGTGTGCATGTGTGTGTGTGTGTGTGTGTGTGCACACCTGTAGAAGGTGAAGAAGGGTCCGTGTGTGTAGCTGCTCTCTCCCCACACCCTTTCCTCTCGGTCACCTGGGTCACCTGTTCCTCCTGGGTGACGTCACAGAGATACTTCGTGCTCGAGGACGGGGTCCTTCGCTATGCGACCACTCGGCAAGACGTGAGTCGGGGCGGGGCGGGGGGTGATGGGAGGAACCAGGTCCCAAGATGCCCCGGGCGGGGAGGGGGCTCCCGGAACCCCCCACCCCCACCCAGAGCAGGGCCTGAATCCCAGGCACACTGTTCCTGGGGGTGGGGCCCTGAGCAGGCAGGTGTCTTCTCTCGCCTCTGAGACGGGGAGAGTGCGATCACCCCGTGTGTCAGGTCATTGTCCTCTTGGGAAGGGCCCTCGGAACAGTGCCCGGTGCAAAAGTGCCCAGGAAAGGGGAGCTTGACCCTCCTCCTCCTCCTCCTCGTCCTCGTTCTGTTCTCGTGCTGGGATTAAGGAGCTGAAGGCCAAGCTGCCCGGCTCTCCACTCCTCAGCCTTGCAGACCCCCGAGAGGGGGCGGGACAGTTTCCCCTGCCTCCCTGGAGCTCAGAAGGTGACTTCTGAGTTCTGTGCACAGGAGGACGGCAGAGAGGTCCCCGCTGGTGCTGTGACCTGGTTATGAGCTGCACCTGCTGCGTGGTCCCAAGTGGCCTCAGGGACATGATGGCTATGGGCCTAGGGGTCTAAAAAGTACCCCCTTACCCCCACGATCCCCCTACTCCAGATCACCAAGGGGAAGCTGCATGGCTCCATCGACGTCCGACTGTCGGTCATGTCCATCAACAAAAAGGCCCAGCGCATTGACCTTGACACCGAGGACAACATCTACCACCTCAAGGTGACACCCCCGGGACCCAGTTGGCGGCTTGGTCCCCAGCCTGGCAGAGGCACGGGGGCACCCGGGAGAGGGGGACAGGGGCTGAGGGTCCGTCCCCGAGTTTGATAAGAAGGGAGTTCCTACCCTGACCAGTAGCCAGTGGCAAACCGCCCCCGCTGGCTGTTACATGAACAGACAGAACTCGGAGCTCGGACATGGGGGACGCTGGGTCCCCGCTCCCGCAGGGGCCTTTGCAGAAGCTGGACATAAAGCCAGAGCCCCAGCTTCCTGCCCTGGAAAGCAGTCCTCCTCTCATGTGTCCCCCTCACGTCTGCAGATCAAATCCCAGGACCTGTTCCAGAGCTGGGTGGCCCAGCTGCGTGCCCACCGCCTGGCCCAGCGCCTGGACGTGCCCCGAGGCCCGCTGCCCAGCCACTCCCACCGGAAGGCAAGATGGGCCCTGGGGCAGGAGCCGTGGCATTCGGCTTCGGCGGCTTCGGGGAACAGCGAGACCCAGGGATGCCGGCACCATCCTTCCTGACCCTGACTCGCCCACAGGTTCCCGGTGCCCAGCTCCCCGCCGCGATCAGTGCCTCAGCGCTTCCTGGGCTGGGGCCTCGGGAGAAGGTGTCTTCTTGGCTGAGGGGCAGCGATGGCCTAGACCGCTGCTCTCACGGTGAGGGGCCCCTGGCACCGAGGCCCGGCAGGGAGGGCCCACACGGTCAATGGCATCGGCAGGAAGGAGGATACGTTAAAATGGCGTCTTCCTGCCTCAGGGGGCCCAGGTCTGATGGGGGAGACAGCCCCTGCCTCCACGCCGACTGGGTCTCCTCAGGCCCTGTCCGCGGAGTCCCAGGCCTACAGGTGTAGCCATTACAGGGCCAGGCCTCGTGAGAGAGAAGACGCGGGCGCCAGTGCAGGGAGGAGGGGTGCAGGGAGGAGGGGTGCAGGGAGTGGGACTGGAGAATGGGGTTCCTGGAGGGGGCTGTGATGTTGGCCCGGGAGAGGGGAGTGCACACCAAGGGGGGCCCCAGAGAGCGGGAGGCAGCAGAGGGAAGGGGGCCGTGGGGTGCCGCGTTCCCAGGGAAACCGGGGTGGGGCCAGGCCAAGGGTGGGAGCTAGGAACTTCTGTGGGCTCAGGATTGGGGGTCAGGGGGAGGAAGACTGGGGATTTCCCTGGCTGCCGGGGGAGGAGGAAGGAAAGCGGGGGGACGGACTTGGGGGTGCCCGTCCAGTGTTGGGAGGACCTGCTCATTCGTTCTTCGCCCCGCAGAGCTCTCGGAGTGTCAGGGGAAGCTCCAGGAGCTGCACAGACTCCTCCAGAGCCTCGAGTCCCTGCACCGCATCCCCTCAGCCCCTGTGATCCCCACGCACCAGGTGAGGCCCGGGGGTGGGGGAGGCAGGCTCTCGCCGCCATCACCTCCGGGCCCTCGCGTCACTGCTGTCTCCAGAGAGGCTCGCCTCTGCCCAGTCACTCTCTTCCTGTGACCAGACTGTCACTCTGTCCCTTTGGGGCGAGCCTTCCTCCCGTCTGCGGGGCCTCAGGCTCCTTTCTCTGGGACGTCGCTGGTCCCTGGTCCTCTCCCGGGGCCACCCGCCCCGCTCCCGGCTCCGACGGCGGCTCCCCTTCCCGCCCTGAGCGTGAAACCTCCCCCCTGGCACCGCTAGGCCTCGGTGACCACGGAGAGACCCAAGAAGGGCAAACGCAGCAGCCGCATGTGGTGCACACAGAGCTTCGCCAAGGACGACACCATCGGACGGGTGAGGTGGGGGTAGGCCCGGTCCCTGGTGGGGTGCTCTGAGGCACGCCGTCCCCCTCAACCCCTCTCCCCCCCCCCACAGGTGGGCCGTCTCCACGGCTCTGTTCCCAACCTGTCTCGGTACCTGGAGTCCCGGGACCACTCAGGACCCCGGGGGCTGCCACCCCCGGACTACGCCCACCTGCAGCGCAGTTTCTGGGCCCTGGCCCAAAAGGGTGAGTGTGCGCCGCCCGAGGGTGGTGGGCGCTTGGGGGGAGGGGGGGAGGGGAGGGGACAGGGTCCCAGGAGGAGGTCTGACGGCCGCCCCCACCTCGCAGTGCACAGCTCGCTCAGCAGCGTCCTGGCCGCCCTCACCGCCGAACGGGACCACCTGAGGGACCTGCACCAGGGCTCCGAGCTGGCCAGGCTGGGGGTGAGGCGTGGGGCCAGGGTGGCCGATGGGAGGAGGGGGCTGGAGACCGAGGTCTGCATGCCCGGGGGTGGTCCCAGATCTGGGGGTGGTCCAGACCAGAGGCCGTACCTGCCTGGCAGGGCCGGGCAGGCTTATCCTCCTGGGACCCTGTCCCTCCCCCGCCCCCACCCCCTGCAGATCTCCGAGGCCTCAGCTGGCCCACGGCGCCTCCACTCACTGTCCATCTCCTCGGACACCACGGCGGACTCCTTCAGCTCCCTCAACCCCGAGGAGGTAGGAGCCGGTGGCCCCGGTGCCCCGGGCCCCGGGCCCTAGCAGGAAGACGGCACGGTGGGCGTTCAGACCTGCTCCCACCCTTTCCCGTCCTGCACGGGCCGCAGCCACCTCCTGGTCCCGCTGACCATTTAATTCAGAGGTCCGAGAGGCAGCGGTTCCTCCCCTCGCGTCAGAGGTGGGAGACCGAGGCCTGCAGAGTCCCCCTGTGGGCCAGCCGAGCTGGGAGTCAGGAGGCCGAGCAGAGACGCCACCGGGGCCTCCGTGGGTTTGGACGTGGCTCCCCCGCAGGCCCACATGACCCGGAGCCTCGGTGTGTTGTCTGCGAAGTGGGGGGAGTAAGGGCTCAGCCTCACGGGGGTAGTGTCAGGACAGAGGGATCTCACACACTCAGAGGGCCTGAGCCCGGCTCAGCGCGGTGCCCGGGAGGCGTGAGCGGCTACTGTGGGACCCGAGTCTCTCTGCCCGCAGGCTGGGGTTCAGGCCACTGCGCTCGCCCCGTCTCCCCCTGCCCGGCGGGTTTCACGCTCGGTCCGAGGGTGGTGCGTCCCCGCGAAGGGAGCTGGCGGGTAGGGGCCCTGCCTGCCTCCCCCGGCCCGCTGACCCCCGCCCACTCCCGCAGCAAGAGACCCTGTACGTGAAGGGCCGAGAGCTGGCCCCGCAGCGGTCCCAGAGCAGCGTCCTGTCCCTCGCCGATTCCCACACGGAGTTCTTCGACGCCTGCGAGGTGCTCCTCTCCGCCAGCTCCTCCGAGAACGAGGTGAGGGAGTGGGCAGCCGGCAGTCAGAGCGGGGGGCCCTGCGGGGATCGGGGTGGGAGCCAGAGAGACTAGACCCTACGGGGTCCCCGTCCTTTCTCACCGCCTCAGCTGCTGTCCTGGGGACTCGGGTTTGAGGGCCCTGGTCACGGATCTCTGCTGGGCACCTTCGCCCAGTTTGACACACCCTGTCCCCATTGGGGTCCCCTGAAATTGCTGCCTCAGCTCTACCCCAGCCGCCTTCTTGTGACCCCATTTCAGACCCCGTGCTCCCTTGACCCCCCGCCCTACGCCCTCGAATCTTGGTGATCCCAGTTTCCACTCCCTTTGTTTTCCTCATGGATTCAGAGTCCCCGAGTTTTTCTCCCCAACCCCCTGACCCCCACCCCCCGCCCTCCTCACACGGCCGGGCCCTCCCCCAGGTATGCCAGGCCTCCGGGTCAGCGTCTTAGGGCTCAGACCCCCCCAAATATATTCTCTTCCCCTTCCCACCAAAGGGCTAGCTGGGCAGTCTTGCCAGGCCCTGGGCACTGCCCAGCTGCCCGGCCTGTCATCTGTCCCGGCCCAGGGCTCAGAGGAGGAGGAGTCGAGCGTCAGTGAAATCACCACCAGCCTGTCCGAGGAGCTGCTGGACCTCAGGGGAGCCGAGTGCTACCAGAAAGGTGCCCGCCGGCTGTCTGGGCGGGGAGGGGCGGGGGAAGGGGCGGGGGTGGCGGAGAAAAGGTGGCGGCCACAGCCCAGGCCCCTTGGGGAGCCAGTCCCGTGTGGTGACTGGCAGCTTCGGGTGCTAATTCCAGAGGTGGCCCAGGAGGTGAGGAAGGCTAAGCCGGAAGCTCTGGAATGTTCCGGTCTGGGGGCGTCTCCATCCTAGTTTTCTGAAAAGGGTCAGGGAGGGCCTTAGAGACGGGGACGCCCCCACGTGGCCACTGCTCAGCAGAGTGGCTTTGGACTTGTCTGACTTTTTGGAGCCCGTGTCCTCACCTGGGAAAAGGGCTGAGTAACCCACAGCCTGACGTCAGCCTCCACGTTTATGAAAGGAACAGAAGGCAAGGGCGGGGACTCGGAAAGGGTTTCTGGGGTACAGGGTCCCCCCAGAGCATGCCAAGAATTAGATCCCAGCCCCAGCTGATTTGGCTCAGTGGACAGAGCCCTGGCCTGTGAACTGAAGAATTAGATCCTGCATCGACCTGCAGACCGGGGGGTCCCGGGTTTGGTTTCGGTTGGGGCCCTATGCCTGGATTGTGGGCTCGATTCCTGGTCGGGGTGGGGGTGGGGGCGTGCGGGAGGCAGCTGATCGATGATTCTCATCATCGATGTTTCTTTTTAAAAAAATATATTTTATTGATATTTTACAGAGAGAAAGGGAGAGAGGTAGAGAGCTAGAAACCTCAATGAGAGAGAAACATCGACCAGCTGCCTCTTGCACGCCCCCTACCAGGGATGTGCCCGCAACCAATGTACATGCCCTTGACCGGAATCGAACCCGGGACCTTTCAGTCCGCAGACCGATGCTCAACCACTGAGCCAAAACCGGTTTTGGCTCATCGTCGATGTTTCTATCTCCCTCCCCTTTCCGCTCTGAAATCAATAAAAATACATTAAAAAAGAATTCGATTCCCAGCAGCCCTGCCCCCTAGTGAGGCCAGGCTGGGGCCTGGGGTGGGAGGCAGGGGCTGGGCCGGGCTGTGGCCACCTGCGGGCCTGCTGGGTGCGGGTGCGAGCCTGACCTGGCTGGCGGGCCCAGGGGTGTGTGTTCCAGGGAGAGCTCTGGCGCCGCCCCGGCGCCGCTGCCTGCCGGCGGCCAGCGGGCCCGGGGTGGACGTGAGCCTCTGGAACATCCTGCGTAACAACATCGGCAAGGACCTGTCCAAGGTGTCGATGCCCGTGCAGCTCAACGAGCCGCTCAACACCCTGCAGCGGCTCTGCGAGGAGCTCGAGTACAGCAGCCTCCTGGACCAGGCCAGCCGCATCGCCGACCCCTGCGAGCGCATGGTACGGCCCCTCCCTCCGCCCTGGCCCCGTGAGGCTGCCCCCTCCCCCATCCTCCGCCCCTCGGCCCCCGCCCCCCAGAACACCCTGGCTGCGCTGCCCCCGCCCCGGACCCCAGCCCCTGCTCCGGGCCCACCACCCCGTGGCTCCCCCCCCCTCCCCGGCAGGTGTACATCGCGGCCTTCGCCGTCTCTGCCTACTCCTCCACGTACCACCGGGCCGGCTGCAAGCCCTTCAACCCCGTCCTCGGGGAGACCTACGAGTGCGAGCGGCCCGACCGCGGCTTCCGCTTCATCAGCGAGCAGGTGAGAGCCGGGAGAGGGGGCGTCCTCACGGGCCGGGGCAGGGGGCACCTGAGCCTCAGAGAGGCCGGGGCCGGGAGAGCTCCGGGCAGGTGGCTGTGCCAGGCACCGGGCCACATGATGGAGGGACAGAGGGCTCGGCTCGAAGGAGCTCCCCACTCGGTGTGGGAGACGGACTGAAACAAGGGGCTACTGAGATCTAGAGCTGGGATCATGGGAACTGGTAGGAAGTTCTGCCGCACCCCAGCCTGGGAAGGCAGGCTCTAGGGCAGGGGTGGGGAACGTCCGGCCCTCGGGTGGTATTAGGCCCGCAAAACCATTTGGTCTAGCCCTGCCAAGGCAGCCACAGGTGGGACTTGACATTCAATACATCTAGGAGCTTTTTTTTTCATAGCAGCATAATTTATATTAAGTGAATTATATGAAGCCAATGATGTTAGAGATATCCAAATGGCCCCTGGCAGAAAAAAGGTTCCCCGCCCCGACTCTAGGGGGTGATCTTGAGCTACGTCTTGCAGGGTGAGTTGGCGTTCGCCCGGAGTGGGTAGGCCGGGGTGTCCAGCCAGTAAAGGAAGGGACAGGGCTGGGGGGCAAGGCAGGGCCAGACCCGGGAGCCCTGCAGGTGGTGCAGGTGAGGGGGGGCTGGCTGCTTTAAATCCTGAGGGCTGCGGGGAGTCACCGGAGGGCGTGAAGCCGTGGGGTGACTGCTCAGAATCACGCTCCGTGGAGAGCGCTCAGGCAGAGGAGCACGGCCAGAGAGCCGTCAGGAGGGCACTCCGGGCCTTTCCTGGGCCGATGAGGACCCGCACTCAGGCCGGGGCAGCTGGGCTGGTGGACGGGGCGGGGGTGAAGAACTATTTATGTCTCGCTCGTGACAGGACTCAGCGGTCAGCGGGATGCTCGTACACAGGGGGAGCAGGGAAGGCGGCAGATGGGAGGGGGAAGTCCGAGGGGTCTGGTCTGGGATGCGGTCTGGGGGATTTGGGGGGTGTGTGTGGCACGGCCCGTTAGCAAGAAGATGGAGCGAATGGGAGGAAGGCACCTGGATGAGGAAGGCACCTGTCCTCGGGGGCTTGCCTTCCAAGGGGAGCCGTCCAGGGGGCCCTGGGGCATCTGGGCTTGGAGCTCCTCGGAAAGCACTGCACAGGGGCTGAGGGATGGGGAAGTCACCCCTCAGATGGCAGGCGGAGTCCCCGACTGCTGCCAGAAAGGGGAGGAGGAGCCCTGAGGGGCAGGGGGAGGGGGAGGGGAGGGCGGGGCCACGGGACTTAGGGGGTGCCCTTAGCTTCCTGATGAGGGAGATCAGACACAGGTTGGGGGTGAGGCGGGGAAAGTGGAAGGAAGAGAGAGAAGTGCAGGATATTTCAAAAACAACGCCACCCTGAGGGAAAAGAGGAAGGAGAGACGGTGGCAGCCAGAGAGGAAGATAAAGGGCTGAGGCAGTTTTGTATGTTGGCTTAGATTTTAAATGTTTTTGAAAACACGGTGGCGAGCTCCCACAGCCCAGCGGTGCGGACAGCAGAAAGTGGGCCGGGGCTTGCCTCCTGCGTGCACTAGCAACGCTGTGCCTCGTGGACAGAGAGAGAATGATGGGCTTTGGGTGGTGGCCAAGGATCACAGGGAAGGAGACCGGAACTAACTGATCTTCTGGTCCCCAGGGGAATGGGGGGGGTAAGTGACTTTTGGGGGCCTCACGGGCAGCCTCCAGAGAACTTCCTTGTTCCCCAAGGTCTCCCACCACCCCCCCATCTCGGCGTGCCATGCGGAGTCTGAGAACTTCATTTTCTGGCAAGGTGAGGAGGGGCCATGGGTGGGTGGGCCGATGGGAGAGGGGCTGGGACGCCCTGGTCTTATCAGCGCTGCCCCTCGCCCTCCCACCCACCCGCAGACATGAAGTGGAAGAACAAGTTCTGGGGGAAGTCGCTGGAGATTGTGCCCGTGGGGACCGTGAACGTCAGCCTGCCCCGGTGCGTGTCCGTGTGTGTCCGTGTCCGTGTGTGTCCGTGTCCGTGTGTGTCCGTGTCCGTGTGTGTCCGTGTCCGTGTGTGTCTGTGTCCGGGGCTCGGCAGCCAGGCCCAGCCACAGGCCCCCCCCCCACCGGGATTGGGGGGACAGGGACAGGGTGGAGGTCTGGCCTGCAGCTGCTGGGGGTGGGCCGGTGACTGTACGTCTGCCCCTGTGTCTGCAGCCGCTTCCCATGGGGAGGTGGGGGCAGCTTAGCTTGGGGAGCGGGGAGGGCTCATCGCTGCCATCGGATGCAGCGGCTTCCACGCTGTTTTTGACCGTGACTCACAGTAAGCAATGCATGGGAGACTTCAAGCCAGAACACACGCTTGCACACGCATGCACACGCACTCCTAAATGGCCTCAGAACTGGTCACACACCACATCCAGCTCCTTTCCCAGGTGGGGCCTGCAGCCAGGAGTCAGCCAGGGGCCGGGGTCGGGAGCGGGAGGCAGAGCCTGGGCTTCGGGGTCCTGCTTCTGCCACCGAATCGTTACGCAAGCGGCCAAAAGGACTTGGCGCCTCTGAGCCTCGAGCTCCCTCTTCTATAAACCAAGAGTAGCCCGGCAGGAAGTCACGGTTTGATTCCCGGTCAGGACACATGTCTGGTGCAGGCTTGGTCTGTTTCTCTCTCTCTCTCCCTCTCCCTTCCTCTCTGAAATAAAAATATATATATATATATATATTTAAAAATAAAATAAGAGCAATGAGTAACCCTGGTAGAAGTGGGGGGCAAACAGGGTGGTAGAACAGGGCCACCACCGACCTGGCATCCGAGGGCACAGCCCGTCCCTATGACCAAGCATGTCAAACTCGTGGCTGGCGGGCCGCATGCCTGGTTTTGTAGCCCGAGGGCCACGAGTTTGACATGCCTGACTCAGGCACTCAGGAGTTGAATGAGGGGAGACGTGTTAGTTGAACATTTTCTGGGAAGGCCGCTCTGCTTCATAAGTAAGTCACCCTTCATGGCAGAGTCAGAGCCAGGGCCCCGGGGTGTCTTGCACAGACCCATGTGACCGGCCCCCAAAGAGTGGGGGGCTCTGGCTCAGGGCCGGCCCGCTGCCCCCCTCCCCCCTCAGGTTTGGGGACCACTTTGAGTGGAACAAGGTGACGTCCTGCATTCACAACATCCTGAGTGGCCAGCGCTGGATCGAGCACTACGGGGAGGTTCTCATCCGGAACACCAAGGACAGCTCCTGCCACTGCAAGATCACCTTCTGCAAGGTGGGCGCACGCCCCGCCCCGCCCCTGCCCCTGCCCCCACCGGGCCACGCTGGGGATCGGGAGGGAACACCTCCCTAAGCCACCCCCCCACCCACTCACCCCGTCCCCCCCCAGGCCAAGTACTGGAGCTCCAACATCCACGAGGTGCAGGGCGCCGTGCTCAGCCGGGGTGGCCGCGTGCTCCACCGGCTCTCCGGGAAGTGGAACGAGGGGCTGTACCGGGGGCCCCTGCCCGGGGGTCAGTGCATCTGGAAACCCAGTACGTGGGGCGATGGGGGAGGACCGGGCGGGGCGAGGGCAGCTGTGGACGCCCACCTGCCCCAGCCCCTGCCTCCCCCCCAGACGCCATGCCCCCAGACCACGAGCGGAACTTCGGCTTCACCCAGTTCGCCCTGGAGCTCAACGAGCTGACGGCGGAGCTGAGGCGGGCGCTGCCCTCCACGGACACCCGGCTCCGGCCGGACCAGCGGTCAGTGGGCCGGCCCTCCCTCCCCACGGGGAGCGGGGCTGCGTCCTTCCTCCCCCTCCCCCCCTGGGGTGTGGGGGGCCCCCGGGGGGGACTGTTCCCCTGATGGCGGGCGTCTGGATGCTCAGGTACCTGGAGGAGGGGAACATCCAGGCCGCCGAGGCGCAGAAGAGAAGGATCGAGCAGCTCCAGCGAGACAGGCGCAGGGTGATGGAGGAGAACAACATCGTCCACCAGGCCCGCTTCTTCAGGTCCTGGCCCTCCCCTGCAGTCGGGGCTCCCCTGTGCCCTCCCTCCGGCCCCCCCTGCTCCGAGAGGGGCCGCCTCTCCACCGCCTTCCTCCCGGACGTTCACCGCCTCCTCCCGTGGCTCTCGTCCCCAGGCGGCAGACCGACGGCAGCGGGAAGGAGTGGTGGGTCACCAACAACACGTACTGGCGGCTGCGGGCCGAGCCGGGCTACGGGAACCTGGACGGGGCCGTGCTCTGGTAGCCCCGGCCCGGGGGCGGGAGGCTCCCTCCTCCTCCTCCTCCTCCTCCCGCCTCCACTCCCCCCACGGACACATGGGCGGGCGAGGCCAGCTCTCCCCCGCCCCCCTGCCCCGGAGACCCCAGGGGCCGGCCGCCCGCCCCCCTCTGCCGGCCGGAGGGGCCCGTCTCGGTGAGAACAGGGTTCGCGCTTCCCCAGTCTCGTTGCCCCCAGCACCGGCATGTAAGACCCTTCTTGCTCTGCCACCCGCTCTCTTCCCTGTCGGGGGACTTGGGGGAGACTCTGGGCTCTCCAGGATCGTTCCCCTGTTTCAGTGCCTTCCTAGGACACGGGGGACCCCTGGATGCTCCCCAGGCTTTCTGTGCCCCGGGCTCTGGCCCCGGCCGTGTGGTTGGGGCGAGTGGAGGAGAAGAGGCGGATGGCATTTTCCTCCACCCCATCCCTCTCCCCAAGCCCCTCACCAGCATCTCCCGGGCCCTGGCCCAGCGGGGCCCCCCTGCTTGGTCCCCTCTCCCAGACTGCACAGACGCCGCAGCTCCCCGCTCCTCCCTCGGGAGTCCTCCCCACCCGGGCCCGACGGGGCAGCTCCCGGGGGCGGGAGCAGGCTGTGCAGGCCGGGCTCCCGGTGTGAGTGAGTGTGCGAGCGTGTGCGTGTGCAGAAGAGTGTGTGTGAGCGTGAGCCTGAGGACTGCTTGCCGGCGAGCAGGATCCCCGATGCAGCCGGACCTGGGCGTCCGCCACCGTCGCTGCTCATTTCACAGAGTCTGCCTCTCACCACGGTGAACTGCTGACATTCCCAGCGCCAATAAACACCGTCCCCAACCGGCCTGCGACCATTCCCTCGAACCCGCGCGCCGCTCAGCAAAGGCCCAAGCCACCCGCACCTGGCGCTCAGGCGGGTGCCCCCTTCCCCTCAGCCTGTGAGCCACGGCTGTCCCTCTGGCCAGCGGTCGGCAGACTCATCAGTCCGCAGAGCCAAATGTCCCCAGTACGATTGACATTTCTTTTGAGAGCCAAGTTTTTACACTTAAACTTCTAACGCCACTTCTTCAAAGTAGACCTGCCCAGGTCTATTCTGTGGAAGAGCCGCGCTCCAGGGGCCAATGCGGCCGCAGTTTGCCAACCATGGACCTAGGCTGAGCCCAGCGGCTATTTCGACACCATGTGACCTTGGTCAAGTGCGAGACCTCCCGCCAGACACTTCATCCCTGCCTCTGGTCTCTTGTGTCTTCGAGGAGTCCGTGCGGAGTGGCCCAGACTCCTGAATTCATTCGTTGTCTCGGCCCCCGACACTCCCCCCACCCAACCCCACCCCCACCCCCCCGCCCAGCAGCAGCAGGCCCAGGCCCTGCTCTGGTTCAATGGGTGTCCTCAGAACAAGCTGTGCTTCCTCTGGGGTTTGGCAAGAACAGAGGGGACTCCTGAGTCACCAGGTCCTTCCAATCCTAGTCTTCTTCCCCTCCCCCGGCCTGGGTGGAGGGCCACATCCCCCGTTTCCTGTGTCAAAACCAATGCACTTGCCAACACCACGTACCAGCAATCACCCCCACCCCCCCAGCGCGGCCAGAGCCTGCCCACGTTCAGGGGTTTGGTTTTGTTAGAAAACAAGGTGCACAGCCTCCCTCCCCTCCCCGCCTCCACTCAGAGCAGCACAGAGCCTGACCCACCAGCCCGGGTTCAACTCCCACATGTTCTAAGAATCAGGGTTTCAAACGGCGAAGGAAGGCCCGCCACACCTCTGCCCACAGGAACCAAGCCCCCTGTGGGGGGTGCCACCCAGACCGGCACCTCCTCTGGCCCGGCGCCAGCTCGGCAGCGGGAAATGGTCAGGTTGGTTTTGCTCTTGCTGGGCCCAGCTGTGCGGGGCTTTCCGCTGGAGGACTGAGGGCCGCTCAGAAACCCTGCCCCCTGGTCAGGTGGCCAGTGCTGACCGACGGGCGCTCAGGCCGCGCTGTGCTCCGCGGACAGAGTGAGGGCCCCACGCAGCTGTGGGTGGGCGGGTGACGGCCACCTCCCAGCCGCTGGGAGACTGGCTGGGACGTGGAGCCGGTGGTGGGTGCTCAAGTCAGGTCTGAGGCAGGAATAGTGGGCCCTACTTTTTAAAAAAAATATATTTTATTGATTTTTTTACAGAGAGGAAGAGAGAGGGATAGAGAGTTAGAAACATCAATGAGAGAGAATCATCGATCAGCTGCCTCTTGCACATCCTCGCTGGGGATGTGCCCGCAATCAAGTATATGCCCTTGACCGGAATCGAACCTGGGACCTTTCAGTCCGCAGGCCGACGCTCTATCCGCTGAGCCAAACTGGTTTTGGCGGGCCCTACTTTTTTAAACTACATTTTTATTGATTTCAGAGAGGAAGGCGGGGAGGAGAGAGAGAGAAATATCGATGGTGAGAATCATTGTCAGCTGCCTCCTGCACGCCCCACTCTGGGGATCGAGTCCACAACCAGACGGGGAACGGAACTGTGACCTCCTGGCTCATAGGTCGGCGCTCCACCACTGAGCCCGCCGGGCAGGTGGGCCCTTGCTGGGGGCACGGCTCCTGGGACACGGGGTTTTAGACGGAGACTGGGACGCCGTGGGCACACACAGGAGGACTGAGCTGCAGGCCGAGTGGCCATCGCTACCCCAGAAGCCAGCAAAGTAGAAGGCAGCCGCACAGAGCAGCCCCCAACCGGCTGCTCGGGGGCACTTTACACACACGCTCCAGCCGGAGAGGCCTCCCTCGGCCAGTCCGTGCCGGGTGCTGCGTGGACAGAATCAGGAGCCATTGCCTCACCTGCACCGGGCGAGGGGCCTCTGGCCTCATGACACTGCCGTGTCCTCCCTGCGGGCGGGCGGGTGGGAAATTGGCCTTGGTCATCCCGCGTGCTCTGACTGGGGTTCCCACAGCCCTGTTCCTGAGCCCAGCGCAGTGCAGGCCAGCCACACAGGAGGCCTGCTCCCCGGGGCCTGGGCAGCTAGCCCAGACCTGGGCTCCGGCTTTGGTTGGGATGGGGCAGGCCTGGGCAAAGGGGGGACGGTGGGCTCGCTGGCCCCGCACCTGAGCTGGCCTGGAAGGAAGGAGGTGGACCACACCTGCTGCAAAGCCAGGGCCCCCTGAGCCCAACAGTGGCGGCAGAGGGAGGGGAGGCAGGCGGGGGGGAGCATCTCTCACCTTTCCTACTGTGGGTCCTCCAACCCGGAGAGGGCGGGGGGGAGGGGGAGAAGGATTGTGTGTTTAAAATGTTAGCTACTGAATAGCTGAGGGGACGCCTAGGTTACAAGGGGTAAAAGGGTGGAAATCTCCACCCCCAATTCCCTGAGTTTTCTGAATGAAGAGTGGCTTTGGGTGGGGGTGTACTTATAATAAACCGAGAGGGGGAAGAGCGCTGAACCAGTCAGGGAGCAGGGTTTCAAAGATCTACACAGGTGGACATTAAAGTGGTGAAAACAGATTTTACTGACCGGGAAAGCTGGCATTTAAAGGGACAGTGAGGGAGTGGGCAGGGGGCCAGTGGGGGCTCCCCAGACTCCCAGTGCAGCCCCAGGTCCTCACGGAGGGAAGCAGAGCTCCGGTGTGGGTGCAGACAAAGTTTCCCAGAACTTTAGCCCAGAAAAGAAGAACACAAAGCTTCTTCACAGCACATGGGGGGTCGGGCAGCACCCCTCCTCTTCCTGGCCTCCCCATCCTCAGCACCCTGAGACGGGCACAGCGTCCCACACCGGCCAGCTGATGGAGCCAGGATTGAAGGAGCCCCCGGACTGTGGGACGGCTGCCCCATCCACCTGACACACAGAAACCTGGCTAACGGGCCGGAACATTCGGGAAGGTTGGAAGTCCAGGCTGGCAAAGAGGAAGGCAGAGGGTGCAGACGTGGGTACCTGGCCCAGGCGTCACCATCGCTGCTCTGGATGTGGCCCCGGATGGGGGGGCCCAGGATGGGGGGGGGGGCCCAGGATGGGGGGGCCGAGACCGCGGGCTTCGCAGGAGCCTCGCGGCCAGAGCCCGCCCCTGGCCCTCGGCTCCGGTGCAGCCCGCCGGGTGGCCGCGGGGCGGAGCCCGAGGACCGGGGAGACTCGCCCGGCCGCGTCTGGGTCGCCTGGGCCCAGCGCCGGGAGGCCGCGCTGGGCGGCGGGAGAACCGGCTCAGGGGCCGGTGGCTGCTGGAGCCCCGCGCGCACATGCCCAGGAATGCGGGCCCCCCCTCCAGCACGGCACCCCAGGGCGCCCCAACCCGGACGGCCTCTCCCTGCGGCCCGGACCCTTGGCTCCCTCCAGAAGGGCCGCCGGGATGAAACCCCGTACTCGGGAGGAGGTGTGGCCACGCCCCTTTCTAGGTTGCCAGTTTCCCCTTTGTAGTTTTTTTTTTTTTAAATATATTTTTATTTCAGAGAGGAAGGGAGAGGGGAGAGAGAGAAACATCAATGACGAGAGAGAATCATTGACTGCCTGCCTCCTGCCCGCCCCCTACACCAACCCCACAGCCTGGGCATGTGCCCTTGACCAGAATAGAACCCCGGGACCCTTTAGTCCGCAGGCCGATGCTCTATCCACTGAGCCACACCAGCCAGGGCCCCTTGTGGGTCTTTTAAAAGGACAACACACACAACGCTGCTTGTTTACATCCTTCACCCCCCATTCAAATTAACGCGTTGTTCATTGTTGGAAGATAACAGACAAACAGGATTTTTAAAGGATGCACACTATCCCACTGGAGAAGAGGAGGTTTAGATGTACGTCCTTTTAAATATACCGCAACACAGCGATTAAAAAAAAATCCTCGAAGCAGCGTCTGCATCTGAGTTTTTAGGCTGAATGACTAAACATGAAACGATTCGACCCCACGCAGTGGCGTCAGGCCTGGCCGCACACGCCGCGGCTCTGAGAATTTTACAGAGACGGGCCCGGGTCCAGTCATCGCCAGCCGGCACCCCTCACTCCCCGCGCCCCCGGCCCAGCCGGCCCACCCAGAGCCTGCCTCCTGCATCCCCGGTAATACTTTTTATTTCTTCAACATTCCTCCAAATACCGTCGTTTTTCTTTCTTCTCTAGCGGATTTTTGTCATTTGTATTCTGAGAAAGTTGCGCATTTCGCCCACCTTCCCAGGGATATGAGTACGTAATTCTATGTGTTGCTCAATCATGATTATTTTCATTAACCCAGCAACTTATATTCCCTTCTTCATTCTCAGAACCTATTTCTGTCTGGAGGCTAACACTAAAATGACTGGTACCATGAGGTATTGGGAAGGTATAAGCCAGTAGGTCTTTCGCACATTGCCCGTGGGATTGTAAACTGGTACAACTATGCCAAGGTTCGGGTTCGACCTCTGGTCAGGGCACATGCAAGAGTCAACCAGTGGATGTATGATTAAGTGGAACAACAAACCAATGTCTCTCCTGTCCTCTCTTTAAAATCCATGTTAAACACAGACTTAAAAGTTTGTTATTTCTAGAGTGAGCACTGAAAGAAAACAAAAATATTTTCTCCCATATTTTTATAAAGCTGCAGAACACTTGCCCTAACCAGTTTGGCTCAGTGGGTAGAGCATCGGCCTGCAGACTGAAGGGTCCTGGGTTCAATTCCCATCAAGGGCACATGCCTAAGTTGCAGGCTCCATCCCCAGTAGGGAGGGGGGTGGTGGTGGGAAGGGTGACATGCAGGAGGCAGCCGATCAATGATTTTTTCTCTCATCATTGAGGTTTCTCCCTCTCTTTTCCTCTCTGAAGTCGATAAAAATACATTTAAAAAATAAAAAGGCTGCAGAACGCTTGAGATGACCCTGATCTGTCCAGGGTGCTGACAAATCACAAGCCATCCTGCCAAACAGGTTGGAAAGATTTGATGCTAATTATGAAATTAGCTACAGCGACTTCATGGCTTTCAGTCTCGAGAATTGTGGGTCCACACTCTTCTCACACCTCACCGTGGAGAAAATTAAATCAGAGACATCCTGTCTTGAACCCAGTAAACTAGAATTCCAAGGAGCCTTGAAAAGCGTTACGAAACTCAAAAAGAAGCACAACTAAATAATACCTTGGATAAGAGTATATGAACATTGAATTTAAAAAATTTTAAACAAAGGATGACAGTAACAGACTCAAAACTCAGGACAATGGCAAATTCTGGGAGAGACCAAGGGAGCTGGGTAGGGAAAGGGAACACTGATAGATGGGAAATTATTGGTATTGTTTTGGGTCTTAATTTGTGTTTGGTTTATTTATTTATTTATTTATTTATTTATTTTTTACAGAGAGAAAGGGAGAGGGTTAGAGAGTTAGAAACATTGATGAGAATCATCAATCAGCTGCCTCCTGCACAGCCCCCACTGGGGATGTGCCTGCAACCAAGGTCCATGCCCTTGACCGGAACTGAACCTGGGACCTTTCAGTCCGCAGGCCGATGCTCTATCCACTGAGCCAAACCAGTTTCGGCGAAAATTAATAATATTAAAGGAATCTTGAAAGAAAAGAGTTAGGCCTAAGGATGTGTTTACCGGGTGCTGGAAGATGTGGGCCACCCAAAGAAACCCTAGTTTTTGGTCTATCATCACCCCCATTTTAGTTACTACTGAAGACAGGTAAATTGTTAAGTGCGCCGCGCCAGCACGGCCAAAGGTGACCCTGAGAGGGGGCGGTGAAGGACTAAGAAAAGACAGACAAGAGAAGAAAGCTGGGTCTGGGTGGGACCCTGCCCTCTCTGGTGGAGACGCAGTGCCACGGCCTGAAAGCCGAGTCTGTCTTTTATAGCCAGGTTCCACGAGGCAAAGTAGGGGTGTAATCAAGATGTTTACAACATTCCCATGGGTTTCCAATCTACTCAATGACGTGCACCTGATCAAGCTTTGTTTACTTGATTCCCATCAAGGGCATGTACCTTGGTTGCGGGCACATCCCCAGTGGGGAGTGTGCAAGAGGCAACTGGTTGATGTATCTCTCTCATCGACGTTTCTAACTCTCTATCCTTCTCAATTCCTCTCTGTGTAAAATCAATTAAATATATATTTTTTTTTAAAAAAGAGAAAGAAATACTGCTTTGTCACTCTCCCATTTTATGAAACGACTTGATCCAAATCGCTGCCTTGGTATTGAATTCTTATTTCCATTCCGGAGCTAAGCCCTTCCACCTGAGCTACTTGAGAAGAAGCTATTTTTGCATCACGTGCGATTGTGTCCCTGGAAATTGTGTCTCAAGATTCCGTTCGCTACTCGTGATCTTCATAACGTAACCACTTGTATGGAATTTTCATTTTTATTATGAAAATATAAAACAGACAATGTAGGGAGGACATACCATGGACCCCTAAACCCTCACCCCCCAGAATGGATGACTGTCAGACTTTCTGTGAATGTGTGTTTTTGTTTGGGAGTGCAATGGCTGAAGCCCGTGTTGGCTGCATCGCCCAGGTCATTTTCCAAACGGCAGACGAATATGTATTTTAAAGCAGCAGGCATTCTATTAACTTCCTTCTGCAACTTTCCTTCCTGTTATTTATTTTGTTTCTGTTTGCACCTAACAGTATGTCTTGGATATCTAGCTACCTATCTGTCATCTATGCAAGATGTACTACTGGGTTCAAAAGAGATATACTGCATATCCATGTAGTCATATGACTACGTCATTTATCTTTTTTTAAAAAAAATAAATCTTTATTACTCAGATTATTACAATTGTTTCTCCTTTTTCTCCCCCAAAGCTCCCTACCACCCAGTTCCCACCCTCTGCCCTTACCCCCCCCCATTGTCTTCATCCATCGGTTATACGATTTCAATCCAGTCTCTCACTGCTCCCCTACCCCCTTATCCCCCTGATAATTATCAATCCACTCCCTTTCTTTGCCCCTGATTCTACTATATTCACAAGTTTATTCTGTTCCTCAGATTTTTTTTTCTTCTCTTTTCCTTTTTTTCCCGTATATGAATTTCAAGTGGGACACTCTCTCCCATTTGTTTTTGTAGGGAAATGCAACAAAATGTTCTGTAGCAAATAGCTGCAGACTGTCCAAATGTCCAGAACCACAAGAATAGAATCCGCTCCTCCTCCGGTTCACACCGCCCCTCCGGGTCACCCTGCTCCCCCCGGTCCCACCGCTCCCCCGGGGCACACGGCTCTGCGTCATTTGTCTTAACAGAGTCCTAATCTGTTCCGCTGGGTGGATCCACAGGAAGTGCGGGCAGCGCGGAACAAGCTGCCACGGTCATCCTCTCTCAAGAGCATGGCCATTGCCGACTCCCACACGGACATCATCTGGGGTGTGTTCTCCAGCTCGTTGTTTTGAGAGAGAGAGAGAGAGAGAGAGAGAGAGAGAGATCCATTGCCTCCCACAGGCGCCCAATGGGGATCAAATCCCAAACCTTTTGGGATATGGGAAGACTCTCCAACCAACTGAGCACCCGGCCAGGACACCATACTCTTCTTTGCCCTCTACTTTTTATTTACCTCGTCTTTCTCTCTCTCCCTCTCCCTCTCCCTCTCCCTCTCCCTCTCTCTCTCTTAAAATATATTTTATTCATTTTTTACAGAGAGGAAGGGAGAGGGACAGAGAGTTAGAAACATCAATGAGAGAGAAACATCGATGTGCCCGCAACCAAGGTACATGCCCTTGGCCAGAATCGAACCTGGGACCCTTTAGTCCGCAGGCTGACGCTCTACCACTGAGCCAAACCGGTTAGGCGCTCTCTCTCTCTCTTTTTAAAAATTCCTTCTCTTTCCTGAGCTCATCTTCAGATGATTCTTTCAGGGACAGACTGTGGGTGTCAAACTCTTCTCTCACCCCCTGAACGTTAGTTTGGATGCCGTGAGGATTCCACGTTTCAAATTCTGGGCCACGCTGGGCTCTGCGGCTCACCCCCCTCCGCGCCGGCTCCGGTTCCTGCTGAGGGCAGGGCTCTCCCGCCGGCTCCAGTGCTGGGGACACGGGGACAAACACAAGATCATCCGGCACCCTCACGTCTGACCCCTTCCCCAGGGCAGGGCCCTCGAGCTGCGGAGTCCCGCCTCGGACGCAGAGGGACCTGCTGGACGGACCGGCACGCTCCAAAAGGGCAGGATGGCCCGCTGCCCGGGAGAGGTGGAGGCGGCACCATGGGCACCGGCCCAGGCGGCACCTTCGCGGGGAGGCCCGGTGAGAGGGAAGCCGCTCCGCAGGGCCTGGGGGCTCCGGGCAGCTGGCCCGGTGGTGGTGGACCTCGGAGCCCAGGGCCAGAGGCGCCTTGGTTTCCTCTATGGGGAGCGGGGAGCATGCAGGGGTCCTGGCATTGGGGAGGGGCTCAGGGACCTTATAGGACTTGAGGTTTCTTTCTTTTTCTTTAAATTAATTTTCTACAGAGAGGAAGGGAGAGGGACAGAGAGTTAGAAACGTCGATGAGAGAGAAACATCGATCAGCTGCCTCTTGTACACCCCCTACTGGGGATGTGCCCCCAACCAAGGTACATGCCCTTGACCGGGATGGAACCTGGGACCCTTCAGTCCGAAGGCCGACGCTCTAACACTGAGCCAAACCGGTTTCGGCGAGGACTTGAGGTTTCTAGTCCTCCTAACAGCCCACGCGGCCAGCACCGCTGCCTCGTTTACAGGGGAAGAAATCCAGACACCTGACTCCCAGCTTCCATTTTCCCTGCACCCAGAACTCGCCCTGTCCCACGCCCAGAACGCGTGGCGGTTCCTGTATTGTCATCTGCCTTGTCTTCTCACCGGCCTGCAGGTCCCGGGGGCAGGGCCTTGCCCCCCTGAGGCCACAGACCACGCCGCCCCCCTGTGATCCCAGAGGCAGACGGCTTCCGAACCCCCATCCTGGGCCAGGCTCGGCGGGGGCGCCTGGGTCAGGGTGGGTGCTGGGACTCCATGGAGGCTTCCGGAAGGATCTCTGGCCTGAAGGACAGACCGGTCAGGCCCTGGCCAAGGCTGGGCTGGGAGGGCTTCCTAGGTCAGGGCCTGGGGTCGGCTCGGGAGCGAGGCCCAGCGGCGCGGAGCTCACGCCCCGGAACCGACCAGAAGCCCAGCGCACCTGTCCAAACCGGAGCTCTGAGGGGCGGCGGGCCCCAGGGGCATCTGTCTCCCTCCTCGGCCCCTCGAGTGTGAGCGCCTCAGGGAAGCAGGTTCAAGGATGGCGCTAAAGGTTGGGGGGCGGGGGCGGGGGGCGTCTCTGAGGATGAAGAGGTGGTGTGTAGGGGCGCGCACACAGCCTGAGTTTGGAGATGCGGAGCAGCTCCCTCAGCCACGACGGCACAGTTACGATCTGGTCCTGACGCCGACACAGACACCCAAGTGGAAGTAAAGGAAGGCATGAAGTCCCTAGGCGCTCCATTACGGAGTGGGCGCTTTTTGGGGAAATTGGGTGCCCTCTTGTGGACACTCGAGGCATTTCACTATATATATATTTTTTTATCCTCCAAGAAGTTCCGTGACCGTTTCCACCACTACCTCCCCCCAAACACCCACTCCACCGACAAGCCATTTGAGGGGTCTCGTCCTTAGGGACAGAACGGCTTCTGGGATCCAAGATTGGATTTCAACACGTGAAATTCCAATAAAGTCCTAAGCAAGCATTTACCTAGCGCTTGTGTGCTTTACAAATACAAACCCACTTATTCCTCACAGCCACCCTCGGCGGCGAGTACTATCATCATCCCTGTTGCAGAGATGAAGAAGGCGTGGCACAGAGAAGTTAAATCCCTTGCCTCAGGTCGCACAGCCAGCCCGGACGGAGTCCAGACCCTCAGCAGTGCTGCCTCTTGGACCTTATTGTTTCTCTCTATCACCTCTGGGAGGTGGACGGTGAGAGAGGGGACGGGGCTGCTCACAGCTTTGCAGATCCTCTCGGGGAGAGCCAGCGTTCCCCGAGGCAATGTGGCCCCGTCACCAGCTGAGCCAGACACCAGGGCAGACACAACCCGATCAGGTGGCATCCGCACTGCCTTCTCGCTCTCCACCCTCTCGGCACAGCGAGGGCCCCGGTGAGCCATCATGAGACTTGCCTCTCCTCCGGAACCTGGAACCTGGGGGTGTGTGGGGTCAGAAGAATCCCTTCCCATCGCTTTGCAGATAAGGAAGTGAGCCTCTGCGTGAGACTCGCCACCCCCCCCCCACCTCAGTCATCACATGCCAGTTGGCAATCTCCTGTGGGTGTTGGGAGGCAGTGATGCAGAGGTGGGTGAAGACCAGCTCCCTGACCTCAAGGAAGTCAGTCTGGCAGAGGAAGGTCAGCTGAGTAAAGCAACAATTGTAGTTCGGGGTGATGGGTGTACAATGGAGGCGGCTGCTGCAGAGGAGGGGGTTGGATTCCGCTTGAGTTGGGCAGAAGGGCTTTGAAGGTGATGCCATGATGACTGGTCTTGCGGGGTGGGTTGGGATGGGGCGGCGGAAGAAGAGCCTTCCAGAGAGGCACCAGCGGAAAACAGGGCAAGTGCAGGGAACGGTGAGCATTTTTTTTGGGGGGGGGGAGGGGCTGACACAGAGGCTGCCTGGGACAGGAGACTGGAGAGCTGGGGTCAGAGTGCAAAGGTCTCACTTGCCGGGCGAGTGAGTTCGCACTTGACACCGCAGTGCAGGCAAGGGATGGTGTCAGTCTCTCCTAAGAGCGTGGATGCGGAGGCGCCTGGCCGTGCTCACAGGGAATCAAGGTCAAGGAGAGAGGCACTGGAGAGGGTTTGCTTAGTCTGTTGGTGTCGCGTTAAACTTTCACGGGGTTCTCCATCAGTCAGGACTCAAGGACACCAGAACCCCATCCTGCCCATGGCGTATCGCCGCTCGTCTCTGCCTTGCTCTGTTCTGCAAAGAGACTTTCTTCACGTTGAGGGAAGCTGGCCACCCACAGCCCCGTGCCTGTGCCATCTCAACCAGCAGCCCTAGCACGCGGAGGACCTCCCTCCCTCCCACGGGTGTGTGTATCAGGCCCACGAAAGCCTCCTGCTTGGTTAGTGACAAGTGCTGGTCTCATCCTGTTGCTGGGGGATGAGGAACTGTGACTCACGTGGGTTATACGTCCACCTCTATCGGGAAGGTATAAATGGAGGGAGCAACCCGACTCCCAGTCCTGAGGACCACATGAAGCGAAGGAGGGACTTTTCAAAGAAAAAAAAAAAAGGAGATGCATGGGCAATGAGCCAAACAGCAACACAAACAACAACAACAACAATAAAAACGGAAGCTGCCACTTTTGTGGGCCAAATGCTGAGCGGTGAGCACAGAGTCTAGGAAAAGCATGAATGCAGGTCAGCAGCTCATTGTGAGAAAATGACTTGAACTCCCAGGTCGCAAGGCCTCTGACAATGTAATTCTCTTATTAAAAACCTTTCATGGGAGCTCGGCCGGCGTGGCTCAGTGGTTGAGCATTGACCTATGAACCAGGAGGTCACGGTTCAATTCCCGGCCAGGGCACATGCCCAGCTTATGGTCTTGATCCCCCGTGTGTGGCATGCAGGAGGCAGCCTATCCAATGATGCTCATCATTGATGTTTCTCTCTCTCTCCCTCTCCCTTCCTCTCTGAAATCAATAAAAATATATATTTTTTAAAAAATCTTCCATGGGAAAGAACAGATTGCCTACCAAGGAATGAAAATCAGATTGTCATCAGACTCTCGTCAGCACCCCCGGGTGCAATCTGAAGGCGGAGCGAAGCCTGCGAAGGGTGGAGGGGTGGGCAGCACCACTGTTGCCCCCGCATCTGTGCCCTTCTTCCTCCTGGGCAAGAGAACCTCGGGACGTTAGCCAGGCACAGAGCCATCCGGGACGAAGGTTACACCTCCCGCCGACCTTGATGCTAAGTGTGGCCACATGACTAAGTTCCGGCTGCCCCTTCCTCTGAGCCTTCCTCCATCGGGCTGCTGCCAATATGCAGCCATCATCTTAAAACCGTGGTCGGCGAACTGTGGTTCGTGAGCCACATGCGGCTCTTTGGCCCCTGGAGCGTGGCTCTTCCACAAAATACCACGGCCTGGGCGGGTCTATGTTGAAGAAGTGGCGTTAGAAGAAGTTTAAGTTAAAAAAAAATCTGGCCCGCAAAAGAAATTTCGATCGTTGTCCTGTTGATAGTTGGCCCTGCTGATTAGTGAGTTTGCCGACCCCTGCCTTAAACCATGAGGACAAGGACCACATCTGATGTGGCGCAGAGTAGAAAATTGAGAGGAGCGTGGTCCCCTGCAGCCATCGCCATGAGAATGAATAAACTTCCGTTTGTCTGCGCCACGCGCCGCCCCAGCACGGCCAAGGGTGACCCCGAGTGGAGGCGGCGAAAGATGGAGAAAAGACAGACAAGAGAGCGAAAGCTGGGTCTCGGTGGGACGCTGTCCTCTCTGATGGAGAGCCAGTGACAGTGCCGTGAACTAACTGCAAGCCGTGTCTTTATTTTATAGCAGATGCGACGAGGCAAAGCAAGGGCGTGGTCAAGATGTTGACAACGTTCTCATGGGTTTCAAGGCTACTCCATTACACACACCTGAACCCTATCCAGCCCCCGTCACTCAGACACGTGGGGCCACGTGTTCGGGCCACAGGTTCACGCTGACAACTCCAGCTGTCGGCTATCACTGTGTGGGGAGAGCTCTGCCCTCCAGGCTGGGACTCGCACGTGGCCACGAGAGGACCGTGCCCTCTGACCGAGCCAAATTTTTTAAGCTTAAACTTCTTCTAACGCCACTTCTTCAAAATAGACTTGTCCAGGCTGTGGTATGTTGTGGAAGAGCCACACGCAAGAGGACAAAGAGCCACATGTGGCTCGCGAGCTGCGGCTTGCCGACCACTGCAATAGGGGGGGGTGTGAGCACAGACTAAGGTTTCACTTTATAACTTTTTACATTATTTGGTGTTACAACACTCATTATTTTTGTTTTAAAAAAATCTTTAAACATAGATTTTTTAAAAATTGATTTTTCATAGAGAGGAAGAGAGAGGGATAGAGAGTTAGAAACATCGATGAGCTGCCTCTTGCACACCCCCTACTGGGGATGTGCCCGCAACCAAGGTACATGCCCTTGACCGGAATCGAACCTGGGACCTTTCAGTCCGCAGGTAGAAGCTCTAACCACTGAGCAAAACCGGTTTTGGCTAGAGATGTTTTTTTATAAGTGGGGGAAGGGAAAAATAATAGATGATGGTCACCATCTGGAAAATATCACAGGACGGGACCTGCTGACGCGTTGCCCTTTAGTGAAATCAGGTGCCTCTTAGTAAGCCTGGTTGCCCTTGATTTTGGCTGCTGCCCGGGTTTATCTCATCCCTTGCCCTCCACAGGCAGGCCTGAGAGGAGTTTGAAGAGAATTCCCCTCCCAGGAGGTGTTCAGCTCAAGTGTCCCACTTCCTGCTGGCACAGAGTTGGAATTCTCTCAGAACTGAGCGACTGGAGGTCCCTGGGTGCCAGGCTTGGGGTTTCTCTGGTGACACAGCTCCCTTAAATCCCAGTTGGCTGTCTGCCATTTCCATTCCTAGGGATGCCATGTGCAAGTAACCAGTGCTGGAAATCTTGCCCAGTCATGAAACTTGACTCTGAACCTGGCTCTTGCGGGTTGTCTCCTAGCAACGGGCTTGGGGGCCCTGGTTATCCATCTAGGCCTTAGGTTACCATTCTTCCCCGGTCTGTGAACATCTGGGGCTCACTGCCCAGCATTGTTGCTGGGCCTGAAACTTGGCATTTCCTCTGGGGAACCCTCTTTCCTTCTCCCATGCTCGGCCAAGAGCTTTAATCCAGGATTGTTTTCTGCCCCCAAACCTGGTGTGAGCCAATCAGCATGTTCCTGTCTCCCTGGCCAAAATGACTGTTCAGGAATGGGCCCGTGATCGATGGCAGCCGATCAGAGCAAGTCACAGGACTTTTGCTGAAAATGGCAAGACATGCACTTGCTCTTTCTTGAATATTGACCAACGAAGCTTGTAGCTCCAGGAGCTAAAGGACCAGGAAAAGGGAAGCTTAGCAATACATAAAACGTTTGGACCATAGCCACCTGACTACAGCCAAAGACTAGCAAAACAACGGCAGCATACATGCCAGCAAAGGCCAAGTGAAGAGTCTCGATTCATTCTTGTCCGTCTGTCAGGAAGCAACTGACCTTCCCTTCCCCTAACCCAGTGGTGGGCAAACCGCAGCTCGCAAGCCACATGCGGTTCTTTGGCCCCTTGAGTGTGGCTCTTCCACAAAATACCACGGCCTGGGTGAGTCTATTTTGGAGAAGTGGCATTAGAAGAATTTTAAGTTAAAAAAAAAATTGGCTCTCAAAAGAAATTTCAATGGTTGTACTGTTGATATTTGGCTCTGTGGACTAGTGAGTTTGCCGACCACTGCCCTAACCCGCTGGCCTGGTGTCAAGGAAAGACTGACTAAGGGGTGAGGACCTTCCTCCCCACCGAGAGGAGTGTTCCCCACCTTCCCTTGGGCCCATCAGTGGAGATAATGTGGGAAACTTGGATTTCCACCTCCACCTGTCAGTAGGAAAGCGTGCCAGTCCTTGCTTGAGCAGTGTCAGTGACAGCCAGTTCCATACAGCAGAAGGGTCTAGCGTACCACAGCATAGGTGCCAAATGAACAGATTTCAGTAGAAAGTCACTTGTTTAAAAAAAAAAAAAAGGAAGTTCGCAAACTGAATGAAAAAGAAAATTGATTGATGCTAGCAGAGATGACAGACGTGTTAATGCTATCTGTCGAAGATTTTAAAGCAACTGTGATAGAACTGCTTCAGCAAACTTGCTTGGGACAAATTAAAAAATAGAAACCCTCGTCAGAAAAATAGAAAGTTTCAGCAAAGAAATAGAAGACATAAAGAAGCAAAAGGGAATCTAGAACTGAGAAATATAATTACAGAAAAACGTAAAACTCAATGGATGCATTAGTAAAATGGAAGGGATAGAGGAAAACACAGTGAACTGGAAGACAGAATAACAGAAATGATCCAATAGGACAACAGAGAGAAAATAAATTTTAAAAAATGAAGAGAGTTTCAGGGGCCTGCTGGACTATAATGAAAGATCTAACACTCCTGTCACCGAGTCCCAGGAGAGAAGACAGAGGAAAGGGTTCACAAAGTACTTGAAGACATAATGGCTGAAAATTTTGTAAATTTGGCAAAAGACATAAACTTACAGATTCAAGAAGCTGAGTGAACTCCAAATGGGAAAGCTCAAAGAAATCCACGCCAAGACACACCAGAGTCCAACGTCTGAGAGTCAGACAAAGAAAAAGTCTTGAAAACAGTGAGAAGAGAAACAACATCTTTCCTGGAGGGGAAAGCAACACCCAGGGAGTGAACGCCTCATCAGGAACCATGGCGGCCGGAAGGAATTGGCATATTTTCCATGAGCTTAAGTAACCGTCAGCCCAGTATTCTATACGCCGCAAAAATGTCCTTCAGGATGAGGGACCATCAAGACATTCTCAGATAAAGCACTAAGAATTTGTTACCAACAGGCCTACCCTTTAAAAAAAACGACGGAAGGAAGTTTTCTAAACAGAAAGGACGCTACCAAAGAAGGATTCTTGGAGCATCAGGAGGGAAGGGAGGACATGATAAACAAATATATGAGTAAATTAAATAGGATTTCCTTCTCCTCTTCTAGATTGATGGTTGAAGCAAAATTACAACACTGACTGAAGTGGATCTAAATGTGTATAGAGAAATATTTAAGACGATTGTACTAAAAATGGAAAGGGTAAAAAAACATGAGGGGGGGGGTTTCTATACTTTATTTCAATTGGCAAAATGGCGACACTAATGGACCGTGACAAGATATATGTAATACATAATGTACTAACTACAGTAACTGCTAAAATAAACTCTACAAAGCGATATACTAAAAAAACACACGCTATAAGTAAAAGAAAGATACAATTCTAAAAGATGTTTAAGTAACCTACAAGAAGACAGACAAAAGAAAGCAGTGAAAAAGAAACTCACTTCATATGTAACACTATAGGCAGATTGAAAGTAAAAACATGGGAAAATATATATCATGGAAATATTAAAAGAAAGCAGAAGTGGCTATATTAATATCATGTAAAGTAGACTTCAAAGCAAATTTCCAGAAACAGAGATGATGAAAGGGTTAGTCTACCAAGGTGAAATAACAATTCTAGATGTATGTGCACCGAAGGACAGAGCTACAAAATATGTGAATTAAGAACTGACATCTAACTAAAAGAAGAAATAGACACATTGACAATTATATTGGAGCCTTCAACCTCCCTCTCTCAATTGGTAGACAGAAAATCAGCAAGCATACAGAAGAATTTCATAATACCATTAACCAACATGGTCAAATTGACAATTGACATTTATAGAACTCTTCACTGACATCAGCAGATTACACATTCTTTTCAAGTGCCCACAAAACATATAGCAAGTTAGACCACATCCTGTGTCAGAAGGCAAACTTGACAATTTTAGAGGAATTGAAATCATATAGAATGTGTTCTCCAGCCACAGTAGAATCAAACTAAAAATTAATAACAGGGAGACAACAAGAAAATCTCCAAACAGTTGAAAACTAAATAATACATGTCTAAATAATCCATGTGTCAAAGAGGAAATCTCAGAAGAAATTTTACACCGAACCACACAGAAAATGAAGACAACATATAAAAATTTATGGGATGAAGCAGTTCTGAGAGACATTTCTAGAAAAAAAAAAAAGAAAGGGTCTAAATGATCTAAAGATACCAACTAAAAGGCAGAAATCTGCCCGACCAGTGTGGCTCAGTGGTTGAGCATCGACCTATGAACCAGGAGGTCATGGTTCGGGCACATGCCCAGGTTGTGGAGTTGATCCCCAGTGGGGGCATGCAGAAGGCAGCCGATCAATAATTCTCTCTTGTCATTGATGTTTCTATCTCCCTCTCCCGCTCCCTGCTGAAATCAATTAAAAAAAATTTTTTTAAAGAGCCATTTTAGACAGAGTCCGCTGGTTCCTATCAACCTGCTTTCAATCCCACCAGCTTGATTTCCACCGAGGTGAATCTCATTCAGTAAAGGCAACCTGCTGTTCCTTCAAGGTCATAGCATCCATCCAAATGGATGCAATATATTGACTGGCTGATTGATTTCAGAGAGAAAGGGATAGGGAGAGAGAGAGATAGAAATATCAATGATGATAATCATTGATCGGCTGCTTCCTGCATGCCCCATACTGGGTGTTGAGCCTGCAACCCAGGGGTGTTCCCTGACTGGGAATGAAACTGTGACCTCCTGGTTCATAGGTCGATGCTCAACCACTGAGTCATGCCTGCTGGACTGCCCACCTCTTTTTATAAAAAAATATTTTATTGATTTTTTACAGAGGAAGAGAGAGGGATAGAGGGTTAGAAACATTGATGAGAGAGAATCATCAATCAGCTGCCTCTTGCACACCCCCTACTGGGGATGTGCCCACAACCAAGGCACATGCCCTTGACTGGAATCGAACCTGGGACCTTTCAGTCCGCAGACCGACACTCTATCCACTGAGCCAAACCGGTTTCGGCTGCCCACCTCTTTTTTTTTTTTTTTTTTTACAGACCTGCAGCTCTAGGTTTCTCTGGCTGATGTTGAACATGACAAACTAGCAGACCCTGGATATGCCCCTCCACTGCAGACTATGGTTGTGGTCCTGACCCCCTCACTAGAAGCTATGATTGCTCTCCCTTACCTTTAACGCCATAATCAAGAATTGGCTAAGCTTTCCGAGCTTTTGGTACTCTCACAGAACCTGCACCATCTCAGCAAGACCTAGGAAGGGCAGGGTCAACCTTCCGATGGATCAGAAAGTAATTTCCACAGCGGTAAAATGAGGACGCGGTCTCTGTCCTTCCACCCTGCCCACCCCTGCACCTCCTCACTTTGCCCTGAATCATCGGATGTTACTTTGGGACGAGCTGGATACAAGTCCTCCCTCTATAGGAAGAGCATGTGCAACACCGGCTTCATCCTGTCCCTCACAAGGAGATGATTTGCTTGTCCTGACTGGGGAGGGGTGTCTTAATCAAGGTTGTCTTAGTGGTCCAAGACTCCCACGGCAAACGAAAGGGAAAATGTCGTCAGCACACGGGTGTGACTCAGGGGACAGAGAGAGGAAATTCACGTGGACCTTAAGAGGAACTAGAACCAGGAAGTTCTTTCTCATTCTCACTCTTGCTCTCTATCACTCACTCCCTCTCGTATATGTTATCACTCTATCTCTTTGCACATCTTCTGTCCCCCCTCCACAAACTGCATTCCCTCCATTTTCATATATTGGCTGCCCTGATACACCACAGTTTATACTACCCAAACTCCAGCAATACCTCAAACTTTCAACCTCAATTCCTTCACCTATCAACCCTCTTCCAACCAGATTATGATGCGGTATGAGGTGAGGCTGGGTCATATCCTATAAATATGGCCTTTAGGGGCCTAATCCCTGCCAAGAAGAGGGTTTGGGTAGAGTTTTCATAAAGGAGGGGTATGGTCCGAAGACAAAAATACCTATTATTTTGCCCCAAAAGTACTATCGTTCAATTATTTAACTGATTTATAGCTACTAAGTTACCCCATAATAAGTTACTTCACTCAATTATCTTGCCATTTCAAGATCCAAAAGGGAAGTCCAGAGAATTATTCAGCATCCTCAGAGAAATAAAGAAATCTGTCAGGAGAGAGTTGAGATATAAAAATAATAGGCCAGGATGAAAGCGAAATTGAGATAAGACCAAATTGAAAAGGAAACTGAAATTCAGTGGCAGAATGTTAACGCCCAGTGACGGCTCTAACCAGCCCGGGTGAATGGAGGGAAAACCCTATCAGCAGAGTGAAAAACCATTCTGATTCGGTGTGTTTGGAGATGATTCAGCCCGGTATCTATGCCACAGCGTCTCTTTCATCGCAGGAGGACAGTTGTCTTGTAAGGATGGGAGCAGAGGCAGTTATGTTTCCTCAGAAACGTCCTGAAGTAATTCCTGTGCCTCTTCTGCCTACTTGTAGGACCCTCCGGTAACCTAGATATAAGCAACTCAACCAAAGGCGAGTTCTGCAGAGCCTGAGAAAAGATTAGACTAGCGTTAAATCTCATTTCACATCTCGACCCCAATAGTTACTTTTAGGCCCCGCTATTTATAACCCTTGCCATTATTAACTCATAAAACATAATATTAAGACGTAGCTGTAACCACAGACAATCACAGAGGCATTCATGTAAATCCTAGGCCTCCACCCTTCTGGCTCACTGGCTCCTCAGAAAATAATGTTCAGTCAACCTCAGATTAGTATTCCATTGCTAAGATAAACTTGAGAGTCCCTCCCAGAATATTGAATATAAGTTTTTTTAAAAAATGAAAATGAAGTCCTAGGAAGAGAAACAGAGGGTAGCAGCGATCAAGTCAGAAAGTTACGGGTCTCCCCGAAAAAGAGACGTGACCCAGATGAAAGGCAATCAAAGGCAAGATCAGATAAAACTTCCCACTTTGACGGGGGGAGGCCGACTTAGGAAAGTTAAAAAGATGTACAAGGTTACGTTCAAAACTGACGCAAAGTATTTAAGTTTAAAATGTATCTATCGATTTCCAAAATAAAAATAAGGGAAATTTCTTACTGAACCACAGAAGCAAGGAGAACAGTAGAGGGGCAATACATTTCAACACATTTTTGGAATAGAGAAAGCAGATACCGTGTTTCCCCGAAAATAAGGCATCCTCCGAAAATAAGACCTACTTCATGGAAACATAAGACATCCCCTGAAAATAAGACCTAGCGCATCTTTGGGAACAAAAATTAATATAAGACACTGTCTTATTTTCGGGGACACAGGGTAGGAGAGTATCTGGCTAATCAAGATGGAATGACAACCTAAGATGTAGCAGCAGCCTCGCCCTAGCTGGTTTGGCTCAGTGGATAGAGCATCGGCCTGTGGACTGAAGGGTCCCAAGTTCGATTCCGGTCAAGGGCATGTGCCTTGGTTGTGGGCACATCCCCAGTAGGGGATGTGCAGGAGGCAACTGATAGATTTTCTCATCAATGTTTCTAACTCTCTATACCTCTCCCTTCCTCACTCTGGAAAAAAATCAATAAAATGTATTTTTTTAAAGAATCAATATTTAGAAAGATAATGAGGACTGATGCAAACCATGAATACACAGATCCAGGCAGCACAACATATCCCACATATGATAAAAAAAAAAATAAATTCATACCTTGCCATCACAGTGAATCTATTGGGCATCAAATATAAATAGAAGGTCAGGAAAGCAGAAAGAAGAAGACAGATGATCTGTAGAGGAATGATAATTAGAGTAACAACAGACCTCACAGACAATCATGGAAGCCGGAAGAGAGTGCAACAGCTTTCATAAAATGTAAAAAAAAAAAAAAAAAAATGCTGTGCACTTAAAATTGTGTATGCAGCAAAACTATCATTTAATAATAAGGGGAAATATAACAATCTTTATAAGAAACAAGCATACAAGGGATTTACAGAGAGATCTTCTCTAAAAGAACTTATAGCCGAAACCGGTTTGGCTCAGTGGATAGAGCGTCAGCCTGCGGACTGAAGGGCCCGGGTTCGATTCCGGTCAAGGGCATGTATGTACCTTGGTTGCGGGCACATCCCCAGCAGGGGGTGTGCAGGAGGCAGCTGATCAATGATTCTCTCTCATCGAAGTTTCTAACTCTCTATCTTTCTCTCTTCCTCTCTGTAAAAAAAATCAATAAAATATATTTAAAAATAAAAAATAAAAAAAGAACTTATAAAGGACTTAGTTCAAGAAAGAGGAAAATGATCCCAGAAAGAGGTAGAAATGCAAAAATGGAAACTGAACCAAAAAAAAAAAAAGTGGTGACACAAAAATAAGCCCCAATAATTACTTATTACTGCCTCAGTACAGTGATACAGAAGTCTGATCTGTGGAGATTACAGTACGGCAGAACTGAAGTGTTCGAAATCGGTCAATTGGGAGGAAAATTAATATGGTGTTGGGGGGGGGGGGGGACCAGAAATAAGTGATCTGAAGTTGTCCTATTGACTAGAAGGAAGGCAAAATAGCATTCAAGATTGTTGGGTTAAATGTGCATATCAAAACGTATAGAGTAACCACCAAAATAATAGGAACAAATACAGAAGTGCCAAATGGGGACGAAGGGGAAAGTGAAATAAGTGGGGGGTGGGGTGGGGGGTGGGACCATCGCCCAAAGGCAAGAGACCAGCACTCAAGGTCGTGGCCAGCACAAGAGGACAGGACAAAGGTTAAAAGCATAATGATCACAAAGCAGGAAATAAAGCTGACATTGTTTGAAATGATCTGACTAGCCATAGTGAACATCTGAATTGACAGCAAAGAATTTAGCAAGGTGGGTGGATGCTGTGCTCAGCAGGCAAAAGTCAGTTGCAGTTCTATATTCCTGTAATCAGCAATTAGGGGGCGTATGTTTTTTTAAAGATAACTTTTACAGCGGAAAAAAAATACCTAAGAATAAACCTAATAAAAGATGTACAAGTCCCATACTCATGAACTGTAAAACTTTCCTGAAGGACCAAAAGGGTGAGCTAAATAAATGAAGAAATAGCCGAAACCGGTTTGGCTTAGTGGTAGAGCTTCGGTCTGCAGACTGAAAGGTCCCAGGTTCGATTCCGGTCAGGGGCATGTACCTTGGTTGCGGGCACATCCCCAGTGCAAGAGGCAGCTGGTCGATGTTTCTCTCTCATTGATGTTTCTAACTCTCTATCCCTCTCAATTCCTCTCTGTGTAAAATCAATAAAATATATATTTAAAAACCCTACAAAACACATTAATAAAAAAGCAGGGGGGGGGGGAGAACTGTAATTACTAACCACAGTTCCCCAAGACGGAGAACAAGCCCAACTGAATACCGCTAACCCTAGACAGCGACCGCCAAAGCGTGGGGCAGCGGGAGGAGGGACCTGCCCGCCCAGAGGACAAGACGGCCGAACTCCCGACGTCGTTTCCAAAACTCTGAGCTCTCTAACCCGAGCGGAGGGAACCAAATAGGTCTCTCTATTTTCCCCTCCTCTTGACCAGGTGGTGATGGAAACGGCCTCTAGGTAGAGGCCACCAGAGAAGACGTGTGGACGGGACAGACAGCCACAGTCCCAGGCTCCAGCTGAATCGCAGTAACCACCCCCCCCCAAGCCGGTAAGGGCGCCCCCCCCTCGGAGGAGGGCGCTCTGACTTGGGCTGGGCGCACCCCGGAACGGCAGCTCCTTAATGTGTCCCGCAGGCGACGTCCTTCATCTTAGCGCGCTCTTTCCGGGAACGGTTCTTAGCGCGAGGGAAAATTGATCTTGAGTTCGGCAAATCCCTTCATTCGTTTGAGGGTTTGGGGGGTTTTGATGGTTCGACAGGTTTGGGTTTGTTTTCATTGGTTGTTGTTACACGTTGTTCACTAAAATTCAGTAGTATTGAGTATTGCTTAGGAAAAAGCATTTCCAGTGTGATTCAAACTTTATAAAAGCATGTCCGTCTTTCTATCGAACCATCTAATGGTAGTGGTAATGATGGAGGGGTGGTTAGATGTGGGGTAATTTGTTGCGGTTTTAATGCTTTTCTGCATTGCTTAAATCCTTTAAGAGAAGCGTGTATCCAACACAACTCACCTGTGAACAAAGAGCTAGAGTAAGCCAAAACCGGTGTGGCTCAGTGGATAGATCATCGGCCTGCAGACTGAAAGGTCCCAGGTGTCCCAGGTTCGATTCCGGTCAAGGGCGTGTACCTTGGTTGCGGGCACAACCCCAGTGTGGGGTGTGCAGGAGGCAGCTGGTCGATGTTTCTAACTCTCTATCCCTCTCCCTTCCTCTCTGTAAAAAAAATCAATAAAATATATATACAAAAAAAAAAAAAAAAAAGAGCTAGAGCCAGACAGCAGTAACAGCAACAACAATTCACACACTTACCGCTTACCAGGCACCGTTCTAAACCCTCTGCAGGTACTAGGTGGAATCATATGAAATTGCCAACATTTGGCTATTCTTGACCTACTCACACAGCAACTTCATATGGTCCAACTTACACTCACGCCTTTGACCCCTGAACAACCCTGCAGCCCTAAGATGAAGGTGGAGAACCAACGTTGCTACGAACACGAGGAGAAATCAAGGCCGTCCTCCCCCTCAGAGCCCACCCCCACCCCCACCCCAGGCCTGTCCTCCGACCTTGCCCTCTCGCCCAGCTCCACAGGTCGGGGTGCACGCACAGGCCGAGGGATGGTTCTCTGCCCCAAGACACCTTCCAAGGCGGCCCCTCCCCCCCATCGATCTGAGCGCTGGCCGTGGGACACGTGTCTCGCATTAGCTCAGCTTGTCCCCGACGGTGCCACTCGGGGCTGCAGGGGGCGCGGGTCCTTTGGGAGCTCGGCCGTTTCCGAGCCCACAGACAGCGTCAGCGCGGTTCCCAGCGCGGCCCCAGGTCCCCCCGCCGCCGGGCACCGGAGCGAGAAACACTTAACCATCCCATGTTTATTTCCAGAAAGTGATGAGGACAACAGCAGACACCACTCTCTGTACAATAAATAGCCGCCTCATTCCCCAAACAAAACAAAAAAATAGAAAAGAAACAAGCACACGCGTGCTCACTCATGACCGATCTGGCTCCCCTCGTCAGGCCCCAGGCCCCCCAGTCCCGGTCCCGCCCTGGGGACCCACCGGCTCTGAGTGGGTCACCTCGCCCTCTCCCCGACCCCCCCGACCCGGGCCAGCTGGCCGTCTGTCATCCAGTCCCCGTGCCTTCATTTTCCCATCGGAGAGGGACACGTGCGTGCACACACACACACAGATAAAAATGCTGGGAGTTCTTCCACGGAGAAGAGAATTGAGCCTTCACGTCCCCGCCTGAACCCCCATCGCCCCCCCAAAGGGAGGGCGCCCCTTGGTGGCCACAACCTCCGTGTTCTGTTTTCCGTTCTCCGGCCGGAGCCGCCGGCCAGGAGCAGCACCAGGTGAACGAACCTCTGTGGTCAGGGCACAGGAGGGGGTGGGGGGGACACTCCTTGGGCCGAGGAGCAGCTGGAGAACCCCAGAATGCTTTTGCACCCTCCCCCTCTTTCCCCCCCAACCACAGAAGGAGAAGGAACGGGGGAGCCAGGGGGGGGATTGCTCAGCCCCGAGTCCGTTGTCCGCTGCGCGGCCGCCGCTCAGTGGGGGAAATAGCTGTAAAACGGGCCGTCCGGCTCCTTCTCGAAGGGCGAAGGGGCCCCCGCAGGGGAGGAGCTGTCGCCGCCGGAAGGGTACACCGGGGACACGCGCCTCCTTTTGGAGTCTCCCTCGCCCAGCCCCGCGTCCCCGGGCTCCGGCCGGAGCGGGGCGATGTCCGTCCACAGCGCGGGGGCGCCCTGGTCCTCGGGGGCCCCGGGGGGGCCCGGGTCCACGGGCAGAGTCCGCATGGGGCGGAACCAGCCGGCCGGGCCCACCTTGGGAGGGAACTGGGGGGCCCCGGGCCAGCCCGCTCCGGGCGCCAGGACCTCCTGGCCGCGGTAGTAGGGCGCGGCGGGCCCGGGCGCCGAGGGCAGGAACGCGGGCTTCATGCCGACCGCCCGGAGCTCGGCCTCGTAGCTGTGGTCCCGGGGGGCCCCCAACCAGTAAGGCTGGGGGACCACGTCCTTGGGCTGGCCGGGAAGGTCGGGGTAGAAGCGGCCGGGGACGGGGTACTGGCTGGGGAGGAGCGAAGGGTAGTGGTCTCCCCCAAGCAGCTGACAGTTGGGTCCGGGCGGGGAGGGGACACTGGTGTCAACAGATGCGTACATGCTGAGAGAGAGAGAGAGAGAGAGAGAGAGAGAGAGAGAGAGAGAGAGAAGACAGAGGTCAGGAGCAGTCCTGGCCACCTGAGAGCCTGCCTGTGGCACAGGCCTCCCTGGCCCACCCGCCCTCCGGCACCCATCCCGGTCTCTCCCACCCTCGGGGGCAGAGAGGAAAACGTGGGGTGCATGGGCCTGGGGTCCCCGGCTCAGGACGGCTCTGCAAAGGTGAGGACTTACGACTCGAAGTTCTCCCGGAACCCTTTGGCGAAAGGGTTGTTATCAATCTTCAGCTGAGTGATCTGGAGGGAGGGGGAGGAGAGAGTCCTGAGTCCTGAGCTGGGGGGGCGGGGGGCTAGGGAGCTTCCAGAATCCCGCCCAGGGGAGCCTGGGGCCCCCCTCTCCCCGCACCCCCCCCCCTCGCTCGGCTGCCCCGGCGGGCGGCCCTCACCTCGGCGTTCTGGTAGGCCGTCACGGCAATGAACTGGGTCTCCTGGAAGGTGAAGACGTGGGTGTTGGAAGCGCTGCAGGCCGCCTCCGGCTCTCCCTCGGTCACCTCGACGATGTGCAGCCGGGGCTGGTACTTATGGAGGGACTGGAGCACAATCATCTGCGGGGGAGCAGGAAGGTTGCAGGGTGGGGGGAGGGAGTTGGAAGGATCCTCCACCCCAGTCATTCCATCCATTGCCCTGCCTGCTCCCAGGCCTTCCACCTCCCGTCCCCAGCTCCCCTCCTCCCCCTCCCAACCCCCGTCCCCCCATCCCCATTACCCCCCCCCCCCGCGGCCCCTGGGCGGAGTCCCACCTGGGTGGCATTGTTGGAGGCCCCTTTGTTGTTGGTGAGCTTCAGTTTCCCGAATGAAACCTCCTGGCGCATCCAGTGGGCCCCGGTGTTGGGGGAATCTGGGTGGACGTACAGGCGGTTTCCTGCAGACAGTGAGCCTGTGAGGCACGCAGCCCCCGGGGGCCTCGGCCTGCTCGGAGGGGGTCTCAGGAAGGACGCCGGGGAGGACCAGACGCGGCAGGGCGAGGGGAGGCGTGGGCAGGGGGCAGGGGACAGAGCCGAAGGCTGGCCAGAGTCAAGCAGAAAAGAAAGGACCAAGGGAATGGAGGGGGGGGGTGGGAGGGGAGGGGGTGGGTTGGGATGGGGGATTGAGCCCTAGGGGTCCGGGGCAGGGGGCAGGGACTCGAAGGTTCCTCCGGAACCCACTAAGGGGCGTCTCGGAGGAAAAGGGCGCCCACTCCCCCAGGCGGGCGCATACCTGGCATGCTGCCCTCTGCCTTTCCGCACTGCACCCACTTGCCGCTCTGGTACCGCCAGTGGTGCTGGTCCACCAAGACCACGTCCACGAACATCCGGTAGTGGCTGGTGGGCTCCAGCCCAGCCACGGTGAATGACAGGAATGGGAACATCCGCCTGGGGAGACAGACCGCCGACCCATCAGCCCAGCCCCGCGGGCGCCGCGCCTCCTGCAGAGGCCCCGGGGCGTGCCGGGCTCGGCTTCCACCCTCGCCACAGCCCAGCGGACATGTTCAGGAAGTCTGCCCACCATTTTTTTTTATTTCTTATTTTTTAAAATATATTTTATTGATTTTCCACAGAGAGGAAGGGAGAAGGATAGAGAGTTAGAAACATCGATGAGAGAGAAACATCGACCAGCCGCCTCTTGCACACCTCCCACTGGGGATGTGCCCGAAACCAAGGTACATGCCCCTGACTGGAATCAAACCCGGGACCCTCCAGTCCGCAGGCCTACGCTCTACCACTGAGCCACGCAGGTTTCGGCCCCACCATTTTTTTCAACAGCCATTAAGTCATACAAACTCACAGTGAAATACAGGGTGGGGCAAATGTAGGGGTGCAGCTGGGACTACGCAAAACACGGTGTGTGTGTGTTTTTTTACTGTATTATTTTCCATACGAACGGCTGTAACCCTACTTTTCAAAAATAGATATTTTTATTGACTTTTTTTTTTTTTTACAGAGAGGAAAGGAGAGGGATATAGAGTTAGAAACATCTATGAGAGGGAAACATCAATCAGCTGCCTCCCACACGCCTCCTACCGGGGATGTGCCCGCAACCAAGGCACGTGCCCCTGACCAGAATCGAACCCGGGACCCCTGAGTCCGCAGGCCGACGCTCTGAGCCAAACCGGTTAGGGCAACTGAACCCTACTTTTGCCCCACCTGTACATTATATTATAAGTTGAGGTAATAAATACTAAAAAATCAATCACTTTCCGAAACTTTGACTACATTTTCCTGTGATCTCTGCTGTTGAGGTTATTTATGTCTGTTACACCTAATAATCGATAATGTACAGACTCCGTGACTCCTCCCAGCTCCACGCTCAGTAATATCACATGGGGAGGGCTTGAAATCAGCCACCGAGGGAGGATGGGTACCACGGAAACCAGCAAGCTGGGAATCAGGGCTTCTGGGAATGTCTTCTCTCAGAGGGCCAGTGGCTAGACATTAGCTGCCACCACGAGACATTTGCTTTCCGGGGGAGACCAAGGCCTCCAGCCAGCCCCCCGCAGGCAGACCCGCTAAGCCCTCCATCCACAGTCCCCCGAGCCCTGGTCTGGCCTCCACCCGACATGCATCCTCTCCGCGGTGGCTCTCACGGTGCTGACGCACGCCTCCCCTCCCCGCACCCATCCACGGCTCTCCCTGCCCCATCCTCTGGGCCTTGATGTCTGTCACACGACCTGCCCCAGGCCCGGACCTTCAGGGAAGCAGCTAATGTCCCAAGTGGAGCTTTCCATCTACCTGCAAGAGGAGTCTCTCTCAAGCACAGCCCTCCCGGGGAGCGTGGAGGAAGTTGGTGTTGGAACGCTGCACTGTTGTGCCAGAATAGATTCAGAGAAAGAGGCACTTCCGTACCGTAACAATTTCCACACCTCCACCATCACCATCACCACCCCATCACCCTTGTGCCTACACGCATTCCCTCCACCATCACCACATCACTACAACCACTACCTCCACCATCACCACCCCATCACCCTTGTTCCTATAAGCATCACCTCCACCATCACCACCATCACCACAACCAACACCTCCGCCGTCATCATCACTACAATTACCTCTTCCACTGTAGCCACCACCTCTACCAGCAGCAGCCATCATCATCATCACCGCCAATGACTCAGCCTTCCTCTTCTAACACAGCAGGAAGAGCAGCGTTTTCCGGATATCAGTGTTACCCGCGTCGGAATTATCTCTCATTCCCACACACTTCTCCCCTCTTCCTACGAGAAGTTCCGAGGGATGGGAAGAAAGGCACTAGTCCATGAGTCAGGAAACCTGGGGGCAAGAGCGTTTCAGGGCCCGACGTACAATATTGGGTGGATCCTAGTCCCTAGAGGCTCCCACAGAAACACCCTTAATGACCTTGGAGGGGGGGACCTTGCTGGTTTGCCTGTGGACTGAAGGGTCCCGGGTTCGATCCCCAGTAGGGTGTGTGCAGGAGGCAGCCGATTAATGAGCAACTCTTTCATGGTTGATGTTTCTATCTCTCTCCCTTTCCCTTCCTCTCTGAAATAAATAAAAATATATATTTAAAAAAACAACCCGGGGAGGAGGGAACATGATCACATTCCTGTCTTCCTCAGACTGAGGTCTTCCTGGGCTGAGATCAAGAGACTTACCGGCCCTGTGGCCGTGAATAAGTCAATTGTCAAACCAAATCTCAGTTTCTTCACCCGCCTATGGAAACAATGACTCCCGTCCATCTTTTCTCTGGCAGCTGTTAAGAAGTTCACAAGATGTGAAACTCAGCTCGCCCTCTCTCCCATCCCACCCCCATCCCACCTTCTCCCAGGCCTGGAGCTGTCAGAGCCCTCTGGCAAGGCTGTAGGACCCTGAGCAGGAGCCCAGAGTTCCAGTCCGGAGTCCCAGGGGCTCGGTAGGCCAGTCGGCTTGAGAAATCAAAGCTCAGGAGCGAGGCCTTGAGCAGTCGAGGGTGGGAGAATATTCTCAACCCGTTCCTACCACCGACTCCTTCTGCACCGGTGGTCAGGCCCCTCACGCATTTCCTAACGGCTGGTCACAGGTTCCTCCACCTGGTAGGAATCAAGGGACAGAGGGAATATATTCCCCGAGTCTCTACTTGGGCAGGTAGCCAGTTCATTGAACCAGGCCTTTGAGATATACAATGTCATTTCCAGCCCTGACCGGTTTGGCTCAGTGGATAGAGCGTCGGCCTGCGGGCTGAAGGGTCCCAGGTTCGATTCTGGGCAAGGGCATGTACCTTGGCTTCGGGTACATCCCCGGTAGGGGGCGTGCAAGAGGCAGCTGATCAATGACTCTCATCGACGTTTCTAACTCTATCTCTCTCCCTTCCTCTCTGTAAAAAAAATCAATAAAATATATTTTTTTTAAAGAAAAAGAAAACCGAAACCGGTTTGGCTCAATGGTAGAGTGTCTGTCTGTGGACTGCGAGGTCCGGGGTTCGATTCCGGTCAAGGGCATGTACATTGGTTGCGGGCACATCCCCAGTGGGGGGTGTGCAGGAAGCAATTGATGGATGTTTCTAACTCTCTATCCCTCCCCCTTCCTCTCTGTAAAAAATCAATAAAATGTGTCTTAAAAATGTTATTTCCCGTTTGAGACTTGAAGAAAACGAGGCTTGGAGAGGTCCGGTGCCGGCTCCTTGGTGGGAGAGCGGAGCCGGGACTCCTGACTGCAAAGCACAGACTGTGGCGCCCGTCCCTCCACCATCTCGCTCATCACCGTACGGGGACGTGGGGGGCGCCCAGGAAGAGAATGGGCGAAGGGGAGAGGAGAAGGGAGGTCTCAATTTCACCCTAAAAGTCTAGCATCACCACCAGCTGGAATCCCAAAATAGCCCCTGATTTACATAACACGCCGCTGGGAAGCAACAGGGAGTCAAGACGGGTCTGGTGCCAAACTGAGGACCCCACCCAAAAAAAAAAAAAAAGATCACTGGCTGAAACCGGTTTGGCTCAGTGGATAGAGCATCAGACTGAGGACTGGAAGGTCCCGGGTTCGATTCCGGTCAGGGGCGTGTGCCTTGGTTGCGGGCACATCCCCAGTGGGAGGTGTGCAGGAGGCAGCTGGTCGATGTTTCTCTCTCATCCACGTTTCTAGCTCTCTATTCCTTTCCCTTCCTCTCTGTAAAAAGTCAATAAAAAATATATATATATATTTTTTAAAAATATCACTGACCATTCTGCTCTCAGAGGACAGCGTCCAAGACCCCAAGCTCCCCTAAAGACCACTCTACCGTGAAGTCCGCCCCCCCTCATCTCAAACACCTCTGACGGGCCCCAATCCCCTGCCGTTAAGTGCAAATTTAAAAGGAGGCGCTTTTTTTTCGTCAGTTGTGTTGGCAAAATGTTTCAAAATTGGTAATAACTGATGCCCTGTTGTGGGCCCTCGGGGAGACCGGTGCCCTCGTACCCGTGGGGGTGGTGTAAGTCGGCGCCACCTCGTAGGAGGGTTCTCGGGCCGTGCCCCGTACCCAGCAAGAAGCAACCCGTCCTCCCCATCACGGGGTCCCCTCCTCCCACCGACCTCAGACCCGCTTCCCAGAAACCCAACGGCCCTCAGCAGACAGCCAGTCCGGAAGCAACGCTGGTTTCATCTGCCCTCAGAGAAATAAAGCCGGCCGGCCCCAAGGAGAGCAGCCCGAAAGCTAAAAGTACTCTTGAAAGATTTATAAAGTTCTTGGAATTGGGAATGCAGAGAGAGGGGGAAACCCGGCGGCGGATTGTGTGGGCCCAAGACTGCCTTCCCCACCCCTGGCTCCGCTACGCGCGCCCAGATGCAAATCGAGCTGCTCAGCACCGGACCTGCCCTCCAGACGCTGCCTTCACTGTAACCATCAGCTCATCACACCCAGAGCGTGGGGATTGCCAGCCATCAATGAGCACCCACACACCGGCCTCTCCCTTCCTCCGCTGAGCACGGCTGCCGTCTGGGGCGTGGTAACACAGCGCAGGCCTGAGGGGGGCGCCCTCAGCACTCCGTCTGCACAGACACACAGACCTGCACAGACAGGAGGTCTCCAGGTAGTCAGTCGGTCAGATGCTGCTCTGTTTCGCCCTCCGGCTCCCCCCGAGCTGCCTGGACCCATGTCTGGGCCGGGCCAGAGTCGCCGCCTGCGCCCCGAAGGGGATGGGGACTGGGCTGTGGTCCGCCCTGGGGGGTGGGACCGGGGTGGGAGGGAGAGGAAGGATCTGGGAGCAAGTGAGTCAGCTCCACGCAGCAGGCTGCGGGGCTGTGGGTGGGCCCGGGCTGGAAGGCTCTTTCAGAAAGGAAGAAGGCCGTGGGGGAGGTGGTGGCTGCCAGGTCACTGGGACCCACAGAGGGACAGGCCGGCCGGCCAAGGCAGAAGGACAGGGAGGGAGCCGTCCTCTGAGCCCAACTCTTTAAAAAAAAAAAAAAAAAAAAATATATATATATATATATATATACACAAAAAAACACACACATATATATTATCAGTAATATATATATAGATAAATCAGTAATATATATATAAAACTGATTTTTTTACAGAGAGGAAGGGAGAGGGACAGAGAGTTAGAAACGTCGATGAGAGAGAAATATCGACCAGCTGCCTCCTGCACACCTCCTACTGGGGATGTGCCCACAACCAAGGTACATGCCCTTGACTGGAATCGAACCCGGGACCTTTCAGTCCTCAGGCCAAAGCTCTATCCACTGAGCCAAACCAGTTAGGGCTGAGCCCAACTCTTACTGCTCAGAAGCCAGTGGCAGAAGAAAATGGCTGCCAACTCCCCAGATCACTGGTGCCCAAGCTCAGATCCGGGGCGATTCCAGGGATGGTGGGACTGAATTGGGGGTGGTGTGTCCTCTTCCCCTTCCGTCCACCATGTGAGCCCTGAGGCCCCATCCAAGGGGAGGAATCAAAGGAAATGGTGAGGGGCCACTGTTCTCTTCCAAACGAGAGCCCGCAGTGTCTGAAGGAGCCCCTCGGGGTGGATCAAAAGTGTGATGACTGGCCCTGCCAACCTATGAGCCCAGAGGTCACTGTTCCTGCCAGGGCACATGCCCAGGGAGTGGGCTCAATCCTCTGTGGGGGCTGTTTTATATATATAAAACAATGTGAGGATTGTAACACACACACACACACACACACACACACACACGAGTGCCCACACTTATGACTCAATCAGGGAAATTTGACGATATTTAGGTATTTCTTTTCAGGTTTGCAAATGGTATTGTGTTTATTTTTGAAAGTCATTTTTAGAGGTACATAGAGGAACAAGGATGAAACATAATTGTGTCTGGGATTTCTTAATTCTTTACACTATCACGAATATAGGCACAGACCAGAGGGCAGAGTGCAGTGAGGATAAAGAAGAACAAGCCTGGATCGGCGCTGACGGCCGTGGAAGCTGGGGTGGTGGATGCAGGGAGGCCCCATACATTTCTCTCTTCGCTGTGGATATAGATTGACCCTTGGCAACACGGGGTTAGGGCCCCACACCCTGTGCAATCGAAAATGCACTTACGGCTTTTGACTCCTCCAAATCTTAACTACTAAGAGCCTACTGTTGACTAGTAACTGAGGCCTACCAGATAACAGAAACAGTAATTAACATATCTTATCTGTTATATGTATATACTGTGTCCTTATAATAAAGTAAGCTAGAGAGGAGAAAGTGTAACTAAGAAAATCATAAGGATGAGTAAATGCATTTATAGTATTTATTTTTTACAAGGGTGTATACGTTAAGACGCTCAGTTCAAACTCATATTGTTTGAGGGTCAACTATACTGAAAAATTTTTGTTGTTGTTGTTAATCCTCACTCAAGGATATTTTTCCCATTGATTTTTAGAGAGAGTGTGAGGGAGGAAAGAAGGAATGAAGAGAGAGAGAAACATCAATGTGAGGGAGACACATTGACTAGTTGCCTCCCGCACAAGCCCTGACTGGGGCCCGGGATTGAGCCTCAACCCAGATGCGTGCTCTTGGAATCAAAGCCACAACCCTTTGGTTCGTGGGCTGATGCCAGGGCTATTGGAGTTTTTCATAATTAAAAAAAGTAAGTGTATGAATCTAAGAAGGAGACAACAAAACTTGTCAAGACAGCTGAAACCGGTTTGGCTCAGTGGATAGAGCGTTGGCCTGCAGACTGAGGGGTCCCAGGTTCGATTCCAGTCAAGGGCCTGTACCTTGGTTGTGGGCACATCCCCAGTGGGGGGTGTGCAGGAGGCAGCTGAGCAATGTTTCTGACTTTCTATCCCTCTCCCTTCCTCTCTGTAAAAAATCAATAAAATATTTTTAAATATATATTTAAATATATATATATTGATTTTAAAAATCAATAAAATATTTTTAAAATGTATATATTTTATATTTATATATATATATATATATATATATATATATATATATTTTTTTTTTTTTTTTACAGAGAGGAAGGGAGAAGGATAGAGAGCTAGAAACATCAATGAGAGAGAAACTTCGACCAGCTGCCTCCTACACACCCCCTCCCCACAGGGGATGTGCCCACAACCAAGGTACATGCCCTTGACCGGAATTGAACCTGGGACCCTTCAGTCTGCAGGCCGACGCTCTATCCACTCAGTCAAACCGGTTTCGGCTCAATAAAATATTAAAACAAACAAACAAACAAACAAACGAAAAACTTGTCAAAACAGAATTCAGCAGGAACACGGAGGAAAGAAGGAGGCTGAGGGGCAGAGATGGGACCCACACTCAGACATGCATCCCCTGAAATGCCTCCCTGGGCAGACCACAGCGGGCCCAGCACCCAGCAGGTCCCTGACGCTCCTGCCTGAGGCTCCATCCACCTCATCTCTCCAGCCTGACAGCAGGCTGTGGGGAGACCCGGGTCCGGGGTCGGAAGGCTTCCTGACCACACACAGGGCGGAGGCCCACGATCGGGCCTCTGTGTGGCGGCATGCAGACTGTGTGCCATCCCTGCGCCTCGGTGCCCTCGGCTGTGCAATGGGGAGCCCGCCGGGCCGACGTAGCTCACAGAGAAATAATGGAAGTGAAAGCGCTCTGAGTGCAGCAAGGCCTTCGGGCAGCGTGGTGCTGCTTTTCCTCCCGGCCACGGGAGACACCCAGGCAGATACCAGCTGGTCCGATGCCAGTCCTGCCAGCGACAAGTGTGCGGTGCAACCTCAGAAGGGTCTCTTATGTCTCTGGGCCCCTTTCCCTGTCTGTGCAGGGAGGGGACCGGACAAAATCTTCTGGGTCCCCTCCACTCAAACACAAAGTGCCTAGAAGCCTGGGCGTGGGGGGAGGGGACAGAGAGGAATTAGCAGAAGGCCTAGGAGATGAAGGTTATGCCACTGGAGACAATGCCAATGATCCTGGGTCCCTCCCAGGGAAAGAGGAACAGCCCAGCCACTTGAGCCAACCGTGTCCCTCAATGCCAGGCCACCCCACAGAAATCAAGAGGAAAGAACGTTCCAGCAATGTCCAGGTGGAACGGCCTCTCTCCCCTTTCTCCCCAAGCCCCATCCTTGGTGTCGACACTTCCCGGGCCCACGGACGACACAGCCCCTCCACAGACAGGCCCTGGCTGGCCCCTCGGGGAAAGGGGGGTGCACCCTCCCGTGTCAGACCCAGCCAGGGCCCGCTCAGAGTCTTGCTTACCAAACAAACACCACACAAGTGGCGAGTTTCTCTTTCCCCCCCTCGCAGGAGGCTGTCCCCGGAAGCAGCTCGCCCAGCCCCAAGCCCTACCCCACCCTGCGGAGCTCCGGGGCCCTGAGCCACGGGTTCAGCCTGTGAGTATGCGGACCGGCTCTCGGGGGACAGACCCCCAAAGGGCACGGAATACGGGGCTGGCTGCCAGCGGGGTTAGCCTGGCCTGCTGTGCCCTCGGGCATGTGTGCCCTCCGGTAAAGGCCTGTTTTTTGGAGGGGATCTGTGCCCCACACACTCTTTACCAACCCCCCCCAACACACACACACACACACACACACACACACACTCACGGCAGATGTAGGAACTCAGAGTACTACCGGAAAGGAAACTTGGCCGCTGCGTCTCCCTGTCACCGAATCCTGGGCTCACGGCCCCTCCCCAAGCTGACCTGCGCACCACAGCAGCAGAAGGGCTGGCTGAGGTGGATACCGGGGGACCCCCTTCCCTTACCCCCCACAATAAGCACTGGGCTAGTGCCGGTTCCACTGCAAGACTCGGCCCTCCCCTTCCCCTTCCCTCCACACCAGGGCTAAGAGGCGTCCTGCCCGGTCAGACCTTCCTCCACACTGCACCCCGGCTGCCTCCTGCCACCCCGACTCAGGCGGAAAGCGGGGTGCACCCCGGTTCTGGGTGGAACCCCCAAACCAAGGTGACTCTCGTTGGGCCCCCTCTCCTCCATCCCCCCTGTCTGAGGTCTGCCTGCTGGTGTAATGTCCCCGGAGCAGACAACACCCAGAACTTTTCACTCCCATCTCCCTCCCCAAGCCCTAAGCCAAAACAGTGAGGGGGACAGTAGCAGAGAGAGAGAGAGAGAGAGAGAGAGAGAGAGAGAGAGAGAGAGAAGAAGAAGAAGAAGAAGAAGAAGAAGAAGAAGAAGAAGAAGAAGAAGAAGAAGACACGCTCACCGGCCCTGCTTGGTGATGATCATCTCCGTCTGGTGCTGGCTGAACTTGGACCACAACAGGTGGTTGTTGAGCGCGACCCGCAGCCTCCCCGACACCTCCAGGCCGGCGGGCGGCGCGCAGTCCTCGCGGGCCGCGGGGAAGAGCCCGGCGCGCGGGTCGGGGGCCGCGAAGCCGTCCCCGGGCGGGTAGCCCTCGGCGCCGGGCGGCGGCGGCGGGAAGGGCTCGCCGGGCCCGGGGAAGCCGGCGGCGGGGGCCCGCGGCGGGCAGGCGTAGGCTCCGAGGAAGCGGCCGGCCGGCGCGGGCAGCAGCGCGCCCCCCGCGCCCCCGGCGAAGGGCGGCCCGAGGCCGGCGCCCCCGCGGCGCCCCGCCGCGTCCTGCGCGCCCGGCTCCGGGTAGAAGTAGCGGCTCTGCGGGTCGGCGCCCGGCGCCCGGCCCTCGTCGCCCGCCGGCATCGGCTCCGCGCCCGTCAGCATGGCTCCGCGGCCCGGCTCCAGGATGCCCATACGGGGCGGGCACCTCGCCGCGGCCGTCGGGGGCCGGAGGGTCCGGGGCGGGAGGCGGGGGCGGCCCGGAGGGTCCGGGGCGGGGGGCGGGGGCGGCCCGGAGGGTCCGGGGCGGGGCGGGGGCCCCTCCGCAGGGCGGACTCGGGCGCCGGGGTCCTGGGCCCGCGGGGCTCGGGGCTCCCTCTGCGGCGGCCGCTGTCAGCGCGGCGCGCGCCCCGGCTGAGCCTTTATGGGGCGCCCGGCCCCCGACGCCCGCGCCTCCGCCCCGCCCGCCCGCCCCGCCCCCTCGCGGCCGGGGCGCCGCCGATTCTCCCGAGAAGGGCCCGCGGGCCGGAGGGGGAGTCCCCGCGCGCCTCAGACGTGGCCTTCGGGGGGACCAGCCCCTCCGCCCGACGCCCAGCCCGTTCTGGACCCTCGTGGGCGCCCCACCCACCTGGGAAGGCTCAGCTCCCAGGCGCTGGCTCCGCTGGGACGCAGGTTCCGGGCCATTTCCACCTGGAACGTCCAGCAGCCGTTCCTGGGTGCCCCCTGGGTGCCCCCTGGGTGCCAGGCGCCGCGCTCAGGGGCTTCGCCTGGAGCGTTGGCTCTCCTTCCCCGGCCGGAGGTCCAGGTGGGCGGTGTCACTGGCATCGTCTTCCTCTAGCCCCGGAAGAGATGCTAGATCTATTCTCAACCTTCCCAATGCCGCGGCCCTCTAATACCATTCCTCCTGTCGTGGCGACCCCAAACCAGAAAATTATCTTCGCTGCTACTGCATGACTGTAATGTTGCTACTGTTATGAATCGTAATGTAAATATCTGTGTTTTCCGATGGTCTTAGGCCCCACCGCAGCGACCCACAGGTTGAGAACCGTTAGCAGGGCCACCTGAGACCACCGGAAAACACAGATATTCACATTGCGATTCATTAACAGTGGCAGCGTTACAGTCATGAAGCCGCAGGGAAGATAGTTTTATGGTTGCTGTATTTGAGGGCGGCGGCGGCATTGGGAGGGTTGAGAACCACGGCTGGGTCCAGGGGGGCCCTGGACCTGGCTCCTTGGGGACTGCGTCTGGCCACAGCCTCTGGCGTGCAGGGCCCGGGCCAGGCTGGGCCCACAGGGCCCCCTCACGGGGCCTGGCGCAGGGGCACTCTCAGAGGCACCGGGCTGCCAGTGCTGGCTCCATGCCGGTCACTCAGGTGTGTGTGGGTGACCTGGGCCAGTCCCTTCCCTTCCCTGAAAGTCAGCCTCCGTGCCTCGGGGGATGGGGAACCAACCGTCTACTTTTCAGAGGGGCGTGAGCCTCACCTGAGCGGGGGAGCTGGGGGGGGGGGGGTCCCCGGCAGCACCTCCCCGACCATCATTAGACTATCATTCCATCTCGGTGGGAGAGCTCTTTGAACGGATTCAGAAGCCGCTGACAGGAAGGAAACCTACGGCTTTTCTGCCTCTGCTTTTCCTTTTCTGCTGACTCATGCAATATTCCTTTTATGATGAAAACTATCCTTTCCCCCCCAATTGAAAATGGCATCGTTGGGAGTTTTCCTGAACAGAAGGATAAAACATACTCGCCTAGAAAACGTGGGCGGCAAAAGCAAAATCAGGCCCGTGTAAACCCCTCCAAATTTAGGGTTCTCTTTTCCGTGACCCCCCCTCCCTTCCAGACGTTACTCCCTGCACCCAGCCTCTCTGTCTTGTGTGTGCATGTGTGTGCTCTCACGTGCGCACACGTGCCCACGGGTGTGCACGTGCGTGTGTGCATGTGCGCGCACACACCAGCAGGTAACTTTATATAAACCCCGCGCGTTCTGCTTTGTGATGTGTTTTTCTCTTTCACTCCACAAGGTGTCATGGAATTTTTTGCATGTCAATATATAGATAAAGATTTACTTTAGAAAAGAGGGTTCTCGAGAAATACTTTCCTCTGGCAAAGGCTAACCTTTCCTCGCCCCTGCCTCCCCCCGCCCTCTTCGGTCCTCCCCCGGGGGCCGGCCCCATCTCCCCTTCCCCTCCCAGCCCGACGGGACGCCACCCTTAGGCGTCCGCGGGGACTCGCTGCTCCCAACTAGAGCTGAACCAAGAGGCAGGTCGGCAGGAAAAGGCAAAGCTGGGGACCCCAGGGGGCGGGCATGACCCGGGGAGGGTGGGGGGAGACAGAATCCGCACACCCCCTGAGGGAGGAGGCCAGATACACAGCGGCACCAGGACCCGGGAACGGCCCCCCTCCCACCCTCTTACCCATCATCCCCGGTGCTTTAAGGAAGGCACTCGTGTCTGCCTGCTGTTCCAAGTGGGGCGGCACTGCGCCAAAGAGAGGGAGACCTTGGGATCCTTGGCTAAGTGGGATCCTTTTGGGGGGGACGTGTGAGATTCCGGTAAGGCTTCCCTGAGTGACTGTCCCCAGCAGACAGGAGGCTGCTGAAGGCTGAGGCCTCTTTGGGGGGAGCGTGGCTGTGGAGGGCCGCGGCGAGTGCTGTCCCCCCTGCCCTCCCCCTGCCTCTGAGCGGGAGGGCCTGGAGCTCCCGCCCGCTTCCTGGGCAGGAGCCGTTAGGCGTCTCAGAATCAGGAGGGCCTGGGGCAGGTCCTTGGAGGGCGAGGGAGGCGGGGGTGGCCAAGGGGGTGGCATTCCTATGACCCGAGGGACGGCCGGAGGGTCTTACAACCTGCCTCCTCAGCCACACACACGGCTCCCCCCCCCCTCCGGTTTCCTCCGCCCAAAAAAGAAAGTGCTTGTGAAAAGCGGGGGCTGAGTGGCCCAGGTGTCGCCGCTGCCAGTCCCGCCCCGCTGCCAGCTCGGGTGAGAAGAAGACACTTCCTCCTCCTCCTCTCGCCACCTCACCTCTTCCCAGGCCCCGGGGCCGATGCCGATGCCGATGCCCGGAGTGGTGGGAAGGAGGAGCGGGAGAGGAGGGCCCCCGGGGTCCCCTGACTTCCCCGTCACTGCCCCTCCCAGCCCCTCCCTCATCCCATCAACCCCCGGGGCACCCAGAAGGCCGGCCCGGGTGGGGCCGGGGGCCAGCGAGGCTCAGGTGTGCATCCAGATCGGGAGGGTCACAGCTAGGAGACAGGCAGGGAGAGTCAGCAAGGGGAACCGAGTTGCCAAACTCACACACTGCGTCTGTGGCACAGCCAGGGAGGACCCCGGCCGGCCTCCTCATCCAGGGCTCTGCCCTGCAGCATCTGTGCTTCTCCGCTTTGAGGAAGAATAATAGTAAATGTACGATCACAGAAAAGCCATCCGGAAAAGGTTTGGAAAACAGAAAACTGCCCCTCACCCCCAGCCCCGGAGACCCGTGTCCTCCACCCTGCTGTCCCCTGTGTGAGGCCAAGCCGGTTTCCATCAGACCCACACGAGGCCGGCGCCTCAGATGCCACGTGCACGGCCACACCTGTGGCTGCAGGCGGTGCCACGGAGCTGTCACAAGGTGGATCCCCCAGACCCGCTCCTAGAGGGTGTGATTCCCGGGCAGGCCTGTGGCGGGCCCCCAGAACCTGTGCCTTTAAGAAGAACTCCAGCCCTGGCCAGGTTGCTCAGTGACCAGAGCGTCCGCCCATGGACCAAAGGGTCCCAAGTTCGACTTCCCGGTCAAAAGTATGGGCCTTAGTTGTAGGTTCAAATCCTGGCCCCGGGGAGGGCGTGAGTGGGAAGCAACCAATCAGCATGTGTCTTTCACCTCGAGGTTCCCGCCCCCCACTCTCTCTCCAGGCCCCCTCCCTTACACTCTCTCTAAAAATCAGTGGGGGGAAAATATCCTCACTTGGGTGAGGATTTTTTAATTTTTTAATTTTTTATTTTTTTAAATATATTTTATTGGTTTTTTACAGAGAAGAAAGGAGAGGAACAGAGAGCCAGAAACATCGATGAGAGAGAGACATCGGCCAGCTGCCCCCTGCACACCCCCCACCGGGGATGCGCCCGCAACCAAGGCACATGCCCCCCACTGGAATCGAACCCGGGGACCCCCCAGTCCGCAGCGCGACGCTCTATCCACTGAGCCACACCGGTTTCGGCTGGGTGAGGAATTTTTTTTAAAAGAACTTGAGGGAGTCCACGCGTCCCACGCTCAGGCCCCTCCCACTGTGCTCTCCCATCTCCAAGGCGTGCCCGACCTCGCCGGCTGTGGCTCCTCAGTGGGGCGGGCTCAGCGCCCGGGGAAGGGTGCTCAGGCCTCGGGAAGATTGTCCATCGACTCCTCACCCGGAGTCTGGCGGCCACCAGGCTCCTCTCCTCACACACATGTGTGTGGCGTGTGTGGCTCCGCAGGGACCTAGAAGGCTCTGGAAAGGCTGATGCTGCAGGAGTGGGGGAGGCAGAGCGGGAGCACAGGGCGGAGCTGGGGAGGGGTGGCTGTTCGGGGGGACTCAGAGCGCAGGGGCCCCAGCACCCAGGATTTTGGCCCTCCACCCTGCTGGGCACAGCGAGAGGCTGTAAGAGGGCAGAGGAGTGAGAGAGAGATGGGGGCAGCGTGCGGGGGAGGAGGCAGCAAAAGAGAGGAGCACGTGAGAGAGGCCTGGCCTGCCTTTCTGAAAGGGAAATGTAGAGCTGGAGAGGGACAGGGACCACAAAGTAGAAACCCAGAGCGTGACTCAGTGGGAAAGTCTCGGGCCACGCGGAGGGGGGGGGGTGCAGTGGAGCCAAGGAGCAGGGGGTCCACAGAAGCAGAAGCTCCTGCGGGTCCCTGAGGCTGTGGGTCTTGCGAAGCAGGGTGGCTGGCTTGCAACCCCAAATCCAACCCTCCGTGGCGGGGCGTTAAGTATCTTAACTTCTCTGGCAAATGGAGCTAATAGGCCTTCCCCCGGGGTGAGCTGGGTCACAGTGAGGGGTAAGGGGTGAGGGACGAGGGGTGAGGAGTGAGGCCGGGTCAAGGCGGAGGGTTCTGTCCCAGGGCAGGAGCAAAGCAACAGGCTGTGCGAGCGGGTCCTCCGCCACTCGGCCTGCGTCTTCCTGCTCCTCCCTGTGTCGTCCCCACAACATGTCCTTCCAGCCCGGCCTCCAGCCCCCACCAAGGGCCTTGGGCCGAGAGGGACCGTCCATAAGACGCCGCCCTCCCAACGCCCTTCCACCGCCATTCCTCAAGACTCGTGTGCTAGGAGCTCCTAGCAAGGTGACCTCCAGGGCTGGCCTTCTGATGCCCCTCGGCCCATTTGCCCCTTAGGTGTGGACTCGTCACATACATCTCCCAGTGTGCACACACACCAGTCTGTGCACATACATCTCCCAGTGTGCACACACACCAGTCTGTGCACATACATCTCCCAGTGTGCACACGCACACACGCACCCACGCACCCTCCACGGAGTGACGCCCGGCAGGTCCTCGTGGCCGGCACCCCCTCCTCTTGCCGCACACCCAGCCCCCTGAGCTCCCGGGCACCTGCCTGGCTCACCCCGCCCGCCCCGCGCTGCCTTCCCTTCTGGGCCGGGCGGCCAGGCCTTCAGAGAGCGCGGCCGGAACCATCGGATTAGCAGCCAGGAGGGCACCAGCGGGCGCGGGCACCTGCACAGCCCTCCCCCCGCGACAGCTGCCGGAGTTCCGAGTCCCGACACCCAGCGCCAGGTGGTCCGTGTGGGCTCCTCTCAAGGTCAAGGGCTCCGGGCTCTCCCGTCCAGGCTGGCTCGCCCTTCCCCACCCCGCACCTTCCTCGAGGCCGGGCGGCCCTTGCCCCGTGGCCCCAGGCCAGCCCCGGGGTCCTTCCGCCTGGCGGTCCTCCCCCCTCGGTGGGCATCCTAGTCCCCTCTGGGGTCCTCTCTCCTCTCTGGCCTCTAACCACCCTCACCCAGCCCCCCCCCCCGCTCTTCACACAAGGCCCCCACACACCCACACCCACGCAGCACCCCACCCCACCCCACCCCACCCCACCGTGCTCCCAGGCGAGGCTTCCTGCACCCTCGGGAGCCAGCCTAATGAAGATGTCAGGTCGGGAGCGCCGCTGTGCTGACGGGGCACCCCGGGTTAGGGACAGGCAAGCTGAGCCTCAGGGAGGCCCGGGGGAGAGGCTGTGCCCCCCCCCCCCCCCCGGGGAATCTCAGTAGACAGGCCCTTAATCTCAGGCAGGAAGCGGGGTCTGGTTACCAGGAGGGGGGGCAGGGGGAATACCCGGGGCTTTGGGTAAAGGGAGCTGGGGGGAGCAAGGAGGAGGGGGGTAAGAGAGGAGAGAAAAAAAAAGATTTGAGTGGGGTACAGGCCCAGGGGTTAACCCCTTCACAGCCAGGCTCCTCTGTGTGTCCCACCCTCTGTTCCTGGAGCCGCACAACCCTAACCCTAACCCTAACCCCGCCAGGCTCTGCCAGGCCAGCCACCCCATCCGCGGCCACGCCAGCCACGTGGCCTTTGGCCACAGGACAGCAAACGGCTGGCCCCTGCCCGGGGCCTGTCCCCCAGGCCTCCCCGGCTTCCTGTGAGCCCTGTGTCCCCGGCTGCCCCACGGCCCCAGGGGGCTCTCAGGCCTTCTGGGTCGGCGCGTCTCTGCGATGTCTGTCTGCTTCTGCCGGCGGCACCGCGTACGCCTCCTTCACGGCCTCCGCCGTCCTTGGGGTACAGTCCGCCCACTTGTCCTCCGCGCAGGCCCTGTGACCCCCCTCTGTGCACGGCCCTCCGCTTTCTCCGGAGCCCTGGGCCTGCGCGCGTCTCGGTCTCCTGTCTCTCTGCCTCTGCCGGTGCCTTCAGGCCTGTCCCGGTCTCCGTGTGCCTGCTGCACGGCTGTCTGTCTGTCTGTCTCTCTGTCTGTCTGTCTGGGACTGGGATTCCACCGCTGTGTCTGCCTCTGGCCCGAGGCACTTTGTCCGTCTGGTTAACAGTGTGGGGGGTTCGGGGGGACAAGACAGGGACAGACGTGTGGCCGGGACCAGGGGTGGGTGAAAGAGGAGGGGAAAGGGGACACGGGCAGCAGTGGGTGCCCGAGGCAAGCTGGCCCTGAAACGCCAAGGTGAAGCTGTGCCAGGCCAGTGGGCAAGGGAGAGAGGGCATGGCCGGGGCACACGGGCAGAGCTGCACAGAAGCAGAAGCGTGTCCGGTGGAAGGACCGGGAAGCACGCGGGAGACACTGCGGAGCTCTGGGTGCTGATCTTGCCCTCCCTGCGCCTCGGTTTTCTGCTCCGTGGAATGAGACAGGCAGCAGACGCCGTCCTCCAGGATTCTGTGAGAGAGCAGGGGTGGGGGAAGGCGGGGGGCAGAAGACTCCCCAAAACCCAGAGCAAGAGGCGGTCCCCGAGGAGGACGCCTAAGTCCCCTCCAGCACCAACGTCCTCTGGGTCTGGGATTCCGCTGGAGGCAGGACGGAGGGAGGGAGGGATGGAAGTTAGATAGGAGGACAAGGAGGCCCCGGATTCTCCTCCCAGGGGTCCCGAGGCCCCCTCTGTGGGGGGTAGAGGTGGAGGTGCAGGGTAGGGGTCAGGAGGGGGGGGTCAGCAGCTGGATAATCACCCATGGCGCTCAGGCCGGGGGGGGGGGCGCTGGCCTGAGAAACCGACGCAAAGTGACAGGGGCAGTTCTGACTCGCGGTGGAGCGGAGGGGCCCGGGGCCGGGGCTCTGGGGGGTGCGCGCGCGTGTGGAGGGGGTGACAATCCCATCAGACGATTAAAAATAGGTCAGAGGGAAGAAGCCGCAGCTGGCACGGGGCCGTGGTGAGAATGCCACGTAGCTTCCCCAGGGCTGCTGGCCGCAGAGGGGGTGGGGGTGGGGAGCGGGGGGCTGAGGAGTATTTGGGGGGGGAGGCTGAGCTAGGAGTGGGGACAAGAAGGCTGCAGGCCCCGCAGCCGCCCTCGGTCTCCCACAGCCCTGTCCACGGGGACGATTTGGAGTCCCACCTGCCGGCCACCTCCTGGCCCTCCTGCCGGGCCGTCTTCCCCCTCAGAGACGCCGCTCCCCTCTGCCCGCCCGCCCCGCCCACCACACGTGGACAAATTCTGGGCCAGAAAACAGCCAGATGATCCATCGCCCCCTTGGCCAGCAGCTCCCAGTCCCAAGAGGGAGCGGAGTGCCCCCCTGGTCCCAGGCCCCCCTGTGCACAGTGCCCATCCGAACCGATTCACCTGCTGATGCCCCTCGGCACCTTGCCAACGCTGCCTCCCGCTTGGAGCCTGCTTGGGCCCTCCGGCTAGCGCTCAGAGGTCCCCTCTCCCTCCTCTTCCTCCTTCTCCGCTCCTGCCACGAAGCACAGCAGTGGCCTGGGAGAGGCAGAGAGCCAGGAGGAAGGAGGCCGGAGACGCAGGAGCCTGGGGCGGGCCGGTGGACTCCAGGACGTCAGAGGGAGGCCGCGAGGCTGTCTGGGTGGTGAGGACGGAGACCCGTGGTGGTGCTCCCTCCGTTTCAGCAACTTAGAGCCACCTCCCGCCTCCTCCACCCGAGGCTGGGAGGTTCTCGCAGGGTCTTCCCACAGCCCCTCATCCCCTGCAGCACAATCTCTCCCCCCCCTGTATCCCCCCCCCCCCGGCACCTCATGGAGGGACAAGCCCTGCAATGCGGAGCGGAAGGGAGGCCGGGACCTGCATGCTGTGCCCTAGTCTCATACGTCCCAGCCCCAGGCGGACAGCAGGCGGGCGACGAGGTGCCAGGGGCAGAGGGACAACCCGGCATTAGCGATGCCCTCGCCAGCCAAGCGGGCACCTGGGTCCCGGCCACTGAAATGAAGGGCACCCCAAGGCGATGTTGGCATGGGAATGGATTGGTTGGGTCTGACCTTGAGTTTAACCCCATTTACCACCCCAGACACAGATCCGCTCTGACACACACACACATCGGAGATGTCCCGGGGAGCCCGTGGCCTGCTGCCCGCCCCCCGCCCCCCTCGGTTACCCAGGAAGTGTCACAAGGCGTCTTGCCAACCTCCTTCCACCAGGGCCATGGGCAGCTGGCACTTTGCACAGGGTCCGGGACCATGGCTTAACCCGAACCTCCAGCCGCAGGGGGCTGTCCGTCACCGCCCCCTCCTCACGCCCACCTCCCTTCTCCCCGTCACTGGCCCCAGAGCTAATGCGGTGTCCGGGTGGCTGCTGGACCAGTGGCTGGGAATCGAGGTACCGGGCTCATGGTCTTTGCAACACACACACACACACACACACA